>CM070547.1:40385548-41671963 GCA_036346405.1 Phyllostachys edulis | reverse complement strand
AAATTTAGTAAATAGTCTTAGTAGTTTTGTTTAATTTTATGTTAGTAGCATTCGGGGCTCATGTTGGGCTTTGGGGTGTTCTGAAAGTTGATTAATTTGAAAGTGTCTTGTATTAGTTCTTGATGAGTTTGTGATTAAGGGTATGGCTATACCTAATTGAAGTTAAAGGAGTTATTAAGAAGTGTGAAATTTGATGAATGGTTTGACCACTAAAATTGTTTAGTCTGCTAACATTGTTGGATTATTTGGTTTTAATGGAAGAAATTAGCGTGTGCAAAAGGAAAGTTGAGGAGGCGCTGGATTTTTGCTTTAGTGGATATTAAGCAGGAATTATCTTTTCTATAGATACATGGTGAACCTATATAGTTAGTAGGACTACATGTTTCTTACCATGATTAAATGTTGGATTTGCCTACAAAAGATTGAAGGGATAGATACTAGTGGATGTAGAATATTATGGGAAGAGTTACGGATAGCTCTTCTATAAAGAATGATGTGAATAGTTGGTTGTAATTGTTCATGTGATTTGGCAAGGAAAGTAGGTAGCATATAGATTTCATGATAAGGCGGTTGATAGCAACAAGGGTTGGAGTACAACCTGTAATACCCGATTTATTCTAAAGAAGAAATCATTCAAAAGAGAAGAATAGAATTAAGAAAGAGGAGTTTTTCGCTTTTCTTGACAACCTGGGCCTCGGGCCTTGGCCGAGAGGCCCATGAAACGGGCACCTATAAAAGAAGGAAAACCCTAGGCCAGCACTGTAGCTACAGTAGCTACTGCTACAGTGCGTGGTGCTACAGTGCCGTGCCTCTTGGAGCCGCTCCTTCCGCTGCGGTGTTAGCAAAGGAAGGAGAAGGAGGGACTGCAGATTGGTTGGCGAAAGGAGGGCGAGGATCTTCTTCGTGGGGATCGTTCAACATCTCCCTAAGGTTCTTCAAGGGTAACAAGAGTCGTTCCTCACTGTGTAATTAAGAATAGATGCAAAACCGATTAGATTTGATTGGATCAAAGTCTGTCTGCAGTAGATCAAATCTGTCCAGTATGTTGCGCGGGCTGTTTCAATGTCTTAGAGGCCGAATCAGAAGTGTTGATCTTCTAGAGATATCTAGATTATGTTCTTAAATTTCTGTGGCCACCGAGTTCACCTGATTTCGTCGCTCGAGTCAAAAGTTATGATAGATTTAGTATCTTCTGTCCAGATTTTTGACGAGATTAATCTGTTTTGTTATTTTGTAAAATATGAAAATGTAATTTGAAGAATCTGGGTTTTCACCCAACTAGGTTATTATATGTAATTTGATAACCTTTCTAGATTGTTAAAGAAAGATCAATTCGGAGTTATAGATTAAAAGTTATGATCGTTTTAGTGCTGTTGTTTATTCTGTTAGACAGTTTCTGTGCTGAAAGTTCATCTGTCTGTTAGCGTACTAATTTGGCCGAATTGGATCATCTTGTCAACTAAAGTATTGTAGATTTGTTAGTTAAAAATCCACAAAAACTGGATTCACCTCATTCGGAGTTCCAGATCAAGAGATATGCTATTTACCGTGCTGCTGTCCAGTGGCGTTATTTGACTAAATGCGTTGGTTTCAGTTTAGGGTTTCTAGATAAATCTTGATTCACCGGGGAAGCGATGTAGAACTTTGTTAAGTAGTGTCGTGTTCATCGCGTTCTTATTTCAGTTATTTAATTATTTAGGAGGTGAAGCTTCGGGTTTAGGAGCACCACCTTTTCCTGCTAACGCGTCGCATCGCGGAAGGCAAGTACATTGCTTATCTTAATGATTGTGATTGATGAATGCTTATATGATTATGCTGTGATTTCTTATGATTCAAGAGAAGATGGATTATATATGTTCTTTCATATGTGTTGAATCCATGATTGGAGATGATAATATTATTTATTCAGTAGTTCATGTCATGCATTCATTATTATTTACCGTCCACGGGAGTGGATGAGAATGGCCCATCAATTCCAGGATGGGTATGTAAGTCCCATTAATTCTAGGATGGGCAGTGTTGGACACCCGTATGAAACGTTCTTCATATGGGAAGTGGATCCCCGCATTTTTGTTAAGATGCGGGCTTGAGTGAATCACCGACGGGTGTGTCACTGGCTATACCGGTATATGCATGTGTGCAGTCCATTGAGTATTTCCATTCATCTCATTCATTCATAAATATTCAGTTGCTGTATGTTCAGAACCTTTGAGGAGGTTGTCTTGTTCATGTTGATTGTCTATTCTTATGTTCAATGAACTTGCTGAGTCTTGGACTCACACTTGCTTTGTTTATTTGTTTTTAGGTGATCGTTGATGAAGTTCTCTTGGGAGGGAGTAGACATGCACTACTCAAATAATACACTTTACATTAGTTTCAGTACAAGGATTATTAATGCCTCTCATTCGTTAATTGTTGGATTGTAATAATTAAACCTAGACATGGATGATACGTTTCTGTTCGTTGAGTTTTGATTGAATAACTGTTAAAGTTCGTTGACTATTCATTGATAGGATTATCTTAGTAGATCGATTGTTATATTCCTATTCATGTTTAATTGTTGATGATCTGCTTAGCTTAGTTGAAGTATTATTGCTGAATTTATTCCGCGGTTTGGTTGTATGTTAGGTCTTTAGGTAGCATTTTGGCTTCCAAATAGCCAGGGTGTTACACAACCGTTGTGTGTTGACGTGTGGTGTTGAGCATCAATAAAGGTTGAACTCATGTGATTTAATAGATGGCTTACGCTGACATGGTTGTGAAATAGTCGGACGACAGCATGTTTACGACAAAAGGGTTTTTTTTTGGTATAACCTTTTAAATGGTGCAGTAGGTTCCCTCTAAAATAAAGTGGTTGTGTAGTGAGGTTGTAAGAATTTGGTATACTCTCAATCGAGGATGAGATGGTAAAGTAGTATGTACCTTTTGATAAGCCTTTGGGGCTTTATAAAGGAAGAGTTGGTGATAACGAATCTTGTTAAGAGTGAATTATCCTGGATGTTAGTAAGATAGTCCGCAAGAGCTTTTGACTCGTTAGAGTGGTGATGATTCTTCTAGAGAGAAAGTAAGTTAACTGCCTTTTGAAATATCGATTAAAAGAAATATTTGGAGTTTTGCATTCGTGGTCTTTTGGGGAGTTCTATTTGGTTCTTAAGTGATTAATGTGAATTGGTTTAAAAGGCACTTCTTATCTGCGATGGCAAGCAACGATGTAATAAAAGGAAGCGCTTTCTTTGTTAACGGAAAATCTGTACCATAAGTATTTGAGGTTGGAGTTAAAATTATAATCTGTAACTTTTACATTGTTACTGACTTAAGAGTTTCTTCAATTTCAATAGCAATGTTTTATCATGATTTATAGAGGTTTGATATTCCTTCTTGTGGGACATGTGCCCTCAAGCTGTGGACTCGTATTTTGCTTTCCGAGATCATTGCTATTTGACTGTTTTTCTTGGTCTCGTGCTCACTCCGAGGAGCAATGTTTTCTTGTGCGTTGGAACTGTTTTTGGTTTGTTTCTTCCTTTTGAGAAAGGAATTAACCAACTTGTGTTGCCAAGTCTTATAAAGTGTAATATAGCTATTGGTTGTTGGTGGACAAGTATTTGGTAGTGGTGAGATTTTAGGAACCAACCTATATGAAGTCTGAAAGCAGTTGAATTGGTTTTGACCTATAACACACGGAGGGAGTTCTATTTAAAAGGAATGTTTGTCGATGAAATAAAATTGATTAGTGTTACAACTAGTGGAACCTATGGCAAATTATGGTCCAATAACCTTTGCCCATGTTGGGATTATCGAAAGTATGGACTCTTGATAAATGTATTAGAGTATCGCAATTGGATACTTAGTAATATTGTGTAGAATAGTTATGATGGTGAAGTTTAATAAGAGTAGCGGTATGGAGAAACCTAAGCATTGTGCTAATTAATGAGATAGTAGGAATTGTTGAGATATTGTCAAGTATGATTCGCCTTAGTGAGTAACCCTATGGGGTTAGATTATCTCTAAGGATAACTTGGTCAAGTATTTATTTATTTATTGGCGTTAGTGATTGAGTATGTTTGAATCTTGGTCAATCGATGAGTATTACTGAATGGGTGTATTGTGGTTGTGTAACCGAATTGAATTGGTGCGGTTTAGAGGAAGTCTAAGATTGGTGAAATAAATCGCCTTGGGGCGGTTGCTTGTTTAGTGAAGAATGTTGATAATAATAACGAGGTTATTATTGAGTCATATGGAATTTTAGTAAGCAAATTTGAGGATTTTCTATCAATTATACCCAAATTCATGGTAGGAGACTTAGAGGTTGAATTCGGGCTTTGCATTTTTATGCTAGGACCTTGGAGACCCAATATTATGTGGAGAGGTAGATGAGCAGAAAAGAATTTTGGATAGTGTGTTGATCTTTGATAGAATCCTTTGGATCAGATAAATGAGTATGAATGTGGTGAATTTCAAGTCAATTATCCTTATAAGAATGAGATGATGTAGTTGTGGGTGAAAAATCTATATTGAGGTGTGTTGGGAATTATTTGTCAAAGTAATTCCTTGGGTAGAAAGTTGATCGAAGTATGTTATTGTGGATTGGAAGAGTCTCTCTACATAGGTCTCGGATACTAAAATATTCTTTTGGTTTGTATTTGAGCTTTGTCTCTATGATGATGCCAATTATAAATTGAGTTGATTCTTCTTGGTATCGTGATTCTTTTTGGTTAAGACAAAGAAAGGAAATGGTTGTTTTGGGCATTCGAGTGATTTCGCCTTTGGCTTATGTGGTGTTCATTGGCAAACTGTCTACTTGGAAAGTGGAAGAGTTTCATGATGAATCTTTTGGTTTTTGGATTTAACTCTTTTGGTGGGGAGTTGGTAATGCGTGTTTGTGATGAGAATCCTTTATTTTCAGTTGGGTTCTATTTTTTTTTTTGAAAGAGTTGTTTAAAATGAGTTTTGTTGTGCGTCCCTGGTTAAAGGAGGTGCTCATTGTTAAAGTGAAGATATCGAGTGATACAAGGAGCAAGAGTTCTATGTGTTTTGTGCAGGTTGTGTTGTGTGAGACCCTCAAATATTGGAATGTGCCGAATTATAAATTACATTGGTAGCATAATTCTTAATTAAGGAACAGTGTAATGTCCTTAATAAAAATCATACTAGAAGCATAATCATAATAAGTAACAATCCAACATTTAGGTTCCCGGATATATGCCATGCAATAGTTCCCAGGATTAGTGACTATTGCGCATATATCCTTAATCAACATTGCATCAATCACATACAAGTCATATATTCACATAATTATACATCATATTACATCTCCAATTTCGGTTGCTACAGTACCAGGTTGCTACAGTAACCGAAATATGAACAGATGACCTTGGGTCATTAACAAAAAGAGCAACAGCGGAAGCAAAAGAATAAAAACAAAACCACCAATGGCCCCATCATCCCGCAGGCTATTGCGTGGAGAATAAAACTAGCACTACTCGTTAGCGTCACCCACATCGGCGCTAACGGGCATCTCATACAGATATCCATCCTCACCTGCAACAAGAGGTCATAAAACCCTGAGTACGAAAGGTACTCAGCAAGACTTACACAAACTAATAAAAGAAAGTGGTTGTTAGAACCTATACAATGGAATAGAAAGTATATATGCATAAGGTTGACAACAGAAGGTTTAAATGGTTCAGTTTGCATAAAGCGATACATCTTAACCTACAATTGCTATATTTTGATAAAGCAGTTTTAATAAATTGATTTGGACTAAAACAGTGAATAAGTGTAATTGTAAACATAAACAGTAACAAGAATAAATAACATCTCACAATCAATTATGCAGAACAATCATCATGCCAACCAATTCCCAAAACCCAAAATTAGAATAACTTCTATATAGGTGACATTAATCCAAGCGTTGTCCGTAGCAGGGACACGGCTATTCAATAGTTTTAACCTGCGGGTGTACATCTTTACCCACATGACTTAGTTAGCCTGTAAGCCTCGGAATAATAGCATACTTCCTTTGGTATGCCGGTAAGA
Source organism: Phyllostachys edulis (assembly GCA_036346405.1). Classification (NCBI taxonomy): domain Eukaryota; kingdom Viridiplantae; phylum Streptophyta; class Magnoliopsida; order Poales; family Poaceae; genus Phyllostachys; species Phyllostachys edulis. The sequence continues at coordinate 41,665,927 of CM070547.1, read as the reverse complement.
TAAACTAAGATTTGGTATTTTCAACAAGTTGACACTATTGAGTTGGATGACCCATGTGAGATTAATCCCGCTTAAACGGTGATAGCATACATTCAACCGGGGCTCACATGTTTATGCAGGAATGCCGACCCGATCAATTAAATGCAAACTCGTGTTAGCCACACATTTTACACATGATCGGGGCCTGAAGGAACGTACATGCGATGTAACACATCTACGCCCTTACCCTTCTAAGAACATCTGATATCAATATAAGCTCCACATGGCATACGACACGGCCCGAAGACTTAAGCATCTATGCCATATGAAATCAATACACATGTCCTTACTCTCCAGTATCCAACTCAATAGCATTAACCCTTTACTTAACCAAGCAGCGCCCATACATTTGCATGTGGAAATGCGTTGGGGCTTGAATTGGGCCGTCGAGTTCGATCCTTAATCAACCCGGACAAGACATCCACATTTCCCAATTCTCGTGCACAAAGGCACCATCACTAGCATCCACTTGTCCAGATTTGAATTGATTGATAACAGGATTTAGAAGCATTTCCAAATCAAATAAACTGAACCAAAATCAAAATAATTATAAATCATTTGTTGTCCCCAAGTCGACAAGCTAAGCTTGCCAAACTCTAACGTTCTATGGATCTGCATGGCTAAGCAAAATTAAAACTAAATATAATAACATCACAACTAGCTTAGGTTGAGGGTATGGTTGAATTAAGGATAAGCCACAATTTGAGGTATAACTAACTAGAAACAGGGCATAAATAGATTTTTAGAAATTTGCATGTACAAGTGTCACTTGTATTTTAGAATTCTCTGAGTTCAAAAGATTAGGTTCAACATGGTGCGAGAGAGAAGCTTGCCTTGATAGTAGTATATAACCTCTTGTTCAGATTCTTGGGGTTCAACAAAAGATTCAACCAACTCGGAAGAACCGATATCTAAAGAGAATAAAAGAATTCCAATGAACACGGAAAAGCGAGAGAACAAAAGGCATAAAAGAATGCATGATCAATTAATAATGCATGGGTAGCAATATGCTTATGCTATATTTAATTTACTAAGTTAATAACCCATATATATCATTTCTTGACATTTGATAACCAGATTTTATAATTAGAAAATAGCTACAGGATCGATTTTTATATCTTTGAAAGCAGAATGACTTATAGTTAAGTTACCTATTAAACTAAACATCATATAAATGAAAATTAAGTTGAAACTAAGTATATTAAGGCTAAGGTTGACCTCTTGATCATTTAATAACTAACAATATTTATTTAAGACATGGATTTGTTGATGTTGGTTTAGGTTAATAGCCAAAAACGATAAAGCATCAATTACCAATTCGGCCGACTAGTGAAGTTATACCGGTTCAGTAGCTTTTAAGTGGAGTGAAGACTACTAGGAGTCATAAATACCACAAGACCTTAATGCTACTTAGCGCGGCTTAAATAAAGAAAAGCGAAGTGATTTTGTCGGATCGTTCAAAAGCGATGAAGAACTACTTTCTAGATTTCGTGATGTACAAGAAATATATAGGATGATAAACTTAATTAAGAAGTAGAACTAAGCTGGGAAGTCACAAATATCACCCATCATTACCGCTAATCCTAGCCGCTAGATTACTGAGAGAAATAGAAAGTTTACTATTTATTGATTTTAGTCGACAGGACTAACAATAAGGAGGTTTACACTAAAAGATATTTTAGTGATCACAATAACCTAAATGGAGGTATAATGTTACTAGGGTTTACTAATGACCAGATAGACTAGTAGTTTGACAAGAGAAACTCTAACTTTTGTAAGCGATATGAAAGACCGAAAAGTTATAAAACTAACTTTTCGGTTTAAAGATCAAGGATCATCACAGGAATAAGGAAGTGATGAACATCCTAAAAGAGCTTAAGCTAACAGAAGTAAAGGTTAACTCACCAGCTAGGGTTAGAAAAGATGAGTTAAGCTCTTGGTCAAACAAGATCCAGTAGACCTTTTACTTGTCTTGACCAAAAGAAAAGGATGTAACTAGACTCTAAAGATCATTAGGTATATTCTTGCTAAGGAGAAAATGGAACTCAGCTCACCCAGGTGAAGTTTGCCCAGATGAAGCTTCACAGCTCAAGTTGACAGGGAGCAAAGCTCTAAGTTCAACCTACAATAAATATCCAAAACCACCTTAGTATAAGATGTAGATATGCTTGTAGTTGAACAAAGGTGGAAGAACAAGGGTGCTTCACGTGAAGGAGATAAAGAAAATGAGCTCCTCCTTGGTCAACAATGTCGAACTTCCAAGACTAAGGGTTATATAGTGTATGGAATGTGTAGAGCAATTGAGAATTCTCTAGAATCCAATAGGTGGCACTAAAGATAGATATTACAAGAGAAATATCCTCAAAATCGTGCTCTACCCTTATTTGGACACCACAATGTTTATGGTGGAAAACCGAGAGAAAACATAATTTAACTCACTTACATGCGGGTCCCGAGATATACACAAAGGCATGCGATTACGCAGGAACAAAATCGGCCAGCAGCGTGGGCCTGGGAGCTATTATAGCCATGCACGCCGCGTAGCACACGCCCTGCGGTGAAACCGCCACGACAAGCGGGCCCAAAGGCTAACATACAATGAGCGCGCGCATCAATCGCGACGCCTGCCCACCGTGCGATCGGGGAGGAACGGCGCGGATCGCGGGCTTAATTCACATTGAACCGGTATGGGTGAGCGTGGGCCTGAGGATCTCACATGGGCGACCACGATCGCGAGGTCGAGTGGTCGAAGGTCTCACCTCACGCGAGCCGTCGGATTCAAAGCCAACGCCGCGATTTCATAGGCGCCAGGCTGGTCCGATTAGCCCAATCCACGGTGGCCGTGCGATTGCAAATCAACGGCCCAAGATGAAGCGCTTCGCGAGAGCTCTTGACCCGAGGACTCCATCGCCGTTAAAGCTTGAATCAACGGTCAGATCGGCGCTCCGGTGTTAAAGTGCACAATTGATCTGGGCCTCGCTAAGGATCCAACGGTGAGAATCAAGGGGGGATGGAAGCGGTCCGAAGCGCTCATTGAATCCAACGTTAAATGCGAGAATGGACGGCTAAGATGGGCGCGGTTTGGACGCGTGGGGTGGGCGTGGTCGAGCCGCACCGGTGCACCAGTTGACCGTGCCGCACTGGTTTGGACTTGACTCGGCGGGACCAGGTCGCTCGATTCACAGTCTGATTTAAACAGGAAGTTGACCAGGATTGGTTAAATTATGAAAAGGTTTGACTGGGTCCTTAAATATAGCAAATAAGTTTGTAAATTCATGAAATTTCGCAGAATAACTGCTGGGATGATATATTTCCCGAATAAATTTTTAAATCACAGTTTCTCCTTTGTAAATACATAAATAATTCATTTAAACTAACTAAAGTTTATTTAAGGATAATTATTTTTCTGAAAATCCAAATAATTTCTGAAAATTCAACAAAATTTATTTTTGGCCAAAATACTTCATCTGGTTTTCAAATAAAATATTTCTTAGCCTTAATACCAACATTGGATGGTATTTCCTTTTGAAATTTTTACCAAATTAGAATTTATAATAGAAATTTGGGGAAATTGAGTTGTAACAAGTTGCCCTAATTACTAAAATGAACAGTAATAACAACATACAGTACTGTATTACTGTATTAGGGCTGAGGCTGTTACATGTTGTTTGGTATCAAAGGGAATTTTGGCCCAAGGTACATTGGTTGTTTCTGAAAGTTGCGAAGATTTGGGTGATAATGTATCACTAGGACCGTCTTGAGTCCTGGCGTGGAGCACAGATCGTTTTGTATGACCTAGTGTCGAGGGAGTACTGAAGAAATCTAGAGTGTGAAGCTTCGTTAGAGCCGTTGACCAACGAGTAAGACCATGCATTCGGGTCGTGTCCATTGAGTGGCTCTGGTCAGGTCGGTACGAGTGGTGAGGCGTAACACATCAGTTGCATCAAGCTGCGGTGGTCTCATAAGTCCGAGAGGAAAGCGACATGGAAATTAGAGTGTCGCACTCGCGAGCAATATCTAGAATTTATTCATGAGAGGTACGTGGTAATGTTAGTAAGTTTTTTTTTGCTGTGATTATTCTTTGGCGTTGAGCGTGGTTAGAATTAGGGCCTAATTACATTTAAGGGCGTAGAATGTAATACTCCAAATTTAATTAAATGAGAAGAAATAAATTAGAGAGAAGGACCAATTAACAAAGCAATTTAACAGAGGATTAGAGGGGATTCTTGTAAAGGTAGACAACTTGGGCCGGGCTTTTGGCCCACTTGATTTCGCCCAAAGGTGGGAAAGGGGGCACCGACCACAAACAAAAGGAGGAGGGGAAACCCTAATTAGCTCTGATACAACCGTGCTATAGTACCACCGCCGTTCTTGTAGCACACCCGCCTCCCTGCTGTCCCAAGCCGTCCTCCCTCCTCGGTGCTTGGCGCCCTATTGCCGGTTTGTGAAGGAAGGCGAGGATCATTATGGATTGCCAACCAAGAAGGAGAGAAGGAGAAGGGACTAGGAGAGGTGTAATATCCCATTTTATTAAATGAGTATTTAATGAATTAGAAAATAATTAATAATTTGAATTTATAAAGAAAAATGAAGGAAATAGATATGGGCCTTCGGCCCATAACCAAGAGGTGGGCTAACCACCAACAAAAGAAGAAGGGAGAGGGGAAAACCCTAAGGGGGTTACTGTAGCACGGCATGCTACAGTACCGCCGCTATTGCTACAGTGTTGGCGTGAATAGTAGCCTCCTCCTCTTCATTCCCCTTGCGGCACCATCTCCCCCCCCAGCGAGCTCACCTCGCTGCCATCTCCGGTGCTAACCACTTGGGTTGTTCGGCCAAAGGAAGAGAATAGAGGGAAGAGGTAGGTTCGCGGGCTGCGCGTGATCTTTAGCAGCTCACCTCGGGTAAACCTCGTTCCCCTTTGTTTAGATGTTCAATTAGTCGTTCTAGCAATGTCGGTATTTAGGGCTACTCAGGATAGATTAGAGGAGATCGAGGTTTTGATGTGTTTTAATGCGGAATTAGATCTGGACATCTCTTAGAGTATTGTAGAGGACGTCACCATGTTTCCGTGAAGTGCTAGAACTCATAATTTGGACCCCTGTAGCAGAAGTTATGATTTATTTAGTGTCGCTATTCTGCTAATCTGTCAGCATTCTGACAGTCTGTAGAAAACTGGGTTAAAACATTAGTTAAAAAAGAAATTAGAGGATATCGTTATAACAAAAAATGTAGGTAATTTCTATACCTTTCCAGAAAGCTAAAGAACGCAAGATTTGGATACTCGTAGCAAAAGTTATGGTGGTTTTAGTGCTCTGTCCAGAGAGCCCAACGTGAAATTGATGTTTTATTAAATGGCCTGGTAGGGGTATTATTTGGCTGATTTAGTGAGGCTCACCAACTAGACTTAGTTGGAGAATTTAATGACCTTTCCAGAAAGTCTAAGAACATCTTATTTGGACTCCTGTACCAATAGATATGGATTTTTGAATTTGACTGTCCACCAAGGGGACAGATCGACGTTTAGGAATTTGGGACGGGATCGAGTTAGATGTTTTTGCGAGTTCGTGGTTGTTGTTATTAGTTTGTTTTGGTCCGTTGCTGTGTCTTAGCATGCGTTATAATTATTATTCAGGTGGTGGACTGGTACCGGGGACAGCACCTTCTACACATCCCTCGTTCTCTCGCAGTTAAGGCAAGTATAGTGATGGATATAAAAGATATTATTGAATGGCATTGTTTGATAGACACTAGTAGTATTTGTGCTATTCATGATTGTTTTGATGGTATGTTTGGTAATGTTCATGGTGTCTTGTGAAATGAGTTATGTATTATCCATGGATGTTTGAATGCTATGAAGTTGATGATTGAGCAATTGTAGTATGAATAGGTTATTCATATGTAATGTTGCTGCGGATGCATGTTTCTATTAATGTGAAATTTCATACATATGTATCATGATGACATATTGAAGCTTGGTCATGTGATGACCAGGCCATTGTTGAGGTCCCCGTCATGATTATGACGGGCTAAAGGTCCCCATGCTTAAAGAGCATGGGCTTAGGTCCCCATACACACAGAGTATGGGCATTGGTCCCATGCACTGGAGGGTGCAGGCATGGGTGTGCATCGACGGATCGCACTTTGCATTACCGTAAAATGCACAAAGGAAAGATAAGGAAAAGATCATGTTGAGCATATTGCATAGCATGCGTGTGAAAAGTGAATGATATATGGTTTTGTGAAGTATAGTTGATGAGTTACATGCTTGTATGTTGTTGATGCCATTTAATTATACTTGCTTGAGTCATTAGACTCACCCTTGCTTTGTTGTGTTTTAGGTACCACAGCAAGAACGGCATGCATGGGAGGGAGTAGTTTTGTTGGAATGCACTCACGCCTTTCATCCTAAAGAAAGAGTGGCATTTAGTTCATACTTTATAAATAAGCAAACCGATTGAGATTCATTCATAACTTTGGTTGAATGCTTTGGCTTATTTGTAATAATGAGATTAGCAATTTAGATTATGCTTATTATTGTTTTATCGAAATAGACTATCTTGCATGCTTGGATGAATTTGGATATTGAATTATTGTTAATGTTATATTTAATTGCTGAAACCTCGGTATAGTTAACTATACAAAGGAGGTTCTGCTGAAAAATTTAGTAAGTGGTCTTAGTTTAGTTTTGTTTAATTTAATTTTAGTAGCATTTCGGCCTTTGTCAATTTGGGTGTTCAGATTGGTATCGAGCGGTTTGTAGGTTCATGGTTGTAGTATGTATCATTTATTTACTGTACTTGCTGAGTCTCGGACTCACTCTTGCGGTGTTTGTTTGTTTTAGGTGATCATTGAGGTTGGCTCTATTGGGAGGGAGTAGACACACACTACTCATTCACTTCACCTTAATCAAGTCCAGGATTACATTTTAGTTCTAGTTTTCATTCGTTAATGATGAACTGTAATAAATAAATTGAGATGGTGAATGATACTTATTACTTTGTCATGGTTGATTCAGTAGTACTTGTGATCATTTATTTCCTTCGATATTTATATCGATTAGATTCGGACTATATTCATGACATGGTTCTTCCGAATGTTGATCTCTTTATGTCATTAGTTGAGATAGTGTTATAAATATTCTGCTTTATGGTTGTATGTTAGACTATTTAGGTGGCATCTTGGCTTCCGAATAGCCAGGGTGTTACAGAAAAGCTAAAGACATTACCCACAAATCTCTAGGAGATGGATAGATCAAATTTCACGCTTAAAAACACTAAAACTACAGCACAAAGATAGACCGCCAAAACTCGACCTATTACTCGATGTCGCCAAATCACATAACTAAAAGACTAAGCAAACAGAATCGAGAGTTACTGTGAGGACCTCTCTCGGGATACACTGGAAACATCTCCCAGAACCTCCGGTGGAGGTCCTCCAAGTATCTGCGAGAGGAGGTCCGCTAGGACCTCCCAGAGATCTTCAAGACCTCCTAGAGGTCGGACAATGTGCACTAAGCTAGTCCTGTGATTCCAAGCTAGCTCGCATTTAACAACATAGGTGTAATCACAACCACATGGCCAAACAACAGATGAAGCAGACAAATTAACATATATTAAGCAGAGACCTTATGGTCAAGGTTGCTTACAGGGGTTGCCAACTTGGGCTCACAAAAACCGACACAAAGGAGAACTTTATAGAGGAACACCAAAGAGCGCACAAAGCCACCCCCGCAAGCCCACAGGCTGTCGAGTGGAGGATGTCCTAGGCAGCCGGGAAGTCAAAGAACTCCTCCTCGAAGAGGTCTAAGCATCCTTGCACTTGTTCATCTTCAACCACTGCTTTAACACAGGGCTTACAGCCATGAGTACTTTGAATGTACTAAGCAAATCGCAGGGAACAATTATGCAAATAATATTCATGCAATGGTTTGACAATGAGAGCTGTAGGGTTAGTTGCTCAAAGCAATATTTGATAGTAAATAACATGTATAGATGCAGAGCTCAAGTTAAAACAATAATACTTAAATACATTTGTTTGAAAAGAAGGGAGCACCAACTCCTTCCAAATCCACTTGGGGAGGTCTGGCCGCACCCACGACTGGACCTCTCCCAAGACCTCTCTGGAGCACCAACTCCAGAGTTCCCAAAGACCTCCCTAGGGCTCCAAGATCTCCTTTGAGCACCCACTCAGGAGCTCCTTGGACCGCCCTAGGGTTCACAAAACCTCCACGACTAGCCGAGAACATCACAAGCACTCGAGCCACCTAGAATACTTGCAGACATCCCAAGCCAGCCGTAGAACACAAATTTTGAAAAGTCTACCCCTTGCACCATTCTCACTGGGCATGTCCATGACCAAGGACTTGGCTATTCGAATAGATTAATACTCTGCAAAGGTGTACAACTTTACCCATAATTCACGACCTCTCTAGTGGGGCGGGTTCCCGTCGGAACCCTTTGCTCATTTCCGAAGGTGAGCAGTCTAGAGAGCATGACAAGGCCGTTACAAAGCCTTGATTTGACTCAGAGCTGCCCGATAAGGTTTCGCTTCCGGTTGGGCTGCAACCCCCACTGGATTCGTGCCCCCTCTTGCACCAGCGAATCAGCATGCTCCACCACAACAGAACCAAACCAGCTCATTGCTAATTATTTGGCCTAGACCACCCCCATAAAGTGATCTTGTGGTTGCACTAAAAGGCCCAGATCAACAGAACACAAAGTTAAGTCCTTAATTGCTGCTCAAGCAAGACTTCCACATCCCAATGTGTGCATAGCATCCCCTTTATTGCACAATCACTTGCCCGAGCAAGAAATTATTTTGGGTTCACTTGGCCAAATACCTCCCTGGTGTTGGCATACAAGATTTTAACAAAGTGGCCTCGCACCACAAACAACACAACTGTGGCATCCCACCACAGTTGCTCATCAATGGCACAAACCACAGTTCTATAGTTCCATAAGTCAAGTTATTAAAGATGAAGCATGATTCTCAAGTCCCATGGTTCTAAAGCAAGGCTAAGCATAAACAAACGGTCCCATGTTGGCAATACCAAACAATACCAACTAAAATATCCATTCTAAGGCGTCCAAGAGGATCATGTCAATATGTCAAATACAATTATCCAAGGAGGCATATTGTCAAGTAGGAAGTTATCTACTGCCCAAACCGTTTCTTATAAAAATAGCCATGCAGGATTAAGTAAAGCAAAATACATTTGAAAAGATAGGTTCAATATGATCAAAGGTCCGCGACTTGCCTTCGTTGAGCAGTGGTGAGCCTTCAGTAGAAACTGCTGGGTCCAAGTACTCCTCCACAAACTCGGGATCTACACGTTCGCCAAAGAACCAAATAAGCAAACTAGCCCCAAGTGAAGAACTTAAAAGAAAACTAAAAAGAGCTCAAACAAACTTGAATGTGTATTGATTGGTATGTCTATCATGAATAACTTTGCAGTCATATTGCCAAGGTCTTCCCAGTAATAAGTGACACACTGCCATAGGCATGACGTCACATTCTATCGTGTCTTGATAGGTACCAATGTTGAAAGTAACCTCCACAGTATAAGAAACATTCACGGCACCGTTCTCATCCAACCATTGAATCTGATAGGGATGAGGATGTTTCTTATACCGCAAGCCAAGCTTAGTGCATAACTCCTTGCCAGCCAAGTTATGGCAACTTCCTCCATCAATGATTAATCTACTTGTTTTTCCTTCATTGCTAACGTCGACTCGCGTTTGAAATAGATTGCAGCGTTGCTCATGCATTTGTCTTGGATGCACACTAAGCACTCGTTGAGTACAAATGAGGCAAGGGCCAGTACCTGGTTCACAAATAAGTGGTGTACGATCATCATCCTCGTCTGCGTCATGGACAACTTCAGATTTCTCCAAATCAGCAAAGCGTTCTTGTTCATCTTCGCTTGTAGAATCGTATTCTCCTGTTTCCAAAAGCAACATAACTTTTTTGTTTGGACAATCCCGTTGCATGTGACCACGTCCAAGGCACTTGAAGCATTGAATGGTACTACTCCTTGCTGTAGAATCCACTGAAGATGCAGAGCTAACTGCTGGTGTTGTATTCTTTCTTGCATTTGGCGTAGTGCTGTCTTTCGTGCTTGGTATAGGACGAAAAGTAGAACCACCACTAGAAGTTGTTCGATTGTTTGATTGAACCTTGGGCACGAACTTTCCTTCATTGGATGGTGTACGGGCAGTGAAGGAAGAATATCGCACGAACTTAGTATCCTCTTGAAGTTGGTGCTCCGCTTTTGTTGCTTGTGTACCAACTCATAGATGCTGTTATAAGGCTGAAAATTAACAATGCATTTGATACCATGGTTCAAACCTGAGAGAAATCGTGCCATGGTTTATTCTTCTTGTTCTTGAACTTGACCGCGAATCATGGCTTGCTCCATCTCTTTGTAGTATTCCTCCACGGATTGGACGCCTTGTCGCATAGTTTGTAGTTTGTCAAAAAGGTCACGTTTGTAATGTCGAGGTACAAAACGTGCTCTCATCTCATGCTTCATTTCTTGCCAAGTAGCAATTGGTGGTTCGCCATGCTTAGCTCTTTGAATGATGACTTGTTCCCACCAATCCAAAGCGTATGAATCAAATTCAACAGATGCCATGAGTACCTTATGGTCTTGAAATAGTTGTGTAAGCGGAAAATCTTGTCGACCTTCAACTCCCAAGTAAGATACTCATCGGGATTTGTTCCTCCGACAAATTTGGGCATAGAAAGCTTGAGTTTTCCCAAACCGTCATTGTTGTAATGGTTTTGATGATGATAGTTGTCATTGCGGTGAACTTGATAAGGTGCACCTAGATCTTGATGAAATGCAGAACCATTGACACGAGCAGCGTGACCATGTACATGACCTCCATTAGCTCCAACTGGTCCTCCTGGGGGTGGCGGACGAATTGCATTTGCAACGGTTCGATTACGTCGGTCTTGTTGTAGGCGAGTGATGGCTTCAGCATCCGTCTCATCAAGAATTGGTTAGTAGACACTTGCGTCATCCTCCCTATTGCGACCTTGTATAAGCTTAGTGAGGGCAGCAATGTCTTCGCGCAATTGGTGAGTGCTATCTCCAACTTGTAAATCAAGGCGTTGTATTTCCTTGTGTATTGAGTCAGCGAAATTGTCATGCTTCTCATGAAGTAGATTCACCTCAGTATTCATCTCGCGTTGAAGATGTTCACGTAATGCAGTAAATTGGAATTGAGTGATTGGAGCTTCGGGATCAATGGTATTTTCTCCTCTTCCTGACATTGTTAATGATGCAAGAAAAAAATGGATATATGTGGATCTCTCAAACTCACTCTTCTTACCAAATCACGTTCTTACCTTTCTGAAGTAAATTAGGGTAAAAACTCACACGTGATATTACAGGTGAAAACAACGTGAGAAAAGAGCGAATTTCAAGAGCAAGTCAAAACACGACAACGGATGTTATGTAGAGCTTGGTATGGATACCTACTTAATCTGAAAATTCTAGGTATTGTAAAGCTAAGTAAATATCCAAATTAGAATTCAATGTCTAGTTGCTGATCATAAAGATATAAGTGAAAATCAAAGCAACTCACACGCAAAGATATTGGAACTTAGTGCAATCAAGGAATGAGCTATGTAAGTTATAAGTTAAGAACAAAATAACTCGTATTGCACAAGTTATAGAAAGACGCTAGCTAGTTGCAAATAATGAAACTAGGGCACAAGATTGCACAAAATATTGATATTCTCACAATTGAATCAAGAATGAGTGGGGATTTTTTTTTGTTTGCTCAAGTTTATGGTTCGGCTTTGCACTTTCTTTTTCCTTTTCTCCTTTTCTCTTTTCTTTTTTTTTCTGTGTTTTCTTTTTCTTCTCTTTTTCCTTCTTTTTTTTGAACTATGGTCGAAATTCTTGTTTAACCAAAATGAGCAAAAAATTATTTCCCACCTTTTGATCTTTGAACAATTGCAAGGACACAAATATTAAGATGCAGCCCTAAGCAACGATTTAGCTAGTCTTAAATAGGTTCAAAGTATTCATAAAAGGATTGAAAGGTTCACAAAGGATACATTGATGTCTCACTTCTTTTGTGTTAATTTTTAAGATCAAACTAGGCTCAAATAAAAAGCAACATAAAAAATTCAAGATCAACAAACCAAACTTGATTCTAATGGACAAAACTTAACAAAACTCACTAGAAATCTAGCAAGAAACTCTAGGACAAACAGGGCGTTACAAACCTTCACCCCTTAAGGAATCTCGACCCCAAGATTTAGGCTAGCTAGAGAATAGGCGCTGAACTCTTTCTTGAGGTCCTCTTGGCTTCCATGTTGCTTATGCCTTGGTGTGGTTGCTCCATTGCACTTTTCATAGCTTGATGGTCTTGGTCCTTGTGACTCTCTCGCACACATCCAAATCTTGATAGGTTGCTCCTGGTAAGTGAGGTCTTCTTGGAGGTCCATAGCTTCCAAGGGCATCTGCTCTTCCGGCACACGCAAACATTTCTTCAACTGAGAAACATAAAAAACGTTGTGCACTCTAGCAAGCTGAGAAGGGAGGTCTATCTTGTAGGCAACTTCTCCTCTTCGGGCAAGAATGGGAAAAGGTCCGATGAATCTTGGAGCAAGCTTTCCACTGACTCTAAAACATCGCATTCCTTTAAGAGGTGACACTTTGAGGTATGCTTGATCTCTGGGAGCAAAAGTTAGATCTCGATGTCTATTATCTGCATAGCTCTTTTGTCTGGTCTGTGCAGTCTTCAACTTTTCTCTTATTGATCTCGCTTGGTCTTCAGCTTCTTTCAAAAGGTCTAGTCCAAGAATTTGTCCTTCTCTAGTCTCTGTCCAATACAAGGGTGTTCTACACTTCCTTCCATAAAGAGTTTCAAAAGGAGACATCTGGAGACTTGCTTGGTAGCTATTATTGTATGAGAACTCAGCATAGGGTAGCATTCGGTCCCAACTAGCTTGCTTTTCCAAAGCACATGCTCTCATCATGTCTTCAAGAACTTGGTTAACTCTTTCGGTTTGGGCATCAGTCTGTGGGTGATAAGCTGTGCTGAAATTGAGGTTTGTGCCCATGACATCATGTAGCTTTTGCTAAAATTTGGAGGTGAAATGAGATCCTCTATCTGACACTATCTTCTTTGGCACACCAGGTAGACACACAACCTTGCCATGTAGATTTCTGCCAACTTGTCTCTAGAATAGGTGGTCTTCACATGGATAAAATGAGCCACTTTGGTTAGGCGATCCACAATTACCCATATAGAGTCAAAACCAGCTTGGGTCCAGGGTAGACCAGTTATAAAGTTCATCCCGACCTCTTCCCATTTCCACTCGGGTATGGGCAAGGGCACTAAAAGACCTCTAGGTCTTTGGTGCACGGCCTTAACCTTTTGACAAGTATCACATTTGGCCACATACACCACAATTTCACGCTTCATGTTAGGCCACCAATACATTTCCTTGATGTCTTGATACATTTTTGTAGCTCTAGGGTGAATGGAATATAATGCTTCATGGGCTTCTTTAAGTAGTACCTTTTTAAGCTCCATGTTGTTCGGCACACATAGCCTCTTGTCAAACCAGACAGTCCCTTGCTCATCATCAAAAAACCTTAAAGATCTCCCTTTCCTCATGTTGGTCTTGATTTCTTGAATGTCAGCATCGTCAACTTGAGCTGCTCTAATCTGACTTTGCAAGATGGGTTGCACTATAACACCCCAGCCAATCAAAGGCCTAGAATGCTACTAAATAAACATGATAACTAATTAAAATGTAAGACACAATTTTAAATTTCGGCAGAACCTCCTTTGTATAGTTAACTATACCGGAGGTTCCAACATTCACATATATCAAGACAATATTCTAACATCCAGAATTCATCAAAACATTCATAATATGCTAATCAGATAAGGCATAATCAAGGATATCCAACACATGCTATTCTCATTATTACAAATAAACCATTGCATGAAGCATAACCAAAATTAAATCCTTAAGCAGTTTGCTTATTACTGAGGTACGTTCTAGATGTTAATTAACTTAAAGATGTGTGTAGTGAGTGAATCCAAGACAAGCCTACTCCCTCCCATGCATGTCGTCCTTGCAAGTGGTACCTAAAAGCACAACAAAAGCAAGAGTGAGCCCAAAGACTCAGCAAGTACAATACATGGCCTCGACAGCATACATAATTGTAATTCATCATTCATTAACCACAAAACTATACACCAAAAATATCACATACACATGCTATGCAATATGCTCAAAGTGCTCTTTAACTTTCTCTTTCTCTTTTGCATTATACCGGTAATGTAGAGCGTGCATCCGTCGATGCCACCCATGCATGAGCCCTCTAGCACAGGGACCATTGCCCATACTCCGCAAGTATGGGGACCTAAGCCCATACTCCGCAAGTATGGGGACCTAAGCCCATGCTCCATGAGCATGGGGACCTTTAGCCCATCAAAAACATGACGAGGACCTCAACCATTGCTTGGTCATCACATGACCAAGACTTCAATAAGCTATCATGATGCATATGTATGAAATCTCAAATTACCACAAACATGCTTCTGCAACAATATGGCATATGAATAACCTATTCATACTACAAATGTTCATAATCATAGACTTCATAACTTTCAAACATCAATGAATAGCACATAATTCATAACTCTAGAAAACACGAGCGTTACCATTCATACCACCTTAGCAATCATGAACAACACAAATACTCATGGTATTTAACAAACAATGCCATTCATTAAGATCTATTCTATCCCTCATTATACTTGCCTTAACCGCGAGAGAACGAGGGACGTGCAGAAGGTGCTGCCCCCGGGACTAGCCCACCACCTGAATAAATAATTATAACACACGCTAAGACGACAGTAGCGGACCAAAACAAACTATATAACAACAATCACGAACTCCCAAAAGCGTCTAACTTGATCCCAGCCCCAATTCCTAAACGTCGATCTGTCCCCTCAGTGGACAGTCAAATTATAAAATCCATAACTTTCACTACAGGGGTACAAATAAGGTGTTCTTAGACTTTCTGAAAATTTAATTAAATTCCCCAACTAAACCTAGTTGAGGGGCCCTTCTGAATCAGATATATAATACCCCTACCAAGCCAAATTAAAAGACATCAATTTCCCTTTAGGTTCTCTGGACAGTGCACTAAAACCACCATAACTTTTGCTACGAGTATCCAAATCTTGAGTTCTTTAGCTTTCTGGAAAGGTATGGAGATTACCTACATTTTTCGTTATATCAAGATCCTCTAATTTCTTCTTTAACTAATCGCTTGAATCAGATTACTAAAACCTGTCAGAATACCGACAGATTTGCAGAACAGTCACACTAATAAATTCGTAACTTTTGAACCGTTCGTCCAAATGATATGAATGAGTACTCTACGGAAAGATATCGACGTCTTCTACAATTCTCTAGGAGACAGCCAGAACGGATTCTTCCGTTAAACCACTCAAAAACGCCGGTCAATCCTACCTTCTCTAACAGATCTAATTACCGACGAAGCTAAATAATCAATTAATCGACTAATCGCAAGGATCGGATCTTACCCTTGACGAATCGCTGTAGAACGTCGAAACTACCACCACACAATCATTCTCCTCCTTTCTCCTTCCTCGCCTTCCTTCTTCTTCTTCTTGGTCGGCCAACAACCCGGGCGTTCTTCGCCGGCGGTGGGAGGATGGCGCCTAGGAGAGGAGGAGCAGCAGGGGGGCAATGCACTGTAGCACCGTGGCTATTGCAGCACGGTGGCGGCTACTGTAGCATGGGTTGGTACTGTAGCAAATTAGGGTTTCCACCCTTTTGGGCCTTGGTGCGGTGGGCCAAAAGCCCATGGTCCAGGTTTTAAAGAAATTTCATAAAAATCCCTTTAACTATTTTTGTTTTCTCTCTAACACGTTTCGGAGTATTACACCCCTCCTATAAACTTCTGTTAAATCCATTTTCTAATTGGTTCTTCTCCCTAAATTATTTCTTCTTACTTAAATAAATTTGGGGTATTACATTCTACCCCTTAAACGGAATTTGACCCCGAATTCTAATCACGCTTAAAGCCGAAGTATAATCACAGCTAAAACTTAACAACATTACCACGTATCTGCCGTGAATAACTCTGGATATTGCTCGCCTATACGAGACTCCAATTCCCAGGTGGCCTTTTTCTCGGATTGATGTGACCAAAGTACATTGACATACTTCAACATTTTATTTCTCATAACTCGTACCGGCCTAACAAGATCCACTCAACGGATAGGACTCGAAGATGCGGCGTTACTCGCTGGTCAACGTCTTTTACAAAACCTCACACTCCAAATACCTCTAGCAATCTCTCAACAACGCGTCATACAAAACGTTATATACCCCGCTCTAGGACTTAAGTTGGTTCTAGCCTTCATCATAACAAGGAGAACCTCCGTTGAGCGAGAACGCAACACAACTTATTTTAATCAAACTTTGATAATCGATTCAACGGAAAACAAAGGATTCACAATGCAATTCCAACTTTCCTCCAAACACTCAAATCCAAAATCGAAGATTCCTCATGAAATCCTTTTCACATTCGAACTGGTAGTTTGCAAATAAACTCCACATAAGCCAAAAGCGATTTCGCTCGAATGCACAAATCAAATACTTCATTTATTTTCCTGAACTAGACAGAACCACATTGTCAACATAAGTCAACTCAAATTGTACCTGATCTCCATCATAAAAACTCAACTCAAACAAGAACCAATAGAGCGCTTCTCTACTCCAGAAAACATTCCTTTCTCAGATGTTCTTTTAAGAAATAAATCCTTTCCCAAATCACGGGCTTCCAAATCATCACACTAATTCATTCTCTTAATCGACAATCCCAAAACGATCCTCAAACTGTAAGAACAACCATACTTATTTAGAGGGACTCCATTAATCCACAAAAGGATTCTCTAGTCCACTTCTATACCAAGGGAATTATTTTGACAAATGGTTTTCCAACACCTTAATAAAGATTGTTCATTCACAACCATATCACCTCTTTCTGTTATGGATAATCAACTGGAACTTCTCAGCGCACACCCTCATTTATTACATCAAAAGGGTTATTATCAAAGATCATCACGTTATTCGGAATCCACATTTGTCCTTCCACTTCTATACATAGACATTGGGCAACCAAGGTTCTAGCATAAAACACAAGCCCAATATCGATGACCAAGACTCCTACAATAATATTTGATAATGGCGATAGGAAACTCTCAAATCCGTGATAAAAATTCCCACAATCCAAACATACTCAGTCATTAACATCAACATGCAAACATATTCTCGATCAAATTATCTTTATAAGGATTCTTACACCAAAGGGTTACTCACTGATGTCAAGTCATACCTGACAACAACTCAACAATCCCTGCTATCTCATTATTTGCCATAACGATTAGATTACTTCACTAATCTTACTCTCTTTAAACAGCTCCATCATATTTCACCTGCTCAACTTTGCAAATTACTCAATCGCAATACTCTAATAAATTAATCAAGATTCCCATACTTTTGATAATCTCAGCATTCCAACATGAACTGAAGTTCTTGAATTTCAATCTACCATAGGTTCTACTAGTTGTAACACTAATTAGTTTTATTTCACGCCAATCATTCCATCAAATTCTCTCCAAGAGCTATAGGTCAAAACCAATTCACCTTCTATTGCTCTTCAAATAGCTTGGTACCGAAAATCTCACCACTATCATTTACTTAACCACCCCTATCAAGTTGCTATTACACATCCTAAAAGATGCGTGCAACATGAATGGGTCAATCCTTTCTCGGAAGAAGGTATAGATGGAAACAATTTCGAAGACATAAAAAAATGCTTACCACTCGCAGTAAACACAAGACCAAGGAAAATAGTCAAATAGCCAAGATCTCGGAAAAACGAATACGAGACCACAAATGAGTGCACAAGTCCCTCTAGAAGAGAATTTCAACCCTCAACGAATAAGGGTAAAGCATGGCTATTGAACCCAAGAAACTATTAAGCAGCAAAAACAGAAAAGTTAAGCACACTTCAATAAGTTGCAAATCACAAAGCCTAACTTCAACCTCAAATACTTCTACTAGACTTTTTCCTTTACCAAAGGAAACATTTTTTTTATTACAATACCAATCTGCCAACTTAGACAAGAAGAACGTTTAAGTTCAAAATCACTTGAATCACTTAAGAATCCAATAGAACTTTCCAACACATCACATGCTCGAACCCATTTTAGCTACCACATCAATCCTAAACTCCAAAAGATCACGAGTTCAAAACTCAAGACATTTCATTTATACGATACCACGGAAGACGATCAAATTCCTTTTCTTCTAAGAGAATCAACACTACCCTCATCATCTCATACTCACGGTCTTACTGACCTCATCATTATATACTCTTAGCATGACTCATCATAGCCTACTATCCCATCATAAACATTTCCAAAAGAACACAATAACTTATCTCAAATTTCTTTTCAATAGGATTGCAACAATCAACTTGTTCAAGAGAATATCTCATGCACAAACTACCTTATCGAAGTAAACCTCTTTTAACAAGGGCATGCTGCCCCAAGTCATCCTCGCAAAACACAGATACAAAGATTACTTTTAATTTCCACCACTCACCTGTTAGCAAAAGCTCAATATCAATTTAGTGCACACTAATTCCAATCCAGAGGCTATCATAAACAATTTGACGATTATTCCATCTTGGAAGAATTTACATTCCTTTCTCTATTTGCATTCCCACTAACATTTAAGAAATCATCCAAGAGTCAATTAAAGAAAATTCCCAAATTATTATCCACTAAAGCAACAAATCGAACACACCCTTAACTTTCCCTTACACAGTTGGATCAATCCATTGAGACCAAATAATCCAATAAGTTTAGCAACCCAAACAATTTAATGATAAACCATTTCATCAAGGACATACTATTGTTCGACAATTCCACCATCATGTAAACATAGATCACATATCAAATCCCATCAGTTCATCTCATAGTGATGTTCAACACCAGACTTTAATACACAATAATTGCACCTAGTCTGTACGTATGATCACTACGCCTCCCCAGAAATAACTCGAAGATTAATATCCACTAAGATAATAATCTAACATCTTCTGGACTTAAACATCCTAAATGGTTAGGTTAATCTGCTGAGACCCGTTTATTCATTTACCCAAGAAGTTTACCAATTTATCACTCTTAGCGATCAAACTAATTCATCAATATCTCACACTTTTAATAGCTCTATTGCTTCCAATTAGGTATAGCCATACTCATAGTCACAGTTCATCAAGAACTACTAGAAAACAACATCAAATTGATTAACTACACATTCAAGGATACTAGTTAAGATTTATTATGCACCACGCTACAAACCCAACTTGGTAACCAATACCAAATCAATTAACTTCTATGACCACCACTAGTTGCTTAAACATAAAAAGGCCTTACCAAAAGGGTTTTGACATTTTCTTTCATCAAAAAGAACCATTCAACTTCAACACTCAAAATACCCAAAAGAGTTACATTAAATCAAAGCTTCCACATACTAAAAGACTTGCAAAATGAAACTTTCATTATCCAAATCATCAAGCGAAATAAATGGATCATATTTTCCATTAAGAAAGACAAAACTCCAATACAAAGGTCAAACTTGACAATCAACCAAGTTCACCAGCCGTAAGAATAACTCTTCTAAAGATACTCACTATTCTCATATTGCGAACGATGGTGTAGCCTGGTAAAGCTCAGGGCCACAACCATGGCCTCAACCACTCAACATGGGTTATCCCTGCACATAATAACTATAGTATTATAATACACACACACACACACTGATAAGGATCCACCTAGTTGATTAGATGAATCCTGATTGTTGGCCCAATCTTTCACGGTACACTCGAAGATCAGTAGCAATCTCACAAACCAATTCGGTGAATTGAATTGTAAGAAAATCAATACACTCACAAACCAATCTAATAGATTGAATTGCAAGTAGTAGCCTTCGGTGAATAGTACTCCGAAGCAAGAGATAGATATCTTGATCTCGCACTCAATCTTACTCCCTCAATCTCTCCAACTCATATGACAACTCATGAACACACGATATGCGCCAAAACGGCTTTTCTGATTTTTATTATCTAAATCATAACTTGTCCACCTATATGGTGCGGCCATGGGGGGTTTATATAGCCTCCTACGCAAGCACGCAACTCGGATAAACAGTAACCGAGCTGCTACAGTAATCCTAGTCCGATTACTATTCACGTGAACAGTATCCGAGTCGGTACTGTTTATGTGAACAGTAAACCGAACCAAAAAATACTTTCTTTAATTAGAATTTAAACTACTCTAGTTTTGGAATAAAAATATTAATCACTAATTGGTTGTCTGAATTGGATCCAAACTGAACCAACCCACATGCCATGTTCCTGGCATTCTCTCCATGCATGGCCAAGTCTCCCTCTTGGTTTCCCTTGTGTTGTGGGCTTTCCTTCTCTTAGCTTCTTGCGCGAACTTGTTCCATGCACTTGATGCTTCTTTTGACGCCAATGCAACCCTTGCTGCCATACCACCACATGTCTTTCTTGACTGCATGCATGCGCTAGGGTTTTATCCCGAGAGAACGTTCCCTCTCGTTGGCTAGCATCCCCATCCACCTTATCGGCCTTAACAACGTTTTGCTTTACTTCTTGTTGCAAAACAACACCAATGGCGTCAATTTGAGTTCTAGCATTAGTTTGCAATTTAGGGATGCAAACCAATGCTTTGGTTGTAGTTATGGCCGTATCATCCTCCCGTTCTTCAAGAAAAGACGTCCTCATCTTTTGTGTAACCTTAGGAATCTCCGTCGGGGTAGTCTTCACGATCGCCTTTTTAGCTATGATCTCCTCGGCATGAATAGAATTCTCTGGCATAGGACACAGGGTATATGATCTTCCCTGATGCACCAAAGAGTACTTGTTGGACCTCCCATGGTGCGTAGCATTGCGATCATACTGCCACGGATGCCCCAACAGCAAGTGACATGCATGCATAGGCACGACGTCACACTCCACTTTGTTGTGATAGTCTCCCACTGAAAAACAAACTTTGACACGATGAGTAATTTTCAGTTTACCAACATTATGCAACCATTGTGCATAATACGGTTCTGGATGTCGCCATGTTGTCAACCCCAAAGCTTGCACCAAATCGTTGCTAATGATATTATTGTAGCTTCCACCATCAACGATAAGCTTGCAAACTTTGCCATTGATTTTGCACTCAGATTTGAAAACGTTGGTTCATTGCCCCGTTGCGAGAATGGAAGTGTTGTCAACTCGAACCGTCTTGGTCAGCATACAAAGACCATCTTGTGGTGCCTCACTAGTAGTTTTGTCATCATGAAACGACTCCTCTTGCTATTTTTGGGTAGAAAGAAGGGCCGCCAATTCTGATTTCTTCGTTCTTCCTCGCCAACCGTTCTTCTTCACGTTTCTTGGCCTTTAGCCTTTGTTCTGCCGCTCTTTAATGTCTTCTTGGGCCTTGTCTCGTCATTGTCTATCTTCAAAGTACCTTGACGAGGACCAAGATGTAATGTCCTTCGTGTTCCTCTCCATGGAAAGGAGTACCGCATGACGGGCGTGATGCAACTCGGTGTATGTCTTTGTTCTTTTAACCAATATGCACCAATCACCAACTAACATGCTC
This sequence comes from Phyllostachys edulis, assembly GCA_036346405.1. Taxonomy (NCBI): domain Eukaryota; kingdom Viridiplantae; phylum Streptophyta; class Magnoliopsida; order Poales; family Poaceae; genus Phyllostachys; species Phyllostachys edulis. The sequence goes on along the minus strand of CM070547.1, from coordinate 41,644,124 downwards.
TCATATGCATAGGAATCACATCACAAGTAACAACAGCAGAGATACCCATCCAAAGAAAATTTTACCTCCACTTGTTTTGTGATCGAATGTGCTTGAACCTCCAAAGCAATAGATATAGCTCGGATGTGGCTTTGTGATCAACCCCAATCTGTCCACAAGTGTTTGGCTTGCGCGTTTGTCAAGCTTCCGTGACGATCATCATAGCACAATCTGTGTTCCCCACTCGACACCGATTGAAGAATATGTAGCTCGGATCGTGGAGTGGATCCTCCTCACATTGATCTATAGTGTAGCTGAATTGCATGACCAACTTCATGTCCTTCGTATCGGCCATGTCGATACTTGTTCTTCGCAGCAACGAAGTACCGTGAGCAACTGAAGCTCTGATACCACCTGATAAGGATCCACCTAGTTGATTAGATGAATCCTGATTGTTGGCCCAATCTTTCACGGTACACTCAAGATCAAGAGCAATCTCACAAACCAATTCGGTGAATTGAATTGTAAGAAAATCAATACACTCACAAACCAATCTAATAGATTGAATTGCAAGTAGTAGCCTTCGGTCAATAGTACTTCGAAGCAAGAGATAGATATCTTGATCTCGCTCTCAATCTTACTCCCTCAATCTCCCCAACTCATATGACAACTCATGAACACACGATATGCGTCAAAACGGCTTTTCTGATTTTTATTATCTAAATCATAACTTGTCCACCTATATGGTGCAACCATGGGGGGTTTATATAGCCTCCCACGCAAGCACACAACTCGGATGACCAGTAACCGAGCTGCTACAGTAGTCCTAGTCCGATTACTATTCACATGAACAGTAATCTGACTCGATTACTGTTCACGTGAACAGTAAACCGAACAAAAAAAATACTTTCTTTAATTAGAATTTAAACTACTCTAGTTTTGGAATAAAAATATTAATCACCAATTGGTTGTCTGAATTGGATCCAAACTGAACCAACCCACATGCCATGTTCCTGGCATTCTCTCCATGCATGGCCAAGTCTCCCTCTTGGTTTCCCTTGTGTTGTGGGCTTTCCTTCTCTTAGCTTCTTGCGCGAACTTGTTCCATGCACTTGATGCTTCTTTTGACGCCAATGCAACCCTTGCTGCCATACCATCATATGTCTTTCTTGACTGCACGCACGCACTAGGGTTTTATCCCGAGAGAACGTTCCCTCTCGTTGGCCAACATCCCCATCCACCTTATTGGCCTTAACAACATTTTGCTTTACTTCTTGTTGTAAAACAACACCATTGGCGTCAATTTGAGTTCTAGCATTAGTTTGCAATTTAGGGATGCAAACCAATGCTTTGGTTGTAGTTATGGCACACACACACACACACACACACACACACACACACACACACACATATATATATATATATTAGATCATCTCATAACAGGAATCATCAATTCAACACAACGGAAGCGTAAATGCAATGCTTTGCCCATTCCCATCCTACTGTGCACCAGTGTGTCAAACTTTTAAGTTGATTAGCCATTCGCAATTTTTTTTAATTAATCTAGTCACCACAGACCTACAGCCCGCTCTGATACCAACTGTAACACCCCAGCCAATCAAAGGCCTAGAATGCTACTAAATAAACATGATAACTAATTAAAATGTAAGACACAATTCTAAATTTCGGCAGAACCTCCTTTGTATAGTTAACTATACCGGAGGTTCCAACATTCACATATATCAAGACAATATTCTAACATCCAGAATTCATCAAAACATTCATAATATGCTAATCAGATAAGGCATAATCAAGGATATCCAACACATGCTATTCTCATTATTACAAATAAACCATTGCATGAAGCATAACCAAAATTAAATCCTTAAGCAGTTTGCTTATTACTGAGGTACGTTCTACATGTTAATTAACTTAAAGATGTGTGTAGCGAGTGAATCCAAGACAATCCTACTCCCTCCCATGCATGTCGTCCTTGCAAGTGGTACCTAAAAGCACAACAAAAGCAAAAGTGAGCCCAAAGACTCAGCAAGTACAATACATGGCCTCGACAGCATACATAATTGTAATTCATCATTCATTAACCACAAAACTATACACCAAAAATATCACATACACATGCTATGCAATATGCTCAAAGTGCTCTTTAACTTTCTCTTTCTCTTTTGCATTTTACCGGTAATGCAGAGCGTGCATCCGTCGATGCCACCCATGCCTGTGCCCTCTAGCACAGGGACCATTGCCCATACTCCGCAAGTATGGGGACCTAAGCCCATGCTCCATGAGCATGGGGACCTTTAGCCCGTCATAAACATGACGGGGACCTCAACCATTGCTTGGTCATCACATGACCAAGACTTCAATAAGCTATCATGATGCATATGTATGAAATCTCAAATTACCACAAACATGCTTCTGCAACAATATGGCATATGAATAACCTATTCATACTACAAATGTTCATAATCATAGACTTCATAACTTTCAAACATCAATGAATAGCACATAGTTCATAACTCTAGAAAACACGAGCATTACCATTCATACCACCTTAGCAATCATGAACAACACAAATACTCATGGTATTTAACAAACAATGCCATTCATTAAGATCTATTCTATCCCTCATTATACTTGCCTTAACCGCGAGAGAACGAGGGACGTGCAGAAGGTGCTGGCCCCGGGACTAGCCCACCACCTGAATAAATAATTATAACACACGCTAAGACGACAGTAGCAGACCAAAACAAACTATATAACAACAATCACGAACTCGCAAAAGCGTCTAACGTGATCCCAGCCCCAATTCCTAAACGTCGATCTGTCCCCTCAGTGGACAATGAAATTATAAAATCCATAACTTTCACTACAGGGGTACAAATAAGGTGTTCTTAGACTTTCTGGAAAGGTAATTAAATTCTCCAACTAAACCTAGTTGAGGGGCCCTTCTGAATCATACATATAATACCCCTACCAAGCCAAATTAAAAGACATCAATTTCACGTTGGGTTCTCTGGACAGTGCACTAAAACCACCATAACGTTTTCTACGTGTATCCAAATCTTGAGTTATTTAGCTTTCTGGAAAGGTATGGAGATTACCTACATTTTTTGTTCTATCAAGATGCTCTAATTTCTTCTTTAACTAATCGCTTGAATCAGATTACTAAAACCTGTCAGAATACCGACAGATTTGCAAAACAGTCACACTAATAAATTCGTAACTTTTGAACCGTTCGTCCAAATGATATGAATGAGTACTCTACAGAAAGATATCGACGTCTTCTACAATTATCTAGGAGACAGCCAGAACGGATTCTTCCGTTAAACCACTCAAAAACGCCGGTCAATCCTACCTTCTCTAACAGATCTAATTACCGACGAAGCTAAATAATCAATTAATCGACTAATCGCAAGGGGATCGGATCTTACCCTTGACGAATCGCTGTAGAACGTCGAAACTACCACCACACAATCATTCTCCTCCCTTTCTCCCTTCCTCGCCTTCCTTCTTCTTCTTCTTGGTCGGCCAACAACCCGGGCGTTCTTCGCCGGCGGTGGGAGGATGGCGCCTAGGAGAGGAGGAGCAGCAGGGGGGCGATGCACTGTAGCACCGTGGCTACTGCAGCACGGTGGTGGCTAATGTAGCATGGGTTGGTACTGTATCAAATTAGGGTTTCCACCCTTTTGGGCCTTGGTGCGGTGGGCCAAAAGCCCATGGTCCAGGTTTTAAAGAAATTTCATAAAAATCCCTTTAACTATTTTTGTTTTCTCTCTAACACGTTTCGGAGTATTACACCCCCCTATAAACTTCTGTTAAATCCAATTTCTAATTGGTTCTTCTCCCTAAATTATTTCTTCTCACTTAAATAAATTTGGGGTATTACATGCACTTCCAGAGCTGCCAAGTATGCTTCTTCAACTATCTCAAGTCTGAGCTTCTGGAGTTCCTCTTGCAAAGTGGGTTGGCTTTCTTTGACCATCAATGTGCTGCTATAGACCATTCTACTTAGAGCATCAGCTACCACATTGGCCTTGCCGGGGTGATAATGAATTCCCAAGTTGTAGTCTTTGATTAGCTCTAACCACCTTCTCTGCCACATGTTCAAATCAGCTTAAGTAAATATATACTTTAAACTCTTGTGATTTGTGTAGATTTCACATCGGTTTCCAATAAGATAGTGGCGCCAAATCTTTAGAGCATGCACTACAGCAGCTAGCTCTAGATCATGAGTAGGGTAATTTGCTTCATGAGGTTTTAACTGTCGTGAGGCATAAGCTACCACTCTTCTTTCTTGCATCAAGACACAACCAAGACCTTATTTTGATGCATCACAATAGACCTCAAAATCCTTTCGGACATCTGGCAATATCAAAACTGGTGCAGAGGTCAACCTTCTCTTAAGCTCTTGAAAGCTTTGTTCACATTCAGAGGTCCATGAGAACTTCTTTTCCTTCTTCAATAATTGAGTGAGAGGTCTTGCTATTCGAGAAAAACCTTCAATAAACCTTCTATAATACCCTGCCATACCAAAGAAGCTTCGGACTTGTGGTACTAACTTAGGAGTTTCCCAATTAAGCACATCTTGGACCTTACTGGGGTTGACAGAGACCCCTTTTTCGGACAGCACATGTCCTAAAAGACCACTTCCTTCAACCAGAACTCACACTTACTAAACTTAGCAAAGAGTTGGTGAGCTCTAAGCTTCTCCAAAACCGAAAAGAGGTGCTTTGCATGCTCTTTTTCACTTTTGGAATACACAAGGATGTCATCAATGAAGACAATGACAAACTTGTCAAGATACTCCATAAACACTCTATTCATCAAGTTCATAAAATAAGCAGGGGCATTGGTCAGCCCAAAAGACATAACAGTGAACTCAAACAGCCCATATCTAGTTGAAAAAGCTGTCTTGGGGATGTCTTCTTCGCGAATCTTAAGCTGGTGGTACCCTGACCTCAAATCTATCTTTGAAAACACTGCAGCTCCCTTCAATTGGTCAAACAAATCATCAATTCTTGGCAGAGGATACTTGTTCTTGATGGTGACTTCATTTAGAGCTTGGTAGTCCACACAAATTCTTTGAGTACCATCCTTCTTGGCAACAAATATCACTGGAACTCCCCAAGGTGAGGAGCTAGGTCTAATGAAATATTTGCTCAACATGTCTTCAATCTGTTGCTTCAACTTTACTTGGTCATCAACATGCAGCCTATAAGGCCTTTTGGAGATGAGGAAGTCCCTAGAACAAGGTTAATTAAAAACTCAAGATCTCTATCTGGTGGCATTCCTGGGAGCTCATTAGGGAACACATCTGCAAAATCTCGGACCACAGAGACATCTTTTAAAGCTAGAACTTGGGCACTGCAAGCTAGAGCTCCTTTAAGCTTCTCTACGGAGGTTTCAAACTTCACTGTGACACTACTAGGGCTGGCCAAGGAGATGCTCTTACCACTACAATCCAACATTGCATGGTGGTGTGCAAGCCAATCCATTCCCAAGATCACATCTAGGGACTTGGTGTCCAAGAGAATGAGCTTAGCCAGAAATTCTATTCCCTCTATGACCAATTTAACTTGTGGACAACCCTGGTTTGTGCTTAACTTTGAACCGAGGGATTGGACCAATAAGGTAGACTTAAGAGCAACAACTTTAAACTGGTGCTTGGCAACAAAACTCCGAGAAATAAACGAATGTGAAGCTCCAGAATCAAACAAAACTGCAGCTGGCACTGAATTTACTTGGAACATACCTAGTACAACAACTGGGGAGGTTTGGGCTTCCTCCACTGCTACATGGTTCACACGGCCCCTTCCAAAGGATTGAGAGGTCCTTGCTTGAGGAGGTCCAGCGGCTGCTTAAGAGGTCCTGGTTGGGGGAGGTCCTAAAGAGGAGGTCCCAGCGGCTTGCTGCATCCTTTGCGGGCATTGGCTGGCATAATGCCCCACCTGGTAACACTTAAAACAAGTGATCCCTACTGCGGTGGAGGTCTTTGAAGGCTAATTGTTGCTGCAAGTGATGCGGTGTTGACTTGAGGCAGCTGGACGGGAGGTCTTGGTAGGGGTCCTGGAAGGTCCAGGAGGTCCTTGGAGCCTGTGTTGGTGTTGCACAAAGGTTCTAGCACATTGGGGAGGTCCTTGTTGAGCACTAGAGGGTGGCATCTTCCTCTTGAAAGAATCAGAGAGCTCCCTGCGGGATTCTTCAATAAGCAAAGATTTGTTCACCATGTGCTAAAAATAAGGATAGTCATTGCCAACAACTTGAACTTTCAAACTGGGATGGAGACCTCGCTTGAAGTGCTTCTAGCGGGCATCATCTGTGGCAACATCTTCCCGAGCATAATGTGACAACTGTGTAAACTTGGTGAGGTACTCACTCATAGTCATATTCCCTTGCTTGAGGTCCCGAAACTCATTTTTCTTCATCTCAACTTTCCCATCTGGAACATGGGAGTGGCGAAACGCTGCTGAAAATTCAGCCCATGTGATCATCTGGGGGTCAACATGAGCAGCACAAAATGTGTCCCACCATTCAGCGGCAGCACCCACCAACTGGTGTGACGCAAATAAGACCTTCTCTCGGTCTTCACAACGAGCAATTTCAAGCTTCTTCTTAGTTGACCGCAGCCAATCATCCGCATCCAGCGGCTCAAGGGAGCTTGAAAAGGTGGTTGGATGAGTCTTCATGAACTCGGACAATCTTGATTGAGGATGAACAGAAGGTGGAGGAGGTGGCACAACTACTGCTTGGCTACTTTGGCTCATCATGGCAAGCAATGCATTGGTGGTTTGGCTTTGCTGTGCCATCATTTGGTTCATGTTCTGCATCATGGAACTCATCATTTGAGCTTGAGCTGCCATAAACTGTCCCAGTCCTTGATCTGCCATAGCTGCTGGAGGAGGAGGAGGTGGAGGCAATTACTCTGAGGGCTCATTCTGACTTGCTGATTGATGAGTTTGAACCATCTGTACAGAGCTCTCAAGGTTTAATAGATGAGAAAGAAATCACATTAGGTAAGGGGGGAATAACATAAAGATGAGCTAGAGCGAGGGAGAAAGATGGAGCATCCTAATAGGGGTGACTTGGTTAAACCCAAAAAGCAAAAGCCAGAAGGCTAAAAGAGGCAACAAGACTAGACAAAAGGTCCTACTGACCCAAACTAAGCGATGCTAAAAACTCAAAGGGACCACTACCAACCTAGTCTTAGGAAAACAACCCTATAGAGGTTACAGTGATAAGAAGGTTAAGCTAAAACTTGAAAACAAGGTTCCAGAGGAGGTAAGACAACAGAACCAAAGAAGAAGATCAGAATGAAATAGAATAAGATGAGAAAAGATTTGAGACAGGATAAGAACAACATAGAACAAGATAAGAAAAGAACCACCAAACAAGTTATAAAGTTGGTTTCATTTAGAAAAATAGCTTTTGAGACTTAACTAAAACGACCCTTCTATCTAAGGCCACGTCCTACAGTCGACCAAGGCTCTGATATCACCTTTGTGAGGACCTCTCTCTCGGGATACACTGGAAAATGTCTCCCAGGACCTCTTAGGGAGGTCCGATAGGACCACCCGGAGGTTCTGGGAGGTCATCCAAGTATACACTGAGAGGAGGTCCACCAGGTCCTCCCAGGAGATCTTCGAAGACCTCCTAGAGGTCTGGATAGTGTACACTGAGATAGTCCCAAGATTCCAAGCTAGCTCGCACGAACAACATAGGTGTAATCACAACCACATGGCCAAACAACAAATGAAGCAGACAAATTAACATATATTAAGCAGAGACCTTATGGTCAAGGTTGCTTACAGGGGTTTCTAACTTGGGCTTACAAAAACCAACACAAAGGAGAACTTTACAGAGGAACACCAAAGAGCGCACAAAGCCAACTTGCAAGCCCACAAGCTGTCGAGTGGAGAACGTTCTAGGTAGCCGGATCGTCAAAGAACTCCTCCTCGAAGAGGTCTGAGCATCCTTGCACTTGTTCATCTTCAACCACTGCTTTAACACAGGGCTGACAGCCATGAGTACTTCGAATGTACTCAGCAAATCAGAAGGAACATTTATGCAAATAATATTCATCCAATGGCTTGACAATGAGAGCTGTAGGGTTAGTTGCTCAAAGCAATACTTGACAGTAAATAACATGTACAGATTGCAAAGCTCAAGTTAAAACAATAATACTTAAATACATTTGTTTGAAAAGAAGGAGAGTGAGCACCAACTCCCTTCCAAAGCCACTTGGGGGAGGTCTGGCCGCACCCACGACCAGGACCTCTCCCAAGACCTCTCTAGAGCACCAACTCCAGAGTTCCCAAAGACCTCCCTAGGGCTCCAAGATCTCCTTTGAGCACCCACTCAGAAACTCCTTGGATCGCCCTGGGGTTCACAAAACCTCCACGACCAGCTGAGGACATCACAAGCACTTGGAGCCACCCAGAATACTTGCAGACATCCCAAGCCAGTCGTAGAACACAAATTTTGAAAAGTCTACCCATTGCACCATTTTCACCAAGCATGTCCATGACCAAGGACATGGCTATTCGAATAGATTAATACTCCGCAGAGGTGTACAACTTTACCCACAATTCACGACCTCTCTAGCGGGGCGGGTTCCCGTCGGAACCCTTTGCTCATTTCCGAAGGTGAGTAGTCTAGAGAGCGTGACAAGGCCGTTATAAAGCTTTGATCTAACTCGGAGCTGCCCGCTAAGGTTTCGCTTCCGGTTGGGCTACAACCCCCACCGGATTCGTGCCCCCTCTTGCGCCAGCGAATCAGCACGCTCCACCACAACAGAACCAAGCCAGCTCAATGCTAATTATTTGGCCCAGACCACCCCCATAAAGTGATCTTGTGGTTGCACTGAAAGGCCCAGATCAACAGAACACAAAGTTAAGTCCTTAATTGCTGCTCAAGCAAGACTTCCACATGCCAGTATGCGCATAGCACCCCCTTTACTGCACGATCACTTTCCCGAGCAAGAAAACGTTTTGGGTTCACCTGGCCAAAGACCTCCTTGGTCTTGGCACACAAGATTTTAACAAAGTGGCCTCGCACCACAAACAACACAACTGTGGCATTCCACCACAGTTGATCATCAGTGGCACCAACCATAGTTCCATAGTTCCATTAGTCGAGTTATTAAAGATGAAGCATCATTCTCAAGTCCCACGGTTCTAAAGCAAGGCTCAGCATAAACATACGGTCCCATGTTGGCAATACCAATCAATACCAACTAAAATGTCCATTCTAAGGCGTCCAAGAGGATCTTGTCAACATGTCAAATACAATTATCCAAGGAGGCATATTGTCAAGTACGAAGTTATCTACTACCCAAACCATTTCTTATAAAAATAGCCATGCAGGATTAAGTAAAGCAAAATACATTTGAAAAGCTAGGTTCAATATGATCAAAGGTCTGCGACTTGCCTTCGTTGAGCAGTGGTGAGCCTTCAGTAGAAACTGCTGGGTCCAGGTACTCCTCCACAAACTTGGGATCTACATGTTCGCCAAAGAACCAAATAAGCAAACCAACTCCAAGCAAAGAACTTAAAAGAAAACTAAAAAGAGATTAAACAAACTCAGCCAAAACCAGAAAACAAGAGGCACAACACAGCCTCGGAGAGCTCCTTGGGGAGGTCTTGGGCATAGAGAAAACTAGGCGAGAACAAGAAAGTTAGAAATAAGCAAAAAGGTGACAAAGGGAGGCATGCCCAAGCTATTTATAGTTGGAGCTGGCGGAGAGACAATGAGGGGGTTGAGCAAACATGTCAAAGATCGGTGGTAGACAGGACAAGGTAAGAACAGTGTATGCCCTAAAAAGAATAAAACAAAGTACCTCAGATGTGACTGCATTTAATGTGATACAACAGCCATTAAATGCGCACAGAGTTTTAAGTCGGAAGAATTGGGAAAAGTGAGCAAGGCTGACAATTGGGGCCAGTCAAACTCAAGAGAACAGATCAGTCAAAGGGTTGGTCTCACCCGCAAGGGAGGTCCTTGCATAAAGACCAGAGGTCGTGACCTCAAAGGGAGGTCCTAACCTCAAGGAGGTCTTGAGGATAGGAGGTCGAAAAGACACCATAATGGGGAGGTCCTGAGGACAAGAGGTCCAAAAGACACCACAACGGGGCGGTCCTAAGGATAGGAGGTCCAAAAGATAGAACAACGGGGAGGTCCTGAGGACAGGAGGTCCAAAAGACACCACAACGGGGAGGTCCTGAGGACAGGAGGTCCAAAAGGCACAGCAACGGGGAGGTCCTGAGGACAGGAGGTCCAAAAGACACAACAACGGGGAGGTCCCGAGGACAGGAGGTCCAAAAGACACAACAACGGGGAGGTCCCGAGGACAGGAGGTCCAAAAGACACAACAACGGGGAGATCCCGAGGACAGGAGGTCCAAAAGACACAACAACGGGGAGGTCCTGAGGATAGGAGGTCCAAAAGACACAACAACGGGGAGGTCTTGAGGACAGGAGGTCCAAAAGACACCACAACAGGGAGGTCCCGAGGACAGGAAGTCCAAAAGACACCACAACAGGGAGGTCCTGAGGACAGCACCACAACGAGGAGGTCCTGAGGACAGGAGGTCCAAAAGACACAACAACAGAGAGGTCCTAAGGACAGGAGGTCCAAAAGACACAACAACGGGGAGGTCCTGAGGATAGGAGGTCTAAAAGACAACAACGGGGAGGACTTGAGGACAGGAGGTCCAAAAGACCCAACAACGGGGAGGTCCTGAGGACAGGAGGTCCAAAAGACCCAACAACGGGGAGGTCCTGAGGACAGGAGGTCCAAAAGACACCATAACGGGGAGGTCCTGAGGACAGGAGGTCCAAAAGACACCACAACGTGGAGGTCCTGAGGACAGGAGGTCCAAAAGACACAACAACGGGGAGGTCCTGAGGATAGGAGGTCCAAAAGACACCACAACGGGGAGGTCCTGATGGTCAGATCCACAATGGGGAGGCCCTGACGGTCAGATCAAAAGCCAGGGGAGGTCCTGACGGTTAGATCTCTCAAAAGAGATCCTAATGGTCAAGATCAAGAGCAAGGGGGAGGCCCAAATGGACGAGGGGAAGTCCTAAAGGACACGGGGAGGTCCAAATGAACGTAGAGGAGGTCCAAATGGATGAGGGGAGGTCCTAAAGGACACGGGGAAGTCCAAATGAATGCAGAGGAGGTCCACGGGATGTCCTAGAGGACACGGGAATCACCCAAATTTGAATTTCAAAATTCAAGGACATTTGAAACACAAACCCGAGCTGGTCTAAGGCCCAAGAGAGGAGGTCCTAAACCCACAAAGGAGGTCTGGGAAAGAGGAGGACCAGCACAAGGAAGGTCTTGGAAAGGGGAGGTCCAAGAGAAGACACCAGAGGTGATCCAAAGAGAACGAGGAGGTCCAGAGAAGGATGAACTAAACCAAAGGGCACAGAAGGCGAACACAGAAAAGAGAACTAAAACCAGAGAGCACCAAAGAACCCCAAAAGGACAAAGAACACAAACCAAAAGGACTTAGTTGAGGTTTGGTTAGTTCAAATTAAGCTCCCAAATTTCCAAAATTCCATGTTAAGCTTGAGCAACTTAGCAAACCAAATGGTTCCTTTTTAGTTTTGAAATCTAGCAAGAAACTCTATGATAAACGGGACGTTACATTACCCTTGAAGAACACGCTGATGGCTGCAAGAACAACCACGAGATCTCCCTCCCTTTTCTTTTTCCTCTTCCTTCTCCACCTTTCCCCCTCTTCTCTTCCTCCTTTCTTCTCCCTCTTCCATCTTCTTTCTTCTACTGGGCGCTATAGTACCACGGTGCTACAGTAGCTGGGCTGGTGTAAGGAGGGGAGGAGGCGTAGGGAGGAAGGAGGGTGGCGGCTTCTAGGGGGAATGAGGGGGAGGGGGTTCAAGGGGGAAAGAGGGAGCTAGGGTTGGCTGCTCCCTTGGGCCAAAAAAATGTTGTGGGCTTTCGGCCCATGGCCCAAGTTCTCAGAATTAAGCAAAAATCCCCCCGAAAGCTGGTGAAATCTATTCTCTAATTACCTTCTCCTTTCTAAAGCACTTTTCCTCTCTTAAATATATTTGGGATATTACAATGCCCATGGACACAACCACGATATCTACCTATTGACCTCGACTATCACCACACATAGCAATCATATAATCATTTCATAAGCATTCAATAATCAATTCATACTAGCAATCATCAATGCGAGATAATGGAATCGTAAATGCAATGCTTTGCTCATTCCTATCCTACTATGGACCAGTATGTCAAATTTTAATTTGTTTAACCATTATCAAAATTTTAGCCAATTAAGTTTACCTAAGTTGTCAATCTATTCACCACAGACCTAAAGCCCGCTTTGATACCAACTGTAACACCCCAGCTTAGCAAAAGCTCAAGATGTCACCTACAACTATTATTACTACATTTTTCTACATCAAACTCAAGTATTACTACCTTCTAGGCGTCACGATTAAACATTATACAATGAGATAATCATAAATTTCAGCAAGACGGTTAGTCATGATTCAATTGTAATTCAATCTAATTAATTATCAAGGGCATTATAGATTAATTTCAATTAAGAGAAAACCAACAACTAGCAATAATATCGACCATGAGGAACTAAGGGAACCACAACCTATTCAATTATTACAATTCCAAAATGATTGAGTCATGAAATGGAATGAAGTGTTTGATAAGGATCCACCTAGTTGATTAGATGAATCCTGATTGTTGGCCCAATCTTTCACGGTACACTCGAAGATCAGTAGCAATCTCACAAACCAATTCGGTGAATTGAATTGTAAGAAAATCAATACACTCACAAACCAATCTAATAGATTGAATTGCAAGTAGTAGCCTTCGGTGAATAGTACTCCGAAGCAAGAGATAGATATCTTGATCTCGCTCTCAATCTTTCTCTCTCAATCTCTCCAACTCATATCACAACTCATGAACACACGATATGCGCCAAAATGGCTTTTCTGATTTTTATTATCTAAATCATAACTTGTCCACCTATATGGTGCGGCCATGGGGGGTTTATATAGCCTCCCACGCAAGCACACAACTCGGGTGAACAGTAACCGAGCTGCTACAGTAATCCTAGTCCGATTACTGTTCGTGCGAACAGTAATCCGAGTTGGTTACTGTTCATGTGAACAGTAAACCGAACCAAAAAACACTACTTCAATTGGAAATTTAAACTACTCTATTTTTGGAAAAACATATTAAACACCAATTTGCTGTTCGAATTGGATCCAAACTGAACCAACCCACATGCCATGTTCCCGGCGTCCTTCCCATGCATGGCCAAGTCTCCCTCTCGGTTTCCCTTGTGTTATGGGCTTTCTTTATCTTAGCTTCTTGCGCGAACTTGTTCCATGCACTTGATGCTTCTTTTGACGCCAATGCAACCCTTGCTTCCATGTCACCCTATCGGACTTCACAACGTTTTGTTTTACCTTTTGTTGCAAAACAACACCAATGGCGCCAATTTGAGTTTTAGCATTAGTTTGCAATTTAGGGACGCAAACAAATGCTTTGGTAGTAGTTATGGTCGTATCAGTGTTTCTCAAGTGCAATAGTCCCATGTTCAACTTTCTTCCCAAAGTATGCTGTCAACAACGTTCACCTAAAACATTAAATAAACAAGCATGAGTCCGAGACTCAGCAAGTACAAACAAGACAATAACCCAAATATCATAAACATACTTTGAATTTAACACAATCAACCATCCACAATAATATCATAACTATTCACTTTTATTGACATGCAATGCATATGCCACAAATGCACATTTCTTTTCTCTTTGCATTTACTTGTAATGCGGAGTATGCATTCGTCGATGCATACCCATGCCTGTGCCTTCAGCACAGGGACCTCAAGCCCACACTCTACAAGTGTGGGGACCTCATGCCCGTCTAATACATGATGGAGACCTCAAACTTCTCATTACTTGGCTACAACGTAGACCAAGCCTTAAGGATCAAAGAATGATGCAATAATTAATTTAACTTTAACAACATTACCATATCATCCCCAAGGTATTTGCATCAATATATCATAATCACATTTAAGCAATAAAAATTTCACCATGTCATCCCTATGGTAGTTGCACGATCAACTCAATCTTACTTTTTTCATCAATAACATCATGACACTAAAATAACTTACCAAAACATTATTTTATCTCATGGCAGTAAATCAACAAGACAATGACAAACACCCACTATCACCCTTATACATGTACTTGCCTCAACCGTGAAGTTTGACGATGAGAAGAGGGCACTACCCCCGGATTCACACCACCACCTGAACATTAAATAAACATCCTACGGAGAAATTTCAAGCCATACCACAATACAAAATAGATAAATAAATCACATCGCTCCTAATCCCCATCCTAAACTGTAACATCCCAATTTTCGGAGCCTTTTTGAAAAAATTTCAAAACTCAAAAGTAACCATTTGGTTCTGTCTTTTGCTTAAGCTTAACCTGGAATTTCGGTAATGTGGAGATTTGACTCGAATAAATTGAACTCCAATTAACCTTTTTTGGTCGATCTTGAGTTGTTAGTGCTCTTTGGCTTTCTTTTTCCTTCTCTGGTTGCCCTGTGTACCCCTCGGCCTAGCCCTAGGTCCCAGACCTCCCTTGTGTTTGGACCTCCCTTAGGTCCCAGACCTCCCTTGTGTTTGGATCTTCCCATAGCTCCAAGCTCGGGTTTGTGTTTCAAATGTCCTTATTAACCGAAAATCCAAACTCGGGGTTGTGTGTTTCCTTTGGACCTCCCTGTGTCCTTTGGACCTCCGTTTTTGTTCCTCCGGTTCTACCGCTTGTTCCTTTGGACCTCCCGCTTACCCCAGATCCTCTCATGGTTGTACCGTTCGATTGTGACCATCAGGACCTCCCTCTTGATTTTATCCAACCGCCAGGACCTCCCCTTGAGAGATCTCACCGTCAGGACCTCCCCCTTGATTTGATCCGACCGCCAGGACCTCCCCTTGACAGATCTGACCGTCAGGACCTCCCCCTTGATTTTATCCGACCACCAGGACCTCCCCTTGAGAGATCTGACCGTCAGGACCTCCCCCTTGATTTGATCCGACCGTCAGGACCTCCCCTTGAGAGATCTGACTGTCAGGACCTCCACCTTGATTTGATCCGACCGTCAGGACCTCTCGTTGAGAGATCTGACCGTCAGGACCTCCCCCTTGATTTGATCCGACCGTCAGGACCTCCCCTTGAGAGATCTGACCGTCAGGACCTCCCCCTTGATTTAATTCGACCATCAGGGCCTCCCCTTGAGAGATCTGACCGTCAGGACCTCCCCCTTGATTTGATCGGACCGTCAGGACCTCCCCTTGAGAGATCGGACCGTCAGGACCTCCCCTTGAGAGATCCGATCGTCAGGACCTCCCCTTGAGAGATCCGACCGTCAGGACCTCCCCTTGAGAGATCCGACCGTCATGACCTCCCCTTGAGAGATCTGACCGTCAGGACCTCCCCTTGAGAGATCTGACCGTCAGGACCTCCCCCTAGATTTGATCCGACCATCAGGACCTCCCCTTGAGAGATATGACCGTCAGGACCTCCTCCCTTGGTTGTGATCTGACCGTTCAGGACCTCCCGTGGTCTTTTCGCAAAGACCACCTCCGTGGGTCACGATCCCCCCCCCCCTTGTGAGTCACGACCTCCCCGTTAGCCGCAATTGATCCTTTTGCAAAGACCACCCCTTTTGGACCTCCCCTCTAGGTTGGGTCAGCCTCATGTGTTTGACTGGCAACTTGTCAGTTCCTACTCATTTTCCTCTTCCTCCCATTGAGTACTTCCAGAGCAAAAGTCTTCAAGCATTTATTGCGGTTGCTTCTGCGGTATCTTGTTTCCCTCTTTGGTCACTTCCTTGACTTGCCCTATTCCCTCGATCACCTGCTCCAGTCGTGTGCCATTTAACGCGGCCGTCCTCCTCTCAGAGCCTCCCGTGCCTATAAAAGGACCCGAGAAAACTTCTTGGCCCCTGTTTGTTGCCCAGCACCTTGGACCTCCTCCCTTGAGCTAGTCTTCCCTTGTTTGAGCCCTCCTTGAGCGATTGAAGCTCTGGTTTTCATCTTTTCTATAACCCTTCTTTGGCTCTTACTTGGTGAGTTCTTTTGATCTTCTTGTTGGAGTTTGCTTTGCTTATTTTGGTGTAATACCCCAAAAATTAAATCAGGAGAGAACAAATAAATCGGGAGAGAATAATTAAATCGGGAGAATGGTTCTTTTAGCAAAGCGATTGAACAGGAGAAAGAGGGGGTTTTAATGTAATACTCTGATTTATTCTACGAAAGAAAGCGTTCAAAAGAGAAATTAGACATAAAAAAAGGGGGTTTCTACAGTTCTTCGGCAACTTGGGCCTCGGGCCTTGGCCCAGGAGGCCCATGAGGGGCCGGCCACCAATAAAAGGAAGGGGGGAACCCTAGCCGTACTGTAGCACGTGCCCTCTCCTCCATGGTGGTGCCTCCCTTCCTCGCCGTCGGTGCTCCCTGCTGCCGATCAAGTGAAGAAAGGGGAGGAAGGAGGAAGGAAGGGAGGGAAGAGGAAGGGTTCGCGGGCTGCTCGTGATATCCAGCAACTCATCCTGGGTAACCTTCATTTTCCTTTGATTAGATGTTTGATTAGTCGTACTAGCGACGTCGGTATTTAGGGCTGCTCAGGACAGATTAGAGACAATCGAGGTTTTGATGTGTTTAATGGCAGAATTAGTCCTGGATGTCTCCTAGGATATTGTAGAGGACATCGCCATCTTTCCGTGAAGTTCTAGAACACGTAATTTGGACCCCTGTAGCAAAAGTTATGATTTTATTAGTGGGACTGTTCTGCAGAATCATTGGTGTTCTGACAGGTTTTAGTAATCTGGGTGAAACGATTAGTTAAATGGGAAATCAGAGAAGCTCAGTATAATAAAAATTGTAGATAATTGTCTCAGCTTTTTAGAAAGCTCAAGAACTCGAGATTTGGACACACGTACTGAAAGTTATGATATTTTTAGTGCTCTGTCCAGAGAGCCTGACGGAAAATCGATGTTTTATTAACTGGCTTGGTAGGGGGTATTATTTGGCTGATTCAGAGAGGTTCACCAACTAGACTTAGTTGGAGAATTTAATTACCTTTCCATAACGTCTAAGAAAACCTTAATTGGACCCCTGTAACAACAGATATGAATTTTAGAAGTTGACCGTCCACCGAGGGGACAGATCGACGTGTAGGAATTGGGGTTGGGATCGAGTTAGACGCTTTTGCGAGTTAGTGATTGTTATTGTATACTTTGTTTTGGTCCACTACTGCCATCTTAGCGTGCGTTATAATAATTACTCAGGTGGTGGACTGGTCCCAGGGGCAGCACCTTGGTAGCGTCCCTCACTCTCTCGCGGTTAAAGGCGGTATAATGATGGTTATAATATATATGGTTGAATGGCAATGTTTGATATATATTATGAGAATTTGTGTGTTCATGAATTGTGATGATGGCATAGTTGGTAATGTTCATGGTTGCTAGAGATTTGTGTTATGTGTTAATCATGGATGTTTGATAGTTGTGAAATCAATGTTTATGAGCTTTTGTAGTATGAATAGAATATTCATATGCAATGTTGTTGCGGATGCATATTTGTATTAATTTGAGAATTTATACATATGCATCATGTTGGCTTATTGAAGTCTTGGTCATGTGATCACCAAGCAACTCTTGAGGTCCCTGTCATGTTGATGACGGGCTAAAGGTGCCCATGCTTGTAAAGCATGGGCTTTGGTCCCCATATTTGCGGAGTATGGGCAATGGTCCCTGTGCCAGATGGCACAGGCATGGGTGTGCATCGACGGATGCACACTTTGCATTACTGGTAAAATGCAAAAGGGAAAGAGAAGGAAAAGGATCATTTTGAGCATATTGCATAGCATGTGTGTGTAAGGTGATTGATATGTGGTTTTGCAAAGTATAGTTGATGATTAAATGCTTGGATGTTGTTGATGCCATTTATTATATTTGCTGAGTCTTGGACTCACCCTTGTTGTTTGTTGTGTTTTAGGTACCTTTACGAGATCGGCATGCAAGGGGAAAGGAAGAATTAGACTTCTTGCACTTTTGCACGAACTAGCCACCATAGAATGAAAGAAAAAAAAATTAACTAGGAGATGAATGAACTGTTTAAAGTACTCTTCTTGATTATTGCTTGCTTGGAGTAATCTGTAAAAAATGAATAGTCGTTTTGGATGCTTAAGGTCTATTCATTAGATGTTTAGTTGTTATGGATGTCATAGTAACGAATAGCCAGTTTTGATTATATCTTGTTTATTATGCAATCTGGATTATCTTTATTTGTTATAACTGCCTGTTGGAACCTCCGGTATAGGTAACTACACAAAGGAGGTTCTGCCGAAATTTTGTAGGGTGTTTTAGTTTAATTACGTTTTATTATTTAATTTTGTAGCATTCCAAGCCTTAGTTGGGTTGGGGTGTTACAGTTGGTATCAGAGCGGGCTGTAGGTCCGTGGTATTGAAAATATTACACTTGACACACTAAGCACAGTAGTTGGGGATGGGTTTTTGCATTGCATTTACGCTTTCGTTGAGTTGTAATGATGATTCCTGTTATGAGATGATCTGATATATCTATATTATAATACTATGGTTATTATGTGCGGGAGATAACCCACGTTGAGAGGCGGAGGTCGTGGTTGTGGTCTGGTCAGTATGCAGGTTACACCACCGCTTAAGTGGTATAGGAATAGCGAAGTGTCCACACCGGATGTCGAGTAGTCTGCGTTGATAGCGAGTATATTTAGAAGAGTTGTTCTCTTCCTTGAAATTTGAATTTGGTCAACTCTTATCTAGTTGTGGTTGATGAACTTCTCTTGGATTAGTAATCCATTCCAGTTGATGGGATTCTTTGAGAGACGTTGTTGTGCTCCCGTTGGTATAAGTTGCCTGTAAAGCAATCAATGTTTTCCCAACCGATGAGTTATTCTTGCGGCTGGTGAACTTGGTTAATTGTCAAGTTTGACCTTCGTATTGGAGTTTGTCTTCCTTATTGGAAAAACTTGATCCATTTATTTCGCTTGATGATTTGGATAATGAAAGTTTCCTTTTGCAAGTCCTTTAATGCGTGGAAGCTTTGACTCAATGTATCTCTCTTGGGTATTTTGAGTGTTGAAGATTGATGGTTCTCTTTTATGAAAGAAGATGTTAAACCCTTTAGCGATGTTTTGTCTTGGTTAAGTGAGAGGTTATAATCAAAGCAATTAATGGATATGATATGGATCATCAGGTTAGGTCTGCAGTGTGTGCATGATCAATCTTAACTAAGATCCTTGAAAGGAAAGTTGATAAATTTGAAAGTAACTTGTAGTAGTTCTTGACGAGCCGTGATTAAGAGTATGGCTATACCTAATTGTAATCAACAGAGTTAATAAGAGGTGTGGAACATTGATGAATTGAGTTGATCATTAGTAGTGATACATTTGGTAAACTTCTTTGGTAAATTGGATTAACAGGTCTCAGTGGATTAATCTAACCGTTTGGGATGGTTAGGTTCAAAAGGAGTTAGATTATTATCTTAGTGGATATTAATCTTTGAGTAACCTTTGGTGGATACTTAGTGATTATATGTAATTGCTAGGCGCAATTGTTATCTATTAAAGTTTGGTGTCGAGCATCACTAAGAGATAAGCTGACGGGATTTAATGGATAAACAATGTTTACATGATGGTAGAACTATCGAGTAATAGTTTGTCTTTGATGAAAGGGTTTGGGAATGACCTTTTAAATTGTGTAGTAGTTTCCCTCTAAAATAAAGTGGTTGTTGTAGTGAGAGTGAAAGAATTTGGTATACACTCAATTGAGGATGAGGTGACAAAGGGGTATGTAACATTTTGGTGAGCCTTTGGGGGCTTTATAAAGGAAGAGTTGACGATAACGAATCTTGTTAAGAGTAGATTATTCTTGATGTTAGCAAGATTGTCCACAAGGGATTCTGACTCGTTGTAGTGGTGATGATTTTTCTAGAGAGAAAGGAAGTTAATTGCCTTGCGTAATATCAGTTAAGGAAATGTTTGGAGTTTGCATTCGTGGTCTTTTGGGAGTTCATGATTTACGTAGTAGATGGAATTAATTGAGCAGTGTGGCGTATGGGAAGGTTTCGTTTGGTACCTAAGTGATTAATGTTATTTGGTTTTATAGGCATTTCTTGTTTGGATTGGGAAGTAATGTTGTAATCAAAGAAAATTGTTTTCTTTGTTAACGGAAGATGTGTACCATAAGCATTTGAGGTTGGAGTTAAGAATTGTAATCTGCAACTTTTCTGTTGTTACAACTTAAGAGTTTCTTGAGTTTCAACAACAATGTTTTATCTAGATTTATGGAGGTTTGATATTCCTTCTTGTGGGACATGTGCCCTCAACTGTGGACTCGTATTATGCTTTCCGAGATCATTGCTATTTGACTGTTCTTCTTGGTCTCGTGCTCACTCCGAGGAGCAACATTTTCGTGTGCGTTGGAACCTGTTTTTCGTTTGTTTCTTCCTTTTGAGAAAGGAATTAACCAACTTATGTTGCCAAGTCTTATAAAGTGTAATATAGTGACTGGTTGTTGGTGGACAAGTATTTGGTAGTGGTGAGATTTTTGGAACTAACCTATTTGAAGTACAGAAGACAGTGAATTGGTTTTAACCTATAACACCTGGAGGGAGTTCTATTTAAAAGGAATGTTTGTCGATGAAGTAAAATTGATTAGTGTTACAACTAGTAGAACCTATGGTGAATTATGATCCAATAACTTTTGCCCATGTTAGGATTATCGAAAGTATGGACTCTTGATAAATGTATTAGAGTATCGCAATTGGATACTTAGTAATATTGTGTAGAAGAGTTATGATGGTGAAGTTTAGTGAGAGTAGTGGTGTGGAGAAACCTATGCGTTGTGTTAATTAATGGGATAGCAGGAATTGTTGAGATATTGTCAAGTATGATTCGGCCTTAGTGAGTAACCCTATGGGGGTTAGATTATCTCTAAGGATAACTTGGTCAAGAATTTATTTATTTATCGATGTTAGTGATTGAGTATGCTTGAATCTTGGTCAACCAGTTAGAGTATTGTGAATGGGTATACTGTGGTTGTGTATCTGAATTGGATTGGTGTGGATTAGGGGAGATCTAAGATTGGTGAAATAAATCGCCTTGGGGTGGTTACTTGAGTAGTGAGGAATGTTGATAATAATAACTGAGGTTATTGTTGAGTCATCTGAAATTTTAGTAAAGGAATATGAGGTTTTCCTATCAATTATACCAGAAATTCTTGGCAGAAGACTTGAAGGTTGAATTTGGGCTTTGCATTTTATGGTAGGACATTGGAGACCCAAATATTATGTGTAGAGGTAGATGAACGAGCGAATTTTGAATAGTGTGTTGATCTTTAATAGTATACTTTGGGTAAAGTAAATGAGAATGTGTCTTTGAGAATTTGAAGTAGACTATCTTCAATGTAATGAGATGATGTGGTTGTGGGTGAAAAATCTCTATTGAGGTGATGGACACCATTTGTCAAAATAATTTCCTTTGGTATAGGAGTGGACTAGAGAATCCTTTTGGTGGATTAGTAGAGTCCTCTAAATAAGTATGGTTGTTCTTTCGGTTTGAGGATCGTTTTGGATTGTTGGTTAAGAGGAAGGAGTTAGTGTGATAATTCGGACACCCATGATTTGGGAAAGGATTTATCCTTAAAAGAACATCTCGAGAAAAGAAGGTTTTCTCGAGTAGAGAAGTGATCTATTAGTTCTAGTTGAGTTGGGTTTTCATGATGGAGATCATGTACAATTTTAGTTGACTCCATGTTGGCGAGGTGGTTCTTTCTGGTTCAGGAAAAAAAAATGAAGTAGTTGATTTGAGCACTCGAGTGATTTCTTTTGGCTTATGTAGAGTTTAATTGCAAACTGTCTAGTTGGATTGTGAAAAGGTTTTCATGGGGAATCTTCGATTTTGGATTTGAGTGTTTTGAGGGAAGATGGAATTGCATTGTGAATCCTTTGATTTCAGTTGAATCTAATTTTAGAGTCGATTAAAATAAGTTGTATTACACGTCCTCGCTTAACTAAGACCCTCTGGTTAGGATGAAGAGATCGATCAAGATAGAATGAGCGTTCCATATGCTTATGCACAAATTCGTGGTTTGGTACCAAAGGAAGGATATCCCAAGGTACATTGGTTTGTTTCTGGAAGTTGTGGGAAGTTTGAAGTTGGCAAAACGTTAGGACCGTATTGAGTCCATGCGCGGAGTACACATTGTCTTCTTTGTTCCAGTGCTGAGTGAGTACCAGAGAGGTCCAAGTTTGAAGTTTCATGGGAGCCGCTGACCTTTGAGTAGCATCCTGTGCGTTGTTAGAGAGGTCAGAGCGAGTGCTGAGGCACAAGTCGTTGGTTTGTGTCAAGGTGCCTTTGTCCCATTAGTCCGAGAGAGAGGCGACTTGGGAATTGGAGTCTCGCATGCGCGAGCATTATCCAAAGTTATTCATGGCAGGTACATAGTAATGTTAGTAAATCTTTTAGCAGTGGTTATTCTTTGGTGTTAACGTTGAATAGAATTCGGGGTCGAATTCTGTTTAAGGAGGGTAGAATGTAATACCCCAAAAATTAAATCAGGAGAGAATAAATAAATCGGGAGAGAATAATTAAATCGGGAGAATGGTTCTTTTAGCAAAGCGATTGAACAGGAGAAAGAGGGGGTTTTAATGTAATACTCCGATTTATTCTACGAAAGAAAGCGTTTAAAAGAGAAATTAGACATAAAAAAGGGGGTTTCTACAGTTCTTCGGCAACTTGGGCCTCGGGCCTTGGCCCAGGAGGCCCATGAGGGGCCGGCCACCAATAAAAGGAAGGGGGAAACCCTAGCTATACTGTAGCTACAATACCGCCGCCGCCACTGTAGCATGGCTACTGTAGCACACGCCCTCTCCTCCATGGTGGTGCCTCCCTTCCTCGCCGTCGGTGCTCCCTGCTGCCGATCAAGTGAAGAAAGGGGAGGAAGGAGGAAGGAAGGGAGGGAAGAGGAGAGGGAAGAGGAAGGATTCGCGGGCTGCTCGTGATCTCCAGCAACTCATCCTGGGTAACCTTCGTTTTCCTTTGATTAGATGTTTGATTAGTCGTACTAGCGATGTCGGTATTTAGGGCTGCTCAGGATAGATTAGAGACAATCGAGGTTTTGATGTGTTTAATTGCAGAATTAGTCCTAGACGTCTTCTAGGATATTGTAGAGGACGTCGCCATCTTTCCGTGAAGTTCTAGAACACATAATTTGGACCCCTGTAGCAAAAGTTATGATTTTATTAGTGGGACTGTTCTGCAGAATCATTGGTGTTCTGACAGGTTTTAGTAATCTGGGTGAAACGATTAGTTAAATGGGAAATCAGAGAAGCTCAGTATAATAAAAATTGTAGATAATTGTCTCAGCTTTTTAGAAAGCTCAAGAACTCGAGATTTGGACACACGTACTGAAAGTTATGATGTTTTTAGTGCTCTGTCCAGAGAGCCTGACGGAAAATCGATGTTTTATTAACTGGCTTGGTAAGGGTATTATTTTGCTGATTCAGAGAGGTTCACCAACTAGACTTAGTTGGAGAATTTAATTACCTTTCCAGAAAGTCTAAGAAAACCTTAATTGGACTCCTGTAACAACAGATATGAATTTTAGAAGTTGACCGTCCACCGAGGGGACAGATCGACGTGTAGGAATTGGGGATGGGATCGAGTTAGACGCTTTTGCGAGTTAGTGATTGTTATTGTATACTTTTTTTTGGTCCACTACTGCCATCTTAGCGTGCGTTATAATAATTACTCAGGTGGTGGACTGGTCCCAGGGGTAGCACCTTCGGCGCGTCCCTCACTCTCTCGCGGTTAAGGCAAGTATAATGATGGTTATAATATATATGGTTGAATGGCAATGTTTGATATATATTATGAGAATTTGTGTGTTCATGAATTGTGATGATGGCATAGTTGGTAATGTTCATGGTTGCTAGAGGTTTGTGTTATGTGTTAATCATGGATGTTTGATAGTTGTGAAGTCGATGTTTATGAGCTTTTGTAGTATGAATAGAATATTCATATGCAATGTTGTTATGGATGCATACTTGTATTAATTTGAGAATTTATACATATGCATCATGTTGGCTTATTGAAGTCTTGGTCATGTGATGACCAAGCAACTCTGAGGTCCCGTCATGTTGATGATTTGGCTAAAGGTGCCCATGCTTGTAAAGCATGGGCTTTAATCCCCATACTTGCGGAGTATGGGCAATGGTCCCCGTGCGGATAGCACGAGCATGGGTGTGCATCGACGGATGCACACTTTGCATTACCGTAAAATGCAAAAGGGAAAGAGAAGGAAAAGGATCATTTTGAGCATATTGCATAGCATGTGTGTGTAAGGTGATTGATATGTGGTTTTGCAAAGTATAGTTGATGATTTACATGCTTGGATGTTGTTGATGCCATTTATTATATTTCTTTGAGTCTTGGACTCACCCTTGTTGTTTGTTGTGTTTTAGGTACCTTTACGAGATCAAGATGCGTGGGGAAAGGAAGAATTAGACTTCTTGCACTTTTGCACTAACTAGCCACCATAGAATGAAAGAAAAAAAAATTAACTAGGAGATGAATGAACTGTTTAAAGTACTCTTCTTGATTATTGCTTGCTTGGAGTAATCTGTAAAAAATGAATAGTCGTTTTGGATGCTTAAGGTCTATTCATTAGATGTTTAGTTGTTATGGATGTCATAGTAACGAATAGCCAGTTTTGATTATATCTTGTTTATTATGCAATCTGGATTATCTTTATTTGTTATAATCGCTCGTTGTTGGAACCTCCTATAGGTAACTACACAAAGGAGGTTCTCCCGAAATTTTGTAGGGTGTTTTAGTTTAATTACGTTTAATTATTTAATTTTGTAGCATTCCAAGCCTTAGTTGGGTTGGGGTGTTACATTTGGCTCTCTCGAACGTGTAGATCCTAGTTTCCCAGAGGAGTTCTTGGACCCGGCCGCATCAACAGAAGCTTCTCAGTTCTTCATCGAAGGCAAGTCATAGACCTTGATCATGTTGAACCCTTCTTTACAAAATGTATATTGTTTTAACTTATCATGCATGGCTATTTGTGTACAAATGGTTTTGGGAGTAGTTTTATGCCCTCTTGCCAGTAAAGACATCCTTGGTTATTTGAGACATACATGTTGACATGTTTGCTTGACATCCTTAGGATGGACTTTGTTGTTGGTCTCTGTTGAATACCAACATGGATTCGTTTGATGCTTAGCCATGCTATAGCCTGCGATGGTATCAACTTCATGATTCTTAATTGTTAAATATGACTAATGAACTATGGAACCGTGGCAATGCCACTCGATGAAATTGCTGTGCCAGGACTAGGGTGGTCCTTTGGCCGAGAGGAACCCCAAATGTTTTATGCTCGGGCAGGATGGATGGTGGTTAGTGTGGGTGCAGGAAGCACATTGGGTTGTGGAACGACTTGCCTAAGCAGCCAACTAAGGACTCAACCTTGAACCATTGATCTAGGTCACCTCGTGCAACCACATGTCCAGGATAGGGTGGACCGGGTGCAATAATTAGGGAAGCTTGAGTCGGTTCTGTGCTGATGGGAATGGCGCAAGAGGGGAGCCGGGTATGCGGAACCTTAGCGAGAGCAAAACCGAGTCAAGTGGACCTTTGTAAAGACCTAGTTGTGGTCTCCACTTGATTCGCACGTCCAAGGAAACATGTGTCGTATCAAGCGATCACCTCTTGTGGGTAAAATGCGCAACCTCTGCAGAGTGTAAGATCTATTCGAATAGCCGCGGCCTCGGTTATGGTCATACCCGGAGATTTCACGCAAGGGGTAGACTTTTCTAAAGAAAATGTGGTGGGCTTTGAGTTGGTCCTGTGTAGTGTGGTGGTCCGAGTTGTGATTAGGGTGATCACAATGAGGCTTGGTTGTGGACAGGGTGTTCACATGTGTTTTCAAAGAACTTTCTTATGACTTTTCTTTCAACTTGTGCTTTGAAATCTACTTAATGTATCTCTTGCAAATGTTGCTTTCTGCCAACTAACCTTGCAGCCACTCCTTATCAAGCTTTACATAATTATTATTTGCATGCATTCCCTATGACTTGCTGAGTACATTCAACGTACTCATGGCTTGCGCCCTCTGTTTGATCAGCAGAGGAGGGTGACCCAGGGAGCACAATGCTCTATGAAGAGGAGCTCTATGAAGACCTTGCGACTTAGGGACGTCCTCGACTCGATAGCCTATGGGGCTGGTTGAATGGACCCTGCGCTTTTGTGTTTTCCGTTGCTGTGTATCTCTCTTTTGTTTAGCCCGGTGAGGCACCCTTGTAAACAGCTTTGACCATAAGGTCTTTTGCTTATGTAAATATTAATTTGTCTGCTTCATCTTTAGAATATTGTATGGTTGTGATTCCATCTCTGTTGTGACTGTGCGAGCTAGCCATGGATCCTGGGACTAGCACAATGCATAGAGGGTCTCGGGTAGGTGCTACCTGGGGCGCCGACAGAGCTGGTATCAGAGCCGTATCGGCTGTAGGACGTAACGTTAGTTTGCTTGGTCGCTGTAGTCAACAGTTTCAAAAAAGAGTTATTTTCTAAAGCAAACCAACAGAGTAATATGAGTAGCATTTCTTTTCTCATCTTATTCCATTCTGCTCTTATCTTGCTCTATTATCTCTTCTCACCTTGTTCATAGATCTTTATGCCTTGTCTCCTCTGAACCGTGTTGGCAAATTAAAGTTGATCCCTCTTATCCCAATAACTTCAATAGGATTGGGCCTGGTTTTGAGTGTCTATCCCAATAGGTGAGGTTAGAAGTGTTGTTGATAGGATGCCCTTTTTGCTCCAGCAACAATTAGTCTCGAAAATAGGACCTTTTGGTTGAGTTTTCTTTGCTCACAGTAGCTTTCGGCTACTAGTTCTTTTGGGTTTAACCTGCCTTTTCCCCCCTAGGTTGTTCTCTTTCTCTTGGTCTTGATCTTCTCTGTGCTTTTTCCTCTTAACCAGTGTGCTTTCTTCTCCTTATCTTTTAAGCCTGAGAGGTTTATGTGCAGATGGTTCGGACTCGCCACTCACCCAGTCAGGATGAGCCAGTGGACCCTTCTTTGTCACCACCACGGCCACCTCCTTCCCCAGCAGCCACAGACCCAGGCATGGGACAGTTTATGGCAGCCCAAATGCAAATGATGAGTGCAATGATGCAAAGTATGAGTAAGATAGTAGCTCAACAAAATCAGACCTCTGCTGCCCTCCTGGTCATGTTAAATCAGACTCAAACAGCTGCTGTGCCACCACCGCCACCCCTAGTTTTTCCTCAATCAAGACTGACCGAGTTCTTGAGGACCCGCCCTACTACTTTCTCCAGCTCCTCCGAGCCATTAGACGCGGATGATTGGCTGCGTTCTACTAAAAGGAAGCTCGCCATCACTTGGTGTGATGATCACGAGAAGGCCTTGTATGCTTCACATCAGCTAGAAGGTGCCGCCTTGGAATAGTGGGAGAATTATTGTGCCGCTCACGCAGACCACCAGAGCATATCTTGGGCAACATTTTCAAAAGCTTTTCGCCGTCCCCAAATCCCCGATGGGAAGGTGGAGATGAAGAAAAATGAGTTCCGTGAGCTGAAGCAAGGGAACTTGACAGTGAGTGAGTACCTTAATAAATTCACTCAACTAGCACGTTATAACCCAGCGGATGTTGCCATGGATGATGCAAGACAGAAGAGGTTTAAGAAAGGGCTTAATCCTAGTTTAAAGGTTCAAGTTGTCAGCCACGATTATGCAGAATTTCAGCAGCTTGTGAACAAGAGCTTGCTCGTAGAAGAGTCTCATCGGGAACTTTCAGAGTCATACAAGAGGAAGATGTCTCAGCCAAGTGCACACCAAGGTCACCCCCAGAGAGCTAGGACCAATGCTCAACCTCCTGCTCGGTTTGCTCCTCAAGCCACTTACAGAGCTCCTGCGGCTGCCCCTCGCCCTGCTGCTCCCGTGTTTCGCAGCTCCAACAGCAATGTCAACCTCAACAACAATTGCACTGCCAACTAGCCCTCAAGAAGCAACAACTATGCTGCTGGAATCACTTGTTATAGCTGCAACCGTTGGGACATTATGCCAGTAGCTGCCCCTTGAGGCAAGCCTCAGCTTCGGCCAAGTCCAAACCAGCAGCCCCTCCAACCGGAGCACCTGTGCTAGGACGTGGAGTGCCTCAAACCTCCGCTGTCCCAGTGAAGACCTCCCAGCCCTTTGGGAGAGGCCGAGTGAACCATGTCGTAGTGGAAGACGCCCAAAAAGCCCTTGATGTAGTGTTGGGTAAGTTCCTTGTAAATTCAGCACCTGCAACCATTTTGTTTGACTCTGGAGCTTCTCATTCGTTTGTTTCTCGAAGTTTTGCTGCAAAGCACCAATTGGAAGTTTTTGCTCTTAAAACCTCCTTATTGGTTCAATCCCCCGGTTCGGAGTTAAGCACGAACCAGGGTTGTCCACAAGTTAAGGTGATCATAGAAGGGGAAGAATTCTTAGCCAACCTCATCATCATTGACACCAAGTCCTTGGATGTGATTTTGGGCATGGATTGACTTACTGATCACCTGTAACACCCCAGCCAAACAAGGGCCTGGAATGCTACTAAATTAAGTAAATTTAAACATATTCAAACTAAAACATCTTACAAAAATTCGGCAGAACCTCCTTTGTATAACTAAGTATACCGGAGGTTCCAACAGATGCATATATAATTAACAATATCTCAACATCCAAAGTTCATCAAAGCATTCATAAACAATCAATTCAGCTAAAATATAAGCAAGCATAATCAAAATTTACTGCTCTCTTTATTACAAATAATCAAATGCATTCAAGCATAACCAAGATTAATCCTTAAGCGGTTTGCTTATTATTAAGGTATGAACTAATGATAATCATCTTTAAAAGAGTGTGTTGTAGTGAGTGCATCCTTAGCAATCCTACTCCCTCCCATGCATGCCGTTCTTGCAAATGGTACCTAAAAACACAAAGAAAACAAGAGGTGAGCCCAAAGACTCAAAGAAATATAATAAATGGCATCAACCACATACAAACATGTAAATCAGCAATCAAACCTCTCAAACCCACATATCAACCATCTTACACACGCATGCTATGCAATATGCTCAAAGGATGATCCTCTTCCTTCTCTTTCCTTTTGCATTTTACCAGTAATGCAAAGTGCGATCCGTCGATGACACCCATGCCTGTACCATCTAGTATAGGGACCATTACCCATACTCCACGTGTATGGGGACCTAAGCCCATGCTCTTCAAGCATGGGGATTTTTAACCGTCATTAACATGACGGGACCTCAAGAGTTGCTTGGTCACCACATGACCAAGTCTTCAATAAGCCAACATGATGCATATGTATGAATTTCTCAAATTAACAAACATGCATCTGCAATAATAATGCATATGAAAATCCTTTTCATACTACAAGCTCATAAAAAGTCATCACAACTAATGAACAACCAAATCTAACACATAACTCATATCTCCAGCAATAATGCACAATACTAGCTATGCCGTCATCACATCTCAGAGCACACAATTTCTCATAACATATACCCAAAGATTGCCGCTCAACAATAAAAATTATAACCATCATTATACTTGCCTCAACCGTGCGAGAACGGTGGACGAAAGAGGGTGTTGCCCCGGGATCACGCTCCCACCGAACATAATGATAACCCAAACTAATACAAGCATACTAGACCAAAAGCATAAATAAGAACACAATTGAACTCGCTAAACTCCCAAGCGCTTTCCAATCTTCCAATTTCTACCGATCGATTTGGTGTTCACTACAGACATACCAACTTCTAAAATACATAACTTTCTGCTCAGGAGTCCAAATAAGATGTTCTAATACTTTATGGAAAGATAATTAAATTACCTAAATAAACTTAGTTGGGGAGCCCTTCTGATTCTGCCATTTACTACCCCTACCAAGCCAATCTACAGAACATCAATTATCACGTTGGGTTCTCTGGACAGTACACTAAAAGTCCAATTCTTACGTTCTTTAGATTTATGGAAAGGTGAGGAAATTACCCATCTTTTTCATTATAACGAGATCCTCTGATTTCGTATTTAACTAATAGATTAACTCATATTTCTACAGACTGTCAGGATGTTGACAGATTAACAGGACAGTGGCACTAAACAATTCATAACTTTCTAACCGTTAATCGGATTTGGGCGTTCTTGGCGGCCACGGAAAGCTAATGACATAACCCAACTATCTCTAAGAGGGTGGATCCCCAGATTCTGCTTCTAAAGACATAAAATCTGTGGATCAAACTACTGGACAGAACACGATCTTGATAACCGACTTTGCTAAAACAACTAATTAAGCATCTACTCAAGGGGAAACAGCGATTACCCTTGACGGCACGATGAAGGGCCTGCTGAGAACAACGATGATCACCCGCCTACGATCTCTCCCTTCCTCTCTTCTTCCTCCTCTTCCTCTTCTTCTTGATCGCAGCAGGAGCACCGACGCGAGGAAGGAGGCACCACCATGGAGGAGAGGGCGTGCTACTGATCTTGCTAGGGTTTCCTTCCTTTTGTTGGTGGTCGGCCTCATGGGCCTCTGAGGCCAAGGCCCGAGGCCCAAGTTGTCAAGAATTGCAAAACCCCCCCTTTTTTATGTCTAATTTATCTTTTGAACGCTTTCTTTCGTAGAATAAATTGGAGTATTACATTAAAACCCCCTCTTTCTCCTGTTCAATCGCTTTGCTAAAAGAAACATTTTCCCGATTTAATTATTCTCTCCCGATTTATTTATTCTCTCCCGATTTAATTTTGGGGTATTACATCACCAAGCCGTGTTGCATTGTGGAAATAGAAGCATCACTATGGTCAGTCCAGTGGAAATTAGAGTGAGATTTGTAGCCTCCTTGGGAAAGCTTGGAGAAGTAGTGGTCTGCAACATCAAGGCAATTTCAGTTGAAGATGTACCAGTGGTCTGTGAGTTTCCGGATGTCTTTCCAGATGAGTTACTTGAGATGCCTCCTGACAGAGGTTTGGAATTTGTCATCAATTTGGTCCCTGGATTTGCTCCAATTTCCAAGAGACCTTACCATTTGCCTGTGAATGACTTGGTTGAGTTGAAGCAACAGATTGAGGAAATGCAAGCTAAGGGCTTTGTCAGACCGAGCTCCTCACCTTGGGGAGCTCCAGTAATTTTTGTAGCTAAGAAGGATGGTACACAGCGGATGTGTGTGGACTATCGAGCACTCAATGAAGTCACCATCAAGAATAAGTACCCCTTGCCAAGAATTGATGACTTGTTTGATCAGTTGAAAGGAGTTGGAGTGTTCTCCAAGATAGATTTGAGATCAGGTTACCATCAATTGAAGATCTGTCAAGAAGACGTACCCAAGACAACCTTGTCAACCCGATATGGACTCTATGAGCAAGGGTCAAAGCTTCCACATTATAAATAACTTGCAAAAGAAAACTTCCCTTATACAAATACCAAACAAACAAATGAATCATGTTTTCCAACAAGAAAGATAGAACTCCCATGAAAAGATCCACCTTGCCCATTAATAATCCTCGCAATATCACAAATAGTTCGATAGTCGGGAAAACAAATAATCGCCTTATGGAACCAATAAAGACCAATGCAAACCCACCAACTGCATTGTAACCACTATCCGAAGAAAGTTCAACAACCACAAGAAACTACAACCAGAAAATCAAATACAAACTCAAGGAAGACAACAACTTCCCGAAAGAACTCATCCCCAACCTCCATAACTAAATTACCCGAGAAAAACCCTTCACTATTCCTATACCACGAACAGTGGTACAACCTGGCCACACCTATGGCCACAACCACAATCTCTACATCACGACATCGACTACCAACCATAATCAACAACACACAATAAATTCAAAGAACCAATATCAATGCATACATCAATAGTAAAACATACCGGAAGCGTAAAAGCAATACTCGTACCATACCCATCCTATTGTGCACTAGTGTGTCAAATTTTAAGTTAATTAACCATTAGCATGTTTTAGTTGATTTTGCTAGTCCTAAAACAAATTTTAGCAATTTTAGGTTACCTAGGTTGTTAATCTATTCACCATGGATCTAAAGCCCGCTCTGATACAAACTGTAACATCCTAGCCCAACACTAAGCCTAGAATGCCACTAAACTACTCTAACAATTTAATTTACATCAACTTACAATAAAATTACAGCAAGCAACTCATTATCAAAACCCGTCCACGGGTCACAATGTAATACGAATAAAGAATTGATAATCATAAACAATTAAACTCTAGAAGCATAGCAAGATAATAATCCAAAATTAGCACAAAACCAATAGAACAAATTATATGGAACGAATAAATAAGTCCTAATCAATCATCTAGGATTATTCAATATCTATCATGTCCTAAAAGATATTCCATCGTAATGAAATAAATGGTTCTCATAGCAAATAATCATGTGTCTGAAGTATAAAACTATCCCATGTGCACCATTGCTTGCAATTAAATAAAAATAAAAGTACAACAATAATGGTAATGAACGATAAAGAAATACGGTGCTCAATGATTGATCGCTGTCTACCATGCACTTGCCTTTACTAGTTGCGACGCACGGTTTGGCTAGAAGATAGCAACAAGCACGACGTCTCTCCTACATTAAACACTCAAATTTCAATATAAGCTACAGCAACACAAGAACAACAATTAATTTACATCGCTCCTACACGTCCCCCAAATCCGCAACGCTTCCCCAATACCGAATATTCACCCCTTACTGTTCCAACAAAACATGCTAGCTCCTTTCTCTCTTTCAATATTCCAGAGAAACACAAAAATACGAAGCATCCAGCACTAACTAGACATTGTCTCATCTTTACTATTTAAACATGCATGTATACATAAGATCTTGCACTACTAATTAATTTATAGCACTAGCAGCCAATCTGGAGAAAGGCCTCACGGTTTGATGTTCCATCAGGCATGCAATTCTAATTAACTAATAAATTAGCACTATCTAATTTCTCTCTCCCCCTTAATACTCCAATTAAAAATTCATAGCAATTAAATAATCATGGCAAAGCATCCCTAACCAGTGCACCTATTAAAATAATCATTTATTAAATTAATCTCTCTCTCTCCCTACTATCCAACTAATGAAACGCATGCATGCACTGCTAATATTTAATTCGCCTATCCCCCTACTGCTCCAATTAAAACGTATGCAAGCATCGCTAGATAGCAAGACTCACGCACATGTGCATGCAAAGCTTAGCAATGGCAGACAAAACTCACCCGCACACGCAGCGGTTACTTAACACGCGACCTTGTGACACCACGCGATGTCGGTCGGCAATGAGTTGTGTTGGCCGCTAAGCGCCAAGACGGACTACGAGTGCTCTCATGCGGACGAGGACGTGGGCAGGCGATGCTTCACTCGCGCGCGGGTAGGCGTCCATGCACCGAGCGGCCAGCCAAGAAGTGCGCACACAGGACGGCGACCCCCGGCGATGACCGGTAGCAAGCGATGAAGCCGATGGCGCAACAGAAAAGAGAAACTAACATGACTCGGTTTTCTGGTTTTGGAAGCCCCTCTCCCTCACGATCCTATTATCACGGCCTGTATCTGATACAGACTCCAACTTCCTCATGACTCCTTCCTCCAAAAAACCAATTCATCCCCTTTTTACTTATCCCCTTTTCTCTATTTACGCATAGGTCCTTAAGAGGATTATTATTATTTTTAGAATATTACATTCTACCCCCCCCCCTTAACAGAATTCGACCCCACATTCTACCCGCTATTCTACACGAAGAACAACTGCAAACTAAAATTTAAACAACAATTCGCACGTACCTGACGTTAACAACTCTGGATAATGCTAGCGCATACGAGACTCCAACCCTTCCAAGTCGCCTCTCTCTTGGACTGATGGGACCACATCACCTTGATGGATTCCAACGTCTTACACCTCAACACTCGTCTCGGCCCCTTTTCAGGTACACTCAACGGACGGGACTCGAAAGTAAGGTGTTTTTTTACTCGATGGTTAATAGCTCTAGAGAAACCTCACACTCAAGATCTCTCATGTACTCTCTCAGCACCGGGTCATACAAAACGTTGTATACCCCGTGCCAGGACTCGAGACGGTTCTAGCGATACACTATCTTCCAAAGATCCCCACAATTACCATAAACATACCAATATACCTTAGGCCAACCTTCCCTTTGGTACCAATCCATACAACCTGCATATAACACACGACACTCTTGTTCCCTCTCTCAATCGACCACTTCACCTTTGCTAGGAGCAACTCCTTTAAAAAGGGTCGCACAAAGAAATTGCCTTAAACCAACCCTCTTACAAAAAGAACCAATTGAAAACAAATGATTCACAATGCAACTAACTCATTACCACCTTTCCTACAAAAGACTCCAATCCAAAATCAAAGACTCATCAAGAAATCTTTTCCTCTTCCCACGTAATCAGTTTGCAAATAAACACCACATAAAGCCAAAGGCGAAAATCACTTAACTAACAAGAACCAATTCAATTTGCAAATGACATCCGTCATAAACACATAGCTCAAATAAGAACCAAGAGAATATTTCACCACCTGAGAATACCCTTTTTTTCTCAAACTTTTCTTTTAAGAATTTAACTTCCCATAAACCATGGGATTCCAAATCATCGCATAACACACTAACTCATTTCTCTTTAATTGACAACCTCCAAGCGTTGCTCAACCCGAAAGCAACAACCACACTCATCTAGAGGGTTGTATTATTACATAAAAAGACACTTTAGTCCACTCCTTTACCAAAGGAATTATTTTGACAAATACTTCCCATCGCACCTCAATAAAGATTTCACCTACAATCACATCACCTCAATCCTTTAAGGATATTTAACCTAAAATTCACAGCACACACACTCATATACTACACCCAAAGGATGCTATCAATGATTATCACACTATTCAAAATCCACTTTGTTTTACTACTTCTACATATAATTCTTGGGCCACAAAGATTCTAGCATAAAAATGTAAAGCCCAAATTCAACCTCCAAGTCTTCTACAATGAATTTCTGGTATAATTGATAGGAAATCCTCAGATTCGATTACTAAAATTCATACAACTCAAACAATAACCCCAGTCATTAATATCAACATTCCTCTCTAATCAGGTAATCGTCCAAAGTGATTAACTTCACCAATCTTGGACCCTCACTAAACCACATTATTCAATTTCACCTACACGACCATAATATACACATTCGCAATACCCTAACTAATTGACCAAGATTCAAACTTTTGATAATTCCAATATTCCACCAACATGAACAAATGTTCTTGGATCATAATCAGTATTACCCCAACGGCCATCATTCCTTTTACATGTAATGCTCTACAAGATTTATATCATGAAATCGATTCATCCTCCAATCATCCTCAAATAACTTGCAACCCAAGGTCTCACAACATCATATACTTGACTAACACTATCCAGTTGCCACTATACCTCCTAAAAGACCTGCAACAAAAGTTGGTTAATCCTTGCCCAAAAGAAGAGGGAAACAAAGACAAATTTCATCACACAGGAAAACATTACTACTCACAGTATGATCAAGACCAAGAGAAATAGTCAAATAGTAATGATCCTGGAAAAATCAAAATATGAGATCACAGTTGAGGGCACATGTCCCTCAAAAGGAGAATATCAAATCTCAACCAATAAGAATAAGGCATTGCTATTGAAATTCGAGAAACTGTTATGCGGCAAAAACCAAATAAAAAAATTAAGCACATTGTGATAAATTACAAGTTACAAAACTTGACTCCAGCCTCAATCACTTGTACTACACTCTTTCCTTTAACAAAGAAAACAAATTTATTTTATTACAACATCACCTTACCAACTCCAACAAGAAGAGATTCGAAGACCAAAACACATGAATCACTTAAGAATCAATAAAACCTTTCAACACGACGCTTTGCTCAAAACAAATTCTGCTACCACATAAATCATGAACTCCAAAAGTTCACGAATTCAAAACTCCAAACATTTCATTTAAACGATATCACGAAAGATAATCAACTTTTTTACTTCTAGAAGAATCAACAATTCCCTCACCACCCCTTACTCATAGTCTTACTAATCTCATCATTATACATTCTTAGCAAGAATCATCATAGCCTACTATTTCATCGCAAAACTCTCTAAAGACACAAAAAACTATTTCATAATATTTTTGGATATTTCAATAAAATTGTGACAATCAACATGATCTAGGGAAACCTAGTGTATAAGCCACAATATTGAGACAAAACTATTTTAACAAGGTCATACTATCATACAATAATTTAGCAATGCACACTAATAATGGTCACTTATTAAATTTCATCCATTCAATTCTTAGTGATGCTCAACACTAATTTTAATGCACACTAATTGTACTATGGATATTATCATTAACAACTGACGATCATATTAATCATGGAAACATTTATGGTCCTATCCCTATTTACAATCACACATATATACAAACACATATTCAACATTCTACCTTATGCTTAGAAATTAGGGCAAAATATTATTAAAGTTTTAATAAGATGATTTAATAAGATGATCTTTTATGAAATAAGGTTTCACAAAGCGACATATCAACGTTCATCTAGTCCTTTATACCGGTTTCAATCATTTTAGCATGATAAGAATTAGGTAAATCTAGCATTTATATAAGATCATCAAATAGCCAAATAGAAGCCAAATTCAAAATTAATATCTGCTAAGGCAATAATCTAACACCTCTTTAACTCAACCACTCCGAACGGTGAGGTCAACCAAAGAGACCAATTAATCAAGTTAATCTCATAAGTTTAACAAATTAAACAATCCTAATGATTTAATCTAGTGCATTAATGATCCACACTTCTCAGTTGTCCTATTGATTCCAATTAGGAATAGATATACGCTTAATCATAATTTATCATGCAACTATTACAAGACAACAATAGATTGATCAACTACAATACCAAAGACATCATTTAAGATTAATTATGCATCACACTACTGACCCAACCTGATAACTCATACCATATCAATTAATTGTATGATTGCAATCTCACACTTAAACATAACAAGATACCACAAAAGAATTTTGACACTTCCTTTCATAGAAGTGAGGTATTAAACGTCAACACTCAAATTAATCCAACAGAAATAGTAAGGTCAAAGCTTCCACATGATAAATAACTTGCAAAAGAAAACTTCCATTATCCAAATACCAAACGAACAAATGAATCATGTTTTCCAACAAGAAAGATAGAACTCCCATCAAAAGATCCACCTTGCTCATTTATAATCCTCTCAGTATCACAAATAGTTCGATAGTCGGGAAAACAAATAATCGCCTTATGGAACCAATAAAGTACAATGGAAACCCACCAACTGCATTGTAACCACTATCCGAAGAAAGTTCATCAACACAAGAAACTACAACCAGAAAATCAAATAGAAACTCAAGGAAGACAATAACTTCCCCCAAGAACTCATCCCTAACCTTCATAACTAAATTACCCGAGAAAAAACCTTCACTATTCCTATACCACGAACAGTGGTACAACCTGGCCACGCCTATGGCCACAACCACAATCTCTACATCACGACATCGACTACCAACCAAAATCAACAACACACAATAAGTTCAAAGAACCAATATCAATGCATACATCAATAGTAAAACATACTGGAAGCGTAAAAGCAATACTCGTCCCATACCCATCCTATTGTGCACTAGTGTGTCAAATTTTAAGTTAATTAACCATTAGCATGTTTTAGTTGATTTTACTAGTCCTAAAACAAATTTTAGCAATTTTAGGTTACCTAGGTTGTTAATCTATTCACCACGGACCTAAAGCCCGCTCTGATACCAACTGTAACATCCCAGCCCAACACTAAGCCTGGAATGCCACTAAACTACTCTAACAATTTCATTTACATCAACTTACAATAAAATTACAGCAAGCAACTCATTATCAAAACCCGTCCACGGGTCACAATGTAATACGAATAAAGAATTGACAATCATAAGCAATTAAACTCTAGAAGCATAGCAAGATAATAATCCAAAATTAGCACAAAACCAATAGAACAAATTATATGGAACGAATAAACAAGTCCTAATCAATCATCTAGGATTATTCAATATCTATCATGTCCTAAAAGATATTCCATCGTAATGAAATAAATGGTTCTCATGGCAAATAATCATGTGTCTGAAGTATGAAACTATCCTATGTGCACTAGTCCTCTCAATCGTGACGCTCTCAACGATCACCTAAAAACAACAAAAGAGCAAGGGTGAGTCCACGACTCAGCAAATACATCAATATACAACGAACAATGATAAATCAACAGTATTCAATAACTTCATTATCATCACATGTCCTTCTATTAATATTCTCATACCGTTCTCTTCTCTTTGTTTTCACATACATTCATCTCATGTCTCAATGTAACTCTACTCTACATGTCCACATGCACTTCTTTCGCGTATACCGGTATAGCATGAGTGAACGCTCGCGACAACGTTCACTCTCAAGCCCATTCCTCCTCAAGGATCGGGGACCTCCTCCACTCTCGTGGAGTTGTGATCAATCATCATCACCTTCTCATATGCAAAGATGCATAATTTCATCATATCCAATTTTCCTCATGTTCGTCAACAAGATATAATCATACCATTCCATTGCTTGCAATTAAATAAAAATAAAAGTATGACAATAATGGTAATAAACGATAAAGAAATACGGAGATCAATCATTGATTGCCTTTACTAGTTGCGACGCACGGTCTGGCTAGAAGATGGCAACAAGCATGACGTCTCTCCTACATTCAACACTCAAATTTCAATACAAGCTACAGCAACACAAGAACAACAATTAATTTACATCGCTCCTACACGTCCCCCAAATATGCAACGCTTCCCCAATACCGAATAGTCACCCCTTGCTGTTCCAACAAAACATGCTACCTCCTCTCTCTCTTTTAATATTCCAGAGAAACACAAAAATACGAAGCATGCAACACTAACTAGACATTGTCTCATCTTTACTATTTAAACATGCATGTATACAAAAGATCTTGCATTACTAATTAATTTCTAGCACTAGCAGCCAATCTGGAGAAAGGCCTCACGGTTTGATGTTCCATCAGGCATGCAATTCTAATTAACTAATAAATTAGCACTATCTAATTTCTCTCTCCCCATTAATACTCCAATTAAAAATTCATAGCAATTAAATAATCATGGCAAAGCATCCCTAACCAGTGCACCTATTAAAATAATCATTTATTAAATTAATCTCTCTCTCTCTCCCTACTATCCAACTAATGAAACGCATGCATGCACTGCTAATATTTAATTCACCTATCCTCCTACTGCTCCAATTAAAACGTATGCAAGCACTGCTAGCTAGCAGCACTCA
Organism: Phyllostachys edulis; assembly: GCA_036346405.1. Lineage (NCBI taxonomy): Eukaryota > Viridiplantae > Streptophyta > Magnoliopsida > Poales > Poaceae > Phyllostachys > Phyllostachys edulis. The sequence continues at coordinate 41,604,512 of CM070547.1, read as the reverse complement.
TGCACACGTGCATGCAATGGCTTAGCAGCGGCAGACAAAACTCACCCACACACACAGGCGGCTACAGACACGCACGCGTAGGCGGCCGTGCGATGTTAGGTCGGTAGCGGAGCTGCGTTGGCCACTAGCGTGCACGGGACTACGAGTGCTCTCGTGCGGATGAGGATGTGGGCAGGCGATGCTTGACTCGCGCGCGGGCAGGCTTCCTTGCACTGAGCGGCCAGCCAAGAAGCGCGCGCACAGGACGGTGACCCCCGGTGATGACCGCTAGCGAGCGATGCACGACTCGGTTTTCTGGTTTTGGAAGCCCCTATCCCTCACGATCCTATTATCACGGCCTGTATCTGATACAAACTCCAACTTCCTCTTGACTCCTTCCTCCAAAAAACCAATTCATCCCCTTTTTACTTATCCCCTTTTCTCTATTTACGCATAGGTCCTTAAGAGGATTATTATTATTTTTAGAATATCTAGATAAGTTCATCATTGTTTTTATTGATGTCATCCTAGTATACTCTAAGAGCGAAGAAGAGCATGAAGAGCACCTTCGCCTCACCTTGAACAAGCTTAGAGATCATCAACTCTATGCCAAGTTCAATAAGTGTGAATTTTGGATGAGGGAAGTTACCTTTTTGGAACATGTCTTGTCTTCCGAAGGAGTTGCTGTCAACCCAAGCAAAGTTAAAGATGTCCTCAATTGGGAGCCACCCAAATCAGTCCGTCAGATCAGAGGTTTCCTTGGAATGGCTGGATACTATCGTCGATTTATAGAATGATTCTCCAAGATAGCAAGACTTCTCACTCAACTATTGAAGAAGGAAAAGAAGTATGTCTAGACACCTGAATGTGAGTAGAGCTTCCAAAAGCTAAAGAAGTGTTTGACAACAGCCCCAGTGTTGATCTTGCCTGATGTTCGAAAAGACTTTAAAATTTTCTGTGATGCCTCACATCAAGGTCTTGGCTGTGTTCTTATGCAAGAAAGGAGAGTTATAGCTTATCCCTCTCGTCAGTTGAAGCCCCATGAAGCCAATTACCCCACTCATGATCTTGAGGTAGCAGCAGTGGTGCATGCTTTGAAGATTTGGCGCCATTACCTCATTGGTAATCACTGCGAAGTGTACACTGACCATAAGAGTTTGAAATATATTTTCACTCAAGCTGACCTCAATATGAGGCAAAGAAGATGGTTGGAGCTGATCAAAGACTACAACTTGAGAATACACTATCACTCGGGAAAGGTCAATGTGGTAGCTAATGCTTTAAGTAGGAAGGTCTACTGCAACACCTCGATGGTTAAGGAAAGTCAGCCGGCCCTGCATGAAGAATTCCAAAAGCTCAAGCTTGAATTGGTAGAAGAAGGCCATTTGGCTGCACGGGAAGTGCAACCCACTCTCCAAGCGCAGATCCGAGCAACTCAAGAAGAAGATGCAAACCTCTAGGAGATCAAGAACAACATGAAGAAAGTGAAGTCTTAAAGGTTTTCAGAAGATGAGCAAGGCACTCTGTGGTTTGACAAGCAGATCCGTGTACCCGACCAGAGAGAGCTCAAGATGTTAATCCTCAAAGAGGCACATGAAGCCTTGTATTCTATTCACCCTGGGAGCACCAAAATGTATTAAGACCTCAAAAACATATATTGGTGGCCTAGTATAAAGTGAGAGATAGCAGAGCATGTGGCTCAATGTGATGTTTGTCAGAAGGTTAAGGCCATGCATCAAAGACCTGGAGGTCTTTTGAGACCCTTGCCCATACCCGAGTGGATGGGAAGAGGTTGGGATGGATTTTATCACAGGCTTACCTAGGACCCAAGCTGGTTATGACTCAATTTGGGTGGTTGTAGATCGGTTAACTAAGGTTGCCCACTTTATCCCTGTGAAGACCACCTATTCTGGAGACAAGTTGGTTGAGCTGTACATGGCAAGAGTTGTGTGTCAACATGGTGTAGCAAAGAAGATTGTGTCGGACCGAGGGTCCCAATTCACCTCTCGATTTTGGTAGAAGCTACATGAGGTCTTGGGCACGGACCTCAATTTCAGCACAGCATATCACCCGCAAACAGATGGTCAGACTGAAAGAGTCAACCAAATCCTTGAAGACATGTTGAGAGCCTACGCTCTAGAGAACCAAAGCAGGTGGGATCAGATGCTACCCTATGCTGAGTTTTCCTACAACAATAGCTACCAATTGAGCCTTCAAGTGTCCCCCTTTGAAACTCTTTATAGAAGGAACTGTAGGACACCTTTATACTCGACAGAAGTTGGTAATGGCCAAGTGCTCGGGCCAAACCTCCTCAAAGAAGCCAAAAGTCAAGTGAGATAAATAAGGCAAAAGTTGAAGGCTGCTTAGACCCAACAAAAGAGCTATTTGGACAATCGTCGTCGAGACTTAACCTTTGCTCTTGGAGACCATGTGTACCTCAAGGTGTCATCTCTCAAAGGGCTGCGCTATTTCAAAGTCAGTGGTAACCTTGCACCAAGGTACATTGGACCTTTTCCAATCGTAGCCAGAAGAGGAGAAGTTGCTTACCAATTGGAGCTCCCACCTCAGTTATCCAGTGTGCACAACATCTTTCATATGTCTTAATTGAAGAAGTGCTTGCGCGTTCCAGAAGAGCAGATGCCTTTGGAGACCGTGGACCTTCAAGAAGACCTCTCCTACAAAGAGCACCCCATCAAGATTCTAGAAATATCCGGGCATGTGACAAGAAGCAAGATCCTCAGGTTTTGCAAAGTCCAGTGGAGCAACCACTCCGAAGAAGAAGCAACATGGGAACGTGAAGAGGACCTCAAAGCCGAGTTTCCCCACCTGTTCTCTAGCCAGCTCGAATCTCGGGGTCGAGATTCTCTTTAAGGGGTGTAGGTTTGTAACATCCCAATTTTCGGAGCCTTTTTGAAAAATTTTCAAAACTCAAAAGTAACCCTTTGGTTCTGTCTTTTGCTCAAGCTTAACCTGGAATTTTGGTAATGTGGAGATTTAACTCGAAGAAATTGAACTCCAATTAACTTTTCTTGGTCGATCTTGAGTTGTTAGTGCTCTTTGGCTTTCGTTTTCCTTCTCTGCTTGCCCTGTGTACCCCTCGGCCTAGCCTTAGGTCCCAGACCTCCCCTGTGTTTGGATCTTCCCTTAGGTCCAAGCTCGGGTTTGTGTTTCAAATATCCTTGTTAACCGAAAATCCAAACTCGGGGTTGTGTGTTTCCTTTGGACCTCCCCGTGTCCCTTGGACCTTCATTTTTGTTCCTCCGATTCTACCGCTTGTTCCGTTGGACCTCCTGCTTACCCCAGATCCTCTCGCGGTTGTACTGTTCGATCGTGACCGTCAGGACCTCCCCCTTGATTTGATCCGACTGTTAGGACCTCCCCTTGAGAGATCTGATCGTCAGGACCTCCCCCTTGATTTGATCCGACCGTCAGGACCTCCCCTTGAGAGATCTGACCGTCAGGACCTCCCCCTTGATTTGATCAGACCGCCAGAACCTCCCCTTGAGAGATCTGACCGTCAGGACCTCCCCCTTGATTTGATCCGACCGTCAGGACATCCCCTTGAGAGATCTGACCGTCAGGACCTCCCCCTTGATTTGATCCGACCGTTAGGACCTCCCCTTGAGAGATCTGGCCGTCAAGACCTCCCTCTTGATTTGATCCGACTGTCAGGACCTTCCCTTGAGAGATCTGACCGTCAGGACCCCCCCCCTTGATTTGATCCGACCGTCAGGACCTCCCCTTGAGAGATCTGACCGTCAGGACCTCCCCCTTGATTTGATCCGATAGTCAGGACCTCCCCTTAAGAGATCTGACCGTCAGGACCTCCCCTTGAGAGATCTGACCGTTAGGACCTCCTCCCTTAGTTGTGATCTGACCGTTCAGGACCTCCCGTGGTCTTCTGGCAAAGACCACCTCCGTGGGTCATGATCCCCCCCCCCTTGTGAGTCACGACCTCCCTGTTGGTCGCAATTGATCCTTTTACAAAGACCACCCCTTTTGACCTCCCCTCTGGGTTGGGTCAGCCTCATGTGTTTGACTGGCAGCTTGTCAGTTCCTACTCATTTTCCTCTTCCTCCCGTTGAGTACTGCCAGAGCAAAAGTCTTCAAGCATTTTATTGCGGTTGCTTCTGCGGTACCTCGTTTCCCTCTTTGGTCACTTCCTTGACTTGCCCTATTCCCTCCTTCACCTGCTCTAGTTGTGTGCCATTTAATGCGGCGTCCTCCTCTCAGAGCCTCCCGTGCCTATAAAAGGACCCAAGAAAACTCCTTGGCCTCTGTTTGTTGCCTAGCACCTTGGACCTCCTCCCTTGAGCTAGTCTTCCCTTGTTTGAGCCCTCCGTGAGCGATTCAAGCTCTGGTTTTCATCTTTTCTGTAACCCTTCTTTGGCTCTTGCTTGGTGAGTTCTTTTGATCTTCTTGTTGGAGTTTGCTTTGCTAATTTTGGCTGTCTCGAACGTGTAGATCCCAGTTTCCCAGAGGAGTTCTTGGACCCGGCCGCATCAACAAAAGCTTCTCAGTTCTTCATTGAAGGCAAGTCATAGACCTTGATCATGTTGAACCCTTCTTTACAAAATGTATATTATTTTAACTTTTCATGCATGGCTATTTGTGTAGAAATGGTTTTGGGAGTAGTTTTATGCCCTCTTGCCAGTAAAGACATCCTTGGTTATTTGAGACATACATGTTGACATGTGTAACACCTTGATTTTTGAAGCCTTTTTGAATTTTCAAAATAAAAAGAACTATTTTGTTTTGATGAGAATTCAAAGCTTGACTTGAGAATTTCATAATGGACTTCAATTGACTAAACCTAACTTCAACTAAAAACTCTCTTTTGGTTTGTTGGGTATGTTGGAGCTTTGGTGATTCCTCCCCATCTGAGCTTGCTTCGTTCTTCTTTGGACCAGACCTCCTTAGGTCTAAACCTCCGAAGTGCTTGGATCTCCCTTGGTCCAAACCTTCCTCTTTGGTCCTGTTCTGGCCTAAACCTCCCCACATCCTTCAGGACCTCCCTGTGTCCTTTAGAACCTCTCCCTCGTTCATTTGGATCTCCCCTTTGTGAGATCTAGCCGTTAAGACCTCCCCTTTGGAGATCTTAACCGTCCAAACCTCCCCTTTGTGAGATCTGGCCATTAAGACCTCCCCTTTGGAGATCTTGACCGTCCAGACCTCCCCCTTTGTGAGATCTGGCCGTTAAGACCTCCCCTTTGGAGATCTTGACCGTCCAGACCACCCCCTTGTGAGATCTGGCCGTTAAGACCTCCCCTTTAGAGATCTTAACCGTCTGCATTCCCCTTGTGAGATCTCGTGTTAAGACCTCCCTTTAGAGATCTTAACCGCCCTGCACCTCCCTTTGTTGGATCTGGTGTTAAGACCTCCCTTTGGAGATCTTAACTGCTCGTACCTCCCTTTGGAGATCTTAACCGCTCGCACCTCCCTTGATTTGATCTCGATCGGGACCTCCCTTTGTTGTGTCCTTTGGACCTTCTGTCCGAAGGACCTCCCTAACGCTTTGACTAGCCCCATTTGGTAGTCACACGCCTCTTTCTTTATCCTTTGACCGTGTCCTTTGCGCATGGGAGTCTCCCCACATTTAATGCCTGTTGTATCGCATTAAATGATTCTACCTATTTGCAAAGACCGTGCTATCCTTTTGTCACATCTTTTGCTGCTCCCATTGTCCTTTTCACTAACTCCTAACATGCCTACCCTTGGAAATCAAGATCTTGGTTATATAAGCTTGGGCAGCCCTTCCTCTTCACCCTTTGCTCATTTCCACTCCACGGCTAGAACCGACCAGCTCTTGGACCTCCTCCAAAGCTCTCGGACCTCCTCCAGTAAGCTCTTTGGACCTCCCCCTAATCACCTAGCCTCTCTGTTGGTTTTATTTCAGTGTTTTATTGGAGTTTCCTTGGTTCTTACTTGAGCTTTATTTGAGTTGTTTTGTTTTCCAACGTGTAGATTGCGAAGGCAGTGAAGAACAAGAGCTCCTTGAGGCAGAAGAGGACACCCAGGCCTTTGAAAAAGGCAAATTACACCCTTGACCATGTTGCACCCATTACTTCAAATTACTATGTTCTATTTCAATGTTAATGCATGCTTACTTTACTAAGTTATTTCAATACCTGTCTTTAAATCCATAGCTATACCTAAATCCTTTGTATGTCCACTGTTGACCTTGAACCGAACATCTTGTCACCATAGGAAAAACTGGTTGGTACATTAGTATGAACCGGGATCATTTGAAAAACGTATGCTTAGTCTCGCTTAGACCAAAAGTATTTGATTTGGGGAAATTTTACCAACATGACCAACTGCTATTTAAAGGTTTTAAGCCATGGTATTGGGTTGTCATGGAAGCTCCTAAATGTGTTTGAAAAGCAAATGAAAAGAAAGATTGACGTTGGACTAGGGCGAATTGGTTGCTTGTTGGTGCATGTCCATGCACGAGCTCAACTTGATTAGAGTTGAGGCTCAGGGGTTCTGTGGTTAGCGCGCTAGTCATTTGAGGACTAGTCTTTGAGCCGCAACTTACTATGCCTATAATGGGCTTTGCCTCACCGTACAACCACATGTCTCTAGAATGGGCCGTGGGACCTGGCCTACTAAAATAAAATTAAACAAATGTAAGCTAAGACCATTTACCAAATTTTTTGGCAGAACCTCCTTTGTATAGTTAACTATACCGAGGTTCCAGCAATTAAATATATCATTAACAATAACTCAACATCCAAATTCATTCAGGCATGCAAGATAATCTATTCCGCTAAAGCATTAATAAACATAATCAAAATTTGCTACTATCATTATTACAAATAAGCCAAAACATTCAACCAAAGCCATAAGTGATTCTCAATCAGTTTGCTTATTATTAGAGTATAAACTAAATGATATTCTTCTTTTAGGATGAGTGGTAGTGAGTGCATCCAAACAAGACTACTCCCTCCCATGCATGCCGTTCTAGCGAGTGGTACCTAAAAACACAACAAAACAAGAGTGAGCCCAAAGACTCAGTAAGTATCAATAAAGGAACACTAAGCTTATAGTTATAGCATCAACATACCAAAAGAAGCATTACACTAAAGACAACTCCCATGCTTATGTAATGCGAATATGCGATGCATCATTTTATCTTTTCCTCTTTTCACATTTTACCGGTAATGCGGGGTATACAACTGTCGATGTATACCCTTGCCTGTGCCCTCTGGCACAGGGACCAAGAGCCTATACTCCACAAGTATAGGGACCACAGCCCATCATCTTCATGATGGGGACCTCTACTCAATGCCCACATTCCACAAATGTGGGGACCACAAGCCCGTCATTTACATGATGGGGACCTCAACTTATTAATACTTGGTCACCACGTGACCAAGTCTCAGGTATGCTCTCAATATGCACATGTACTAGAACTCTATCTTTCATTAACATGTGAAGCAACAAGAACATACCAAAATCCCAGACCTCAAATAACATGTAGGGCATTAACAGCATACATAAGAAATCTTTAGCCATAATCAAGCATTCACCAATTTTATTCATATTCATCACACTATCATCCATGCATAGGTAATATGAATAAAACGCAAGCAATCACAGTCAAACATTCATAATTACGCTACAATTAGGATACTTGCCTCAACTGTGCGGGAACGGTGGACGCGAAGAGGGCGCTGCCCCCGGGACCAATCCCCCACCTAAATACAATTAAAAGCATACTAAGACAAAAGTAATGGACCAAACCAACTATATAAGCAAACATGAACTCGCAAAAGTTTCTAACGCGATCTCTCATTAATTAATCCTTGTAGTACACTATTAATTAGTATCTACTAATGCCAGTGCACCTTTATCTAATTCATCTCCTTTACTAATTCCAATTAATAAACCGTAAGTTGGCAGCACTAGCTAATTAACCTCCCTCCCCAACTACTCCAGTTGAATAATCATAGCAGTGCATGCCTCACTAACCCAATTAAATAATCAGCCATACGTCCCTATTCATCCCAAATAAATAATCAAACTAGTACACCAATAACTAGCCCAACCACAAAATCAGCCGATGCAGGCATACTGGTAGTCATCCATCTCTTTTAATAATCCAATCCAACGCATGCATGCAAGGACGCAGCAAGGAAAACAAATCAAATTAATTAACTACTCATTCTCTCTCCCCTAACTCTCCAATTAATGAACACATACATGCACCTTTAACTAATCTCTCTCTCGTAACTAGCATTGCATCCAATAAAATAACAGGATTGAATCAGTGCACGGGAGCTAGTAACAGCATCCACCATTAAACAATCAACAAATAGCACAACACTAATGGTTATTTTAATGCGCACAAGCTAGCCTTCGGTAGCAGCGAAAGAAAGATCGCAACCAAAACCTGTTCCTTCACGTGCGTAGCAGATGTGCACCAGCAAAGCGCCGCGATGGTTACATCGCTCAGAATAACCCCACCAAACAAAGGTCCGGAATGCTACTAAATTAAATAAACTAAACAAAATTAAACTAAAACACCTTACAAAATTTCGGCAGAACCTCCTTTGTATAGTTATCTATACCGGAGGTTCCAACAAACAGATATAACATAAATAAGTAATCCAACTTGCAATATGATCAAGACATATTCAAAACTGGCTATTCGTTACTATAACATCCATAGTAACTAAACATCTAAGATATAGATCATGTGCATCCAAACTTCTATTCATTTATTACAGTTTACTCCAAGCAAGCAATAATCATTAAGAGTACTTTAAACAGTTCATTCATCTCCTAATTAATTTTCCTTTCATTCATGGTGGGTAGTTCGTGCAAAAGTGCAATAAGACTAATCCTTCATTTCCCCCATGCATGCCGATCTCATAACGGTACCTAAAACACAACAAACAACAAGAGGTGAGTCCAAAGACTCAGCAAATATAATAAATGACATCAACAACATACAAGCATGTAACTCATCAACTATACTCCACAAAACCACATATCGCCATTTTACACACACATGCTATGCAATATGCTCAACATGATCTTTATCCTTCTCTTTCCTTTTGCATTTTACGGTAATGCAAAGTGCGATCCGTCGATGCACACCCACGCCTATGCCATCTCGCACAGGACCATTGCCCATACTCCGCAAGTATGGGGATTAAAGCCCATGCTTTACAAGCATGGGGATTTTTAGCCCGTCATTAACATGACGGGACTCAAGTTGCTTGGTCATCACATGACCAAGACTTCAATAAGCCAACATGATGCATATGTATGAATTCTCAAATTAATACAAACATGCATCCGCAACAACATTGCATATGAATATGCAATTCATACTACAAAAGCTTATAATCATAGACTTCACAACTTTCAAACATCCATGATTAACACATAACTCATAGCTTTAGAAACCATGAACATTACCAATCATATCACCATATCAATCATGAACAACACAAATACTCATAGAAATTATCAATCAATGTCATTCGATAATATCTATTATATCCATAATTATACTTGCTTTAACCGCGAGAGAACGAGGGACGTGCAGAAGGTGCTGCCCCCGGGACCAGTCCACCACCTGAATAATAATTATAACGCATGCTAAGACAACCATACTGGACCAAATACATATTTAATAGCACACACGAACTCGCTAAACTATCAAGCGCCTTCCAAACTTCCAATTTCTAACGACCGAGCTGTCCCCTCTGTGGACAGCCAACTTCTCAAATCCATAACTTTCACTACAGGGGTCCAAATAAGGTGTTCTTAGACTTTCTGGAAAGGTAATTAAATGTACCAACTAAACCTAGTTGAGGGGCTCTTCTGAATCTACAATCTATTGCCCCTACGGAGCTAGATAACAAAATGTCGAATTTGCGTCGGGTTCTCTGGACAGTACACTAAAAATACCATAACTTTTACTACGAGTGTCCAAATCTCACATTATTGAGCTTTCTGAAAAGCTGGGACAATGTCCTACGAGTTTCGTTATACTAAGATTCTCTAAATCTCCATTTAACTAATCGATTAACTCAGATTACTAAAACCTGTCAGAAAACCCACAAATCTGCAGAACAGTCCCACTAATAAAATCATAACTTCTGCTACAGGGGTCCAAATAATGTATTCTAGCACTTCACGGAAAGATGGCGACGTCCTCTACAATACTCTAGGAGACGTCTAGAACTAATTCCGCATTTAAGCACATCAAAACCTCGATCTACTCTAATTTGTCCTGAGCAGCCCTAAATACCGACATTGCTAAAATAACTAAACACACATCTAATCGGGGAAAAATAGGGGTTACCCTTGACGAACCGCTGAAGATCACGATGCAGCCCGTGAATCCTCTTCCCCTTCCTTTCTTCCTTCTTCCTCTTCCCCTTCCACTTCTTCTTCTTCTTGGCTGGGCAATCACCCGGGTGACCTTCCTTCTTCCTCCACTTGGCCGGTAGCAACAAGGATCTTCTTCGCCAGCAGGGGGGGAGGAGATGCACTGTAGCAAGGCAATGTAGCGGCAGAGGTACTGTAGCTACAGTACGGACTAGGGTTCCCCCCTTTATTGGTGGCCGACCCCTCATGGGCCTCCTGGGCCAAGGCCTGAGGCCCAAGTTGCCGAAGAACTGCAGAAACCCCCTTTTTTATGTCTAATTTCTCTTTTGAACGCTTTCTTTCTTAGAATAAATCATAGTATTACATTCTACCCCCCTTAATAGGATTCGTCCCCGAATCTATGCGAAAGAAAAATTGCGATTAGAATCTAACAACGGTAGAACACGCATGCATGTGAACAAACTTCGGATATTTGCTCACAAGATGCGAGACTCCAGCCTCCTTTGTCGATTCTTGCTCATACTGATGCGACCATAGCACCTCCATGGATACCAACGTCTTATGCCTCAATGCTCGTTCCGACCTCTCCAGTATACGTACCGGACGAGACTCGGACGTGAAGTCTTACTCGCTGATCAACGGCTCTAACGAAACCTCAAAACTCCGAATCACCCAGGTACTCATTCAGCACCAGAATATACCAGACATTGTGTACTCCGCATATGGACCCCAAGGCAGTCCTAGCGATACGCCATCTTCCAAAATTCCCCGCAACTATCGGAAACAACCAATATATACTTTGGGCTATCTTTCTCTTCGGGACCAAACCACATAACTTGCAAGTAACATATGGAACTCTTGTTCCATTTCTCAGTCGACCTCTTCATCATAATAAGGAGAACCCCTCATTAGCGGGACGTGCAACACAACTTATTTTAATCAAACTTTAATAATCAGATTCAACTGAAAACAAAGGATTCACAATGCAGATACCAACTTTCCTCCAAAAGCCTCAAATCCAAAATTGAAGATTCCTCATGAAAACCTTTCCGCACTCCAACAAGGCAATTTGCAAATAAACTCCACATAATCCAAAAACAAATCACTCAAATGCTCAAATCAAACACTTCATTTATTTTCCTGAACCAGATAGAACCACCTTGTCAACATAAGTCAACTAAAATTGTACATGATCTCCATCATAAAAATCCAACTCAAACAAGAACCAATAGAGCACTTCTCTACTCGAGAAAACATTCTTTTCTCATATGTTCTTTTTAAGAAATAAAACCCTTTCCTAAATCAAGGGTGTCCAGAATTATCACACTAACTCCTTCCTCTTAACCGACAATCCCAAAACGATCCTCAAACTGAAAGATCAGCCATACTTATTTAGAGGGACTCTACTAATCCACAAAAAGATTCTCTAGTCCACTCCTATACTAAAGGAATTATTTTGACAAATGGTTTCCATCACCTCAATAGAGATTTTTCACCCACAACCACATCATCTCATTCTGTTAAAGATAGTCTACTTCAAATTCTCAGCACACATTCTTATTTACTTTACCCAAAGTATACTATCAAAGATCAACACACTATTCAAAATTCGCTTTTGTTCATCTACCTCTACACATAATATTTGGGTCTCCAATGTCCTACCATAAAAATGCCAAGCCCAAATTCAACTTTCAAGTCTTCTGCCATGAATTTCTGGTATAATTGATAGGAAAACCTCATATTCCTTTACTAAAATTTCACACAGCTCAACAATAACCTCAGTTATTATTATCAACATTCCTCACTAATCAAGTAACCGCCCCAAGGCAATTTATTTCTCTAATCTTAGATCTCCTCTAATCCACACCAATCCAATTCAGATACATAACCACAGTATACACATTCTCAATACTCTAACTGGTTGACCAAGATTCAAACATACTCAATCACTAACATCGATAAATAAATAAATTCTTGACCAAGTTATCCTTAGAGATAATCTAACCCCCATAGGGTTACTCACTGAGGCCGAATCATACTTGACAATATCTCAACAATTCCTACTATCCCATTATTTAGCACAACGCTTAGGTTTCTCCACACCGCTACTCTCATTAAACTTCACCATCATAACTCTTCTACACAATATTACTTAGTATCCAATTGCGATACTCTAATACATTTATCAAGAGTCCATACTTTCGATAATCCTAACATGGGCAAAGGTTATTGGATCATAATTCACCATAGGTTCCACTAGTTGTAACACTAATCAATTTTATTTCATCGACAAACATTCCTTTTAAATAGAACTCCCTCCAGGTGTTATAGGTCAAAACCAATTCACTGTCTTCTGTACTTCAAGTAGGTTGGTTCCCAAAATCTCACCACTATCAAATACTTGTCCACCAACAACCAGTCGCTATATTACACTTTATAAGACTTGGCAACATAAGTTGGTTAATTCCTTTCTCAAAAGGAAGAAACAAACCAAAAACAGGTTCCAACGCACAAGAAAACGTTGCTCCTGAGTGAGCACGAGACCAAGAAGAATCAAAAATAGCAATGATCTCGGAAAGCAAAATACGAGTCCACAGTTGAGGGCACATGTCCCACAAGAAGGAATATCAAACCTCCATAAATCAAGATAAAACTTTGCTATTGAAACTCAAGAAACTCTTAAGTCAGTAACAACGTAAAAGTTGCAGACATTATTCTTAACTCCAACCTCAAATGCTTATGGTACGCATCTTCCGTTAACAAAGAAAGCAATTTTCTTTGATTACAATATTACTTGCCAATCCAAACAAGAAATGCCTATAAAACCAAATAACATTAATCACTTAGGTACCAAACGGAACCTTCCCATACATCACATTGCTCAATTAATTTCATCTACTACGTAAATCATGAACTCCCAAAAGACCACGAATGCAAACTCCAAACATTTCTTTTAACTGATATTACGCAAGGCAATTAACTTCCTTTCTCTCTAGAAGAATCGTCACCACTACAACGAGTCAGAATCCCTTGTGGACATTCTTGCTAACATCAAGAATAATCTACTCTTAACAAGATTCGTTATCGTCGACTCTTCCTTTATAAAGCCCCCAAAGGCTCACCAAAATGTTACATACCCCTTTGTCACCTCATCCTCAATTGAGTGTATACCAAATCCTTTCACTCTCACTACAACAACCACTTTATTTTAGAGGGAAACTACTACACAATTTAAAAGGTTATTCCAAAACCCTTTCATCAAAGACAAACTATTATTCGATAGTTCTACCATCATGTAAACATTGTTCATCCATTAAATCCCATCAGCTTATCTCTTAGTGATGCTCGACACCAAACTTTAATAGACAATAATTGCACCTAGCAATTACATATAATCACTAAGTATCCACCAAAGGTTACTCCAAGATTAATATCCACTAAGACAATAATCTAACTCCTTTTGAACGTAACCATCCCAAATGGTTAGATTAATCCATTGAGACCTGTTAATCCAATTTACCAAAGAAGTTTACCAAATGTATCATTACTAATGATCAACTCAATTCATCAATATTCCATACCTCTTATTAACTCTATTGATTACAATTAGGTATAGCCATACTCTTAATCACGGCTCATCAAGAACTACTACAAGTCACTTTCAAATTTATCAACTTTCCTTTCAAGGATCTTAGTTAAGATCGATCATGCACACACTACAGACCTAACCTGATGATCCATATTATATCCATTAATTGCTTTGATTATAATCTCTCACTTAACCAAGACAAAACATCGCTAAAGGGTTTAACATCTTCTTTCATAAAAGAGAACCATCAATCTTCAACACTCAAAATACCCAAGAGAGATACATTGAGTCAAAGCTTCCACGCATTAAAGGACTTGCAAAAAGAAACTTTCATTATCCAAATCATCAAGCAAAATAAATGGATCAAGTTTTTCCAATAAGGAAGACAAACTCCAATACGAAGGTCAAACTTGACAATTAACCAAGTGATATAGATCAACGTGTAATTGATGTGTAATGTGGCCCAATCTTTCACGGTACTTGTATTGCAATCTTGATCGAAGCAAAACCCTAGCTTTCCTCGTTGGTTCAGCAAAAAGGAAGAACAAGTATATCTCTAAAGCAAGTAATACTTGGTTGATGTTGAATCAATCTGAAGAGAGAAACAAAATCAAACCCGAAGAACAACACCAAACCGTGAGCAATTGAGGATGCCACGAATTGGTGAGATGATCCACAAGGAATCACGGATCTTGGAAGGAAAGCCACTCTCCAATATTCACGCAATCACAAAACCCTAGATGGGAATTTTCGAAACGCATGTATTCATTTTGCGCCACACAAACATGTGACTTTTCTGTATTTTCTTCAACTATGACTTCTCCACCTCTATGGTGCGGCCATGGGGGGGTTTATATAGCCTCCCACGCAAGCACAAGACTTGGATGAATAGTACCGAATTGCTACAAGATTCTAGTCCGATTCGCTCACGTGCACAACAATCCGAGTCGATTCTTCGTTCACATGAACATAATCCGAACCAAGAAACCCTCCTACTTTACATAGATGTTTAAGCTACTCTAATTGCTGAAAATAGGTTAAACTATCCTATTACAAGTAATTTCAAAATTAACTTCCTTTCAAGATTGATCTGAATTGGAATTGCTCCAATCCAAATCCATTTAGGATTTTTTGTCTTTTCTTGGTAAGATTCCCTTGCAAACTTTCCAAAATGCAAAGTCCTTGGTTCTTGTGTCTTCTCATGTTCGCTCAAGCTTTCCCTTCGGCCTACCTCCCTCTCCTTGTTCTTGGCCGAACCTTGTTCTTGTTTCTTTTTCCATCGATGTATAATAGGCTCAACTTGAGGTTTAGCACACACTTGCAACTTAGGGATGTTGACCACCGTAGTAGATGCACCTAGGGCCTCATCACTAAGTTCACCAGCCGCAAGAATAACTCATCGGTTGGGAAAACATTGATTGCTTTACAGGGCAACTTAAACTAATGGGAGCACAGCAACGTCTCTCAAAGAATCCCATCAACTGGAATGGACTACTAATCCAAGAGAAGTTCATCAGCCACAACTAGATAAGAGTTGACCAAATTCAAATTTCAAGGAAGAGAACAACTCTTCTAAATATACTCGCTATCAACGCCTGTACTACGATATCCGGTGTGGACACTTCGCTATTCCTATACCACGAACGGTGGTGTAACTTGGTACAGCCCAGGACCACAACCACGACCTCCACCTCTCAACGTGGGTGATCCCCACACATAATAACCATAGTATTATAATATAGATATATCAGATGATCTCATAACAGGAATCATCAATACAACTCAACGAAAGCATAAATGCAATGCAAAAACCCATCCCCAACTCATCGCTTAGTGTGTCAAGTTTAATCTTTTCAATACCACGCACCTACAAACTGCTTCGATACCAATCAGTAACACCCCAGCCAAACAAAGGCCTGGAATGCTACTAAATTAAATAAACAAAACAAAATTAAACTAAAACACCTTACAAAATTTCGGCAGAACCTCCTTTGTATAGTTATCTATACCGGAGGTTCCAACAAACAGATATAACATAAATAAGTAATCCAACTTGCAATATGATCAAGACATATTCAAAACTGGCTATTCGTTACTATAACATCCATAGCAACTAAACATCTAAGATATAGATCATGTGCATCCAAACTTCTATTCATCTATTACAGTTTACTCCAAGCAAGCAATAATCATTAAGAGTACTTTAAACAGTTCATTCATCTCCTAATTAATTTTCCTTTCATTCATGGGGGGTAGTTCGTGCAAAAGTGCAACAAGACTAATCCTTCATTTCCCCCATGCATGCTGATCTCATAACGGTACCTAAAACACAACAAACAACAAGAGGTGAGTCCAAAGACTCAGCAAATATAATAAATGACATCAACAACATACAAGCATGTAACTCATCAACTATACTCCACAAAACCACATATCAGTTACTTTACACACACATGCTATGCAATATGCTCAACATGATCTTTATCCTTCTCTTTCCCTTTTGCATTTTACCGGTAATACAAAGTGCGCATCCGTCGATGCACACCCATGCCTGTGCCATCTGGCACAGGGACCATTGCCCATACTCCGCAAGTACGGGGACCAATGTAACACCCCAGCTCAACAATGAGCCTGGAATGCTACTAAAATTAAACTAAACAAACTAAACTAAGATCAATTACCAATTTCGGCAGAACCTCCTTTGTATAATTAGCTATACCGAGGTTCCATCAATTGATCATAGCAATTAACACTAAACTTAATATTCAGGTTCATTCAGGCATACAAGATAATCCAATGATCATAAACAAAACTGGCTATTCTCCTTATTACAAATAAACTGAAATATTTAACCAATCATACGTGGATCTCAAACAGTTTGCTAATTATTAGAATAAAGACTAAATAGTAGACTCCTTCAGGATCAGTGGTAGTGAGTGCATCCAAACATCTACTCCCTCCCATGCATGCCGTTCTTGCCATTGTACCTAAAACATATCAAAGCAAGGGTGAGCCCAAAGACTCAAAGAAGTATCAACAAGGTTAAAGCTAAAATCACAGTCATAGCATCAATATTCCAAATAAAACATTTCACTAATCATAAACTTCATGCTTATGTAATGCGTCCATTCAATGCACCTTTTAAACTTTGTCTCTTTTAGCATTTTACGGTGTGCGAGGTATACATCCGTCGATGTATACCCTTGCCTATGCAGCCTGGCATAGGGACCAAGAGCCTGTACTCCACAAGTATAGGGACCTATGTCCATCACCACCATGATGGGGACCTCTTTACTCATTACCCACATTCTGCGATTGTGGGGACCTCAAGCCTGTCATTTACATGACGGGGACCTCAACAGTTCATACTTGGTCACCAAGTGACCAAGACTCAATCATGCTTTGACATGCATATGCACAATGACATCATCTTCCAAATATATGAACTCAACATGTACATAATATCATGTAAGCACTAACATCATACACAAGAAGCTTTAACCATAACTTGCATTTACCAAGATATATTGTAATTCATCACATTAACATCCATGCATGGCTATTACTAACAAGATACAATCAATCTCAGCAAACAATCATAATTATTCTACAACCCGAATACTTGCCTCAACCGTGCGAGACCGGTGGACGCGAAGAGGGCGCTGCCCCTGGGATCACGCTCCCACCTGAACATAATGATAACCCAAACTAAGACAAGCATACTGGACCAAAATCATAAATAAGAACACAATTGAACTCGCTAAACTCCCAAGCGTTTCCAATCTTCCAATTTCTACCGATCGATTTGGTGTTCACTGCAGATAGTCAAATTCTAAAATACATAACTTTCTGCTCAGGAGTCCAAATAAGATGTTCTAATACTTTCTGGAAATATAATTAAATTACCTAAATAAACTTAGTTGGGGAGCCCTTCTGATTCTGCCATTTACTGCCCCTACCAAGCCAATCTACAGAACATCAATTATCACGTCGAGTTCTCTGGACAGTACACTAAAATTATCATAACTTTTGCTACGAAAGTCCAATTCTTACGTTCTTTAGCTTTCTGGAAAGGTGAGAAAATTACCCATCTTTTTCATTATAACGAGATCCTCTGATTGCGTCTTTAACTAATAGATTAACTCAGATTTCTACAGACTGTCAGGATGTTGACAGATTAACAGGACAGCGACACTAAACAATTCATAACTTTCTGACCGTTAATCGGATTTGGGTGTTCTTGGCGGCCACGGAAAGCTAATGACATAGCCCAACTATCTCTAAGAGGTTGGATCCCCAGATTCTGCATCAAAAGATATGAAAACCGTTGTGCAAGGTTCTGGACAGAATTGATCTAATTCCCGCAGAACAACCGATTTTTACTAACCGCAACGAATTCGCATCTAAAACGAAACCAACAGCGAAGAAACCCGTCGTTACCCTTGGAGAACTGATTTAGATCACGAAGAACACCACGCGATCCCGCTTCCCCTCCCTTCTTTTCTTCTTGGCCGGCCAATCTCCCGGGTGACCTTCCTTCTTCCTCCACTTGGCGGGTAGCAACAAGGATCTTCTTCACCGGCAGCGGGGGAGGAGACGCACTGTAGCACGACACTGTAGCAGCGGCGACTGTAGCTACAGTACGGATTAGGGTTCCCCCCCTCCTTTTATTGATGGCCGGCCCCTCATGGGCCTCCTGGGCCAAGACCTGAGGCCTAAGTTGCCGAAGAACTGTAGAAACCCCCTTTTTCTTATGTCTAATTTCTCTTTTGAATGCTTTCTTTCTTAGAATAAATCGTAGTATTACATTCTACCCCCCTTAACAGGATTCGACCCCGAATCTAAGGGAAAGAAAAATTCGATTAGAATCTAACAACGGTAGAACACGTACCCGCGGTGAACAAACTCGGATACTGCTCGCGCATGCGAGACTCCAGTCCCTAGGTAGCCTCTCTCTCGGTCTGCTACGACCGTAGCACCTTGACCCTGACGTGTTACGCTCTATTACTCGTCCCAACCTTTCAAAAGTCACTCAACGGACACAACTCGAAGTCACGGTCTTACTCGTGGGTCGACGGTTCTAACGAAACTTTACCCTCCAGATAACTCCAATACTGCCTCGACACTAGGTCATACAAAAAGATCCGTGCTACATGCCAGGACTCAAGACAGTCCTAGTGATACGCTGTTACCCAAGTCTCTGCAACTTTTAGAAACAACCAATGTACCTTGGGCCAAAATTCCCTCTGGTACGAAACCACACAACCTGCATGTAACACACAAAGCTCTTGTTCCTTGTATCAATCGATCTCTTCACTTTGACAATGAGCACCTCTCTTATCCAGGGACGCACAACAGAACATGTTTTAAACAAACTCTTTTAAAAACAGAACCCAGTTGAAAATAAAAGATTCTCATCGCAAACCTGCATTACCAACTTCTTACCAAAAGAGTTAGATCCAAAACCCAAGGATTCGTCGTGAAACTCTTCCACTTTCCAAGTGGGTAGTTTACCAATGAATACAACATAAGCCAAAGGTGAAATCACTCGTATGCCTAAAACAACCATTTCCTTTCTTTGTCTTAACCGAAAGGAACCACGCATACCAAGAAGAACCAACTCAATCTATAATTGGCATCTGTCATAGAGACAAAGCTCAAAATAAAAACCAAGGGAATATTTCATCATCCGAGAATGCAACCTCTTTCTCAAACTTTCTTTTAAGAATTCAACTTTCTCTTAAACCATGAGATTCCAAATCATCGCATAACACACTAATTCATCTCTTTTAATTTGGCCATCTCAAAGCTATGCTCAACTGAACACAAAATCCACACCTATGTAGAGATACTCTTCCAATCCACAATAACATACTCTGGTCAACTTCTCTACCAAAGGAATTTCTTTTACAAATAATTTCCAACGCACATCAATATAGATTTCAGCCACAATCACTTCCCCTCAATCTTTTAAGGATAATCAACTTGAAGTTCACAGCTCACATACTCATTTTCTACCTTTGAAAGATTCTTCCAACGATCGACACTATTCGGAATCCACTTTTGTTCTTCTACATATACACATAATGTTAGGCCTCCAAGGTCCTAGCATAAAAAATGCAAAGTCCAAATTCAACCTCCAAGTCTCCTACCATGAATTTCTGGTATAATTGATAGGAAATCCACAATTTCGTTTACTAAGATTTCACACAGCTCAACTATAACCTCATTTATTGTTATCAACATTCCTCTCTAATCAATTAACCACCCCAAAGCGATTTATTTCATCAATATTAGACCTCCTCTAATCCACACCAATCCAATTCAGTTACACAACAACAATATACCCATTCGCAATACTCCAACTGATTGACCAAGATTCAAACATACTCAATCACTAATGTTAATAAATAAATATATTCTTGACCAAGTTATCCTTTGAGATAATCTAACTCCCATAGGGTTACTCACTGAGGCCGAGTCACACTTGACAATAACTCAACAATTCCTGCTATCCCATTAATTAGCACGACGCTTAGGTTTCTCCACACCGCTACTCTCATTTAAATTCACCATCATAATTCTTCTATACAATCTTACTGAGTACCCAATTGCGATACTCTAATAAACTGATCAAGATTTCCATACTTGCTGTTTCTAATGTTCTGTCAAAATAAACACCAAATCTTAGACCACATCTAGCTATAGGTCCTACTAGTTGCAACAACAAAATCTGATAGCTCCAATGACAAACATCCTTTTTAAATCAAATCCTCTCCAAGAATTACTCTAATAAATCGATTTATTACTCAATGCTTCACAAACAACTTGACACCTAAAGGCTCATCAAGTCATCTACCAGACCACCACTAACTAGTTGCCAAAACACAACTGAAAAGACTTGGCAACGCAATTCGGCTAACCCTTTCTTAGCATAAGAGGCAAATAGATGTAAATTTCAACACAACGGAAAACATTATCACTTACAGTAGTTACAAGATCAAGAGAAATAATCAAATAGCAATGATCTTGGAAAATAAAGATGAGATCATAGACGAGGGCACACGTCCCACAAGCAGAGAATAGCCAACCTCAAACGAGAATAAAACATTACTTTTGGAATTCGGGAGACTCTGATGGGCAAAGTAGAAAGTTTAGGCAAAATTCGATAACCTGCAAGTTACAAAACTTGACTTCAATCTCAAATACTTCTACTTCACTCTTACCTTTAACAAAGAAAACGACTTTCGTTGGTTACAGCATCACCATGCCAACTCCAACCAAAAGAGTGTTGTAGACCACAACACAAGAACCAATTAGGAATTAATAAAACCTTTTCAACACGTCACTTTGCTCGAGACAAGCTTCTAAACACAAAACTATAGACATTTTCATTTAATCCATTACACGCGAGCGATCAATCCTTTTATACAAACCATTCGACCTTGCTGTCATAATCCCTTCTGGCAATCATACTAACAATAAAATGCTACACTCTTAGCGAGAATCATCATAGCCTACTATCCCATCGTAAACCTCTCCAAAAGAGACACAAACCACAAGGTTGAAACAAACCTCTTTTATCAAAATCATGCCATCAAATAACAATTTCGCAAGGCAAGCTATCAGAGACTACTTATTAACCCATCCACTCAACCATTAATGTTATTCACATCCACTTCAACTATCATTAACAATTGGCAATTGTATTTATCACGTATGCAATAGGGTCCTACTGCTATTTACAGTCACATATCCATTTATAAACACGGGGTCAACATTCCACTTTATGCTCAGGGTTTTATTAAAGGTTTAATAACATCATCTCCTTTAAATCTCCGGGCTTCACAAAGTACTACCTCACATCCATCTAATCTGATATACATGTTTCAATCTAGCAATTAAGTATAATCATCAAGTAGCCAGTCTATGAAAATTGCTGTATTAATATCCCCTAAGGCAACATCAAACATATCCTTAACTTAACCATCACTATAGATAGATTAATCCATTGGGACCTATTACACCGAATTATCCAATAAATTTAACAAATCCCACAATCTTAATGATCAGACCAAATCATCAATATCTCACACTTATTAATAACTCCTTTAACCTCAATTGAGTATAACCATACCCTTAAACACAGTTCGACAAGAACTACTACAAAACACCATCAAATTAACAACTTCCCTTCCAAGCATCTTAGTTAAGATCAAATATGCACCACACTTCCGACTCAACTTGATAACCCATATCACAACCATTAATTTCTTTGATTATATCCTCTCGATAAACCACAACAAGATGTCGCTAAAGGTTTTAACGTTTTCTTTCATAACAGAGAAACATTCAACTTCAACACTCAAATTACCCAAAAGAGATACCTTGAGTCAAAGATTACACGCATTAAAGGACTTGCAAAAGGAAACTTTCATTATCCAAATCATCAAGCGAAATAAAGGGATCAAGTTTTTCCAATAAGAAAGACAAACTCCAATACGAAGGTCAATCTTGACAATTAACCAAGTTCACCAGCCGCAAGAATGACTCATCGGGTGGGAAAACATTGATTGCTTTACAGGGCAACTTAAACCAATGGGAGCACAGCAACGTCTCTCCAAGAATCCCATCAACTGGAATGGACTACTAATCCAAGAGAAGTTCATCAGCATAACTAGATAAGAGTTGACCAAATTCAAATTTTAAGGAAGAGAACAACGCTTCTAAATATACTCGCTATCAACGCTCAGACTACGATATCCGGTGTGGACACTTCGCTATTCCTATACCACGAACGGTGGTGTAACTCGCATGACCGGGACCACAACCACGACCTCCATCTCTTAACATGGGTTATCCCAACACATAATAACCATAGTATTATAATATAGATATATCGATCATCTCATAACAGAATCATCAATACAACTCAACTAAGCGTAAATGCAATGCAAAAACCCATCCCCAACTATTGTGCTTAGTGTGTCAAGTTTAATATTTTCAATACCACGGACCTACAACCGCTCGATACCAATCAGAACAACCCACTCAACAATGAGCCCGAATGCTACTAAAATTAAACTAAACAAAACTAAACTAAGATCAATTACCAATTTCGCAGAACCTCCTTTGTATAATTAGCTATACCGAGGTTCCATCAATTGATCATAGCAATTAACACTAAACTTAATATTCAGTTCATTCAGCATGCAAGATAATCCAATGATCATAAACAAAACGGCTATTCTCCTTATTACAAATAAATCAAATATTTAACCAATCATACGTGGATCTCAAACAGTTTGCTAATTATTAGAATAAAGACTAAATAGTAGACGCTTTAAGGATCAAGTGGTAGTGAGTGCATCCAAACATCTACTCCCTCCCATGCATGCCGTTCTTGCCGCTTGTACCTAAAACATATCAAAGCAACTGTGAGCCCAAAGACTCAAAGTATCAACAAGGTTAAAGCTAAAATCACAGTCATAGCATCAATATTCCAAATAAAACATTTCACTAATCATAAACTTCATGCTTATGTAATGCGTCCATGCAATGCACCTTTTAAACTTTGTCTCTTTTCGTGATTTTACCAAGAATGCGAGGTATACATCCGTCGATGTATACCCTTGCCTATGCACCCTGGCATAGGGACCAAGAGCCTATACTCCACAAGTATTGGGACCTATGCCCATCACCACCATGATGGGGACCTCTTTACTCATTGCCCACATTCTGCGAATGTGGGGACCTCAAGCCTGTCATTTACATGACGGGGACCTCAACAGTTCATACTTGGTCACCAAGTGACTAAGACTCAATCATGCTTTGACATGCATATGCACAATGACATCATCTTCCAAATATATGAACTCAACATGTACATAATATCATGTAAGCACTAACATCATACACAAGAAGCTTTAACCATAACTTGCATTTACCAAGATATATTGTAATTCATCACATTAACATCCATGCATGGCTATTACTAACAAGATACAATCAATCTCAGCAAACAATCATAATTATTCTACAACCCGAATACTTGCCTCAACCGTGCGAGACCGGTGGACGCGAAGAGGGCGCTGCCCCTGGGATCACGCTCCCACCTGAACATAATGATAACCCAAACTAAGACAAGCATACTGGACCAAAATCATAAATAAGAACACAATTGAACTCGCTAAACTCCCAAGCGTTTCCAATCTTCCAATTTCTACCGATCGATTTGGTGTTCACTGCGGACAGTCAACTTCTAAAATACATAACTTTCTGCTCAGGAGTCCAAATAAGATGTTCTAATACTTTCTGGAAATACAATTAAATTACCTAAATAAACTTAGTTGGGGAGCCCTTCTGATTCTGCCATTTACTGCCCCTACCAAGCCAATCTACAGAACATCAATTATCACGTCGAGTTCTCTGGACAGTACACTAAAATTATCATAACTTTTGCTACGAAAGTCCAATTCTTACGTTCTTTAGCTTTCTGGAAAGGTGAGGAAATTACCCATCTTTTTCATTATAAAGAGATCCTCTGATTTCGTCTTTAACTAATAGATTAACTCAGATTTCTACAGACTGTCAGGATGTTGACAGATTAACAGGACAGCGGCACTAAACAATTCATAACTTTCTGACCGTTAATCGGATTTGGGTGTTCTTGGCGGCCACGGAAAGCTAATGACATAACCCAACTATCTCTAAGAGGTTGGATCCCCAGATTCTGTATCTAAAGATATGAAAACCGTCGCGCAAGGTTCTGGATATAACTGATCTAATTCCCGCAGAACAACCGATTTTTACTAACCGCAACGAATTCACATCTAAAGCGAAACCAACAGCGAAGAAACCCGTCGTTACCCTTGGAGAACTGATTTAGATCACGAAGAACACCACGCGATCCCGCTTCCCCTCCCTTCTTTTCTTCTTGGTCGGCCAATCTCCCGGGTGACCTTCCTTCTTCCTCCACTTGGCCGGTAGCAACAAGGATCTTCTTCACCGGCAGCGGGGGAGGAGATGCACTGTAGCACGACACTGTAGCAACGGCGACTGTAGCTACAGTACGGATTAGGGTTCCCCCCTCCTTTTATTGATGGCCGGCCCCTCATGGGCCTCCTGGGCCAAGTCCTGAGGCCCAAGTTGCCGAAGAACTGTAGAAACCCCCTTTTTCTTATGTCTAATTTCTCTTTTGAATACTTTCTTTCTTAGAATAAATCGTAGTATTACAACCACAGCCCATGCTTTACAAGCATGGGGACCTTTAGCCCGTCATTAACATGACGGGGACCTCAAGAGTTGCTTGGTCATCACATGACCAAGACTTCAATAAGCCAACATGATGCATATGTATGAATTCTCAAATTAATACAAACATGCATCCGCAACAACATTGCATATGAATATCCAATTCATACTACAAAAGCTCATAATCATAGACTTCACAACTTTCAAACATCCATGATTAACACATAACTCATAGCTTTAGAAACCATGAATATTACCAATCATATCACCATATCAATCATGAACAACACAAATACTCATAGAAATTATCAATCAATGTCATTCGATAATATCTATTATATCCATAATGATACTTGCCTTAACCGCGAGAGAACGAGGGACGTGCAGAAGGTGCTGCCCCCGGGACCAGTCCACCACCTGAATAATAATTATAACGCATGCTAAGACAACCATACTGGACCAAATACATATTTAATAGCACACACAAACTCACTAAACTATCAAGCGCCTTCCAAACTTCCAACTTCTAACGACCGATCTGTCCCCTCTGTGGACAGCCAACTTCTAAAATCCATAACTTTCACTACAGGGGTCCAAATAAGGTGTTCTTAGACTTTCTGGAAAGGTAATTAAATTTCCCAACTAAACCTAGTTGAGGGGCTCTTCTGAATCAACAATCTAATTCCCCTACCGAGTTAGTTAACAAAACATCGAATTCGCGTCGGGTTCTCTGGACAGTACACTAAAAATACCATAACTTTTACTACGAGTGTCCAAATCTCGCGTTATTGAGCTTTCTAAAAATCTGGGACAATTTCCTACGAGTTTCGTTATACTGAGATTCTCTAAATCTCCCTTTAACTAATCGATTAACTCAGATTACTAAAACCTGTCAGAAAACCCACAAATCTGCAGAACAGTCCCACTAATAAAATCATAACTTCTGCTACAGGGGTCCAAATAATGCGTTCTAGCACTTCACGGAAAGATGGTGACGTCCTCTACAATACTCTAGGAGATGTCCAGAACTAATTCCACATTTAAGCATATCAAAATCTCGATCTACTCTAATTTGTCCTGAGCAGCCCTAAATACCGACATTGCTAAAATAACTAAACACACATCTAATCGGGGAAAAACAGGGGTTACCCTTGACGAACCGCTGAAGATTACGAGGCAGCCCGCGAATCCTCTTCCCCTTCCTTTCTCCCTTCTTCCCCTTCCTCTTCTTCTTCTTCTTGGCTGGGCAATCACCCGGGTGACCTTCCTTCTTCCTCCACTTGGCTGGTAGCAACAAGGATCTTCTTCACCGGTAGCCAGGGGGGAGGAGGAGTTGCACTGTAGCAAGGCACTGTAGTGGCAGCGGTACTGTAGCTACAGTATAGACTAGGGTCCCCCCCCTCCCTTTTCTTGGTGGCCGACCCCTCATGGGCCTCCTGGGGCAAGAGGCCCAAGTTTTCGAAGAATTGCAGAAATCCCCTTTTTCTTATGTCTAATTTCTCTTTTGAACGCTTTCTTTCTTAGAATAAATCGTAGTATTACAACGTCCTTGCACTCGGCTCTCGGCTGCCACCGACGGAGACAGCAGCCAAGGCAGTGTCAGCTAGCGCGTGGAGGCGGCGGACGCTGGCGATGGTTCTTTCAGGATATGGGATGACTGCGATGGCGGCGCCTAGGGGGGGGAACAAAAGGCCTACTAGGGTTTCTAGAACTCTCCATCAAAATCCTTTTAAATAGCAGACTTAACTCCTTCACGTATCCCTTTTTATCTAATAACGCACGGGTCCTCAAGAGAGTTAATTTGGGATATTACATTCTATCCCCCTTAACAGAATTCGACCCCAAATTCTACTCGTCGTTCCACTAAAAGAACAATCACACTAAAATTAAACAACAAATCACACGTACCCGACGTGAACAACTCCGGATATTGCTCGCGCATGCGAGACTCCAACTCCCAAGTTGCCTCTCTCTTGGACTGATGCGTCCACAGCACCTTGACGTATTCCAACATCTTGTGCCTCAGCACTCGCTCGGACCTTTCCAGAATACGCACCGGATGCGACTCAACTGTGAGGTCTTGCTCAATAGTCAGTGGCTCCAATGAAATCTCATGCTCCGGGTCTCTCAAAAACATCCTCAGCATGGAGACATGGAACACATTGTGAACTCCGCGCATGGACTCAGGAATGTCCAAGCGATAAGCCAACTTCCCAATTCTTGAAATAATCGTGAACGGTCCAACGTACCTCGGGCTAAGCTTCCCTTTGGTTCCAAACCGGACAATGCCTTTGGTGGGAGACACTCTCAAGAGAACCTGATCACCCACCGCAAACTCTAAGTCACGCCTCCTCACATCTGTATAGCTTTTCTGTCTGCTCTGAGCTGCTAGCAGAATTTGCCTCACCATGGCCACACGCTCAACGGTCTTTTGAATCCAATCCGGACCCAAAATTGCCTTCTCACCTCTCGATCCCAAAAAGTGGTGATCAGTACTTCCATACTGTAACCTCGAATGGCACAACTCTAATACTTGAATGGTAGCTGTTATTATAAGCAAATTCCGTTAATGGCAACTGATCTTCCCAACTACCCTTCCAGGACAAAACACAGGACCGCAGCATGTCCTCCAAAGTCTGAATGGTGTGCTCTGACTGTCCATCTGTTTGGAGATGAAATGCTGTACTAAGACGGAGCTGGGTACCCAGTGCACTCTGCAAACTCTCCCAAAACTTGGAGACAAACTTGGCATCTCTGTCGGAGATGATGGTCTTTGGCACACCATGCAATCTCACAATCTCACGCACATAGATAGGAGCCAAGTCGCTCGCTGAGTTGGTCGTTCAGATAGGTATAAAGTGCGACGATTTGCTGAATCAATCCACTATCACCCAAACTGCATCCTTTCCTCGCGGCGATCGAGGTAATGCGACTACAAAGTCCATGGAGATATCATCCCAAGGCCATTAAGGGACCTCCAAAGGCTGTAGTAACCCTGCGGGACACTTATGTTCTGCCTTCACTTGCTGACAAATGCCACAAGAGGCTACATAATTAGCAATATCCACTTTCATTCTTTTCCAGCAGAAGTTCTACTTCAGATCACGGTACATCTTTGTCTCACCCGGATGAACAGTATAAGGGGTGAGATGTGCCTCCCTCAAGATGTCATTTTTAACCTCCGCCTTCTGTGGCACACAAAGACGACCCTTAAACCTCAAGGCACCAGACCCATCCAAACTGAAATCCCCTTCTTTGCCCATATCCAGACACTTTTTGACCCTCTGCAATAACTGGTCATTTTGTTGTGCTTCTCGCACCCGCTCTGGAATGGTTGACTCTAGGATCAACTGTGTTTCGACATGAGCCGTGCCTGCATAGCAATAAGATATTCCCATACGGTCAAATCAGCAATAAGGTAATCCAGAGTAGCAGGCGTCGCCTTGCGACTAAGAGCATCAGCCACCACATTGGCCTTGCCCGGACGGTACTGAATTGTGAGATCGTAATCCTTGATTAGCTCCAGCCATCTGCGTTGCCTCAAATTCAGACCCTTCTGTGTAAAAATGTACTTAAGACTTTTGTGATCAGTAAAGACATCACAAGTCTCGCCATACAGTGCTCATGCTTCTTCAGCTGTCTAGATGCGTAAGCCAGAACCTTACCATCTTGCATCAGCACACAACCCAAACCAACTCGAGAAGCGTCGGAGTAAACTGTGAAACGCTTCCTAGGCTCAGGAACAGTGAGAACAGGAGCGGTCACCAGCTTTTCTTTCAAAGTCTGAAAACGTTACGTGGACGGAGTACACTCGCTTGCACGAAATGCTACAAAAGAAACTTCATAATCGTGATACTAGTGTGCGCGATGAGCTCGGGGAAGTTAAGACTGGATTGAACAACCTCGGGGAGGAGGTTACGCAGCTACGTACGGACATCAATAACAACTTCTTGGAGCTACACGCCATGTTCAACCACTCCAACGTGCATTGTCGTCGACACGACGACACTGAGGATTTTGTTGATAAACCCAAATTTTCTATCCCTATATTTTCAGGTAGTACAAATGTGGAAGAATACCTCACTTGGGAGCTGCAAATTGATACGCTATTTCGGATGCACAACTATTCCAATGAGAGGAAGCTCTTACTTGCATCCAATAGTTTGACTGATTATGCCACACATTGGTGGGAGCGGTTTGTTCGTAAGCGTATGGAACACCATGAATTGCCGCTTATCACCTGGGAGCAGATGAAGCAGCATTTTCGTGCATGTTTTGTACCTCGCCACTACAAGCGTTCCATAGTTGAAAGGTTAACAGGGCTGCGACACGATTTGAAGTCCACTAGTGTGTCACATGAGAAGGCGACCGAGCATGGGACTTTTCCTTCGGTCCAGGCCCCATTGCTTCATGAAGAGATTGTGGTTGCTGGTAATTGCTCCATTGATGACCCACAATCTTTGGGGGATGCGATGTATCCAAACCCATGTGAAAATGAGAGCCACATAGCCAAATTGAGCGAGAATGATAAAGAGAGTGAGCTATGTGATTCCACCATATGTGATGTTGAGAGCATCTCAATTGAGTGTGAGAGAGATACATCAATAGAAAAGAGGGAAGTGGATGATAGCCAAACTGAGGTTATTGCTGAAATTAACGATTTACTCTCTACTTCTAGTGTTGTTTCTCATATTGTGCAGGTTGATATTAAAGAAGAGGAGTTGAATGTTCAACAACCAGCACCGTTGGAAGTAAACGTCGAGGAGATAACTACGGTTGGGGATGCAGTGCTTGCTGTCCCGTGGTTTCATGATGATGATTTGATATCTACAACACCTACAACAACTGAGGAGGACGTTAAAAGTAACGATCATGGTGTTGAATTGAATCCTCATCAAGAAGAGGTACGTACGAGTGAGAACTCTAGTGTTCCTTTGAATATTCCATATTCTGAAATATCTATGCTCAATTTACATAATGTGGAATTGATTACTCGAAAGGAAGTTCTTACTAGAATATCTCTTGATGATTCTTTCTACTATATCATGTTCGATGTTCCTAGAGAGCTTTCTAGTGTGCTTGAGAACCTTGCTGAAGTTTCATGTTTAAAATCACTAGTTAATACTTATGCCTACACATATATGTTCAATTTGATTGGAAATTATGGTGTAGATGACCAGTTCTATGTTTATCATATAAGCATTACCTGTGATAATCTTGCTGATTTAAAATTGCATGTTTTGCTCAAACCTTCTTTTGCGCACTGTCATGGTCACTTTGGGATGGATTTCAATACAAGTGTCTATTGTTTAGAATACAACATGATGCCTACTTGTTTATCTATTACATGTATAACTAATCAAAGTAGCACAGTTGAAGCATGGAAAGGTATCAATTGGTTTTCACCCACTTTACTTGAATTTCATGCTGGGAAGGTGAAATTTCATCATATGAGTCAATTGTGTAATTTGAAATATGATTTTGAGTTATCAATTGTGCAAAACAACAAGAAGAACACAATAATTGATTCATACATATACCATGTATATACGTTGTTTTCTTTGTCTAGCACATTTTCAGGCTATCATAAGCCGAGGACGGCTTTTTTTGAAGAAAGAGAGGATGATGCGGACATCCTTACCTACGCTGTTCCATATAGTGTTTTCAATTCAACAAGTACCTCAGAACAACATGAGCTTACTAAAAGAGTTGAAGAACAAGAGAAGCTTGTGCGAAGAAGCTTAACCAAAAGGTGAATCTGTTCCATGAATTTCCTTTAAGTTTAATTGAGAATATTATACTACCTAATAGCGGGTCATTGCTTATTATTAGGTTTGAAGGAGATGCTTCATGTGAATATCAAGAACACGATGCTTCTCGGGGTGTTTTGATGCTCACAAAAATAGCATGCAGCCTGTGGGACGCATGGAAGGTATGGGTTCATGACGATCTTCGCAGTAACTGGAAGGATCTAGCATTAACAATATATATATTTGGAAATCTTATCAAGTCTACTTTCCAACGGATCAAACGGCACATGATTTGGATCCTTCTATAAAAAGTTATGGCTATTCGAGTGCATGCTGCACATTCAGACCGATCAACACGCAAGATTTGACAAAGTTGATGATTCCGCGGCTTGTACGACATCTTGGGAAAATATCCAGCTTTGCCATGACTTTCCAAAGGCTTACAAGAGTCCCTTTCTCAAGTTTCACATGGATTCAAGTCGTTTCAATTAATGAAATTGAAGTTAGGAAAGTTTGGATTCAATTCGGATTCGGAATCAGCATCAAAATCGGATTCGGAATCAGCAATACAGTCCGGATTAAAAAGGTCATAACTTTCACAAACGGAGTCCGATTTGGGTGTTCTTTTACTTGTTGGAAAGCTAACTTCAAGCCCGATCCAACAGATGCTCGCTCAGCCTCAGATTCATCACGTATCAAAAGATATGTTTAAAACAATGTGACGGTTGTAAACTCAGAGTTTCCTTTTTTGTTTTAGATTGTGTCCGACTTGGAGTAGTAGTTCTAATTCCGAAATAGAGTAGGAGTAGGGCCTCTTGGCCAGCCATAAGGTGGAGAAGGTCACTATATATTGAGGGGTAGACCCCCATTGTTTCCTAACACCAGTTTATGCATAAGAATTGAAACATAGCTATTGCTTGTTCTTTCTAAACCAGAGTTCATCCGAGGAATTTGAGAGAGGACTAGGCGATCCATTGATTCGTTCTACAATTCAAGGCCAAGCCGTCGTTCCATTGGGAATTGGGGACTTGGTGATCGTCGTTTGTGGTCTCGCGACGATCATGTATCCGGTGTGTTTTGGGTGTATTCCAAAGAGTTGAGGGTTCGTGCATTGGCGCGAGTGTTCAGCTAGTGACATCGTCTACTTCGCATCATCTATCTACGGTTCCTCACCGAGAAAATCGGGCATCCCCCGTATCAACGGTAATCAATACACATGCGCCAACTACCATCCTTCTTCTTGGTAAATAGCACAGGAGCTCCCCACAGAGACACACTGGGACGAATGAGATCTTTCGCCTTTAGATCGTCCAAATGCTTCTTTAGTTCCTCTAGAAAAGGACGTGCCAGATGGTACGGGGTCGTGGAAATCGGTCGAGCGCCGGGTACTAAATCAATCCTGAACTCCATTGGGCGAGGTGGAGGCATCCCTGGCAGATCTACTGGGAATATGTCCAGAAACTCCCGAACCACTGGAATATCTGCAGTAGTCAACGACGAACTCGACTTCTCTACCAAGGACAAGAGAAATCCACTCTTTGCTGCTCGACTACCAGGAAACAAACTAGCCAGCACACAAAGTGAGTAAGAAGGGGCACTACCCTAAAAAACTATCTCCTGCCCAAACGGAGCTTGATGAGGACATCACGTCTGCGGATACGTCCATGATTCCTTCGGTGGATGCTTCGGTTGCACCTGTTCAAGGACCGATTACGCGCGCTCGTGCCCGTCAACTTAATTATCAGGTGAACTCGTTCCTCGCTGTCCATACAACTACTTCTAAGGATTGGATGCTACTAAATTATTGTGATGATTTTATTATCCTTAGGAACCTGAGAGAAGAGCCATTCAAGCACAAGTGTAACTGGAGGGCTACCACGCATAAATCCAGTTCTGTCCACGAGATCAATTCGGATTCGGAACTCCAGACAGAACCAAATTCAAACGACCATAACTCTTGATGCCGAAAGGTGGTGGAGGCCCATGAGTACTTGTTGGAAAGGTCTCGGAGTCTACTTTCACGCGGATCCGGCCTCATCTCCACATTCCTTCTGTGCTATTCGGAATCTGCAAAACAAGACGTGTCACTCTTCCAGCCCGAATCAGATTGGGCCTGGGCCTTGTCATTGAGTTGTATTCGACCTCCTTTTGTTTTGGCCGAATCCGTTCTCCTCCTAGCTTATAAATAGATAGCCGCACCCTCTTCTAGGGTTTGGGTTTTGTTTAGATCAAGTTAGCTACTGCTACTTTCTCGTGTAATCGCGCGTGTCGGCTAGATCGCCCGTTTTACTCGTCTTCAGAACCCCATCATATTGTGTTTACAGATTGGATCTTCATCAATATTGCAGTTCAGTTACTTGTTAATCTTGTTCTTGCGTGTTCTTCGATTGCTTGCAGGGACAACGACCTTCGTGGTTAGGTTGATCGTGCTCTGGCAAGATCAATAACTCTTCTGGGGTCGGTGTATCGATTCCTAAGGCGCAACGTCCTGGACTGTTGTAATCGGATCGCCAACGTCTACTCCACCTAAATCAAAATCTACCACCTTTCATCGAAAGATCGGGACCACGATTGCTATCAATTGGGATCAGAGCTCGAGGTTTATCGGTGAGAGATTTCTAGCTTTGGTTCTTTTCCTACCTACAGTCCAGAAAAGCCAAAAAATGTATAGTAGATTAGTTCCTGAATCCCAGAAACACTTTGAGCCTTTCGCTATTTCCTCTTGGTCTGGGCTTGTTGAGTGTTCTGCTGCATCGTTGTGTCGAGTTGCTGGTCTTGGTGTCTAGTCATTTAGAGTTTCGAGTTCTCGTCACGTTTAGGTCACGTTGCAGCCGCGCCTTTTCTTTTCCCCATAGCCATTACCGCTGCCGTCGCTGATTACATCCATCCACCATCGATTATGTTCATCATCACCGTTTATATCCATCCACCATCGATTACATACAGCGCCACCAATTACATCCATCCATCCTCGTTTACGCCTACCATCATACACAAACTACAATTGAGTCCGAGTTAAGTTTTGAGTCGTCTGTTTGAAAAAAAAAGTAAAAAAAAGAAAAAAAAAGAAAGGTTGTTTTCGGGCTGCCTAAAGGATTCATTTGACTTCGGCAACTCGATCAAAAAAAAATTCAAAGTTTAGAGAGAGAGAGAGAGAGAGAGAAGAGGGTTTCGACAAAAAGTTTGTGACCCACATACCTCCCTGGACCCGGAAGAGGGTTTCAAAGAGATTCGAGTCGGGTGCACATTCACAAAAAACAAAAAAAAAGAAAAAAAAAGAGAAAAAAAAGAGAGAGAAAAAAAAGAGGTGAAAAAAAAAGAGGTCAGAAGTTCTAGTTGCTGCCTTTCTTTGTGTTAGCAAGTTGGTGCCGCTCCGTGACTACGTTTGTGTCTAGGCTCGCGTCTCTAGCACGTCTAGCCTAGGACCAGCACGGTACCATCGTTGAGCGTTTATTCAACTTGCTTTTGACTAACGTGGTTCTAGCTTTTCCTTGTCTTACTTTTCAGCCTACCTATAGCTCCACATATTCGACTACAACTTACAGGTATTAGTGACTGGCATTGATACATCCAATCTCGGAAGTTGTTTTGTCTTGCCGGTTGCCGCCACCTTCTGCACAGCTTGGTAAGAATTTGTAAGAGCTTGGTTGAACAGGGTGAGAGTGAGAGAATTGACATAACAAATTTCGAGTAGTTCAGAGGGCATATTCTTGTGATTTTATCGCTTTGTTGTTTTTGTTGGTTTTCCACTAACAATGGCAGGATCTCCGAAGAATGCTACGCCACCACATTCTCCTCGTACCAGGGGCATCATACAACACTTTGAACGCCAAGTAAAACAGCACACTAAGGGTCTGGATGAGGATGTGCAGGTGACCAATGAACAACTTGGTCAGTTGGAGGCTGCTCAAATTGACACAAACAGCAAGCTTGCAACCTTGGAGACTTCCGTTGGAGAGATCAACACCTCTCTCGTGGGGATTTTGCAGCGCCTAGAAGGGATGGGTCGTGCCCCTCCAGTGGCTGACACCATTGCGACCACTAATGGCAACCTTTGCAATACCAACGGAGATTTGCGTAGCGAGGTAGCAGCAAACAACGACAACTATGCCACTGACTCCGAGCTTGATGATGTGGATACTCATGATCGACATCGACTACGCTTCAATCGCACTGGCATGGGTTCTATACACTCACGCCGTGAGGTACGTGACACTGATAATTCACTAGGAAAGATTAAATTCACTATGCCACCTTTTAATGGAAAATATGATCCTGATGCCTACCTCACATGGGAACTAGCTGTTGATCAAAAATTTGCTTGTCATGATTTTCCGGAAGGGAAAAGGGTTAAGGTTGCTACTAGTGAATTTACTGAATTTGCTTCTGTTTGGTGGAGAGAATATCGTCGAAAGAATCCAAATAGTACACCACAAACTTGGGAGGCTTTAAAACGAATCATGCGAGTGAGATTTGTTCCTTCATATTATGCGCGTGATCTGTTACATAAATTGCAACAATTGAGACAGGGTAGCAAAAGTGTAGAAGACTACTATCAAGAATTGCAAATAGGTATGTTGCGTTGTGGCTTAGAAGAGGGAGACGAGGCTGCTATGTCTAGATTTATGGGTGGATTTGAACCGTGAAATTCAGGACATTTTAGATTACAAGGAATACAATTATGTCACTCGGTTATTTCACCTTACTTGTAAAGCTGAAAGGGAAGTGCAGGGACAGCGCGCAAACATAAGAACTAATTTTTCCGCAGGTCGCGCTAACAACTCTTGGTCTCCACGCACTTCCACTGCTCCAGCAAGTCGAGCGCCTACACCACTGTCTTCCAATAGCAAACCACGTTATCCTTCATCAAATTCAACACCTGCCCAGAGTTCTTCAGGTCCTGCAAAGAGCTCTTCATCCATTGCATCTACAGGTCGAACTAAGGACATTCAATGCCATCGTTGTAAAGGCTATGGACACATGATGCGAGACTGTCCAAACAAGCGCGTACTGATTATACGCGATGATGGTGGGTATTCCTCTGCTAGTCATTTTGATGATGAAACATATGCTATGCTCGCAACTGACCCTGCAGGACATGATGATGAATCTGATCATGAGGAGGAACATGTTGGCGCCGAAGATGCCGACAAGTATTTGAGCATTACAGTGCAACGCGTACTAAGTGCTCAGTGTTCTCGTGCCGAACAAAATCAGCGCCATAATTTGTTTCAAATCAAGGGCGTTGTCAAGGAACGCTCGATTCGCATAATTGTTGATGGTGGGAGTTGCAACAATTTGGCGAGTATGGATATGGTGGAGAAGCTTGCTTTGCCGACCAACCCTCATCCCCACTGATATCATATTCAATGGTTCAATAACAGTGGTAAATTGAAGGTAACACGGATGATGAGAGTAAACTTTTCTATGGTTTCATACCATGATTATGTTGATTGCAATGTTGTTCCTATGCAAGCTTGTTCATTGTTATTAGGAAGACCTTGGCAATACGATACTGATTGTGTGCATCATGGTAGGAATAATCAATTCTCTCTCATGTTCAAAGGGAAGAAAATTGTGCTGCATCCTATGACTCCTGAACAAATTGTTAAAGATGAACTTGCTAGAGTTAGTAGAGAGAAGAATCTAGAGAATGCTAAGAGTGAAAATCAGAATGTAGCAAACAAGCTTGAGCAACATAAGAAGAAAGAACCTAAATCTGCTCACGTGAAGAATAAAAAAATTAAATTGAAAGGTGCTAGTTTTCTTGCTACCAAATCTGATATGACCAAATTGGATGCTAGTAATTTTGTTTGCTATGCATTAGTTTGCAAAGAAGCTTTGTTTTCATTTGAGGATATACCTTCTTCTTTGCCTTCCGCTGTTACTAACATTTTGCAGGAGTACAAAGACGTGTTTCTGAAGGAAATACCGCCGGGGTTGCCCCAACTTCGAGGGATTGAGCATCAAATTGATTTAATTCCTGGCGCATCATTGCCCAACCGCGCACCATACAAGACCAATTCGAAGAAACTAAAGAAATTCAGCGCCAAGTTCAAGAATTGCTTGATAAAGGGTATGTGCGCGAATCTCTTAGTCCTTGTGCTGTTTCGGTCATTTTAGTTCCTAAGAAAGACGGATCTTGGCGCATGTGTGTGGATTGTAGAGCAATCAATAATATCACCGTTAGGTATCGTCATCCTTTTCCTAGGTTAGATGATATGCTTGATGAATTGAGTGGCTCTGTTGTTTTCTCCAAGGTTGATTTGCGTAGTGGATATCATCAAATTCGTATGAAATTAGGCGATGAATGGAAAACAGCATTTAAAACTAAGTTCGGGTTATATGAGTGGTTAGTAATACCTTTTGGTTTAACTAATGCACCTAGCACCTTCATGAGACTAATGAACGAAGTTTTGCGTGCTTTCATTGGTAGATTTGTAGTGGTTTATTTTGATGATATATTGATATATAGCAAATCATTAGAGGAACATCTTGACCATTGACGTGCTATTTTTAATGCTTTACGTTGTGCACGTTTATTTGGTAACCTTGAGAAGTGCACCTTTTGCACCGATCGAGTTGCATTTCTTGGCTATGTTTTTACTCCACAGGGAATTGAAGTTGATCAAGCCGAGGTTGAAGCAATACAGAGTTGGCCGACTCCTAACATGGTCACACGGGTGCGGAGCTTTTTAGGACTTACTAGATTCTATCGTCGCTTCGTGAAGGATTTCAGCACCATCGCTGCACCATTGAATGAGCTCACTAAGAAGGGTGTGCCATTTGTTTGGAACGCCGCACAAGAGAATGCCTTCACCACGTTGAAAGATAAGTTAACACATGCTCCACTACTCCAACTCCCTGATTTTAATAAGAATTTTGAACTAGAATGTGATGCCAGCGGAATTGGTTTAGGTGGTGTGTTGTTACAAGAAGGAAAACCTATGGCATATTTTAGTGAAAAGTTGAGTGGGCCTAGTTTGAACTATTCTACTTATGATAAGGAATTGTATGCTCTACTTCGAACTTTAGAAACATGGCAACATTATCTATGGCCCAAAGAATTTGTCATACACTCTGATCATGAATCTTTAAAGCTTATTCGCAGTCAAGGCAAATTGAACCGTAGACATGCAAAGTGGGTTGAATTCATTGAGTCTTTTCCTTATGTCATAAAACACAAAAAGGGAAAGGAGAATGTTATTGCTGATGCTTTGTCTAGGCGATATACTATACTTTCACAACTTGACTTCAAAATTTTTGGATTAGAAACGATGAAAGCATAATATGAGCATGATGCTGATTTTAAGGATGTGTTGCTGAATTGTAAAGAGGGAAAAACGTGGAATAAATTTGTCCTCAATGATGGTTTTGTGTTTAGAACTAATAAGCTATGCATTCCAGCTAGCTCCGTTTGTTTATTGTTGTTATAGGAAGCACATGGAGGTGGGCTGATGGGACATTTTGGAGTGAAGAAAACGGAGGACATACTTGTTGGACATTTCTTTTGGCCAAAGCTGAGAAAGGACGTGGAGCGTTTCGTTGCTCGCTGCACGATGTGTCAAAAAGCTAAGTCACGACTTAATCCATATGGTTTGTATATGCCTCTGCCTGTCCCTAACGTGCCCTGGGAAGATATTTCTATGGACTTTGTTTTAGGACTGCCTAGGACAAAGAAGGGGAGGGATAGCATTTTTGTTGTTGTGGATAGATTTTCTAAGATGGCACATTTCATACATTGTCATAAAAGTGATGATGCTACTCATGTTGCTGATTTGTTCTTTCGCGAGATTGTTCGCTTACATGGTGTGCCAAATACAATAGTTTCAGATCATGACACTAAATTCCTTAGCCACTTTTGGAGAACTTTATGGGCTAGGGTGGGGACTAAACTTTTATTTTCCACTACTTGTCATCCCCAAACTGATGGGCAAACTGAAGTGGTGAATATAATTTTATCTACCATGCTTAGGGCTGTTTTAAAGAAAAATATAAAAATGTGGGAAGAATGCTTGCCTCATATTGAGTTTGCTTATAATCGTTCGCTGCATTCTACTACAAAGATGTGCCCTTTTCAGATTGTTTATGGTTTTCTGCCTCGTGCTCCTATTGATTTGTTACCTCTTCCACCTTCGGAGAAGTTGAATTTTGATGCTGCACAACGTGCTGATCTGATGTTAAAAATGCATGAGACAACAAAAGACAACATAGAGCGCATGAATGCTAAATATAAACTTGCTGGTAGTAAGGGGAGGAGGCATTTAACTTTTGCACCTGGTGACTTAATGTGGTTGCACTTGAGAAAAGATAGGTTTCCTGAATTACGAAAGTCTAAGTTGATACCTAGAGCTGATGGTCCTTTTAAAGTATTGGAAAAGATTAACGATAATGCATATAAGCTTGCGTTGCCTGTAGAATTTGGGGTTAGTCCCACATTTAACATTGCAGATTTAAAGCCTTACCTGGGAGAGGAAGATGAGCTTGAGTCGAGGACGACTCAAATGCAAGAAGGGGAGGATGATGAGGACATCACGTCTGCGGATACGTCCATGATTCCTTCGGTGGATGCTTCGGTTGCACCTGTTCAAGGACCGATTACACGCGCTCGCGCCCGTCAACTTAATTATCAGGTGAACTCGTTCCTCGCTGTCCATACAACTACTTCTAAGGATTGGATGCTACTAAATTATTGTGATGATTTTATTATCCTTAGGAACCTGAGAGAAGAGCCATTCAAGCACAAGTGCAACTGGAGGGCTACCATGCATAAATCCAGTTCTGTCCACGAGATCAATTCGGATTCAGAACTCCAGACAGAACCAAATTCAAACGACCATAACTCTTGATGCCGAAAGGTGGTGGAGGCCCATGAGTACTTGTTGGAAAGGTCTCGGAGTCTACTTTCACGCGAATCTGGCCTCATCTCCACATTCCTTCTGTGCTGTTCAGAATCTGCAAAACAAGACACGTCACTCTTCCAGTCTGAATCAGATTGGGCCTTGGGCCTTGTCATTGAGTTGTATTTGACCTCCTTTTGTTTTGGCCGAATCCGTTCTCCTCCAAGCTTATAAATAGATAGCCGTACCCTCTTCTAGGGTTTGGGTTTTGTTTAGATCAAGTTAGCTACTGCTACTTTCTCGTGTAATCGCGCGTGTCGGCTAGATTGCCCATTTTACTCGTCTTCAGAACCCCATCATATTGTGTTTACAGATTGGATCTTCATCAATGTTGCAGTTCAGTTACTTGTTAATCTTGTTCTTGCGTGTTCTTCGATTGCTTGCAGGGACAACGACCTTCGTGGTCAGTTTGATCGTGCTCCGGCAATATCAATAACACTTCTGGGGTCGGTGTATCGATTGCTAAGGCGCAACGTCCTGGACTGTTGTAATCGGATCTCCAACGTCTACTCCACCTAAATCGAAATCTACCACCTTTCATCGAAAGATCGGGACCACGATTGCTATCAGAGCTTGAAGAGTTACTGTCTTCCAAAAGAATGATATAACAGCATGGTAACTATGCATCCAATCCATACCCAAAATAACGTCAAACAGTTCCATCTTCATAACCATCAGATTAGCAATAATGTCTTCCCCATCTAAAGAGATCACACAACCGGGACAGACTGTGGAACTAGAAAGAATTTGTAACGTCCCGTTTTCTTTTAAGTCCTTGCCAAGTTTTCAAAATAAAAGTAACCATTTGGCTTTATTGAGAATCCAAAGCTTAACCTGAGATGTTTTGAATCTGGAGAGTTCAATTGGAATTAATCAAACCTTAACTAAGCTCTTAGTTGGTGTTCCTTGCCAGTTGTAGCTCTCTGTTGTGTCTTTGTCTTTGCTCTTGGGTTGTTTGTGTCCCGAGCCTCCCTGTGCCCCGGGTTTTGTCTTCTCTTTTAACTTCCTTTGTTGGCTTGAATCTCTTTGAGACTCGGACCTCCCTTCTCTCTCTCTCATCTTTCCCTCTGTTCGGACCCTCCGTGTTTCGGTTTTCTTGTTAAGAACCCGGCTCGGGTTGGTGTTTCTAACCTCTTTGGTCTCTTCAAGCCACGCTTGGCTTTGCTTCTTTGGACCTCCTGTGGACCTCTCCACGCCCTCTCGGAACCTCTGAGTTCTCTTGGGCGCCCGAGTTCCTCTGGACCTCCCAGTCCCTTTTGGGACCTTTCTAGACCTCCTTGTGGCTATTTGGACCTCCCTTGTGTTCAAATAGACCTCCCTTTGTCCCTCAGACCTTTACATGTCCTCTGAACCTCCTCTGTGTCCTTTAAGACCTCCCTTGTTGAGATCTAGCCGCTCAGACCTCCCTTGTTGAGATCTAGCCGCTCGCACCTCCCCTTGTTGAGATCTAGCCGCTCGAGACCTCCCTTGTTGAGATCTAGCCGCTCAGACCTCCCCTTGTTGAGAACTAGCCGCTCGGACCTCCCTTGTTAGGATCTCGACCTTTAGGACCTCCTCTCTGGAGATCTTAGCCGTCTGTGTTCTCCTTTAGTGGGATCCAAAGGTTCCGACCTCCTTAGGTCCAAGACCTCCTCCCACCCTTGCCGGTCTTTTGTAAAGACCACCTCCTAACCTTGAATATTCTGTTGGTCGACCTCCTGCGCCCTTTGATCTGGACCGCTGAGGTCCTCCCTTGAGATCTTGGACCGTTAGATCTCCCTTTGGAGATCTACTCGTCAGACCTCCTCGCCCTTTGATCTCGGACCGTTGAGGTCCTCCCTTGAGATCTTGACCGTTAGATCTCCTCCTTTGGAGATCTACTCCCTTGAGATCAGACCTCCTTTTGGAG
Source organism: Phyllostachys edulis (assembly GCA_036346405.1). Lineage (NCBI taxonomy): Eukaryota > Viridiplantae > Streptophyta > Magnoliopsida > Poales > Poaceae > Phyllostachys > Phyllostachys edulis. The sequence goes on along the minus strand of CM070547.1, from coordinate 41,562,806 downwards.
ATCTACTCGCGACCTCCTGCGCCCTTTGATCTGGACCGTTGAGGTCCTCCCCTTGAAATCTTGACCCTTAGACCTCCCTTGTGCAGGTCCGAGTGTCAGGGCCTCCTCGTTGTGAGCTTTGAGGACCTCTTGACCAGGACCTCTTCTTGAGTCCTTGGACCTCCTGTCCAGGACCTCCCCCTTTGAGTGTCTTGGACCTCTTGCCCAGGACCTCGCGGTGGTCTTTGGCGGGAATGACCCTTTTTCGGTGGGGCCACCTCTTTGACCAGTGGTGCACCCTTTTTGACTGGCCCCACTTGCCAGCCCCTCTTCACCTTGTAATTATTGCTCTTGCCTCAGAACTCAGTGCGCATTTAATAGGTGTCGGGTCACATTAAATGCAATCCCATCCGAGGTACTTTATTTCAATTCTTTTGGGCAAGCCCCGCCAAGTAGTCCCGACACCAACACGCCTCTAGGTTTCCTTGTGGTGCACACCACCAACTCCGGCTATATATAGCCCGGGAGGCGTGCCTTTGTAATCTTTTGCTCATTTCTTCCTTCCTGCCTCCTCTCGCTTTCGGTTCTTCCTTGCGCAAGACCCTCCCGGGAGCTCTTTGAGGCGGTGTTAAGCCTCTTGGTTTCCTTTTGGCTGAGTTGGTTTGAGTTCCTTTTTGGTTCTTTTGTTGTTCTCTCGCTTAGTGTGGTTTTGCTTATTTGGTTCTCTTGCTAACGTGTAGATCACGAGTTCGAGGAGATCTTGGACCCGACTCTTCTTTGCAGAAGGCTCTCCACCGCTTGACCAAGGCAAGCCACGCACCTCCTTTTGATCATCTTGAACCAAGCTTTGCAAATTTATTTCGGTTTAAATTATCATGCATGGCTATGTTTTTAAGAAAATGGTTTGGGCTATAGTTACTTACCTACTTGTCGTTATGCCTCCTTTATACCTTGTCTCCATCATGTTGTCATGATTCACCTTGTGAGCCTTAGGGTGGATAATTTAGTTGGCGTTCTCTGTTATTTGCCAACATGGGGGCCGTAGGTCTTATATAGCCTCGCTTAGAAAATGTGGTTTGAGCGTATCATGCTTCATCTCCAATAATCTTGACTAATAAGTTATGAAATGTGTGGTTGGTGCCATTGTTGAGCAGCTATGGCAGGATGCCTAAGCTGTGTCGGCTGTGGTGTGAGACCACTTGGTTAAAAATTTGTGTGCCAGGACTGGGTGGTCTTTCGGCATGGGCTAATACAATTGTTTTGCTAAGGCAAGAAGGCAGGGAGTGAGTAGTGGTGTCTTTGTGCACCGGTTTGTGGAAGTCTTGCCTTAGCACAATTAAGGACTTCACTTTGTATCTGTCGAACTGGGCCAATTAGTGCAACCACAAGATCATTTTATGGGAATGGTCTGGGCTGAATAATTAGCAATGAGATGGCTTGGGGCTGTTTTGGTTGAGCGTGTGATTCGTTGGCGCAAGAGGGGGCACCCCATAACCCTGTGGATTTCTAGACCATTGAGGATTGCGAAACCTTAGCGGGCAGCCCTAGTCAGTTCAAAGCTTTGTAAAGGCCTTGCCGCGCTCTCTAGACTGCTCACCTTAGGAAGTGAGCAAGGGTGACCGGAACCCATCCCGCTAGAGAGATCGTGGATTGTGGGTAAAGTTGTACACCTCTGCAGAGTAAAAGATCTATTCGAATAGCCAAGTCCTTGGTCATGGACATGCTCAGTGAAATGGTGCAAGGGTAGATGTTTCAAAAGCTTGTGCCATCGGACACTTCCATGAGATGCTTTGGCTTTGCCTCAAGAGACCTTGGCCGGCTCCAGAGGGGTCAAGGTTGGCTCGGGTAGTGGTCCAGGTTGGTTCGACCTCTGAATGGGTGTTCTCGAGGGGTTTTGGGTGAGGACACAGCCACGGTGTGATCAGACCTCCCAATTTTTGGTTGTGGCCGTGAGTTGGTGCTCACACCACCTTTTATTAAAACATCAAAAGTATTATGTATTATGGTTTTACCTTGCTGCCTTTCAATCTATTATTGCTATTATTGTCAAATTTGGCTTTGCACAAACTAACCATACAGCTCTCCATTGGTAAGTCCTTGCATGAATATTATTGCATCTTTGCTCTCGTGACTTGCCGAGTACATTCCAAGTACTCATGGCTTAAGCCCCAGTCAAAGCAGATTATGAGGATGACCAAGTGCAGGGCAGTGCAGACCTCTTCGAGGAGGAATTCTTCGACGACTAAGATGCCTAGGACGTCCTCCACCCGACAGCCTGTGGTGCTTGTTGGATGGCTTCTGCGTGTTTTGGTGTTTGAGCCCTAGAGCTCCTTGTCGCCAGTTGTAAGTCCTCGTTGGTTTTGTAAGCCCTCAGTGGCAGACCTCTTGTTAACAAGCTTGACCATAAGGTCCTATTATATAAAGTTTAATTTGTCTGCTTCATCTTTGTTTGACCTCGTGGTTGTGGTATTGGCTTGTGTTCTTGTGCGAGCTAGCTCTGATTGTCCTGGGACTAGCTCAGATGCACAGGGGTAGGACCACCAGGAGGTCCTACGGGACTTAGCCTGGGAGGTCCTGCCGGACCTCTCTTGGTGATGCGCCTGGAGGTGCTACCGAGCAGGTGGCGGCCACGACCTCCAGGAGGTCCTCAAGACCTCCCGGAGGTCGATGGCGACCAAGACCTCCAGAGGTCCGCAAGACCTCTGGGAGGTCCCGCACCTCCTCGGTAAAGCTCCATGCGGTGCTACCACATCCTTCCGTGGTGACTTCGCAATGCAAAAAAAAAATGGTCCTCCCGGACCTCTTGCGGTACATCACGGGGTGGGTCGTCACAGAATTCCTCTAGCAGAATTAACTAGAACCGACTAAGCTATAGATTGCATACTCAAATGTGCTCTGCTAGCAAACTGTAGTGACGCAAAAGAGAAAGTAACGCCAGAATCAAATAAAGTAAAGGCCTCCACTGGGTCCACAAGGAGCGTACTTGTCACCACATCGGGTCGACCCACCGATTCAGCATTCGGCATGGCATAAGCAACTGACGTTGGGGCGGCAAGCCCCAAAGACTGGTATGGTGGTGCAAAGAACAGAGGAGGAGCCGAAAGTGTTGTAATCGAAATGGTGCAGCATGAGCAAAGGCCAAAATACCTTGGTGGTGGGATCCCTCCAGGAGTAGGGTAGTAGAGCTAAGGCTGCATCCAAGACTGAGTAGGAGTAGCTGCTAGCATCTGCACAGACCCTCGAGAGGAGGCAGCTGGCGCTGGTGCTGACGCTTGAATTGGCTCCCATTTGATAATACTGGCTTGATTCCGCTTACAAACCAACGCCTTGTGGCCCTCCTGACCACAGTGGCGACAAGCACCACTGTGTACACTCTGCAAAGACGATGTTCATTACCACACTTGAAGCACTTCATACCTTGCCACGGGACCTAACGATCATAGGAGCACTTCACGACGGCCGAAAAGTGGAGGATGACGTGGCTTTGTGAACTCGACTTGAAGGAATTCTCAGGCCCTTGAACTTTTGGAAATAGGCTTCAGAGATCGACCCACTTCCTCCTCCAAACCCTTCTTCCGACTACCACCAAGACTCAGAACCATGGTACCTCCTGACCTTGCAAATCTTCCCCAAGTCAGCATCTCTAGCTCCATGCCCTGGCTCGCTCTACCAGGAGCTAAAATCACGCAGCTCCAATGCCCCAATACTTGATTTAAATTCTGCCGAGCCCTCTGCGAAACCTCTTAGCCTTCTCCGCCTCATTGGTAGCCACAGCTGGAATGAAGCGGATTAAATTATTGAAACCCACTTCGTACTCTATCATTGACATCTTCCCTTGCTTGAAACTATTCAATGATACCTCCATCCTTTCGACGAATGAGGCAGGATAAAACCTCCTCCTGAACTGCTCCACAAACAGTTCCCAAGTTGCTGGTCCATGGGCAGTGGTTCTAGCTGATAGGACTCCTTCCCACCAGAGATCTGCTGTTCTTCAAATGAAAGGCCACGAACCAACCCTCACTCAAGTCAATCCCAACGCTCCCAAATGCTCTCTATGTGACGCAACCAAGAAGCGGCATCTCTTCGGCGTGCCAACCCATCAAAGGTGTCTAGCCTCAAAGCATTCCACTGATGCAGTCCCATAGCACCCACTGTCGGTACCACCGCAGGAGCCGCCAAAGGAGCGGCTGCGGGTGTAGCTGGTGGCGCCTGACTTCCCTGAACTGCTGAGGCAACCCCTTCTTCTGATCCCTTAGAACTAGCCTCTCCACCTACAGAGCTCTGAACTTCAAGCAGAGGCATTGCCCAGCCTCGTCCGACATCCTGCCGGCCACGACCACGGCCACAGCCTCTACCCCTTGCCATCTCTAAACATCACAAACAAGCACAAAAATCAAACATTAAGCACACATCCAACTATAATAATCAACGGAAACGTAGATGCAATGCAAACCCAATCCCCATCTACTGTGCTTAGTGTGTCAAAATTAATGTTTCATTAACCACGGACCTCAAATGACCCACTCGATACTAATCTGTAACACCCCACCAAACAAAGGCCCGAATGCTATTAAATTAAATAAATTAAACGTAATTAAACTAAAACTTCTTACAAAATTTCGGCAGAACCTCCTTTGTATAGTTACCTATACTGGAGGTTCCAACAAACAGTTATAAGATATAAAGATAATCCAAATTTCAATTTGATCAAGACGTAATCAAAACTGACTATTCGTTACTATGACATCCATAGTAACTAAACATCTAAGAAATAGATCATGAGTATCCAAAACGTCTATTCATTTATTACAGACTAATCCAATCAAGCAATAATCAATATGAGTACTTATAACAGTTCATTCATCTCCTATTTAATTTTCCTTTCATTCTATGGTGGGTAGTTCGTGCAGAAGTGCAAGAAGTCTAATTCTTTTTTCCCCCATGCATGTCGATCTCGTAAAAGTACCTAAAACACAACAAACAACAAGAGGTGAGTCCAAGACTCAGCAAATATAATAAATGGCATCAACACCATACAAGCATGTAAATCATCAACTATACTTCACAAACCCACATATCAATCACCTTACACACACATGCTATGCAATATGCTCAAAATGATCCTTTTCCTTCTCTTTCCCTTTTGCATTTTACCGGTAATGCAAAGTGTGCATCCATCGATGCACACAGTACTTCGTGCCATCCGCACAGGACCATTGCCCATACTCCACAAGTATGGAGACCAAAGCCCATGCTTTACAAGCATGGGGACCTTTAGCCCGTCATCAACATAATGGGGACCTCAAGAGTTGCTTGATCATGACATGACCAAGTCTTCAATAAGCCAACATGATGCATATGTATGAATTTCTCAAATTAATATAAACATGCATCCGCAACAACATTGCATATGAATATCCTATTCATACTACAAAGCTCATAAACAAAGACTTCACAACTAGCAAACATCCATGATTAACACATAACTCATATCTCTAGCAACCATGAACATTACCAACTATGCCAACATCACAACTCATGAACACACAATTTCTCATAATATATATCAAACCTTGCCATTCAACAATATATATTATAACCATCATTATACTTGCCTTAACCGCGAGAGAATGAGGGACGCGCAGAAGGTGTTGCCCCCGGGACCAGTCCACCACCTGAGTAATAATTATAATGTACGCTAAGATGGAAGTAGCGGACCAAAAAAAAGTATACAACAACAATCACTAACTCGCAAAAGCGTCTAACTCGATCCCAACCCCAAATCCTAAACGTCGATTTGTCCCCTCGGTGGACAGTCAACTTCTAAAATCCATAACTTTTAATACAAGGGTCCAAATAAGATGTTCTTGGACTTTCTGGAAAGGTAATTAAATTTTCCAACTAAACCTAGTTGAGTGGTCCTTCTGATTCTGGAATCTAAAACCCCTACCAAGCCAATTTAGAAAACAACAATTTTCAGGTCGGGTTTTCTGGACAGAACACTAAAACCACCATAACTTTTGCTATGAGTGTCCAAACCTTGAGTTCCTTAGCTTTATGGAAAGGTATGGAAATTGCCCACATTTTTCGTTATATCAAGATCCTCTAATTCCTTCTTTAAGTAATGGCTTAACCCAGTTTTCTACAAATTGTCAGAATGCTGACAGATTATCAGGACAGCGACACTAGAAAAATCATATCTCGCTACTCGTTAATCGGATTTGGGCGTTCCTAGTGGACACGGAAAGCTAAGGACACAACCCAACTATCTATAAGAGATGGGATCCATGGATTCTGCATCTAAGGACATCGAAACCGCCGTTCAATCTACTGGACAGAAAGGGATCTAAACAACCGACATTGCTAAACAACTAATTAAACATCTAATCCATGGGGAACGAAGGTTACCTACGACGAGCTGCCGAAGATCACGAACAACCGCTGATGGTCTCCCCTCCTTTCCCTTCTCCCCCCTTCTCTTCCTTCCTCCAATCAACCTCCTTCTTCTCCCAACTCGGCAAAGAACAGGAGACTGACGAGCCACGGCAGCAAAGGGAGGCGCCAGGGAGTGTACAGGATCCAGTATGCCAAGGGTGGGGAGGCGGTAGCCAAGGGGCCAAGGGGCTGGCGGCCAAAGGGCAATGGGGGGGCGGCCAAGAAGGGGAGGGGAGGGGGCGCCTAGGGTTTGGCCCCCCTTTAAGGCCGGCCTCCTTCCTCCCACCAATGGGCCAAACGCACATGGGCCGGAGGCCTCGACCCAGGTTGTCCAAAATTTGCTGTTTTCCCCCTCTTTTGTCTCTTAATTAGCTGTTGACTATTTAATCCTTCTTGTATTTACTTAACTCTCTCTCTCGATAATCTTTCCGAATTACTTTCGGTCTTTCCGAATTACTTTCGGTCTTTTCGAATTACTTTCGGGGTATTACACTACCACTGTGGAAATCTTACTTGGATCAACTGATATTCCCTTATCTTTGATAACATGCCCCAAAAATCCCACCTCAGACATCCAGAACTCGCACTTCTTCAGCTTGGCATAAAACCTATTCTCTTTTAGCGTCTCCAACACAAGCCTCAAATGACGCCCATGATCTGCTTCGATCTTTGAGTAGATCAAAATATCATCAATAAAGACGACGACAAAATCATCCAGATACTCATGCAACATCCTGTTCATTGTCTCCATGAAGGCAGCAGGGGAATTCGTTAGTCCAAAAGACATAACTTTAAATTCAAAGTGCCCATACCTTGTGGAGAACAGGAATCTGATTGTATCCCGACTGGAGATCAATATTTGAAAATACCTTTGCCCCTCTCAACTGATCAAATAAGTCTTCAATACGTAGCAAAGGATATTTATTCTTAATGGTCAGCTGATTGAGAGCACGGTAATCAATACACATGCGCCAACTACCATCCTTCTTCTTGCTAAATAGCACAGGAGCTCCCCACGGAGACACACTGGGACGAATAAGATCTTTTGCTTTTAGATCGTCCAGCTGCTTCTTTAGTTCCTCCTGAAAAGGACGTGCCAGACAGTACGGGGTCATGGAAACCAGTCGAGCGCTAGGTACTAAATCAATCCTGAACTCCACTGGGCGAGGTGGAGGCATCCCTGGCAAGTCCGATGGAAATACGTCCAGAAACTCCCGAACCACTGGAATACTTGCAGCAGTCAAAGATGAACTCGCCTTCTCCACCAAGGATAAGAGAAAACAACCCTTTGCTGCTCGACTACCAGGAAACAGACTAGCCAGCACACAAAGCGAGTAAGAGGGGGCACTACCCTGAAAAACTATCTCCTGCCCAGACGGAGCTTGTAGAGTTACTGTCTTCCAAAAACATGATATGACAGCACAATAACTATGCAACCAATCCATACCCAAAATAACGTCAAATGGTTCCATCTTCATAACCATCAGATTAGCAATAAAGTCTTTCCCATCTAAAGAGATCACACAACCAGGACAGATCGTGGAACAAGAAAGAATTCCTCCAGGAGAATTAACTAGAACTGACTGAGCTATAGACTGCATACTCAAATGTGCTCTGCTAGTGAACTCTAGTGATGCAAAAGAGCAAGTAGCTCCAAAATCAAATAAAACAAAAGCCTCCACTAAGTCCACAAGGAGCGTACCTGTCACCACATCAGGACGACCAAACGACTCAGTAGTCGGCATGGCATAAGCAACTGATGCTGGGGCGGCGGTGTTGGAAATATGCCCTAGAGGCAATCATAGAGATGATTATATTTTATTATGTTCACAATATTTGATAATATGTTATCTTGTTCCTTGAATGAATCATCAGTCATGAAGATTAACGAGTATGTGACTTGTTGGTTAAGCTCTTTTTAACTTATGATGATGTCGTTCTAAAAATATCCCCGGTCGAAAATCACCGGTCGAACACTAGTGACTCTACGACCAAAGACATGTATTGATTGATGACCATGTTTCACCGGTCATGGATATAGGGATATCGAATCAATAATGTGGACACGTGTTAGAGAACATGGTGTTGGATAAGACCCACCTTGAGACACTATTGAGATTGTTATGATTCTATGTGTCGTTAGTTGGTCTCAAGCAATGATGATGTATAATCCTTAGACCGAGATCAAGATGGTTTCCTACATGTGTAATAGCACTCTTAGGGGTTGCCAAACGCCGTCAGAATCGGGTAGTTATAAAGGTAGCTTTGGGTATGCTATGAAACATGCAGAGGGATGTGATCTGGTCGGATATGGATTTGCCCTCCTAACATAACAGAGAGATATCTCGCCCTCAAGTGGTCGGATAAAGAAAGTGCATGGCCATAGCCACTAGTGGTCAAAAGTTCGACCACATAAGGTTATCCGATACTCGATCGAGAAAGTATTGAACAGTCCATGGATGACACAACATCTCACCTGGAGTTCAACCAGATATCGTGAGGCAAAGGGAGAATACATGAGTAGGTCGCTGGTTCGACCAGCTACGGACTGGTCGTATGGAGATACAAGCAAGTCGTGATCGGTAGAAATCACAGAGTGGTCGAAACCAAGTCGTAAGGAGTTACGAGTTGGTCGTGATCAAATACGAACTGGTCGTATAGAGATAGGACCTGGTCGTAAGTGGTGAGGACCTGGTCGTAGATCATATTGCATCAAGGTTCGTCCGATATAATTTGTGTGTATTCGGAATCGTTATGTCCTGCTAGGAACCGCTACGACTCGTGGCGGAAAAGGTTTCCAGTCACAACCGAACTACACATGAACCTAACGGGTCACACACTTAACGGGTTGAACAAACCAAGACGAATACGATTCAGAAGAGTGTTTGGATAGGATCCATCACGGGCACTATATAAGGAGATGCATGAGGTCATTGGGGAGGATAGGTTGACGTGAGTTGCCCTACCAAACCCTAGCCGCCATCTTCTTGAGAGCCTCCCGCGCGATTTGGTGCTAGCACACCGCGCATTTGTTGTTCCTTCCCGGACGTGTGGATACCATAGAGGCGCTTCTACGTTGTTGCGCTTAAGGACGATCCGCGATCTTCGCTAGGAACTGCAGAGGTGCTGGAGGAGACGATCAACCAACGAAGATGCTGGACGATCGACTACGACCAGTACATCGACGCGCACTTCGTCGAACCAGGCTGCTTCGACACTTCTTCCGCTGCTCTGCGCGTCTAGTGGTAACGATCTGTGATCATCTTCTTGCTTGGCTTCCTGGTTTACGTGGTAGAAATTTTGATTTGTCGCTATCGTAGCCTACCCGTATCCCAACAGTGGTATCAGAGCCATCCTGCGTAGTTTTTGATCTGGATCGGTTTCATATACTTGATATGTGGTAGTAGTAGATTGGATCTATTGCTGGTCGTATCTAGAAACCTAGGCCCTGGTCGATTAGATCGATCAGTTTTCGGTGGTAGTAGATGGGTATACGAGGAGGTACAAGTTAAGAGCACCAGATGATTCACTCGACTTGTTTTTCGACTACCTTGCATAATACTCCTACTGGTCGGAATTCCGCCATAGCGGGACCACCGTGCTGGCTAATCATACCGCGCGTTATAGGTAATATGTGTTCATGTCGTCCGATAGAATTGGATTCTATGCGTAACTTGTTTTTGCAGGGATTGATGTGAATAGTATGGCCCATTGTGTATGTGATGCATGTATGGATTTTCATGACCTGCGTGTCATGTTGTGACATAGCCATCGAGCTACATATTATTGTATAACTGGTTCACTGCGTCTTGACATGTGATGCTTGATATTATCCTATGTAATTCATTACTAGCTCTTAGGAGTAATTGCTTAGTAGATGAATGCGGTGGAGACTTCAAGCATGGTGGTTTGAGGACGTGAAGCATGCCGATGGAGATCGCCATGTTAAGGGCCATACTATTTCACAAAGATATGATTATCTGTGAATGTTTGTGTTTATTCCTCATGATGATTAAGTCATGTTTTTCATTAGATGCTTTTAACATGATAAAATTAAAATTCCTCACATAATGTTAAGTTAAAATTGATGCCCTCCAATAAGTCGCACCATCAAAAGTCTTGTATTTTAATGGTAGGTCTTGCTAAAGTGGAATGCCATTAACTTTCCTTGACTAGATGGGTTTGTGTCGGACACTTACACGCATTGCATTGGTTTAACTTGACAAGGTCATCATAACGGTTATGGACCTTGGGGCATAGGGTTGGGTGCCAAGCATAGAGATGCTACCCAACAACAAGAGTCATATAGAGATATGATTAGCAAAGGGTTGCTTACGAATTCACTAATCTTCTAGCAAAGATGCCAAAGCTCACTAGTAGATTACCCGATTGTGGATCTTGAATCACTAAATGTCATAAGAGGGATATGGTATTTAGTGGGATTATCTTTATTAAATTGTTTAATAGAAGTTACTTTTTGAACATATGTCTTAGTTTTATGTATTTTATGTTGTAGATCATGGCACCAATCGTCAGACCAACATCCAGCTTTTGCTTTACGCTCGATACTTGAAAAGGAAAACTGAATGGAACAAATTTTATGGATTGGTCCCGCAACCTAAGAATTGTTCTTAGGCAAGATAAAAGGAACATGTTCTAGAGGAACCTATTCCAGATGTGCTCACGATAATGTCATTGCTACATTTTAAATCCGCCTATAAAAAGGCATGTGATGAATCCTTGATGTTAGCTATCTCATGCTTGCTGCGATGAACTCTGCACCTTCGTAAATAGTTTGAGAACATTGAGGCCTCACGATATGATCGTGGCGCCAAAGGCATGTTTGAGACACAAGCAAGAACCGAGAGATTTGAGATCTCAAAGAACTTGTTTGCATGTAAGCTAGCTGAGGGTAGTCCGATGAGCCCACATGTGATCAAAATGGTTGGTTACACACAGAGCTTGGAAAAACTTGGTTTTCCAATCGAGTCAAGAGTTGGCTACAGATTTGATTCTTGCTTCGCTTCACGCAAGCTATGGTCGGCCTCATTCGAACTTCCATATGAATGGCTTAGACAAGAATCTCACCGAACTACATATGATGCTTAAGACCGCAGAGGACAAGATTAAGAAAAGCAACAATCATGTGATGATGGTGCAAAAGAGTACAAGCTTCAAGAAGAAGGCTAAGACTTGGGTCAAGAAAAGGGCAAGGCTAAAGTTTGGATGAGATCCAAACCAACAAACCTAAACCCAAGACTAAGTCCGCCCGACTCAAGAGAATGAATGCTTTTACTGCAAAGAGCTAGGCCATTGGAAGAGGAACTGCAAGAAATACCTGGCTGATCTGAAAAGGAATGGTGGGACTAAACCTTCCACTTCCGGTATTAATGTTATAGATGTCTTACTTGCTGATTCTTCTGTTAACTCATGGGTATTTGATACCGGGTCGGTTGCTCATATTTGCAATTCGATGCAGAGTCTAACAAAGAATAGGAGAATTGCAAGAGGCGAGATGGATCTTCGCGTCGGGAATAAAGCAAAGGTTGCTGCATTAGCCGTCGGGACTTTACCATTGGTTTTGCCTTCAGGATTTATTATGGAATTAAATAATTGTTATTACGTTCCAGCCATGAGTAGAAACATTATCTCGGCCTCATGTTTGATGGCAGAGGGTTATAAATTCATTATTGAGGACAATGGTTGTTCTATATTTTTGAATGATATGTTTTATAGCTATGCTCCTGTTTTGAACGGGTTGTTTATTTTAAATCTTGATGATGCACCCATCTTTAATATTAATGCAAAGAGGCTTCGGCCTAATAATATGAATTCCACTTTTATCTGGCATTGTCGTTTGAGTCACATAAGTGAGAAACGCATGAAGAAGCTCCATGATGATGGAATTCTAAACTCATTTGATTTGGAATCATTTGAAACATGCGAGTCTTGCCTACTCGGAAAATGACCAAGACACCTTTCATCGGTCGAAATGAGAGGGCGTCCGACTTGTTGGCACTCATACATACCGATGTGTGTGGACCAATGAGCACGACGACTAGAGGTGGTTTTCATGATTTCATTACTTTCACCGATGACTATAGTAGATATGGATATATCTATTTAATGAGGCACAAGTCGGAATCCTTTGAAAAGTTCAAAGAGTTCCAGAATGAGGTACAGAATCAACTTGGCAAGACAATCAAATCTTTGCGATCTGATCGTGGAGGTGAATTTTTGAGCCAGGAATTTGACAATCATTTGAAACAATGTGGAATTGTTTCACAACTTACGCCACCGGGTACTCCACAATGGAATGGGGTGTCCGAGCGGCGCAATAGGACCTTGTTGGACATGGTTCGATCGATGATGAGCCAATCTGATCTGCCATTGTATTTTTGGGGTTACGCTCTAGAAATAGCCGCTTTCACTTTAAATAGGGTACCATCTAAATCAGTAGATAAGACACCATATGAGATATGGACTGGGAAGAGTCCTAGCTTGTCTTTTCTAAAGATTTGGGGATGTGATGTCTATGTTAAATGTTTGACGCCCGATAAACTCACACCTAAGTCGAAAAATGCTTTTTATAGGATATCCTAGGGAAACCAAAGGATATTATTTCTACAACCAAGAGGAGAGCAAAGTGTTTGTTGTTCGAAATGGTGTCTTTTTGGAAAAAGAGTTTCTTTCCAAAGAAGTCGATTGGGAGAAAGGTGCAACTCAAGAAATTCGGAAACATCTGAAATTGTTTCAACTCCTATTGAAACTCTACAGATGAACAAAATATTGTTGAACTCAGAGATGAGGCATCACCCCACGAGATCTAAAAGGCCACGCCAAATGCCTATAAGGTATGGGCATGACGTATTATTATTGAATAATGATGAGCCTAACACTTATAAGGAAGCGATGATGGACCCAGACTCTGAGAAATGGCTTGGAGCCATGAAATCCGAGATAGACTCCATGAGAGACAACCAAGTTTGGAACACAGTCGATCCACTTGATGGCGTTAAAACCATTGAGTGCAAATGGATCTATAAGAAAAAGATTGATATGAATGGAAATGTTCACATTCATAAAGCTCGACTAGTCGCAAAAGGTTTTCGACAAGTTCAAGGAGTTGACTACGATGAGACCTTCTCACCGGTAGCGATGCTTAAATCTATACGGATCATTCTAGCTATTGCTGCATATTTTGACTATGAGATATGGCAAATGGACGTCAAAACGGCTTTCCTTAATGGAAACCTAAGTGAGGATGTGTACATGACACAACCTGAAGGTTTTGTTGATCCAAATAATGCTAATAAAGTGTGCAAACTTCAGAAGTCCATTTATGGATTGAAGCAAGCATCTCGGAGTTGGAATATACGTTTTGATGAGGAGATCAAAAGGTTTGGTTTCATCAAAAACAAAGAAGAACCTTGTGTTTACATGAAGGTTAGTGGGAGCGCACTTGTAATTCTAATCTTATATGTGGATGACATATTATTGATTGGGAATGATATTCCTATGCTGGAATCTGTTAAGGCATCATTGAAAAATAGTTTTTCTATGAAGGACCTAGGAGAGGCAAAGATATATCTTGGGGAATAAAGATCTATAGAGATAGATCGAGAAGGCTAATTGGATTAAGCCAAAGTACTTATATTGACAAGGTGTTGATTCGGTTCAACATGCAAAATGCCAAGAAAGGGTTCTTGCCTATGTCACATGGCACAAGTCTTAGCAAGAGTCAATGTCCTTCGACTACTGATGAGCGAGACCGCATGAATGGTATTCCATATGCTTCACTATATGGATCTATCATGTACGCCATGACATGTACTCGACCGGATGTATCATATGCTCTAAGTGTTACAGTAGATACCAAGTCGATCCGGTGAAGGTCAATTGGACGGTGTGAAAAACATTCTTAAATACTTGAGAAGGACTAAGGATGCGTTCCTAGTTTATGGCGGTGATGAAGAGCTAGTTGTAAATGGTTACACCGATGCAAGCTTCCAAACCGACAAAGATGATTATCGTTCGCAATCTGGTTTTGTATTCATTTTGAATGGAGGTGCGGTGAGTGGAAAAGTTCCAAGCAAGAGACAGAGTCGATTCCACAACAGAGGTCGAGTACATTGCGCTTCGAAGTCGCAAAAGAAGGTGTTTGGATAAGGAATTTTATTGTTGAGTTGGGTATGGTTCCGAGTGCCTCAAGCCCAATGGATCTCTATTGTGACAACAATGGAGCCATTGCGCAGGCTAAAGAGTATAGATCTCATCAGAAATCCAAGCACATACTCAGGCGTTATCATCTCATTCACGAATTGGTGGATAGAGGAGATGTTAAGATATGCAAAGTTCATACGGATTTAAATGTTGCTGATCCGTTGACAAAGCCTCTCACACACCAAAGCATGAGGCGCACACAAGAGCTATCAGATTAGATACTCAAATGATTGTCTCTAGTGCAAGTGGGAGATCATTGGAAATATGCCCTAGAGGCAATCATAGAGATGATTATATTTCATTATGTTCACAATATTTGATAATATGTTATCTTGTTCCTTGAATGAATCATCACCATGAAGATTAACGAGTATGTGACTTGTTGGTGAAGCTCTTTTTAACTTATGATGATGTCGTTCTAAAAATATCCTCGGTCGAAAATCACCGGTCGAACACTAGTGACTCTCGACCAACACATGTATTGATTGATGACCATGTTTCACCGGTCATGGATATAGGGATATCGAATCAATAATGTGGACACGTGTTAGAGAACATGGTGTTGGATAAGACCCACCTTGAGACACTATTGAGATTGTTATGATTCTATGTGTCGTTAGTTGGTCTCAAGCAATGATGATGTATAATCCTTAGACACGAGATCAAGATGGTTTCCTACATGTGTAATAGCACTCTTAGGGGTTGCCAAACGCTCAGAATCGGGTAGTTATAAAGGTAGCTTTGGGTATGCTATGAAACATGCAGAGGATGTGACTGGTCGGATATGGGATTTGCCCTCCTAACATAACAGAGAGATATCTCGGCCCTCAAGTGGTCGGATAAAGAAAGTGCATGGCCATGCCACTAGTGGTCGAAAAGTTCGACCACATAAGGTTATCCGATACTCGATCGAGAAAGTATTGAATACCCATGGATGACACAACATCTCACCTAGAGTTCAACCAGATATCGTGAGGCAAAGGAGAATACATGAGTAGGTCGTTGGTTCGACCCGATTCACGGATCGGTCGTATGGAGATACAAGCAAGTCGAGATCGGTAGAAATCACAGAGTGGTCGAAACCAAGTCGTAAGGAGTTACGAGTTGGTCGTGATCAAATACGAACTGGTCGTATAGAGATAGGACCTGGTCGTAAGTGATGAGGACCTGGTCATAGATCATATTGCATCAAGGTTCGTCCGATATAATTTGTGTGTATTCGGGAATCGTTATGTCCTGCTAGGAACCACTACGACTCGTGGCCGGAAAAGGTTTCCGAGTCACAACCGAACTACACATGAACCTAAAGGGTCACACACTTAACGGGTTGGAACAAACCAGTACGAATACGATTCGTAAAGAGTGTTTGGATAGGATCCATCACGGGCACTATATAAGGAGATGCATGAGGCTGTTGGGGAGGATAGGTTGGACGTGAGTTGCCCTACCGAAACCCTAGCCGCCATCTTCTTGAGAGCCTCCCCGTGCGATTTGGTGCTAGCACACTGGCGTACGGTTGTTCCTTCCCTGGACGTGTGGATACCATAGAGGCGCTTCTATGTTGTTGCGCTTAAGGACGATCCGCGATCTTCGCTAGGAACTGCAGAGGTGCTGGAGGAGACGATCAACCAACGAAGACGCTGGACGATCGACTACGACCAGTACATCGACGCGCTCTTCATCGGACCAGGCTGCTCCGACACTTCTTCCGCTGCTCTGCGCGTCTAGTGGTAACGATCTGTGATCATCTTCTTGGTTGGCTTCCTGGTTTACGTGGTAGAAATTTTGATTTGTCGCTATCGTAGCCTACCCGTATCCCAACAGGCGGAAGCCCCAGTACCTTTGTACGGTGGTGCAGTAGCTGTAGGAGATGCTAAAGGCGTCGCAACTGGAAACGGTGCCGCGGGAGCAAGCGGCCAAAAATACCATGGTGGTGGGATCCCTCCAGGAGCTGAGAAGTAAGACTGAGGCTGCCCCCAAGACTGGGTGGGAGTAGCTGCTAGCATCTGCACTGACCCTCGAGAAGAAGCGGCTGGCACTTGCGCTGGCGACTGAGCTGGCTCCCACTTGATAACACTGGGTGGATTCCGCCGACAGACTAGCGCCTTATGACCCACCAGACCACAATGGCGGCAGGATCCAGACCAAGAACACTCTGAAGCGCGATGCTCGTTACCGCACTTGAAAAGCAAATCAGGCCTTGCCTCGGAACCGGACGAAGCATGGGAGCACTCGCTGACGGTCGTGAAGTGGTAGAAGACTGCGGCTTTGTGAACTTGGACTTGAATGAATTCTGCGAGCCCTTGAACTTCTTGGAAACGGGCTTCAGAGATGACCCACTTCCTCCTCCAAAGCTCCTCTTTTGATTTCCACCTGCATCAGTAGGAACCATAGTACCACCCATACCTTGCATCTCTTCCCCGAGCTGCATCTCTAACTCCATACCCCTGGCTTGCTCTACCAGGGAGCTAAAATCGTGCAGCTCCAACGCCCCCAATACCTGGCGAAACTCCTGTTTGCGCCCTCTGCGAAACCTCTTGGCCTTCTCCCCTCATTAGTAGCCACAGCTAGAACGAAGCGGATCAGGTTGTTAAAACCCGCTTCATACTCAGACACTGTCATCTTGCCCTGCTTGTAACTATGCAACGAGACTTCCATTCTCTCCACAAATGAAGCTGGACAAAACCTCCTCCTGAACTGCTCGACAAACAGCTCCCAGGTAATTGGGGCATGGGCAGCGGTCCTAGCTGTCAGGACTCCCTCCCACTAGATATTCGCCTACCCCTTTAGCTGGAAAGCCACAAACTGAGCCCTCATCTCCGAAGTCATCCTTAGTGCTCCAAAGTGTCTCTCCATGTGTCGCAGCCAGTTAGCAGCATCAACCGGCGTGCCTAACCCATCAAAGGTATCCAGGCGCAGGGCATTCCACTGATGCAGTCCCATAGCAACCACCGCAGGTACCACCGCAAGAGCCGCTAAAGGAGTGGCAGCGGGTACAGCAGGTGGAGCCTAACTTCCCTAAACTACTGAAGCAACCTCTTCCTCTAATTCCGCAGAATCGGCCTCCCACCACTGAGTTACAGACTTTAGGCGGGGCATTGCACTCGCCTCGCCCAAGACTGCGTCTTGCCATGACCACGGCCACGGCCTCTACCCCTTGCCATCTCTAAACATCACAA
Organism: Phyllostachys edulis; assembly: GCA_036346405.1. Classification (NCBI taxonomy): domain Eukaryota; kingdom Viridiplantae; phylum Streptophyta; class Magnoliopsida; order Poales; family Poaceae; genus Phyllostachys; species Phyllostachys edulis. The sequence continues at coordinate 41,544,990 of CM070547.1, read as the reverse complement.
CAAGAACAATCAATCATTAAACACAAAGATCAACTAGCATCTGTAGCACAAGATTAACTATACACTCAATAGAAGCGCGTATGCAATGCAATGCAAATAAACCCAACCCACCTACTATGCATAGTGTGTCAAAATTAATATTTCCAATACCACGGACCTCTTTCACTCGATACTAATCAGAATACCCAAACCAAGATTGAGCCCGAATGCTACTAAAATAAAATTAAACAAATCTAAGCTAAGACCATTTACCAAATTTTCGGCAAAACCTCCTTTGTATAGTTAACTATACCGAGGTTCCAGCAATTAAATATATCATTAACAATAACTCAACATCCAAATTCATCCAAGCATGCAAGATAATCTATTCCGCTAAAGCATTAATAAGCATAATCAAAATTTGCTACTCTCATTATTACAAATAAGCCAAAACATTCAACCAAAGCCATAAGTGATTCTCAATCAGTTTGCTTATTATTAGAGTGTAAACTAAATGATATTATTCTTTTAGGATGAGTGGTAGTGAGTGCATCCAAACAAGACTACTCCCTCCCATGCATGCCGTTCTTGCCAGTGATACCTAAAAACACAATAAAGCAAGAGTGAGCCCAAACACTCAGCAAGTATCAATAAAGGAACACTAAGCTTACAGTTATAGCATCAACATACCAAAAGAAGCATTACACTAAAGACAACTCCCATGCTTATGTAATGCGAACATGCAATGCATCATTTTATCTTTTCCTCTTTTCGCATTTTACCGGTAATACGGGGTATACAACCGTCAATGTATACCCTTGCCTGTGCCCTCTGGCACAGGCACAAGAGTCTATACTCCACAAGTATAGGGACCACAGCCCATCATCTTCATGATGGGGACCTCTACTCAATACCCACATTCCACAAATGTGAGGACCACAAGCCCGTCATTTACATGATGGGGACCTCAACTTATTTATACTTGGTCACCACGTCACCAAGTCTCAGGTATGCTCTCAATATGCACATGTACTAGAACTCTATCTTTCATTAACATGTGAAGCAACAAGAACATACCAAAATCCCAGACCTCAAATAACATGTAGGGCATTAACAGCATACATAAGAAATCTTTAGCCATAATCATGCATTCACCAATTTTATTCATATTCATCACACTATCATCCATGCATAGCTAATATGAAAAAAAACGCAAGCAATCACAGTCAAACATTCGTAATTACGCTACAATCAGGATACTTGCCTCAACAAAGGCAGAACGGTGGACGCCAAGAGGGTGCCGTCCCCGACCAATCCCCATCTGAATACAATTAAAAGCATACTAAGACAACAAGAATGGACCAAACCAACTATATAAGCAAACACGAACTCGCAAAAGTTTCTAACGCGATGTCTCAAGAATTAATCTTTGTAGTATACCATTAATTAGTATCTACTAATGCCAAGCACCTTTCTAATTCATCTCCTTTACTAATTCCAATTAATGAACCGCAAGTTGGCAAAGACTAGCTAATTAACCTCCCTCCCCAACTACTCCAGCTTGAATAATCATAGCAACAAGATGCCTCACTAACCCAATTAAATAATCAGCCATACATCCCTATTCATCCCAAATAAATAATCAACCTAGTACACCAATAACTAGCCCAACCACAAAATCAGCCGATGCAGGCATACTAGTAGTCATCCATCTCTTTTAATAATCCAATCCAACGCATGCATGCAAGGATGCAGCAAGGAAAACAAATCAAATTAATTAACTACTCATTCTCTCTCCCCTAACTCTCCAATTAATGAACACGTACATGCACCTTTAACTAATCTCTCTCTCTCTCCTAACTAGCATTGCATCTAATAAAATAATCGGATTGAATCAGTGCACGGGAGCTAGTAACAGCGTCCACCATTAAATAATCAACAAATAGCACAACACTAATGGTTATTTTAATGCGCACAAGCTAGCCTTCGGTAGCAGCGAAAGAAAGATCGCAACCAAAACCTGTTGCTTCACGAGCGTAGCAGATGTGCACCCGCAGCAGGCGCGCGATGGCCGGCACGTCCTTGCACTTGGCTCTCGGCTGCCACCGACAGAGATAGCAACCAAGGCAGCGTTAGCTAGCGCGTGGAGGCGGCGGACGCTAGCGATGGTTCTTTCGGGAGATGGGATGACTGCGATGGCGGCGCCTGGGGGGGGGGAACAAAAGGCCTGCTACGGTTTCTAGAACTCTCCCTCAAAATCCTTTTAAATAGCAAACTTAACTCCTTCACGTATCCATTTTTATCTAATAACGCACGGGTCCTCAAGAGAGTTAATTTAGGATATTACAATTAATTTGCAATGTTCCATAGCGGTTGTTCCACTTTGATGTGTGGGAGGTCTTTCATGGCCTATGGTCTTTTATAACCTATGTTTCCCACTAGCGCAAGAGAGGGTTTTTCCGACGGGTTTCTATCCAATGGAAGCGAAACCTTAGCGAGGAGGGGCTGTGGTGGAATGATGCATTGTAAAGCCATGTCATGAACTCTAGACCTCTTATCTTTGGCAGTGAGAGGTGGCATTGACGAATGCCAAACAAACTAGAGGAATCATGTCATGTGGGTAAAGTGTACAACCTCTGCAGAGTGAAAACTATTCGAATAGCCGTGTCCACGGTCATGGACATGCTAGCAAAAGCCACTCAAAGTTAGATATTGGTTTTGTTTGCAAAAGGTTTTGGATAAACTGATTTCGGGATGTCTATCCCATGGATGGGCGGGGGAGCCTTGTGACAGGAGGGTATCCTTCACCATTTCATAATGAATGTTATCCAACTGAAAAATGGAATTTGGTAAATGAATTTTAGTTATTGTATAACTGCCTTGGAACTTAGTATATGTATTTGAAAGAAACTTGGCTTTACGCAAATCAACCATATTATGCCTTCCCTTTGATATCCATTATACATGTCATTCTGTTATTGGACGGGTGTAACTTGCGAGCATGGTGGTTGTGCTCATTCTTGCTTGATTGATGAATTAAGCAGGAGAAGACTTCTTTGATGATGATGAGGACCAGATCATTTAGGCCGCGCCCTCCAGCCAATTACCTGTGGTGTATTAGATGGACTTGGTTTTACTTCTGTTGTGTATTTTTTCTTGCTTTGTTCTCTTGGCTTGTAAGCAACCTTGTAATCAGCTCTTTTGCTGTTAATAAAGTCTCCCGTGGATGTATGTTACCACTCGTCTTTGCTGTGTGAACCAGCCATTGATCCTTGGGACTGGTTCGGATCACAAGAGGGTTATAACTTCTCCAAGTCCCATGACCTCCTCAGGTTGGTCTCTAAACCTCCCCCAGGTCTGGTCGTGGCTCTTGGGGAGGTCCTGAGCCTAAAGACCTCGGGTCAGTTCCCTAGACCTCTAGGAGGTCCGACTGAACCTCCTGGGAAGCCTGGGAGGACTGCCCGAGAGGTCCTTGGGACCCCCTGGGAGGTCCTGGTGGACTCCCAGGGAGGTCTTGGAGGACTTCTCAAGTGAGGCCCCTGGCCGAGTCATCACAAGTAGTATCAGAGCATCTTGACTACAGGACGTAGCCTAGTATAATGGCCATAGAATTTCAAAGTTTATTTTATAAAACAAAGAAGAATAAAATGTTCTTTTCTTATCTGGGTCATCCTTCTATCCTTACCTCCCTTCTGGTAATCTTTCTTACCTTAATCTAATCTTACCTTGTTTCTGTCTTTGCACCGCTTTACAATATTAAATGGATCCCCCTTACCTTTTGAAACCTATATTAGAGGTCTCTTAGCTAGGTACGGTGCTCAAGACCTCCTTCAAGTGGTAAGAAACGTGTAGAACGGTGTCTCTTTATTACAAGTCTTGAAAAGCTGCTTTTTGTTGTTTGCTTTGTTTAGTTGGTTGTTTTGCCTGTTCCCCCCCCCTTAGTCTCTTGCTTTCTCTTTCCTCAGCCTTTGGAGCTTAGATAAGATAGTCACCACTAGAAATAGTAGTGGCAGCTCAAGCAATCGGAACCGACAAGCTGGGGATGAGCCTGAGAACCCAGCCTGGTGGAGCAACCAGAATAGAGGAATTGATAATGTGCAGGAGCAACCAGCCCCACAACCACCACCTCCTCCAACAGAAGGTCCTAGCTGGGCCCAGATGATGGCTAATTAGGCTCAACTAATAAACTTGCTATCACAATCCATTGCCAACACCTAGTCTTTTCAAGCAATAGCAGCAGCTCAGCCACAAGTTCCAATTCCACCTCCCCCAAGGGCCAACATAGTGGAATTTATGAGATTGCGCCCTCCAACCTTTTCCAGCAGCTCTGAGCCAATGGAAGCTGATGATTGGATTTAGGGTAGTGGGCAGAAAATTGGACATGGTTCAATGCTCAGACCGTGAGAGGGTCTTATTTGCCTCCCATCAACTTAGTGGCCCAGCCTCTGAATGGTGGGATAATTTTAGCCAATCCTATGCTGATGCTCAAACCATCACGTGGGATGAGTTTGTGCAAGCTTTTCGTCGTGCCCATATTCCACCGGGTATGATGTCTTTGAAGAGGAAGGAATTTCGTTCCTTGCGTTAGGGCAGCAGCACTGTCAATGAATACCTGCATAAATTTAACCAATTGGCTCGGTATGCTCCTAAAGATGTTGCTTCGATTGAAGCTAAGCAAGAGCGCTTCCTGGAAGGACTCAAGGATGAGATTTCAGTGCTCCTTATTCCCCAAGAACACTCAGATTTTCAGCAGCTTGTTAGCAAGGCCATTCGGCAAGAAGGCAAGCTCCAAGAGATGGAGACCCAAAAGAGGAAGAGGGCAGCTCAGAAGTTTAATCCTGGAGGTTTTCCTAAGCCTAGGACCTCTCAACCCCAGACCTCCTAGCGCAAGACCTCCTCATCCAAAGTACTTGCACCAGTCCAGCACCCAAGTAGCCTAAGCTTCCATAAGACCTCCTTTGGAAACCAGCTCCAAAAGACGTGATGAGGGCATCTTTAGCTTTCCATCTTCAAAAGCACAAGATATCACTCTGGAATTGCCTAAGGGGCCAATTACTAGAGCACATGCCAAACAACTTCAACAAGAGGTGAACTCACTCCTAGCTGATCATAATAATATTTTTGATGAGAATTTTATACTACCTAAATCTTGTGTTTTATGTGTGCTCAGATTTGAAGAACATACAATGATGGATCCTAAGAGGGAGGCGTGGGAGGAAGGGAGCCCATCAAAAGAGGATGTTCAAACAACAACAATCAGAGTTAGGTATGACAAAGAGGAGGCATGGTTGGCCAAAATGAAGGAAGAAGAAGAAGAAGAAGAAAAGCAATATATTGATTTCAGCCCAATTCTATCAACAAGAGAAGTAGCACTTATTTTGGTCGATGGTCGAAAGCAAAGAAAGCATGAAGAAAGAAATGCATGCACGAAAGAAGGAAGAAGCGAAGGGACAAGAGGAGAACCCAACATCCCAATTTTAGTCTAAATTCAATAAAAGGAAATAGAGGAAATCCGAAATTACTATTCACAGTGAACAGTAATCCGAGTCGGATTACTGTTTACGTGAATAGTGATCCGTGTCGATTACTGTTCATAGGCACCCTATTCTTTGAGCCTATATATTGAGGGTTAGACCCCCCCATTGTAACCTAAGACCAATTTATGCACAAGAATTGAAACATAGATATTGCTTGTTCTTTCTAAACCAGAGTTCATGCGAGGACTTTGAGAGAGGACTAGACGATCTATTGATTCGATTCGCAATTCAAGGTCAAGCCGCTGCTCCATTGGGAATTGGGGACTTGGCGATCGTCGTTTGTGGTCTCGTGACGATCATGTATCCGGTGTGTTTTGGGCGTATTCCAAAGAGTTGAGGGTTCGTGCATTGGCGCGAGTGTTCAGCTAGTGACATCGTCTACTTCGCATCATCGATCCACGGTTCCTCACCGAGAAGATCGGGCATCCCCCGTATCAAGACGACTTCCACAACCTCCTCAGCTGGGGTGACTTGCTTCTTGCAATGAGGTGGGGTACTATGCCAATAAGTGCCCAAAGAAGCAACAAGTTTCTACCCTAGCTTGATCCAATCAGGGAGCTCCATCACGGGGCAGTGCATCAAGTGTGAAGCCAGCAGCCCACCTTACAAAGGGCCGTGTCACACATGTCACGGCTGAGGAGGCACAAGCAGCACCTGATGTAGTCCTTGGTACGATCCTTGTCAACTCCGTACCAACTTTGGTTTTATTTGACTCAGGAGTTTCTCATTCTTTTGTTTCAAGCAATTTTGTGGGGAAATGTGGGTTACCTATATCTCCTTTAGTTAAACTTATGCTAATTCATGCCCAGGGCTCAGAAATGAGGACTAGTTCCCAATGCCCAAATAAGTAGCCTTCCTTGGTCATATTGTGTCAGCCAAGGGAGTAGCTATGGACCCCTCAAAAGTGGAAGCTGTGTTGGAGTGGAGATCACCCAAGACAATAACTGAAGTGAGAAGTTTCCTTGGGTGGTGGCTATTATTACGTAAGATTTATTGAAAGTTTCTCCAAGATTGCTAGACCTGTCACTCAGCTTTTGAAAAAGGAAAAGAAATTTGAATGGACTGAAACATGTGAGCAAAGCTTCCAAGAATTGAAGGAGAGGCTTGTGACAGCTCCTATTCTAGTCCTGCCAGACATACGTAAGGATTTTGAGGTATTTTGCGATGCCTCACAACAAGGTCTTGGATGTGTGTTAATGCAAGAAAGAAGGGTAGTGGCATATGCATATCGACAGTTGAGACCTCATGAAGAGAACTACCCAACACATCATCTGGAATTGGTTGCAATTGTGCATACTTTGAAGATTTGGTGCTATTACCTCATTGGCAACCGTTGTGAGGTCTTTACAGACCAAAAGAGCTTGAAATACATCTTTACTCAAGCAGACCTCAACCTTAGGCAAAGAAGGTGGTTGGAGCTCATCAAAGACTATGATATTGGAATTCACTACCACCCGGGGCAAGGCAAATGTGGTGGTTGATGCCCTGAGTCGAAAGAGTTATTGCAACACTTTAATGGTTCAAGAGAGTCAGCCCAGTTTGTGTGAAGAGTTCAGATGACTAAACGTGGAGATTGTCACTCAAGGTTCTGTGCATGTTCTGGAGGTTCAGCCTGCTATCCAGAACCGAATCCGAGAAATGCAGGTTCATGATAAAGACCTCCAAGAGATCAAAGACAACATAAAAAGAGAGAAAGCTCCTGGATTTTCAGAAGATGAAGAAGGGATTTTATGGTTCGGCCATAGACTTTGTGTGCCGGACTGTCAAGAAATAAAGCAGCTCCTACTTAAAGAAGCTCATGAATCTCATTACTCCATTCATCCAGAGAGTACTAAGATGTACCAAAACCTCAAGGAGAGGTATTGGTGGGTCGGCATGAAGAGAGAAATAGTTGAGTTGCAGCACGTTGTGACGTGTGCCAAAGGGTTAAGGCTGAGCACCAAAGACCAGCCGGTTTATTGCAACCATTGCCAATTCTCGAATGGAAGTGGGAGCAAATGGGCATGGACTTCATTACTGGACTGCCTAGGACCCAATCAGGATATGAAGCCATATGGGTGGTAATTGATCGCCTGACAAAGGTGGCACACTTCATACCAGTCAAGACCACATACAGAAGCAGCAGAATGGCAGAATTATACATGGCAAGGATTGTCTGCTTGCATGGAATACCCAAGAGAATAGTGTTAGACAGAGGGTCTCAATTTACCTCAAGGTTCTGGCAAAGCTTACATGAAGCTTTAGGTACTAAACTCAATTTTAGTACAGCTTATCACCCTCAAACAGATGGGCAAACAGAGAGAGTAAACCAAGTCCTTAAAGACATGCTCAAGGCTTGTGCTTTAGATTTTGGGGAGAGCTGGGACAAGAATTTGCCTTATGCTGAGTTCTCTTATAATAATAGTTATCAAGCTAGCTTGCAAATATCCCCTTTTGTAGCTCTATATGGTAGACCCTGTAGGACACCCCTTCTCTGGGATCAAGTGGGAGAGCATCAGCTTTATGGCCCTGAATTTATCAAGGATGCTAAAGACAAGGTAAAGATAATAAAAGAATGATTGAGAGTGGCTCAGTCCCGACAAAAGAGCTATGCAGAAAACCGTCGCAGGGACTTATCTTTTGAAGTTGGAGACTTCGTCTACCTCAGAGTGACACCACTTCGGGGAGTTAGAAGATTTCAGACTAAAGAGTTGTTAGCATCAAGATTTGTCGGGTCATACAAGGTCTTGGCAAGGCAAGGTGAAGTGGCCTATCAACTAGAGCTTTTAGAGTCTTTATCGGCAGTACACAATGTTTTCCATGTATCACAACTAAGGAAGTGTCTTCGAGTGCCAGAAGATCAAACCACCCTAGAGAGCATTGATCTCCAAGAAGACCTCACTTATGTGGAGCAGCCAATCAAGATCCTTGACATTGTAGAGCGTGTCACTAGGAGCAAGACCATCCGATCATACAAAGTCCAGTTGAGCCATCATCCAGAAAGTGAAGCCACATGGGAGAAAGAAGAAGATCTCAAGATTAACTATCCCTACCTCTTTGCTGACCAAGCTTGAATCTCAGGGTCGAGATTCCCTTAAGGGGGGTAGGTTTGTAACACCTTGATTTTTGAAGCCTTTTTTAATTTTTAAAATAAAAAGAACCATTTTGTTTTGATGAGAATTCAAAGCTTGACTTGAGAATTTCATAATGGACTTCAATTTACTAAACCAAACTTCAACTAAAAAATCACTTTAGGTTTGTTGGGTATGTTGGAGCTTTGGTGATTGCTCCCCATCTGAGCTTGCTTCGTTCTTCTCTCGACCAGACCTCCTTAGGTCTAGACCTCCCAAGTGCTTGGATCTCCCTTGGTCCAAACCTCCCTCTTTGGTCCTGTTCTGGCCTAAATCTCCCCACGTCCTTCAGGACATCCCTGTGTCCTTTAGGACCTCCCCCTCGTTTATTTGGACCTCCCCTTTGTGAGATCTGGCCGTTAAGACCTCCCCTTTGGAGATCATAACCGTAAAGACCTCCCTTTTGTGAGATCTGGCCGTTAAGACCTCCCCTTTGGAGAACTTAACCGTCCAGACCTCCCCCTTTGTGAGATCTGGCCATTAAGACCTCCCCTTTGTAGATCTTAACCGTCCAAACCTCCCCCTTGTGAGATCTGGCCGTTAAGACCTCCCCTTTGGAGATCTTAACCGTCCAGACCTCCCCCTTGTGAGATCTGGCCGTTAAGACCTCCCCTTTGGAGATCTTAACCATCCAGACCTCCCCTTTGTTGGATCTGGCTCTTAAGACCTCCCCTTTGGAGATCTTAACCGTTCAGACCTCCCCTTTAGAGATCTTAACCATTCAGACATCCCCTTTGGAGATCTTAACCGTTCAGACCTCCCTTGATTTGATCTGACCGTCAGGACCTCCCCCTTGTTGTGTCCTTTGGACCTCCGTCCATGAGACCTCCCGACGCTTTGATCGCCCCATTTGGCAGTCACACGCCTCTTTCTTTATCCTTTGACCGTGTCCTTTGCGCATGGGAGTCTCCCCACATTTAATGCCTGTTGTATCGCATTAAATGCTTCTACCTTTTTGCAGCACCCGTGCTATCCTTTTGTCACATCTTTTGCCTGCTCCCATTGTCCTTTTCACTAACTCTTGAACACGCCTACCCTTGGAAATCTGGGCAGCTCTGGTTATATAAGCTTGGGCAGCCCTTCCTCTTCACCCTTTGCTCATTTCCACTCCCTAGCTAGAACCGACCAGCTCTTGGACCTCCTCCAAAGCTCTCGGACCTCCTCCAGCAAGCTCCTTGGACCTCCCCCTGATCACCTAGCCTCTCTGTTGGTTTTATTTCAGTGTTTTATTGGAGTTTCCTTGGTTCTTACTTGAGCTCTATTTGAGTTGTTTTGTTTTCCAACGTGTAGATTGCGAAGGCAGTGAAGAACAAGAACTCCTTGAGGCAGAAGAGGACACCCAGGCCTTTGAGCAAAGCAAGTTACACCCTTGACCATGTTGCACCCATTACTTCAAATTACTATGTTCTATTTCAATGTTAATGCATCCTTACTTTACTAAGTTATTTCAATACCTGTCTTTAAATCCATAGCTATACCTAAATCCTTTGCATGGCCACTGTTGACCTTGAACCGAACATCTTGTCACCATAGGAAAAACTGGTTGGTACATTAGTATGAACCGGGATCATTTGGAAAACGTATGCTTAGTCTCGCTTAGACCAAAAGTATTTGATTTGGGGAAATTTTACCAACATGACCAACTGCTGTTTAAAGGTTTTAAGCCATGGCATTGGGTTGTCATGGAAGCTCCTAAATGTGTTTGAAAAGCAAATGAAAAGAAAAATTGTTTTGGACTAGGGTGAATTGGTTGCTTGGTTGGTGCATGTCCATACATGAGCTCAACTTGGTTAGAGTTGAGGCTCAGGGGTTCTGTGGTTGTCGCCCTAGTCATATGAGGACCGGTCTTTGAGCCGCAACTTGCTATGCCTATAATGGGCTTTGCCTCACCGTACAACCACATATCTCCAGAATAGGGCGTGGGACCTGGCCAATTAATTTGCAACGTTCCACCGCGGTTGTTCCACTTTGATGTGTGGGAGGTCTTTCATGGCCTATGGTCTTTTATAACCTATGTTTCTCACTGGTACAAGAGGGGGCTTTTCCGGCGGGTTTCTATCCAATGGAAGTGAAATCTTAGCGAGGAGGGGCTATGGTGGAATGATGCATTGTAAAGGCCTTGTCATAAACCCTAGACCTCTTACCTTTGGCAGTGAGAGGTGGCATTGACGAATGCCAAACAAACTAGAGGAATCATGTCATGTGGGTAAAGTGTACAACCTCTGCAGAGTGAAAACTATTCGAATAGCCGTGTCCACGGTCATGGACATGCTAGCAAAAGCCACTCAAAGTTAGATATTGGTTTTGTTTGCAAGAGGTTTTGGATAAACTAATTTCGGGATGTCTATCCCATGGTTGGGCAAGGAGCCTTGTGACAGGAGGGTATCCTTCACCATTTGATGATGAATGTTATCCAACTGAAAAATGTAATTTGGTAAATGAATTTTAGTTATTGTATAACTGCCTTGGAACTTAGTATATGTATTTGAAAGAAACTTGGCTTTACGCAAATCAACCATATTATGCCTTCCCTTTGATATCCATTATGCATGTCATTCTGTTATTTGTTGGGTGTAACTTGCGAGCACGGTGGTTGTGCTCATTCTTGCTTGATTGATGAATTGAGCAGGAGAAGACTTCTTTGATGATGATAAGGACCAGATCAATTAGGCCGTGCCCTCCAGCCAATTACCTGTGGTGTATTGGATGGACTTGGTTTTGCTTCCGCTGTGTATTTTTTTTTGTGCTTTGTTCTCTTGGATTGTAAGCAACCTTGTAATCAGCTCTTTTGCTGTTAATAAAGTCTCCCGTGGATGTATGTTACCACTCGTCTTTGCTGTGTGAACCAGCCATTGATCCTTGGGACTGGTTCAGATCACAGGAGGATTAGGACTTCTCCAAGTCCCATGACCTCCTCGGGTTGGTCTCTGGACCTCCCCCAGGTCTTGTCGTGGCTCTTGGGGAGGTCCTGAGCCTCAAGACCTCCTCGGGTGAGTTCCCTGGACCTCCAGGAGGTCTGGCTGAATCTCCTGGGAAGCCTGGGAGGACTACCCGAGAGGTCCTTAGGACCCCCTGGGAGGTCCTAGTGGACTCCCAGGGAGGTCTTGGAGGACCTCTCGGGTGAGGCCCCTGGCCGGGTCATCACAACATGTTTCTTGACATCCTGAGGATGGACTTTGTTGTTGGTCTTTGTTGAATACCAACATGGGTTCGTTTGAGCCATGTTGTAGCTTGCGATGGTATCAACTTCATGATTCTTAATTGTTAAATATGACTAATGAACTATGGAACCGTGGCAATGCCACTCGATGAAATTGCTGTGCTAGGACTAGGGTGGTCCTTTGGCCGGGAGGAACCCCAAATGTTTTATGCTCGGGTAGGATGGATGGTGGTTAGTGTGGGTGCAGGAAGCACATTGGGTTGTGGAACGACTTGCCTGAGCAGCCAACTAAGGACTCAACCTTGAACCATTGATCTGGGTCACCTCGTGCAACCACATGTCCAGGATGGGGTGGACCGGGTGCAATAATTAGGGAAGCTTGAGTCGGTTCTGTGCTGATGGGAATGGCGCAAGAGGGGAGCTGGGTAGGCGGAACCTTAGCGAGAGTAGAACCGAGTCAGGTGGACCTTTGTAAAGACCTGGTGGTTGTCTCCACTTGATTCGCACGTCCAAGGAAACGCGTGTCGTATCAAGCGATCACCTCTTGTGAGTAAAATGCGCAACCTCTATAGAGTGTAAGATCTATTCGAATAGCCGTGGCCTTGGTTTTGGTCATGCTCGGAGATTTCACGCAAGGGGTAGACTTTTCTAAAGAAAATGTGGTGGGCTTTGAGTTGGTCCTGTGTAGTGTGGTGGTTCGAGCTATGATTAGGGTGATCACAGTGAGGCTTGGTTGTGGACAGGGTGTCCACATGTGTTTTTCAAAGAACTTGCTTATGAGTTTTCTTTCAACTTGTGCTTTGAAATCTACTTAATATATCTCTTGCAAATGTTGCTTTCTGCCAACTAACCTTGCAGCCACTCCTTATCAAGCTTTACATGATTATTATTTGCATGCATTCCCTATGACTTGCTGAGTACATTCAACGTACTAATGGCTTGCGCCCTCTGTTTGATCAGCAGAGGAGGGTGACCTAGGGAGCATAATGCTCTATGAAGAGGAGCTCTATGAAGACCTTGCGACTTAGGGACGTCCTCCACTCGATAGCCTGTGGGGCTGGTCGAATGGACCCTGCGCTTTTGTGTTTTTCATTGCTGTGTATCTCTGTTTTGTGTAGCCCAGCGAGGCACCCCTGTAAACAACTTTGGCCATAAGGTCTTTTTCTTATGTAAATATTAATTTGTCTGCTTCATCTTTAGAATGTTGTATGGTTGTGATTCCATCTCTGTTGTGATTGTGCGAGCTAGCCATGGATCCTGGGACTAGCTCAATGCACAGAAGAGGGTCTCGGGTAGGTGCTACTTGGGGCGCCGACATAAACAACCCTATTTCCCCTTGAACGTCGTTTTGTCCCAAAATAGGATAGTCGCCTTACAAAAATCGTATCTTCCATTCCGTTTATCAGAAAGTTCCGTTCATCCAAACGACGTGATCCAGGATTCTATGGAAAGCTAAAGACATTACCCACAAATATCTAGCAGGTGAAGAATCCAAAATTCGTCATTTCAGAGCTCAAACCTACAGCGCACTACAAACTGTAAACAACCTATCTGCTACCCGATATCGCCGAATCACAAAAGTAACAAACAAAGAAAGGAAGATCTGGAGGTCACCCTTGACGAACACGAAGACGATGCTGGAAAAACTCACAAGATCTCCCTTTCCTCTTCCTTCTTCCACTTCCTCTTCCATTCTTCCTTGGCCGAACCTCTTCTCTTTGGCCGGCAGCAGCAGCAAGGAGTATGACGCCGAGGAGAGGAGGAGCAGCAGGGGGTGGAGGTACTGTAGCACAGCGCTACTGTAGTATGGGCTACTGTAGCAGAGGGTGGCTAGGGTTCCCCCCTGCCTTCTAGTGGGCTGCTGGCCCACTCATAGGCCTTGGGCCACTATGGCCGGCTCCCCTCCTCTCGAATATGGGTTGGCGACCTATTCCTCTCCCAAAATTCTGAATTTTCTTTCTAATTCTATTTAATTTCAGTACTAATCACTTATTTGTTTTATGCTTAAACGAGATGTTACACCAGCAGCAACGGATGGACGAAGAGGGAGTGGGAGGCACCGGCGGTGGCAGATGCACGAAGAGGGAGGCATGGGGGTAAGATGACTACGGGCGCCACATCTGCTCTAGCTGGTGGACTTGGTTTGGAAGATTTGGGTCGAGGAATTTCACCTGGAAGGGATAAGATGTGAGTGTGCTCCCCTCATAAAATATTAAAAATGATGTCCTCTATCCGGAACAAAAGAATGAGTTGCTCGGTTGGTTTTGTGGTCGGATGTGAACGCCAGGTCCTGGGTTTGAGCATTGCCCCTACAAAAAATAGTTTGTTTGTTGTTTATTTCATTTCACAATTTAAAAAATGATGGTTTATTATTATTAATGATAAATAAATAGAAAAACACATGATAAAAAATAGAGCAGTACATAAGCCAACCAAATATGCTTCTTCAATATTGAACTATTGTTTGTCAGATGTCGTTGATCTTGAACTAGTTTGTCTGTAATATTATAAAAATCAATACATCTTCCAATGTAATAAATTATAGTCACTCTACATTGGATGCAACTGCCATGGTGAGATAATAGATAACCACATTATGATGGCATGCATATTCCTTTCTTATAAAAACAAATAAGCATATTAGTACAATTAGAACAACGAAGTATCCTAGCCCATCGTTACTACTACTATAATTACCAATTTATTTGTATTAGTACTGTAACATTAGGTGGTCATTAAATGGGTCATAAAATTCATTCTTTAACCTAGCAATAGGTCTATTCTCTAGTACTTAAATATTGGAGTTGGTGATGGTGTGTCCTCCCACCATCGTTTGCGTCCATCCGATCGACGATCGACCAACAGTTGGGATCATCTCGCGTAGAGAGCAACCGTAGCGCCCCTGCGTCCAGTATCGTGCCGCACTCCCTCCGTCTCCTCTCTCTCTCTCTCTCTCTCGACTCGCGACCGCGTCTCCCTACCGGCAACCGCCCGCATACCCCCATACGATTCCCTCCCCTCCACCTCAAACCCCCAAAACACTCCCCTCCGCTCCCCATCTCCCCATGTTGCCTCCGTAGCGCCACCGCCACCGGCGACAGCACGCCGGATCCTCTGTCTTGGCATGGCTCATGCCTCCGCGCCCGAGTCCGCCCACACTGAGTCAAAGTTGATGAGGACATCGACCCTAAGGATACAACCACGACTTTGAGAAGACCTATGACCGGTTCTACAGGGTCTACGACCAGCTCTGTAGGGACTACGACCAGCTCTGCAGGGTCTACGACCACTTCCAGAAGACCTACGACCAGCTCTGCAGGGTCTACGACCACTTCAAGAAGACCTACAACTACTACTTCAACTCAATCTTCCACAGTTGGACTCGCGGTCTCTACTTCAACTCAATCTTCTACAGTTGGACTTGCGGCCACTTCAATACCATTTTATCCAATTGGACCACGCTACTTCTATTCCTACAAGCCGAGCTATGTCTACATGCCCTGGCGCTGCATTTACATACCATGGTGCTGCGTCACCAATTATTGGCCCACTAGCTATGTAATATATGGGCTGACTTGGCCCATAAGGCCCATGTGATGGCTGACCACCCTAGGGGTTGCACTGTTCACGTGAACGATGCACTGTGAACAGCCCGCCCTAGGGTTCCCACATCCTCACGTTCCCCCTATATATGTGCGGCCGCCACAGCTTTAGGGTTGGGTTTTCTTAGATTATTACGCCACTTTGCGGTTTAGCGCTTGTTCCGTTTGAGAACCCCACTTGTGAACTTCATCTATATTCGCAATATATTTCAGATTGCATCTACCTTGTTCTTGTGAGTTGCTTCGATTGCTTGCAGGAATCATAACCCTCGTGGTAAGGTCGATCACGTGCAAGCGTGGTTGATAACGGCAATCGTGCGGGTGTAGCGAATTGCGAGGTGACGATCTGCGGGTCGGAAGCCTCAAAGCGTCAACGTCCTCACGATGAAATCAATCGAACCTATCGGAAGATCGGGCCACCGTGATTCATCAAGTGGTATCAGAGCACTAGGTTGCCCGTTAGGTAATCTCATTGATCCCTTTTTGTTAGTTGTTTTTCATCACCTAGAGTCCAGAAAATTGCCCCACAAAAAGTTTTAGATCTTAGTTCTTCCGCTATCCAAACCACTCTATGCCTTTCGCAGTTGTGTTTTCAGTTTTCGCGTTGTTGAATTTGAGTCCATCGTCGGTGTCTCTGTTGCTGGTCTAGTCGTCGTGATCTAGTTTCTAGCATCGAGTCTTTGCTGTTTCTGGTCATCGTGTATCTCGGCTTGCCCTTGGTTGCATCCGTTGTTTTGTCTACTATAGCCGAGATCGTGTCATCACCCTCATCCGACCACGCACTCGGTTCGACTTCCCACCAACTCGAGTTCGACCACGATCGGATCGACCACCCCTTGGGTTCGACCACCCGGTTGGATTCGACCACCTCTTCGGATTCGACCCCCCCCAAGTCGGATTCGACCACCATCCTCAGATACAACCACCTCCTCGGGTTCGACTGCCTAGTCGGCTCGACCACCTCCTCAGATCCGACTACCTACCCTTTCGACCACCTAGCCAAAGTTCAGAGAGAGAGAGAGAGAGTATCTTTTTATTACCTTTATACCCCTGCTCTCCGGAAAAAGTTTGTGTCCTATATATATCCCCAGACCCAGAAGAGGGTTTTGAAGAGTTGTGAGTCAAGGTCACTTTCGCAAAAAAAAAAAAAAAAAAGAAGAGAGGAACCCTCGGTTGGATTTCGATCAAAAAAAAAAAAGAAAGAAGAAAAAAAAAAAAGAAGAAGAACGAAAAAGAGACCACGGTTGGCTCACGACCACCCTCATTTGGTCTCGACCACCCTCGTGGCTCACGACAATCCACAGCTTGGTCCACGACCACCCTCGGGAGAAATCGGTTGCCTTGCGAATTTTGTTCTATTGTGCTTGTATTTCGCTTGCTCGAGCTAGTTCTAGGAGCAGCGTTTGGGCCAAAAGCGTGATTTAGTACCGTGGACTTTGATTCAGCTTTGCTAATCTGTTTTCATTACTGCTATTCCTTGCTACAAAATTTTACCTGTCCGAGCTCCACATACTTTCGCCCCCAGATTTGGATCCTCGCATTCGCCATCCGCCGCGGTCGTACATCCCACCTTCTCCGATCATACCACCTGCTGCAATTGGTAAGAAATTCATAAGAGCTTGGTAAGACGCTTGAGAGTGTGTGATCCCACCTCCCACCACCTAGTAGTTGATAGGGATAATATCTTTGTGTTGTCTTTTGTCTTCTACTAAACATGGCAGGTGAGGAATTGGAGGCGCAAGAGTGTGTTTTGAGGGGAGAGCTCACAAGGGTGTTGGATGAGCACCGCCATGCTATTAATGAGCGACATTGATAGGAAGTTTGCGAAACAAGCTGCTACTCGCAAAGAACTCAATGATAGTATCGCAATGCTCAACACACGTATTGATGGTTTGGCCAATCAACCATCAACAATGGGCGTGTGGGTCCTCATGGTGCAGCCCATGACCGTGAGTTTGACAATGGAAATGAGATGCACAACCACGACGCCTTTGATGCACGACAACGGAACCGGTTGAACTTCAACCGTCAAGGTATGAGAGGTAATAACATTCAACAACATAATGCACGTGTTAATGATGATCCAATGATCCATATGCTAAAGTCAAGTTCACTATACCATCTTTTGTGGGTGCTTATGATGCTGAAACATATCTAGATTGGGAGTTGACGGTAGAACAGAAATTTAATGCTCACTTAGTTCCTGAAGTGCATAGAGTTCGACAAGCCACAAGTGAATTTAAAAACTTTGCCATCATTTGGTGGAATAGGGTATGCAATGATGGATTAGCGCCTACTACTTGGGATGCTCTAAAGGTTGCTATGCGTAATAGATTTGTTCCACCTTCTTTTAAATGTGATTTGCTTAAGAAATTGCAGCGCTTAAACCAAGGCAATAGATCTCAGAAAGAATATTATCGAGCTACAAATTAGTATGTTACGTTGTGACATTATTGAGAATGAAGAGGCTGCGATGGCACGTTTTTATGGAGGATTAACACGTGAAATTCAGGACATAGTTGATTACAAAGAATATGATAGTATCCCTAGATTGTTTCAACTTGCACGCTTGGCAGAAAAGGAATTGCAGGGACGACAGCAGAGGCCAAGGAACAATTTTGGAAGTACATCTACACCAAGAACAACGCCGGGTCAAGTTAAAACAGTCCCACCTTCGGCTACACATCTGCTACCCCTCCTCGAGTAGGGCGCTTCAGCGAAGACCTCCGACACCATCACATGCACCCGAGGTAAGTAAATCTACTAGTGTGCGTGCCCCGCCAAGAGTTCTTCTTCGGTTGCTTCCACGGGCCATACGACTGGGATTATTTGCCACCGTTGCAAGGGAATGGGCCACGTCATGAGGGACTGCCCAAGTCAGCGAGCATACCTTGCCACTGCAGATGGAGGTTATGTAAGTGCTAGTGATATTGAGGATGAATATGTACTTGCGGCTAACATTGCGGTGGAGGAGACGAAATGCATAAAGGATGCCGATGATGTAGAGGAACAAGTAGTGCTTTGTTGACACTTGGAATCATATGAGCCTTGTTGCTGCGAGTCTTGGCGCACAAGTGGAGAGAGCGGAGCAAAATCAACAGCACAACTTGTTTCAAACCAGATTTCTCGTAAAGGACAGAGCCTGCAGAGTAATCATTGATGGAGGGAGCTGCAATAACCTTGCAAGTTCCGAGATGGTTAAGAAGTTTTGCTTGGCCACACAGCCACACCCACGTCCCTACTACATCCAATGGTTCAATTCGTGTGGTAAGTTAAAGGTAAACCAAGTTGTGAGAGTGCAATTTTCAGCTGGTAATTACAAAGATAGTTCCGACTTTGATGTAGTGCCTATGCAAGCATGCTCTTTGTTGCTCGGTAGGCCTTGGATATATGATAATGATGTTTTGCACCATGGTAGAGCTAATACCTACTCATTCTCACATAGGGGTAAGAAGATTAAGTTGTTGCCTTTGACACCAATTTGAAATTGTGAAAGATGAAGTAGGCGTGCTAAAAATGAACGAAACACCAATGAACATGATTCTGAAAATCAACAAGTAGCAAAACGTGTTTTCCCACCTAAAGGGGAGAAAGTGGCACCTAATGCTAGTTCCGAGGGGATTAAATTGAAGGGGTGTGTTATGCTTGCCACTAAATCTGAACTTACTGAAATTTGTGAAATTTGCAAAGGGTCTCCGTATCCATTAGAAGAAATGCATGTTTCTTTGCCTCCTGTTGCTACTAACCTTTTGCAGGAGAGTGATGACTTTGGGAAAACGACTGAGTCGAGGACTCACTCAAATTCAAGAAGGGAGGATGATGAGGACATCGACCTTAAGGATACAACCACGACTTTGAGAAGACCTCGACCGGTTCTGCGGGGTCTCGACCAGCTCTGTAGGGACTCGACCCAGCTCTGCGGGGTCTCGACCACTTCCAAAAGACCTCGACCAGCTCTGCGGGTCTCGACCACTTCAAGAAGACCTACAACTACTACTTCAACTCAATCTTCTACAGTTGGACTTGCGGTCTCTACTTCAACTCAATCTTCTCAGCTTGGACTTGCGGCCCTTTGCAATACCATTTTATCCAATTGGACCACGCTACTTCTACTCCTACAAGCCGAGCTATGTCTACATGCCTGGCGCAAGATTTACATACCATGGTGTCAAGTCACCAATTATTGGCCCACTAGCTATGTAATATATGGGTGACTTGGCCCATAAGGCCCATGTGATGGCCGACCACCCTAGGGGCTGACTGCTTCACGTGAATAAGATGCAGTGAACGATTTCGCCGCCCTAGGGTTCCCACCTCCTCACGTTCCCCCTATATATATGCAAAGCCATTACCACGCTTTAGGGTTGGGTTTTTCTTAGATTATTCGCCACTTTGCAGTTTCACCGCTTGTTCGGTTTGAGGAACCCCACTTGTGAACTTCATCTATATTCGCAATATATTTCATATTGCATCTACCTTGTTCTTGTGAGTTGCTTCGATTGCTTGCAGGAATCATAACCCTCGTGGTAAGGTCGATCGCGTGCAAGCGTGGTTGATAACGGCAGTCGTGCGGGTGTAGTGAATTGCGAGGTGACGATCTGCGGGTCGGAAGCCTCAAAGCGTCAACGTCCTCACGACGAAATCAATCGAACCTATCGGAAGATCGGGCCACCGTGATTCATCAAAAGTTCACCGACCCCATTGCCTTCCTCTCCCGCGTGGAGTGGGAGGCCGCCGCCTATGGTGTCTACAAGGTCGTCCTGCTTTGTTTCCCCCCTTTGGTTTGGATGTGTTGGGCAGGATTGTAGCACGCTCTAGAGAAGGCGACACCTAGGCCTTAGTGCGCCATCCTTCTCCGCCTCCTTCTCCCTTCCATGCCCTCCTCTCCCTTCTCACTGCTCTCTCTCTCTCCTCTTCTTGCCTAGGGTTTCCGAGTCTTGTTGCGAGATCTTTGCTCTTCTGCCCCCCAGATTGACTTCTACCCTTGATTTTTCTGTGATTTTTAGGGTTTCCGAGTCTTGTTGTGAGATCTTTGCTCTTCTACCCCCCAGATTGACTTCTACCCTTGATTTTTCTGTGATTTTTAGGGTTTCCTATTGTACGATCTTGGTTTCTAAGAGATTCTTGGTCGTTGGTGGGGAGGATCAGGTCATGCGTTCATGCGGAACTTGGGCTTCAACACCCGGTACTCAGGGCTTCACCGCCTCCTCCATCGCTACGGCAGCATCGACCACATCTATATGGAGTCAGGTTTTCGTTCCTTTCTGATATGTTCAATGCACATGCTACTCGGTTTTTTTCTGTATATTCATCTCTACAAGCAACGCTGGAGCAAAATGGCTGCAGAAAATCAACTAATTGTTTTATTGTGATACAGATCGATGGAATGGTAGTTGTAGGCTTGCAGCCGTAATCTCATTTGGAAGTTCATCTTGCAGAGGTAATTAACAGTTTTATCTTGAACTTAGTTCAATTCAGGTAAATGATTTAACCAATTTTATCCATGTTAATCTCAAGAGCTCATTGCCATCCTTTGTTCATTATGCTTCTTTGCATAGGTTGCACATTTTCAGGTTGCCTCTAGAGATGGTCCAGTGATCATATTATTTGTTGGTGTGCTGGTGAAGACATATTCAGGTGCTATATATTTTTTCGAATTTGCTTATGTTGCTGTGCTTTCCTACGGTAATATTCAGGTGGATAAGAGGCTTATACCTTGATAAAACTAATAGGTGGCCTTATTTGCTCCACAAAGCAGCTCTCACAGTAACTACATGTAGATGATACACCAATATCCTGGTTCCTGAGATTGCATCATGTCAGCTCTAATGCTTTCTTTATATGCGGAGCTATTCTGCTATCATATCGATTTCATGTGTTAGCCATGCCTAAATTGGTCCGAAAGAATGATCGCTACATTTTCTTTAAATTTATGTGTGCTGCCTGATTCATCCATATATTAATCTCAAGGGCCCCCGATGTGTTTTATGCCATGGGAATAACATATTTGCTTGACATTGTATATTTTCAGTCGATACGGCATGTAACTACTTGCACAATCGTATCACAGCTGAAATTTGATGTGATCTTTTATGCAGAAGGCATTTTATCCGATCTTTTAGTACGGTTCTATTACTGAAGTCTTGCTTTGGTTTTCTTCAAACTATTTACCCTTTCATAGTTCCCATTGAATTGGTGTAGGACATTCACAACTTCTGGCTAACTGCAGAATTGGACCTACTTTATTATTGCTTATGCTTCTTTCCTGACATAATGGTAAGCGCCTATGCAAACAAAGCCACTGTTTCCCTTCTTCTCTGTAGGGGTGATGCAGATGAGAGTAAAAATTGCTCCCTCCATGTATTTTCCATGGATATAAACTGCTGGCCAGATACATGTTAAATTGGTGAGTGAGGTTTCTATTTTTTTTTTTGGTGATCTTGCAATTTTTACTCTAATTTCTGATTGATGCCTATGGTTTGTCGATCTCCATGTGATTTACTTCATGCCTTCATGGTGTCTATTATTTGTCCTCACTCCTGATTATATTATCATGCCTAGGATATTATCACTCTGTGTAGTTCCCTGAATACTGAAGATGTATAAAATCAGCTTATAGTCTATAAAAAAAGAAGCGTTGTCAATATTTTCTTTAGTTGTTCTCGAGATATTAGCCCCTGTTTGGAGATAGGTGCAGCAGAAGAAGCAAATCCCAGCTCTTTTTTTTCAAGTGGCGAATCTTCAATTACAATGGAAAGAAGGGGCAGATGAATTATCTTCCGATGCTCTCCCATCAACAAAAGTCTTTGTACTTGCTAGCAGTTTCTTTTATATCCAGGTAAACTCTACTGGTTGGAGTTTAGTTTTTTGTTGACAATGGTGAACTTTTTTTTTACCTTACCCACAGGCCAACACAGTAGAATAGTAGTAACTTCTCTCAACAAGCCCAATTGTACAACTAATGGCTTTAATTAGATGTACACATATTCGCTTCCATTACATCAATTGTATTGATTAGATGATAATTGTGGTGATCTAGATATTCTAGAACTAAAATCCGTTCTTGCCGATCTTTCTTAAATGTTGTTGTAAATGTTGTTACTTACTGCATTGCCAGCGTTGTCTGATTATATGCTCTCGCTTGGTTTTGGGCTTCATATTCCTTTCTTTGATTTTCTTCCCCCTTTTTTTCGTAAAAGATTACTTTAAATTGTTTATTAGCTACTTTCGGATGCATCTCTTTTGCTTTTCCTCCCTTAAAATATGGCCAAGCTACTTGCACATCCTTTAACCTTCTACTTACAGCCTAAACCCTATGCCCTGATGATCAAACACACATGAAAATGCAATGTAAGTTTTTGTCGTTCATATGTAATAAATAAAAAATGATGTGGAAGAGTGGCATATATACAATTAGTTTCTAACATGAGAATACTCAGCTTTTGGTTCATATTTTCCTTCATGAAATCTGCACACCATTTTTAAATTGTTATGTTTATTAGGCCCTTCCAAATTGTAGGACAATTTCATAAGCATGGACCATGGTAGATTAGAGGTAGCCTTTGTTAGGTAATTTAATTATTTGTCTATTGTTTTTGCTTTTAAGATGTGGAGGAGGTGAGAGATATAGGAACTGACCAACATGCCAAAACCGCTACAACCATGTAGCTATATCAGCTGTAGTGCTGATTTGCAAAAAACATTTTCCTATGTGTTTCTTCTAGCAGGTAAAAGAGCATATGTAGATACAGAGTTTTATGCATGAAGCTTGTTTTGGTTGTCCATTTGCTTTGCTTCCTTTCTACCCTTTGTTTGTAGTAGTTCTTTCACCATTATTCCTCTGAGTTTAGTTCTAGACTAGATCTACATAGTCTTTTGTTTTGTGCAAGATTTGTGAGCAGGATGAAGGGATGGAGACAAAGGTGGCCATGATGCTACCTTATAGCAATTGCCTATCACTACAACACAAAAGCCCTGTAGAGACGCCTATTTTATGGGTTAAAGACATTTTCAATCATCTCTATAGTATCGTAAAGCCGTTTTTGTAAAACGTCTCTGGAGCGCCTCCCCATGTACCGTGTCAAAAATTATAGAGACATATTGTTAAGCGCACCTACAATGATATGAGTCGTTTAGATTGCGTCTCTACAAGCTTAGAGATGCTTTCATATATGCATTTCCATATCGTCTCTACTATCCCTAGTGACGCTTTATTGCGTGCCAATGATATGAGTCGTTTAGATTGCGTCTCTACAAGCTTGGAGACGCTTTCATATATGCATTTCCATATCGTCTCTACTCTCCCTAGGGACGCTTTATTGCGTGCCAAGAAAGATAGATATGCATTCATAGATGTATTTAGAGACGTCATTTTTTATTTTGTTCAGTAGAAATATTTTATCGCTAAACAACAATGATTCAGAGGGTACAATATAACATATTTTCATAAGTTTCAGATCTTAGGTAAAGCCATTTCAAATGTAGAATTACATTGTCGATATATTAAAAAAATAGAAGAAAAAAACATAGACACTCCGTTGCGGAGTGAATCGAGTTAACAACTGAATCTAGCATCCACATACAAAGGTGCAAACACACCGAAAAAAATTCCTACAACTGAATCAGGCGACGAGTGGCTAGAGGGCAGCACCAGTGGCAGCGTCTTCAAGAACAAACAGCCTAATCCACCTCCAAATAACAGAGCCTGGTATCTGTACAGTGATAAACTTGTTTATTATGTCTATTCATGTCTCAAAAAGAAATTAAGGTCAGCAATTCTGGAATCACAGTATGCAGAAACCCTCTGGGGAATTTCAGCCAGATCAACTTTTAAATTAAATTTCCTCTCTTGCCAGAAAAAGTTGTCCTTATCAACCGGAAACATGGCAAGTAGAAGTTCAACAAAAGATCAAATGCTTTAGTGAGACATTTTTACTATACAACACATACAAATCCACTAACCAAGAATCTTTGTAATTTCTCTAATAATGTTTGGTAGTGGTCCAGTGCATGTGACTTCGAAGTTGATCATTAACGAGGTTGAAAGGCTTTGGAAGAACGGATGTTCTTGAAATCATCAAGGTATCCTCAGAGACAACAAAAGGAAATATAAAGCAAGGCATACTGTATATGATAAATAAGAAATCTGCCCTACAATATCCAAAGCTATACAGCAAAGGTGCATTCCATGCTTGATCAAACAAGTTTGGTTCAACAAACCTGAAAAATTGTTAACTTGTTCAAAAGTTCGATTCTCTCTTCATGCAATCTCTTAATTTCCACCAAACGCTTCGAAGCCAATTCCTGGTAAATAGTAGGATGGGCATCAAATTCATGTTCATACACATCATAGATAATAATTTGTTACTCTAAAAATTGGAACTTGCTATTTACCGTTAACTCCTTGCGAGTGACTTCAAGGTCTTGCAACTCTCTTTGCTTATCTCTGACCTTATCTTCAGATGCATTTTTGTTTCTCAATGTAGGAAAAAGGATTGGAGTTCCTTGTGTATTGTCTCTCTGTGCTTTAAGTGTTGCCAATTTGTGGTTACTTTCTTCCAACTTAGCAATAGTACTGGCCAACTCCTCTTGACAAAGTAAATCAAATGTCTGACATAAGCCCATTGTACATGCTCTTATGTGTTGATGTGATTAGAACACAAAACACAACCACGTTACCAATTTACATAACCTTACTCTATCTGGTGTGAAATTTTGGAAAAAGAAAAACTCACCACATTGGATGGGACATCGGCGTCCTGCTGGCACATGATCCACGGGACGCCAACGTTCTGCTTGTTCGCCATGTCTGCACACCAATTGATGTTTTGCTTGTTCGCCATGTCTGCACACCAATGGATGTATTGCGAGGCAGACTGGGCATCTTTTAGATTGGTCATGATGTTTTCGTACTCATTCTCAATCTACAGATTGAGGCATTGGCATCCGCATTAGTGACCAGATTAACTACGCAATTGGCATTTTTATTTCCATCATGACAGATTGTTCTCAAGAGTAGCAGATGTGGATCAGTGATATGTCTACCTGCGACAGATGATCGGGCCTCCTAACCAAATGAACATGTTTGCTTCCTTGAGCTTGTTGACTATGAGCGTGGTGAAGATCTCCATCTCGCGCTGTTTAAGGGAGACAAAAGAATAGCTTAAGATTCTGTCTATGTTTGCAAATCTATGGGACTTAAAGATTACAGCGAGATGTCATATAAAAAAGTGAGAAATTGATTCATTTTTACCTCAAAAGGTTCATTGTGCATCCTGAACTGCATACCAGGGATGTCACGTAGCCAAGCGCGAACTCCTCTGCAGCAAAAACAGATAATAACAGAGAAATATATTAGTGTGATTAGCTCCATTGTAGTTAACGATATTCAGTTTCTCTTTTTAGTTTCACAAAAACATGCCAGATTTAGCATACATACCCATAGTTCCATTCGCCGCAGATGTACGGGCCAATGCGCAGAATGGCGTACATACCGGCGTTCTGGATCTCCTTGAAGAACCTGACAATGTCGTAGTTCCCCTCGAAGTTGTACTGAAGATCAAAGGAGGGACATAAACAGCAAGAAAGAATTAGCACTAGACGCACATTGTGTTCGATCTCCTAGTAAGATATAACAGCACGACTACGTATTCTGAGTTTCTGGTTGTGCAGTGCAAACCTGGCGTGAGCGTGGCTCATGGCCGTGTAGGAAAGATGAGGATCGCAGCAAGATTAATTAGATCAGCCTGAAAGCATGAAGCAGAAACCTCACGGAAGCAAGAACAGAGCGTGTATCGATCCAACTTCACCTCAGGGGTGCTCCTCGGGTAGTGGATGGATCTGGAGATGATGATGCGGCGCTGGCCGTCAATGACGAGCGCGCGGTCATTGTAGGCGACGGTGGTGCCTCTCGCGTCGACAGCCGTGGCGGCGAGGAGCAGGGCCAGCAGCGGCCCGGAGGGGACACCTTGGCGGCCGCAGATCTGGCTTTGGCCGAAAGCCGGGCGCGACGCTAGAAGGGGAGCTGCGGCCGGAGGGCGAGCGGGGATAGGCCGGAGGCGCCGGCGGGTGGAGGAGCTAGAGGCAGCAGCACCTACGTGGGGTAGGCGGCGAGGAGTAGCACCGACCGAAGGTTGAAGAAGTGGGGAAGGTGGAGAGAGAGGCAGGCGTGGGGAAATTATCAGGGAAAAACTTTTCAAAGGAAATAGTGGGGAAGTTAAGCAGTAAAACTCAGAAAATAGTGTGCCAAACCAAGTATTTTGTTATAATATTTAGCGGGTGAAAATAAGTCACATAATATCCGTCCGATCATTTATCTGTAAAATATTTGCATGTGACGTGTGCTATGATACAGGACAATTAATATCTGAACTTCTTTTATGATTTAATCTTTTTTTAAAAAATATTTTAAAGATAACATCTTCCAAAATTTATTTCCAATTTTGACCTCTCTGACCACGCAACAACCCGTGACGTGGCAAACGAGTGTTGTCACGACACTACTCGTATCTAATAGAATATCAAGAAGTTATCGGATAAATTAGAAAATGGATATCCGATAAAATGCTAACATAAATACGGGAACATTAATATCCTTTAATATGCTCGATGATATATTATTCTCTAGCATGTTACGTATAGTTGATGTTTTTGTTGGTGAAGTTATATATTTTCTTCATGCGTGTATTATATGCTAGTATATCTTAGATTGACCTAAAACTGTATATGGCCTGCTTGTATTTGCCTACAAATTTATGACAAAAATGGCTCGATCGGTGACTGTATATTTGATCTAAAATGTTTGAACGAAATTCTTTCGAAATTATTTTCAGTCCTTTCGGTGCGCACCGAAAAAAATTAAAACAAAATACTTTTCCTAAAGCTGTAGAGGCATATTCTAAAACGTCTCAAGATTCATCTCTGTAACTAAAATTTTGTCCTCTTAATTCTCAGACATATTCTCAAACGTCTCAAGATTGGTCTCTACATAAATGTAAATGTATATGTGCCTTCCTACGGTAAGAGATTTTGTGGCGTCATATAAAACGTCTTAAGAAGCGTCTTTACATACGAGGTGTTTCTCGGTGTAGAGACAGACATAAAAGCGTCAAAACAAAAGCGTCTCTACATGATAGTTTTGTTGTAGTGTATGTAGGCGGCTAACGTAAGCTTTCTTATTTGTCGTTAGCTTTTTTTCCCTGATTTCTAAATTCAGTATATGATTGTGATCATTTTTTTGTGGTGGTAGCACTATTGTCAACAAAGAAAAAAAACTCCCTACTATTAGCACTGGGTTTTCATATGGCATTGGTAGGTATAATTCACTGTCGGGATCCAAATTTACACATCCGAAACCCTCTATGTAAGTTCCATATCTGATAGTCTGGTGATGCATGTTGTAGTACATGACTTATTTATACCCTAGACCCTATAGCCCCCTACATTCTTACATGTTCCAATGCATTTCAGGTGATGGAAAATATTGAAACCTTAACAAATCTACATGAGCTATGGCTAGGAAGAAACTGAATCCAGACAGTCAACTTATGTTGTTTGAAATCAATCAAAAATTAAGTTTGCAACGCAACAGAATGACTTCAATGAATTGGTTTGAAGTACTATATGATAACTTCCCCAATTCCCCTGCCTTTCCTAGTCTAATTGCTACTTGTTAATCTATTCATTGTTCTTTAATTTAGGAATGTGTTGCGCTAGAGGAGCTGTACCTCAGTCGTAATGGAATCCAAAAGATGGAAGGCCTATCAACCTTGCAGAACCTTCGTGTTTTAGATGTTTCATTTAACAAGCTAACTGCTATAGAATATATTGAAACCTTAACCTGGTAACATGATACTATGTGACTGATAGTTTATCTTTATCATCCTTAGCACACCAAAATTAGTGCAAAAAAGTTGCAAATATTCGCGTGGGTGAGAAATCTACATCAACTTTAATTTGCAAAGGTAAACAAACTACGAGCTCAAAATTTTAATTTCTGGGTAGTAGTAGTAGCAGGTGATGCAATAGTAGGAGTTAATGTTTCTGTTTATTATTGTATGAAAGAAAATTTATATTTATTATACGGTTTAGGATCCCATCTGCTGATATGTATCACTCTCTTTTGAGGTTCCATTGCAACACACGGGCACTCTACTAGCAATAGCAATAGCAGGCATGAATAAATTTTCTAATGATGGAAGCTTTACGGAAGAGATTAATAATTTTGAAAGTAAGAATGCCAATGTTTCAACTGTTGAGGCTGATGAGCGGAGGGATACTGTGCAAAAGTTCCATAAGAAGAGTTCAAAGAAATCACCTTCAGTGAGCACTCAAAAGCTAAATGCAAGCTAGTTGGTTGCAAAGATTCTGTAGCTTTGAATGAAAGGCAAGCATGAAGAAGCTGAACAACTTTCGGTTAGTTTTTCAACTATTGTTGTTGTGGCAATACTGACGTACTGATACTTGTTTTCTTGATTCATTAGTGAATCATTAGTTTGCAAAATAATTGAATCCACAACATAACGATGAATACAGAGTCGTAGATATTCATTTGAACTATCAAGAAGAGATTTGCCGCTTATTGCCTTTTGAATATTGGCTTAGCCTTTAAGTTAACGTACTCTTAATAAGCATGTAACCATGATAGGTATTGTATCAATCCATGCTTGTACCAGAAATTGGAATATGTATATGATCAACTTATAGCTTAGGATACACAATTTTGTTGATGTTCATTGAAATAGGAACAAATTAAAATCAGATTTCAATGTGCTTGAATGTACTGGAATTAGAGGCCACATGACTTCTTAACCTATAGCTGTTCTTTCTCAGAGAGAAATGGAGGTTGTGCTGGAGAATCAGGATGCTACTGTTGAAGAGTCTAGGCATGAAAAAGTAAGGATCTCAATCAGGTTAGTCCATCTTATGTTGAATACATTCGCTGGATGCTGGCTGCTTGCTTGTGATGTCGAGGTGAATGAGTGCAAGGCAAAGGGATCTAAAGTTGCACAAGTTGTAAAAGTTTGTAAACTCGGTTGCAATTATCTGGATGTACAAAACTTGGTTGTAATGGAATGTATAAAGTTTTATAGCATGTACTAGCTTCTTGGATTTGTTATATTGAATGGATAATTTTGTTGTAGTTGAATGGGCCAGTTAATTTTTTTAGAACAATGATCAGGTTAATGTGGTGTTCAATATATGTGCACAAACTATTGAATAGGTGTTTCTGTAACATCCCAACTGTATAATTAGGGTTAATCAAGTATAATTATATGTGTAGAAATTAAAACTTTTTCTCACGACTTGAAAACCCCTAAAATCTCATGTAATTCTTGTCCAAGAGTTGTGTAATCCAAAAACACAAAACTCTTGTTGACCAAAAATCAAATTCCTTTTTCCAATTATCTTAAATCTTATGCCAAACATTTGGAATATATTTTCCTTGGTCCCAAAAACTGATGTGGGACCCCTCTGAAAAATATCACAAGTTGTAAAACTTGTTTGATAATTTTTGGAGGCAAAATGAATCATTGAACAACCTTAATGAATTTCCTGAGAAAAATGCATTGCATAATAACCTCTGGAAATTTTATGCAAGGTTGAGCTCATTGTCAGCAAGCTCCTGTAAAAATTTCATTAAATTTGGAGTTCATTTGCTATCTCAAATAATTCTGCTAAGTTTCAATTTGTTAAAAACTAAATTTAAAGCCTACACTTTGTTCCTTGGGCTAGCCACTTTGCAAAGTGGTCCATTAACCCCATCGACCTCCTTCCCCACCTTGATGAGGTCGTAGCCGTTGGATCCAATCCAAGGCCACGACCTCCCCTCAACCAACGCACCCAGACCTCCCTTGAAGTCCTCTGGACCACGTGGACCTCCTCGGGTCAACGTGGGCGCCAGACCTCCTCCGCGGTCAACACCGCACAGGCTTTCCCACCTCATCAGGTCGTAATCGTTGGATCAAAGATCCACGGTCATGACCTCCCCTGTGTGTTAAACCTCAAAGACCTCCTCGAGCCGTTAAACCATCGCAGCGAGGTCATCCCACCTTGTTGAGGTCGTAGCCGTTGGATCAAATCCAACAGCCACGACCTCCTCCTCAACATACTCGATCGAGTCTTTCCACTGCGTGAGGTCATAGCCCTTGGATCCAAGATCCTGCCCCGACCTCCTCCTCTCAACCTAAACTAAACAAACCTCCCACCTAACCAAGGTCGTGGCCGTTGGATCGATCCAACACTCACGACCTCCTGCTATCAAGCGCTCACAACCTCCCCATCTTTTGTTGTGCACCGTTAGATTAAAATCTCGGTCCACGACCTCCTTTGTCTCATCATGCGCACTGACCTCCCAAGACGTGAGATCGTAGCCCTTAGATCTAAATCTAAAGGCCACGATCTCCCACAATGCGTTGCAAGCTCAGACCTCCACCTCTTTTGATCGGAACCCTTAGATCTAAATCTAGCGGTCTGACCTCCCTTGCTGTTAGCATCATATCGAGACCTCCCGGTCATTGTGTGCCCTTGATTTAAATCCAAAGGCCATGACCTCCCTCATGTCCTTTTGATCGCGTGCGTTAAGTCCTCACCGGAGGTCCGCACCGTTGGATGGAGATCAACGCTTTGGACCTCTGTCCCTTTTCCTCACGTGCGTTTTTGCGATTAAGAAATCGGAGGGCCACGACCTCCCATCCTTGATCGTGTGGTGGGACCTCCTCCCACCACTTAAAACATAACGGTTCAAAATGAGATCCGATGGTTAGGACCTCCCGTGTCTTATCCAGCGGTCACCAAGACCTCCCTGTTCTTCTCCTTCCTCTGGCGCGCATGCGTGCTCGGCGGTGGAGTTAATCTTGCGCCAGCCTCTACACCTTTAATGACTCTTTCTTGACCGCATTTAATCTTGTCGCTTTCACTTTTCAGTCGGCCACACCCTGCCCTTGTCAACTTTATGTCATGTCCACCCCATGGACCAACCCGTGGGCTAAGCTCACCATGGAGCTTAGCCCCAGTTCATAACCTTCACTCAGGCTATAAGTCACCCTGGGGATCCTCCCTTGGCTTCCTTTGCACACAACCGATCTCAGCCTTGCATCTTGTGCGTGGCTGAGCTCCTCACTCACTCACCTCCTCTCTAGTGGCTGCCATTGTTGAAGTCCTTGGAGCTTCTCGGTAGCTCAGGAGTTCCAGTGGCTCCCTTCTTCAACCCTTGCTCACTTTGTGCTCCCCAAACCTCCTGGAATAACCCTAACTTATTTTGTTTGGGCATTTTTCAGAGGTGGACAAAGCCGAGCTTGAGCCGGTGCCGTGAGTCATTGCAGCTTCATTGTCTTCCCCAACTCCGGTCATCACCTCCACGACCTCCCCAGCACCTTAGGACCTCCAGGTACGTCCTGTTAGTCCTTTAGTTGCTGGCACCCGCTTGAATGCATGTTGCGGAGCTTAAGTTTTGGCACACGCTTGAATGTTGCGCGGAGCTTCATTTTTGCTTTTCGGTTTTGGCCGTGCTGGTCAATTTTGCCCTCTCCGGCTCGCCGGCGTTCAAAGCCGCCGCCGCCGTTGAGAGGAGGTCCTTTGGGTGCGCATGGTTATTGCGGACCCAACGGTACCATTGGATCTCGCCGGCGAGGTCTACATCGCCGGCGATGACCACATCTTTGCGCTCGGGTTTTGTCGGACACAACGGCGTCGTTGTCGTTTTAGGACGAAATCCTCCATGTTTAATCGCTAATCATGTGTTCCAATCATTGTAATCATTGGATGTCTTAACGCCTTTAATCCACCCTTTAATGCGTGCATTTAAGACCTCCCTCGCGCGACCTCCTCATGGTCCCGGCGCATTATTCATGTCCAAGTGTGTGCGCGAGTTAAGGCCTTTGGAGTGCAGGGCGTCGGACCTCCTCCGAGGAGATCTGGGCGTCCAAGACCTCCTTGCGCTAATCGGGGCCGTCAGACCTCCACGGAGGTGCAGTGGCGTTAGACCTCCGTTTAGGACCTCTCCGTAGCCATCTCAGCCGTTCATGACCTCCCCGGGTAGATCTTGACCGTCAAGGTCCTCCCTCGGACGATCTGAACCATCGAGGACCTCCCTTGGAACATCTGGACCGTCCAGGACCTCCCCTGTGAGGTCTTGACGATGTAGATCTTCCTCGGGGAGATCTTGATAGTTTGGACCTTCCTTTGGAAGATCTCAACCGTTGAGGACCTCCCTTTAGATCTGGTCCGTTCGGACCTCCCCATCGTTGTGGTCCGTTGGATTTTCCATCTCTGACCACGACCTCCCCTCACCTCGCGCATGTGAGTTGCTAAGAGGTCCAGACCTCTGGACTTCACGTCTTGGCGTGTGTGATAGCCTCTGGGAGGTCTTGAGCCGTTGGATCTGAGATCTGTGGCTCACGTCCTCCCATACCCTTGTGAGTTTTAGAAATTCGGTGTGGTCTTAGTTAAACTGAAATAAGGTATAAACTTTAGAATTCCATATCTTTCTCATTTTAAATCCTTTTGAGGTCATTCAAATTGTGTTGGCTCTGTCTTGGACTTGACTTTAATCCAAAAATGATTGTAAGTTGAGTTCAACTCCAGAGCACAGTTTGCCATTAGATTTTAAAACCAACTTTAAAATATACACTCAAAATCAATGCTTAACTTGTAAAATACATAACTAATGCTCTATAGATTATTTTTGGGTGAGACCAACTTTGTTGGTTTCCTCTCTTAGTGAACTCACTGTGAAAATTGGTTTTGAGCATGTTGCTGCTAGGAAAATGAGGACTTGTGCATTATAATTTTGTTCAAGTTCTTGTTTTTGAAAAATTATAGAAAGTGCAATATAGCTCCAAATGAGGTGAACTCAATTGTGTTATTCATCTCATGAGGTGCTGGTTTTACAGTAAAATTTCAGCTTCACTACTTTTCTAGAAAATGTTGCCTCATAATTAAATTAATGAATAGTGCAGTTTGGTATTTTAGGGGCTGAGCAGAATTGTTTTGCTCATAACTTTTGCATTGAGAATCCAAATCAATTGGTTCTTATTGCAAAATTCCTAAAATCACCCTCTTGCTGCTGTAGAAAATTCAGAGAATTTGGAGTTCGTTTGTTGTGCTGTCTTTGTTGTGTTTAAATCGTTCTTATCGGTTCTTTCTCGCTTTTCCGTTGAAGCCGACATTTGTGGTGATCCCGAGAGTGACCCTCCGCAACAAATTGACCAGCAACATAAAGGCAAGCAGTTTGACCATTTCCATAATTGTCCCATTACTTTAAAGCTTAATATATTGTTTTACTTCTATGTATGCATGCTATTTTGTGTTAAATGTCGCTAGCAATCCTATAGTCGCATAATCTGTAGGAATTCTTTATCCTCTACTACCATGAGCCTAGGTTATTTGCTGTGGTGGGAGCTCGTTGGATGAGCTCTTATCACTTAGTAGTTTCGATGTCAATTGCTTAGACATGCTTAGTTATCGGTAGTAATGGGCGATCATCGACTTAGTCGATGGTCTTGATCACCAAGGATAATTATTCCTCCTATATGTCCAGCACTTGTGCTTTGATTAATTGTAAAATAAAAACTGAAAATAAAGATTGATTTAGACTTGGGCATATTGGATGGATGGTGTGGTTTTTGGAATGTGGTAGTATGCCTGAGTCATTAAGGACCGAGTTACTTGTGCCACCGTTCTGAGCAATTTTGCGTGCTAACCACACGAGGGGCATATGGAACCCCTCTTGACTAAGTACTTTGGGCGGTGTTAATTGGGGTCGCTCGGTTGGTGTGTTTTTAAAAGATAAAATGTGTGTGTGATGTGGGAGGGGAGCATTAGCTTCCGGGAAGGTTGTGTGATGTCTCTTTCTCCCCGTGGGTTGTGCGACTCAGAATTAGCATTGTCCATTGGAAATGTCTCGTAGGACTTAGCCGTGCCGGCACACCTACGGTAGTGTGCTTAAAGGAAAGGCGGTCTGACGTGTGGGTACATTGGTACACCCCTGCAGGGATAAAACTATTCGAATAGCCTCGTCCTAGGTTATGGACACGCTCGGAAACGCCCCGTGAGAACTAGACTACAACCTTTAATTAAAACTTGACATGGTTGGTATGAACGGGGAGTTCATGCTATTGTTGTGGTGACTTGGGTTAGTCACTTCCAGGATTGTTCTTGTTGTTGTTACTATGTTATTATCTCGTTGTTACTTCAACATTTAAAAATGCTTTGCCAAATTGCCTTCAATCTATTATGTTATTGCAAATAAATGTTGCTTTATGCTAAAATGAGTCCAAAGCCTCATCCACTTAAATAAAGCTTGCATGTAGCTATTTATAGTTCTGTTATCTCACACGTAAGTCTTGCGGAGTACTTTATGTACTCATCGCGCCTGGTTGTGGCAATTTTGTGGCTTTTGTTGCAGAGGAAGAAGGAGAGCTCCAAGAGCCTCTCTTTTGTGCTCGTGTTGCGCTTTCTTGACGACTAGCTTGGCGGTCGGTCGGATGCCTAGGGTTAAGGCACACTGATTGGCTTTGTGTATAGCCATCTTTATGGCACTTTTGCTTCATTGTTATCTTTGTAGAATTGTTGCTATTTGGCCTAAGGGCCTCTCTTTTGTAATAGCTTTTCCTTATTATTATTAACCACGGTTTGTTGCTTATGTTCTATGTGTTGTATGGAATTGATACATTCTTTTGGTGTGAGGTATGTATCTTGCATCACGGGAGTATACATCTCTCGAGACCGGTTTATTTGGTTGATAATACTAGGGTCAATTGGATGACTAAGTATTATGAGCCTAATAAGCGTCGGGGTCTCACAAAAGTTGGTATCGAGCCGTTATGACCGTAATAACGCAAGCTTGGTAGATCCTTAGGATATTTTGAAAACCTATTTTCAAAGCATCAAATGAGTTTTGAAAGCTTAGGTAAAATTCTCGGATTTTATTCCTTACCTATCTTAGCTTTCTCTTCTCACCTCACTCTAATTTGAGTTTTAAAAGTTGTTTTCCTCTCTTCCCTTCTACAAAATAGTTGTTGTCGATTAACCTGGGTTTTGGGAGAACCAATGAGATTGGCAAATTGAAGTGTGAGCTGCCCACTACAAGGTTTTGAAGTTCGAGTCGGTGATTCGACAAGGAGCTTGGATCTTAAACACGGACAGCAAGCATCAAATTTCCGGACAGCAGTCTCAAAGGTGTCTAATTAGGATAGATAATGAGAGGTTAATCAACTAAAACTTGTGGGAATAAAAGGGTAAGATGTGATACTAGTTAGCTAAGTATCTAACACTTATTTCGCTGCATTAACCTTGCTCTCTAATAGTTTTAGATCTCATCTTACAATCTGATTTTTAATCTTCTCGATCAATTACTCGTTCATTCACTACGGGTTAGTTGAGTTGAGAAGTTGAGCCTTGCTTTTGGTGTTTCTTGGCTGTTTTTATAGTCTTTTAGAAGCCTTTTAAAGTTAAAATAACCGCTGATTTTGGCTTTCGGTTGGGGTGATATTCCATTCCCCTAGTCGATCGCTTTGCTTTCCTTAAGGCTTTGTTTTTGGGTCTAGTTGCTAACCAAAATTCCTTGTAACAGATGGCGAGCGCTTTTCGTAGCGGCCAAGGCGATCGGCTGGTCCGGACGAGAGCTTCCTCCTCCTCCGACCATGGCCGAGGTTCTTCTTGGATCGGCGCAACAGCGGATGACCGGAGAGTTCTCTTGGGCGTCATCGCGCAACACCACCGCACTTACCGGAGCTTGAGGATCCGGGCGAGAATGCCCATCACCGCGTGGAGGACTCGCGGAGTTTCTTTGTACTCAGCCCCTACCTTTTCGGTCCGAGGACCCTTTGGATCTGCGACGATTGGCCGTCTTGTGGGCGTAAGCCAGATCGCAGCATGCCGGAGCATGAGAAGGCGCTGTTCAGCATCGCACCACCGGAGGGTGCGGCCTTGTCATGGTGGGAGAGCTTTCGCCATGCAGCCCGCAGACCATACCGTTTCTTGGGAGGAGTTTCAGATCGCTTCGTCGGGCTCATATCCTGCCGGCTTGATGGAGATCAAGAAGCGGGAGTTTCTTGCGCTCAAGCAAGGGCATGGCTCGATCATGGAGTATGTCTCTGAGTTCAACCATCTAGCTCGTTATGCTCCGAGGATGTGGCCACCGATATGGCTAAGGTGCCAAGTTCAGCGTGGCTTGTCCGAGGAGAAGGACAAGCTATCCATTGTCGACTTTCACGATTTCCGGACCTTGGTCGACAAGGCCATCGTCGGAAAGCATGCGGCTCGAGAGCTTATGGACTCCATAGCGCAAGTGGGAGGCCCATAAGTCATCGAGGCAGGTTCCTCCGTCCCCGCTTGAGCGATCTCGAGGTACCACTCTCACTCTTGGCGCCCGAGGTCACCGCCTCGTTCCTCGTCCTTCGCAGCCGTGTCTCGATCACGTGCACTGCGAGTCACAGAGCGGCCCCGCAACCCGGCCGGGTCACATGTTTCTCATGCAACGGAAGGGGCATTATGCGAACCAAAGCCCTAAGAAGGCGAGGCGGCCCCTCGTCCTAATGGAGGACGCGGGCCAGAGGTGGTGCGGTCAGACCGAGAAGATCGTCCGGCTACCCAAAGGCGTGGGTAGTGGTCGCGTCAACGCCATCACCACAGAGGAGGCTCAGAGGCACCCGACGTCGTACTAGGTACACTTTCGTTAACTCTCATCCCGCTCTTCGTTTTGTTTGATTCAGAGCATCTCATTCCTTTGTTTACGAGTCTTTTCTTTGCTATCGGAGAGCTTCTTTTCTCTCCATTGTCGGTCCCGCTTCTCATTCGCTCTCTGGTTCGGAGTTGAGAGCGAATCTGAGTGTAGGGATGTCCTATCGAGATCGAAGGCGTAGGTTTCTTAGCAAACCTTATCCTTCTCCATTCAGCGAGTCTTGATGTGATTCTTGGCATGGATTGGTTGTCCCAAAGACATGGGGCAAATCGATTGCGCCAGAAGCTCATCTCTATCTAGTCCCTCCGTGAGCGGGTTAAGCTTTTAAAGTCGCTAGATCCGCATCTCTTCGCGCTTGAAGCGAAGCCCGCTCTAGATATTAGCGAAGTCCCAACAGTTTGTGACTTTGTTGATGTCTTTCTGCTGATCTTCGAGGATGCCACCCGTTCGAGACCTCGAGTTTGTCATTGAGTTGGCTCTGGTACGCCCCTATCTCAAAGAGGCCTTATCGGATGCCACCGAACGAGTTGGTAGAATTGAAGAAGCAGTTAAGTGAGCTGCAAGAGAAGGGTTTCATTCGCCCTAGCTCATCTCCGTGGGGTTGTCCAGCAATCTTCGTAAAGAAGAAGGACGGTACTTTACGCATGTGCGTTGATTACCGCCCACTTAATGAAGTGACGGTAAAGAACAAGTATCCTTTGCCCCGCATCGACGATCTCTTCGATCAATTAACTGGAGCTCGAGTTTTCTCCAAGATTGATTTGAGAGTGGGATATCATCAGGTTCGGATTCGACCTGAGGATATTCCAAAGACGGCGTTCTCTACTCGCTACGGCTTGTATGAGTACACTGTCATGTCATTCGGCTTAACCAATGCTCCTGCCTTGTTCATGAACCTCATGAATTCGGTATTCATGGAGTATTTGGATAAGTTTGTCGTGGTCTTCATCGATGATATTCTTATCTATTCCAAGAACGATGAGGATCATGCCGAGCATCTCAAGCTTGTGTTAGGCAAGCTACGTGAGCACCAAATGACGCCGAAGTTCACAAGTCGCGATTCAGTTGAAGGAAGTGGCCTTCTTAGGCCATATTCTTTCAGCGGGAGGCGTAGCTGTTGATCCTAGCAAGGTCACCGATGTTCTTTCATGGAGTCCGCCCACTTCGGTCACCGAAGTGCGGAGTTTTCTTGGTTTAGCGGGATATTATCGCCGCTTTATCGAGAACTTCTCCAAGATCGCGAAGCCGATGACGGAGTTGCTCAAGAAGGACAAGAAGTTCGTGTGGTCCGCTGGGTGTGAGGAAAGTTTCCAAATACTCAAAAAGCGTTTGACCACGCTCCGTTCTTGTTCTTCCCGATATCCATCGCAGCCGATATCTTTTGCGATGCTTCTCGTCGAGGCCTCGGTTGTGTCCTTATGCAAGAAGGCAAGGTAGTGGCCTATGCATCAAGGCAATTGAGACCTCATGAACTCAACTACCCTACTCATGACTTGGAGTTGGCTTCTGTGATTCATGCACTTAAGATTTGGCGACATTACCTAATCGGTAATCGTTGTGAAGTGTATTCGGATCACAAAAGCCTCAAGTACTTGTTCACCCAACCTGACCTGAACCTCAGGCAAAGGAGATGGTTGGAGTTGATCAAGGATTATGACATGGGTATACACTACCATCCGGGCAAGGCTAATGTCGTTGCCGATGCGCTTAGTCGCAAAGCGCATTGCCATGCCTTGTTGTCTAGGGAGCTTCAGCCCGCTCTTCTGGAAGAGTTTCAGCGTCTCAACTTGGGTTTAGTTGAGCGTGGTTCTCTCGCTGCCATGGTTGTGCAACCAACCTTGGTGGATCGGATCAAGTCCGCTCAGTAGTCGGATTTGGGAGTGAGCCACATTAAGGCAAATGTCAAGAACGGAACGACCAAGTGCTTCTCTGAGGATGAGCATGGAGTCGTGAGGTTGAACAACGCCAATGGTTCCAAAGGACATGGAGTTGCGAATTTAATCCTCCACGAAGCCCATGATTCGCCTTTATCCATTCATCCGGGGCCACAAAGATGTATCAAGATCTCCGCCAGAGATTTTGGTGGACCCGAATGAAGAGGAGATTGCGAAGTTCGTTCTCGAAGTCACGGCGTGTGTCGTCGTGTCAAGGCCGAAACATCGGCGTCTGTTTGGGCGCTTGACCTTTGCCAATTCTGAGTGGAAGTGGGATTCGATCGAATGGATTTCATCACCGGTCTACCCGTCCTCAAGAAGAATGATGCCATTTGGGTCGTCATCGATCGATTGACTAAGGTGGCACATTTCCTTCCGTCAAGGCCGAACTTCGGTAGGTCTTTTGGCGGAACTCTATATCGCCCGCATCGTGAGTTTGCACGGTGTGCAAGACGATTGTGTCGGATCGTGGATCCTTTTCACGTCTCGCTTTTGGCATAGCTTGCAAGAGGCTATGGGCACTGTCTTGCTTTTCAAGACGGCATATCACCCCCAAACCGATGGTCGGGCCGAGAGGTCAACCAAGTTTTGGAGGACATGCTTCGTGCTTGTGTCCTTTCATATGGGAAGCATTGGGAGAAATGCTTGCCATTCGCCGAAGTTTTCTTATAACAACAGCTTTTCAAAGCCGGTCTCGGCATGGCACCATTTGAGGCCTTATACGGGAGAAAGTGTAGAACCCCGTTGAACTGGTCAGAGACCGGTGAAAGACCTCTCTTTGGCCCGGACTCAATCAATGAGGCCGAGCGCCAAGTCCAGCTTATTCGTGAGCATTTGCGCACAGCTCAATCCAGGCAAAAGAGCTATGCGGACCGCCGTCGACGTGAGTTACGTTTTGAGCCTAATGACTTTGTTTATCTCAAAGTCTCTCCTTTGAAGGGCCATCAACGTTTCGGCGTCAAGGGCAAGTTAGCTCCTCGATATGTCGGTCCCTACCGCATTATCGAGAAGAAGGGAGCTGTTGCCTATAAGTTGGAGTTGCCAGCTGCACTTGAGGGGGTACATGATGTTTTTCATGTGTCCCAGCTTAAGAAGTGCCTCCGTGTTCCAACTGAGGAAGCTCCGTTGGAAACTCTCGATGTCCAGGAAGATTTGACCTATCGCGAGCACCCTGTTCGCGTACTCGATGAGTCTGAACGAAGGACAAGGAATAAGACCATCAAGTTCCTTAAAATTCAGTGGTCAAACCATTCCGAGGATGAGGCTACTTGGGAAAGAGAAGATCATCTACGTGCGGACTATCCATCTTTCTTTACCGAGTGAGCCAAATCTCGGGACGAGATTTTTGTAAGGGGGGGAGATTTTGTAACATCCCAACTGTATAATTAGGGTTAATCAAGTATAATTATATGTGTAGAAATTAAAACTTTTTCTCACGACTTGAAAACCCCTAAAATCTCATGTAATTCTTGTCCAAGAGTTGTGTAATCCAAAAACACAAAGCTCTTGTTGACCAAAAATCAAATTCCTTTTTCCAATTATCTTAAATCTTGTGCCAAACATTTGGAATATATTTTCCTTGGTCCCAAAAACTGATGTGGGACCCCTCTGAAAAATATCACAAGTTGTAAAACTTGTTTGATAATTTTTGGAGGCAAAATGAATCATTGAACAACCTTAATGAATTTCCTGAGAAAAATACATTGCATAATAACCTCTGGAAATTTTATGCAAGGTTGAGCTCATTGTCAGCAAGCTCCTGTAAAAATTTCATTAAATTTGGAGTTCATTTGCTATCTCAAATAATTCTGCTAAGTTTCAGCTGTTAAAAACTAAATTTAAAGCCTACACTGTTCCTTGGGCTAGCCACTTTGCAAAGTCGGGTCCATTAACCCCATCGACCTCCTCCTTCCACCTTGATGAGGTCGTGGCCGTTGGATCCAATCCAAAGGCCGACCTCCCCTCAACCAACGCACCGGGACCTCCCCTTCGAAGTCCTCTGGACCGTGTGGACCTCCTCGGGTCAACATGGGCGCCAGACCTCCTCCGCGGTCAACACCGCACAGGCTTTCCCACCTCATCAGGTCGTAACCGTTGGATCAAAGATCCACGGTCATGACCTCCCCTGTGTGTTAAACCTCAAAGACCTCCTCGGCCGTTAAACCATCGCAGCGAGGTCATCCCATTTGTTGAGGTCGTGGCCGTTGGATCAAATCCAACAGACCACGACCTCCTCCTCAACATACTCGATCAGGTCTTTCCACTGCGTGAGGTCATAGCCCTTGGATCCAAGATCCCTGGCCCCGACCTCCTCCTCTCAACCTAAACTAAACAAACCTCCCACCTAACCAAGGTCGTGGCCGTTGGATCGAGATCCAACACTCACGACCTCCCTGCTGCTATCAAGCGCTCACAACCTCCCCATCTTTTGTTGTGCACCGTTAGATTAAAATCTCAGTCCACGACCTCCTTTGTCTCATGCGCACTGACCTCCCGGCGCAAGACGTGAGATCGTAGCCCTTAGATCTAAATCTAAAGGCCCCGATCTCCCCGTGCGTTGCAAGCTCAGACCTCCACCTCTTTTGATCGGAACCCTTAGATCTAAATCTAGCGGTCCTAACCTCCCTTGCTGCTGCGCATCATATCGGACCTCCCGGTCATTGTGTGCCCTTGATTTAAATCCAAAGGCCATGACCTCCCCTCATGTCCTTTTGATCGCGTGCGATTAAGTCCTCACCGGAGGTCCGCATCGTTGGATGGAGATCC
Organism: Phyllostachys edulis; assembly: GCA_036346405.1. NCBI lineage: Eukaryota > Viridiplantae > Streptophyta > Magnoliopsida > Poales > Poaceae > Phyllostachys > Phyllostachys edulis. The sequence continues at coordinate 41,503,220 of CM070547.1, read as the reverse complement.
AACGCTTTGGACCTCTGTCCCTTTTCCTCACGTGCGCTTTTGACGATTAAATCGGAGGCCACGACCTCCCCATCCTTGATCGTGTGGTGGGACCTCCTCCCACCACTTAAAACATAACGGTTCGAAAATGAGATCCGATGGTTAGGACCTCCCCAGGTCTTATCCAACGGTCACCAAGACCTCCCCTGTTCTTCTCCTTCCTCTGGCGCGCATGCGTGCTCTGAGCGGTGGAGTTAATGCGCGCCAGGCCTCTGCACCTTTAATGACTCTTTCTTGACCGCATTTAATGCAGTCGACTTTCCGCTTCTTCAGTCAAGACACCGCCTCTTATCAACTTTATGTCATGTCCACCCCATGGACCAACCCGTGGGCTAAGCTCACCATGGAGCTTAGCCCCAGTTCATAACCTTCACTCAGGCTATAAGTCACCCTGGGGATCCTCCCTTGGCTTCCTTTGCACACAACCGATCTCAGCCTTGCATCTTGTGCGTGGCTGAGCTCCTCACTCACTCACCTCCTCTCTAGTGGCTGCCATTGTTGAAGTCCTTGGAGCTTCTCGGTAGCTCAGGAGTTCCAGTGGCTCCCTTCTTCAACCCTTGCTCACTTTGTGCTCCCCAAACCTCTGGAATAACTCTAACTTATTTTGTTTGGGCATTTTTCAGAGGTGGACAAAGCCGAGCTTGGAGGTGGTGCCGTGAGTGGCTTCATTGTCTTCCCCAACTCCGGTCATCACCTCCACGACCTCCCGGCACCTTAGGACCTCCGATCGTCTGTTAGTCCTTTAGTTCTTGGCACCCGCTGAATGCATGTTGCGGAGCTTAAGTTTTAGCTGCACGCTGAATGTTGCGCGGAGCTTCATTTTTGCTTTTCGGTTTTGGCGTCTTTGGTCAATTTGCCCTCTCGGCTCGCCTGGCGTTCAAAGCCGCCGCCGCCGTTGAGAGGAGGTCCTTTAGGTGCGCATGGTTATTGCGGACCCAACGGTACCATTGGATCTCGCGGCGAGGTCTACATCGCCGGCGATGACCACATCTTTTTCGGGTTTTGTCGGACTGGCAACGGCAGCGTCGTTGTCGTTTTAGGACGAAATCCTCCATGTTTAATCGCTAATCATGTGTTCCAATCATTGTAATCATTGGATGTCTTAAGCGCCTTTAATCCACCCTTTAATGCGTGCATTTAAGACCTCCCTGCGGACCTCCTCATGGTCCCGCGCGCATTTATTCATGTCCAAGTGTGTGCGCGAGTTAAAGCGCTGGAGTGCAGGGCGTCCGGACCTCCTCAGGAGATCTGGGCGTCCAAGACCTCCCTTGCATCGGGGGCCGTCCGGACCTCCTCGGAGGTGCAGTGACGTTAGACCTCCGTTTAGGACCTCTCCGAGCCATCTCGGCCGTTCATGACCTCCCGGGTAGATCTTGACCGTCAAGGTCCTCCCTCGGACGATCTGAACCATCGAGGACCTCCCTTGGAACATCTGGACCGTCCAGAACCTCCCCTGTGAGGTCTTGACGATGTAGATCTTCCTCGGGGAGATCTTGATAGTTTGGACCTTCCTTTGGAAGATCTCAACCGTTGAGGACCTCCCCTTTAGATCTGGTCCGTTCCGGACCTCCCCCATCGTTGTGGTCCGTTGGATTTTCCATCTACGGCCACGACCTCCCCCTCACCTCGCGCATGTGAGTTGCTAAGAGGTCCAGGACCTCTGGACTTCACGTGCGCGTGTGTGATGTTCTCCTAGGAGGTCTTGGGCCGTTGGATCTGAGATCTGTGGCTCACGTCCTCCCATACCCTTGTGAGTTTTAGAAATTCCAGTGTGGTCTTAGTTAAACTGAAATAAGGTATAAACTTTAGAATTCCATATCTTTCTCATTTTAAATCCTTTTGAGGTCATTCAAATTGTGTTGGCTCTGTCTTGGACTTGACTTTAATCCAAAAATGATTGTAAGTTGAGTTCAACTCCAGAGCACAGTTTGCCATTAGATTTTAAAACCAACTTTAAAATATACACTCAAAATCAATGCTTAACTTGTAAAATACATAACTAATGCTCTATAGATTATTTTTGGGTGAGACCAACTTTGTTGGTTTCCTCTCTTAGTGAACTCACTGTGAAAATTGGTTTTGAGCATGTTGCTGCTAGGAAAATGAGGACTTGTGCATTATAATTTTGTTTAAGTTCTTGTTTTTGAAAAATTATAGAAAGTGCAATATAGCTCCAAATGAGGTGAACTCAATTGTGTTATTCATCTCATGAGGTGCTGGTTTTACAGTAAAAATTTCAGCTTCACTACTTTTCTAGAAAATGTTGCCTCATAATTAAATTAATGAATAGTGCAGTTTGGTATTTTAGGGGCTGAGCAGAATTGTTTTGCTCATAACTTTTGCATTGAGAATCCAAATCAATTGGTTCTTGTTGCAAAATTCCCTAAAAATCACCCTCTTGCTGCTGTAGAAAATTCAGAGAATTTGGAGTTCGTTTGTTGTGCTGTCTTTGTTGTGTTTCGTCGTTCTTATCGGTTCTTTCTCGCTTTTCCGTTGAAGCCGACATTTGTGGTGATCCGAGAGTGACCCTCCGCAACAAATTGACCAGCAACAGCAAGGCAAGCAGTTTGACCATTTCCATAATTGTCCCATTACTTTAAAGCTTAATATATTGTTTTACTTCTATGTATGCATGCTACTTTGTGTTAAATGTAAGCTAGCAATCCTATAGTCGCATAATCTGTAGGAATTCTTTATCCTCTACTACCAAGAGCCTAGGTTATTTGCTGTGGTGGGAGCTCGTTGGATGAGCTCTTATCACTTAGTAGTTTCGATGTCAATTGCTTAGACATGCTTAGTTATCGGTAGTAATGGGCGATCATCGACTTAGTCGATGGTCTTGATCACACAAGGATAATTATTCCTCCTATATGTCCAGCACTTGTGCTTTGATTAATTTGTAAAATAAAAAACTGAAAATAAAGGATTGATTTAGACTTGGGCATATTGGATGGATGGTGTGGTTTTTGGAATGTGGTAGTATGCCTGAGTCATTAAGGACCGAGTTACTTGCGCCACCGTTCTGAGCAATTTTGCGTGCTAACCACACGAGGGGCATATGGAACCCCTCTTGACTAAGTACTTTGGGCGGTGTTAATTGGGGTCGCTCGGTTGGAGTGTTTTTAAAAGATAAAATGTGTGTGTGATGTGGGAGGGAGCATTAGCTTCCTGAAGGTTGTGTGATGTCTCTTTCTCCCGTGGGTTGTGCGACTCGAATTAGCATTGTCTATTGGAAATATCTCGTAGGACTTAGCTGTCTTGCACACACTACTGATAGTGTGCTTAAAGGAAAGGCGGTCTGGCGTGTGGGTACATTGGTACACCCCGCAGGATAAAACTATTGAATAGCCTCGTCCTAGGTTATGGACACGCTTGGAACGCCTACGTGAGAACTAAACTACAACCTTTAATTAAAACTTGACATGGTTGGTATGAGCGGGAGTTCATGCTATTGTTGTGGTGACTTGGGTTAGTCACTTCGAGATTGTTCTTGTTGTTGTTACTATGTTATTATCTCGTTGTTACTTCAACATTTAAAATGCTTTGCCAAATTGCCTTCAATCTATTATGTTATTGCAAATAAATGTTGCTTTATGCTAAAATGAGTCCAAAGCCTCATCCACTTAAATAAAGCTTGCATGTAGCTATTTATAGTTCTGTTATCTCACACGTAAGTCTTGCGGAGTACTTTATGTACTCATCCGCCGTGGTTGTGGCAATTTTTGTGGCTTTTGTTGCAGAGGAAGAAGGAGAGCTCCAAGAGCCTCTCTTTTGTGCTACGTGTTGCGCTTTCTTGACGACTAGCTTGGCGGTCGGTCGAGATGCCTAGGGGTTAAGGCACACTTGATTGGCTTTGTGTATAGCCATCTTTATGGCACTTTTGCTTCATTGTTATCTTTGTAGAATTGTTGCTATTTGGCCTAAGGGCCTCTCTTTTGTAATAGCTTTTCCTTATTATTATTAACTTCGGTTTGTTGCTTATGTTCTATGTGTTGTATGGAATTGATACATTCTTTTGGTGTGAGGTATGTATCTTGCATCCCGGGAGTATACATCTCTCGAGACCGGTTTATTTGGTTGATAATACTAGGGTCAATTGGATGACTAAGTATTATGAGCCTAATAAACGTCGGGGTCTCACAGTTTCTGCCTCAGATACATCTTTGCCCCTCTGATGACGATATATTCCAGTTTGTCAAAATTCTCTAATGGTTTCATCGTCCTTTTCTTTTTCTTCATTTTTTAAAATTCTCCTCTAATGGTTTCATCGTCCTTTTCTTTTTCTTCATTTTTTAACTTGGCGGAGGCAATCAATTGGAAAACATACAAGCAACATCAATGAGGTGCATGTTGCCCCAAGCAGTATATATTTTGATTGTTTGTGATAATAAACTGTGTAAATAATAAATTTACTTTGTAAACACAATATTTTTTAAATATGTCATGATTCATGCTGACTGAAAGAGTCAATACATCTCCATATTCTTTTGTGACTAATTGTCTGTTTTCGCCATCTGAATATGTTTGACGTACTAAATTTATTTTGTATGGTTATTTAGTCAAACTTGTAGCAAGAAAATCTTCTTGCCTCTGCTGCAAGACATAGAAGTTTTAACTTATGAATGGCAATAGAGAGATTGGTGAGCTACAACATATTATATGCAAAAAATAATTTTTCGTTGCAACGCATGTGCACATGACTAGTAAGTGTTGTAACTTACAATACAAAGTGTGGTAACATACTAGGGGCTAAGTATGTTTGGAGCTTTTTACACTTGAGTCATAGCAATATGAGAATATGTGTTGCAGTTGAGTTTTCTTGCAACAATAGATTGGTCTTGTTGTAGTGGTCATGGAAGAAGAAGCTCACCAGAGCGGCAATGGTGCAGAAGTGCGCTCATCGGCGTCGAGAACGATACACATTTTCTCGCGAAACGAAGGAGCAATAAACTCGGGTGTGCACAAAAATGGAAAGTGGGCGAGCTGAGGAAGATGACGACGGGGTCAAAGCTTTAAATACAAAGTTGAATTATGCGATAAGAGCGGTGAGATGGCGGCGGTTGCGCGAGAAAACGACAGCAAGGATGGCTATCGCGCGACGGGATAGGGTGTTGGCACTGCCAGGGTGATACGGAACACTGTGCTGAGGCGACCGGGGCAGTTGAGCGTGAAAACTTTGGGGCGGTCGCGTCAGGCGAAGGGCGGTAGTCGTAGAGCGCGCAGCGCAGTGGGTGGAAGAAGGGTGCGGACACATGAGCCCGGCATGTCAGCGAGAGGGAGTGAGCGCACTGGCGTGGGTTGGCTCGAACGCATGGAGTTAGGCCACGCTGGGTTTCGGCCCAATACGGCAGGAAAGGGAATTAGGTTTGAATTTTCGAGAAAAGACTGAGAGTTTGATGAATTTCTAAACATAGCAAATGAGATCCAAAAATGATGAAAATGTTTGTGGAGGCTTCCGACACAGTTGTGTTGTATTGTGATTTTTTTTCAAATTTTATTTGTTCTGCATTTTTCTCGAAAATTCTTTCAAGCCACTATTTGTATGCAATTGAAATAATTGAGTTATGGAAAAAATTCAAAAATATGCTCAAAATACTTCCTCATTTTATTAACAGTACAAATATCCCAACTTTACATTTTTGGGATGTTACAATTTATACATGCATGCACGTTCAAATTTGCAAGTTATTTGGTTAGGCCTTGGTATACGCACGCATGTACGTACGAGTGATATCTATTTTGTTTCATATGTACACTTCCATGTATCGCCATAGTTTCAATTACTATAAAAAATAAGTTTAAATACATGTATAAACAGCTCCTCCAAACCCTAAAAAATAATTAGACTTTTTATCCAACGTACGCAACTCAAAAAGCCAACAGCATAAACAAACGTGGCCTAAATGATACATGATATGTTCTCCTTGTTGTACTTCTTCCGGTGTAAATTATGATAGGTCCCTTTCTTTTCTGCCACCCTCAGAACAAGTACAAGTTTGAATTTTGATACGTTTCGCATGTATGCATGTAGAACAAGCATGCAATCACAATACTATCTTGGCCTTCCATCGGACAAAGAACGGCCAAGGTTATATTATATGCACGGTTAGATGAACTGCGTATGACTTTTTATTTTGAGACGCACATGCACGTGACTCAACTACGCACGTGCACGTGACTCAACTTATAGTTATACTGTTTTCACACGCACATGCGCGTACACACGCCGGGCGCGAGACCGCCAGTTATCACAACGGGTCCGTCCAAAATCAGATCTCAAGATCCCAACACAGCACAGCAACACTGTCCGCTACGTCCAACTGCAGCCCTCCTGAATTAAACCGCCGTCCCGCCATGTAAAGGCGCGCGCGCGCGTGTCTGAACACGCTCGGCCGCCTACGCGCGCTCCAAAACGTCGCGTCCGAACGCGCGCGCGCCTGCCCCAACTCCTTAGAACCGACGCCCATACGCGCGCGCCTGCCCCAACTCCTTATAACCGGCGCCCCTACGCGCCGTATTTATACCCCTTCTCCCCCATCCGTGCCTTTGTCAAGCCCGGCTACTATCCTTCGACACCAAGTTACCTCACCTGAGCCATGGATCCCAAGTACCCGCTGTTCGCCGCTCCGGAGAGCTCGCCTGTCATCTCGGCGCTTGAGGCCGAGAACCTGCCCCCTGATGCGGCTCCACCTGTTCTGGCACCTGCACCGGCGCAGGCGCCTGTGCTGCAATGCCAGCAGCAACTGCTTCTACCGGCAGCGGAAAGTAGCGAGGCTCCGCTCGCCGACGCTCCTCCGGCCGAGAGCAAGACGACGTTGCTAGAAGGCTTAGCTTTCACGGGGGAGTTAACCGAAGAGGACATTGCTGCTATCTTTGAGAGCTTGGAACAGTCGTCGGACAAGGCGCAGGACATCCCCATGGACGACGAGCCTTTGTTCGAACCGTTCGAAGCAAAACATATGGATTGCACTGGCTGCTCTGTGCTAAGAGAGGTAGCACACGCGAGTGGTACGTACGTGCTCACGTATATACCATCTATATTTTGTGTAGTTGCATGTATCACTAGACCCTTAGTTTGTACTTACAAGACTGGTCACACATATTGCTAGCTCCTTAATAAATCTTGTCAAATTGACCCATACATTCAGAGTCTCGCCAGATGAAAATCAGGATCCATAGCTGCGACCCTGGGACCTTTGATCACGCTGTAGTTGAGGTCACATACGCTGGGGTCGCTGGACAGGACCCAGCAGTGGAACTGTATTACGTCGAGTAAGCGAGCTGCTCACTGACTGGAGTTGTCGTCAGTTGTATATGTAGCATACACGTCCCCTAGCGCTCTTTAACTGCGTTGCCTTCTCGATTTTGTTTCAGGCTTTTCAAGCGGACGAACGAGTGGGTTGAAAACTTCATCGCGAATATGATCGACAGGATGCGGAGTGGTACTAGCAGGCAGATGGAAGGTAACTACCGACTGAATCATATCCATCTTGTTTGACGATAAGCATAATAATAACATTTTGCGACAAAAAATACTTCAAGCGCCATTATCGCTTTTAATGGTAATGTGTTTATATACGTGTGTGCATGCAGGCGCTGCTGCAGCACCGACGGCGGGGCGGCTGCCTTCTGGAAACCCAGCCTTGGCCAGTAATGTACTGCCTCCTCCAGCACCGGCGATCCTTGCGTCAAGCGCCAGTACCGCGGGTGAAAAGAGCAAGCACGCGCAACAAAGAGATCGAGTGGCGAAAATGTCCATCGAAGACGCCGCACCATACCTTCACATGCGAAAAGCCGATGCCGCAAAAAATCTCCGAATCTCCTCCACAACTTTAATGCGCATATGTCGAAAGAACAAACTCTTCCGCTGGCCGGCTCGTAGAGTATGCGAAATTTTATATACATGCACGTAGTGTATGAATGGTCATGCACACTCGGTAGTTATACATGTTTCGTGTGTGATGATTTTCTTGTCGCTACAGGTTCAGTCGCTGAACAAGCAGATACAGAAGCTTGAGGAGAAAGCAATGAAGGAACAAAAATTTCTCAAGATTAAGGATGAAATAGATGAGAAGAAAGCTGAAAGGGCCAAAATTTACGCCAAACTCAGAAAACTAATAATAGACATCGTCGATGAATTTTCTTCTCCAGGAGGTGACAATGGTGGTGGTCCTCCCTCTCCGGATGGCGGCAACGCCGGCGCTCTTCCTGTCGTCAACTAGCCAGTATGTGTGCGTGTCATGTTGCAGCGCTGCTATGTACGTACTAGCCGAATAAAATGTTGGCAACACAACTACGTATTCCATACATTGCTGTATTGATATGCATGTTCTTCGGGACTGTCTAATATTCAAGTCATTGTGTTGCAGTCACATTTATGACATTATATAACATGGTAGAAAGCATACAGTCAAACTTTGTTAACTTTGACAACTAATATATATATAAATTATTCATACGATTCATATGAAAATTATATCATGAAAATATTTTCATAATATAATAAATATTTTCAAAGTCACATGATGAAAACTCATCGATGTCTCCGTAGCCAATTTCACGCAGCTGGACAAACCTCGATAAGACAAATCTATGTGAGTGCGTGATCTTAGCGGCCAAATGGTGACGTTTGGTCTCGACCCCTGAACAAAATATTTGTCACCAACAATACAACGTAACGATCAATTGTATCATCATATCTGTCGTGTGTCAAGCAAAAACTGTAAAGCAAGCATGGTACATTAAAAAGATCGAGTGGCGAAGATGGCCATCGAGGTGGCCACAGCCTTCACCTGCGGAAAGCCGATGCCGCAAACAAGCTTCGAATTCCCCGCCCACGATTTTGAAGTGCGTGTGCCTAAAGCACAAACTCTTCCCCTTACTGGCTCGCAGGGTACACGAAAAATTGTGTACATACATGTCTGTCTGATGGACACCACTAACGCTCAGTCATACAGTTCGAACTAAGGCTGGAAAAATAGCTCAAATGTGAGATCCCAGGATATTTAGCTTATAATGCTTAGTCTTCCAATTGACTCTAGCATCACAAACAAAATATTCTGTGCCTCGGAAAATGTGTACCTCCCAGAATTGCTGTACACACCATTTTACAAAATCATGCATCAATTCCATATACAAGCACAGAACCAAAGCAAGAACTAAACAATACAAAGGACATACATAATAGAGTTCTTACAAAAGGCGCCGACTGGCCAAATAACAAGCTAAAGAACTAAATAAACAGCGGAAGCAAAAGCCATAAAATGGCGATAAACAAAAGCTAACCGGTTTGCCATTAGCCCACAAGGCAACCGACCGGGCCGCCAGCTAGTCGTCAAAGTCGAAGTCTGTCTCACGATAGTCGATCCCTTGGGGATCAACCTTCTCTGCAACAATTAAGCAATGCAAATGAGTACAAAAATTTACACACAAGACTTACAAGTAACAGCCTATACATAGCTACATGCAAACTTAATCAAAGGAGAAGGCTCTAGGTTCATTTTCAGCATAAAGCAAATTTTCTTTTGCAATAATGGAATAGATTTAAAGCAATTTGACAATCAGTTTTTAAATGTTCAAATAACAGCGAGACAATACATAATAACAATAAGACAACATGGAAGTGACTAACCCAATAGCTACCACAACAATAGCACGAATTCCCCATTCGTACCACCCACAACAAGTTTTAATTAAAACGTTATAGTCTAGTTCTTGCATGACCTTACCAAGCATGTCCATAACCTAGGACGAGTTGCATGTATGGGGGTTAACCCTTAGCGAATCGCTGTCTCGGCTCCCACTAAGTACCCATACGAAGAGTAGGATGCACCGGCCCAGTCTAAGCAACTGCAGGTGCTCCCCTCCTTTTTCCAACAATGAACATTTTCCTCCATAACTACCACCAGCGACTCATTAATTAACACCCCTAAAGTACTTAGTCAAGAGAGGTCCCATATCCCCCTTGTGTGGTTAGCACGCAATAATTGCTTGGCTTAGTGACACAAGTAACTCGGTCCTTGTGGACTTAGGCACCATTCCAGTCACACCCAACAGATCAAACCATCGTCCATTGTGCCCAAGTCTATAACAATTTGTTTTCAGTTTTGACTTTACAAATTAACAAAGGACAAAGTGCTGGACATAATGTAATAATAGATTTGTGTGATCAAGATCATCGACTAAGTCGATGACCGCCCAATTCTACCGGTAGTTAAGCATTTCTAAGCATGACACCGATAAGACAATAAAAGAGCATAATTCAATCACCGGGCTCTAATTCACCGGCGAGATTAATAACTTAAGGTTAGTGGCAGGGGATAACAATTTAAGGGCAAACATGCAATAGGATTAGCTACCTCTAATCGGCAAAAATTAACTTTGACATAAAAGCATGCATACATACAATTTGTAAACAAAGTATTAGACTTTAAAAGTAATGGGATCAATATGATCAAACTACTTGCCTTGCTGGAGATGCTCAATATGCTGCAGAGGAACACACTCATAATCAACGAACTCGTCGGCATCTAACGAAACAACGAAAAGAACCGATAAGAACGAAGAACACCGAAAAGGCTCAAAAACCAACTTCAACCAAAAGCCATGAAATTTTGACAGTAGGTAGAGCTTGATTTTTAAGGAATTTAGCAATAAGAACCAATTGATTTGGATGCTCAATGCTAAAGTTATGGCCAAAACAATTTCAGCCAGTTGGAAAAATACTGAAAAATTCATCTCGGGTACTATTCATCTGAAATTAATTTTTTGGCACAAATTTCCAGAGAGGTGGTGCACCTAAAATTTTTATGGTAAACAGAGCACCATATGAGATGAACAACACAGCTTGATTCACCTCATTTGGAGCTAGGATGCATTTTCTATGATTTTTCAAAGACATGAAAAGGTGCACAAGTTAAATGCAACCACAAAATAGTAGCATGCCTAAAACCTATTCTAGAAATAAGCACACTATAGAGGAAACCAACAAACTTGGTTTCACTCAAAAAGAGCTACAGAGAAAAACTTATGTATTTTTCAAGTTAAACGAATTTTTAGAGCAATAAAGCTAAACCGAATTTAAAACCACTAACAACTTTTTCTGGAACAAAACTAAGCTTCCAACCATTTTTGAGTTTTGGACTGTATTGGCCCCCTAGCGCTCCGTAATTCCTAAACTAGCCCCGTTAGCTCTGAATTTCCAATTTTGGCCCCTATTTGGCGGCGTCTTTGTGAGGGGACATGACGACCAAGGTCTTCTAGTCCCACAACAGCACCTAGGTGCTGCCGTCCCACATAGCAGCATCTCCCCTCCTACCCTGGCGCACGCAAATCCAAGAGGAGAGAGAAAATATATTTAAGAATATTTCTTGGAGGAATTTTTAAATATAGCAAATTAGCTCCAAAAATTATGAAATTTTTTTTGGAGACTCCCAGAACAGTGTAATTGCTTATGCAATTTCTTCATAATTTTATGAGTTACTATTTTTTTGTGTAAAATTTATTTAAGTATACTGTTTGTAGGAATTTTCTAATATAGAAAATGAGGTCCAAACATTTTTTTTTCTAGGCTCCTTATACAATGTACTTGATTGTGTATTTTTCCATAATTTTATATGTTCCAAAATTGTCTCGACAAATTAAGGGTTTAGGTCTTGAAAATTAGGGAATGAAAGGTTTGGAAATTAGGGTTTCATGATTTCATGTGACTTGATATGTGGGAAGTTTAGTACCACATAACTACTCTAGGTAAGAGACACTCCCTCCTCACTTTGTCTGTCGCCCCATCGCTCGTCCCCCTTGCCCTTGATGCTCGCTTTTATGACAATTGTTTGATTGAGTAATGAGGCTAATGGTACGATGGGTGGTATGGATGATTTTGTTGGTGTTTCCAATTCCACCATAGAAATAGGTTTGTGCAACATACTTGGTAATTCGAGACCTCTTGAGGGACCACAAAAATAAATGCAGTGACATCGGGTCCCTGAAGTGGTCTTGGGAATTACCAAGTATGTTTCACAAACCTATTTCTATGGTGGAATTGGAAACACCAACGAAATCACCCATACCACCCATCGGTACCATTAGCCTCATTACTCAATCAAACAATTGTCACAAAAGCGAGCATCATCATGCAAGGGCACAAATGACGGACTTACGACAAAGTGAGGAGGGAGTGTATGTTACCTAGAGTAGTTATGTGGTACTAAAATTCCCACATATCAAGTCACATGAAATCATGAAACCCTAATTTCCGAAACCTTTCATCCTAATTTTCAAGACCTAAACCCTTAATTTGTCGAGATAATTTCGGAACATATAAAATTATGAAAAAATTACACAATCAAGTACATTGTATAAGGAGCCTAGAAAAAAAATTTATAATGTTTGGACCTCATTTTCTATATTAGAAAATTCCTACAAACAGTATACTTAAATAAATTTTACACAAAAAATTGTAACTCATAAAATTCTGAAAAAATTACACAAGAAATTACACTGTGCTAGGAGTCTCCACAAAACATTTCATAATTTTTGGAGCTCATTTTCTATATTTAAAAATTCCTCCAAGAAATATTCTTAAATATATTTTCTCTCTCTCTTGGATTTGCATGCTTGCAGTAGGAGGGGAGATGTCATTGTGGGATGGCAACACCTAGGTGTGTCATTGTAGGATTTGGCAGCGACCTTGTCACCATCGAAGCTCACCTTATCATGTCCTGGCAAAGACGCCAAATAGGGGCCAAAATTGGAAATTCAGAGCTAACGGGGCTAGTTTAGGAATTACGAAGCGCTAGGGGGCCAATACAGTCCAGACTTCACCATTTTTAGATTAAAGCTCCGTTAAAACCAGAGCCAACAAAATTTGAATCAACTTAAATGGAGTTAAAACGAATTAGTTAAGCATTTTCAAAGATTAACACAATTAACAGCATACAAATAAAGCATTATCGAAATCAAATAAGCAGTAAACACCATTCTCACCCACACTGAGCTAGCCACGCATATGACCAATGGGCCCTACTCGCGCAAGCTACATAGCCACTGACAGCACTGGCCCACTCAACAGCAGTGAAGCCCAACGCGTTGGCTCTCTCTCACAACGCGGGGTCAACCTTGGCCATTGGATCAAGATCTAAGGGCCCAGAATTTGTGAGACAATCGGAGGTCCGAACGGCCCAATGAATCTCAACCATTAAAAGAAGATCTGATGGTCAAGAGAAGTAGGGCGTTCGGACGGTCCAAATGGCCCAACTAATCTTGGTCGTAGATCTAAAATGAACAGTTACGAGCGAGGGTGAGGCTCGGGTATCCGAAAGTCTCTCAGATCTGAACCGCAGATCTGAAAACGAACGGCTGAGGTTCGATGGTCTGAACGTTCCACGAGATCTGAGCCACAGATCTCAAAACGAACGATCCAATATCCAGAGCTGCGCTGCGCACACACGCGCGCGGGCGTTTAGTGTGCATGCCCACAAGTTAGAGACGCAGAGCCACTTAAAGACAGCCATTTAATTACCTAACCAATGATTAGCAATGATTAGTGAGTTAATGACCGTATCTATGTCCTAAATGACAATGACTATGACGACCCCGTCCGACAACGGAGCCGAGGGCAGTCCAGGGCTCATCGCCGGCGATGAGGACCTCGCCGGCGCAAACCAAGGGCACCACTAGGTGCACAATAGCCTTGCGCACACATAGGGACCACTCACTGCGGTGGCGCCGGCCTAGGACGACGGTGACCCAGAGATGAACGTCGGTGCCAAGCACGGCCAAAAGACAACAGCACACATAGCTCCGCAGCAGTCCAAGTAAGCGAGTGCCCAAGCTACTAGGGGCTACCAAGGAGCTACCTTAACACTGGAGAGGAACAGAGGTGGCCGGAGCAGCTCCGGCGACGAAGAGCAGCACCGGCGCTGAGGAAGATGACGCGGTGAAGCCGGTCTGAGCAAAACAAACCAATTCGCGTGGTAGGGTTAGCTTCATAATGACTCATAGATGGACCATGAGCATTTAATTAGAAAAGGAAGCACCTTACCGGAGTTGGGGACGAAGGGGGTTAACTTCGGCCGACAGCGAACAAAACTCAAATTCGGCAATCCCTGAGAATGCCAAATAAAATTGAGTTAGGGGAAAAGCTTAAGATGACAAAGGGCGCAAAAGGATGCGGAAATATTTGAAGAACCACTGGAGTGCTGTGATGACAAGAGCTCACTCTGGCTGACAATGGCGCAGGGGGGGGGCTCTCGGGTGTTTGAGCTCAAACACACAGAGAGGGAGCTAGGGTTTGCAAGGAGTGCTGAAAGGAATAGAGGCTCAATGGCTACTTATAGCTGAAGGAGCAAGGAGTTGAGCAACGGCAACTCCATGGTGGTCAAGCCTGCCATGGACACGCTGAGAGGATGGGAGCAGGTAGAAGGAGGACTTTAGGGTAAAGTCACTGGCAAGCATTGAATGATCAATGCTAAGAGCCGTTGACGAGGACGGACGGGAGGTGACAAGGCTCTGCCTCCTTCTCTGCACACGCCATGGCGCTTGTGCGCGAGGAAGGGGAAGAACAGGCACGAGAGGGCCCGACTAGTCAGAGAGACATAGCCAAGGTGGCTCCAACCCGAGACTGGTTTGAACCCAAGCAACAGTTAAGCCAGATTAGGATTAGATTAGAACAGAGAGAGTTTGAGAATTTTTAAATGGGGTTCCTCAACTCCAATAATTCTGAAATAGGAACTGGAGGTTCCTCACTCTAGGATAAATCTTGTATAAATTTTCCAGAGGTTTTTATACAAAGCATTTTTCTCTAGAAAATTTCTCAAGGCTTATTCTAGGGTTTGACCAAGAGTCAAACTAGTTTGACTGGCCTCCAAAAATTATCAAATAATTTCTAAAAATTATGAAATTTTTCAGAGGAGTCACACAGCATCCCTAGAACCAAGGAAAAATATTTCCAGAGGTTGCACACAAAATTCTCAACAAGGAGGTCATGACTTTAGTCAATTGGAGGTTGAGGCTTTTGAATTCCATAATTCCTTTACAAGAATTACAGAAAAGTTCAAAAACAATAAGATGCAAGAAAAGTTTTAATTTCTACTCATTTTCTTACATTTGAAACACAAACCCATATTTGGGATGTTGCGAGCGAGCCTCTTCGCTCGCACTCATTCATTTCATCCCACGCTCTCTCACCGTTTCGGTGTTTCTTTTTGCAGAGAATTAAGTGTTGTTTAGAGCTATCATTAGCGGTCATATAAGCAGGTAGTTTTTATCTATTGTCTTTGTTAAATGTGTAGTTAGCTAATTAGTTGATTAATCGTAATTAATTAATTGTAATTATTTAGACGTAATTAATTTAGTCCCCATCATTTAGGCATTTTTAAATTTATGTTCCAAGTTAGCAGCAACAAATCTACGTGACCATAATTAATTTGTTGGTATTTAGGAACTTATAGTTAGTTAGTGCTAACTATTTAGTTAGTGGAATGATGAATCGACTTCACACTTCAATTTATGTAGACTTTCAGGCCCCGGATTTAGGTAGAACACTACAAATTAGAAGAATAATATTATATTACATGCCTATGGATTTCTTATTTGATAAATGATATGTGGTCTAACCCACATTTGTTTTTAGATTGAACACATGTATTGTTCCTTTATCACTAGAAACAGCCAAATACTGCAAATTATTTGAGAAAGCCAAGCTATATATTTATGCTCTATCGACACCTCTCTTTACCTACAAAAGAAGCAGACAAAACTTAATTGCTATATCCCCAGCAATGAAAAGGTAAGGAAATGCTAGACTTCATTTCCTTGTAAGTTTTCCATTGATTAAGAGTTAGCAAATTGACAAGAGCATCTTGTGTAGTTAGGAACTCAGTGTGCTGCGCTAGTGAAAATACAAAAGAGCAGTATAGGTTGGGTGTAGTTGCAGATATAGTTCCATAACCATATGTAGAACTTTATATATCAAGCTAAGTCAAAAACTGCAAGCACATTGCAGCAAGATTCGTAAGAACTATATGAAATCCAAATATATAACAAAAACTAATACAACACTTTGCATATCTACATGAAAATAAGAATTGCGTATTACATAATATTAGAATTAATCAGTCACTACTAGCATGTACAAGCTAACGCTTCTTCGGGGACATCCAAGAATATACAAATATAACCTTCACAATACCAAATAAGTAATGTAGTTTTTTTTTGTCTCTCCAGATGATATGGAATTTGTATGTACTACAGAACTCCAACCTAAAAAAATGTTTGTTATGCATTAGATTTTTAAAGGTAACAAGAAAGGATTCTCTTTAGAACATGTTAATTTGCTTATTCGGTATCTCTCAGTTCTCAATATTTCTCATGATAGATGAGTGTAAGCAAAGCAAAAGAAATGGTGTAGAGCCCTGCTTAGTTATTAAATGATTCACCTCTTAATCTTAATGAGTCATTATGGTGCTTTTCCCTTTTTAATCAGTCATTATGGTGCTGTATTCTTTTTGTTTCTTTTCATCATAGCATATTCTTGATATCATTTGCATGACATTCTGTGTAACTAAAGAATAAAATCTTCCATGATCTAATCTCAAATCGTTTAACATGCTAGCATTACAAATAGTGCTTGAGGTGTTTTTTCCTCATGCCTCACCTGATCACTTTGGTCAATAGACCACTGCTGTAGCCACCCTTGCTTTCATGCCCTGTTTGTTATGTTGCGTTGTGTACATCCGGTTGTTTTTGCTGTAGGTAATTTCAAACATGCAAGACTTGGTAGTGTTTTATGGTCGTACGGGCCGGACCCGATCGGTTGGACCTATCGAGATGCTAGTACAAGGTGGTTCGAGCGGAGAGGCTCGCTGCAATGAACATTCATGAGCTTCGAAGCTACATCCAGATGGAGTTCATCATGGAGGCAACGACGAAGAAACTTGTGATTGAGGGATCACTCACACGAATGCTGGGTGGGAGCTGGTGAAGTTGAATGGAAGCATAGCATGGAGGCAGTACATGCAGATTGCCTCCCAGCCCGAGGTGGCCATTTACGGGAAGCCGATGGTGTACGTCGAGTTTGTACGCAAGGCGCTGGTAAAGCTTCATGATGCCGAGGCCTCGACAAGCAGGCAACCGCAGGCGGAGCTTGAAGACGGTAGCATGGAATGTGATGTCTCAGAGGAAGGCTCGTGCATAATTTTGTGCGTAATGAGGGGGTGGAATTGTGGTGGTCGGCATTGACTGCCACAAGTATCTACCGGACCAACCTCTTGGATTGGAGTCTGATAAGGATGCCGACCCAGGCTCGGATGGTAGCAATGAGGACACACACCAGGCCGGTGGTCCAACTGGGGGAATCGTGTGATCGGAGGTGCCTTATGTGGCATCGAGACTTGATGATGTCGCGGTGCGTTCCCTCGTACTGCCGCAAGAAGAAGGGTCCTATTGGGGGTTTGATGCCGACACCCTCTTGTTGGCCAGTGCTTCCCTAGCATGGTGGTCGTGCAACAAGATATAGCATGATACGCCTTGTCCATCAGCCATGTGTACCGAGTGCACCAGTCCAACCCAGGACATTAAGTAGTGAAGTGCGTAGTGAAAGGCTGCCCTGGCAAGGTCAGCGATCACCGAGCAAAGATCTTCGGCTCGGTATTCGCGGTCAAGGTAGTGACCGACCACACTTGTGAGCTTAGCGAGCCCCTACGACAACATCGGAATGTGACTTCCGCATATGTTGCAAACCTCATCAACCACCTAGTTGAAGCGGACGTGTCCGTCTCCCCCAAGATGCTGATGTCGGAAGTCGCCAAATATAATTGGTTATCTAGTAAACTATAGCAAGGTCCAACGAGCCAAGCAGAAGGTCATCGAGTCCAAGTATGGGACATATGAAGAGGTGTACAACCTTGTGCCAAGATTGCTGCTTCAAACCCCTACGTAAATAAGCTTGAAAGAGAAGATGCTGACAGATGGCACAACTGCTTCATACTGAACCGGGTGTTCTGGGCTTTTGCCCAGGCCTTTCCGGGCTTCTAGTTCTATCGTCCTGTGCTCACGATGGATGGCACTTTCCTTAGGGGAGTACAAGGGCACTATTCTCACCGTAGTGGCGGCCGACGCAAATGACCAGCTTCTCCTGGTGGCTTTGCCATTGTGGAGAGCAAGAACACATCTAGTTGGCTGTGGTTTCTGGCGAATGTGAAGCGGGCGATCATGGGAGACCGATGCAACGTATGCCTTATCACAGATTGCAATATTGGGTTGTTGGCGGTATCAACACCATGCAGCACAGGACGGAACCCCCGAACCAGTGGAACGACGTGCAATCTAGGTGGTGCATGAGGCATCTTGTATCTAACTTGTTCACGTGGTTCCACAGCCAGGATGTTATGAAGACATTCAAGGTATTGTGTCTGCAAAACCAGAGGTGAAAGTTTGATTCCATTTGGAGAGACCTCGAACACCGGACTTTGATGCATATAAGGGAGTCCACTCCGGAGGTAAATAGGAGAAATTGTCCCTTCCCTCTGACACAGATGGTGCGAGGTACGGGATAATGACGACCAACATGTCCGAGGTGCACAACAGCATCCTCAAAGGTGTGCGGTGCCTCCCTATCACCGCAATCATTGAGGAGACATGGACTCGCACTACTGGTTATTTCATCAATAGAGCCACCTCAGCCAAACGACAGATGGAGGAAGGCAAGCAGTGGTCCGATAACATGCAGAGGCACATGGACCTAAAGATGGAGAAGGCCCGAATGCACGACACCCGGGTGATTGATGGCCTCAGAAGGAAGTATGAGATCAGGCTTCAGCGGAAACATGTCAATAGTCATGCCAGGGGGAAAAGGAAATAGGCATGCATCTGGGGTGAAGTGGCGACATGAACCAGCAACAAGCCCAAGCTCCTACACAAGCCATGCTCACATGTGTACAAGGCATGTGCTCAAATGAGGCTGATATCTATGCTATACATCTCCGAGTACTACGACATGCATCACTTTTTCGATACATGGAGTGCAGAGTTTCACTTGTACGGCTTGGACATGAACTACAAGCATCTTTGGATAGACATGGTGTAATGGGGCCCAAATAAGGACTTGAAGAAAACAAGGAAGGGTCGACAGCAGACGCGACGCTTTCGGAACGACATGGATACAAGCCAACGTACCAATATTAACCGCACAATAAAGTGCAGGATATGTAAGACCCCTAGGCACTCAATAAAGGATTGCCCGAATAGACTCAGCTCGTCTGGACGTCATTCAGTGTCATAATTTAATGCATTGTCCTCCTTGTACCATAAGTTAATGTATGATGTGTGTCAGTAAAATGCATTCCACGCCTTTACCATAATAGACGGTTGCAAGTTATTACTACCACTTCAACGACTTTGCATCACACTAACTCGTACGGTAACAGAAAAACAACACCACAATGTGACGTGACCCAACGAATCTGCTTCCCGCAGGACGATGTGACCTAACGAGGTAGCTTTGCGCAGCGACATGACCCAACGAGTCTGCTTCTCGTAGGACGACGTGACCCAACGAGGCAGCTTTGTGCAGTGATGTGACGCAATGCTGCCACAAGATTCCTCCTCAGGGTCGCGGCCTCGCAAACGCGAATTTCCTTCAGCCGAATTACAATTCAGTCGTGTACGCAGGGTCAGCTTGGTATATAAGTACTACCCCTACCACGACGGATTCTCCTACATCAAGGCTTCAACACAATCTCACTCAGATGGAGAACCAATGAGACAAGATCCGCAAACTCACAAGGGGTGCTGTGGCCTGGGATGAACAAAAGGAGCGTGCCAAGAGGGCACCTCCCCGCAATGACGCCCCTGTAGCAGCAACCCCTACTAGAATATTCCAACCGAGCATTTGCCACAACACCCGCCTGAGAGGGAGACGCCTCCCCTCTGTTGGTGCAGGGAAACAAGCAAGTTCTTCAAGTCCAAGCAGCAGCTCAGCCTGGGCATGTGTTACTGGTGTTGCACCAACTACTTCTCGGACTATCTCGACCGCTGTTAGGACTCGGGCCACTATCGTTAGCTGGTAGGGACCGATTATAGTATGTTTTCCTACCATTTCTCTTTCAAAGTACGCACTAACAACCTCTCCCGTGTACCCGCTATGTGGCTACTGCAAGTGAATCGACCAAGGGATCCACCCACACAACTAGTGGCGTCTCGACTGCGACGAGTGGGATGCCAAGAGGGACCGGACCGTAAAAAGAGGGAGGAGGAGCACCACAACGAAGAGCACAACGTGCGTATCCGGTGGGAGACACAAGCTCATCTTGAGGCGTGCATGCGCAGGGAGTGTGAGGCTCGCAAGAGGGAGTGCGAGAAAAAGAGGGAAATAGCGACCGAGGCCAAGGCGGCCAGCGAGGAGTACAATGCCGAGCTCGCAAGGAAGGGCAAATGGCTCCAGCCCACACAGTAGGTCATGCCATTCCATAGTAGTCCCCCGTCCTACCCGCCATGTTACTCCTATCTCCTAAAGGCATGTATACTTACATGGTCCGGATACTTATGTCGTAGTGTACCGTAGTAGTAGCGAGGAAGACTAATGCAATTAGTCGAACCATCATGCCATGTGACCACATGTAACATGCTTCTGTCTGCGGACTCTAATGTATGTCTGGTTTCGTACAAAAATTGGACTTCATGACGATGTGAAAATGAATGATCCAAATATAACGATGTGAAAATGAATGATACAAAAATGTTTCAGATGCATCTACAAATTATTGCATAACAAATGAATTGCATACATTAAGCTGATACAATATGGCTCACTCGGCTGAGCCACTACCACTACTCTCTTCTCGCTACGGCTGCAGTTGCGGCTGCGTCGTCGTGCATGTCCGGGTTTTGCGCTGAGCATGTCCGGTGGGATATGTCAGCCGGTCCGGAGAGCGCGTATCGGATCGGAGGGCATACGGAGTCTGTTGAGTGCGCGGAGGGACTTCTGCAATCATGCCCTGAACAAGTGACTCCGTAAATTCATCCCTGAATTGTCCGCCCCCAAGGTACGCTGTCTGCAACTCCGGTCGGGCGGAGGAGCTATTGGCCTTGATTGCACACAGTGCTAGTGACCCTAGAGGAGCTCTGTCCTGCGTATGGTCCAAACCATGCGTACAGTCCAAATCCCGCATATGGTCCAAACCCTACGTACTACTCCATCGCAGGAGTTGGGAGGCACGTATCCTCGTCGGTGGATGAATCGCAGTCGCCCCGATGGTCAACTGAAGGCTAAAAGATGAAATGATGTTAGTCAAAATAAATACTCTAGACGTAAACTAAGAATCTCGTACCTCTCGGATGTGCAGTGCAGACGAGCGAGGTGGAGCACCAGTCTGTGTACGGGGTGCTGATGGAAGAAGTGATGTATCCCGATGGACCTGTGGGCGGAGAACGACATGATGTGAGCAAAAAAGTAAGACATAACCAAAAAAATAGAACCTAGATTTGTACATGAATTACCTGCCCACCGATCTGGCCCAGGGATGACCGACAGAGAGCGCTACAATGCCCGTCAGTGCCACTCGGTCGTTATGACCTAGGAGGTGTGCACGGAGCACCCACCTAGTGCCCTACATGCTGGACATCGTTCCTCGAAGAGCCGCAGCTCATGTTCTTTAGTGCATTCTTCACTAACGCAAAGATGTACTTCAACGTGTTCAGAAGCCCTAGTACGATGTGCGGGCTATGGATGGCAGTCTTCGATGCACTTACGATCTGCTGCAGCCGCTCATACTGAAATGAAAGAGAACACATGTTCAGTAACAAACTTTACAAATACCATCAGTGAAACAAGCAAAGAATGATAGTGCTTACGATATCGTCACATCGCAAGGCGATGTGCTGATCAAACGAGCGACGGAGCCTCTCCTGATGCGTCACCTCCTCCGAACGCTCTGGTGGAGTACAAGTTAGTCTGGAACGCGACACAGGTACGTACCACACCATGTACTACCGGTACATCCAGATGTCATAGGGTCTCTGCTCTTGCATGACCTCGGCGTGCGCCATCTTCATCCAGGTCGTAATCCAATTGTGCTGGACTACTTGCCAGTCCTCGGCGTGTCGGCCCACCCTGGATTGACTACATTCGATAGTGATCCGTGTCAAAACATGGAACCGGGGGGGTACAAAATGCAAACAACTCTTGGATGGAGTTGGACTCACAAGTGGACGGCTCGCGGCAGCATCCTGCTGTCAGGAGGGGGCACCACCTGGTACATATCAAGCTGACGCATTACGCGCTATGGCGCATAAGGCTCCACCATGTGGGCGAACACCAGGTGGCAGGTCGTCGCCCACAGTTCTGCGTCTTGCATGCATTGCACGAATAGACCCTGCGGCGCTACCGTGTGCATGAACTTTGGGGGTCCATGGAGTCCATATGATGTCATTGTCATGCAACGACTCGAACTTGTTGTGGAACAACAAGTAACACCTGGCCAGTCTGTCCTTGGCCCAGCATAGCTAGACGGCAGTCCAACGATAGCCCATAGTGGGCCCGTCGATCGGGTCATGCAACCCGGGGTAGGGGTGCACAACTCTCGTGAAGGTGAGCCGCCCAATAGGGAAGTGCTCCCAACTCCACAGTTGGAGGAGCACGTAGCTCACAGCAAGGTTCGGTCTCACACCAGTGTGGCACTACTAAGCGTCACACAGCCCTCTGTATGTGGTGTAGAGGACGGCTGACCCCCAACTATACTGAGGCATGGCTGCAGCCTCCACGTTGGCCAAGGACTTAGCGATGTAGATGAAACTAGGGTACACCCAATTGCCTTGTGTAGTGGGAAACATGGCCCAGCCGAAGAGATGGAGAAGGTACATGATGAGGTACATCCTAACAACCTCGTCATGTGCATTCGGTGGTCATTCGCTGAAGTTCTTCAGCCAGGTCCAAGGGACACCACGGGAGCTATCTGGAAGAGGTATGCCAAAGCGAAGCAACAAGCGAAGTCTTCGATCGCCGCCTTGCAGGCCGAGAAACAGCGCCTCACCCACGATCGGGAGTTCGGTCAAGAATGCGACGTCTTGGAGAGTGACTGTCATCTCTCTCCACCGAAAGTGGAAAGTATGAGTCTCGGATCTCCACCTATCGACAAGGACCGACAACAAACTCCCGTCTAGGGTGAAGTATCATTCAACTGAGAGCAGCCTAGCAAAGGGAAATAAGCCTGTGGCCCGAAGAATTGGGACGTAGCGATCATCGAGCCCCAATAACGCATCTCAGACCGAAGTGCCAGGGGTAGAGGCATGACTTGCAAGAGAGGGAACACACAGATTAGTAGTGAATAAATCAACAATGACGATAAATTACTACAAATTAAAAACTAAGACTAAGCATGCACAACAAAATAAATCTGCACTAATTAACTACGAGCAAATTAATTAGGACTAATTAAGTACAACTAATTAGTAGGATTAAATTAGTTCTGACCAAATTAATATGAGTATTTCTAACCTCCTAATTAATTTAAACTAATTAATTACGGCTAGGAAAAAAGTTACAACTTCATAAATCAGCTAAATTATTTACGATCGACTAACTACGATTAATTTAATTATGGCTACTAAAGTATGACTAAATAACTACAACCGATTATTTGCAACTAATTTATTACGAGTAATTCACTAACTGATTAAAATATGTACGATTAATATAACAACGACTAGTTCATTAGGGGCTAATTTATCGCAACTAACTAAATAACACAAATATAATAGCGCTTAAATGGTAATGACTATAATAATTACACCTAAGTAACTACAACTAATTAACTACACATTTAATAAAGACAATTTGTACGAGATAAAAATTTACCTACTAATATGGCAGCTAATGACGGCAACTTAACAATCTTTAATCGTGCACAAAAATGAAACTGATCGAGATGACAAAAATGAAAGCGAGCGAGGAAGAGTGTGAGTGAAGAGTCTCGCTTGCTTCCTCTGAATTTATAGCGTGAGCGAGTCGAAAACTCGCGCCGCTAATGACGGGAGGAATCAATTTGCGCGAGGGGTTGAAAGACTGGCGATTGAAAAGAAAGTGAATCGGTCAATTCGTTGTTTCAGCTGGACGCACGCAGGGACCTATTCTTTCGATCGGATGCACGTGGGGACCCGGGCGGAGGGCGGTCAGCCTCGACCTCATGCAGGAGGAATGACCCTGGCATCTTGGCGTTGCTGTGTGGAGCATCCGATGGCAGGGCGAGCGGACGCGTCACGTGTCCGAGTGTGGGATGGGCGAAGGAGCGCGCCTGTGCTGCCGCGTGGCGTGTCCGGGCATGGGACGGGCGGAGGAGCGAACGCACTGCCGCCTGGACGGTCGCACGCGAGGGGCGAAGGAGTTGGCGTCTACGCATGGGGTGTTCGGACCACGCTGTCCGTGCACAGGGCGTTTGTCTGGCATGGCGCTCGCTCACTCGTTCGTTCGTCCATCAGACGGCTATCGTAGCCAAATTCGCAATTGCGCGCCAGCATGCACCAAATCTACTATTCCGTCCCCAAATACGGCCACTTAAGCCAAAAATTCGTTAATGTGAGTGGTAAAAATTTAACTGTACACATTTTATAAGGCAAGGTGGTCGAGAGAATCTCCCTATATAAAAGGGCGCAGCGATGGGAGCTCCTCAGGCTCGCTACGTCACCAATTTTGTTTGCTTCGTTCGATGTCCTCATTGGTTGTTGAGGGTCATTCGATCGTTCTTTGCTGCTCGCGTTTTGTCATCTTGCATCGTTAGAGTTGGATCTGATTTGGTTCACGTGCGTTGTCCGATCGGCCGATCGATGCGCTCGGAATGGATAGCTTCGAACGTTGTCTCGTTTCTGCGGTTCTTTTCTTCGATTGCGTGGTGGTCGGCCTCCTCATCTTCCTCTCCACCCTCCTCACCCTCGCGCTCCAGCGCCTCCTCCGCCGCCCAGCGCTCGCCTCCGCAGCGACGTTCTTCCACCCCTACACCAGCGACGGTGGTGGCGGGGAGCGCATGCTCTAGTGCGTTGTTTGCGCTGTGCAGGAGCTCTACCCTAGCCTCCTCTGCACTGTCTTCATCGGTGACGCCAATGCCTCACCTGATGGCCTCGCCGCCCTCGCAATCGGCTGGTTTAGTGTTCATCTCCTACGCCCGCCATAGGTACGGCCTTAATCGGCGGCTCGTCTAATTAAACGCCTCTTCCTCCTCCTCCTCCTCCTCCTTTATAAGCGACCGGTGGTGGAACCAGAAGGGCCCAGAGCTCTATCTGCCGAGGTCAAGTCCTACCGTGTCGCCTTTCCCCTCCTCTCCTTGACGTCCGCACCGTCGAACAAGGTGACCTACCCGCTTCATCTCATGGTTCCCTCGGTTAATTTCATGTTTGCGAGCCTTAATTTTGTGGAGTTTCTCGTGGTTCGTTCCGTCTTGCGATTGATTTGTTGACACGTTGTTGGATCTCCTGTTCCTATTCTCGCTCCGAGCGGAACAGATCTCGGGGAGGATTGTTGCGTTGGTTTATTGGTATGGAGATTTTTGGCTCCGATTGGGTGGTTTAGGGGTCTCGGAGGGATGGTTAGGTTTGGTTCAGGCTCGTTTTGACCCCCTGGATGGCTGAAATTTTGGGTCTGATATTGGGGAATTTTTAGGTTCAGGGAAGGCAATTTGATCTGTTCGGCTGATATGAGCATGTTGTTTTGGTTGTCCTTAACTTGTAGGCTGCTTTTAGGCTATCAATTGTATGAATAAGGAGGCAGATTATGTTATATGATGTTTTACCTGACATATGGAAGTGACTAAGAATTCTCCAATCTCCAGATGTTGGAATGTCGAGTACTTTGCTTATTGGAAGACCATGTCTGCTTGATAATACCATGATGATATGGTACTATGGTTTTGAATATACAGTGGCTCATCTATTGCTGGTTGGTTTCTTAAACTACATATTTGGGGATGGATTCCATTAGCCACTGTGATGATAACTAATAGATCTTTTTTTGTGGGAACATGCAACTCTTGTTAGAAGTTTTCTGCTATCTAGACAATATACATGGGAATGCTGTATATCAGTGCTGGTTATTACTTGTCTTATCTTTTCATAGTAGCTTTAAAAGTTTAAGTATCCCTGTATGACTCTGGATGATGGGAGATTGATTGGAATGTTTTGCAGCTCACACATCAAGACCAACAAAGTCAAGCCTTGATCTGTTTGGGACCAATCAAACTCAACAGCCAAGTTTCATGTACGATCTCGGCGTCCGACTTCCATCGCTTTTGGTATGTACTAAGCATGCGATACTCGATTATTTAATCATCATAACATGTCCTCTGTCAAACTATAACAATTTGATCATTTGTTAATAGGTTCTCTGAGAATAAACCCTTCTATGTTTCATAAGGTTCTATCTTACTCGAATAACCTATAGATTGTTCAATTATGATTCTATTAGTTAGGAGTATAGCACTTGGTGGTTTCTAACCGGGTAAAAGTTGAATTTTGATTTCTTTTAGGCTTATAGCGGATGTTGTTTTCTCAATTTACCTTGGTGGGTCTAAATCGATGCCTTTGCTTCTTTGCATATGAGACTAACATAATATGAGTAATCAAATCCATTCTTCTTACTTCTGGTTGAGATAGACTCTTCAGAGAGGTCTAGATTTGGCTTTTGAATAAGATATTTCTTTTTGTCCATAATTGGCTTGCGAGCGATCGACTCTCTTTGATTAGGATTAGGAGAATAAATTATAGGAATAATCTTGTCAGATCGATAGCTCAGTGTCTTTTCCATGGAGAAATTACGGAATCGTGAGATCTCTACTAGAGGAAATTGTGCTCTTTGCTAGACCATTTGATCTAAAATCCTTCTTTCAAATGAACTAGCCTATTCCTTATTCCATTCCTTAGAAACGACTTTTTCGTCATTCTTTCTCTCGGTGCCTCTCTGAAGTATACTCATACCTTTGGTGAAATAAACTTTGATGTATTAACGTGCGGCGTCTTGAGGTTCAATCTCTTCTTGACTAGGCGAACAGAGCGATGGCGGCTAGCTTACTTTAACCAAACCAAAGGGCGCGAAAAAAGAAAGAAAAATCGCCCCATCTTTACTTTATTTGGAATATCTATGGATCAGGTTGTCAGTGATAGTTTGTCTCAATGGTATCCAGTTCTTCAGCATGAATGATAGTTTGTCTCAATGGTATCCAGTTCTTCAGCATGAATGCATGATGATTTTCTACTTACCCAAAGTACCTGCTAAATTTGTGTGAATTACCTATTGCAGGTCAAATGCATCATGGATGGGGAAGGATAAATTCTTTTACAAACGAGGAAGTGGTGGGCGAGGGACTCACGAGCAGTTCGAGTTTGTTGGGGCTTTTTTTCGTACGAGGGGGTGGGACGATCATTCCGTTGCGCGGGGGTAAACCCTTTCTTTTATTAGTTAATATTGTTTGATTTTTTTTTTCATACGAGGGGTTAGGACGATCGTCCCGTTGTGTTAAGAAAATTCTAGGCCCAGTTCTTGGGATTCAAAATTTCAAACAGGGTGTTAAAATGAAGTCTTGATATCTGATGATTCCTTTATGTGTTTGCATCATCTACTATTGATGCATGCCTGTATTAGTTTTGTAATATGATGCAACAATAATATTTTCTATAAGTATGGTAATGCTTCAATGTAAAATTTTGCTGAAAAAAGCTAATTCTAGGATGCATTTTATGCATTGTATTAGATTATTCTGATTTACATATAGTTATTTGTCATTTCATCAATTTCCGTGTTGGCGTGATTTAAAAATGTCAATATGCTAGGGCAAAAGTGGTAAAAAGCGAAGAGGCGTGTATGGGGCCTTTTGGCTGATGAGAATACCATGGTGACTGAATTTATCTTGATGTTTGTTCTTCTTTCCTTGAATATACTCAAGTAAATATGCTTTAGTAAGTAATTTTTGATTAATGGTAATTTTAGGCTGGACAATTTGTTATAGAATATTGTGGAGAAGTAATATCATGGAAGGAAGCCAAGAGGAGATCTCAAGCATACGAAACCCAGGGTATGCAAATACTAGACCTTTTCTAATGTAACAATTATGGCACCTTTTTGCTAGCTATGATATTTTGCTATTGTTCCCCATTAGGTTTAACAGATGCCTATATTATTTACCTCAACGCTGATGAGTCTATTGATGCAACAAAGAAAGGGAGTCTGGCTAGATTCATCAACCATTCATGGTAAGTTTCATACCAAACACATAAGCCCTTTCCTATATTTTGTTTCTTTTATTTGCATTATTTGATCATTGAAATTTTTCTTTCTTTGACATTTAAATGATTAAATCTAACAGCTTGTTATTGAAGCATGCAGCCAACGAAATTGTGAAACAAGGAAATGGAATGTCCTTGGGGAATTAAGAGTTGGCATATTTGCAAAGCAAGATATTCCTATTGGAGTGGAGTTATCCTATGACTACAACTTTGAGTGGTTTGGTGGTGCGATGGTGTGGTGCCTTTGTGGAGTACCCATTTGTTTTGGGTTTCTTGGGGCTAAATCATGTGGTTTCTAGGTGGATTAAAAAATGTTGTTATATATCTCATGAGGCGAAGAAAGTGCCTATTTCATGCTTGACTTTTGGCGCTAGAATTTGTGAAAGGAACAACTTGTGCCATCTTTATGACTTTCTAATTAAAATTGCGAGCATATTCTTTAGTGTTTGTCCCTTCTATCCATTAGGCCACTATCATTGCAGAACAAAAGCATTGATTTCTCTTTGGTTTGCCGCCTTTGCACATGTGATGTCTCTTTGTGATGTCTTTTTATTTTGTGGAAGACTGTATTGTAATTAGGATTGTATGTGCAGTAGTCACTTCATCGTGGTTAATATATAAAGTTAGAAACCAATTACTTTTCATTGTTTCAGGTCATTCTTGCATTCTTTTTTTTAAGTTAATATTTGGAATGTCCAACACTTGCCTAATGCATGCTTTATTGGTTGTCATGTTTTAGGAGGCCACATACCTGTGGGAACATGATGATGACAGGTAGGCTTGTTCTTGCATAGGATGCTGTGTTTATGTCAAGTATAAAACATTATTTAGCCTAAAGAACTCTTTTAAGATGTGTATTTTTAGCTCCCGAATGATTCTATAACATAGTCTATTATTTATTGACAACCATAGGCCCATGCTTGACATTCTTATATATTTCTTGCCTTCGATGGTTGCTTCTCAGGCTTGCCTCACCGCGCCAAGGCGCGGGCAGGCTACTAGTCTCTATATAAAAGCTGGCGCACTTCGAGGCTGGGGAGAGTGTCCACGTCGCTTTTTTTAATGATCCGTTCGATTGCCTGTGTTTCTCATTCTCATCATTCGATCTTGCTGCTATCCTCGTCTTTACGATCGTCGTTTCCTTCTTCTGTGGCTCAGCCCCTCCACTACATCCCCTCCGTCCCGGTTTCTCCTTGCCGCCCTTCCCTTCTTACCAAGCGCTCGTTCCCACACCGTTCGATCGGCTCCCTCATCTCCCCCTCCCTTCCGGCATCCTCCCCTCTCATCCCCAGGGCCTTTAGATCCATGCCCAGAGCACCCCGCCGCCGCTTCTGACCTCGCCCTCCATCCCCGCTATCCTTGTAACACCCTGATTTTTGGAGCCTTTTTGAACTTTCAAAATAAAAAGAACCATTTTTCTTTGATGAGAATTCAAAGCTTAACTTGAGAATTTCAGAATGGATTTTAATGGATTAATTCGAACTACAAATAAAAATCGCATGAGGTTATTTGGGTTTGTGGAGTTTTGGTGGTCTCCTCTTTTCTGCGCTGGCTTTGTTCTCCTCTGGTTAGGACCTCCTTAGGTCCGGACCTCCCAAGTGGTCCGTTTTTCTCTTGTCCAGACCTCCCTTCCCAGGTCTGAACCTCACTCCTGTTCAATTGAACTCACTCTCTGTTCTGTTGGACCTCCCTGTGTCCTTCAGGACCTCCCCATGTCCTCTATGTAACGTCCTGTTTTTCCTAGAGTTCTTGCCGTTTTCAAAGCTAAAAGGAACCATTCGGTTTATTTGTCTGCTCAAGCTTAACTTGGGATTTCGAAAATTTGGGAGTTTAACCTGACCTAACCAAACTTCAACTAAGTCTATTGGTTCGTGTTCCTTGTCCTTTTGAGGTTCTCCGGTGCTCTCTGGTTTTAGCACTTCTTTTTCTTTTGCGTGCTCTGAGTGCCTTTTGTTTTAGCCCTTTCTCTGGACCTCCTCTGTGTTCATAGGACATCTTCTAAGTCCTTTGGACCTCCTCTGTATCCTCTAGGACCTCCCCCATATTTGTTTGGACCTCCTCGTGTCCTTCAGGACCTCCCTGTGACCGTTAGGAGACTTGTATTGAATCCAATCAAAACCCCGAAGCAAAACAACCAAAAATACCAAAAACTCAATTATCAAATAGATGGGTGGTCAGACCTCTGAAATTGGCAGGTCAAATATTTTGCCTAGCGGTCAGACCTCTGATATTGGCGGTCTGACCGCCCCTGATGATGAACAGCAAAATCAGCACAGACAGCCTGAAAAACCGAAACGAAAATCGGTCTAACTTTTGATCTACACGGCCAAACTTAACCAAATTTGGAACACACCTTCCTAAGGATATTAGGAACCTATTCCAAGAAGAGATTGAGTAGATCCACATCAAAGTTTTGACCTTTTCTGTTTTACCAAAGGAGGGTTCAAAAACCGGGCAAAAACGAAAAACTTGATCCAAACCTTGCTCGTGGGAGATTGATGATCTAGATGATCCTAGATGTATTCCCACACATCACAGCAAGGTAAA
This sequence comes from Phyllostachys edulis, assembly GCA_036346405.1. NCBI lineage: Eukaryota > Viridiplantae > Streptophyta > Magnoliopsida > Poales > Poaceae > Phyllostachys > Phyllostachys edulis. The sequence goes on along the minus strand of CM070547.1, from coordinate 41,472,374 downwards.
AGAGGGCATGAAACAAACCAAAAACCACAGGATCAAGGAAGCACCCAAAATCACCAAAAGAGAAGGGAAAACACAAGAAGAATCATCTTTGAACAATCTTCCATAGATTGATTCACGATTGGTTGCTGGTTACAGCCACTCCCTCAAGGAGGACAAAACTCAATCCATGAGCACACAACTCAACTCATCTCCCTAGAACCCTAAGCCTCTCCTCTTTCTCCTTAAGCCCTAAGACAAACTAGGGTTTACAAAATGAAGTACTTAGTTAACTGCTGAGAACAGCCCCCTTTCTATTTATACTAGAGGCTTAGCTTCTAGAAGAGTTAACCCTAATGGGCTCCCGTTAAGGCCCAATACAAATGGGTCACACATGCAAGTATTTTAAAGTGCCGTCTTCACTTCTCTTGACCTAATCCACTTCTCAATGCTCCATCTTGCGCCACGGGTTGGCATTAGGTCACCAAGACGGTATTTGGTAAAATTACCAAAATACCCCTTCTCGATCTTTTCCGAAGACCGAGTCCGAACTACGCGAAACACATCCATGCTTCGCCACGTGTAGGTTGATCCAGCGGCTCTCCTCATGTCGGCAAGTCTCTCCCGTTCGGATCCCACCGGAACCTCCATGGCACTTGCACCGACCCCCGCACTGCTTGATCCAACCAGTCACACCGAATTGCCCGTTCGGTCATCTTCATCCATTCTGCGCCATGCTTGAGTCACTCGACCTCACCCGGCATCCATGATCGTTCTGGACCTCATCTCTCCAAGCTTAGTCCCGATCCTCCTCGCCATTGACCGTCGTTGACCTCCAAGCCACCTACATAGCAATAGACAAGCAAACACGAATCTGGGAACAAGTTCTTCACAACTTGACCCACGTTAGCCAAAACATGCAATATGCAACACATGTCCATTATCAAACAAGGATATGTCTAATCCCAAAATCAGTTCACAACTAACATCAACAAACAGCACAAAAACCGGTCGGACGCCATTACAGCCATTCGACGCCTTTTGGGGTGAACGAAAAATCAATTGAGACAAGGCCGGTCTGACCGCCGGATTGGCCGGTCTGACCGCCCATGACCTGACAGTTCAGAAACTTTATCGAAAACGCTTGAAACTTTAAACCAAAAGCAACACTGCCAATTGTTTCATCATGCTAAGATCATGGGCATATCCCCATGATATCCACAGTTAGATATGACCGTTAGGACATCCTCTTTGGAGATCTTAACCGTTCAGACATCCCGTTTGTTAGATCTGACCGTTAGGACCTCCCCTTTGGAGATCTTATCCGTTCAGACCTCCCCTTGTTAGATCTGACCGTTAGGACCTCGCCTTTGGAGATCTTAACCGTTCAGACCTCCCCTTTGTTAGATTTGACCGTTAGGACCTTCCCTTTGGAGATCTTAACCGTCCATACTTCCCCTTTGTTAGATCTGACAGTTAGGACCTCCCCTTTGGAGGTCTTAACTGTTCAGACCTCCCCTTCGTTAGATATGACCGTTAGGACCTCCCCTTTGGAGATCTTAACCGTTTAGACCTCCCCTTTGTTAGATCTGACCGTTAGGACCTCCCCTTCGGAGATCTTAACCGTTCAGACCTCCCCTTTGTTAGATTTGACCGTTAGGACCTCCCCTTTGGAGATCTTAACCGTTCAGACCTCCCCTTTGTTAGATCTGACCGTTAGGATCTCCCCTTTGGACATCTTAACCGTTCAGATCTCCCCTTGTTAGATCTGACCGTTAGGACCTCCCCTTTGGAGATCTTAACCGTTCAGACCTCCCCTTTGTTAGATCTGACCATTAGGACCCCCCCTTTGGAGATCTTATCTGAACGGAGATCTTATCCGTTCAGACCTCCCCTTTGTTAGATCTGACCGTTAGGACCTCCCCTTTGGAGATCTTATCTAAACGGAGATCTTATCCGTTCAGACCTCCCCTTTGTTAGATCTGACCGTTAGGACCTCCCCTTTGGAGATCTTAACCATTCAGACATCCCCTTTCTTAGATCTGACCGTTAGAACCTCCCCTTTGGAGGTCCTAACCGTTCAGATCTCTCCTTTGTTAGATCTGACCCTTAGGACCTCCCTCGAGAGATCTTAACCGTTCAGACCTCCCCTTTGTTAGATCTGACCGTTAGAACCTCTCCTTTGGAGATCTTAACAGTTCAGACCTCCCCTTTGTTAGATCTGACCCTTAGGACCTCCCTCGAGAGATCTTGACCCTCGGACCTCTTGTGAACTGTGAGCAGGTCTTTTGGACCTCCTGTCCTCAGGACCTCCCTGTTGTCTTAAGGACCTCCTGCCCTCAAGACCTCCTTGTGGTTAGGACCTCTATTAGAGGACAGGACCCCTGGTCTTTTGCAAAGATCTCCCTTGCGGCTAAGACCAACCCTTTGACTGATCTGTTTTCTTGAGTTTGACTGGCCCCACTTGTCAGCCTTGCTTTGTGCGCATTTAATGGCCGTTGTATCACATTAAATGCAGTCACATCTGGGATACTTCTTTTTATTCTTTTGGTGACCTACCCTGTCCTAACCTTGTCCTAGCTACCACCAATCATTGACACGTTTTGCTCCAACCCTTGCTGTCTCTCCAGTAGCTCCGGCTATAAATAGTATGGGCATGCCTCCCTTTGTCACATTTTTGCTCATTTCCAATCTCCTTGCCCTCACTGGTTCTCTCCACGCTCAGGACCTCCCCAAGGAGCTCCCGAGGCTGTGTTGAGCCTTTGCTTTTTGGTTTTGGCTTAGTTGATTTGAGCTTTCTTTTTAAGTCTTCTTTTAAGGTCATTTCTTGGAGTTGGCTTGCTTATTTGGTTCTTTGGCGAACGTGTAGATCCCGTGTTTGAGGAGGAGTTCTTGGACCCAGCGGTGTCTACTGAAGGTTCACCACTGCTCAACGAAGGCAAGTCGCAGCCCTTTGACCATATTGAGCCTAACTTCTCAAATGTACTTTGCTTTACTTAATCATGGATGGCTATTTTTGTATTCAACATGTTGACATGATCCTCTTGGACGCCTTAAGTTGGGTATTTTAGTTGGCATTGTTTGGTATTACCAACATGGGACCGTATGTATATGCTTAGTTTCGCTTGTAGAACCGGGGGTATTGGGAATCACGTTCCTTCTCTAATAACTTGACTAATGGAACTATGGAATCTATTGTTGGTGCCACTTTTGAGCAACTATGGTGGGACGCCATAGTTGTGTTGATTGTGGTGCGAGAACACGTTATTAACATCTTGTGTGCCAAGACCAGGGAGGTCTTTGGCTAGGTGAACCCAAAGTGCTTTCTTGCTCGGGCAAGTGATCGTGCAGTAAAGGGGGTGCTCTTACCACACTGGGTTGTGGAAGCCTTGCCTGAGCAGCAATTAAGGACTTAACTTTGTGTTATGTTGATCTGGGCCTTTAAGTGCAACCACAAGATTATTTCATGGGGATGGTCTGGGCCGAATAATTAGTGATGTCTTGACCTGGTTCTGTTGTGGTGGTGCGTGCTGATTCGCATGGCGCAAGATGGGGCCAGGTTCCTTTTAAAGGATGGCGAAACCTTAGCGGGCAGGTCAGGTCAGGACAAAGCTTTGTAAAGGCCTTGTCGCGCTCTGTAGACTGCTCACCTTCGGAAGTAAGGGTTTCGACAGGAACCCGGCCCGCTAGAGAGGTCGTGAATTGTGGGTAAAGTTGTACACCTCTACAGAGTATCAATCTATTCGAATAGCCAAGTCCTTGGTCATGGACATGCCCGGTGAAAATGGTGCAAGGGGTAGACTTCTCAAATTTGGTGTTCCATGGTGGGCTTGGGATGTCTGCAGTACTACAGGTGGCTCAGAGTCCTTGTGACATCCTCGGTTAGTCGTGGAGGTCTGTGAACCCTGGGTGGTCAATGAGCTGCTGAGTGGGTGCTCGGAGGAGATCTTGGAGTCTTAGGGAGGTCTTTGGGAACTCTGGGCCGGTGCTCGAGAGGTCTTAGGAGAGGTCACAGTGGTGGGTGCGACAGACCTCCCCAAGAGGTCTTTGGGAACTCTAGAGTGGGTGCTCTAGAGGTCTTAGGAGAGGTCCTAGTCGTGGGTGCACTGGACCTCCCCAAGAGGTCTTTGGGAACTCGGCCGGGTGCTCGAGAGAGGTCTTCTTGAGAGGTCTGGTCGAGGTGCGACGGACCTCCCCAAGTGGCTTGGAGAGTGAGTTGGTGCTCACTTCCCCTCTTTTCAAACAAAGGTACTTAAGTATTATTGTTCCAAAAATTGAGCTTTTCAATCTATACCTGTTATTTACTGTCAGACTTAGCTTTGCGCAACTAACCCTACAGCTCTCATTGTAAAGAAAATGCATGGATATTATTTGCATATCTGTTCTCTGCGATTTGCTGAGTACATTCAAAGTACTTATGGCTGTCAGCCCTATGTTAAAGCAGTGGTCGAAGATGATTAGTTGCAGGGAGGCTCAGACCTCTTCGAGGAGGAGTTCTTTGACAACCCAACTGCCTAGGACGTCCTCCACTCGACAGCCTGTGGGGTGGCCGGATGGCTTCCAGCGCTTTTGTGTTTTCGGTTTTTGAGGTCCTCCTCCCGTTGTCGGTTTTGTAAGCCCAAGTTGGCAGTCCTCTATATGCAAGCTTGGACCATAAGGTCTTGTTTAATGCAAGGTTTAATTTGTCTGCTTCATCTTTTATTTGACCTTGTGGTTGTGATCACACCTATGTCGTTTTGTGCAAGCTAGCTCGGACTCCTGGGACTAGCTCAGTGCACCCAATCAAGACCTCCAGGAGGTCTTCGAAGATCTCCTGGGAGGTCTGGACAGACCTCCCCTCTCGGAACCTGCGGGCGGTACTACCACTCCTTAGTGCGGTAGTACCGGGGCGCTCACACTCATACACAAAAAAAAATTCCGGTACTTTGCCCTGTCCAATGCATTTCTGAGAGGTGGTCCTCACACTCTAGGACCTCCTCCTTGTCTATTTGGACCTCACTGTGTGCTTCAGGACCTCCCCATGTCCTCTAGGACCTCTTCCTCGTCTATTTGGACCTCCCTGTGTCATTCAGGACCTCCCCATGTCCTCTAGGACCTCCTCCTTGTTTATTTGGACCTCCCTTGCGTCCGTTCGAGCCTTTCGTTTGATCCAGACCTCTATCGCTTGTGTACCGTTCGATTTGCGTTGGACGGTTTGATCTTGGTGAGACATTCGGATGGTCCGAACGTCCCACTCCTTTAGAACCGTCCGATCCGTATTGGACGGCCCCGATCTGTTGGGGCGTTCGTCGGTCCAAACGGCCCAATTGCCTTGACCCGTTCGATGGAAATCCAATGGCTCTCGCTTCTCCCGCTTCTTATCTTGCTATCGCTCACCTCCCTTGTTTAGATCGTGACTGTTAAGACCTCCCCTCTGGAGATCTTAGCCGTCAGGACCTCCCTTGTTTAGATCGTGACTATTAAGACCTCCCCTCTGGAGATGTTAGCCGTTAGGACCTCCCTTGTTTAGATCTTGACCGTTAAGAACTCCCCTCTGGAGATCTTAGCCGTCAAGACCTCCCTTGTTTAGATCTTGACCGTTAAGACCTCCCATCTAGAGATCTTAGCCGTCAGGACCTCCCTGGTTTAGATCTTGACCGTTAAGACCTCCCCTCTAGAGATCTTAGCCGTCAAGACCTCCTTGTTTAGATCTTGACTGTTAGGACCTCCCCTTGGGAGATCCTAATCGTCCAAACCTCCCCCTTGTTAGATCACTGTTAGGACCTCCCCTTGGGAGATCCTAACTGTCCATACCTCCCCCTTGTTAGATTTGACTGTTAGGACCTCCCCTTGGGAGATCCTAACTGTCCAGACCTCCTCCTTATTTAGATCTGACCGTTAGGATCTCCCCTTGGAGATCCTAACCGTCTAGACCTACCCTTTGTTAGATCTGACCGTTAGGACCTCCCCTTTGGAGATCCTAACCGTCCAGACCTCCTCTTTGTTAGATCTGACCGTTAGGACCTCTCTTCTAGAGATCCTAACAGCCCAGACCGCCCTTTGATTTAATCCGACCGTCAGGACCTCCCCATTGTGGTGTCTGTTGGACCTCCTGTCCGCGGGACCTTTCCTTGAGCTTTGACTAGTCCCACTTGTCAGTCACACCCATTTTTCTTTATCCCTTGACTATGTCCTTTGCACAAGGGAGTCTCCCCACATTTAATGCCTGCTGTATCACATTAAATGCTACCACTTTTTGCAGCACCTGTGCCATACTTTTGTCACATCCCTGGCCTGCTTTCATTGTCCTTTTCACGAACTCATGAACACCTATACCCTGAGAAATCTCAATGGCTCCAGCTATATAAGCTTGGGCAGCCCTTCATCCTCATCTTTTTCCCCATTTCCATTCTCCAAAGCAACCGAGTAGCTCGTGGACCTCCTCCCTTGAGCTTCGGACCTCCTCCAAAGCTCTTGGACCTCCTCCCGTGTGCTTTGGACCTCCTCCAGCAAGCTCCTTGGACCTCCTCCAAACTGACCTAGCCTCTCTGTTGGTTTTATTTTGGAGTTTCATTGAAGTTTCTTTGGGTCTTACTTGAGCTTTGTATTGAGTTGCTGTGGTTTCCTCGTGTAGATTGTGAAGACACTGAAGAGCAAGAGCTCCCCGAAGAAGAAGAAGACATCTAGGCCTTTGAGCAAGGCAAGTTACACTCTTGATCATATTGCACCCATTATTTCAACCTATGTATATTCCACTTCAAATGTTAATGCATGCTTACTTTACTAAGTTATTTCAATGCCTGTCTTTAAATTCATAGTTATGCCTAATTTCCTTGGTATGACCACTGTTGATCTTGAGCCGAACATGTTGTCACCCTAGGCAAAACACAGTTTACATGTCTGAAGGACGGGACCTTTGAAAAACTAGAGCTTAGCCATGCTTAGAGAAAAGAATCTTGGTTTGGGAGGTTTTGGCCAAAAATATCACTTCTCAAAAATTGGTGTTCCATGGCTGGCTTGGGATGTCTGTAGGTACACTGGGTGGCTCTGAGTGCTTGTGACGTCCTCAGTTCGTCGTGGAGGTCCTATGAACCCTAGGGTGGTCCAATGAGCTCCTGAGTGGGTGCTCAGAGGAGATCTTAGAGTCCTAGGGAGGTCTTTGGGAACTCTGGAGCTGGTGCTCCAGAGAGGTCTTGGGAGAGGTCCTGGTCGTAGGTGCGACTAGACCTCCCCTAAGTGGCTTGGGGAGTGAGTTGGTGCTCACTTCCCCTCTTTTCAAACAAAGGTACTTAAGTATTATTGTTTCAAAAATTGAGCTTTTCAATCTATACCTGTTATTTACTGTCAGACTTAGCTTTGCGCAACTAACCCTATAGCTCTCATTGTTAAGCCAATGCATGAATATTATTTGCATATTTGTTCTCTACGATTTGCTGAGTACATTCAAAGTACTCATGGTATCGACCACATGTTAAAAGCGATGGTCGAAGATGATCGATCGAGGAGGCTCGAACCTCTTGATGAGGAGTTCTTTGATGACCCGGCTGCCTAGGACGTCCTCCACTCGATAGCCTGTGGGCTTGCCGGATGGCTTCCAGTGCTTTTGTGTTTTCGGTTTTTGAGGTCCTCCCATTGTCGGTTTTGTAAGCCCAATTTGGCAGACCTCTGTAAGCAAGCTTGGACCATAAGGTCTTGTTTAATGCAAGGTTTAATTTGTGTGCTTCATCTTTTGTTTGACCATGTGGTTTTGATCACACCTATGTCGTTTTGTGCGAGCTAGCTTGGACTCCTGGGACTAGCTCAGTGCACTCAGTCAAGACCTCTAGGAGGTCTTTGAAGATCTCTTGGGAGGTGCAGGATGACCTCCCCTCTTGAATCATGGCGGTACTACCGCTCCTTGGTCTTGATAATGCAGGCGCGCACACTCATACACAAAAAAAATTCCTGTACTTTTCCCTGTCTAGTGCATTTCCGAGAGGAGGTCCTCACACAGGTGCTCTTTATGTCAGCGTTACGTCTGATGTTTAAGATATTGAGCTGGTTTTTCAAGCGTACTGTGGAGCATGGAAATTCATATGGTCAAATAAAGTGCGAAAAATTGCCCTATTCGGCTTGCTTTAGTTTGACACTTTATTTTTCACAAAAGTACTCTATTTGCATATTCAAGCTATGTGTAATCGGTACTGACGGAACAACAAGTGCAGAATTTATGTTGTTCGGGGACATTGTCCAACAGGTAGTTGGAAAACAAGTTGGCACAGTGCTTAGATTGAATCATGGAGGAGATGATATACCCCCAGATATAGCACAGATTGTAAGCGAGAAATTCACATGGCATGTTAGCATCACTGTAAAAGCTTCCAAGGCCCTAGAAAATCTTATGAAGTGAACCGTATTATAGTCTCATTAGGCAGACAGTCTGCAATTCCACACATTCCTACTCTATTAGATCCTATATCATCTTCGTCTCACACTGTCGCTTGTAATGTGCAATCAAGTTATTCTATAGAGGTATCAAAATACTCCTACTGCTTTTATTCTTACAGCAATCTTATATTGCCTCATATAGACTGCTTTAAATTTAGACGCTTGCCTTTATTCTATTCATAATACATTGCTGACCTAAAGATCAGATGATTTACTATAGTTTCCTGTTGTTTCTGCTCATTCTAGATGTAGCCTTTGTCAGAATACTACAGGTTCAAATAGCATCATACTAGATAGTCGGGTTGCAATCTACAGACAAATACAGATGCTGCACATAGTAATTTTCAATTGGCAAGTATAGAACACCTGTTAGTGGTAACAGATTTTGTGTCCTATTTATAAACTACTATTGTTACCTCCCTTGTTCTATGCATCTTACAGCCTGACTTTTATTACATATTTAAGGACTATAGTACTGTAGGAGGTATACCTCTGCTGTCTATACACGCGTTTTTCCAACCGATCAATATTTTGTTTTCCTAACAGGTCATCGTATCAAACGTATGTTTTGCTTGTTGCATGAAGCGCGTATGTTTTGCTTGTCGTCTACACACCTAGATCAAAGCATATAGTTTGCTTTGCTTAATATCATGTAATCTTAATATGTATATTTCCTATCCTATCAACTCTACAGCACCATCAACATATTGCCATTTTGAAACCTTTGACAAACAATGCTTAAGTACGCTCATGTTAATATAGAGCGTCTGCTCTACCTGCTTCGGTATATTTTGTTCATTCAACTACCATAGTTTATCTTAAATTGAATCAGCTTTACTACAGCTATACAACTTGCCAGCTCTCCTTCCCTTTTTGACTTATCATTGCGTTAGTTATGCATTCTATCCATAGCAATTTCTAGCCATTCTACTATCTTACCTAGACTAGGTTTCACAACCTAATGAAACAAGTGATAACCAACGACAAATTATAAACATAAACAAATTCTAGTTAACTTATTTAAAGCCTGAAGGAATTAGCCTCCTCTCATGCTAGCTACGTCGGCAAGAAATGGGGCGCCGTCGGATCACACCACAATCGCATCTGGGCCGTCAGATCGGAGGCGGTGCGCTTGCAGCGAAGGGGCGGCCCTCGCACGGCCACATCGCCCGATAACAGCTTGCGTCCTAAGCCCTCTCTCTTCGCTCGCTCAGGCTGCGCCGTGCTCCTCCCCTCGCTCTTTTCCCCTCCCCGTTCCCTCCCACGCCGCCGCCGCTCGGTCCATCTTCCTCCCCCCCCCGGTCACGGTGCCACCCCCCTCCTTCCCCTGATTTTGCCTGATGTGCTTGGTGACGGGGGACGACTCCCTCCCTCTTCTTCTCTCGCCGCACGCTCGATTCCCCTCCTCGGTCGCCGCCTCCACTCCCCCACCCCCATTTTGCCTGCTGCGTTTGGTGGCAAGGGATGGCGCTCGGCATCTCCAGTACCATCTCTCCCAGGCGCATCATCCACCCCCTCGATCCGCTTTCCGAGCACCTCTGCTTCTTCCCTCTCCTCTCCTGGCGGCGGCCTACGCTGGCGCTACGCCGATGCTGCTCCGCGGGTTCGCCGCGGCCAGCAGGCTCATGCTGGACATCAACATCCTCATGCTCATCATGGTCGCCGGTGCGGTCGCTCTCAATGACTACATGGAGGCAGGCATCATCGTCTTCCTCTTCACCACCGCAGAATGGGTCGAGACCCTGGCTTGCAGCAAGGTATTGAGTCGAATTCAGAAATCTCGCAATCCTGCATTACCTACCATAATCAATACTTTATCGTGTAGAATTTTATAAATCTTGGGATGATGCATTTACTTGCCATGGTCAGTAGTTTATCTTTTGTAGAGTTTGATAAGAATTTGCACTGATGAGTGATGAAAATTTAGTTCTTTGAATATGGTGGTGTCACACATTGTGAGTCTTGAGCAAGCACGGGATGTCGTCGTTGATGAGCATGATCTCGCCGAGGGTGGTCATCGTGGAGATGGGGGAGGTTGTCAACGCACGCAACGTGTTAGGGCCGGGGAGGTGGTCCCGATCGACGGTGTGGTGGTCGACGGGTAGAGCGACGTCCATGAGAGGAGCCTCACCGGGGAGTCCTTCCTGGTGCCGAACAACCGCAATCGAAGTTACGGACCACACTTAACCGGCGGTGATAAACCGCTTTTCGGTACATTCGCAAACTTTAGAAAGTATGAAACATCTGAAGATCCTCAAATGCAACAACGTTCATGTGGTACTCTGCCACGTTGTAGGTTACATTGATGTGAGGACGCCTGCTCTTGCTGAGAACTCCACGATGGCTAAGATGGAATGCCTGGTGGAGGAGCTGATCGATTCATGCGCAAAGTACTACACACCAGGTACGTAGCGCTGCACACACCTTCAGACACGATCATATTCTGAAGATGGGCAGTGGACAACCAATTCAGCAGAAACATTGTTCCTGTGTAGCTGTGGTGGTTCTTGCAGCTGGGGTGGCTCTGCTCCCATTGTTACTCGGAGAACATGACCTCTGCTGCCTGCAAGCGCGATTTCTAAATTAGATTATTGAGCTGCCATTTGCCATGAAAATGTTTACAGCATGTTCAACTAATTGGTATTGTGGGATAGTCTGTCAAAGATAACCAACCCTTTTTTGAGATATTGATTGTCCAAACTTTACTTTTCTACTACTTTTAAGCCCTGAGAATACAAGCAGTTTTTTACTACACCCTACAATGGTAGCTCTTAAGTTTAGTCAGTTTCCTTGCATGTACTTTTCGTAGTTCATATACTAGATTATGCTAAAGCTGTGTGATTAACGTCATATTTTTTACAAGATAGTTGGCACGCCATCAAATTTACTTATAGTATTTTTTAGAGTTTAGTCTTTACTGGTTGAATCAACTTCGTGGGAGGTACCAAAGATATTATCAAATGGAACCTCAAGCACTTGGTCAAGTCTTTAAGTTTGCAGTTCTTCAAAAGTGTAGAAACTCACATGTCAGGTTTTTCATGTTGGTATATTATATTTTGTGGTTATCTTTTGTCAGGTCCAAATCTCAGTCACAAGAATTAGCAAGGGATGAGTACTGCGCGTCCTTTAGCACTGCCTGTTACATGAACTACATAGTCATCCCAATTGTAGCACTGTTCCTGTCATATAGTCAAAATATATATGCATTTGCATCAAATATTACACTCATGTATCGTCTTTTTTAGCTCCGAAAAAAAACCCCTTACATCTTTATCTTTGTTATCTTGCTGTGGTCAATCACACAATAATACATAACCATTTATACCACTATCAGATTTACGTATCGTAGCTATATAACTATCTCTATTTTCCCTTTTAATAGCAATCTTTTATAGTACCATACCCATAAAAAATGGTTACATTTCTTCAGCCATTTTTTCGCCGTTGCTACACAGACAACCCTCCAACAATACTATAGAACCTAGATGTACCTAACCATTTCCACATTTTTTACCATAACTAGCCTTTTTTTGGGTTCCTATATGCTGCTAGCGTTTACAATGATTCTCTTCAATTACCTCCTAACTTACCTTAACAACTTTGCTCTTCGTCACCGTTGCGGATCGATGATGGTCATCCCCAAACACAGCCTCGCATCCAACATGCTCTAGATATTTATCTTTTCCTCAACAAACCATTAATCCAACAGATTCCGACCTACTGCCATCATTCCAAGACTACACACCCCCCTACTCATCTGCATTAGCAGAACCTTTTATGTACATGCCCTCGCCTCAGCTGCAATCACCCCTTTCTTCTTTTCCCATTGTAAATGTTTCTTTGCTTCTTATTTAATAAATATATACAGTAGGGCCATCTTTGTCTTACTATTTTATTGTTAGAAAAAAAAGATGAGCTCCTTGCTTGCCTGATGTTGCAATCAATTTTTCAATACCCCTATGCTAAAGTTGTCATATTCTTTTTAAATTCCCTTTTGCATGATTTCACTGTTCTAGCTTTACAACATATAATCCAATTTTAATCTTATGTTGATAAGAATTTCATCAACGTTCTCTTCTGTATTGCAAATTGTTTTGTGGTCTATAGTAGACTCATTTTGTTACTGTGTTTTTGCTAGCTTTTTGATATATTTCACTGTGTGATCTTCACCTGTCAACCATGTTGACTTTGTTCTCTTACATTGTTACACTATGTTATTAAATTTATTCCTTTAACAATACTATATACAAAAAATGTGTATAGTCTTACCTGTTGTCGATCTAGTCTCGTTGACGTAAATTAAAGACTATTTGTTCGATAGATTTGGTTCAAGAAATTATACTTCTTCTTATTCCATAGTTTGAATTGCTTCTTTTACGGAAAAAAAGATAAGACTATATATGTAACACCCTAATTTTCAGAGCCTTTTTGAATTTTCAAAATAATAAGAACCGTTTTGTTTTGATGAGAATTCAAAGCTTAACTCGAGAATTTTAGAATGGACTTCAATTGACTAAACCAAACTTCAACTAAAAACTCTCTTTTGGTTTGTTGGGTGTGTTGGAGCTTTGGTGTTTCCTCCCCATCTGAGCTTGCTTCGTTCTTCTCTGGACTAGACCTCCTTAGGTCTAGACCTCCCAGGTGCTTGGTCCAAGCCTCCCTTTTTGGTCCTGTTCTGGTCTAAACCTCCCCAGGCCTAATCCTTCCTCGGGTTCATTTGAGTTCCTTCTGCACTCTCTCGAACCTCTCTGTGTTGGCGTGGACTTCCTCTTTGCTTTGATCCATATAACTCCCTCTGGAAGTTCTCTTCTCTACCAACCCGGTATTACCGCCCCAACTCGCGGTATGAATGTCCTCTCGAACCTCCCTTTTGTTCAATTGGACCTCCCCACGTCCTTCAGGACCTCTATGTGTCCTTTAGAACCCCCCTCTCGTTCATTAAGACCTCCCCTTGTAAGATCTGGCCGTTAAGACATCCCCTTTGGAGATGTTAACTGTTTAGGACCTCCCCTTGTTAAATCTGGCCGTTAAGACCTCCCCTTTGGAGATCTTAACCGTCCAGACCTCCCCCTTGTTAGATCTGGCCGTTAAGACCTCCCCTTTGGAGATCTTAACCGTCCAGACCTCCCCCTTGTTGTGTCCTTTTGATCTCCTGTCCACCGGACCTCCCCTTACGCTTTGACTGGCCCTATTGGGCAGTCGCACTCCTCTTTCTTTATCCTTTGACTGTGTCCTTTGTGCATGGGAGTCTCCCCACATTTAATACCTATTGTGTCGCATTAAATGCTTCTACCTTTTTGCAGCACCCGTGCTATTCTTTTGTCACATCCCTTGCCTGCTTTGATTGTCCTTTTCACCAACTCTTGAATATGTGTACCCTGGGAAATCTTCATGGCTCCAGCTGTATAGGTTTGGGAAGCCCTTCTTCTTTACCCTTTTGCTCATTTCTACACTCTTGCCTCGTCTAGCAACTCTTGGACCTCCTCCCTTGAGCTTCGGACCTGCTCCAGCAAGCTTTTTGGACCTCCTCCAAATTGACCTAGCCTCTCTGTTGGTTTTATTCTGGAATTTCGTTAAAGTTTCTGTGGATCTTATTTGAGCCTTGTGTTGAGTTTGCTTTGGTTTCCTCGTGTAGATTTTGAAGGCACTAAGGAGCAAGAGCTCTCCAAAAAAGAAGACATCCAGGCCTTTGAGCAAGGCAAGTTACACTCTTGATCATATTGCACCCATTAATTCACCCTATATATGTTCCATTTTAAATGTTAATGCATGCTTACTTTACTAAGTTATTTCAATACCTGTCTTTAAACTCATAGCTATGCCTATCTCCTTTGTATGGCCAACATTGAAATTGAGCCAAACCTGTTGTTACCATAGACAAAATCTGGTTGATACAATAATGTGAACCAGGAAAAATTGTGAAATCTTATGCTTAGTCTTGCTTAGATCAAAAGTATTTGATTTGGAAAAATTTTACCAACACGACCAACTGCTGTTTAAAGGTTTTAAGCCATGGCATTGGGTTGTCATGGAAGCTTCTAAATGCTTTTGAAAAGCAAATGAAAGGAAAATGGATTTGGACTTGGGCGAAGTGGTTTGCTTGGCTGGTGCAATGTTTTTGCACAGGGCCGTGTCATTTCTATGGCCGGTGCTTAGGGTTTGTGGTCGTCGCCCAAGTTAATTGAGGACCGGCCTTTGAGCGATCCTTTGCTAGGCCTATAATGGGCTATGCCTCACCGTACAACCACATGTCTCCAGAATGGGGCGTGGGACCTGGCCAACTAATTTGCAAAGTTCTACCACAGTTGTTCCACTTGGATGTGTGGGAGGTCTTCTATGGCCTATGGTCTTTTATAACCTATGTTTCCCACTGGCGTCAGAGGGGGCACCCCAATAACTCGGAGGGTTTCTATCCAAAGGGGGGGATCTGCGAAACCTTAACGAGGAGGGACTGTGGTGGAATGATGCATTGTAAAGGCCTTGTGGTGATCCCTTAGTCGCACACCTTCGGAAGTGTGTGAGTAGACAGTATATGGGGATCGTCTCATGTGGGTAAAGTGTACAACCTCTGCAGAGTGAAAACTATTCGAATAGCCGTGTCCACGGTCATGGACGTGCTGGCAAAAGAGTACTCAAAGTAAGACTTGATTTTGTTTTCAAAAGGCTTTGACAAACTGGTTTTGGATTTCTATCCCATGGGTTGGGTAGGGAGCCTTGTGACAGGAGGGTATCCTTCACCATCTTGATGATGAATGTTATCCAACTAAAAACTGAGATTTACAAAATGAATTTTAGATATTGTATAACTAACTGCCTGGGAACTTAGTATATGTAATTGAAAGAAATTTGGCCTTACGCAAATCAACCATATTATGCCTTCCCGTTGATATCCATTATGCATGTCATTATGTTATTTGACGGGTGTAACTTGCGAGCATGGTTGTTGTGCTCATTCTTGCTTGATTAATGAATTGAGCAGGAGAAGACTTCTTTGATGATGATGAGGACCAGATCAATTAGGCCACGCCCTCCAGCCAATTACCTATGGTGTATTGGATGGACTTGGTTTTGCTTCCGCTGTGTATTTTGCTTTGTTGTCTTGGCTTGTAAGCAACCTTGTAATCAACTCTTTTGCTGTTAATAAAGTCTCTCGTGGATGTATGTTACCACTCGTGTTTGCTGTGTGAACTAGCCATTGATCCTTGGGATTTGTTCGGATCATAGGAGGGTTAGGACTTCTCCAAGTCCCATGACCACCTCAGGTTGGTCTCTGGACCTCCTCCAGGTCTGGTCGTGGCTCTTGGGGAGGTCCTGAGCCTCAAGACCTCCTCGGGTTAGTTCCCTGGACCACTAGGAGGTCCGGCTGGACCTCCTAGGAAGCTTGGGAGGACTACCCGAGAGGTCCTTGGGACCTCCTGGGAGGTCCTGGTGGACTCCCAGGGAGGTCTTGGAGGACCTCTCGGGTGAGGCCCTTGGCCGGGTCATCACAATATACCATACTTTTAGTTTATAAAGGTATTTTTTTGCGTTTCATTTTCCCTTCCTTTGTATGCTCAAGACTAGCAGACCCACATTTGCAAAAAAAAAACACCTGTTTACAAAGACGTTCTGTTAGTGAAGCTCACGACCAACAGCAAACACAGAACAATCAAAGACCCTCCTCAAACTCAGAGATAGTCACATCACAAGTGGCATGTTCAAAGAACCGCTTAGATGGAAAAGGAGAAATATTGCGATGGACTGATGGTTGTGTTTATGATAAGTTGCTTTTTAATTAAAATGAAAATAACTTGATATATTCTGTAGGACCGGAAAGGCGACTAGAGGGGAGGGGGGGTGAATAGGAGCTCAATCAAATTTTCTTTTAAGATTGGATTCAACACATATTTCACTCCAAAAGCTATGAGAGCTATGAAGATCGATAGATAATCACAGTGGAAGATTCATGTTGAATCCACTCCAAACCCCCAAGCAAAGCAACCAACAAACACAAAGGTGTGCTGAAGAAACAGAAATCGGTACAACCGCAGGCAAACGGACGGTTCTACCAATGATTGGTACAACCACAGTTATAAGGGTGGTTCTACCAATGATCGGTACAACCACAGTTATAAGGGCGGTACTACCAATTATCCTGCAACAGCCTGATGACAAAAACTAAAATTGACACAACTTTTGATCCACTTGGCCAAACTCTACGAGATTTGAAACATAACTTCTCTAGGAGGTTAGGAACCTATTCCAATCAAATGTTGAGAAGATCCACGTCAAAGTTCCAACCTTTTTCCATTTGAACGAAGATAGGTTCAAAACCGAGTTAAAAAGCAAAACATGATCTAAATCTTGCTCGTGGGTAAAGAATGATCAAGATGGTCTTAGATGCACTCCCACATGTCACAGCAAGCCAGATCACAACAAAAACTCCAGGGAAAATCAACAAGACATCAAAAACACAAAATCATCAAAGCGAGGGAGAGCAAGAACATGAACAAACTCAACTTTGGGAAACTTGCTTGGATTGATTTGAGATAGATGTATGTTTACAGCCACTCCATGCTGGAGGACACAACTCAACCAAGGAGCACACAATCACTTCATCTCTCTAGAACCCTAGGACCTCACTTTCCTCTCCTAAACCCTAAGACCCCAACTAGGGTTTCTAAATGAAGGCTTGGGGGCTCCTTGACAGCACCCCCTCCTATTTATAGAGAGGCCTAGCTTCTAGAAGAGTTAACCCTAATAGGCTCTGTCGGTGTTTTAGAACCGATCTTACGTAAAGATTGTTTGATTTGGGGGGTCTCCTAGAATAGAATCACGCAGAGAGATTGACACGAGTATTTTTATACAGGTTCAGGCCTTCTCCGGAGAGATTAACAACCCTACTCCTGTGTGTGTATGGTATTGAGTGTATTATGAACAACCAGGAGAAAAACTAAGACTATTACAGATGATAGTACTTGTCTTCCTGATAGCCCTCGATAGCGTGTGTGTACGCCTCGATTGCCCTCTCCCTTCTCTCTGATCGTTGCCTTTATATAGTCGTGAAGGAATAGCCGTTTTCCCCTGCTGAAGAGACGCCTCATCAAATCCAGTAACGGGCACACGTTTGTAGTAATCATCGGGCTGGTAACTCCTTCACGTCGCCTGGTAGTTATCAGTCAGAGATAATGGGGTATTGCGTGTTATTATTTCGCATAATAACAGCGCATATTGACTGTTTAGATTCCTTAATCAATTGGACCCACTTGCCTGTAGGTTTTATTAATCATAAGGTGGTCGTAGCTGACCTGGTCATAGAATAACTTACGACCATAAGGTAGTCGTAGCAAGACTTACGACTATAAGGTAGTCGTAGCAAGACTTCCGACTATGGGGGTGGTCGTAGAAGAACTTACTACCACCTAGTAGGCTTCTCCCTCATAAAATTAAGGGGTATACCCAAGGACCATATGACGTCATATTTACTTATAATAAGAATTATAGATAAAAGATAAAATGAGGATTATTAGATCCTCGTCATCTAGCCCCCCAGCTTCAAGTGAAAGCAACTTACTTGGTAAAGGAGTTATAGATGGTCTTACGACCACGAGAGGGTCGTAGAAAGATAGTCGAAGGAAAAAACTCTTCGACATTTGTGTATTACTTTGACCAGAAATATGCTTGGTCAAGAAGGTTGCTTACGACTATCAAATAGTCGTAGAACACTCCTACGATCACGAGGTGGTCGTAGTATGGTGATCGGAAGAAAAACCTTTCTGATTAACATTTCCTTTGGTCAAAAAGATCTGACCAAGGAAGTAATTTCGCTTGAGGTGTAAAAACGAACCTGATTTTCTTGAACGGACAAGTTAGGGAATTTCAAACGACTCCCGTTAGTCTGTCCATTGGAGCGGTTCCCGAAGCGGTGGCAACCTTTGGAATGTCACGCCTTTAGCCCAAGGTACACGGTTATAAATACTTACCGGGGTTAAGACTTACATTTATACTTTTCCCCAAATCGCTCCCGCTGTTCATTGAGTTCTTGTCTTCTCCGCCACCAACTCAATCGAAAATCTCCCCTTTCTGAGAGAAATGGCTAGGAGAGTTTCTGAGTGGGCCAAGTCGGAGATGGATGCCTTGAAGATTCAAGCCCTGGTCGACGTCGGGAAGATTCCAGAGAAGATCCTCGTGAAGTGGTTCGCGGCATATGGGCAGCATTGGCCGTCGGGGGAGGATGAGCAAATCCCCATCTTCCAGGCATATTGTGAGTGTGGCCTTCGATTGCCTGCTCACCCCTTTCTCACACTTATACTCGAGCATTTTGGGGTGGAATTGGTGAATCTCGGTCCCAATTCCATCACAATGCTAAGTGTATTTGTGTATCTATGTGAGGCATATCTGGGAATTCCAGCGGACCTTGAGCTCTTTCAATATTTCTATGGAATGGCTCGACAAGCTGGAATAGCTGGAAGTTGTGGTCTGAAGCTCCATGACGGGAAGTCGAAGGAGTATATTCAGATGTTTACTAGATCTTCGTGGCCGGGATGGAGGAAGAGGTGGTTTTACTGGAAAGTCACCTCGAAGACAAATTTACTTTTGAGGAAGGTCATGCGAAAAGAAATCTTTGTGGGATTCGACTCCCTAGGATTTCAACCGAATTGCCCCCTATATTCAAGCCATAAAGGACTTGAAAGAAGGGGGATTAACCGGATGGTATGTAGTGAAGGATTTCATTACACGCCGAATTAGCCCCTTGAAGAAACGAGTACCTCCTATGTGGAGGTACACGGGGCCAAAAGACCCGACCAGGGACTACGAGGAGGGTAAGTAGTTTTTTTACTTAACTCTCAGTTTGGTCTTCTTCAAAATTGTGTAATGAATATCTTTATTTGTTTTACACAGATCTTTCACAGGCAGATATTGACACTCGAGTCAAACTTCGTTTGTGAGAAGTCTCTGCCACTCAGAGTGGCGGTTCCTCAAATCCTTGCAGTTTTATCCGCAGAGGAAAAGATGGAGCGCCTAAAGGCAATCAAAAGTTGATTTTATCCTTAGGACTTCATAGTCGTAGAAAGAACTTACGACTAGGTAGTGATCGTAGAAAATCTTACAATCAAGAAGATGTCGTAGAAAAGCTTACGACTGGATACTGGTCGTAAAAAATCTTACGACTAGTCAGTGATTCTTCTTTTTCTATTTTTCTTTACAGAAAGTAGGTATGGAAAACCGTTAGGACGACGAAGAGGTCGAACTGATAACCATTGGCGCAGGGATGACAATGGACAAGGGCTCATCTCCTCCGACTAAAAAGCATCGACTCACAAACGTTGCCGATAAGGGAGGACCAAGCTCAAGTCCCTTTATTTTGACCAAGTCCTTGGCAAAGTCTGCGACACGCACGGTTGCAATAGAAGCCGAGGTTGAAACAACTGAAGCTGAGGAGGCTGAAGAACATCTTAGGCGTAAGATCCGCAAGGCCAAGGACACGGCTGCAGCAGAAGCCAAGGCTAAGGCAGCTGCAGCTGAGGAGGCTGAGGAGGTCAAAGAACCTCTTAGGTGTAAAGCCCGCAAGGCCAAGGTACCTTTTTATTATGACAAGAAAACTTTCACAGTTTCTGCCACTCCTAGTTTTGTCAAGCAACTAGAAAAGGAGAACTGGAAAGACTTTATGTCTTTTGTGAAGGACAACGCTGATCCAGCCGAGCCTACAATTGAGGGCAGCGCTGCTCTTGGAGTGGTCGAGACTGATCTCGGCCCTCCGGAAAGTCAGGAGACCAGAGAGATGGTCCCTGTTCAAGATCCACGACCAGATGTGGTCGTGGCTGAGCCTATTCTCCAACTTGAACTCCGACCAGACGTGGTCGTAGAAAAGAGGTCGAAGAAATCTTCCGTCGGGAAGATAACTCCTAAGTTCCTGGTCAGGTCCAGGATGCAGAGGTATGTGAAATGAACTAGAGTGTAAGAACAGCATTTACCTTCTTGCTTTTTACAACCTAACTTGCTCTCTTTTTGTTGATTTCAGCCCGACTCCTTCAGCCCCCGAAGACGCTTCTATCAAGAAGGTCGTTGTCGCCTCTCCAACGGTTAGAGAGCTGACAGCGGAGGTAGTCGAAGGATCGTCCACCGCCCGGTAGTGGAGGAAGTCGTGGCTCCTGAATTGGTTACCACCACCACTGAGGTAGTAGCTACGACTACCGAGGTAGTAGCTACGACCACTGAGGTGATCGTGGAAATAGCAGAGGCAGCCGTAGAAGCCTCTGCCCAAGGTGGTGATGTGGTTGACCACCGTGCTGGAAAGGAAGTCGTTGAAGACGTTCCTCCTGGTACCCAAAGAGAAAATGCAGTTACAGAATCAGAAGACGAGGAATATTTCAACTTTTGTGCTAATTTCTTTGGGCCTGCTTCCATCGTAGGGTCTTCAGCTTTTAGATCTCATGATCGAGTCCCTCATCCCAAAGATATTCCCAACAGAGGGGAAACTTTTGACAATGAGCGTCTTGAGAAGGTTTGGTGGGATCAAGTCGCGAAGATTGACAAGCTGAAGAGTCCATCGTTGGTTTACTCAATGTTTGCTCAGTCGACCATAAATGTAAGTATTTAAGGATACTTATATATATATATGTATGGTCTTCCCTTGCTTCTCACTGTCTTTCTTTTGCAGAAAGCTCTAGAACAAATTGCCACTGTTGGAGAATATCACTGACAACTCATAGAGCTACGACAGGAAAAAGCAGAACTCTGCGAACAGGCAGAGAGGTGGTAAGTCACTGTTATTCGTAGTCGTTTTTAGAGTTTGACTACTTATACAGTGTTTATGAGACTTGTCGTGGAAAAACTCACGACTAGGCGCTAGTCGTAGAAAGACTTACGACTAGTTAAATAGTGTTCATGTCTACTTTTAACCTTTACAGGTTAAATAGCGGCGAAAAGACCCTGGCCGACTCGCTCGATTATGAAAAAGAGGAGTCGAGAAAACTAGGGGAAAAAGTTAGAGTCCTCTTGAAGAAGCTTCAAGAGGCTAACTCTGCAGCTGTAAAGATGCAGGAAAAGCTAAACAGTGAGTGCTGAACTTAAGACTGCTTATGTTGTTGATCTTTACCTAACTCTTGCTTCTTTTCAGAAAAAAATGATATGAGACAGCTTCAGCATGAAGTCAAGGAAAAAATTGTGGTTATTCACTAGATTTCTCGTATAGCCAAAGATAAGGATCAGGAAATTGAGAGGCTGAGATCTCGCCGAGTAGGTAAGCAATTCTTTACCTGTAGTCCTTTACGAGTTCCCTTCCTTTTCTAATTCCCATTTCTTTTTTAGAAATTGAGCTTGAACTGGGAAGGCTCGAAACTGAAGTTAGGGATAAAGGTATGATCCTTGACGAAGCTGTCTGTATTGCTAAGATAAATGCAGAGGACATCAAATTATAGGAGAAGTGGCATGCTGAGACGATTGCTTCCCATAATGCAGAAATCGAGAAGTTAGATTCTCGACTAGCAGGTAAAGAATTCTTTTACCTGTGATTATTTTTGTTTTCTCCTCTAGGAGTTTATTTTTGCTTGACCAGTCTTATTCTTTTTAGAGCAAGTGGTCGAAAACAAACAACTCCGCGAGGCTTCGACTCGTAACTAACAAGAGATGAAGTCGGTGAAGATTAATCTTCAAGACAACATCACGCTCCTGAACAATATACTTGGTGAGCTATGTAGTGAGGGAAAAACTCCTCAAGATGATACAATAGCTGCTCACACAAGTACTATTGGGAAACAAGTCGGGACTTTGCAAGAATTGGTGACCACTCTGAAGGCCAATCAAGCTGAGTCAATCAAGGAGGCGGTCGAAAGTGCAATAAGTTATGCATTGGCAAAACTTAAAGCTCATGACCCCAGCCTTAATGTGCAGCCAATTGAAGTCGACTTCGACTGCCCTGAGGTAGAGGCAAATCATCTTATTGAAGAAATGCAACCAGTTGGCAGAAAGGTCTCGGAGGAAATGCGACTAGGCTCTCCCTCTTTAGAGTAGTTTGTAAAAAACCTGTGAAAAACAGCTTTTGTTGATGTATTATATAATCCATCTTGTTTCCTGCAAACCATCTTGTCGAGTAGTTAGTAACTCAAAAGATAATTAACGAAAGAAAGACTAAGAATTGAAGTCAAATTAATAACTTTATCCTGACCCCCGACTATTTTCTTAGTTTGTTTAGACAAACTAAGTAAATAGTGTTAAGAAGGGTTTCTAAAAACAGAGAGGTTTGGTTAACTTGTAGTTTTTGGTCACGACTGTCATGCACTGGTCAAAAAAGTGGGAACGAATCGACACTAGGAAGTTCCTTCTAGTGGGCGTGACCACGCAGAGAGGAAAGTCTTCGACTAGGTGATGTTACCATCTCCCACTAGATTAATTAAATCGAGAACAGCAACTTGAGTTAAACAAACATCCAGAGGACTTCAAAAAATTCATTCGCCCTTCTTTGGAGGACTCGATAAGTCTGTCCTGGTAGCAAAAGTAGGAAACTGAACAATGCTAGGAAGTTCCTTCTAGTGGGCAGGACCAAGTGCAGAGAGGAGAGACTTCGACTTGTGTTTCTTCCTCCGACTTAGTTGAGACGAATCGAATACACTAGAGGCAGTTGAATAAATCTAAAAAAGTGCACTCTGCTTAGAATACTTTTCAAAAGAACTGAAGAAATAATCTAAGGTGAAAAAAGTTGGCTTTTAAAAATATTTCGACCAGAAAAGAACCCGAGCTCTTTGTATTGATGGCAAAAGTGAGTAACGAGTCGACAATATGAAGTTCCTTCTAGTGGGCAGGACCACGTGCAGAGAGGAGAGACTTCGACTAGTTGATGTTACCTTCCTTTCGACCAGTGTAAAGAAAACTGGGTATTTGGAATGTAGTCGAAAGATTATGTAAGCACTACTCAAAGTAAGACAATAGAGGTAGAAAGAACACGAGTCTTTATTGTGCAATGGTTAGTTACACATAAAACTTGCGTGAATCGGTCGATGATCCAAGAATTCGAGAGAACTCCGCCGCCTTCCATTGCCAATCGTCTTGATCGACTCGGCCGAGTAACCCGACCACTATGTAAGGACCTTCCCACTTGGGAGAAAGTTTGTTCCGATTAGACTTGGATTGGCGAGCCTCAAGACCAAGTCACCTCAACAAGGTCAGCGAGGTTGACCTTCTGATCGTAGTATCTACGCAGGCTTGTTGGTAGACCGCTAAACGGATTAAGGCCGATTTCTCGTTTCTTGAGTAGATTAATGTCATCCTCGAAGTTGTTCTGGTTGAGTCTTTGAAAGTTTCGACTCGTGTTGACCGTATCTTTAGTTCCGGGAAGCATGGCTTCATTCAAAACCGTAAAAAGGTGTTTCACCTATAGCCCGATCGTAGTCGTCTGAAATCGCCCATAATACTGAGGGGTAATTCTTGTACCCAAGCCCCGAGCGCTTGATGAGTGGTCAAGACTCGGTCTTAATTCCTCTGATTATTTGGTTGTTTGCACGTTCGACTGCTCCATTACTTTGGGGATGGGCCACAAAAGCATAACACAACTTGGTACCCAACTCGTCGCAAAATTCCTGAAATTTTGCGCTCGAAAATTGCTTACCATTATCTGTAATTACTCGACTCAGTACTCCAAATCGAGTAATTACGCATCTCATCATGAACGGTTTTGCCGCCTGTTGTTATCCCATCCACAGTTTGGCTTCAATCCATTTTGTGAACGATCAATAGCCACAAAAGGAACTCAAACCTCCCCGGAGCTTTGAACGGTCCTAGGATATCGAGACCCAGTGTCGCAAAAGGCCAAGATAGATGTATCATTTGTAATGCCTGAGCTGGTTGGTGTATTTGCCTGCTATGAAATTGGCATTGGACACACTTTTTAACCAACTCTTTAGCATCGTAAAGGGCTGTCGGCTAGTAAAAACCTTGTCGAAAGGCCTTACCGACCAGCGTTCTGTAGGAAGCATGATTTCCACAGATGCCACCGTGTATGTCGTGAAGGAGTGTTAATCCTTCGCTCTGCGGAATGCATCGCATGAGCACCCCTTGAGTACCTCGTTTATAGAGGACTCATAGATGGGGCCATCCAGGTATGCTCGTATTCTAGAGAGGCCGTCTCAATAGGAGGTGTCTCTGGTTCGTCGACCAGGGACGGCTTCTGGAGTTGTTCCAAGAAGACTCCTTTTGGTACTACAGATCGGGAAGAAGCTATTCGAGCAAGTCGGGTCTCATGAGAAATTATCCTTTCGAGGATGAATTGTGCCTCAAACCTAAAAAATGCTTTTCTAGCTTACGTACTTCCGATAAATACCGAGACATTGTCAGGTTAGAGCACTGGTACTCTTTCCTGACTTAATTCACAACTAGTTGAGAGTCTCCTCTCACGAGTAGTCGGCGAATCGAGAGCGCTTTCGCTGCTCGTATGCCAGCTAGCAAACCTTCGTATTCTGCCACGTTGTTAGTAGCCCGAAAGTTTAATTGTATGGCATACTTTAAGGTCTCTCCGTAGGAGATACCAGACCACCTCCACCAAGAGCCACTTAAAGTAAGCGACCCGTCAAAGTACATCGCCCATCGGTCGTGGGAATCAGATTAGGATCCCTAATGTTCAGATTTGTCCATTCGGCGACAAAGTCTGCCCAGATCTGGGATTTAACGGCCGTTCGGGACACGAAATGGATGTCGAACTCCCCAAGTTCGACTAACCATTTTGCCATGCATCCCGCTGTTTCCCTATTCTGGAGGATCGCTCCCAAGGGAAACTCAAACGGCACAGCTATTTTGTGCGCCTGAAAATAATGCCGCAGTTTCCTCGAAGACATGAGGAGGGCATATAGAAGCTTTTGGACCTGAGGGTAACGCTCCTTAGGCCCGTGTAAAACTTCAGTTACGTAGTAAACCGGTCGTTGTACGTTTTCACGTTCTACGACTAGTACTGCGCTTACTGCTTGTGGCGTGGCAACTAGGTAAATTAAGAGTGTTTCTTCTGGCCTCGGAGAGACCAGAATAGGAGCACTCATAAGGTACCTCTTGACATCCTCAAAGGCAACGTTTGCCTCTTTCGACCACTCAAAACCTTCGTGTTTCCTTAGAAGCTTAAAGAAAGGTAGTCCCTTTTCTCCTAGTCGTGCGATGAAACGACTTAAAGCCGCCATGCACCCCGTGAGTTTCTGGACTTCTTTCCTTATGGTTGGAGGGCGCATTTGGAGGATGGCCTTTATCTTTTCGGGATTTGCTTCGATTCCTCGTATAGATACTAGGAATCCAAGCAATTTTCCTGAAGAGATCCCGAACACACTTCTCAGGATTGAGTTTTAAGCGATGTTTTCTGAGGTTGTCGAATGTTTCTTGTAGGTCAGTAATATGATTAAGTCTCTTCATGCTTTTAACAACTAGATCATCAACATAGGCCTCTAGATTTCTGCCTAGTTGAGATGAAAAAGTCGCTTGCATAAAGCGTTGAAAAGAAGCGCCGGCATTTTTTAGACCAAATGGCATTTTGACATAGCAAAATATACCAAATGGTGTAATAAATGCGGTCTTTTCTTCATCGTCTAGACACATATTGATCTGGTGGTATCCAGAATATGCATCTAAAAAACTTAACATTTCACAACCTGTAGTAGAATCAACCAACTGATCGATGCGAGGTAAAGGAAAATCGTCTTTTGGACAAGCTTTATTAAGATCAAGAAAGTCTCACGCACATCGCCATTTGCCGCTTGACTTTCTAACCATTACAGATTAGCCAACCATTCGGGTGGTTGACCTCTCTTATCAAGCCCGCTTTAAGCGGCTTATCCAATCGATTTGGTAGCATCTCGCCGATCAGGGCAAATCAGAACTTTTGTTTTACGGTACTTTGTCGCCGTAAAGCTAGCTTCGTGCTCGATCACCTCCACAGGGACTCGGGCATGTCGGATGCTTGCCACGCGAAGACATCTGCATTAGCTCGGAGGAAGGTGATGAGGGCGTCTTCCTACTTGGGGTCGGAAGTATCCCCGATGCGAACAGTCTTCGAGGGCTCCCCTGTGTCCAGAGGAACCTCTTTGACCTTGTCGTTCGGCTTTGGTGCAGCTTTAGGCTTCGACTTGCTGGTCGAAGGCTGACTTTCTTCTCGAGTTGGTATTTGTCCAACCATCTCGAGGGATCGACGGTCGTAGGTGTGTGCCATCTTCTTATCACAATGAATTGTGATTACTCCTTTGGGACCTGGCATCTTAATACATTGATATCCGTAATGAGTAGCTATTAGGAATTTTGCCAAAGTTGGTCGTCCGAGTATAGCGTTATATGCCGTATGGAAATCGACCACATCAAAGGAGATTTTCTCTATCCTGAAATTACTTAGTGAACCAAATATTAAAGGAAGAGAAACTTGGCCAATTGGTTTGGCTGAAGATCCCAGTACGATCCCATGGAAAGAGTATCGTACCGGTCTTACCTTAGTCCTGGGTACTTGCATGTCATCAAGGGCACTCGTAAACAAAATGTTTAACGAGCTGCCACCATCAACCAAAACTCGATTGACCCAACAATTGTTGATGGTGGGTTCGACCACGATCGGATACCGACCTGGTCGAGTCGAAGGAATCGGGCAGTCACCCTTCTCAAAGGAGATGGTGACTTCCGACCACTTCGGTAATTTATTGACGAGAGGAAGATCTATGGAGTTTACCTCACGTTCAGCAGCCTTAAGCTGTCGCTTTGATTCATATGCCGATGATCCCCTATAGATGTGCTCGACGGTATGTTGCGGTCCTTTGCCGTTGTAGTAGTCTTCAAGCTTTCGTTGAAAGACCCGGCAGTTGTGAAGGTCATGTCCTTCCTTTTTATGGAAAGAACACCACCTAGGCTTATCATTTTTCCGATCGGGGCGCTTACCTTTGCCTTGGTCGGAGTTCGGCTTGGAGGTGTGTGGCTCTTTATCATTTACAGCCAAAACCTCCTTGGAACCGCTGGCTTGGAGTTTTTGACCCTTCACCTTGTTCTTGGACTTTTTTGCTTTCTTATCTTTCTTCTTACCAATGTCGCCTAGCTCTCGAGAGGTATTGTCTTCTCGATCAATTGTGTTGTTCCACTCGACCGCCTCAAAGGCAGTCGCATATCGATCAACCATCTCAAAGAGTTCAGTGATAGTGGTAGGCGGATTTAAAGCAATGTCTTCTGTTATCCTTCTACTACGGACTCCTTGCTTGAAAGCCCTGATGACAGATGAATCAGAAACTTCTAGAATTGAATTACAAACCTGACTAAAGCGCTTGATGAATTGGCGCAAGGTCTCGTTGTTGTTCTGTCTCATCCGGTGCAAGTCGTCCTCCTTCCCAAGGCGATTGTGAGTGCTTGGGAAATTCGCCAGTAGAAGGTCGTAGAGGTGTTGCCAAGAATAGATCTACTCGAGTGGTTGGTTCAGTAACCACGATCGAGCAGACCCTTTGAGCATAGTTGGGAGGTAATTTGCCATCACATGTTCTCCTCCTCCTGCTGCTAGGACAGCTGTTGTATAGATTTGAAGAAATTCGATGGGATTTTGAGATCCATCGAACTTTTCCATGTTCACTGGTCGAAAACGAGGTGGCGTGAATGGCTCGAAGATCGGTAAAATGCCCGACATCCAAGTCTTCTTGACGCCTCCTTTGAAGGAAAGAAGGGTTGATGTCATCAGGTGGTTGTACTCGACGATACCCAGTAACAGGTTGACCTGACCTGTGATAGGTCTCGGTCCTACGAGGGGAATTCTCCTCGTAGTTCATCTCTTCTTCTTGATTTCCATGCCTAATGGTGAGCGATCACCTCTCGAGGGGTTTGTTGATCATCGGTCTTCGAAAGACATTTCTCGAGTAGGAGATCGATGCGACTTTCATCGTCGCGTCGATTTCTCCGTGGTGATATGTTTGATCGACTGGTAGCTGAAGAAGTCGTATTGCTACGACTTCCTGAATGATGTCGGTGAGGTGCTTCCAGTCTTACCATTGTAGACCGAAGCCTTTGTGCGATCTCCTCGACGAAGAGATCGATTTACGCGCCGGCGAAGTTCTCGAGTTGGATTCTCGAGCAAGTCATTGATGTGCTGGAGTTCTTGAGCTTCCTCTGAATGATATTGGATGCGCCCAGGCAAATTCTTTTGGGCTGCAATCTTCTTTCGTTGAATAGCCTCGAGATCTTCCATGTCAGACTCTTGAGACTGCCTTAATGGAGTGTGAGTATGTCGAGGATTTCCCTCGTGTTCATGAAGGTGTTGGTCCTGTCCGCCATCGGTGGTGCCCTTGCCATTGTCACGAGGAGGCGCAGTTCGTGATCTTCGGGGAGTGTCCCTAGCTCGGTCTCTAGGAGAGTGACCTTGATCTGAGGGAAGGACGAAGACCTCCCGTTGATGATTCTCACTTGCGCTCGAGGCCTCCCCTCTTGAGGAGTAGTCGAGAAACACCATCTGGCGACTTGGAGCAATCCCCTCCAGGTAGGGGAACTCTGGGTTATAAGCGACTCCATCCGTAGGTGTGATCTGCGGAGAGATGGTCGAATTTGCAGGAAAAGCATGCTTGATCCCGCTTTCTCTAGCGTCATCCGGAGAGAGAGGATCACCAGATGCTGGTGAAGTCCTGGAATTGTGGCTTCCAGAACTTGTCTCACCAAGTCGGACCGCCTTAAGGGGACTCGGACACTTGGAGGAAAAACTCGTCGTGTTGTGAGTCCACCTAGGTGTAGTCCCGGTCGATTGACCCTTCTCCTTTGAGAGGGTAGATTCCTCCCTTGGACGTCTTGTTGTGGGGATAGGATCCTCCTCAACTCCATCACGCATTGTCTCCTGGATCTGCAGGAAGATCCCCGGAGGTAGCAATACCATCGGATGAGCCAATACTCGGCTCAGAATCGAAACCAAAGATCCATGTCGACGTCACAGAATCCGCCAAGTCAAACTAGTTCTCCTCGCTCCATTCTCCTACCATGAGTGCATGAGATTTGGGAAAAGAGAGTATGTTGACAAGAGATTACCGAAGATCCCCACAGACGGCGCCAACTGCCGTTGTTTTAGAACCGATCTTACGTAAAGATTGTTTGATTCGGGGTCTCCTATAATAGAATCACGCAGAGATTGACACGGTATTTTTATACGAGTTCGTGCCTTCTCCGAGAGAGAATAACAACCCTACTCCTGTGTGTGTATGGTATTGAGTGTATTCTGAACAACCAGGAGAAAAACTAAGACTATTACAGATGATAGTACTTATCTTCTTGATAGCCCTCGATAGCGTGTGTGTACGCCTCGATTGCCCTCTCCCTTCTCTCTGATCGTTGCCTTTATATAGTCGTGAAGGAATAGCCGTTTTCCCCTGCTGAAGAGATGCCTCATCAAATCCAAAGAACGGCGACGCTTGTAGTAATCATCGGGCTGGTAACTCCTTCACGCCGCCTAGCAGTTATCAGTCAGAGATAATGGGGTATTGCGTGTTATTATTTTGCATAATAACAGCGCATATTGACTGTTTAGATTCCTTAATCAATTGGACCCACTTGCCTGTAGGTTTTATTGATCATAAGGTGGTCGTAGCTGACCTGGTCATAGAGTAACTTACGACCATAAGGTAGTCGTAGCAAGACTTACGACTATAAGGTAATCGTAGCAAGACTTACGACTATGGGGGTGGTCGTATAAGAACTTACTACCACCTAGTAGGCTTCTCCCTTATAAAATTAAGGGGTACACCCAAGGACCATATGACGTCATATTTACTTATAATAAGAATTATAGATAAAAGATAAAATGAGGATTATTAGATCCTCGTCAGGCTCCCATTAAGGCCCACATACAAACGGGACACACGCACGTATCTCAAAGCGCAGTCTTCATCTTCTCTTGACCTAAACCGCTTCTCCACGCACAGTCTTGCGCCGCAGTTTTAGTCCAAGGTCACCAAGGCGGTATTTCATGAAATTACCAAAATACCCCTTCTTGATCTTTCTCCGAAGACCAAGTCCAATCTTGGTGAAACACTCGCCTGCTTCGCCACGTGTAGGTTGATCAACGGCTCTCATCATGTCGGCAAGTCTCTCCCATCCGACTCCTGCCGAAACCACCAAGGCACTTGCACCGACCCCCGCACCGCTTGATCCAACCCGTCGCACCGAACTACCCGTTCGGTCACCTTTGTCCATTCTGCGTCATGCTTGACTCCATTGACATCACCCGGCATCCTTGATCATTCTAGACCTCAGCCCTCCAAGCTTAGTCCCGATCATCCTCGCCGTTGGCCGTCGTTGACCTCCAAGCGTCCTGCACACAAATAGACAAAGAAATCGAATTCGGGAACAAGTTATTCACAACTTGACCCACGTTAGTGAAAACATGCATCATGCAACACATATGCACTGAAGCCCATGAACTTGACCTAACTCAAAATCAATTCTCCAAAAAGGTCGACATTCACAACACAATCGATACAACCGCCGTGTTACCAGCGGTACTACCGCACTATAGTCGTACCGCTCCAATAACGTCAGTTATACCGCTTCTCAATGAAGACCAGAATTCCACAAAACATCTTCTCTGGAATTTACCTACCGCCATTGTGCCGACCTGACCCAGGGCACCCGAGAGGTCCTCCAAGAGCTCCTAGAGAGTCCATCAGGACCTCCCAGGAGGTCCAAAAAGGACCTCTCGGATAGTCCACCAAGACCTCCCAGGAGGTCCAGCATGACCACCTGGAAGTCCAGGAGGACAGACCCGAGGAGGTCGTGGAGCCAGGGAGCATCCTCAAAAGATCTCCCACGGCCAGACCAGGGGAAGGTGTGGAGGTTTGTGGTCATCCCAAGACCACCCACGACCCATTAGAGGAGGTCGTGGAGGGCTGAGACCAACACAGAACCACACACACGCCCAACCCTGAGGGTGATCAGGGAGGACTGGGCTTACTCCGTGGTTCCCTGTGCATACTGAGCTAGTCCCAAGGATCATGGCTAGCTCTTCACAGCAACAATGGTGATAGCATTGCAACACTGACCAACTTTATTAATATCAAGGAAGTTGTTTACAAGAGAGCTTACAATTGAAAGATCAAAATATAAAGGAGGATAAACACAAGGGCCACCCGATACACCACAGGCAATCGGCTGGAGGGCGCAATCCTAGTCGGTCCAGGACTACTTGGTCCACAACAAGCTCTACCCAAGGCTTCCATACCCTGCTAAAGACAGCAGCAAGCAAGAGTGAGCACAACAATCGTGCTCGCAAGTTACACCCGTTAGATAACAAAATGACATGCATAATGGATATCACAAAGAAAGGCTTAATATGGTTGATTTGCATAAAGCCATGTTTCGTTCAAATACATGTATTAGGTTCTAAGGCAGTAATACAATAGTTAAAATTCATTTTATCAAATCAGTTTTTCAGTTGGATAACATTCATCATAAGATGGTGAAGGATACCCTCCTGTCACATGGCTCCCCGCCCACAACCCATGGGATAGCAATCCCAAAACAGTTTATTAAACACTTTTGGAAACCCAAAACCAATATCTAACTCGAGTGGCACGCCAAAGACGCCCATAACCGCGACATGGCTATTCGAATAAATTTAACCCTGCAGAGGTTGTACACTTTACCCACATGACATGATTCCTCTAGTTTGTTTGGCCTGCGCGAGTGCCACCTCTCACTGCCGAAGGTAAGAGGTCTAGAGTTCATGACAAAGCCTTTAAAATGCATTGTCCCACCACAGCCTCTCCTTGCTAAGGTTTCGCCTCCTTTGGATTCAGCTCCGCGGGATCTGGGCCCCCTCTTGCACCAGTGGGAACATAGGTCATGAAAGACCATTTTGGCCATAGAAGACCTCCCATTCCTCCAATTGGATCAATCTGCGGTGGAAGTTACGCAAATTACTTAGCTAGGTCCCACACCCCATACCGAGAGACATGTGGTTGCACGATTTTGGCATAGCCCATTATAGGCCTAGCATTGGCGGCTCAAAGACCGGTCCTCAACTGACTTGGGCGACAAACACATACCCCTGGACCTCCACCTTTTTCAGGATAGAGTCCGTGCACAAACCTTGCACCAGCCAAGCCAACCATTTCGCCCAAGTCCAAATCCATTTTCCTTTTTCCTTTTCTTTGCTTCCCCAGCAATATTTCCATACGCCCATGACACCCCAATGTCATGGTTAAAATATTTTAAACAATAGTTGGTCATGAAGGTAAAGATTTTCCAAATCAAGCATTTTTGGTCTAAGCAAGTCTAAGCATTTGGTTTTACAATTGCTCCTGGTTCACATTATTGTATCAACCAGATTTTGCCTAATGGTGACAATAGGTTGGGTACAACATCAAAGTCGGCCATATGAAAGAGATAGGCATAACTATGGATTTGAAGACAGGTATTGAAATAGCTTGATAGAAATAAGCATGCAAGATACTTTGAAATGTAACATAAGTAATTTAAGATATCTTTGGGTGCAATATGGTCAAAAGTGTAACTTGCCTCTTGCTTGATAGCTTAAGAATCTATCCTTCCTCACTCCTGCTCTTTGGGAATGCCAAGATCTACACAGTACAAAGCAAAGCAAATAAAGATCCAAATGAAATCCAAATGAACTGAGCAAGAAGTAAATAGCAGAAGATGATACTAAAAGAAAAACCAAAGAGGATCCTTGGGAGGAGGTCTGATTGGTGAAGGGCTCGGGCTCTAGGGGGTCCGAACCAGAGGGGCTTGGAGAGCTCCTCAAAAACAGAGAGCTGAGAGCAGAGGCCGAAATGAAGAACAGGGAGGCAGTGGGTGTTCCTGGTGCTTTAAAGGAGAGAGAATAGAAGCACCATAAACAGAGGATGTCCAAATTCAAGCAGATTGGTACAAAGGCACACCGTGTGCCCTGTACAAATGAGAATAAAGAAAGCAAGGGATGTGACAAAAAGTAGAAAAGAGGACAAGGGTAGATGGCAAGATTTAATGTGACTCATCCCACATCAAATGCACTTGAGAGCCAAGGAAACCAACAAAAGGGTGAACAAATTGGTCAAAGGGGCGGTCCATGGGGAGGTCCTCGAAGACAAACAGGAGGTCTTTGAGGACAAAAGGTCCTAAAGGCCACAAGGAGGTCTAAGGACATGAGGTGCAAAAAGACAAGAAAAGTCTAAACCACAAAGGTCTAAACACAAAAGGGAGGTCCAGACCATAAGGGTCTGAACACCATAGGGAAGTTGGAACCTAAAGGAGGTCCAAAACTCAACAGGGAGGTCCGGACATGGGGAGGTCCTGACTGTTGAGATCTCTGCAAGGGAGGTCTAGACGGTTGGGATCCAGACAAAGGGGAGGTCCTAGAGAACACGAAGAGATCCTGAAGGACATGGGAAGATCCAACTAAACAAGGAGGAGGTCCCAAAGGACTCAAGGAGGTCCTGAAGGACAAAAGAGGTTCAAAGGATTGAAATGAAATTGCGGTCAAGATTTGGTCTAGGAGGTCCTTAGCGAGTGAGATCAACTCAGGGGAGGTCTCAACGGCTGGGATGAAATCAAGAGAGCTTTAACGATTAAGATCAAAGCAAGGGGAGGTCCAAAGGACACACAAGGGGGAGGTCTCATGGACAGGAGGTCTGAAAGACACCCACGAGATGGTCCTGAGGATAGGACCCACAAAGGCTGGTCCTGACGGTCAGATCTCACGAAGAGGAGGTCTGATGGTCAAGATCAAAAGCCAGGAGAGGTCCTGACGATCAAGAAAATGAGCAAAGGAGATCTGAGCGGGTCAGAGATGATGATCAAAGGAGGTCGGAGCGGTTTAGATCATCCCAAAAAGAGGTCTGGGTGGCTCAGATATGATCAAAGAACACCTTAACGGTCTAGACCTGCTAGGAGGAGGTCTGGGTGGTTAGGATGTGGTCAAACGACAGGGAGGTCAAACAGACACAACCAGGAGGAGGTCCTCTGGACAAGAAGTCCAACGACCTACTCACGGGAGGTCCGAAGGTCAAGCTCAAATCGAAAGGTGGAGATCTGATGGCTAGGACCTCACAGGGGAGATCCTAATGGTCACGATTGGCAAAGAGAGGTGGTCCGCGTGAGCAAGGATACACGGGAGGAGCTGGAGCCATCCGATCTTGATCGAACGGAGGGAGGCGACTGGGACGTCTGGACCATCCGAGTGTACCCACAAGATCGGACCGTTCCGCACGAATCGAACGATCCTTAAGCTAGGAAAGTCAAACCCGGGCGGCACAGCCACAGGGGCAAGCAGTAGGTCCCAATGCTAGGGAGGTCTGGACCCTTAGATCTAACGAGGATGAGGTCAGAGCCGTTAGATCTAACAAAGATGAGGTCCGAACCGAACGGAAGGCTTGGACGGATACGAGGGAGGTCCAAATGGACAAGAAGGAGGTCTTGTTCGGCTAGGATCTCCAAAGGACTAAGAGGCCCTGCAGACCGGGAGGTCTAAAGGATAAGAAGGTCCTGATAAATGAGAAGGAGGTCCTAGAAAACGGTAATACCGGATTGCACTAGGAGGACTTTTCCAAAGAGAAGGTTACAAGGATCAGGGTGAGAAGGAGTCCAAGTGATCACCGAGAGGTTCACAAGAGCATAGAAGCAACTCAAATGAACATGAGGCTTAGGTCTGGAAGGAACCAGGGAAGGAGGTTTGGACACTATGTGAGACCAAAGGGGATCCGATTGAACACTAGGAGTTTCATTTAAGCACAGGGGTGGTTCAATCGAATGCAAAGGAGATCTAATTGGACACGAGTGGGTTCAAGTGAATTACTGGGCGTTCCAGTGAGCATGAGGGAAACTCAAGCAAAAGACTTGAGGGGAGGTCTAACCTAAGAGTATACCCAAACAAAGAATGAGGTCTATGATCAAAAAGAGATACAGACATTAAATAGATCAAGACAAGAAGAGATCCGCACCATAGGTGAGGTCCAAGTGGTAAGGAGGTTTGGGCATACAAAAGGGGTCTAATCATCCGGGAAGTCTAGACTTAGAAAAAGTCTGAACACAGAAAGGACGTCTGAACCAAAGAGATTCAAACCAACAAAGAGATCCAAAGCGGCCCAAACCAAAGGGAAGGTCTGGACACAGAGAGGATCTGATCTGAAGAGAGTACCCAAATAAAAAGGAAAGTGGTTTAAAGCCACAAGGATGATCTAGACCTCAGAGGAGGTCTAGCTACAAAGGAAGCCTAAACCTCAAGGCAGGTCTAAACTACAAAAGAGAGATTAAGAGAGAGGTCCCGACCCTAGGGTGGTCTGGACCAAAGAGGTAGACTAGACAAAAGGTCTCAACAGAGAGATTTCCAGGGGAGAGGAAAGACCCGAAAAGACAAGGAGGAGATGACCACAATAGAGGTCAAACAAGAGGGACAGTCTGGACATAAAAGAATGTCCAAATGTAGGATAGAGGAAAGGAAACCCCTATCAAAGAAAGGAGAGATAGCTCTAGAGAGCTAGAGCAACACCAAAAGAGCTAAGATTTGGATTAGTTGAAGTTTAGTTAAGTCATTTTAAACTCTTCAAATTCTGAAATTCTCAAGTTAAGCTTGGAATTATCATCAAAACCAAATGGTTCTTTTTATTTTGAAAATTTTCAAAAAGGCTCTAAAAATCGATGCGTT
This sequence comes from Phyllostachys edulis, assembly GCA_036346405.1. Taxonomy (NCBI): domain Eukaryota; kingdom Viridiplantae; phylum Streptophyta; class Magnoliopsida; order Poales; family Poaceae; genus Phyllostachys; species Phyllostachys edulis. Next base: position 41,436,412 of record CM070547.1, on the reverse strand, counting down.
CTGGACATGCGACTTTTCGGTATTCTTGCCTCATGCAGTACTACCGCCTTTCAAAAATTTGGTACAATCAAGCTTCTTGATCGTCATCGTGACTTACATGCCGGTATGACCGATTATCCTAACACTTGCTGAAACCGCCACTTTCGACAAAACTTCAAAGCTATTGCCAATTGCCTCATCATCCTAAGATCATGTAAATATCCCCATGATATCCACAATCTCCCCCTTGATGAACGCATTGGCAATTTTCCAAAAATGTAAGTTTTGAGGTTTGAGAAAGAAAAACTCAACGTTTTCGCGCAAAGGCACAACTTGGTCCAAATGCAAGAGAAAGCAATGGAAATGACCAAGTTAGCTTCAGAATAGTAACGGTAGGTGAGATAAGGCAGAAGAAGACTAGAAAGCTTCAATATCGAGAGAAGAGTCAAAAGTCTCACCTAAGGTCCATATGAAAGAACAATTGTTCAAATTAACCTTTCATCATTGTGAGGTTGCAAGAATTGCAATTCAAGTTCAGAAATAGCAATAAGATCACAAAAATGCATATGAGATGCTCCCCCTCACTTAAGATCATCAATTTTCGTGAAAATTTCATTTCCTCCCTATTTGTCCATTTTTACCATTTCTCCCCCTTTGACAATGGATTCATCAAAGTGCATAGAGGAAGATAGAGCATGAATGACATGAAATGGCTACAATTTATTCAATTTTATAGCAAAGGGAGCCATGAGAATTATCCAAGAGGACTGTACAATAACACCAAGCCATCTATTATGTGAAGAAGCTATTGTAAATCATGGCAAATCATATATAGCAAAGCTAAAGCCAAAAGAGCAATAATCTGTGATTAAATGAAAGTTTAGCATGTTAAGGAGCTCAAGATCATAGTTTAGCCAAAGGTATCCAAAAATGAGTCAAGCCATGTCTATAAGCAAAATGGAGCCCATAAACTAGAAAATGAGTCAATTTTGAGCGCTATGAGCTCAGTTATGAATCAATTTGTTCAAGCATTTGGAATTTAGCACATTGAGTATTTTGCTGAAATTTTTTGGTTTTATCTTAGTAAAGCAAGTCCTGGACTAGGAGCCATCCATAACTGTCTCCTAAGCTTCAACCAATTGACAATTTATTTTCTTAGCATTGTACTAGATCTCAAGCCTTGCCGCGACCATCTCAAGCAAGAAGCTTAAGAGAGTGGTCTAGGTCATCCATAACTCCCCCTGAGTTCATGCCTAGTGCAATGGCAAGCCGTCTCATGAGAAAGAATTGGTGAGATCAGTTTTTTCGCACAGAAAAACTCATTTGTCATTTGCTTGACTTAAGAACTATCATAGCTCAATTTAAAACTCAAAGTAAGTTCAAGACTCAATTTAGCCTATATGATATGGCGTGAATCATGAGAGGATCACTATGGCAAAACTAGTCACAGGATACAACAAGTCATGCTTTGATTCAATTTTCTCATAGATAATAAAGCTAGCATGGCAAAAGCTAAGCTATACATGAAAAGCCATAAAAGAAATCTAGCAACCTAGAACAAGACATGGCAAGGTATAAAGAGTGAAATCATGTCACACAAGGATAATAAACAAGGCTCTGTGATTTTATATTACAATACAAGTTGCTGATTTAAAATGCAATATGATACAATGAATGCAAAAGAGCCAACTCCCTCTCAAAACAAGCCAAGAGAACTAATAACTCCCAACTCTCCCCGCAAAGAAGCAAAACAAGAAGAATCAAGAGCCTTAGTGAAAATATCCGCAACCTGCTGCTCAGACTCTACAAAGTGAAGCACAACATCACCCTTCTCTACATGGTCTCTAAGGAAATGATATCGAATGTCAATGTGCTTGGTCCTAGAGTGTTGCACTGGGTTTTTGGCAATGTTTTATGGCACTAGTGTTGTCACAGAAAAGAGGAACACTATCCAAAAATAACCTATAATCCCGCAGAGTAGATAAGATCCAGAGAACCTAAGAGCAACTACTGGCTGCAGCTACATACTCTGCCTCGGTAGTGGATTGTGCAATAGAGGACTACTTCCTAGAAGACCAAGAGATAAGAGATGTGCCTAAGAAATGACAAGTGCCAGAAGTACTCTTCCTATCCACTCTACACCCCGCAAAATCAGCATCAGAAAAAGTCCGAATGGAGACAGCAGAATCAGAAGAATACCAGGGTCCAAAATCAAGAGTGTCCTAAAGGTACCTGAAGATGTGATGCATTGCTTGACGATGTGAGGCACGAGGGGAAGCCTAAAATCAAGCGCACAGACACACAGCAAACTGTATGTCCGGCCTCGACGCCGTGAGGTAGAGGAGAGAGCCAACCATGTTGCAATTCTCCTTCTGGTCCACGGGCTCTCCATCCTCATCAGGATCCAGCACGGTAGAAGTGGCAATAGGAGTAGACATCAGGGATTCCACCCAAGCCTCCCAGGAGGTCCAGCCGGACCTCCTGGAGGTCCAGGGAACTGACCCGAGGAGGTCTTGAGGCTCAGGACCTCCCCAAGAGCCACGACCAGACCTGGGGGAGGTCCAGAGCCTCACCCGAGGAGATCATGGGACTTGGAGAAGTCCTAACCCTCTTGTGATTCGAACCAGTCCTAAGGATCAATGGCTGGTTCTCACAGCAATTATAAGTGATAACATACATCCACACGAGCCTTTATTAACAACAAGGGGGTTGATTACAAGGTTGCTTACAAGCCATGAGACAAGGCAAAAATATACACAGCGGAAGCAAAACCAGCAAAACCATGTCCATCCAATACACCACAGGTAATTGGCTGGAGGGCGTGGCCTAGTTGATCTGGTCCTCATCATCATCAAAGAAGTCTTCTCCTGCTCAATTCATTAATCAAGCAAGAATGAGCACAACAACCGTGCTCGCAAGTTACACCCGTCAATTAACAGGATGACATGCATAATGGATATTTCAAAGGAAGGCATATTATGGCGAGTTTGCATAAAGCCAAGTTTATTTCAAATACAAGTATTAAGTTCCAAAGCTTATAACAATAATTAAAATTCCTTTGCAAATTCTCATTTTTACAGTTGGATAACTTTCATCAATATGATGGTGAAGGATACCCTCCTGTCAAAAGGCTCCCTGCCCAACCCATTTGGATAGAAATCCAAAAAAAAAACCAGTTTTTAACCATCCATTTTGAAAACAAACCAGAGGTCTAACTTTGAGTAGCTTTGCTAGCATGTCCATAACCACGGACACGGCTATTCGAATAGTTTTACACTCTACAGAGGTTGTACACTTCACCCACATGACACGACTTCTCTAGTTTGTTTGACAACCGTCGTTGTCACCTCTCACTACCGATGGTAAGAGGTCTAGAGCACGTGACAAGGCCTTTACAATGCATCATTCCACCGTAGCCCATCCACTCTAAGGTTTCGCCCCTTCCTAGGGCCCCCTCTTGAGCCAGTTGGGTACAACAAAGTTATAAAAGACAGGCCATGAAAGACAACCCACTATTCCGCCAGACCAACCGCGGTGATAACTTTGCAAATTAGTTGGCCAGGTCCCGCCCATACAGGACATGTGGTTGCACGGAGAGGCATAGCAAAATACACTCGTAGATCGGTCCTTAACTGACCCGAGCGCCCACCACAACCCTGGGGCATCGGATCACACGACCCCCGTGCATGGACTTGTACCAACCAAACAACCAATGCCGCCCAAGTCCAAATCCATTTCTCATTTCTTTGCTTTTCAAACCTCCACGGCACAGCAATGCCATGGCCATTTGCAGAAACCCCATGACACACCAATGCCATGGTCCAGATCATTTAGACAAGTGATATTTTTGGCCAAAACCTCCCAAACCAAGATTCTTTTCTCTAAGCATGGCTAAGCTCTAGTTTTTCAAAGGTCCTGGTCCACTGTATTGCGTAAACCAGGTTTTTCCTAGGGTGACAACATGTTCGGCTCAAGATCAATAGTGGTCATACCAAGGAAATTAGGCATAACTATGAATTTAAAGACGGGCATTGAAATAACTTAGTAAAGTAAGCATGCATTAACATTTGAAATGGAATATATATAGGTTGAAATAATGGGTGCAATATGATCAAGAGTGTAACTTGCCTTGCTCAAAGGCCTGGATGTCTTCTTCTTCCTCGGGGAGCTCTTGCTCTTCAGTGTCTTCACAAATCTACACGAGGAAACCACAGCAACTCAATACAAAGCTCAAGTAAAACCCAAAGAAACTTCAATGAAACTCCAAAATAAAACCAACAGAGAGGCTAGGTCGGTTTGGAGGAGGTCTAAGGAGCTTGCTAGAGTAGGTCCAAAGCTCAAGGGAGGAGGTCCAAGAGCTTTGGAGGAGGTTCGAAGCTCAAGGGAGGAGGTCCCGAGCTGCTCGGTTGCTTTGGAGAATGGAAATGGGGAAAAGGATGAGGATGAAGGGCTGCCCAAGCTTATATAGCTGGAGCCATTGAGATTTCCCAGGGTATAGGTGTTCATGAGTTGGTGAAAAGGACAATGAAAGCCGGCAAGGGATGTGACAAAAGTATGGCACGGGTGCTGCAAAAAGTGGTAGCATGTAATACGATACAACAGTCATTAAATGTGGGGAGACTCCCTTGTGCAAAGGACATAGTCAAAGGATAAAGAAAAAATGGGTGTGACTGACAAGTGGGAACTAGTCAAAGCTCAAGGGAAGGTCCCGCGGACAGGAGGTCCAATAGACACCACAATGGGGAGGTCCTGACGATCGGATTAAATCAAGGGGAGGTCTGGGCGGTTAGGATCTCCAGAAGGGGAGGTCCTAACGGTCAAATCTAACAAAGGGGAGATCTGGACAGTTAGGATCTCCAAAGGGGAGGTCCTAATGGTCAGATCTAACAAAGGGTAGGTCTGGACGGCTGGGATCTCCAAAGAGGAGGTCCTAACGGTCAGATCTAACAAAGGGTAGGTCTGGACGGTTAGGATCTCCAAAGGGGAGGTCCTAACGGTTAGATCTAACAAAGGGTAGGTCTGGACGGTTAGGATCTCTAAAGGGGGAGTCTTAACGGTCAAGATCTAAACAAGGGAGGTCCTGACGGCTAAGATCTCCAGAGGGGAGGTCTTAATGGTCAAGATCTAAACAAGGGAGGTCCTGACGGCTAAGATCTCTAGGGGGGAGGTCTTAACAGTCAAGATCTAAACAAGAGAGGTCCTGACGGCTAAGATCTCCAGAGGGGAGGTCTTAACGGTGAAGATCTAAACAAGGGAGGTCCTGACGGCTAAGATCTCCAGAGGGGAGGTCTTAACGGTCAAGATCTAAACAAGGGAGGTGAGTGATAGCGAGATAAGAAGCAGGAGCCATTGGATTTCCATCGAACGGGTCAAGGCAATTGGACCGTTTATTCCGAGCGAACGCTCCAACAGATCGGGGCCATCCAATATAGATCGGACGGTTCTAAAGGAGTGGGACGTTCAGACCATCCGAACGTCTCACCAAGATCAAACCGTCCAACACAAATTGAATGTACGCAAGCGATAGAGGTCTGGATCAAGCAGAAGGCTTGAACGGATGCGAGGGTGGTCCAAATAAACAAGGAGGAGGTCCTGGAGGACATGGGGAGGTCCTGAAGGACACGAGGTGGTCCAAATAGACAAGGAGGAGATCCTAGAGGACGTGGGGAGGTCCTAAAGGACACGGGGAGGTCTAAATAGACAAGGAGGAGGTCCTAGAGGACGTGGGGAGGTCCTGAAGGACACGGGGAGGTCCAAATAGACAAGGAGGAGGTCCTAGAGGACGTGGGGAGGTCCTGAGGGACACGGGGAGATTCAAATAGATAAGGAAGAGGTCCTAGAGGACATGGGGAGGTCCTAAAGGACAAGAGAAGGTCCAAATAGACAAGGAGGAGGTCCTAGAGGATGTGAGGAGGTCCTGAAGGACACGGGGAGGTCCAAATGGACAAGGAGGATATCCTAGAGGATGTGGGGAGGTCCTGAGGGACACAGGGAGGTCCAAATAGACAAGGAGGAGGTCCTAGAGGACATGGGAAGGTCCTGAAGGACACGGGGATCACCTGAATTTGAATTTCAATGTTCAAGGACATTTGAAACACAAACCCGGGCAGAGAACCACGGGGTGGTTGTAACATCCCAAATGTATAATTAGGGTTAATCAAGTATAATTATATGTGTAGAAATTAAAACTTTTTCTCACATCTTGAAAAACCCTAAAATCTTATGTAATTCTTGTCCAAGAGTTGTGTAATCCAAAAACACAAAGCTCTTGTTGACCAAAAGTCAAATTCCTTTTTCCAATTATCTTAAATCTTGTGCCAAACGTTTGGAATATATTTTCCTTGGTCCCAAAACTGATATGGGACCCTCTCAAAAATATCATGAGTTATAACACTTGTTGATAATTTTGGAGGCAAAACAATCCTTTAAACAACCTTCATGAATTTCCTGAGAAAAATGCATTGCATAATAACCTCTGGAAATTTTATGCAAGGTTGATCTCATTGTCAGCAAGCTCCAGTTAAAATTTCATCAAATTTGGAGCTCATTTGCTATCTCAAATAATTCTGCTAAGTTTCAGCTGTTAAAAACTAAATTTAAAAGCCTACACTGTTCCTTGGGCTAGCCCTATTCAAAGTTGGTCCAGCCCAACCATGTTCGCACCTCGTGAGACCTCATCTCCACTCGATCAAATGCAGCCGTTGGATTTACATCCAACACCACGACCTCCTCATGATCAACACCGCAAAGACCTCCCCACCTCATGAGGTCATTGCCGTTGGATCGCTGATCCATGGTCATGACCTCCCCGTGTTAAACCTCAAAGACCTCCTCGAGTTTGTTAAACCATCGCAATGAGGTCATCCCATTTGTTGAGGTCGTGGCCGTTGGATCAAATCCAACGGCCACGACCTCCTCCTCAACATACTCAGTCAGGTCCTCCCACCTGCGTGAGGTCATAGCCCTTGGATCCAAGATCCATGGTCACGACCTCCTCCTCTCAACCTAAACTAAACCAACCTCCCACCTAACCAAGGTCATAGCCGTTGGATTAGATCCAACAGCTCACGACCTCCTTGCGTTATCAAGCACTCACAACCTCCCCCATCTTTTGTTGTGCACCGTTAGATTAAAATCTACGGTCACGACCTCCTTTTTGTCTCATGCGCACTGACCTCCCAACAAGACGTGAGATCGTAGCCCTTAGATCTAAATCTAAAGGCCATGACCTCCCTTGCTCATTGCGCAAGCTCGGACCTCCACCTCCTTTGATCGAACCCTTAGATCTAAATCTAACGGTCTGACCTCCCTTGCTGCATGCGCATCATATCGAGACCTCCCCATCGTCGGTGCCCTTGGATTTAAATCCAAAGGCCATGACCTCCCCTCATGTCTTTTTGATCGCGTGCGATTAAGTCCTCACTTTGGAGGTCCGCGACTGCTGGATGGAGATCCAACGCTTTGGACCTCTGTCCCTTTTCCTCACGTGCGCTGCGATTAAGAAATCGGAGGGCCACGACCTCCCATCCTTGATCGTGTGGTGGGACCTCCTCCCGGCCACTTAAAACATAACGGTTCAAAAATGAGATCCGATGGTTAGGACCTCCCCAGGTCTTATCCAACGGTCATAAGGACCTCCCCTGTTCTTCTCCTTCCTCTGGCGCGCATGCGTGCTCTGAGCGGTGGAGTTAATGCGCGCCAGGCCTCTGCACCTTTAATGACTCTTTCTTGACCAAGATTTAATGCAGTCGACTTTCCGCCTATCAGTCAAGACACCGCCTTTGTCAACCTTTATGTCATGTCCACCCCATGGACCAACCCGTGGGCTAAGCTCACCATGGAGCTTAGCCCCAGCTCATAACCTTCACTCAGGCTATAAGTCACCATTGGGTTCCTCCCTTAGCTTCTTTGGCACACTTCTAAGCTCTAAGCTTGCACCGTGTCATTTGAGCTTTCCTCTCCTCCCCTCTTGGTCGCCATTGTTGAGAAGCTTGAAGCTCCTCGGTGGACAAGGGTCCCCGGAGTTTTTCCTCCTTTTCTCCTTGCTTCCATTTGTGCCCTACCCTCCGGGACCAAGGCCTAACTTGATATTGTTGGGCATTTGCGAGAGGGGACAAAGTGGAGCTTGAAGTTGAAGCTTTGGCCGTGGAGCACCCTTCCTCCCGGCACCGGTCCTCCTTACTCGACCTCCTCGGCACCTTAGGACCTCCTGTACTCCTGATAGTCCTTTAGCTACTGGGCACCCGCATGTATGAGGTCGCGGAGCTTTTAAATTGGGCACACGCTTGATTGGATGTCGCGGAGCTTCCTTTTGCATTTTGGTTTCGCCGTGTGCTTGTCTTCGTTGTCCTCTCCGCTCGCCGCGTTCAAGGCCGCCGCCGCCGTTGAGAGGAGGTCCTTTGGGTGCGCATGGTTATTGCGGACCCAATCGGTATTTTCGTGGATCTCGCCATGAGGTCTACATCGCCGGCGATGACCACATCTTCTTCGCTGGTTTTGTCGGACACAACGGCAGCGTCGTTGTCGTTTTAGGACGAAATCCTCCATGTTTAATCGCTAATCATGTGTTCCAATCATTGTAATCATTGGATGTCTTAACGCCTTTAATCCACCCTTTAATGTGCGCATTTAAGACCTCCGTAGCGGACCTCCTTGATGTCCAGTAGCGCATTTATTCATGTCCAGCGGCGTCTTGCGAGTTAAAGCGCTGGTGCAGGGCGTCGGACCTCCTCCGAGGAGATCTGAGCGTCCAAGACCTCCCCTTGCGCATCGTGGCCGTCGAGACCTCCTGGAGGTCTGTGGACGTTAGGACCTCCTTAGACCTCCCTAGGTTGTCTCGGTAGTTCATGACCTCCCGGGTAGATCTTGGCCGTCAAGGTCCTCCCTCGACGATCTGAACCATCGAGGACCTCCCTTGGAACATCTGGACCGTCCCAGACCTCCCCGTGAGGTCCTGGCGATGTAGATTTTCCGAGGGAGATCTTGATAGTTTGGACCTTCCTTTGGAAGATCTCAACCGTTGAGGACCTCCCTTTAGATCTGGTCCGCTCCGACCTCCTTTCCATGTTGTGGTCCGCTGGATTTCATCTCGGCACGACCTCCCCCTCACCTCGCGCATGTGAGTTGCTAAGAGGTCCAGGACCTTTGGACTTCACGTGCGCGTGTGTGATGTTCTCCTGGGAGGTCTTGAGCCGTTGGATCTGAGATCTGTGGCTCACGTCCTCCCATACCCTGGTGAGTTTTAGAAATTCCAGTGAGGTCTTAGTTAAACTAAAATAAGGTATAGACTTTAGAATTTCATATCTCTTTCATTTTAATTCCAAATGAGGTCATTCAAATTGTGTTAGCTCTGTATTGAACTCGACTTTAATCCAAAAATGATTGTAAGTTGAGTTCAGCTTCAGAGCACAGTTTGCCATTAGATTTTAAAACCATCTTTAAAATATATACTCAAATTGATGCTTAACTTGTAAAATACATAACTAATGCTCTATAGATTATTTTTGGGTGAGACCAACTTTGTTGGTTTCCTCTCTTAGTGAACTCACTGTGAAAATTAGTTTTGAGCATGTTGCTGTTAGGAAATTGAGGACTTGTGCATTATAATTTTGTTCAAGTTCTTGTTTTTGAAAAATTATAGAAAGTGCAATATAGCTCCAAATGAGATGAACTCAATTGTGTTATTCATCTCATGAGGTGCTGGTTTTACAGTAAAAATTTCAGCTTCACTTCTATTCTAGAAAATTTTGTGATGAACAGTAACATATTTCTAATTAATAGGCTGAGCAGAATTGATTTCATCATATCTTTTGCATTGAGAATCCAAATCAATTGGTTCTTGTTGCTAAATTCATGATAAATCATTGTCTTGCTGCTGTAAAATTTTCATGGCTTTTGGAGTTCGTTTGTTGTGCTATCTTTGTTGTTTTTCGTCGTTCTTATCGGTTCTTTCTCGCTTTTCCGTTAGGTTTCGACATTTGTGGTGATCCCGAGAGCGACCCTCTACCACAACTTGGCCAGCAACAAGGCAAGCAGTTTGACCATTTCCATCATTGTCCCATTACTTTAAAGCTTAATACTTTGTTTTACTTCTATGTATGCATGCTACTTTGTGTTAAATGTCGTTAGTAGTCCTATAGTCGCATAATCTGTAGGAATTCTTTACCCTCTACTACCATGAGCCTAGGTTATTTGCTGTGGTGGGAGCTCGTTGGATGAGCTCTTATCGCTTAGTAGTTTCGATGTAAATTGCTTAGACATGCTTAGTTATCGGTAGAAATGGGCGATCATCGACTTAGTCGATGGTCTTCATCACTCAAAAATGATTATTACTCCTATATGTCCAGCACTTGTGCTTTGTTTGATTTGTAAAATCAAAAACTGAAAATAAAAGATTGATTTAGACTTGGGCATATTGGATGGATGGTGCGGTTTTGGATGTGGTGGTATGCAGGTCCCTAAGGACCGAGTACTTGGGTCACTAAGCCAGCGATTTAGCGTACTAACCACGCTGAGGGCATATGGAACCCTCTTGACTAAGTACTCTAGGAGGTGTTAATTATGAGCGAGCTCGGTTGGTGCGTTTTCAAAAACAAATGTATATGTATAGTGTGGGAGGGGAGCATTAGCTTCCGGGAAGGTTGTGATGTCTCCTTCTCCCCGTGGGTTGTGCAGCTCGTAATTAGCATTCATCCTTTGGAAAGGTCTCGTAGGACTTAGCCGTGCCAAACACCTTCGAAAGTGTGCGTAAAGGAAAGGCGGTCTGACGTGTGGGTACAGTGGTACACCTGCAGGGATAAAACTATTGAATAGCCTCGTCCTAGGTTATGGACATGCTTGGTAAGGTCGTTCAAGACTAGACTACAACCTTTAATTAAAACTTGACATGGTTGGTATGAGCGGGAGTTCATGCTATTGTTGTGGTGACTTGGGTTAGTCACTTCGAGTGATTGTTCTTGTTGTTGTTATTATGTTATTATCGCGTTGTTATTTCAACAACTAAAAATGCTTTGTCAAATTGCTTTCAATCTACTATGTTATTGCAAATGAAACTTGCTTTATGCTAAAATGAGTCCAAAGCCTCATCCACTTAAATAAAGCTTGCATGTAGCTAAATTATAGTTACTGTTATCTTACGTCGGTCTTTTATGAGTACAATAAACAAGTTATTGTACTCATTTGCTTTGCTTAACAACTTTGTTGCAGAGGAGGTAGAGCCCAAAGGGCTTTACTTTTCTGAGTTGTCTTGGTGGTTGGGAGAGCGACTAGCTTGGCGGTCGGTCGATTGCCTTGTGGGCTAAAGGCACCTGTTGGTTGGCTCTTATTTTGGGCCATCTTTATGGCACTTTTGCTTCATTGTTATCTTTTTGTAACTATTGTTATTTGGCCTAAGGGCCTCTCTTTTGTAATATCTATTCCATATTAATGTTAACTTCGGTTTGTTGCTTATGTACTATGTGTTGTATGGAATTGATACATCCTTTTGTTGTGAGGTATGTATCTTGCATTCAGGAAGTATCGTCTCTCGAGACTGGTTTATTTGGTTGATAATACTAGGGTCAATTGGATGACTAAGTATTATGAGCCTAATAAACGTCGGGGTCTCACAGTGGTTGTGACTCAAAAGAAAAGAGGTCAAAACCAAAGGTAAATTCAAACAGAGAGGGAGGTTTAAACCTTAAAGAGATTCAAACCAACAATGGAAATCTAGATTAAAAGAGATGGAAAAATCCAAGCTTAGAGGAGGTCCTATGAACACAGAAAAGAGGAGACCACCAAAACTCCCCAAACCCAAATAACCTGATGCAATTTTTAGTTGAAGTTCAAATTAATCTATTCTAAAATTCTCAAGTTAAGCTTTGAATTCTCATCAAAACAAAATGGTTCTTTTTATTTTGAAAGTTCAAAAAGGCTCCAAAAATCAGGGTGTTACAAACCTACCCCCCTTAAGGGAATCTCGACCCAAGATTCAAGCTTGACCAGCAAAGAGGTAGGGATAGTTAGCCCTGAGATCTTCTTCATTTTCCCATGTAGCTTCACTTTCAGGGTGGTGGCTCCACTGCACCTTGTAGGTTCGGATGACCTTGCTTCTAGTAACACGCTCCGCGACATTTAGAATTTTAATTGGCCGCTCCACATATGTGAGGTCTTCCTGGAGATCAATGCTCTCTAGGAGGGTGTGGTCTTCTGGCACTCGGAGGCATTTCCTTAACTAAGATACATGAAAGACATCATGCACCGCTGACAATGAGCTTGGCAGCTCAAGCTTATAAGCAACTTCACGTTGTCTTGCCAATACCTTGTACGATCCGACAAATCTTGGTGCTAGCTTTCCTTTAGCCCGAAACCTTCTAACTCCTCTGATTGGAGTTACCCTGAGGTACACAAAGTCACTAACTTCAAAGGATAACTCTCGTCTCCGATTGTCCGCATAGCTCTTTTGTTGGGACTAAGCTATTCTCAATCGCTCTCTTATAAGCTTCACTTTTTCCTCAGCCTCTTTGATTACCTCAGGCTCAAATAACTAGTGCTCACCTACTTGATCCCAAAGGAGGGGAGTTCTACACTGCCTTCCATACAAGGCTTCAAAGGGAGACATTCTTAAACTAGCTTGGTAGCTATTATTGTAGGAGAACTCAGCATAGGGGAGGTTTTTGTCCCAACTTTTTCCATAATCCAAAGCACAGGCTCGGAGCATGTCTTCAAGAAATTGATTCACCCTCTTGGTTTGTCCATCGGTTTAAGGGTGATAAGCTGTGCTGAAATTAACTCTTGTCCCTAAGGCTTCATGGAGACTTTCCCAAAATCTTGAGGTGAATTGGGAACATTTATTAGACACTATACTCTTGGATACACCATGTACACAAACTATTCGGGCTAGGTACAACTCAGCCAATTTGCTGCTTTGATAAGTGCTCTTGACAGGGATAAAATGTGCCACTTTGGTCAAACAATCCACAATAACCCAAATAAAGTCATAGCCCAACTGGGTCCTTGGCAAACCAGTGATGAAATCCATGCCCACTTGCTCCCATTTTCACTCGGGAATAGGCAAAGGCTGCTAACAAAGGGGAGGTCTGGACGGTTAAGATCTCCAAAGGGGAGGTCCTAATTATTAGATCTAACAAAGGGGAGGTCTGATCGGTCAAGATCTCCAAAGGGGAGATCCTAACGGTCAGATCTAACAAAGGGGAGGTCTGGATGGTTAAGATCTCAAAAGGGGAGGTCCTAACGGTTAGATCTAACAAAGGGGAGGTTTGAATGGTTAAGATCTCCAAAGAAGAGGTCCTAACAGTCAGATCTAACAAATGGGAGGTCTGGACGGTTAAGATCTCCAAAGGGGAGGTCCTAACGGTCAGATCTAACAAAGGGGGGGTTGCACGGTTAAGATCTCCAAAGGGGAGGTCATAACAGTCAGATCTAACAAAGGAGAGGTCTAGACTGTTAAGGTCTCCAAAGGGGAGGTCCTAACGGTCAGATCTAACAAAGGCGAGGTCTGGACGGTTAAGGCCTCCAAAGGGGAGGTCATAACGGTTAGATCTAACAAAGGGGAGGTCTGAACGGTTAAGATCTCCAAAGGGACGGTCCTAACGGTCAGATCTATCAAAGGGGAGGTCTGAACGGTTAAGATCTCCAAAGGGGAGGTCCTAGCGGTTAGATCTAACAAAGGGGAGGTCTTGATCGCCAGGGTGGCCTTTGCAAAAAGACCACGGGCAGGTCCTAAGGGCAAGGAAGCCCAAGGTAGGGAGGTCCTGCGGGAAGGAGGTCCTGGAGACAAGGGCGGTCAAGAGCCAAACAAACAACCAACAGAGTGGTCCGAACCAACAAAGGTTTAAACCCAAAGAGGAGGTCTAGACCAACAGGGAGGTCTAAACCACAAGGGATCCAAACTTCGAAGGAGGTCTAAACACAAGGGAGATGTCTAGACCTGCAAGGAGGAATAAACACAAAGGGACCTAGACCTCGAAGGAGGTCTGAACCACAGAAGGGTTCTGGACCTCGGAGGAGGTCCAGACTACAAGGAGTGAAGGAATTCGAGGAGGTCCTGAGGGCAAAGAGGTCCAAAAGACACCCTGATTTTTAGAGCCTTTTTGAAAATTTTCAAAATAAAAAGAACCATTTGGTTTTGATGATAATTCAAAGCTTAACTTGAGAATTTCAGAATTTGAAGAGTTTAAAATGACTTAACTAAACTTCAACTAATCCAAAACTTAGCTCTTTTGGTGTTGCTCTAGCTCTTTGGAGCTATCTTTCCTTTTCTTGATAAGGGTTCCCTTTCCTCTATCCTATATTTGGACATTCTTATATGTCCAGATCGTCCCTCTTGTTTGACCTCTGTTGTTGTTATCTCCTTCTTGTCTTTTCGGGTCTTTCCTCTCCCCTGGAAACCTCTCTCTATTGAGACCTTTTGCCTAGTCTACCTCTTTGGTCCAGACGACCTTTGGGTCGGGACCTCTCTCTTAATCTCTCTTTTGTAGTTTAGACCTCCCTTGAGGTTTAGGCTTCCATTGTAGCTAGACCTCCTCTGAGGTCTAGATCATCCTTGTGGCTTTAAACCACTTTCCTTTTTATTTGGGTACTCTCTTCAGATTAGATCCTCTCTGTGTCCAGACCTTCCCTTTGGTTTGGGCCGCTTTGGATCTCTTTGTTGGTTTGAATCTCTTTGGTTCAGACCTCCTTCCTGTGTTCAGACTTTTTCTAAGTCTAGACTTCCCGGATGATTAGACCCTTTTTGTATGTCCGAACCTCCTTACCACTTGGACCCCACCTATGGTGCGGATCTCTTCTTTGTCTTGATCTATTTGATGACTGTATCTCTTTTTGATCATACACCTCATTCTTTGTTTGGGTATACTCTTATGCTAGACCTCCCCTCAAGTCTTTTGCTTGAGTCTCCCTCATGCTCACTGGAACGCCCAGTAATTCACTTGAACCCACTCGTGTCCAATTAGACCTTCTTTGCAATTGATCGAACCACCTTTGTGCTCAAATTGGACCTCCCCTGCTCTAGATTTCCTTCTCTGGCTTAGACCTCCTCAGGGTCTAGGTCTTCTCTCATACCACTTGAGTTTCTTCTATGCTCTTGTGAACCTCTCGGTGATCACTTGGACTCCTTTTCGCCCTGATCTCAGTAAACCTTCTCTTTGGAAAAGTCCTCCTAGTGCAATTTGGTATTACCGCCTAACTCATGGTATTCTTGTTTTCTAGGACCTCCTCCCCTTGCCGATCGTGACCGTTAGGATCTCCCCTGTGAGGTCCTAGCCATCAGATCTCCACCTTTCGATTTGAGCTTGACCTTCGGACCTCCTGTGAGTAGGTCGTTGGACTTCCTATCCAGAGGACCTCCTCCTGGTTGTGTCTGTTAGACCTCCTGTCCTCGACCTCTTCCTAACCGCCTGCCTCCTCCGAGCAGGTCTAGACCGTTAAGATGTTCTTTGATCATATCTGAGCCATCCAGACCTCTTTCTGAGGTGATCTGAACCGTCCCGACCTCCTTTGATCATCTCCGAGCCGCTCAGATCTCTTTTGCTTATTTTCTTGATCATCAGGACCTCTCCTGGCTTTTGATCTTGACCGTCAGACCTCCCCCTTGTGAGATCTGACCGTCAGGACCAGCCTTTTGTGGGCCCTGTCCTCAGGACCATCTCGTGGGTGTGTCTTTTGGACCTCCTGTCCATAAGACCTCCCCATTGTGTGTCTTCTGGACCTTCTGTCCAGGACCTCCTTGAAGTCTTTAAGACCTCTTAGCCCTTTGGGCCTTCATATCTTTTGGACCTCCTTAGGGTTCAAACTTCCCTATGGTGTTCAGACCCTTATGGTCTGGACCTCCCTTTTGTGTTTAGACTCTTGTGGTTTAGACCTCTACTGTCTTTTGCACCTCATGTCCTTAGACCTCCTTGTGGCCTCTAGGACCCTGTGTCCTCAAAAACCTCCTTGCGGGTTAGGACCTTCCCTTTGACCCAGTTGTTTCTAAGTTTGACTGGACCCACTTGCCAGTCTTACCCATTCTCATTTCCTCCACCACGTTAATATCTTGGGCATTTAATGCATGTCATGTCACATTAAATACGTCCATATACGTGGCGTTTTACTCTGAATTGGGTCACCTAGCTGTACTCTGACATCCTTCTTTGTTCCTTCCCATAGTAATATACGTTGTCCTTCCTCGTACCTTTTACCCAGGGTGGTAGTGACACCTGCCCTGCCACTCACCTACCTTTGACCCATTTCTATACTTATCCCTGGTACGTATGTTTCTAGTTTTCTTCACCCATTTTGACTATAATCAGTCCAGGGAGCTCTGCCATATTACCTTCTTCACACTCATCATCTTAGCTCTCGTTCAGTGGCTTTCCAGGGAAGACCTTGTTGTTCACGACTTCCCCTCCATCCATTGGTTCCTTCTTGTCCCTGGTAAGTCCTTGATGATCTGCTCCACTCTTGTTCTTGCCACTGCATTGAGCTGGTCGTGTCTTTCACAGGACCTCCCATTGTGGACTCCTTTTTGGATTTCTATGGCCGTTATGTGAAGACCTCCTCCCTGGTCTTTGCGCAAGGAACTTTCCCTTGCCCCTTTCTGGTCATACGCAAGGACCATCTTTCAGGACCTTCTGTTTTATTGCTGAAATCACTCTTTTGAGGTCTTTTGCTAAAAGGCCACCCTCCTCCTGGTAAGCTTAGACCTCCTCCAAAAGAACCTATTCTAAATACAGTACTCTTCTATTAATAGAGTTTTGGGGTTCCTCTGGAGTTCTTTTGGTTCTTTATTCGGATCTCTGTTGGTTCTTTAATTGAGCATTGTTTGAATCTGTTCTTTTAACCGTGTAGATCTTGACGTTTCTAGAGAGCCAAAGCTGTGAGAGAGAGTAGATCCCTAAGCTATCAAGCAAGAGGCAAGTTACACTTTTGACCATATTGCACCCAGTATCTTAAATTACTTATGTTCTGTTTCAAAGTATACTGCATGCTTATTTCTATTAAGCTATTTCAATACCTGTCTTCAAATCAATAGTTATGCCTATCTCTTTCATATGGCCAACTTTGATGTTGTACCCAACTTATTGTCACCATTAGGCAAAATCTGGTTGATACAATAGTGTGAACCAGGAACAATTGTAAAACCAAATGCTTAGACTTGCTTAGACCAAAAGTACTTGATTTGGGAAAATCTTCACCATCATGACCAACTACTGATTTCAATGTTTTGGCCATGACATTGGGGTGTCATGGACGTATGGAAATATTGCTGGGGAAGCAAAGAAAAGGAAAAAGGAAAATGGATTTGGACTTGGGCGAAATGGTTGGCTTGGCTGGTGCAAGGTTTGTGCACGGACTCTATCCTGGAAAAGGTGGAGGTCCAGGGGTATGTGATTGTCGCCCAAATCAGTTGAGGACCGGTCTTTGAGCGACCAATGCCATGCCTATAATGGGCTATGCCACAATCGTGCAACCACATGTCTCTAGAATGGGGCCTGGGACCTAGCTGAGTAATTTGCAAAGTTCTACCATAAACTGCTCCATTGGAAGTGTGGGAGGTCTTCTATGGCCAATGATCTATTATAACCTACTGTTCCCACTGGTGCAAGAGGGGGCTTTCCGCCGGATTGCTGTCCATAGGAGAGTGAAACCTTAGCAAGGAAAGGCTGTGGTGGAACAATGCATTGTAAAGGCCTTGTCATGAACTCTAGACCTCTTACCTTCGGCAGTGAGAGGTGGCATTCGCGCATGCCAAACAAACTAGAGGAATCATGTCATGTGGGTAAAGTGTACAACCTCTACAGAGTTAAATCTATTCGAATAGCCGTGTCCACGGTCATGGACGTGCTGGCAAAGGCTACTCAGAGTTAGATGTTGGTTTTGGGTTTTTCAGAAATGTTTACTAAAACTGTTTGGGATTGCTATCCCATGGGTTGGGCAGGGAGCCTTGTGACAGGAGGGTATCCTTCACCACTTGTGATGAATGAATATCCAACTGAAAACAGATTTACTAAATGAATTTTTACTTACTGTATGATGCTTTGGAACTTAATACTGGTAATTGGAAATAAACATGGCTTTATGCAAATTAACCATAATAAGCCTTCCATTGTGATATCCATTTATACATGTCATTTTGTTATCTGACGGGTGTAACTTGCGAGCACGGTTGTTGTGCTCACTCTTGCTTGCTGCTGTCATTTAGCAGAGTATGGAAGCTTTGGGTGACCAATTCTGTGGACCAAGTGGTCCTGATCGCCTAGGATTGCGCCCTCCAGCCGGTTGCCTGTGGTGTATCGGGTGGCCCATGTGTTTATTTTTTGCCTACTGGCTTGTAAGCTCTCTTGTAAACAACTCCTTTGGTTATTAATAAAGCTTGTGTTGTTGCTATGTTACCACTGTTGTTGCTGTGAAGAGCTAGCCATGATCCATGGGACTAGCTCAATTCACATAGAGGACCTTGGAGAGAACCCAGACCTCCCCGACCACCCTCAGGTTTGTGCGTGTGTGGTTCTGGGGTGGTCTCAGTCCTCCACGACCTCCTTTGGTGGGTCGCAGGAGGGTCCTGAGATGACCTCAAACCTCCACGCCTTCCCCTGGTCTGGCCGTGGGAGATCTTTGGGGGTGCTCCTCGGCTCCTAAGACCTCCTCGGGCTTGTTCTCCTGGACTTCCAAAAGGTCCTGCTGGACCTCCTGGGAGGTCTTGGTGGACTGTCCGAGAGGTCCTTTCTGGACCTCCTGGGAGGTCTTGATGGACTTTCCAGGAGTTCTTGGAGGACCTCTCGGGTGCCCTAGGGTTGGGTCGTTACAGGGGAGGTCCTGACGGTCCGATCCACAAAGAGGAGGTCCTGACGGTCAGATCCACAAAGGGGAGGTCTGAACGGTCAGATCTAACAAAGGGGAGGTCTGAACGGTTAAGATCTCCAAATGGGAGGTCCTAACGGTCAGATCAAACAATGGGGAGGTCTGAACGGTTAAGATCTCCAAACGGGAGGTCATAACGGTCAGATCTAACAAAAGGGAGGTCTGGACGGTTAAGATCTCCAAAGGGGAGGTCCTAACGGTTAGATCTAACAAAGTGGAGGTCTGCACGGTTAAGATCTCTAAAGAGGAGGTCCTAACGGTCAGATCTAACAAAGGGGAGGTCTGGATGGTTAAGATCTCCAAAGGGGAGGTCTTAACGGTCAGATCTAACAAAGAAGAGGTCTGGACGGTTAAGATCTCCAATGGGGAGGTCCTAACGGTCAGATCTAACACAGGGGACGTCTGAACGGTTAAGATCTCCAAAGGGGAGGTCCTAACTGTCAGATCTAACAAAGGGGACGTCTGGACGCTTAAGATCTCCAAAAGGGAGGTCATAACGGTCAGATCTAACAAAGGGGAGGTCTAGACAGTTAAGATCTCCAAAGGGCAGGTCCTAACAGTCAGATCTAACAAAGGGGAGGTCTGGACGGTTAAGATCTCCAATTGGGAGGTCCTAACGGTTAGATCTAACAAAGGGGAGGTCTGGACGGTTAAGGTCTCCAAAGGGGAGGTCCTAACGGTCAGATCTAACAAAGGGGAGGTCTGGACTGGAGGAAGTCCAAACAAAAGATACAAGGAATGGTCCAGAGATCAAAGAGGTCTGAAACACGAACTCGAGCTAGTCTAAAACCAAAAAGGGAGGTCTTGGACTAGCAAAGGGGTCTGAGCAAGGGGAGGCCCAACACAAAGGAGGTCACGACCGAGAGAGAGAGGTTCAGACACAGAAGAGTTCCTGGAAGGGAGAAGCCAAGCTGAAAGGCTGATAGAGCAAAAAGAGAAAAGGAAAACTCCAACAAACTCCAGAAGAAACCGAACTGATTTAGTTAAAGTTTGGTTTAGTCAATTAAAGCTCTTGTAAAATCTCAAGTTAAGCTTTGAACTCTCAACAAAATCGAATGGTTGTTTTTATTTTGAAAACTTCAAGAACTCTGGACAAACGGGACTTTACATGCAGTGAGAGCCATCACTTGGTTAAGGTTTGGAACCCTTGACAATGCATTTGCTGCTTTGTTCTCTCTTCCTTTTTTGTATTCAATCTTGTAGTTATAGCCCATTACCTTGGCCATTAGCTTGTACTGAACTCCTTCTACCAATCTCTGCTCATTAATGAATCTGAGACTGTTGATCCATTCTAATCACCAATTCAGATCCCACTAGGTAGTGCCTCCATTTCTTCAATGCTTCTAGAATTGCTAAAGCTTCCTTGTCATAAGTAGATAAATTAGCAGCTTTAGGGCCTAATGCTTTGCTGAGGTATGATATGGGTCTTCCCTCTTGCATTAGCACTGCACCTAATCCAAATCCACTTGCATCAGTCTCTAGGACAAATGGTTGTTTGAAATCAGGAAGTTTTAGGACAGGTGCAGTAGATAATAAAGTCTTGATCTTGTCAAAGGCTTGTTGTTTCTCATCTCCCTATTGAAAATCATCCTTCTTGAGCATGTTGAACAATGGTCTACAAGTTATAATACCCCAAGTTTAATTAAGTAAGAAGAAAATAATTCGGGGAGGAGAATCAATTAGAAAAGTGATTTAACAGAAGATTCAAGGGGATTTTTGCGTAATTTAGAAAACCTGGGCTGTGGGCTAAAAGCCCACAACACCTTGGCCCATTAGGGCAACCATCCAAGTGGAGGGGGAGGCCATACTACTGTAGAATGCACTGTAGCAGCACCGCTGTAGCAGCCCCTCCCCTCCCCATGGTGCCTCCACCTCCTTTCCCCTCCCTTGCGCCTCCACCTCCCCTCCCCTTCGTGGTCGGCCAAGAAGAAGCAAGGGGGAGAAGGGAGAACAGAAGGGAGATGGGTCTTGTGGTTGATCTCGCAACCTTCAGCGCAATCTCCAAGGGTAACTCTCAATTCCGTTCGATAAGTCTTGTAGTTTTGTGATTTGGAAATATCGGGTATTAGATCGATTTCTGGCAGTCTGTAATGCTTGGCAGTTTTAGGGTTTTTAACTACGAAATTCGATCTGGCCATCTCCTGGAGAATTGTAGATAACGTTAGTATCTTTCCATAGGTTTTTGGATCATGTCGTTTTGATGAACGGATTAGGAGTTATGATTTTCGTAGCTTTGCTGTTCTGCAGATCTGTCATAATTCTGACAGATTATGTTAATCGATCGTTAGCAAATAGTTAGTGAATTTTCTAGAAGATCGCACCAAAACGAAAGTTCTAGGTTATTTTCTAAGGTTTCCAGAAAGATAACTATCATAATTTTTCGATGTATAGACTGAAAGTTACGTTAGTTTTAGTCTCGCTGTCCAGAATCTCTGACGAGATTTTGTTATTATGTTGATTGGCTTGGTAAGGATAGAATATGGCCTAATCTGGGAAGCTCACCAAATAGATTTATGTAGGCAATGTTATAAGATTTTCAGAAAGTTAGAGATCACCCCTTTTGGATCTCTGTACAAAAAGTTATGAATTTTAGAAGATGACTGTCTGTTTTGGAGACAGATCGATATTATGGGATATGGAGTTTTGGGTTGCGCTAGGGAGCGTAGTGAGTTATATATGTTCGTTTCTAGCAATGTTTGGTCCAGAATTGTTATATTAGAATGTTTATTAAAATTATTCAGGTGGTGGTTTGGTTCCGGGGGCAGCGCCCTCTTCGTGTCTTCCATCTACGCACGGTTGAGACAAGTACTTTGATTGATAGATTAAAAGTGAATGCATGATCATGATTGCGAGTATTTGATACATATTAGCTATACATGGTTGTTGGATTGATATATGTGTTGATATTGGTGAATGCTCAAAGTATGATTAAGTTCTATTCATGTATGATGTTCTTGCTATTACATGTTAATGATGAATAGAGTAATGTGCATGTGCATCTTGAGATCATGTTTGAGGCTTGGTCACGTGGTGACCAAGCATATATATTTTGAGGTCGCCGTCATGTATATGACGGGCTTGAAATCCCCACACTTGTGGAGTGTGGGCTTGTGGTCCCCATTATTTGCGGAGTATTGGGCTCTTGGTCCCTGTGCTTGCGAGCACAGACATGGGTATGCATCGACGGTTGCATACCTTGCATTACCGATAAAATGCAAAAAGAGTTAAAGAGAAAGGTTGCATTGAGCATTGCATAAGCATATGACATGATGTATGGTAAAGATTTGAGAATGGATCTTGATGTTATCTTGGTGTGTTATAATATCTTATTATTTGTACTTTCTTTGAGTCTGTGGACTCACTCTTGCTTTGTTTGTGTTTTTAGGTACCCTTACAAGAACGACATGCATGGGAGGGGTAGTCATATTTTCGACACACACCGCCACGAATCTTTTATAGTTGATTAAATTTTAGATCACGCCTTAATAAATGAGCAAACTGCTTCACGGATTTGTTATGGTTATGCTTTACTTGTTGGATTATTTGTAATAGTGATGAGTAGCATATTTTGGATACCTTTAGTTATGCTTTAGTTGATTAGCATTACTTGAATACCTATCGATTATGTTGGATGTTGGATTGTTTAATTATGATATTTGTTTTTAACTGTTGGAACCTCCGGTATAGTTAGCTATACAAAGAAGGTGCTGCCGAAATTTAGTAAAATATCTTAGTTTTAATTGGTTATATTGTTAGTTTTGTTGGGCTAGGGTGTTACACAAGTAACCCCAAAGTCTCTAACAAATCTCCTATAGTAACTAGCAAGCCCTAGAAATCCCCTTAATTCTGTCACAGTCTTTGGAGTTGGCCACTCCATCACTACAATTACCTTCTGATGGTTAGTAGCCACACCCTCACTGCTAATGATATGCCCCAGGGTATTCTACCTTCTGCTGCCCAAAAACACACTTGCTTCGTTTAGCAAATAGTTGATTTTCTCTCAATATCTTTAGTACAGTCTCTAGGGGCTTTTTGTGTTCATCCAATGAAGTACTATAGATCAATATGTCATCAAAGAAGACTAGTACAAATTTCCTCAAATGTTTAGCCAAAATCTTGTTTACTAGGGCTTGAAATGTGGCTGGAGCATTTGTGAGGCCAAATGTCATGACCATTGACGAGGATCTAATAATCCTCATTTTATTATTTATCTATAATTCTTATTATGGGTAAATATGACGTCATACAATTCTTGAGTATACCCCTTGTAATCATAAGGGAGAAGCCAACCAACTGGTCGTGAGCTCATCTACGACCATCCTCACAGTCGTAAGTCTTTCTACGACTGGTTCATGATCGTAAGTGCTGCTACGATCACCTTCTAGTCATAATTTCTTCTACGACCAGCCCCAAGTCGTAAGTTAGTTCACGACTACTTCATGGTCATAAGCCGTTTTACGACTAAGTCAGCTACGACCACCTTATGATCAATAAAGCCTGCGGACAAGTTGGCCCAATTGATTAGGGAATCTAAGCAGACAATATACGCTGTTATTCTCCGGAATAACTACACGTTACACACCATTATCTCTGACTAGAAACTGCCAAGCGACGTGGAGGAGTTAATACCCCGGCGATTACTACCAACAATGCGCCCATTACTTGGAATGATGGGGTGCCTCTTGGCCTAGAGAAACGGCTACCTCTACGAACACTATAAAGGGCTATGGCCAGAGATAATGAGGGGAGGGCCGACGATTAGAGACATACAATCGGACATACACATTGAGTAGCAGGGAAAATTGTAGCATTTTCTACTGATTGTAACCAGTATACTCAATACATACACACAGGAGTAGGGTTGTTATTCTCTCCGGAGAAGGCCTGAACCTGTATAAAAATCCCCGTGTCAATCTCTCTGCGTGATTTCATTCTTGGAGACCCCCGAATCAAACAATCTTTACGTAAGATCAGTTCTAAAACACCGACAACCATGAATTCAAAATGCCCCACATGAGTACTAAATGTTGTTTTGGGAATGTCTTCATTGTTCATCCTAATCTGATGGTATCCAGATCTTAAATCTATCTTTGAAAAATATTTGGCTCCATGCAATTCATCCAATAGATCTTCAATCATTGGAATAGGATATTTGTTTTTAACTATATTGGTGTTCAATTGTCTGTAATCTATACACATACGCCATGTTCCATCCTTCTTTTTCACAAGTATTGCAGGGGAGGAGTACTGACTAACACTTGGTCTTATGATATTTGATTTGAGCAATTGGTCAATCAATCCTTCCATTGCATCTTTCTTGTGGTGAGGAAGCCTATATGGTCTGATGTTCACTGGATTTGACCCTTGTATTAGTGGAATACTATGATCTTGCTCCCTCATTGGTGTTAACTCCTCTATCTCATCAAAGACATCAGGGAATTTGTTTAAAACTTCCCGAATTTCCTCAGGCACTGCCTTAAAATTCTCATGAAAATTTGCTGCTGGTTTTGAGTAAACCAATGCACCTATCACTCCCTTGTTGAACAACTTCTGTAACTTGTGCACATTCACAATACAATTCTTTCCAGGCAATGTTTCATCCTTAAATAACACTGTCCTTTCACCCTCTGCATATTGAAAATTCTCTAGTCTTCAGATTAAAACTAACTGGACTGTGAGAGCATATCTAGTCACTTCCCAAAATCATGTCATATCCCTTCAAACTCAACACTCTGAAATCAGAATTGAATGTTTCACCTTGTATAATGTAGCTGCAGTTTTGACTTATTGCCCCACTCATAATCACCCCTCCATTTGCCATAGACACCTTTACTGGTTCATGGCTCATCAGCTTACAGTTTGCCTTCAAGGCTAGCGTGGGTGTTATAAAAGTAGTGGTACTTCCAGTATCCACAAGTGCTACTACTGAAATATTACCCATTCTCACATTTAAGGTGAAGGTTGAATCTTCTGTACTGGTTCCAAATAGGGCATGAATGGAAATTTGAAGTTCAGTCTTCTCTTCCTCTTTGTGCTCAGGGCTAGATGGTGGAGTGCTAAATAATGGTGACTCCTCCTCATCATCTTCAATGGTTATGAGATGGACACTTTTCTTGAAATTTACAGCAGAGCTTCCTTTTGTCATGTTACTGCCTGAATAACTCCCTTTTGAATTGCCCCCTCCTAACCAAACTGTTGGCTTCTTGTATACAGGCATGTTCTCATAGTTCCTGGCATGAACATATGCATCCACCAAATTCTTGGGGTCCAATGATTTCAAGGGAATCTTAATGTAGTCCTTCAGTCCTGATAAGAACAAATCCAGGAAATATCCTTCCCTTAGTGTGGCATTGTTTCTTTTTACTAATGCCATAACTTCCTCAAATCTGCCAATATAAGTGTTCACAGTCCCATTTTGTTGCAACCCTCTGAAGGTGTTGGCAATATCGATCATGTTGTCAGCAGCGAATCTCTTTCAAATCAGATTACATAATTGAGGCCATGTCAAACTGCTAGTGTCAACATTGGTACTAGTGATCCATTGATTAGCCTTCCCTGTTAGGTGCACTTCAGCTGTAACATCCCGATTTTTAGAATCCGGATGTTAATATTTAATTTGGTGATCTATTAGATATTTGACTAGGTTTTAAAATTTTTCCGGTGTTTAATCAAAATGTTGCTTTGAAAATCAAATTTAGTTAATTAAAAGGTTGCATTTTATAAAACCGAATTGTTTGAAAGACTATGTCAATATATATATATATATATATATATATATATATATATATATATATATATATAATTAAAATTAAAATTAATTGTATTGATCTCTTATTTTCACATGCATTTCAAAAATCATACTATGATGCATGCATTAGTATCGTCGTTTTATTTTCCGACTCGACCGACCGCAGGCTGAACAACTGCGTGTTCCATATCTTCCGGTCATCTCCCTTTTTCCTTCCCTGTTAACTCCTTTCGCTTCTTTCCTTCTAATCTCATCCAAAAACTCAAAACCGAGCCATGCATGTCATACCGTCGCGATTGTTATCGCACGACCAACCCATTTCCGCAATTCGATTTCGCATGCATGGTAGTTTGAGCGAATTCGCGAAAAGAGAAAATGAAATAGCAGATAAAACAACTGCGTGTTTATTCTTTTCCCTAACTTCTCTCTTCGCAATCACAACCAAAAATCAAGAATCCGACAATGCATGTTATACCGTTGCGATCGTTGTCTCGAGAGCTTTCCAATTTGGTGGTTAGTTCGCACATGCAAGGTCGTTGGAGCGAGCCGGAGAAAAGAGGAAGAACTGTACTGCTTTTCTTCTTCCGAGAAAACAGGAACTTCGAAGATTTTTAGAGAGCATCATACTATGAATAAATTCCTGAAAATTTTACCTAAGCACCAACATTATGTCAGGAATCTTCCATAAAAATTTTGTGATTTTTAGAGCTAGACAACTATGTCTAAAATTACCGAACTGCCTGCTGCTATTTGTTTTTCCCCAAACCGAACACTATTCACCCGAAATTTTATTCCAGCCGAACAACCCCACCCCACTGCTTCTACTCCTAAACAACTACTCGGCTATGTACTTCTAGTAGCTGCTAGTTGCACACATTTATACATGAAAGCATGCTGTTTTTCATAGACAGAGAGAGACTGGCAGCAGGGTGCTAGTAGTATATACTTATATGCATGAGCTAGCTAGTTAGCTGTGGGCACGCCCTGCCAGTTCATTTTTTTTTTCCCATCCGAGCTCACTTTCTCCCTCTGCCATTTCTCTTTCTTTTGCTGCACCATCCCACCCCACTGCCCAAGTCACTCATTTCCACTCACAGCCTCCTCACGCCAGCTTCTTCCCCAAACCGAACAACATCATTCTCCATTCTTTCTCACTCAAGAGCTCAAGCTCTCACCTTCTCTCCTCTCAATCTTCTCCAAGAACCACAAATCTCTCATTGCATGCTATGCCATTGTGTTCATCTCCTCATGAGCATCTCATCCATGCTATTAGATTTTGCATGCATGAACTTTTGTGTGGATTAGAGAAGAGGGAGGGGAGTGGCACACTGTTTCGGCCAGCACACATGCAACGGGCATCCATGCAGTCCCGGTGGTAGTAGCGGCAAGCATGGCAGCAGCAGCAGCTCACTTGGTGGCACAGCTGGGCGCATGGCAGCCGCAGCAGCTCCTTGGCTTGCCGGCAGCTCCAGCTAGCGGTAGCCAAGGCTGGGCGTAGGCGCAGGAGCAGCCCCCGGCGCGGCGTCGTGGCCCAGCACAGGAGCGGGTGGCGCAGCCTTGGCGAGGCCCGTGCGCACATGTAGTGGCTTAGCGAGGTGGCCGAGCGCACGACAGCCAACAACGACGCGGCACGGGGCTGCAGCCCGGGTGGCCCGCACCTCATGTGGCATGGCGTGCAGCGGTGCGACGCTGAGGTGGGGTGGCCAAGCCCAGGGCGCCTAGGCGAGGGAGTGGCGGCCCGAGCAAGATGAGGTGCTGTCCAGCAGCACGACGCGGAGGCGACAGCAACGACCAAGGGACGGCGGGCGGAGCCCGAGGCTGGCGCTGCATGCATGCAGCGGTGACGGTGGCAGCGGCTCGCTGCGACACGGTGGTACCGAGATGACAGATGTGGACGACTACGGTGGACGCGAACGTGCACGAGGACGAGATCGGTGACGACTACGGTGGACGTGGATGCGGAGCCGAGAAAACGTCGTCCGGTGATGATAAAATCTTTAATATTATTTTTGTTACCGCGCTACGATATTAACCGTGCATGTTGCATATTAGTCATGTGCATGTCATCTATTTGTGCATGTTTAATTATAAAAATGATTTGGTAGCTTAAGACCGGTATAATTCTCCGGTTATGTCTTATTTGTGCGTAGGCGTGATTATGTATCGATATATTGGTGGATGCGAATAATTAGATTATTGTGGTGAAATGCGTGTGTTATTGTTCGATAGATGCTAGATTGAATTTATGATTGGATTATTTGATCGGATGATATTATTTTGAAGTTGCATGGATGTTAGTGGTGGTCTTTGGATAATACATTAATTGGGAAGTTTTCCTCTTGTTGGATTAGTAATTTTAGGAGATAGGATGCATAAGAATTTTTATGATTTATTACTTGATGAATGGCTTGTAATGATATTTAATGAGATATGGATGTTGAATCGAATGATCCATTTAATCGTGAGCAAATTGGTCGGATGTCTTAAGTAATAGTTGTGCGAATCTTCTGTGCTAGAATTCGGGAGATGGTAGGATTGATTATTTGATTGTGGATAAATATTTGGATTGCCATGTACTCAATAGATAAGTCCTATTGTGCCAAGTTGGTGAATTTGTACCCTCTATTGGATTGGTAGATAAATGATTAATAGTCAATCGGTAAGGCTCATATGTGATTGGAATAGTAGTTGTCATACATGACTAGTCCGGTAAAATGCATGTAAGTTGATTTATTAGTGAGCTATTAAATGTTAGATGTGTTATTATAATTGTAAAGCTCATTAGGTGTCGGTAAGTCAAATAAACCTTGATCGGTGGAAATGTTAGTGTTTACTGAATGTGATTTGCGAGGCAAGACTAGTAGAGCTAGATAGTTAGTATTAGCTTAAATAGTATATTGGAGAATGATTGATGGATTTAGTCATGGTCATATGCTTATCACTTGGTGGATTTCATATAACTACTAAAAGGATTGTGTAGATGGAAGTTTATGAGCCCGGAAATTATTTGATGGATTGACTACCTTGATAATGCCTTAGTGGAGGTTAGTACGGATTTAGATCAAGGTATGCGAATATGATTGGAGAATACTATGCATGTGAGTGGATTCAACACCGGAGAATCGGTTAAGTCAATGATTATGAGAATATTAAATTTGTCAATAGATGTTTTACTTTAGGAATTAAATGGAAAATAAAAGGAAATATGTAGGCCTCATTTGTCATGATAGAGGCTAGGTTAGCATGTGTGCAAAAAGTATTAAATGATTTGGAAAAATTCGGAATGCAATTATTTTTGCACTAAAAATGCTTTTAACTTTAAAAATTCATAACTATTTCATAAAAACTCCAAATAGGATGAACCAAGTTATTTTGGTCTTATATTAATATTCTCCATCCATCCATATAATCCTCGTCCTCACCACTGCTCTGCAAATTTTGGCCAAATAATTAAATTAAGTGAACAGTAACCGAATTGAATTAAATTGGAATTTCTTGAAAACTGATTTTCAAACCTTCATAACTCTCACATACTAAGTCCAAATGGAATAATTATTTCACCTAAATTCATCTAAAATCATAATCTAGCCACTGTAAAAAAATTCATGCATTTTTGAGCAATTTGATTTTTTCGGCTTTTCTCGATGTTTATTCGATATCGTCTTTCTATAGATTCCGAATTGCCGGAAGTAAGCGAGTACATAACTGAGAGTGAACAACTGAACTAACAGCAAGGCAAGCATCATTTGAACTTTCTTTTGCATCATATTTGATCCCAGTTTTGTTAAGTTAGTGCAATGGTAATTGCTTGCATGCTATTTTTGATAATGTCACTATTTTTGTGATGAATAGTTAGATACATCCTATTACCTTGTCATTGTGGTTATCCATGAATTATTCCAGTACTGAAATGCTTAAGATAGGATTGTGTGAAGTATATTATGTTCGGGTTTGCTTAGCCATGCAAGTCTAGAATGGTAGCCGATTGTCGGGAATAACCCGACAATTATGGGATACACACAACTTTCAATTTATACTTTTGTTTCAGATCTTCGTATCTGTTTTATGAGTTAAATTTTGTCTATTTAAATGAGCTTTTGGTCTAGACAAGTGATTGGTTATGGAGGGTGCCTTCGTGCACACTTTGGGTTGTGGCTTGTCTTGTCTGGACAATTAAGGATCGAACTTTGGTAACATCTTTGATTCAAGTAAAACTCGTGCTATCACACGCGGTGTATGGGCACTTTGCTTGGTTAAGTAAGGGGTTGGTATTGTTGAGTTGATGACTGGTGGTGTGAGGCGATATGTGTTCCATCGCATATATGTTCCATAAGGGTACCGATTGCAATTCTTTATTGTGAGGGCGAGCCCTATTTAAGCTTTATTAATTGGGTCGGTACTTCCGGCACAACTTGCGTGCCGTTTAAATGTAGGAGGCTAGCCTACACTTAAACGGGGTTACGTCGCGTTTGGGCGATTCAACTCAATGATATCAATTTGCTGAAAAATACTAAGTCTTGGTTTATCTTACCGGCATACCATAGGAAGTATGCTATATTCGGAGGCATCTGGAGGCTTACGGGCTAATCAAGTCGTGTGGGTAAGTAGTACACCCTGCAGGGTATAAATCTATTCGAATAGCCGTGTCCACGGTTATGGACGACCACTTGAGTTATATGGTTGCTATTGTTAGACTTGGAATTAAAATTGTGGTTATAACTTGGTATCATCATGAATGGGATATTCATGTATGTTGTTGTATCAAAGTGGACAGCCACTTTGTCATTTGTATGATTCATTTGTTATTCAATTTACTACTTATTCACATGCTTTACTTCTACTTCAAATCTGATTTCAAAGTGGCACTTGAAAAACTAGTATGTGTAGGTTGTAAATTGTTGCGTCTCTTTTGCAAAACTAAGCCAATATGAGCCATCCTTTGGAACAACCTCTAGCATGACTAATTTTTATTTGTGTAAGACTTGCGAGTACCTTTGTACTCAACCCGGTTGCTGCAATTTCAGGTGAGGAAGACTTTGAGCCCGTTGAGCTTGTTAGCGCCGATTTTGGCGACGCTAATGAGTAATGCTATCATTTAACTCCCAGTCGGTTGCCGATGGGTTATGGGGCATACCATGCTGGATATTTTAGTTTATTTACTTGCTTCCGCTGCTACTTAAGACTCTTATTTGAATTTGGCCGGTCGGCCGCTTGTAATAGATGTAAACTTTAACTATTACGTTGTATGTCTTTTGAACTATCTATGTATGTTGTTGTATGGTTGTGATCAACGTTGTATGAGAGTATGAGCATATTGGTCGCTGATCTTGGGAGCCAATATGATTGCATACTCGCTGTTCGTGGCTTCCTATTTAACTCACTAAGTGTAGTGCTTGACTTGTTGGAGAACTGACAATCATGTAGTGCTTGCATGGAAGCAGCGCGCATGATCGCTGGGGCTCTAGTTTGCAGTTAAACCTTTCACTAAGATTGAGTTAAGTTGGAATCCATTTACTTGAGGCTCTAGAGTTATGTCCTTTAAGACCATGTTTAATCTCGGTCTTACGGAGATAACCCAGGGGTCCTCACATCAGCCATCGAAACTCTTTGCTCAGGTCGGAATCTGGACAACTCAAAACATCTCTCAAACTTCCGAATCCATGATTCGGGATTTTCACCATCAAACTTTGGAAATTCCAATTTTGGACTAACAAAAGATTGGCCAAATTGATTCCTATTCTGCATTGCTGGCCATGGTGGTTGAAACCCATTTACATATTGCTCCGGTCTAACCAGTGGATATCCAGTGTAAGGATAAGGTGCATATCCTTGGGGTGGTAACATATTAGATGTAACATTTACATACTACGACACAACATAGCCCCTAGGAGGAAACTGGGTAGTTCCCCCTATTTGTGGAAATGGCAAGCTGACATTGTTGATTGAAGTGGGAATCAGAAAAGTGGAATTTACTACTGAGTGAGGATTTGAGGTTGCAAGTATTGGAAGTTCATTCATAACTAAGCACATGGTCGGTGGAGCAAAAGAATGACCATTCCCTGGGGTTCCCCTCACTCGCTCTGCCAAACTCGGTGAGCCTCCATAATCCATACCAACCTGGCTTCCCAGGCTCTCTTGTGTGGTTGTTGTAGTACCCATCGCTGGTTGTTCATTTGGTCCCGTTTTGGCCAAGAGTGTCTTCATGAGGAGCTCTATCTGGTTCTGCATTTGGGCAGTGCTCTCTTGCATCTGGATTTGCATTTGCTTGATGTTTTCCCCCATCTGCAGATTGTGCTAACCCATTTCAGCTATCTTCATTTTGATCTCCTCCACTTCACCGACCAGATTGGAGCCGGTCTCCTCCTCAACCACGTCCGATCTACCACCCTTCGGCATTGTTCTGGGAACATATCTGGAATTTTACAGAGAGAGACCAAAAGATCCTCTCAAACCTTCTCTGCTTCAAGATCTAACCTTAGCCAAGGATCTTTTGCTCTGATACCAATTTGTCAGGAATTCGAGACTTAAGATCGAATCTGAACAAATACACAAGTAATTGGCTAATAACTGAGAAACACGGAAAGTAATTGCAAAAGGGAAAGTTGCGGAAAGTGAATATTACAAAACATAGGATACTCAAGTTGTGATAGATAGATAGCAAAGCAAAACAACCAGGATGCTTATATGGAGTATGCAGCCGGTTCAGCCAAGCAGAGCAGCCTTTTGGCTAATAGCGACAAGGGACACAATTACGAGTAATAGTGATCACTGAATTAGACTCTAACCACACAATCTTGCTTGGAGAGGTATGAGCGAATCTCTACTGTGGGATTTGCATTAAGGCATCGGGCGGCCTGGGGCGTTAGGAGAAGGAGGAGACTCAGGGGAGACGGGGGAGGCCGTCGGCAGCTCGAAGGAGAGGAGGGGCGGCGCTGCGTGGCGAGGAGAGGGTTGGGGCTGGCACGGGATAGAGGATGTTGTACCTTCGGATTGAGGAAGGAGGCGAGGGCGAGTTGCTTACTGGAGATGGCCGGAGGTACGAGCGCGCCGTGGAGGCCAGATCTGCTCCGGTGGAGGCTGGAGGAGGCGCTGTCGGGCGGGAGGGTGACCAGGGGAGGCGTAGTCGGAGGCCGAGGGAGGTGCGGTAGTGCAGGAGGGCGACGGGACGGGCGGGAGGTGCGGTGTGGAGTGGCGGCCAGGGGAGGCGCAGTCGGGAGGCGCCGCTAGGGTTACAGGCGCGGGTGCGAGTGGGGAGGGGAACGGGAGGGTGGCCGAGTGTCTAGGGCTTAAGTAGTTGGTATGGGGCGGGTAATTATTCATGAACTCCAGGGGGTATTTGTGGAATGCCGAGCGGGGAAGTTGCGGGAAGCGGCGGGAGACCGGCTTCCGGCTTTTCGCTTCTACGCTTTGATTTGGCTACGGGCTTCCGGAGGAAGTCGGGAAAGCCTCGTTTGTTTGAACCGGCTTTTCCGATCAAAGCCGGCCAAAGCTAAAACAAACGAGGCCTTTTCGTTTTTGGTCCTATACATTAAACCCCCCAAAAAAATAGCCATAGAATTTAATCTAAATTTTTAGTGGTTTTTATTATGTTTTTATTCATTAGATTCAAGTTTAGTTTGTTGATCTTGAATTTCTTTTGCGTTGCCTTTTTTAGCCTAGTTTTGATCTTTAATTAGGGTTTCTACTAGTGATTATTTCCAAAAACAAAAACAAAAAAATAAACAATTTATCATTTGAGAACCGTTCAATCCTTTGTAAATACTTTGAACCTAGTAAGACTAGCTAGATCATTGCTTAGGGCTGCCTATTAATATTTGTGTTCTTGCCATTATTCAAAAAATGAAAAGGTGGGAAAGAAATATGGCTCCTTTAGTTGAAACATGTGTTTCAGACATAGCATAAAAAAGGAAGGAAAAAAAGAAGAGAAAAAGAAAAAAAAAGAAAGGAAAGAAAAAGGCCGAACAATAAATTGAGCACAAAATCCCCACTTCCAATTGATACAGTTGCGAGCATACATATATTGTTTTTGCAATCTTGTTCACTAGTTTCATTTAATTGCAGCTAGCTATCGTCTTTCTATGACTTGTGCAATATGAGCTATTTTATTCTTCACTTATATTTTGCATAGCTCATTCCTTGATTGCATTAAGATCCAATATCTTCGTGTGTGAGTTGCTTGATTTTCACTTAAATCTTTGCGATCGGCAACTAGGCATTGAATTCTAGTTTGGATATTTACTTAGATTTGCAATACCTAGAATTTCATATTGAGTAGGTATCCATACCAAGCTCCACAAAAACATCCGATTTCTTTACTATTAATGATGGTAGGTTACAGCTATGTGAAACTTCCTTCCTATGGAAGTTATGATCTAGATGAGTATCTTGAGTGAGAAGTGCAAATAGATAAGGTGATTAAATTTCAAAAGCTTCCCACAACACAAGAGGTGATAAGAGCCACTAGAGAGTTTGAAGACTATGCTTATAGTTGGTGGCAACAATTCGTTGGAAACTACTCATTACATCTTGTACAGATTTAAAGTTATTTATGAGAAGAGAATTTGTACCACCCTCCTATGAACAAAATCTACTTCACCACTTAGAGAGCATTACACAGGGATGCAAGGATGTTCAAGAATACTATTTTGAGCTGCATCGTGCAATACGTCACTACTACAGAAAAGGCCTTCACAGACGGTTCAAAAATGTCATCACAGACGGTTTCATGAGCCGTTTGAGTTTATAGGTCAATAATGACATGAGGTCATCACAGATGGTTTTCGAACCGTCTGTAATACATTCTATCACAGACGGTTATTAACTCAAAACTGTCTGTGCTAGTCGACTATCACAGACGGTTTGTAGATGAAATCGTCTGTGATAGTCGATTATCTACAAACCATCTGTGATAGTCGATTATCACAGACGGTTTGTAGATGAAACCGTCTGTGATATGCGACTATCACAGACGGTTTGTAGATGTAATCGTCTGTGATAGATGATGCATCACAGACGGTTTGTAGATGAAACCGTCTGTGATAGATGATGCATCACAGACGGTTTGTAGATGAAACCGTCTGTGATAGATGATGCATCACAAACAGTATGTCCTAAGGAACCGTCTATGATATTCTTTTGTATTGCTAAATCTATTTCTGTTTATTGGCTAGCCTTAGGAAATGCTAGCCATGCCCTCTGAAACAAGCTGAAACACAACATTAAGTTGTGTACATCCAATTCACATTCATTTCAGAAACAAACACATCCAATTCGCATTCATTTCAGAAGCAAGCACATCCAATTCGCATTCATTTCAGAAACAAGCACATCTAATTCACAAATCAATTAACTAAAATTAACCATTAATGTACATTTACACACATGTACCATTAAGTTCAATCTTATCCCAATCAAGTTTAATTTACATTGTGGAAATTCCCATATGGATTTATGACCTGATTGTTCAAGAATGACGCAAAGTGTGATCGAATTTTTATGAGCTGGCTCTGTTCCAACACAGTTTCGTCGATGGTTGCAACCGGTAGCTAGGAAGATTAAATTCGTACTTATATAAATTGGTAAGTATGAAATAATTGTTGCAAGATTGACAAACCTGAGGATCATAGGTGATCGCGGAACCGATGAGTAGTTCCATGTTGTGGCAAACATAGTATCCACAGAGGTTGCAGGCCGATGGCTGCTAGTGGCACTGTAAAAATAGAATTAGTTAGTTCGAGAGGCATTACTACGAAGTGTTATATAGGATTAATGTGTACTAGCTAGCAAGTACCGGTAATTTTAGATCATGTCGCAGAGTCCTTCCCTTGGATTGCCCTCCTTTAGCAAAGAACATGGCGAACGACCTACGTGATTCCAAGAAGTTAGCCTTAGCCATTGCAAAGGAAGAAAAGACTACAATAGAGTTTCTATGGAGGAAATGTGCTTACATGTTGATTAAATTCTGGAGAACTGTGAAGTTGTGAGTGGCCCTCTGTAGGGAATCTAGGTATATTACCCAGTTCCGTTTTGGTATAATTACAAGTAGAATCCAGTGGAACCTACACAGGTATGTCACCATGGTCATTAAACCTAAGTTCATGTTGCTTATAAAGTACAAATCAACAAGTATAGCCAGTAGTGCAACACTTACTCCTGGTTGTAGGGAAAAAGTGTGTATTCGTTATTGCGGCGAGCCAGCAAAAACTCTATAACATAATCCTCGATGAATTTTGCATTCTCCATATGGTTTGCTCAGAGACCATGTGTGGGCCGAGGAAACCTACCGATGATTTCCTTAATTCGGCTTTAGAAAACATGTATCTATATACAAAATCAAGGAGTTATATATAACATTTATCGGTATTACACGAACATTGGCCGTGATTGTACACACTTACAATGTCCAGCATCGCATGAGTGAGACATCGAGGGAGTCGAGGTTGAAGAGACTGAATAAGTTCTCGAAGGTCACTATGAAGACACAGTCTTGAGCCTCGTGGTTAAAATGAACTTTCTTGAACTTGACGGTGACACCCGAGCATCGTTGTTCATCCGTATTGTTGGCCTGTTCCATTTACCATGTATGCAATGTTGTGCAAGACGATCCTAGGGTAGGGCTGTCTAACCTCTCGACCAACGGCTCGCCTAGCATGAATTTCTGGGCCAACGGCAAGAAGGGGATATCAGAACAGGAGTCGACCGTCTTCAATTTGCCCTTGCTGTCTCGCTTTGTAGAGGTCGACTTCACAAGAGTCGACTGAGCACGAGGTGTAGATGCATCTGATGTGTAACACCCCAGCCCAAAATAGAGGCCTAGGATGCTACTAAATAAATAAGATAACAATTTAAACATAAGGCATGGTTTTAAATTTCGGCAGAACGTCCTTTGTATAACTAAGTATACCGGAGGTTCCAACAGTTGCATATATCATATTCAACATTCCAACATCCAAAATTCATCAAAGCATTCCAAAATAATCTATTCAGCTAGAGCATGAGCAAGCATAATCAAAATTTGCTACTCTCATTATTACAAATAATCCAATGCATCCAAGCATAACCATAATTAATCCTTAAGCAGTTTGCTTATTATTAAGATACGATCTAAATGATATTTATCTTTAAAAATATGTGTGGTAGTGAGTGCATCCAAAGCAAGCCTACTCCCTCCCATACATGCCGTTCTTGCAAGTGGTACCTAAAAGCACAACAAAAGCAAGAGTGAGCCCAAAGACTCAGCAAGTATCAATAAAGAAACATTCAACTCACAGTTATAGCATCAACATACCATAAGAAACATTACACTAAACAACTCACATGTTTATGTAATGCGAACATGCAATGCATCATATTCTCTTTTACTCTTTTCACATTTTACCGGTAATGCGGAATATACAACCGTCGATGTATACCCTTGCTTGTGCCCTCTAGCACAGGGACCAAGAGCCTATACTTCACAAGTATAGGGACCACAGCCCATCATCTTCATGATGGGGACCTCTACTCAATGCCCACATTCCACGAATGTGGGGACCACAAGCCCGTCATCTACATGACGGGGACTTCAAATATACGTACTTGGTCACCACATGACCAAGTCTCAGGTATGTTCTCAACATGCACATGTACTAGTACTCTATCTTTCAATAACATGTGAATCAACAATTACATACCAAAATCTCAAACTTTAAATAACATGTATTGCATCAACAACATACATGAATAATCTTTAGCCATAACTCAAGCATTCGCCAATCTCAATCATACACATCACACTATCATTCATGCATAGCTAATATGTATAAAACACAATCACTCACTGTCAAACATTCATAATTATACTAACAACCAGAATACTTGCCTCAACCATGCGGGAACGGAGGACACAAAGAGGGCGCTGCCCCCGGGACCAATCCCCCACCTGAATATAATTATAAAGCACACTAAGACAATCATACTGGACCAAAAACATAACTAATAGCACAACCGAGCTCGCTATAATCTCAAACGCCTTCCCAATTTCCAACTCCTAAAGATCGACCTGTCCCCCCTGTGGACAGCCATATTCTAAAATCCATAACTTTTAGTACAGCAGTCCAAATGAGGTATTCTTAGACTTCCTCGAAAGGTTAACAAATTATCCAACTAATTCTAGTTGGTGAGCCATCCTGAATTGGCCATCTAATATCCCTACCAAGCCAAATAATAAAACATCGAATTCGCGTCAGGTTTTCTGGACAGTAATACCAAAACGACCATAACTTTTGGTACGTTCGTCCAAATTCCACATTATTGAGCTTTCTGGAAAGCTGAGACAACAATGTAAAACTTTCATTATATTGAGCTTCTCTAATTTTCCATTTAACTAATCGCTTAAATCAGATTACTAACTGCTGTCAGGATTCCCACAGATTAGCAGGACAGACTCACTAAAAAATTCATATCTTGCAGACCGTAATTCGGAATTGGGTGTTCTTGGTGGCTACGGAAAGCTAAGAACATTTACCAACTATCTTTAAGAGATGGGATCCACAGATTCTGCTTCTAAGGACATGAAAACTGCCATTCAAACTTCTGGATAGAACGCAATCTAACAGCAGTTGACAATCGATCTACTAAACGAATTCATAAACGCGTCTAATACAAAACATACAATGAAGGAGATCCTTTGTTACCCTT
The DNA here is from genome assembly GCA_036346405.1 of Phyllostachys edulis. Taxonomy (NCBI): domain Eukaryota; kingdom Viridiplantae; phylum Streptophyta; class Magnoliopsida; order Poales; family Poaceae; genus Phyllostachys; species Phyllostachys edulis. Next base: position 41,398,167 of record CM070547.1, on the reverse strand, counting down.
GAAGAACTGCTGATGAACGCGAATAACACCCCGCGAATCCTCTTCCCTTCCTTTCACCCTTCTTCCCTTCCTCTCCTTCTTCCTCTTGGCTGGCAACAATCAATGGGGATTCTTCTCCTTTCCCTCTTCTTGGCTGGCAGCAGGAAGGCAACACAAGGGGAAGGAGCTACAGTGGCGGTGCTACAGTAATACGGACATGCTACAGTGTTAGGGCTAGGGTTTCCCCACTTTTTAAGTGGCCGGCTTCCCTCTCCCTTGGGCCTAAATGCTATGGGCCGAGAGCCCACAGCCCAGGTTATCTGAAATACTCAAATAAACCCGTGAAACATCTGTTAAATCCACACTCTCTAATTAGTTCTCCTCCCTAATGTCTTTCTTCTCACTTAAATATATATGGGATATTACATTCTACCCCCCTTAAATAGAATTCGACCCCGAATTCTTATTGTCGTTTTGCTCGTAGGAACACCACCACCAAAACTGAACAACAGATAACCCGTACCCGACGTAAATAACTCTGGATACTGCCTGCGCACGCGAGGCTTTAGTTCCCATGTGGCCTCTCTTTCGGATTGGTGTAACCAAAGCACCTTGACATACTTTAGCGTTTTGTTCCTTAGAACTCGCTCTGATTCCTCCAGAATTTGCACTGGTTGGGATTTGAATGTATGTTTAACTCGATGGTCAACGGCTCCTACAAAACATCACACTCCAGATGTCTCAAGTATTCCACCAACACCAGGTCATACAAGACGTTGTGTACCCCAACTTCTAGAAACAAACCAGTGTACCTTGAGCTAACCTTTCCTTTGGTACCAGACCAGACATACTGCATATAACACATGGAACTCTTTTTTCATCTCTCAATCAATCACTTCACCTATAAGGAGCATCTCCTTTAATAATGGACGCACAAACAACTCGCTTGAAACCAACCCTCTTACAAACCGAACCTAACTGACAAATGAAGGATTCCCATCACAACCACTCATTACCAACTCCCCTCCAAAATTGTCAAATCTAAAACCAAAAGATTCATCATAAAACTCTTCCACTTTCAAAGTAGGCAGTTTGCCGATGAGCACCACATAAGCCAAAGGCGTAATCACTCGAATGCCCAAAACAACCATTTCCTTCATTTTTCTTAAACAAAAAGAATCACGCAAATCAAGAAGAACCAACTCAATCTATAATTGGCATCTGATATAGGGACAAAGTTCAATTAAAACCAAGAGAACATTTCATTATCCGAGAATACAACCTTTTCCTCAAACTTTCCTTTAAGAATTCAACTTTCTCTTAAACCATGAGATTCCAAATCATCGCATAACACACTAATTCATTTCTTTTAATTTGGTAACCTCAAAGCTATGCTCAAACTGAACACAAAATTCCACACCTATGTAGTGAGACTCTTCCAATCCATGGTAACATACTCTGATCAACTTCTCTACCAAAGGAATTACTTTGACAAATAATTCCCAACACACCTCAATATAGATTTCAGTCATAATCACATCACCACAATCTTTTAAGGATAATCAACTTGAAATTCACCGCATACACACTCATTTACTACATCCAAAGGATTCTATCAAGGATCACCATAACTCTTGGAACCTAATCATGGGAAACCAAGATGCTAGCATAAAAAAAATGCCAAGCCCAAATTCAACCTTTACGACTTCTACACTGAATTTCCGTTATACTTGATCGGTAACCCTCAGATCTAATGACTAAAATTTCACACAGCTCAACAATAACATCAGTTATTAATGTCAACATTCCTCACTAATCAAGTAACCGCTCTAAGGCGATTTATTTCACCAATCTTAGACCTCTAATCCACACCAATGCAATTCAGTTACACAACCACAATATACACATTCGCAATACCCTAACTGATTGACCAAGATTCAAACATACTCAATCACTAATGTTAATAAATAAATAAATTCTTGATCAAGTTATCCTTAGAGATAATCTAACTCCCATAGGTTTACTCACTGAGGTCGAATCATACTTGACAATAACTCAACAATTCTTGCTATCCCATTAATTAGCACAACGCTTAAGTTTCTCCACACCGCTACTCTCATTAAACTTCACTATCATAACTCTTCTACACGATCTTACTAAGTATCCAATTGCAATTCTCTAATAAATTTATCAAGAGTCCATACTTTCGATAATCCCAACATCCCAACTTGGACAAAGGGTATTGGATCATAATTCGCCATACGTCCCACTAGTTGTAACACTAATCAATTGTATTTCATCAACAAACATTCCATTTAAATAGAACTCTCTCCAGGTGTTATAGGTCAAAACCAAATCACTATCTACTGCTCTTCAAATAGCTTGGTTCACAATATTTCTCCACTATCATATACCTGTCCACCACCAACCAGTCGTCGTTCTACACCTTATAAGACTTTGGCAACACAAGTTGGTTAATTCCTTTCCTAAAAGGAAGAAACAAACAAATACAAGTTTCAACGCACGAGAAAACGTTGCTCCTCAGAGTGAGTACGAGACCAAGAGAAACAGTCAAATATTAATGATCTCGGAAAAATAAAATACGAGTCCGCAGATGAGGGCACATGTCCCACACGAAGGAACTTCCAAACCCCCATAAATCAAAATAAAACATTGCTATGGAAACCCAAGAAACTCTTAAACTATAACAACAGAAAAGTTGCAGATTACAATTCTTAACTCCAACCACAAATACTTATGGCACACATTTTTCGTTAACAAAGAAAGCAATTTTCTTTGATTACAACATTACTTGCCATCCCAAACAAGAAATGCCTTTAAAACCAAATCAAATTAATCAATTAGGAACCAAACGGAACCTTCCCATATGTCACATTGCTAAACTAATCTCATCTACTACATAAATCATGAACTCCCAAAAGAGCACGTATGCAAAACTCCAAACGTTTCATTTAATCGGTATTATGAAGAGCAATCAACTTACTTCCTCTCTAGAAGAATCATTATCACTCCAACGCGTCACATTCTCTTATCGACAATCTTACTAATATCAAGAATAATTCACTCTTAATAAGATTTGTTATCGTCAACTCTTCCTTTATAAAGCCCCCAACGGCTTACCAAAGTATTATATACCACTTTATTATCTCATCCTCAATTGAGAGTATACCAAATTCTTACAATCTCATTACAACAACCACTTAATTTTTGAGAGAACCTACTACACAATTTAAGAGGTTATTCCAAAACACAATCACTCACTGTCAAACATTCATAATTATACTAACAACCAGAATACTTGCCTCAATCGTGCGGGAATGGAGGACGCGAAGAGGGCGCTGCCCCCGGGACCAATCCCCCTCCTGAATATAATTATAAAGCACACTAAGACAATCATACTGGACCAAAAATATAACTAATAGCACAACCGAGCTCGCTATAATCTCAAACGCCTTTCCAATTTCCAACTCCTAAAGATCGACATGTCCCCTCTGTGGACAGCCATATTCTAAAATCCATAACTTTTAGTACAGCAGTCCAAATGAGGTGTTCTTAGACTTCCTGGAAAGGTTAACAAATTATCCAACTAAGTCTAGTTGGTGAGGCATCCTGAATCGGCCATCTAATATCCCTACCAAGTCAAATAATAAAACATCGAATTCGTGTCAGATTTTCTGGACAGTAATACCAAAACGACCATAACTTTTGGTACGTTTGTCCAAATTCCGCGTTATTGAGATTTCTGGAAAGTTGAGACAACAATATAAAACTCTCATTATATTGAGCTTCTCTAATTTTCCATTTAACTAATCACTTAAATCCGATTACTAACTACTGTCACGATTCCCACAGATTAGCAGGACAGACTCACTAAACAATTCATATCTCGCAGAGCGTATGTCGGAATTGGGTGTTCTTGGCGGCTACGGAAAGCTAAGAACATTTCCCAACTATCTCTAAGAGATGGGATCCACAGATTCTGCTTCTAAGGATATGAAAACTTCCGTTCAAACTTCTGGACAGAACGCAATCTAACAGCAATTGACAATCGATCTACTAAACGAATTCATAAATGCGTCTAATACAAAACATACAATGAAGGAGATCCTTTGTTACCCTTGAAGAACCTCTGATGAACGCGAACAACACCCCATGAATCCTCTTCCCTTCCTTTCACCCTTCTTACCTTCCTCTCCTTCCTCTCCTTCCTCTTGGCTGGCAACAATCAATGGGGATTCTTCCCCTTTCCCTCTTCTTGGCTGGCAGCAAGGAGGCAGCACAAGGGGAAGGAGCTACAGTCGTGGTGCTACAGTAATACGGTCGTGCTACAGTATTAGGGCTAGGGTTTCCCCCCTTTTTAAGTGGCCGGCTGCCCTCTCCCTTGGGCCTAAATGCTGTGGGCCGAGAGCCCACGGCCCAGCTTGTCTGAAATACTCAAAGAAACCTGTGAAACATCTGTTAAATCCACTCTCTCTAATTAGTTCTCCTCCCTAATGTCTTTCTTCTCACTTAAATATATATGGGGTCTCGGAGTGGACACACGGCATGGCATATGTCTGCACCGGCCTGAGGCGTGTACCGAGGGGTGGTTCGGGCATTTCTTTGTGTATGCGGTGTCTTGGAGGGCGTTAGCCCTTGAGGGGGGTGAATGTGATGCCCCGGCCTACTCGTAGTGCGGCCCATGTGGCCCATGAGGAGTCATGTGGTGGGATTAGTCCCATATTGCTTGCCTAAAGTGAGTTGTAGTAGTATATAATATCTGTTGGGTCCAAACTTAGCACCTCCGGGTTAACCCTTTTACACGAAGCGAGGACGAAAGTGTAAGTGGGGTGCTATGTGTGCGCAGGTCCGCCCCACGGTGGGCTGGGCATTGAGCTAATTTTGGGCCAGGGTGTTACATGATGCATCGAGCCCTTGCCGCTTCGGTGCAGGTGGCTCCGGTGCAGTCAGCTCCTGTGGACTTGATACCGTTGCAGGATATTTTCGTGAAGTTGACACCAGAGTAGGTAGCACCAGGAAGATGTCCCCTTTGGTCCACTGGATGAATGTTCCAATGGCTTGCTCTAGAGTCATGACCTCGTCGTTTGGGGGAATATGCAGTGGGACGGCTGCGAAATTGGCACAAATACCGTCCACATTCACTTTTGCGAAACCCGGCGTTAGATTTACACCGTGCACCAAAGCCCCAACACCGGATGGATACACCTGGCCCCAAGCAGCATCTAGGGCAACAGAAGCATATCTTACTTGGAGCTTGCACTTCATAGCCACCTACATAACGATATAAAATTAGCTACTCCAATAGGCCTATCAATGGATCGAGCATTCCAGAGATAATAATTATTATCTGGATGTCACCAACAGGAAATCTATCATCGCCTATTGGGGTAGGGTTAGGGTTGGACGCACAGCTACTCGGAAGTTTGGGGGGCTGGCTAGCATAGTAGGGGCAGGGGCTTGCAACTGATTTGGGACTTGCAACTAAACTTCCCTATGCCTTTCCTCAAAGCTCTCCATCTGCCGTTGCCTCGCAGCTCTAACGCGATCATCGATCTCATCTCTGAGGGATTCAGTGATCTTATCTTTGAGGGATTCACGAATCTCCTCTCGTAGCTTTGCATCGCGCTCGGCTTTGGCTCTCTTCCTACTCCGGTACGATTCAGAGTACGCTCGGAACCAATCCTTTCCATGGAACATAAAGACCAGCACCTCTCGTGCGACCCGGGTGCTCATTGTTTCCCAGGGCCGCGGAAAGTATATCTCTCTCCCTGTCTGCTTGGAATGAGCCTTGGGAAGATTGTACACTCAGCATCACCTGCAATAGCCCGACATGTCATTTCACTTCCTATGAAGTTATGGAGTAATTACAAAATAGGTAGTTCGATATCTTACCAGGCACCGGGACAGTTCCTCGTTTGCGGGGTTTGGAAAGGAGACTTCCCCCATAGACAGGGTACATAACCTCCCATTAACCAGTTTCGGGCGCGCTCATCAGTGATCTCGGCAAATGGCGGGGAGACATCCGAATGGTTTGCCTGCTAGTCCCGATCCCTCCATATTGGGATTTTACCCGCATACCCAGCGGTGCCGAGTCTGTGGGAGTGCTTGTTTTTTGCCTAGAGGGCCATGTGTGCCGCACTTTCACTCCTAATTTCATCTATCGTCTTCTTCGCCACAAACTCGGCCCAGCACTCTTCCAAGAACGGATACTTGTCGAAGGGCCTGAGATCCTTCTCGACGTAGTTCTTGACAAGCGTGCTCTTAAAGTTCTTCCACGCTTTGCACGCCTGTAGCAACGCGTGTCGTTGCACGGAGTCCTGGTGTTGTTTTGGGATCTTGAATGACCGAAAAATATCTGTCAGCAGCTGACCTTTCTATTCTTTGGTCAACTCCTTACAAAAATTGTAGGTGATGTTGACCTGTTCCTATGCAACTATTCCGACCATTCTCCAGAATGCGGACGCTGCTCAGCGAGAATTGATAGGGGTCCCAGACTGATCGACCTCTGTGATGGTAAATCGGCCCGCGGACCTTTTCAATATTCCTCTTCTTCTACCGCGCTTGGATATTCCAAAGGACGATGCATCAGACACATGAGGCGACGATGACAAAAAATGAGCGGAAGACATCTTCACAAGAAATAGATGTTCTAACACATATGAACATATTATCATAAGATTCGATCTCTATGTGTATGGGTATACACACCAATTAATAATAATTGGGATATGTAGGGATGAAATTAGAACCAATACAATGACATAATTGACATAAACATGTAAATCCTCCAAGTCATTTAAAAGGAATAATATGCTCAACACAAACATCATGTGAACAAATTAGAGCTCAATTTCAAACCCGATTATCAAAAAAATATATTCCAGTAGCAGTATAAAAACAAATACCATATGAATCACTGACTAGAACAAATACAAATTCCTAAAAAAAGTACAACACCTCATACTACTCAGTGTTTGAACCAGATACCAGCACAATTATCATGAGTCAATGAGGACCATGACGGCATGACAGATTATTGACAGAAAGAGTGAGGAAAAGGGGCGTCGGGTCAGCAACTCGGCATTGGTTACCGTTGGGCGTCGAGGAGAAGGACGAGCAAAGAGCAAGACTGAGCAAAGAGGCGACGCCGAAGGGCAAAGGCTGGCTCCTGGGGGAGGGAGGCGGCGGGCTTGGGGGAGGGGCGCATCGGGCTCGAGGAGGAGGCGGCATCGAGGACGGCGTCGATGGGCTCAGGGGAGGAGTCACGCCGGGGTCGAGGAGGAGGCGGCGATGGGCTCGGGGGAGGAGGGAGTTAGGAGTTGAGAAACTTAATCGTTTGAGTGGGTGGCACGGGCAAACCCTAGAGTCCGAATATAAATAGGGATGGACATCACAGACGGTTCTAAAGTAGAATCGTCTGAGATAATTAATATCATAGACGGTTCCAATCAACAACCGTCTGTGATATATGATGTATCACAGATGGTTTTTAGCAAGGAACCGTCTGTGACATATAATCACAGACGGTTTGTAGATGAAACCGTCTGTGATATTATTTTGTATTGGTTAATCCAGTACTATTTATTGGCTGGCCTTAGGGAATGTTAGCCATACCCTCTGAAACAAGCAAAAAATACAACAAGTACATGTATATACATCCAATTCACATTCATTTCAGAAACAAGCACATCCATTTCACAATACAAATCAATTAACTCAAATGCACTAAAATGAACCATTCATCAGAACGTATATATGCACACATTGTTCAATTAATCTTTAAAAATTAGCCCTTCATGATGATCGACGCGTATGTAGCTAGTTTCATCACGCCGTTTCCGAAAGGACGCAATTCATCAAATTGATTGTATTCTTCCTCGTCCACTACATTCTCAACTCCGACAATCCTCCTTTTTCCATAAAGAACTACGTGAAGCTTCTTATTTGCCTGGTCGGTTACATAGAAGACTTGAACAACTTAGTTAGCGAGTACGAATGGTCCGTCTTTGTATCCGACACGTTCGAGGTCGTCGGTAGTGATGCCACGCCGTACTTGTTGACCTTCACCTGTGGGAGATGGACCCAACGGCACCGAAATAGGGGGATTTTGAAAAGCATGTAGTCGAGCTCTCATATCTCCTCTATTTGCCCATAGTAGGAGCTCCTCAGCCCATCGGTACTGAATGCATCTATGCAGACACCACTGTTCTGGTTAGTGCTCTTTATATCCTGAGCCTGCATATAGAATGTGTACCCATTTATGCCGTATCTTCGCCATGTCACAACTGTAAATGTTGGCCTTTTTGCCAACCATGTCAGCATATCACTTGACGAGCTCCTAGTGAGTCGATCCTTCAACCATTGGTTGAACCGTCTGTTGTCTTGTCTCATGATCCAAACATCTGGCCACTCCGGATTCTATTGCCGAAGCACGTCCTTGTGCTGGTCGATATACAGGGACACTTCAGTCATGTGTTGTAAGACCGTGAAATGGGCTTGAGCATACACAACCATATCTAGAGTGATTGCTTTCCTTCCGATGGTCCCGATACCCTCGAGCCTCCCGTCATGGTGAGATCGAGACACACCTATCGGTTCGACCTAAGCCATGTAATCAACGCAGAACTCAATGACCTCTTCGGTTGCATAACCTTCGACGATGCTGCCCTCCAGCCGAGATCGATTCCGTACGTAGGACTTGAGAATTCCCATGAACCTCTCGAACAGGTACATGCTACGTAGGAACATAGGCCCACACATCTTTATCTCCCTCACAATGTAAACAATGAGATGGACCATGATATCGAAAAACGACAAAGGGAAATACATTTTAAGATCACATAGAGTCGTCACCACCTCGTCTTGCAGAGCATCTAGTCCTTGGGGATCGATGACCTTTTGAGCAATTGTGTTAAAGAAATAACACAACCTCATGATTGTCTCACAGACCTTGATCGGCAAAATACTTCTAATTGTAACCGGGAGCATTTGTGTCATCAGCACATGACAATCATGAGAATTCATACCAATTAACTTCAGATCTTCCATCGAAACAAGTTTCTTCATGTTGGCGGAGTAACCAGACGGAACTTTCACACCATGCAAGCACTGACATAGTTCAGTTCTCTCGGCCTTGGACAGAGTGTAACAAGCAGGAGGAAGGTATGTTCGTCCTTTATCGGTCTTTGTTGGTGCTAACTCAGATCTGATGTCCATATCAATCAAGTCAAGCCATGCGTTGACACCATCCTTTGTTTTGTCACGAATGTTCAGTAAGAGACCAATCAAGCTGTCACATACATTCTTCTCTACGTGCATGACGTTGATGCAGTGGCGAACTTCTAGGTGCTCCCAATAAGGTAAGTCCCAAAATATTGATCTCTTCTTCCAGATGTTCTTCTCACGGGTCCTCGATTTACGTCCCTTTTCGAGCACAACATCTAAATCATTAAGCATATCATAGACCTCTTTTCCGCTTAAATGCCTTGGAGCTGAACTGTCCTCCTTCTCTCTGTCGAATTGTTTCTTCATCCTGCGGTATGGGTGAGCCCTCCGAAGGAACCTACGATGACGTATGTACACGGTTTTGCACGAGTGATTCAGCCACACACTCTCGGTATTATCTAAGTAATGAGTATAGGCTTTGGCCCCTTTTGTACTCTGGCCCGAAAGGTTAGCAAGGACAGAACAACAAAGAACGTAAAGTGAAGTTCTCTTATTTGTACGCATCCCATACCTGTACCCCTTCAATCGACAGTATTTTTAGATCTTCCATCAATGGTGCTAGGTACACATCAATATCATTCCCAGGTTGCTTCGGCCCTTGGATAAGTATCGACAACAAAATATACTTCCGCTTCATACATAACCAAGGAGGAAGGTTGTAGATACAGAGCATCATGGGCCAAGTGCTATGTCGGCTTCTCATATTACTGAAAGGATTCATTCTATCTGTACTCAATCCAAACCTTATATTCTTCGGTTCCGCACCGAAGTCTGCAAACCTCCTATCGATGTTTCTCCACTGAGCAGAATCAGCAGGGTGTCTTAGCTTTTCATCGTTCTTACGCTCCTCTGAGTGCCAATGCAGCAGTTTTGCATTCTTTAGGTTCGCAAAAAACCGCTTCAAACGGGGAATTACAGGAAGATACCATGTCACCTTAGCAGGAGGTCCTTTCTTCACCTCGATTCCCACGTTGTCATCTGATTGTTTCTTATGCTTGTATCGGGATGCATTGCACACCGGACATATATACATGTTTGTATACTCATTACGGTAGAGGATACAGTCGTTCGAACATGCATGTATTCTTTCTACTTCCATTCCCAATGGACAAAGAACCTTATTGGCTTTGTAGGTGGTTTTGGGCAACTCGTTTCCCTTCGGAAGCATGTCCGCTAAGAGACCTAACAGCACTATGAAACTCTTGTTGGACCAACCGTTGCTTGCCTTCAATTTCAGTAGTTCAAGCACAGATGACAACCTTGTGTATTCTGGCTTGTATCCCGGGAACAAAGTTTTCTCCGAGTCCTCCATCAAGCCCTAGAATTTAACATACTCCCTCTCATCACAGTTCCCTTCTGCATCACGAGGCATCTGATCTAGATTGTCATCGTGTAGTCTATCCGAATCGGAATCACAATTGACATCATCCGGTGGCATATCGTTGACTTCCTGTATAATATGCTCTTCACTGTGACTGGTCCAACATGTATAACCCTTTTTGAAACCCCTTCGAATCAAGTGTACTTCGATCTGCGCTCAGTTCTTAAACATCTTCAGATTCTCACAGTCAATGCATGGACAATACATATATTCCGCCCCCATATTCAACATATCCTCCTCGACAGATCTTGTAAAAGCAGACATGCCATTAATGTACTCTTCACTCACATGGTTCTCAACGTACATCCAGCTTCGGTCCATCACACGGTTCATATTGAAAACCCTGGAAATAAATAAAAGGGTGACTTCGAAAGTGTATTTTCTGAGGCTTAATTACGCTTTCCAATAGAGAAAGCGTATTTTTCTCTAAACTAAACGTGGCTTTTTTTATTTTTACATTTTTTCAGATTTTATTAACTTACATGTGGGCCCTACTTGTCAGTGACTCATTTTTTATTTCATGATTTTATTGATAAAATCTATGGCGGTCCCACATGTCATAGAATCGTTAGTTTATTAACTAAATGATTAAAAACAGTAGGATTTGAAGCTCAAATTGGTGATCTCATTGCTAATAGTCATGGCTCGGGGCCCGAAGGTCGCCTGAGGCGAATCGACGGTGATGTCGGCGGCGCCATGGGCTTCACTACCGATTTCAGCGTAAACGCCTGAAACTACTCAAATTAAAGGATGCTTATGCTCTAGTAGCTCACCTTGATCACGAGGAAGGTGTTAATGAAGTCAGGGAAGGTCCGAGGTGGCTGGTCATCAGTGAACAGATCAGGCGACGACGGCAAGCTCCTCGGTGACAATAGCTGAAATGGACCACACAAGCGGGCTTAGTGAGGTGATGAGGCGATACTCAAACTGGGCACGGAGTGGTGATGGAGTGACCGGGCTTGGAGATCTCCTGCGGTTACTGTAGCGCCAGAGATGGAGATCAAGAAGACGATCAAGAAGACTCTATTGGGGAGCTATGTACACTACATCATCTGTGATGAGTTAATTATCACGGATGGTTTTCAATAAAAACCGTCTGTGATATGTAGTAATATCACAGACGGTTCATGTTGAAAACCGTCTGTGAAGTATCACAGATGGTTCTCACAAAAAAACTGTCTATGATATTGGGTAATATCACATACGGTTTTTGGTCAGAACCGTTTGTGATACTTCATAGACGGTTTTCAACATGAACCGTCTATGATATGACCTCTTCACAGATGGTTTTTAGCACGGAAAATAACAAAGACGGTCGATAAACAAAAACCGTCTGTGATTGTATTTAATACGCATAGCTTGATGAATCGCTGCGTGATCAAAGGCCCAAGATAGCATTTTTGTAGTAGTGCGTCATGCCGGTATCACTAATGAATTTAAAGAGAAGACATACTTCAAAGGAGGCTTGAATTTTTAATATTGCTACTACACTTCAACATAAATATTTTTGTAGTATGCAAGATCTTGTGAAGTATGCTACAGAAGAGGAGAAGAAGATAGAGCATGGGACTTTCCCTTCGGTCAACATACCAGGTAGTGCTGCCCTTTGCTACAGCACATCAGGAGATCGTGGTTGATGGTAATTGCACCATTGTGGGCCCACGGTCCATGGAGGATGAGATGCATCAAAAACCATGTGAGGATGAGATCCACATAGCCAAATTGAGTGAGTGTGTTGAAAAGAGTGAGCTGTGTGATTCCACCATATGTGAGGTTACGAGCATCCACATTGCGAGTGTGAGAGATAGCCAAATTGAGTGAGTGTGTTGAAAAGAGTGAGCTGTGTGATTCCACCATATGTGAGGTTACGAGCATCCACATTGCGAGTGTGAGAGATACACCAAAAGAAAAGAAAGATGTAGAAGTTAGGGAAAGTGAGTTTATTTTTGAGACTAATGACTTACCCTCTATTTTTAGTGTTGTTTCTCACATTGTGCAGGTTAATCAAGGAGATGAGGAGTTGAACGCTACACAACCTGTACCACTCGAGAAGAAAGATGAGGAGATACCCATGGTTGGAGAAGAAACACATGTTGTCCCGTGGTTGCATCATGAAGTTATGATACCCACGACATCTACATCAACTAAGGAGGACGATCAAGGTAACAATATTAGTGCTAAATTGATAGTTCATCAAGAAAAGATACGTAAAACTGAGAACTCTACTATTCCTTTCATGATTTCACGTTCTAAATTTAATATGCTTAATTTGCATAATGTGGAATTGATTACTCATAAAGAAGTTCTTACTGTAATACCTCTTGATGATTCTTTATACTATATCATGTTTGATGATCCAATAAAGCTATCTAGTGTGTTCGAGAGAGTTTCTGAAATTACAAGTTGAAAATCACTAGCTAGTGCCTACACCTCCACTTATAAATTCAATTTGATTGGAGGTTATGGTGTAAACAATAAGTTTCATGTTTATCGGATATGCATTACTTGTAATAAACTTACTAATTGAAAATTGCAAATTTTGCGCGAACCATCTTTTGATCAATGTCATGATTACTTTGAGATAAGTTTCAATAAGAGTGTCTACTATTTAGAACAAAAAAATGATGCCTACTTGTTCACCTCTTCTATTTATAAGTAATCAGTGTAGTGCAGTTGAAGCATGTAAGACACTAAATTTGTTTTCACCCACCTTCCATGGATTTGATGTTGGGAGGGTGAAATATAAACATATGAATGAATTGTGCAATTTGACACAAGATTTGGGGCTATCGATTGTGCAAAACAATGAGAAGAACTGTAACATCCTAATTTTTTGAGTTTCAAAACATTTTGAGTAGTTTAGTCCTTCATAAAAATTCACCAAATTTTACTTGAATTTAATCAAGCTTAAATGGACTTTCAAATGTCAAAATAATTTAATGTAACTAATCTGAATATCAATTAATTCCAAAACTATTTTATTTGAGTTCTTTGTGCTTGGAAATATTTTTCAGATTTTTTGGAATTTTTCCGAGTTCATTTGCTATTTTTAATTTGCATTTTGGATTTTCTTGTATTTCTAAAATAGAAAACCTAATATAAAACCCAGGAAATCCTTTGGGCCGAATTTCTAATTGCTGGCCCATTTCTTTCTCTCTCTCCACCAAACCATCTAGCCCAACCCAAGACGCCACCGCACCATCTCCATGTTCTGTCTCCATCACATCGATAGGTGGGTCCCACCTGTCAGGTTTGTCCACATCATCCCCGTCTAGGACTCTCTCTCCCGTCATGCCGTCGCCATAGATGAGCTAGACTCCATCTCTTGAGGCTATTTAAAGTCCCAAGGATCTTTGTTTTTCGCACCCCGAGCCGCACCTCATCTTTTGCCCTAGTCGCCTTAGATCAAATTGCCACCTAGTGTCGTTGCTGCCGTCAACTTCTTTGTCTCCTACCGAACGACTCCATCCTCACTGTCGTCATTCTATTGAACCTCGTCATCTTTGGTCGCCACCATCGGGACCGCCGAAGCACCACCCTAGCTACTTCGCCAACGAGCCTGAACCCTAATCTCCGCTTCAACCTCGCCGCCGTCAAACTCTGTTCACCCCCGACAGCCGCAGGTACCTTGTTGAGCTCGTCGTTGCCTTAGCTACCCAATGCTTACCACCGTTTGCACCGTTGTTGCTACTATCACCGATGACCCTAGGTTTCCAGTCCACCGCCGTCGTCGAGATGACGTGGAAGCCTTGTGTCTGCCGTGTGTACACCATGTCAGATTCACCTCAGCATCATGTCCGCGTGTTAGCACCACGTGGCAGCAATGTAGGCAGACCGACACCCAAATTCGAGATTCAATCCCACGTGGACTTGGTCCACAGTAAACCTAGCCATTGTCATGTTGGTCCCACATGTCAGATCCACTATTCCATAGACAGTGAGCCATAGACCCATGAGCCAAAGTTGTGGGCTTGGTCCATAGACCAAGGGTCCCACCTATCAGCCTCTGTTTCTTATTTTCTAGATTTTCTTTTAATTTTGAAATTATTGCTAACATCATGCTGATGCAATACTTCGGGATTTCATTTAGAAAGAAAATTATGAAAATTCGAAATAGTAATTTCTTTATCTTTTTCTTAGATTTAAATCTTTCGAAAGCCCATTCTTCCTCATACGAACTTTGATTGAACTCATTCAAGTCTCTAAATTCATCTCAATTCAAGCTCTACATTACTGAGATTTTTATTTAACTTTTGGAGTTTATTTATTACTCTATTTTGTATTTATTTGTTTTCTCTTTCATTTGCAAGTAGACGTTGATACTTCAGGAGCTTTTGAGGAAGGAGTTGATCAAGCTCAAGCCTTACAATCTATACACATCCTCCATGGTCCATCTTTCTTTAGCATAAGTATAGGAACATCACATGGACTTAAGCATTCACGTAAGTATGCTTTATCTAGAAGTTCTTGAACTTGACGTTGAATTTCTTTTGTCTCCTCATAATTGCTATGGTATGGAGGTCGGTTCGGTAATGATGCCTCTGGAATCAAGTCGATTTGATGCTTAATTCCCCTCAATGGTGCCAGCCCCATTGGTATCTCATCCGAAAATATGTCCGCAAATTCCTACATTAATGAAACAACTTGTCGGTGTTTTAGAACCGAACTTACGTAAAGATTGTTTGATTCGGGGGTTCCTCTCGGCTCAAAATCACACAGAGATGGAGACACAGGGATTTTTATATAGGTTCGAGCCTTCTCCTAGGAGAATAACAACCCTACTCCTGTGTGTATGTATTGAGTATGCTGGATTACAAAATGGAGCCAAAGACTAGAGTGTTGTGCTTCTAATAGGCTTCCGGCCCCCCTATTGTCCTGATGATCCCGCCTTTTATACAGTCCTCAAAGTGTACTATTGTATCTCTAGTCTAAAGACCATCTTAATGTTCCAGATCATGGAGCTGTTGCTGGAGGTTATTATGGGAGTATGGGAGTAGTAACGTTTCCACGTTGCCAGGCAATTATCACTATAACAAAGAGTTTAAATTGTGTCATTATTCCAGAGAATAACATCGTAGTTTACTGCCCTATATCCTTAAATATGGTGTGGAAGATTCCCTGATCGACTAGGCCCACATGTTTGTTAGCCCTATCGACTAGGAACTAGTCGTAGAAGAGCTTATGTTCAGATGGTGGTCATAGAAGAGCTTACGACCACAGACTAATCGTAGTAGAACTTACGATCATGGTATAGTCATAAAAGGACTTACGACCATGGGGTAGTCATAGGAAGACTTACGACTATGGGGTGGTCGTAGAATACCTTACGACCTCCAGCTTCTCCCTTATGAATAAGGGGTATACTCAAGGACCATATGACGTCATTATTATCCATAATGTGAATTACAGATAAATAATTAAATGAGGATTATTATATCCTCGTCATCTAGCCCCCTAGCTTCAAGTGAAAATAACTTACTTGGGAAAGGAGCAGTAGATGATTTTACGACCAGTAGATGGTTGTAGAGAGGTGGTCGAAGAAAACACTCTTTGACTAGTGTTTCATTTGACCAGAAATTGACTTGCTCCAGGAGGTTGTAGAGGGACTTACGATTTACAAGGTGTTCGTAGGAGACCTTACGATCACATAGTAGTCGTGGTATAGTAGTCAGAAGCAAATTCTTTCCAACTGTTGTCACTTTTGACCAGAAATATGCTTGGTCAAGAAGGTAATTTCGCTTGAGGTGTGAAGACAGGCTTGGTTTTCTCGAGCAAACAAATTTAAGAATCTGAATCGACTCTCACAGACCTATCTGTTGGAGCAGTTCCCGAAGCGGTGGCAACCATTGGATCGCCACATCTTTAACTCGAGCGTGCGGTTATAAATATTCACCGTGGGTGAGACTAAGGTCTTTTACCTTCCCCCAAATCGCTCTCATTGTTTAAGCTTTTGAGTTCTCTACCGTCGACCAAATCGAACTTCCTCCCAAAATCTTCCCAAATCCAAATCCCCGACCCTTGGGAGAAATAGCCGGAGTCGCTTCCTAGTGGGCCGAATCGGAGATGGACACGACCAAGATCAAGGCCTTGGTCTCCGCCGAGAAGATCCCAAAGAAGAAGTTTATGAAGTGGATCGAGGCTGCTGGGCAGCATTGGCCGTCGGGGGAGATTGGGCAAATCCCTGTCTTCCAGGCATTTTGTGAGTGTGGTCTTCGATTGCTCGCTCATCCTTTTCTCACATTGGTACTTGAATACTTTCAGGTGGATTTGGTGAATCACGTTCCCAACTCTATCACAATGTTGGGGGTGTTCGTGTACCTGTGTGAGGCCTACCTGGGGATTCCGGCCGACTTGGAGTTGTTCCGATACTTCTACGGAATGACCCAATTAGGTGGAATTGCCGGTAGCTACAATCTGAAGCTCCATGACGGTAAGTCAAAGGAGTATATTCAGATGTTTACCCGGTCGTCGTGGCTAGGGTGAAAGAAGAGGTGGTTCTATTGGGGGACAACCAATGAGGACAGCCTCTCCTTCGCTGGGAAGTCAGCCGAGAAGATCACTTCCTGGGATTCAACTCCCAAGGATCTCAGTCGGATTGCCCCCTTCATTCAAGCCATTGCAGACTTGAAGGAAGAGGGGCTTACTGGATGGCATGTGGTGAAGGACTTCATCACGCACCACATCAGCCTTCTGAAGAAGAGGGCTCATCCGATGTGGAGGTACTCGGGGTCGCAAGACCGACCAGGGATTACGAGGAGGGTAAGTAAACTTCTGATTTTAGCCTTCTTTCTGTAGATTTTGAATTTGGCTTTCTTATCCCTACAGACCACTCACAAGAGGAGATTGATGCTCGAGTCAAGCTCATCTGTGAGAAACCACCAGCCCATGTGGTGGCGCCTCCAATCCTGGCTGACCTGTCCCCAGAGGACAAAGTGGAGCGCCTAAAGGTAATCAAGAATTGATTTTGTCTTTAGGACTTTGTAGTTGTAGAAGAACTTACGACTAGATACTGGTCGTAGAAAAGCTTACGACCAGGGGGTTATCGCAGAAAAGCTTACGACATGGAGATGGTCGTAGAAAAACTTACAACTGATTTGTAATATCTTCTCTTTCTGATCTATGCAGAAAGTAGGCATGGAGAACCATCGGGACGACGAAGAAGTCAAACTAATGGTCGTTGGTGCTACTATTGAGCAAGCAGATGCTCCTTAGACCAAGAGGAGGAAACTCATGCAAGTCGCTGACAAAGAGGGCCCAAGTTCGAGCTCCGCTACTTCGTCTGCACCTTTTGCTAAATTTGCGGCAGAAATAGCTGCTGCAGAGCAAGCAATTGCGGTAGGAGTAGCTGAAGTATTCAAACATAAAGCCCCCAAGACCAATGTACCCTTCTACTATGACGATAAAACCTTCGCAGTTTCTGTCTCTCGTAGCTTTATCAAGCGACTAGAAAAGAAGAACTGGAAGAGTTTCATGTCTTTCGTCAAGAAAACTGCTGCACTAGCAGTACCCGTGGTCGAGGGTAGTGCTGCCCTTGAGGTGGTCGAGACTGGTCTCGACCACCCAGAGAGCCAAGAGGCTCAAGGAGCGACTATGCTTGTTCAAGATCCACGACCAGACGTGGCCATGGCTGTTCCTCAACTTGAGTCTCGACCAGACGTGGTTGAGAAGAAGTCGAAGAAATCTTCCCTAGGGAAGGCTTCTTCTAAGTTCAAGACCAAGTCCGGCACTCGAAGGTATGTAAAGAGACAAAAGTGTAAGAACATCATTTACCTTTTGCTTTTTACCACCTTATGTGCTTTCCTTTTTATGATCTTAGTCCGGCTCCTCTCACCATCAAGGATGTTCCTGCCGGGGAACCCACTGTTGTTTCTCTAGCAACTGGAGAAATGACAGTGGCGGTGGTCGAAGGTTCGTCCACCGTCTGGGTGGTGGAAAGTGTCGTTGGTGCTGAAGCACCTTCGACCACTGTCGTAGAGGCCGAGGCAAAGACGGCGTCTGATGCTGTGGAGGCATCAGGCCAGGGTGATGGATTGTTAGTCCATCGCGCTGGGAAGGAAGTCATTGCAGATGTTCCTCTTGGCCCTCAAGGAGGAGCTGGTGTTACCGAATCAGAGGACAAAGAATATGCCAACTTCGATTCTGAGTTCTTCAGCCCATCTTCTGCTGTGGGATCCTCTGCTTTTAGACCTCATGCTCGTGTCCCTCACCCTAAAAATATTCCCGATGGAGGGGATGTTTTCGATGACGCGCGTCTCAAAAAGGTGTGGTGGGACCGAGTTCGAGAGATTGATGAACTAAGGAACCCCACGAGGGTAGTGTCTTTGTTTGCACGAACGACAATGAATGTAAGTACCTATTGTTCAGTATTTGCACTCATATCTTTTCTCACTTCTAACTATCTTTCTTTATGCAGAAAGCGTTGGAGCAAATTGTTACTGTTGTTGAATACAACAGGCAACTTGTCCAACTATGACAAGAAAAAGCGGAACTCTGCGAGCAGGCAGAGAGGTGGTAAGTAACTGCTTTTCGTAGTCTTTTATGTTTTGACTATTTACACAGCACTTGTAGGGGTTGTCGTAGAAGATCTTACGACTAGGTACTGGTCGTAGGAAGACTTACGACCAGAGTAATGTCGTAGAAAGACTTACGATTAGGCTTTGGTCATAGAAGAACTTAAGACCAGGGTATTGTCGCAGAAAGACTTACGACTTGGTTTTGGTCATAGAAGAACTTACGACCAAGGTATTGTCGTAGAAAGACTTATGACTTGGTTTTGGTCATAGAAGAATTTACAACCAGGGTATTGTCGTTGAAAGACTTACGACTTGTTGTTTTATGCTGACATCTACTCTTTCCCTTTGTAGGTTCAAGAGCGACGAGAAGACCTTAGCTAATTCTCTCGACTACGAGAAAGTCGAGATGAAGAAGCTAAGTGAGAAGAATGAAGGCCTCTTGAAGAAGCTTCAGGAGGCAAACTCTACAATCCAAAGGTTGTAGGGACAAATAAATGGTAAGTGCTGAACTTAAGACCGCTTACGACCTTCTTTTCTTTCTCTAACTCTCATTCCTTTTCAGAAAAAGACCAAGAGGTCCAAACATGGGAGCAACGCTACATAAAGGACACTGCCTCTCACGCTGAGGAAGTCAAGAAGTTAGATTCTCGACTAGTTGGTAAGCAAATCTTTACCTACGATTGATTGTGTTTTCCTCTTGAGGCTATTTTATCTGATTGGTCTTATTCTTTTCAGAACAAGCAGTACAAATAAAATGACTCCGCGAGGCTTCGACTTGCAATCAGGATGTAATGAAGTCTTTGAAGGAAACCTCCAAGACAACATTTCACTTCTGAACAATGTACTCGGTGGGCTTCATGCTGAGGATCACTCCTCGTGAAGACATGATATTTGCTCACCTGAGTGCCATTGGCGAACAAGTCGGAACTTTGCAGGAATTGGTGACTACTCTAAAGGCGAACCAATTCGAATTGATAAAGGATGCAGTTAAAGAGGGAATAAGATTTGTTTTAGCAAAACTTAGAGCTCATGACCCTAGCCTTAATCTGCAACCCGTCATAGATTTACTTCATCTCGCCTCAAGCGAAGCGGAGCAGCTTAATAATGTAAATGCAATTTATCGCCGATACAGTCACGGAGGATATGCAAATAAGATCTCCTTCGTCAGAGTAGTCTGTACCAGAATACTGAGTCCTGTAAAGACAATTATTTGTAGCTGTTGATATATATATATATAATCCTTCCTTCTTCCTGAAAATCATCTTGTCGAGTAGTTAGTAACTCATAAGATAATGAAATGGAAAAAGAGCAAGACTAAAAATTGAAGTCAAGTTAATAACTTTATCCTAGCCCTCGACTATTTGCTTGGTTTATTTAGATAAACCGAGTAAATAGTGTGAAATGGGTTTTCTTAAAAAGAGAGGTTTAGCTAACTTGTAGTTTTTCGATCACGATTATCATGCACTGGTCGAAAGAGTAGGAACGAGTCGACACTAGGAAGTTCCTTCTAGTGGGCAGGACCACGTGTAGAGAGGAAAGGCTTCGACTAGGTGATGTTACCATCTCCGACCAGATTAATCAAATCAAGAATGGTCAACTTGAGTTAGATAAACGTCTGGAGTTCCTTTAAAAATTCGTTCAACTTATTCCAGTGCACTCAATAGGTTCGCTCTGGTAGCAAGAGTTAGTAACAAGATGACGCTAGGAAGTTCCTTCTAGTGGGCAGGACCACGTGCAGAGAGGAAAGTCTTTGACTAGGTGTTGCAACTTCCTCCGACCAGTTAAAACGAAGTGAGTTTACCAAAAGTAGTCGAGCAAATTTGAAAAGTGTACTATTCTTAATTTATTTTTCAAAAACAATGAATGAAGAAATAAACTAAGGTACTAAGAGTCGGCTTGACATTATTTCAACCATGTTTTAAACCCAAGGTCTTTGTGTTGGCAGCAAAAACGGAGGAACAAGTCGACACTAGGAAGTTCCTTCTAGTGGGCGGGACCACGTGCAAAGAGGAAAGGCTTCGACTAGGTGATGTTACCATCCTTTCGACCAGTGTAAAGATGAACTGGGTACTGGTCGTAGAATGTCTTACGACTAGTGTATTGTCATAGAAAAGCTTACGACTAATACTCGTTGAAGGCGGACCTTCGACCAGGGTATGGTTGAAAAATTATCAAAGCACTACTCAAAGTAAGACAATAAAGTTAAAAACAACCTAATGCTTTATTGTACAGTTGGTCAATTACACGTAGAATTTGGTGAATCGGTCGATGTTCCTGAATTAGAGAGAATCCACCGCCCTCCATTGCCGCCAGATCAACCTAGTCGCATAACTTCGACCATCGTAAGGACCTTCCCACTTGGGGAAAGTTTGTTCCGATTAGACCGCATTGAATTTTCTCAATACCAAGTCACCTACAACAAGGCATGCGAGTTGACCTTACGATCATAGTATTTGCGCAGAGCTTCTTCGGTAGACTCACGAACGGATTAAGACTTGATTTCTCTTCTTTTCGAAAGGTGTTAATGTCATCCGCCGGTTGTTCTTGGCCGAGTCATTGAAACTCTCGACCCTTGTTGACTGATCTTTAGTTCGGTGGAAGCATAGCCGCACCAAAAACTAGGAAAAAGGTAGCCACTTTGTTGTTCGACTAGCGATCGTCTGAAATACCCATAATACTGAGGGTAATTCTTGTACCCAAGCCTCCAAACGCTTAACAAGCTGGTCGAAGACACGAGTTTTAATTCCCTGCATTATTTGGTCATTCGCTCGTTCGACCGCCCCATTGCTTTGGGGATGGGCGACAGAGGCGTAACACAGCTTGGTACCCAACTCGTCGTAAAATTCCTGAAATTTTGCGCTCGAAAATTATTTACCATTATCTATGATTATTCGACTTGGGACTCCAAACCGAGAAATCACGCTTATCAATATGAACTGTTTTGCGGCTTCCATTGTTATCCTTGTAATATCCCATTCAAATATAAAACATATAAGTGATTATTTCTAAAATTAAAAGTAATTAGAAAAGGAAAATTCAGAATTTTGGAGGAGTTTTAGAACTCGGGCCTTTGGCCTATAGCTCTTTGGGCCCATGTGGGGGGAACTAAACCCTAGCACCCTAATTACTGTAGCATGGTACTGTAGCACGCAGCCACTGTAGCACGGCACTACTGTAGCGGTCCCCTCTCCTCTGGTGCTTCCCCTGCAGATTGGCCGACCATAAGGAAGAGGAAGGAGAGGGAAGAAGAGAGGAGGAGGAAGAGGAAGAAGAAGAAGGTGGGGGGTGATCTTCACGAGGACTACAACGTGGTCCAGCGGGGGATTTCGTCGGTAAGATCGTGATTCTCAATAGCTAGTTCGGTTCTATAGATGTGTTTTGCTACCGAGTAATCATTGTAGTATCCTGCTGTCGTAGATCGGTAGTACTACAGTTCTGTTGATTCGCGACATTGGGTTAGTTCCATGCAGATTTAGTGTTTAGAGTCTCCTGGAGATAGATGGATAATTTCGTTAGCTTTCTAGAAAGTATTAAATCATAATTATTGGATAAAGGATGAATTAGTTATGAATTTTGCAAGACTGGGTGCTAATTCAGTCTCAGGATTTGTGCAGCGGTCGTAGTTCTGTACATTAGAGTTTGGACATGGCCGAATTTGGTCTGATGATCTCCATGAGCTATTTAGATAACTTTATGCTGATTCTAGGAAGGTAAAGTTCATAAATTTTGGACGGATAGATCAAAAGTTATGAATTTTTAAAGTTATTACTATAATCTGTCATTCTATTGTGGACAGAGGTGAAAGGCTTGGCTATTTGAAACCATTGTTGCACAATGGAAATATTTTTTTATAATTTTATTGAGATAGCTGGTTTTTTTAGTTTCCAGGGAGTCTTAGAACAATGAGTTTGGCTGTTCCAAACAAAAGTTATGATTTTCCCAAGTCAGAGATACCGAAAATGACAAAACGGTCTTTGGGATTAAAAAAAAGCATTAGATTTCGTATTTTGACCTTTCGGTCACCTGAGAAGTCGTAGCTAAGATTATGTAGATTCCAAGAAAATTGGATTCATGACTTTTGGAGTTTTGAATCAAAAGTTATGGATTTTTATTTAATAGCTGTCTGTTTGGACAGATTTGGATTTTGGGAGTATATAGGTTAGTGTTCGGGTTTCGTTTAGGAACCATTGCTCTCATTTTGTTCCAATGCAATGTTGTGCAAGTTTGGTTGATTTTTAGTATATTTCATGGTTGCCAGGTGGTGGTGACCCCTGGGCTAGAGGTTTCGCTGCTGTCTTCCGTCTCACTGTTGAGGCAAGTACCTTGGTTGATTGACTTAATATGAGTGAATGGTATTGTTTACTAATACTATGAGTATATGTGCTGTTCATGGTTACTAAGATATTATGAAGGTTAATATTTAGGTTTTATAGTGTTACAAATTATGTGCTATTCATGGATGTTTAAAATTTATGAAGTCAAGGATCATGAATGCTTGTAGTATGAATAGGTTTATTCATATGTGAGGTTGTTGTAATGCATGATTATGATGATTTAAGGTTTCATTCATATGCATCATGATGGCAGATTGAAGGCTTGGTCATGTGATGACCAAGCAATTGTTGAGGTCCCCGCCATGATTATGACGGGCTAAAGAAGGTCCCCATGCTCGTGGAGCATGGGCTTTGGTCCCCATACTTGCGGAGTATGGGCATTGGTCCCTGTGCTAGAAGGCACAGGCATGGGTATGCATCGACGGATGCATACTTTGCATTACCGGTAAAATGCAAAAGAGAAAGAGAAAGTGTTTTTGAGCATCTTGCATAGCATGAGCATATGAAATGAGTGTTGTAAAGATTTGTGAATGGATGTGGATGATTACAGTTGCTTATGTTATTGTTGCCATTTATTGTACTTGCTGAGTCTTTGGGCTCACTCTTGCTGTTGTTTGTTTGTTTTTTAGGTACCCTTTACAAGAACGGTATGCATGGGAGGGAATAAACCTAGAGTGGTTGCACAATGGCACGAGCTACTCACCATCGAATTGTTTAGAATGATAGTTTTTGGTAGTTGAAGGAATTTGATTAGAGAATTAATTATGATTACACCTCATGCTTGGATTAATTGTAATAATGATGGTTAGCATAGCTTGAATGCTTAAGATTATGTTTTAGTTGATTAGCATATGTTGGATTTTTGTCTTATGGTATATTTGTCTGTTGGGACCTCCGGTATAGTTAACTATACAAAGGAGGTTCTGCCGGATTTTTTAGAAAATTGTTCTAGTTTAAATTGATTATAGTTTAGTTTAGTAACATTCCAGGCTCTTGTTGGGCTGGGGTGTTACAATCCTAGTCACAGGTTCGGCTTCGATCCATTTTGTGAATGTATCAATAGCCACAAAAGGAACTCGAAGCCTCCTGAAGCTTTTGGGAACAGTCCTAGGATATCGAGACCCCAGGTCGTAAAAGGCTAAGATAGAGGAATTGTTTGCAATGCCTGAGCCGGTTGGTGTATTTGCCTGCTATGAAACTAGCATTGTGCATATTTCTTAACCAACTCTTTGGCATCGAGAAAGCTGTTGTCTAGTAAAATCCTTGTCGAAAGGCTATTCCGACCAACGTTCTGTAGGAAGCATGAGTTCCACAGATGCCCCCGTGTGTGTCGTGAAGGAGGTTTAGTCCTTCTCTCTGTGGTATGCATCGCATGAGTACCCCTTGAGTGCCTCGTCTATAGAGGACTCCTTCGACCAAAATATACATTTTGGCCTTTTGGGATAAATGATCTGCCTCAAGATCGTCATCAGGTACGGAACCCGTCTGAAGATACTCATAGATGGGATTCATCCAAGTATCCTCGTATTCTAAAGAGGCTGTCTCAATAGGAGATGTCTCTGGTATCTCATCCAAAGACGGCTTCTGGGGTTGCTCCAAGAAGACTCCTTTTGGTACTTGTGATTGGGATGATGCTATCTGAGCAAGCTAGTCTGCGAGGAAATTATCCTTTCGAGGGATGAATTGTACCTCGAAACCGAAAAAATGCTTTTCAAGCTTTCGAACCTCCGATAAGTACCGAGATATGGTCGAATTAGAGTACTGGTACTCTTTTTCAACTTGTTTCTTGACTAGTTGAGACTCTCCTCTTACAAGTAGTCGTCGAATCGCAAGTGCTTTCGCAGCTCGTATGCCAGCTAGCAAACCTTTGTATTCTGCTACGTTGTTAGTAGCCTGAAAGTTTAATTATATGGCATACTTTAAGGTCTCTCTTTTAGGAGATTCCAAGACCACCCCAGCCCCCGAGCCACTTAAAGTAAATGACCCGTCAAAGTACATCATCCACTTCACTTACGTAGTACATTGGTAGTTGGACATTTTCACGTTCTACGACTAGTACTGCGCTCACTGCCTGTGGCGTGGCAGCTAGATAGATTAAGAGCGTCTCTTCTAGTTTCAAAGAAACCAAAACAAGAGCACTCGTAAGATATCTCTTGACATCCTCAAAGGCATCGTTTGCCTCTTCCGACCACTCGAAACCCTCGTGCTTCCTTAGAAGTTTAAAGAAAGGTAGTCCTTTTTCTCCCAGTCGTGCAATGAAACGACTTAAAGCCGCCATACACCCTGTGAGTTTTTGGACTTCTTTCTTCATGGTTGGAGGGCGCATCTGCACGATGGCCTTTATCTTTTCAGGATTTGCTTCGATCCCTCGTACAGAGACTAGGAATCCAAGCAATTTTCCTGAAGAGACTCCAAACACACTTCTCAGGATTGAGTTTCAAGCGGTGTTTTCTGAGGTTGTCGAACATCTCCTGCAAGTCTGAAACATGATCAAGCCGTTTGATGCTTTTTACGACTGGATCGTCAACATAGGCTTCCAAATTTCGGCCTAGCTGAGGTGAAAAAGTTGATTGCATCAAGCGTTGAAAAGAAGCATCAGCATTTTTTAGACCAAATGGCATTTTGACATAACAAAATTACCAAATGGAGTAATAAACGCGGTCTTTTCTTCATCTTCTAGACACATATTAATCTGATGGTAGCCAGAATATGCATCTAGAAAACTTAATGTTTCGCAACCAACAGTAGAGTCAACCAACTAATCGATACGAGGTAAAAGGAAAATCATCTTTTGGACAAGCTTTATTAAGATCTGTGAAGTCAACACACATTCTCCACATGCCGTTAGACTTCCTAACCATTACAGGATTGGCCAACCACTCTGGGTGGTCGACTTCTCTTATAAAGCCTGCTTTAAGTAGCTTGTCCAATTCTGACCTTATAGCATCTCGTTGATCAGGGGTAAATCTCCATAATTTTTGTTTTACGGATACTTTGTCAGGCCGTAGAGCTAGCCTGTGCTCGATCCCTTCCTTGGGGACTCTGGGCATGTTAGATGCTTGCCACACGAAGACATCTGTGTTTGCCTAGAGGAAAGCGATAAGGGCATCTTCCTACTTGGGGTCGGAAGTATCCCCGATGCAAACAGTCTTAGAGGGTTCCTCCGGATCCAGGGGAACCTCTTTGACGTGGTCGTTCGGCTTAGGAGTAGCTTTAGGCTTCAACTGCTTGGTCGAAAGCTGTTCTTTTTCTTCCCGAGTTGGTATCTAACCAACCAACTCGAGGGATCGACGGTCACATGTATGTGCCATCTTCTTATCACAATGAATTGTGATTACTCCTTTGGGACCTGGCATCTTAAGACATTGATACCCATAATCAGTTGCCATTAAGAATTTTGCCAAAGTTGGTCGTCCGAGTATGGCGTTATATGCTGTATCGAAATCGACCACATCAAAGGAGATCTTCTCTGTCCTGAAATTACTTGGTGAACCAAATGTTAAGTTAGAGAAACTTGACCAATGGGTTTGGCCGAAGACCCCGGTACAATACCATGAAAAGAATATCTTACAGATCTTACCTTAGTCCTGGAAACTTGCATCTCATCTAGGGTACTCGTAAACAGAATGTTTAACGAGCTACCACCATCAATCAACACTCGATTTACTTGACAATTGTTGATGGTGGGCTCGACCACGATCGGAAAGTGACCTAGTCGAGTGGAAGGGATCGAGCAGTCAACCTTCTCGAAAGAAATGGTGACTTCCGACCACTTCAGTAATTTATTGACAAGAGGAGGATCTATTGAGTTTACCTCACGTTCGACTGCCTTAAGTTGTCACCTCGACTCGTATGCCGATGATCCCCCAAAGATGTGCTCGATGGTGTGCTTGGGATCTTGAAACGACATCTCCTCATTATCTTCTGACTGTGTACGACCACTGGCTTGTCCTACATCCTCGAGGGTTGGAAGTGGCCGTTTGCCGTTGTAGTAGTCCTCGAGTTTTCATTGGAAAATTCGGTAGTTGCGAAAGTCATGTCCTTCATTTTTATGGAAAGGGCACCACCTAGGCTTATCATTCTTCTGTTCGGGGCACTTACCTTTGCCTCGATTGGAGTATTGCTTGGCACTTCATGGCTCCTTATTGCTTACGGCCAAGACTTCCTTAGAACCATTGGCTTAAGGCTTTTGGCCTTTTGCCTTGTTCTTAGATTTCTTGGCATTTTTATCCTTCTTCTTGTCACCTTCACCAGCCTCTTAAGGGTGCTGGTCATCTTGATCGATGATTTTGGTCCACTCGACTGCTTCATCAGCAGTCGTGTACCGATCAGCCATCTCGAAGAGTTCAGCGACAGTAGCCGGAGGGTTCAAAGCGATGTCCTCTATGATTCTTCTACTGCGGACTCTCTGCTTGAAGGCTCTGATAACAGATGAGTTAGAAACCTCAGGAATTGAGTTATGAACCAACTGAAACACCTGATGAATTGGTGTAGTGTCTCGTGGTCGTTCTGTCTCATCCTGTGTAAGTCGTCCTCCTTCCCGAGGTGATGGTAGGTGCTTTGAAAATTGGCAAGTAAAAGGTCGCAGAGGTGTTGCAATGAGTAGATCGACTCGAGTGGTTGGTTTAATAACCACAATCGAGCGGACCCTTCGAGCACAGTCGGAAGGTAATTCACCATGATGCGCTCTCCTCCTGCTGCTGCTCGGACAACAGCCAAGTAAATCTGGAGAAACTCGATGGGATTTTGAGATCCATCAAACTTCTCCATGTTCCCTAGTCGAAACCGCCACGGCCAGTGGACTGCTCGGAGGTCAGGCGAGAATGCCCGATATTCGGTAATCACATCGTAGCGCCTCCTTTGCAGGAAAGAGGGGTTGATGTCGCTAGGTGATCGTACTCGATGATACCCGGCAATTGGTGAATCTGACTTATGATAAGTCTCGATCCTATGAGGGTAATACTCCTCGTATTTTGTCTGCTGTTGTAGACCTCTGGGTTGGAGTGGTGAATGATCACCTCTCCTAGGAGCTTTTTGATCATCAGGCGTTCGAGGAACCCTTTTCCGGTTTGGGGAACGATGCAACTTGTGGTGTTCTCCATGAGGTGAGTTATTCTAACGAATGGAAGCTAACGGAGTCGTACTGCTACGACTTCTAGAATGATGTCGGCAAGGACGTTCGAGCTTGCTCATCGTGCTTCACAGCCTTCGTGCAATCTCTTCGGCGAAGAGGTCATAGCCAGGTGCTCAAGCAAGTTCTCGAGATGGGTTCTCGAGCAGATCGTTGATATGCTGGAGTTCCTGAGCTTCTTCTGACTGGTATTGAGCGCGCCTAGTCAAATTTCTCTGAGCCGCTACTCGTTTTCATCGGATTGTTTCAGAATCATCCATACCTGATCTTTGAGCTTGCCTTAGTGAAGTGTGATGATCTCTAGGATTTCCCGCACGCTTATCTAAGGGAAGGACGAAGACCTCCCGTTGATGATCTCCACTTACGCTTGAGATCTCCTCACTTGAGGAGTTGTCGAATGACACCATCTGGCGACTTGGAGCAAACCCCTCTAGGAAGGGGAATTCTGGGTTATAGCCATCTCCATCCGTAGGTGAGCCCTGCGTTGGGATGGTCGAACTCGCAGGAAGAGCGTGTTTTATCGCATCCTTAGCTGGACTAACCGGAGAGAGAGAACCACCAAGCGCTGATGAAGATTCGGAATTACGACTTCCAAGAGTTGCTACACCAGGTCGGACTGCCTCAGGTGGAATTGAACATTTGGAGAGGGAACCCTCGCCATGCTCTGAGTCTGCCTCGGTACAGCCCTCGTTGTGGTCGGATAGACCCTTGTCTTCCAAGGAAGCTGGTTCCTCATCTGGACGTATCGTTGTGAGGGATAAGGATCCCTCCTCAACTCCATCGATGGTATAGTCTCCTGGAAAATGATCTCCAGAGGCGACATCACCATCAGATGATGTAGTACTCAGCAAATCGAAACCGGCATCCATGTCGATATCTATGTAACTGGCCAAGTCGTACCAGTTCTCCTCGTTCCACTCTCCTACCATGAGAGCATGAGAGTTGGGAAAGACAAAGGAAAACTGATGACTCGAAGCTCCCCACGGACGGCGCCAACTGTCGGTGTTTTAGAACCGAACTTACGTAAAGATTGTTTGATTCGAGGGTTCCTCTAGGCTCAAAATCACACAGAGATGGAGACACGGGGATTTTTATACAGGTTCGGGCCTTCTCCTAGGAGAATAATAACCCTACTCCTGTGTGTATCTACTGAGTATGCTTGGATTACAAGATGGAGCCAAAGACTAGAGTACTGTGCTTCCAATTGGCTTCCGACCCTCCTATTGTCCTGATGATCCCGCCTTTTATACAGTCCTCGAAGTGTACCATTGTATCTCCAGTCTAAAGGCCGCCTTAATGTTCCAAATCATGGAGCCGTTGCTGGAGGTTATTATGGGAGTAGTAACGTTCCCACATTGCTAGGCAGTTATCACCATAACAAGGAGTTTAAATCGTGCCATTATTCCAGAGAATAACAGCGTAGTTTACTGCCCCATATCCTTAAATATGGTGCGAAAGATTTTCTGGTCGACTAGGCCCACATGTCTATAAGCCCTATCGACTAGGAACTAGTCGTAGAAGAGTTTACGACCATAGATTGATCGTAGTAGAACTTCGTAGAAGGACTTACGACCATAGGGTAGTCATAGGAAGACTTACGACTATGGGGTGCTCGTAGAATACCTTACAACCTCCAGCTTCTCCCTTATGAATACGGGGTATACTTAAGGACCATATGATTAGGGGTGGACAAAAAGCTCGTTAGTGGGCTCGTTGGCTCGGTTCAAAATTACTCCAATTAGACTCGTTATTTGATCAAATATTGAAATTAGTCAATTTCGAATGAAATTGGATTTCACCCTGGCTCGGCTCGGCTCGTTAGCTCGGTCATAAAAATACTTTCAAAAAATATTTAAAATGATATTAAATCAAACTATGTCAATTTCGAGAAAAGCTCGGTAAGACGACTACCTGGCTCGTTATCCACCCCTACATATGATGTCATTGTTATCCATAATGTGAATTACAGATAAATAATTAAATGAGGATTATTATATCCTCGTCACAACTGAAATAGGCAAATAAGAGGGTAAAGTGTCAGTAGAAAAGAAAACATCTTTGCACACAAGCGCAAAGCACCTATTGGGATGGGTTTCTAACTCTCACATATCACTTTTTCTGGCTAATAAGACTAGTCCCTTAAGTTGTATTTCTCTTTTCTTTCTTCTTACTCAACTTTGGCTGGTGGCTCTCACTCCCCATTTTGTGGATGTCATCCATGTCTCTTTCTTCTTCTCATGTTCAACCCTAGCTAAGTCATCTTTAATGATTTGTTCTGGCGACATTGGAAACAATGAAACATTCTTCTCCTTCTACATGAATGAATACTTGTTGGATCACCAGAAGTGAATTGTATCTTTATCATACTGCCATGGCCTTCTAAGAAGTAATGCACAAGTTTGCACCAGCATCACATTGCAGTCCACAAAATCAGAATAACTACAAACAATAAAATGTAGTTCAACTATGGTTGTGACCTTCAATTTACCGCATGAATTGAACTATTGGATGTAGTATGGTTGTTGATGTGCTCATGTGGTCAAACTAAGATTTTTGACCATCTCGGCACTAGGAATGTTGTTGCAACTCCCGCCATCTAATATAACTTTGCACGAATGCTCCTCGATCGCAAACTTGGATTGAAACAGATTGTGGCATTGCCCTTGCTCCGCTTTCTCCATTTATGAACTAAGAACTCGACGAACAATCAAGCTGGTGTGATTTGCATCAAATGTGATCTCCTTCGAATCAGAATCAGTAGTGAGTTCATCACCAGATTCTTCTTCTTCAATATCGCTAGCCGAAGTGTACTCATCATCTTCCTGGATGATGAGAGCTCACTGATTTGGGCAATCACACATGTAATGCCCTTTTCCTTTGCATTTGAAGCACTCTATCTCCCTAGTTCTTCTAGTAGAAGCAACTGATGATGAGTTTTTGGCGGGGGAAGCAGTGGTCGTCCTCGAATCAACAGACTTGGTCATAGAATGACTTGATGCTTGCTCTCGATAAGATGTTACTGGGCTACAACCAGAGTTGAGTCCTTGCTTTTTAGATTGTAAATTTGAAGATTTTCGTGGCATGTCCATACTAGATTTACCACGACTGGTTCGACTTCTCTCCCCTTGCATCTCTGCCTTGCATGCATAATGGAACAGTTCATCCAACGTATCATACATGTGGAAATCAAGGTTGTGTTGAATTTCTTTGTTTAAACCACCCAAGAAATGAGCCATCTTGGCATTGTCTTCCTCTTCCACATTGGCTCGTATCATGCCAATTTGCAGCTCTTGGTAGTAATCGTCTACAGAATTACTTCCTTGCCTCAAACGTTGTAATCTATTAAGCAAATCTCGTTTAAAATAAGTTGGAACAAATCTAGAACGCATTACCAATTTGAGCTCTTCCCAGGTGCGAGGTGCATCTGGTCATTGCTTGATCAAACTCCACCAAATTGAAGTGTGGTTAGTGAACTCACTTGTAGTAGCCGCACTAAGCGATCTTCAGGATACTCATGGCAACAGAACTTTTGCTCCACAAGCATCTCCCAATCCATGTAGCCATATGGATAGTATTTGCCATCGAAGGTTGGAACGAAAAACTTGACCGTTCCCTAGGTATCATCACCTCAGGGAGCAATAGGTCCATGGCCACCTATGCCATGATGATTGAAATCCAATCGCTCACATCTCTTGCATTGTGTATTGGTGTCACATAGTCTTCTTCATCATTGACGAACTCATCCTCTCGAACATCGCCATCTTAGGGTGGTCGTAATCAACCCAGCACAATAGCACCTATCTGTGCCACTAGTCATGCCGCTTGAGGTGGTCGTAGTCGAGGAACAGCGGCAGCTACGTCAACAGCAACTGTGGATGCTGTAGTCTCGCGTTGATGATCTGGAAACTTGTCGACAAGATTACCTTGCGCAATTTGCTTGGCAAAATCTTACCGACCTTTCTCCACATTCTCCAAACGCGGAATGACTTGATCCTACACTAAATGCTCAATGTCGCGACGAAAAACATTCACTAGTTGTCAAGCACACGGCGTTAGACCTTATGTTTTTCCATTGCTTTCATTCAAAACACTGTGTTTGGCACCATGTTAGGTTGCTTGATACCCTACCATTGTTAGAACCGAAACAGTAGCAAAAACCCTACCAAGTACAAATTTGAAGTGGCACTCGAATCCCACAAACCTACCAACTGAAGCTCTTACCCTTCTCGTAGACTACTCATGTGCTGCTGGTTCGTGGCAACTTTCAAACAGGAGTCAGTAAAACGATTCCAGGATACCAGTACTCGTGATCAATGAAAATATATGGAGTTCTAGGTATGGAATATATTTATAGCATGGAAAAACAAATTGAAATTCCATATATTGCAAAGTTGAATAATAGTTCACAAAATACTAGTCTTAGCTGCTTTGATCGGAATGACTAGAATAGGAAACACTTGTCGGAAAGTACTGGTCGGAACTTCGACCCTTAAAGGATTTCGACTAGTCACATAGAGAGTTGATCAAAAAACAAACCAGATCGGAAATAACTGGTCTGAAATTTGACACTCAAAGATTTCATCTGGTCGCACAGAGTGTTGGTCAAGAAGCAAAATAGATCGATCTTTCTTCTTTCTTTTTTTTAATTAGTTGCACAAGATGTTGTGCAACTACTCTCTTTATTTTTGCAAATCACACGGACTGATCCGTGCGACAAAGACGATATAACTCGATGATCAGCAAGAACTGGTCGATCAGTAAGACCCGGTCGATCAACAACTAGACATGACTAGAACGAACACAAATTCAACAAAGCAAACAGAAAATAACAGATTGAAAGCACAACGGGCTAGGAATAGGATAATTTTTGTAGTGCAATTTTCTAGACTTTAGTCAATAGAAAAACATATAATATACTACTAAGGGATACATGAATTCCTAGCGATAACGAAAGCTCTAATACCACCTGATATGCACCTTCCTCGACTTAAGATGCGTGCATGTAAGTTTGTCCTGATCTTCCGTCGTAGGAGAAATCTTGTATGCGTGCATGTAAGTTTGTCCTGATCTTCCATCGTAGGAGAAATATGATAACTTGAGTTGAGACGTTGACAAAGGGGTGCCTAACCACAATCCAATCGAGGCTAGCAAATCTCGCAATCGCTATACCGCTCCTCGATTGGTTACCAAACATGTCAAACACAATTGGCATGTTCATGAAGACCGCTCGAGCGAATCCAGAGAAACACAAGAGCAATAATGGAAGATGAATCACTCAAAATTGAATGATTAAGTTTAGACTTCAATTACAGCGAAAAGCCTTACAATAGCAATATATAAATCAATAATCAAAGTCTGTGATTGGTGGCACAACACCCTTATTATTTATAGCAGCTTAAGTAGGTGCTAGGACCCTAACTCATAACCAACTATTACTTTAATCCTATACATATGACTATCCATGTGAAATCGTATATGAGTAGAATATCTGAACTGGACTCTGAAATCGTAATGGAATAGGACTTGGAGTTGTATGCATGCAGGGCTCCTTAAGTAATTTTGGTCTAAGAAACTGGTCATCAAGGTAACTAATCGACAGAGCTGGGCATCACATGGAGTATTCGGTGGAGCTGGTCGGCTGAACTGGTCATCACATGGACTGGCCAGCTAAGCTGGTATGTGGAGCTAGTCATCATAGGGACTAGTCGGTGGAGCTTGTCGGGCTTGATCAACAACTTCTCCATTAATTCTCTCATAAGTAGAAACAAGCAAACAACAATCATTAGGCAATATCATTTGTTTTGTAAATAAATAGTTAATTTGCCCAATGAACGAGTTCACTTGTTGTCCAAGATGAAGTGCATGTGCTAGAAACATCTGGTGCTAGTGTTATATGTGTAGAAACAACGTCCTCTGCGATGTCCTCATCACGAGTAGGATTTGTGGTCTCCGTGGGGCGCTGCCACTGCCGCCACCTTCTTCCCCAGCGCCGGCCACCATCTCCCTGTTATCTCCTACCAGCTCCTACCGCATCGCCCATACTGGGACTCCCCTTGCCTTTGCGTTGCCCATGTGCGCCGCCAAACCCCGAAGAACCCTATCGGAGTAGTGATGCCGCTTTCCGCCTACACCTGGCTGTGACCCCGTCGTTACCCCGTGCCACCCCCCCCACAAGACACCACCGCCCATCCCTTCCCTGGAGTCTCGCTGGCCCATTTTGGCTGTCGTCTACGCCTCGAGCCATCAGTTGTCGTCACCGTGGATTGCCAGAGCTACCGTGCGTGCTCCTCTGCTCTCTCTGTTTCTCTCTCCATCTCTCTCTCTTTCTCTCATGACGCACGATGCTATAAATGCTGAGTCAGCGGCCACGTCTGTCGCCACGGTGGCAAAACCGCCTCTGAAACCACCTCGGGACGTTAAGTAACCTGATTTTGCAATGTCATGTAGTTAAATAGCCGGTTTTTTATGTCAAGGGTTAAGTGACTGCACCACCATACTTCAGGGGATCTTATCGACTTGTTCCTAAAACTAATATAGCTCCCTGTACATTATCTCTTTATAGGCATGTTCAAGCTTCAAACGCTAGCCCAGACTAGGATTCAGGCCAGAAAATCCCAACCTTGAAAGGCCAGGCCCAGCCCAAAGGATTAAAACTAATGCCATATTCCTAAATAAAATAATATTGATTATTATTTTGAATAAAATATTATTCCTTAATTGTTTTTTGAAATAAAATATTTATTATTGTGTTATTTTGTCAGGCCTTTTCCTTGCGAGGCCTAAAATCGGGCCGAGTGCCCATGATTAGGCATTCAGGTTTACTCAAGAGTCAAGCTAGACGGCTTGGTGATTCAATCAGGGAAATTAGCATGCAGTTGAAAACTAGTTATCTGCTGCATCATATTAGTGTTGTATATCAACCTCTTCTTCTTCTTTTTTCAGTGTTGTATATTAACCTACCTAGGATGGCCTGAAGGATTCACACATTCATGGCATTGTTCTATTTCATGCAGTAAGGGTGTGTTTGGTTAGCTGTATTAGATTGGCTCGCATCGGCTCGTCCCTGACTCAGCTGTTTGGTTCCCTGCGTCGTCGAGCTAGCCAGGCCACGCTCGTGCTAAAGGCCACCCCGGGCCTGGCTGAAGGCAACCGCAGCTCGCGAGCATCTCTCGTGAGCCAGGCCCTCCGCGTGCACCCTCGGGCTCCTCCTAGCTCATTGGCCCTCCTACTCCGCAGCCGCCTCCAGCGCCTCCAGTTGATACCTCCCCTCCGCCTCCAACGGCGCCCTCCTACTCCGCAGCCGCCTCCAGCGCCTCCAGTTGCTACCTCCCCTCTACCTCCAGAGGCTCCATTGGCTAGGGTTGCTCAGATTCGACTCATGACCGCCTCCCCTCCCCCTCCAACAAGGGCACCCTCGGCTCCTCCTAGCAAGGCCGCAGACCTCCTCGCCGCTCTCCTTCGCTCTCACGGCAGAGGTAAATCTAGACTACTTATGGACTACTTATGTTTGAATGATGGAATGATTGACAAAATGTTTGAATGATTGATAGAATCTGGATGTATTAGTGCATGTTTTTCTTGTATTGTATGCGGAAGTTCCAGTTTTTTGCATGGGAGAATTGCTCACTTTCTGTGAGTAACTATCATTATTATTATTAAGTAAAAATGTGTCATTTTATAGTGTATGTCTATGGACTTGGGATCCTTAATTCAGATTCTGTCGGCATAGTTACAAGGCTTTTGATCCTTAATTCAGATTCAGATTCTGTCATTATTTTTTTGCACTTCTGGAGCTTCTGGAGCTACCTCAGGAGAAGCTGTTCAGAAGTGGAATACAGGTAGGAAGTGGAATACATGTAACATTGTTAGCTGTTTCCTGTGAAATGAGAAGTACAATGGTATAATCTGGGGGAGTATTTTTAACCTTACTTTTGATGCTCCTCGTGTGGTTTCAGGACTGGGAGGATGGTTTGTCAGAAAGTGATGCAGTTTAGTTTAACTGCTTCGCAAATATGAATTTGGTCTGACATGATGCTATGTAATTTGTGTGTTTTTTTAAAAAAATCTTTCTGCTGTTTACATCAGTCCTCTTTCTGTGGGAACAGATAACACCCTTGTTGTTTCTGAAGTTTTGTCCAGGAAAATGTGAAGACAAAGAATCCTCAGTTGCTGTATGAGTCAAAGTTACACAGAATACTTCAAGGAGGAAGTAACATATGTGTTTTCTTTTCGTCTGCTTGGTTTTACTTTACCCAATCCCTTGTTTTTGAATAGATGAATCAACTGACATTCCCTTTGGTTCTTGTGACGACCCACCCCGTGATGTACCGCAAGAGGTCCGGGAGGACCATTTTTTTTTTGCGCTGCGAAGTCACCACGGAAAGATGTGGTTGCACCGCATGGAGCTTTACCGAGGAGGTCTCGCCAGACCTCCTAGGAGGTCTTATGGACCTCCTAGAGGTCTTGGTCCGCCACCGCCTTCAGAGCACCTCCAGCACATCACTAAGAGAGGTCCGCAGACCTCCCAAAGAAAGTCCGTGGGACCTCCTGGTGGTCCCGCCTGGCATCCGAGCTAGTCCCAGACAACAGAGCTAGCTCGCACAAGAACACAAGCCAATACCACAACCACGAGGTCAAACAAAGATGAAGCGCATAAATTGAACTTTATATAATAGGACCTTATGGTCAAGCTTGTTAACAAGAGGTCTCGCCATCGAGGGCTTACAAAACCAACGAGGACTTACAAATCGGCAACAAGGAGCTCTAGGGCTCAAACACCAAAACACGCAAAAGCCATCCAACAAGCACCACAGGCTGTCGGGTGGAGGACGTCCTAGGCATCTTAGTCATCGAAGAACTCCTCCTCGAAGAGGTCTGCACTGCCCTGCACTTGGTCATCTTCATAATCTGCTTTGACACAGGGCTTAAGCCATGAGTACTTGGAATGTACTCAGCAAGTTACAGGGAGCAAAGATGCAATAATATTCATGCAAGGACTTACCAATGGAGAGTTGTATGGTTAGCTTGCGCAAAGCCAAGTTTAACAATAATAGCAATAATAGATTGTAAGGCAGCAAGGTAAAACCATAATACATAATACTTTTGATGTTTAAAAAGGTGGAGTGAGCACCAACTCACGGCCACAACCCAAAAATGGGGGAGGTCTGGTCACACCAGTGGCCAGGTCCTCACCCAAAGCCCACTCCAGAACACCCATTCCAGAGGTCCAAACCAACCCCCGACCACTACAGAAGCCAACCTTGACCCTCTGGAGCCGGCCAAGGTCTCTTCGAGGCAAAGCCAAAGCATCTCACGGAAGTGTCCAAGGCACAAGCTTTTGAAACATCTACCCTTGCACCATTTCACCGAGCATGTCCATGACCAAGGACTTGGCTATTGAATAGATCTTTTACTCTGCAGAGGTGTACAACTTACCCACAATCCACGATCTCTCTAGCGGGATGGGTTCCGGTCACCCTTGCTCACTTCCTAAGGTGAGCAGTCTAGAGAGCGCGGCAAGGCCTTTATAAAGCTTTGAATTGACTCAGAGCTGCCCGCTAAGGTTTCGCAAATCCCCCCCCCCTTGGTCTAGAAGTCCGCAGGTTATGGGGTGCCCTCTTGCGCCAACTAATCACACGCCAACCCAATGACCCCAAGCCAACCCATTGCTAATTATTCACCTGACCATTCCCATAAAATGATCTTGTGGTTGCACTAATTGGCCCAGCCAACAGACACAAAGTGAAGTCCTTATTTGTGCTAAGGCAAGACTTCCACAACCAAGTGTGCATAGCACCCACTACTCACTCCCTGCCTTCTTGCCTTAGCAAAACAATTTGTATTAGCCCATGCCGAAAGACCACCCATCTGGCACACAATTTTAACCAAGTGGTCTCACACCACAGATCAACACAGCTTAGGCATCCCGCCATAGTGCTCAACAATGGCACCAACCACACATTTCATAACTTATTAGTCAAGATTATTAGAGATGAAGCATGATACGCTCGAACCACGTTTTCTAAGCAAGGCTATATAAGACCTACGGCCCCCATGTTGGCAAATAACAAAGAACACCAAATAAATTATCCACCCTAGGGCTCACAAGGTGAACATGACAACATGATGGAGACAAGGTATAAAGGAGGCATAACAGCAAGTAGACAAGTAACTACAGCCCAAACCATTTTCATATAAACATAGCCATGCATGAAAAAGTAAAACCGAAATACATTTGCAAAACTTGGTTCAAGATGATCAAAAGGAGGTCTGTGGCTTGCCTTGGTCAAGCAGTGGAGAGCCTTCTGCAGCAAGAGCTGGGTCCAAGATCTCCTCGAACTCGTGATCTACACGTTCGCAAGAGAACCAAATAAGCAAAACCATACTAAGCCAGAGAACATCAAAAGAACCAAAAAGGAACTCAAACCAACTCAGCCAAAAAGGAAACCAAGAGGTTTAACACGCCTCAAAGAGCTCCCCGGGAGGTCTTTGCGCAAGGAAAACCGAGCAGATGAGGCAGGGAAGGAAGAAATGAGCAAAAAGATTACAAAGGCTCGCCTCCCTGTGCTATATATAGCCGAGTTGGTAGTGTGCACCACAAGGAAAAACTCAAAGGAGGTGTAGGCAATCGGGACAACTAGGGCAAGGCTTGCCCTAAAAGAATTGAATAAAGTACCTCGGATATGACCGCATTTAATGTGACCCGACACCTATTAAATGCACACAGAGTTCTGAGGCAAGAGCAATAATTACAAGGTGAAGAGGGGCCGCAAGTGGGGCTACCAAAAGGGTGCACCACAAGTCAAAGAGGTGGCCCCACCGCAAGGGTCATCCCCGCCAAAGACCACTGTGGAGGTCCTAGGCAAGAGGTCCAAGACACTCAGAGGGGGAGGTCCTGGACAGGAGGTCCAAGGACTCAAGAGGAGGTCCTGACAAGTAGATCTCCAAAAGGGAGATCTAACGGTCAAGATCTCAAAGGGGAGGACCTCAACGGTCCAGATCAAAGGGTGCAGGGAGGTCCTGATAAGTAGATCTCCAAAAGGGAGATCTAACGGTCAAGATCTCAAAGGGGATGACCTCAACGGTCCAGATCAATCAGCGCGAGGAGGTCTGACGAGTAGATCTCCAAAAGGAGATCTAACGGTCAAGAT
Source organism: Phyllostachys edulis (assembly GCA_036346405.1). Taxonomy (NCBI): domain Eukaryota; kingdom Viridiplantae; phylum Streptophyta; class Magnoliopsida; order Poales; family Poaceae; genus Phyllostachys; species Phyllostachys edulis. The sequence goes on along the minus strand of CM070547.1, from coordinate 41,358,433 downwards.
CTCAAGGGAGGACCTCAACGGTCCAGATCAATCAAGCAGGGAGGTCCCGACCAATGTAAAAATTCAAGGTTAGGAGGGTGGTTTTATAAAAGACCAAAGAAGGACCGGGAGGTGGTCTTGATAAAACAACCAGAGGAGGTCCTGGGAAACAAAAGCAAATGCAAGAAGAAAGCAAAGCCGCTCGATTGAATCGGCGGCCCAAAAAGAAAGGAACGCTCGACCATCCAAACGTTATCTCGCAGCCTAACCGTCCGATCCGGATCCAACGGCAAGACAACAAAGGGGCCGTTTTGACCAAGCGAACAGACCATCGAGACTAGGCCGTCGATTAAAATCGGACGCCAGAGGAAAGGGGACGTTCGGACCAAGCTACGTGCCCCTAGGATCGGGCCATCCAAACCACATCGGACGGTCCTAAGGTTAAGAAGGCAAGGCCTCAAGCGATATAGCCACGAGAGTCAAAGATGGGTCCAAGCGCTAAGGAGGTCTAGACCCTTGGATCCCACTAAAGGAGGACCTGGACGGCTAAGATCTCCCGAGAGGAGGTCCTAATGGCCAGATCCTAACAAGGGGAGGTCTGAGCGGCTAGATCTCAACAAGGGGAGGTCTGAGCGGCTAGATCTCAACAAGGGGAGGTCTCGAGCGGCTAGATCTCAACAAGGGAGGTCTCGAGCGGCTAGATCTCAACAAGGGGAGGTCTGTAAGGACGCTGAGGAGGTCCGGAGGACACAGAAAAGTCCGCAGGGACAGAGGGAGGTCTATTTGAACACCAGAGAGGTCCAAATAGCCACGAGGTGGTCTAGGAAGGTCCCAAAAGAGCACTGGGAGGTCCAGAGAAACTCTAGAGCGCCCAGAGAACTCGAGGGTTCCTGAGAGAGCGTGGAGAGGTCCACCGGAGGTCCAAAGAAGCAAAGCCAAGCGTGGCTTGGGGGGGGGGAAACCGAAGAGGTTTCTGAAACACAAACCCGAGTTGGGTCCTTGACAGGAAAACCCCAAGCAAGGGAGAGGTTCGAACAGAGGGGAGATGAGAGAGAGGTCTGGATCTCAAAGAGATTCAAACCAACAAAGGAAGTTAAGAGAGAGAGAAGAGGCGAACCAGGGGCACACAGAGAGGCTTCGGAGAACCACAACCCGAGGGCAGCAAAGACACCACAGAGAGCCACAACCAGCAAGGAACATCAACAACGACTTAGTTAAGGTTTGATTAATTCCAATTGAACTCTCCAGATTTCAAAATCTCAGGTTAAGCTTTGGATTCTCAATAAAGCCAAATGGTTACTTTTATTTTGAAAACTTGGCAAGGACTTAAAAGAAAACGGGATGTTACAAACCTTCACCCCTTAAGGGAATCTCGACCCCGAGATTCAGGCTGAGCTAGGGAATAGGTGGGGGAACTCCTTCCTGAGGTCCTCTTCTCGTTCCCATGTTGCCTCGGCTTCGGAGTGATTGCTCCATTGCACCTTGCACAACTTGGTGGTCTTGCTCTGTAACTCTCTCGGACACGTCCAAAATCTTGATGGGGTGCTCTCTGTAAGTGAGGTCTTCTTGGAGGTTCACAGCTTCTAAAGGCATTTGGTCCTCTGGCACTCGCAAGCATTTCTTCAACTGTGACACATGGAATACATTGTGGACTCCAGCAAGCTGAGGAGGGAGGTCCAACTTGTAGGCTACTTCACCCCTACGGGCAAGAATTGGAAAAGGCCCAATGAACCTTGGAGCAAGCTTTCCACTAACTCTGAACCGCTGCATACTCTTGAGAGGTGATACTTTGAGGTAGACCTGGCCTCCTGGGACAAAAGCTAGGTCTCGACGCCTAAAATCTGCGTAGCTCTTTTGCCGAGTTTGAGCAGCCCTTAGCTTCTCCCTTATTGACCTTACCTGATCTTCGGCTTCTCTCAGCAGGTCCGGGCCAAGAACTTGGCCTTCATCCGATTCTGTCCAGTACAAGGGAGTCCTACACTTTCTCCCATAAATAGCTTCAAAAGGGGACATTTGGAGACTCGCTTGGTAGCTGTTATTGTAGGAAAATTCTGCATATGGTAACATCTTGTCCCAACTAGATTGTCTTTCTAGAGCGCAAGCTCTCAAAGATGTCCTCAAGGACTTGGTTAACTCTCTTAGTTTGGCCATCTGCTTGAGGGTGGTATGTCAGACTAAAGTTGAGGCCTGTGCTCAAGGCATCATGTAGCTTTTGCCAAAACTTGGAGGTGAATTGAGATCCTCTGTCGAGACTATCTTTTTGGAACACCATGAAGGCACACCACTTTTGCCATGTAGATTTCGCTAGCTTGTCTCCAAAATAAGTAGTCTTCACAGAATAAAGTGAGCCATCTTTGTTAATCTATCCACTATGACCCAAATAGAATCAAAACCAAATTTTGGGTACGAGGTAAACCAAGAATAAAATCCATGCCGACCTCTTCCCACTTCCACTCGGGTATGGGTAAGGGCACTAAAAGTCCTCCGGGTCTTTGGTGCACTGCTTTAACCTTTTGGCAAGTGTCACATTTGGCCACAAAATCTGCTATTTCCTTCTTCATTTTCGGCCACCAGTACAATTCCTTGACATCTTGGTACATTTTTGTAGCTCCTGGGTGTATAGAATACAATGTCTCATGTGCTTCTTTAAGTATTACTCCCTTGAGCTCTGGTTATTGGGCATACAAAGCCTCTTATCAAACCGCATCAAGACCTAGGTCATCTATAGAAAACCTTGCGACCTTCCCTTCTCTTATGTTGGTCTTGATTTCTTGGATGCCAAAGATCTCCATCTTGGGCAGCCTTGATCTGTTTTTGCAAGGTAGGTTGCACTTCAAGAGTTGCCAAAACCCTTCTTCCACTAACTCAAGTCTAAGCTTCAAGAATTCTTCATACAAAGTAGGTCGGCTCTCCTTGATCATCAAAGTATTGGCATAAATTTTCTGCTCAAGGCATCTACCACCACGTTGGTTTTGCACGGTGGTAATGAATTCCACATTGTAGTCCTTAATAAGCTCTAGCCACCTTCTCTGCCTCAAATTCAAATCTGCTTGTGTAAAGATGTACTTTAGGCTTTTGTGGTCAAGTAAATTTCACACCTATTACCAATGAGGTAATGGCGCCAAATTTTAAGGCATGAACCACAGCAGACCAACTCTAGGTCATGAGTGGGGTAATTTACTTCATGGGGCTTCAATTGTCTTGAGGCATAAGCCACTACTCTTCTATCTTGCATTAGAACACAGCCAAGTCCTTGTTTTGATGCATCACAAAAGACTTCAAAATCCTTTCTAACGTCTGGAGAACCAAAAGCTGGGCAGAGGTTAACTTTTCCTTCACTCTTGGAAGCTCTGCTCACAACTGAGGTCCAAAGAAACTTTTTTCTTTCTTTAACAAATGAGTGAGAGGTCTTGCAATCCGGGAGAAACCTTCAATAAACCTTCTCAGAGTAGCCAGCCATGCCAAGAAAACTTCGAACCTGAGGCACAGATCTAGGAGGTTCCCAATTGAGCACATCTTGAACCTTACTAGGGTTGACAGACACTCCTTCTTTTGACAAAACATGCCCTAAAAAGACCACTTCCTTTAGCCAAAATTCACACTTACTAAACTTGGCAAAGAGCTGATGAGCTCTCAGCTTCCCCAAAACCGAAAAGAGATAGCTTGCATGCTCCTCTTCACTCTTGGAATATACAAGAATGTCATCAATGAAGACAATGACAAACTTGTCTAGGTACTCCATGAACACTCGGTTCATCAAATTCATGAAATAGGCAGGGCATTGGTCACCCAAAAGACATGACAAAGAATTCAAATAACCCATACCTAGTTGAAAAAGCTGTCTTAGGATGTCTTCCTTGCGAATCTTGAGTTGGTGATATCCTCGCTCTCAAGTCTATCTTTGAAAACACAAGCAGCCCTTCAATTGATCAAACAAATCATCGATTCTTGGCAAAGGATACTTGTTCTTAATGGTGACATCATTGAGAGCTCTATAGTCCACACACATCCTTTGAGTACCATCCTTTTAGGCACAAAAATCACTGGGGCTCCCCAAGGTGAGGAGCTAGGTCTAATAAAACCCTTGCTCGCAAGTCTTCCAACCGCTTCTTCAACTCCACCGATCATCAACATGCAATCAGAGGGCCTTTTGGAGATGGGGAGGTCCACGACAAGGTTAATGACAAACTCAAGGTCTCTGTCTGGGGCATTCCCGGAGCTCATCAGGAACACATCCACAAATTCTTTAACAACAGGACATCCTTCAAAACTTGAACTTGAGCGCCGCAAGATAGGGCTCCTTGGAGCTTCTCGAGGTGGCCAAAAACTTCACAATGGCACCACTAGGGCTGGTCAAAGAGATACTTTTGCCACTACAATCCAACATGGCATGGTGGTTAGCTAGCCACCCATGCCCAAGATCACATCTAGGGACCTCGTGTCCAAAAGGATGAGGTTGGCTAGAAATTCTACTTCTTCTATGACCATTTTCACTTGTGGACAACCCCGGTTCGTACTTAGTTCTCGAGTCGGGATTGAACCAACAAGGTAGTCTTAAGAGCAACAACTCAAACCGGTGCTTTGCAAAGAAAACTCCGAGAAATAAACGAATGGGAAGCTCCAGAGTCAAACAAAAGCAAATTGCATCGAATTTACTAGGAACATACCTAGTACCACATCCGAGGAGGTCTCGAGCTTCTTCCACCGCCACATGGTTCACACGGCCCCTTCCAAAAGTCCGGGAGGTCCTGCTTGAGGAGGTCCTACTACCGAGAGGTCTTGGCCGAGGAGGTCCCAAGTAGAGGTCTTCTTGGTGGCTCGGTCTTGATGGGCATTGATTGGCAAAATGCCCCACTTGATGACACTTGAACAGTGATCCCTTTGCCGCCGTGGGGGTCGCGAGGTTGACTTGGTGCCGCCAAAGGAGGCGGCGCTGGGTCAAGGTCAAGGAGGTCTTGACAGAGGTCTGGGAGGTCCAGGAGGTCCTTGGCGCTTTGGTTGGTACTGCACAAACGCCTTGACACGCTGGGAGGTCTTTGTTTGAGCAATCGGAGGGTGGCACCTTTCTCTTGTAGGACTCAGAGAGTTCTCTTGGGATTCCTCAATGAGCATTGCCTTGTTCACCATATGCCGGAAATCGTGATAATCGCTGCCCACAACTTGAACTTTTAAACCGGGATGGAGGCTCGCTTAAAGCGCTTCGCCACAAGATCATCCGTAGCCACATCTTCGCGAGCATAATGCGACAATTGAGTGAACTTAGTGAGATACTCACTTACTGACATGCTGCCCTACTTGAGCTCTCTAAACTCTTCCTTTTTCATCTCTACCTTCCCATCAGGGACATGGGAGTGGCGAAAGCTACAGAGAACTCGACCAAGTGATCCTCCTGGGGTCAAGATGTGAGGCACAAATGTGTCCCACCACTCACCGCAGTCCTTCCAGCTTGATGTGAGGCAACAAAACCTTCTCCTGTCTTCACAATGAGCAATATCCAACTTCTTCTCTGCTGATCTCACCAATCATCTCGCATCTAAGGGCTCTGGAGAGCTCGAAAATGTAGCCGGGTGTGTCTTCATGAACTCGACACTTTGATTGATGGTGAGCTGGGGGTGGAGGTGGTGGCTGGCTTCTTGCCTCGACTATTCTCGACTCATCATGGCAAGTAAAGCATTGGTAGTCCGGCTTTGTTGAGCCATAATCTGTTCATATTCTCGCATCATGGAGCTCATCATTTGGGCTTGTGCCGCCATAAACCGCCCAAAACCCGGTCTCTGTCGCCACCGGGAGGTGGAGGTGGAGGCAATCTGCTGGGGCTCACCCTAACTTGTGGACTGCCGAGTCTGCACCATCTGGACAAAACTCTAAAGGCTTAATAGGTAAGACAGAAAGCATAGAGGATAAGAGGGATCAGAGAGAAAGATAGAGTATCAAAAGGGTAACTTGGTTAACCCAAGAGAGAACCAAAAGGCCAGGAGGCCAAAAGAGGCAACAAAGCTTCAAAACAGAGGTCTTCTGACCCAAGCCGAAGCGAGACTCGAGAATAGGACCACTAATCCTAACCTTTCTACAATGGCCCTATTGAAGTTATAAAGGCGAGGAGGTCAAATTAGATTCAAAATCAAGGTTCCAAAGAGAGATAAGATAATGGAACTAAGGAGGAGTTAAGATGAGAGTAGAACAGACGAGAAAAGATTTTAAGCAAGATAAGGGCAAGATAGAACCAAAGACAAGGAAAGATCTACCAAACAAATTTTAAGTTGACTTGCTTTAGAAAATAACTTTTGAATAAAAACTAAATCGACCTTTCTACCTACGGCCACGCCCTACAAACACCTAGGCTCGATACCAACCGTGACGACCCACCCCGTGATGTACCGCAAGAGGTCCGGGAGGACCATTTTTTTTTTTTGCGCCGCGAAGTCACCACGGAAAGATTTGGTTGCACCGCATGGAGCTTTACCGAGGAGGTTCACAGACCTCCCAGAGGTCTTGCGGACCTCCCGAGGTCTTGGTCCGCCACCGCCTCAGAGCACCTCCAGCACATCACTAAGAGAGGTCCGGCAGACCTCCCAAAGAAGTCCAGAGGACCTCCCGGTGGTCCCGCCTGCATCCGAGCTAGTCCCAGACAACAGAGCTAGCTCGCACAAGAACACAAGCCAATACCACAACCACGAGGTCAAACAAAGATGAAGGCATAAATTGAACTTTATATAATAGGACCTTATGGTCAAGCTTGTTAACAAGAGGTCTCCCATCGAGGGCTTACAAAACCAACGAGGACTTACAACTGCAACAAGGAGCTCTAGGGCTCAAACACCAAAACACGCAAAGCCATCCAACAAGCACCACAGTCGTCGGGTGGAGGACGTCCTAGGCATCTTAGTCGTCGAAGAACTCCTCCTCGAAGAGGTCTGCACTGCCCTGCACTTGGTCATCTTCATAATCTGCTTTGACACAGGGCTTAAGCCATGAGTACTTGGAATGTACTCAGCAAGTTACAGGGAGCAAAGATGCAATAATATTCATGCAAGGACTTACCAATGGAGAGCTGTATGGTTAGTTTGCGCAAAGCCAAGTTTGACAATAATAGCAATAATAGATTGTAAGGCAGCAAGGTAAAACCATAATACATAATACTTTTGATGTTTAAAAAGGTGGAGTGAGCACCAACTCACGGCCACAACCCAAAAATGGGGGAGGTCTGGTCACACCAGTGGCCAGGTCCTCACCCAAAGCCCACTCCAGAACACCCATTCCAGAGGTCCAAACCAACCCCTGGACCACTACCCGAGCCAACCTTGACCCCTCTGGAGCCGGCCAAGGTCTCTTCGAGGCAAAGCCAAAGCATCTCGCGGAAGTGTCCAGTGGCACAAGCTTTTGAAACATCTACCCCTTGCACCATTTCACCGAGCATGTCCATGACCAAAGACTTGGCTATTCGAATAGATCTTTTACTCGCAGAGGTGTACAACTTACCCACAATCCACGATCTCTAGCGGGATGGATTCCAGTCACCCTTGCTCACTTCCTAAGGTGAGCAGTCTAGAGAGCGCGGCAAGGCCTTTACAAAGCTTTGAATTGACTCAGAGCTGCCCGCTAAGGTTTCATAAATCCCCTTTGGTCTAGAAGTCCGCAGGTTATGGGGTGCCCTCTGCGCCAACTAATCACACGCCAACCCAACAGCCCCAAGCCAACCCATTGCTAATTATTCAGCCTGCACTATTCCCATAAAATGATCTTGTGGTTGCACTAATTGGCCCACTCAACAGACACAAAGTGAAGTCCTTATTTGTGCTAAGGCAAGACTTCCACAACCAAGTGTGCACAAGACCCACTACTCACACCCCGCCTTCTTGTTTTAGCAAAACAATTTGTATTAGCCCATGCCGAAAGACCACCCACCCTGCACACAAATTTTAACCAAGTGGTCTCACACCACACCAACACAGCTTAGGCATCCCGCCATAGTCGCCAACAATGGCACCAACCACACATTTCATAACTTATTAGTCAAGATTATTAGAGATGAAGCATGATACGCTCAACCACGCTTTCTAAGCAAGGCTATATAAGACCTCACGGCCCCCATGTTGGCAAATAACAAAGAACACCAACTAAATTATCCACCCTAGGGCTCACAAGGTGAACATGACAACATGATGGAGACAAGGTATAAAGGAGGCATAACAGCAAGTAGGCAAGTAACTACAGCCCAAACCATTTTCATATAAACATAGCCATGCATGAAAAAGTAAAACCGAAATACATTTGCAAAACTTGGTTCAAGATGATCAAAAGGAGGTCTGTGGCTTGCCTTGGTCAAGCAGTGGAGAGCCTTCGCAAAGAAGAGTCGGGTCCAAGATCTCCTCGAACTCGTGATCTACACATTCGCAAGAGAACCAAATAAGCAAAACCACACTAAGCCAGAGAACATCAAAAGAACCAAAAAGGAACTCAAACCAACTCAGCCAAAAAGGAAACCAAGAGGCTTAACACAGCCTCAAAGAGCTCCTGGGGGAGGTCTTTGCGCAAGGAAGAACCGAGCAGATGAGGCAGGGAAGGAAGAAATGAGCAAAAGATTACAAAGGCTCGCCTCCCTGTGCTATATATAGCCGGAGTTGGTAGTGTGCACCACAAGGAAAAACTCAAAGAGGTGTAGGCAATCGGGACAACTAGGGCAAGGCTTGCCCTAAAAGAATTGAATAAAGTACTCAGATATGACTGCATTTAATGTGACCCGACACCTATTAAATGCGCACAGAGTTCTGAGGCAAGAGCAATAATTACAAGGTGAAGAGGGGCTGGCAAGTGGGGCCAGTCAAAAGGGTGCACCACAAGTCAAAGAGGTGGCCCCACCGCAAGGGTCATCCCCGCCAAAGACCACTGTGAGGTCCTAGGCAAGAGGTCCAAGACACTCAGAGGGGGAGGTCCTGGACAGGAGGTCCAAGGACTCAAGAGGAGGTCCTGACAAGTAGATCTCCAAAAGGGAGATCTAACGGTCAAGATCTCAAAGGGGAGGACCTCAATGGTCCAGATCAAAGGGTGCAGGGAGGTCCTGACGAGTAGATCTCCAAAAGGAGATCTAACGGTCAAGATCTCAAGGGAGGACCTCAACGGTCCAGATCAACAGCGCAGGAGGTCCCGACGAGTAGATCTCCAAAAGGGAGATCTAACGGTCAAGATCTCAAGGGAGGACCTCAACGGTCCAGATCAATCAAGCGCAGGGAGGTCCCGACCAATGTAAAAATTCAAGGTTAGGAGGGTGGTTTTATAAAAGACCAGCAAGGACCGGAGGTGGTCTTTACAAAACAACCAGAGGAGGTCCGGAAACAAAAGCAAATGCTTGAAGAAAGCAAAGCCGCTCGATTGGAATCGGGCGGCCCAAAGGAAAGGAACGTTCGACCATCCAAACGTTATCTCGCAATTGAACCGCCGATCCGGATCCAACGGCAAGACAACAAAGGGGCTGTTCGGACCAGCGAACAGACCAACGAGACTAGGCCGTCTGATTAAAATCGGACGGCCAGGAGGGAAAGGGGACGTTCGGACCAAGCTACGTGCCCCTAGGATCGGGCCATCCAAACCACATCGGACGGTCCTAAGGTTAAGAAGGCAAGGCCTCAAGCGATACAGCCACGAGAGTCAAAGATGGGTCCAAGCGCTAAGGAGGTCTTGGACCTAAGGAGGTCTAGACCCTTGGATCCCACTAAAGGAGGACCTAGACGGCTAAGATCTCCCGAGAGGAGGTCCTAATGGCCAGATCCTAACAAGGGGAGGTCTGAGCGGCTAGATCTCAACAAGGGGAGGTCTGAGCGGCTAGATCTCAACAAGGGGAGGTCTGAGCGGCTAGATCTCAACAAGGGGAGGTCTGAGCGGCTAGATCTCAACAAGGGGAGGTCTGTAAGGACGCTGAGGAGGTCCGGAGGACACAGAAAAGTCCGCAGGGACAGAGGGAGGTCTATTTGAACACCAGAGAGGTCCAAATAGCCACGAGGTGGTCTAGGAAGGTCCCAAAAGAGCACTGGGAGGTCCAGAGAAACTCTAGAGCGCCCAGGAGAACTCAGGGGTTCCCAGAGAGCGTGGAGAGGTCCACTGGAGGTCCAAAAGAAGCAAAGCCAAGCGTGGCTTGGGGGGGGGGGAAACCGAAGAGGTTTCTGAAACACAAACCCGAGCTGGGTCCTTGACAGGAAAACCCCAAGCAAGGGAGAGGTTCGAACAGAGGGGAGATGAGAGAGAGGTCTGGATCTCAAAGAGATTCAAACCAACAAAGGAAGTTAAGAGAGAGAGAAGAGGCGAACCAGGGGCACAGAGAGGCTTTGAGAACCACAACCCGAGGGCAAAGAAAGACACCACAGAGAGCCACAACCAGCAAGGAACATCAACAACGACTTAGTTAAGGTTTGATTAATTCCAATTGAACTCTCCAGATTTCAAAATCTCAGGTTAAGCTTTGGATTCTCAATAAAGCCAAATGGTTACTTTTATTTTGAAAACTTGGCAAGGACTTAAAAGAAAACGGGATGTTACAGTTCTGCAGCTGGAATTCCAAATGTTAAGTGGTTTGGTGTAGAGGGTGACTACAATGTTTTGGTAATGGACTTAGTGTAGAGGGTGACTACAATGTTTTGGTAATGGACTTACTGGGACCAAGCCTTGAAGATCTTTTCAGTTTTTGTAACAGGAAGCTATCTCTAAAAACTGTTTTGATGCTTGCTGATCAAATGGTATGTTGCACAACTAAGATCGAACTCATTCTCTATTTTCTTTGTTCAAATCCTACATAGTATTGTTTCTCCATGGCAGCATTAGTTTGGTACAACTTTATAAACTGCTTTCATTTCATCTTGTGTGCTTTAACATCTTCTATTTTGTTAGATCAATCGAGCCGAATTCGTTCATTCCAAGTCTTTCTTGCATAGAGATATTAAGCCAGACAATTTTCTCATGGGTCTTGGAAAAAGGGCAAATCAGGTAATAGTTATGTTCCCTTGGTCTGCTTGTATTCATGGATCAATTGTAGGTGTTCTTATCCTTATCTTTCAATCCCTCCATAGGTTTATGCTATAGTTTTTGGACTTGCAAAGAAGTACAGGGATACATCGACACACCAGCACATTCCATATAGGTAAAAGATGCCATCGCTGATCTACTTAAAATACTAGTTGCTGTAACTTTTCATTTTTCTTTTCCACATTTAAGATAATTGAATGCATTCCGTAATATATGTCAGAGTTACTGCTGTACTTCTGATGCTGCCACACTGGGTGGCATAAGTGTTTTATGTTCATGTGTGAGCTTTGTACCAATTGACCTTGAAATTAGTGGACAATCTATTCTTAGTGCTATACAACAGTACATCACTTCCAAATAAAACATATGACATTTGTATGTTTAATCACAGAGAGAACAAGAACTTGACGGGAACAGCAAGATATGCGAGTGTAAACACCCATCTTGGAATTGGTAAGTTTACTTGAGTGTTGGATATGAACTCCTTCATTCAGTAGCAGTACCTAGATTGAAGGCATGTAGTGTTATCTGTTCCTAGTAAACTTCTCTTACCTTTCCATGTATCTTCCTGTTTAGATAGCATAATTTGACTTTCTGTCTCTCCATAGAACAAAGCCGAAGGGATGACATGGAGTCTCTTGGATATGTACTGATGTACTTCTTAAGAGGAAGGTTGTTCAACGTAACCTCATGCAATTTCTTCTTGTGTCTCTGCCTCTTTGGTGTACTTTTTTTTATTAATGCATGGTGTTGTTGCTGTCAGCCTTCCATGGCAGGGTCTAAAAGCTGGGAACAAGAAACAAAAGTATGAGAAAATCAGCGAAAGGAAGATTGCTACTTCAACTGAGGCAACATGTTCTTCTCTGTAAACTGCATTCTCTACCACTGACATATTGGTTCTTTTAATCGTATTATCTCAATTGTAGGCCCTCTGTCGTGGATATCCTACTGAATTTGCATCTTACTTCCATTAGTGCCGCTCACTGCGCTTTGAAGATGCACCAGACTATCAGTACCTAAAGCGATTGTTCAGAGAACTTTTTATTCGAGAGGGTTGGTTTACTGTTTGCATTTTGTAAATATGCTCAAGATTTAATTTAATGACTAAGTAATGTTCGATTCACAATGATCAGGTTTAGGTGTCGTGATATTCTGGAGAAATCGTGTTGCTCAAAATGCATATCTCATTAAAGTCTACAAAATTTTGATTTTATTTAGCACATAAATTTTGGCCCAACAGAAACAGCCAACCAAACAATATCTTAAAGCAAATTTCCTACCAATGTAAACAGCCAACCAAACAACATCTCAAAGATAGCCTACCCAATGTAAATGTACCAACCAAACAACATCTCAAAGACACTGCCCAACAGAAACAACCAACCAAACACCCTATCTTGTATCCACTTAGCCTAGCTGAATTCAGCCTATATAATCCGTACGAGACAGGCTAGCCCCATGCAGGGAACAAAACACACCCTAAATGTGTTGACACGTGCAAGGCAATTTTTAAAGTTTATAATTTAGAATATTGTTACAGTAACTTTTATAGTATTATATAAGATATGAAATCCATTGAAATTTAATATTACTGCCTTCATATTTTGTGGCAATGGATTCCACATTTCCACTTGCACATTAACTAGATCTCGAAAAGACTCATACTTTTATGGCATGAACGGAGATCTGCTATTGGTAGGTTTAAGAATGTAAGCTTTTTAGCATATTAGGAATTCTCAACATGCCTGAGCTTTTGGTAAAAACAACACAAAAAATTTGTGCTGCCCATCTCAGCATTTCCTCGAAGAAAAGTTATGGTCCGCCGAGAAAATAAGAAAAAAGGAAACCATCAGATCACCTCCGTGCAAAGCCACGGCGGATCCACGGTACAATTATCGGGTCATATAACCCCCAACGACTAGGGGTACAAAAGAAGTAGATAATTCATGATCGATCGAAAGCTTGCAGAGCGAATACGGAAGAGATAAATGATTATCCAGCATTATCCGTGTTCGACTCTAAGGAAAAAATACGAAATATGATACGGAATGAGCAGCATCCGTCTGTATGTATCTGTATATCAGATAGTATGAGAAAAATCTATTGTGACTTCAATTAAAAACATGATAACAAATAGGTGGGTTTCTACATGCCTACATCTGAGCATGCAAGGAAACTATGTGTTTTTTTCGACATCTCAGTGATTAATCTCTCCGTATTCACTCTGATTGCACCTCTACTATCTAATGCCCTATGTAGGGGTGCAAAAGAAGCTGACAATATCTATCTGACTGACCAACAAAGGCTCGCGGAGCAAATACGGGATGGAGAAAGGGGTATCTAATATTATCTATGTCCGACTTTGACTTCGAAAAAAATACGGAATGGAATACAGGATGAGCTATATCCAAGGTAGTTAAAATCGCGATCCTACTTATAGAGTCTTACGATTCTATGAACCCACGACAGCCTATCGTTTCAAATCGCACTGTGAATCGGAATCAGGTAGAATTGTGGTAGAGTCACGATCCAAAGAGTAGAATCGTGTAGAATCGCAGAGTAGAATCGTGGTAGAGTCCTTAGAGACATAGGGCAATATTTTTTTTTCGCAAATTTTTTTTAGAGGCTAGGTTTGCTGATATTTTGCTTTAGAGCAAAATTTGTTGATATTAATTTTTGAGAATGAAACTATAAATAAACAAGGAGCATGCAAAATATTATATCAGTGTGGTAATACTAGTACAAATATCTATATTATGACATGAGCAATCTTGAGCTTGATAATGATAAGCTATTTTTATTCTTGAAGTATGTCTAGCTGCTTTTAAGGAACATGTAAGCGTTGCAATTAGATATTGATTTACAAAAGTTGTGAACATTTCTCATGTAATTGTAGTAAACTAGTCATGGTCATTTGTTGTTCTCCTGTAGTTCAGAACTATATCACCCATCATGTCAGTACCATTACGATTTTTTGTTGTGCGATAAAAAGTGCTTTGTTCCTTTTTCGGTTATAAGTGGTAAACCATATAAGAATCATACAAACTTATAGTATAGATGTTAAATATGTATATTTTTACAATTCCGTAGAATCGCCGATTCTACGATTCGATCCTACCAGAGGCAAATCGATCCAACTTAGGATCTCGACTCTGACTACTTTAGCTATATCCGATCGTATCCGCTCCGATTGCACTCCTACTGACAACCTTAACAAAATCAAAGGTAAACTGTAAATATGCAAGATGTGACTCTAATTGTTTAAGTGAGACTAGGGTGCACTGCCACCAGTGACCTAATTTCCTAGATGCAAAGGTACCAAACTCGGGAATACATACGTCCCATGCAAGAAAGGCACAATAAACGCAACCAAGATGTCCGTGATACACCGACACACGTCCTAACAAGCGGCATCCTACGCTTCTGTTAACTCCGTGCATGAAGCAATTCGTTTGAACCCCACACTTATTCTTTAGCATCGCTCGGGATATATACACCGGTGAAAGGAAGAACAAAGAAAGCCCAGATTGCTAAATCTACCTTTCCTTTACTTCCCCAGCGAGCTCTTTCCCTCCCTCCCCTGTTTAGCCATCTTAGACGCTTGCCCCATAAAACAAACCAATGCAAATTATCAAACAACATGCATAGTACTTCCATCTGAATTCCTACTTCAAAGATTGCCTCCTTTGTGCAGTCCCATGGGGCTCTGTGTATCTATGTTGCGATCTAAGGCGACGAAGTGGCATCCCGAGTCGGGGCGCGGCACGCCGAAGGCACTCTTCGTCGTCAGAAGTGACCACCGGCCGTCGAAGCCAGAGGCGCCGGTGTTCCAGACACACGATTCTGGTCGGTCACAGCTCCAGAAACCCATCAAGGCAGATACCAGAAAACATGAGAAATGCAGATACGAAGGCACAGATGTGCTGGACAGGAGGTTCTGCGCTCCAAAGCCCAGGTTGTCGTGTAGCAGTACCAGAAGTGTCGCGGTTGAGCCTGTTGCAGCGGAAGGGTGGTTGCCGACGTCCGGGTGCAGCACGACCACCGACCGGTGCGCACCGCCAGAGTGGTGCAGGTCTCCAACTACACTGATGACACCGATGAGGCCGTTATGGCAGCGGAGGATACTGATGGGGATGCGATGCGAGCTGCCGCGGTTCAGCGGGCTCATACTGTACGACGAGCATGGCCGGCCACTACAGATCAGCACTCCAGGCAGAAGAAAGCACCACCTGGTAAGCAGACTAAACAAATCTGAACCTAGAATCTGACTATCTGTACTACGTCTGGCGTACAGATATTTTCTAAGCCAGTTGCTGCATAACAGATATTAGTATGATGGTAAAAATGTACGCTTTTTCAGGGGAAAAAGAGGAATGCCAGGACTTCGACAGCTCTCAGGGACCTCCTGTAGTCATTTGTCAATTGTCATTCGTAGAAAGACTGAAATAATGCTTCCCTGTTAAATATTCCATTGTAAAGCGCCACTATTTCTCATTTACATCGGCAACTATTGAAGATTTGAAGCTACACACATATTGATGCTGTAACGCATTCATTATCCACAGTTTCGTCATCCTGCGGCACTACTGCAAGCCATGTAATGACAACTATCAGACTTTTCAGTTTGAGTGTTACAATCAAGCAAGCAACTAGGAGGATCCTAGGATCCATCTCACCTGACAAAGTAGAAAATCATATCAATCATGGTGGTAAAAGTATTTTAACATAATGTCCGGGGTTTCTTCCGAGCTAGTAAACAAGAATACTTCTTAGGATTTGGCTCACAGACCTGGAGAAGCGCTAAAATGCCAATAAAATTCAGGAAAAATACTATTTTTCAACCTTCAACTGTGGCCCAAGTCTGAATTTCAACATGTAACTCCAAAACCGTTCACTTAACAACATCAAACTCTTAAAACCTTCAACTGTGGCCCCTCAGCCTAAACAGGGTGGTTTTGGCTAGCGTGGCACTGTCTCAAAATTTTACTGGCATAGACTAGATTCGTGCAGATTTGACTTGTACATGGTGTGAATACGCATTTCAGTTCGCAACACAGAAGGATATAAACTGCAGTACCTATGCAGGAAAAAAGGTATCCCCTAAAAGAATTATAAAAACAAATAGGCCAAAAAAAATACCAGATGGTTTCCTCACCAAACTTCATTAGATCGCATAAAGCCCTATTGCCAAAAGAACACCGGTGGGATGTTATTCCTTGTGAGTTGTAACTCAACAATTCCTTGGGATTGTCAATTGGAAAATGTTGATGATCGAGTCGTTGATCTTACGAAGTAAATAGAGAAAAATGACAAAAAATTCTTGGGAGAGAATAGAATTGCTCTTTATTTCAATGAACTGGATCTCTACAAGGAGTGCCCTTGAAAAAGAAGTGAACTAACCTTAATTACTCTTGGTGTGTTGCCTACTATGCTATTGCTTCAGATGAAATCCAATCTTCTGTTGATCTTCCTAAATGAATTGCCTTCCGCCGTTTGTATTCTCCTTTAAGTAGTTGATGAAGTGATGACAGTTACTTCTTGAAGAAGCGTCTGTTAGTGAAATATCAACGTTCGGCGGTTGATATCAAAAGGAGACAATAATCATATGGTGGTTACTGTCAGTGTCTTAGGGTTATAAACGTCGTG
This sequence comes from Phyllostachys edulis, assembly GCA_036346405.1. Taxonomy (NCBI): domain Eukaryota; kingdom Viridiplantae; phylum Streptophyta; class Magnoliopsida; order Poales; family Poaceae; genus Phyllostachys; species Phyllostachys edulis. The sequence goes on along the minus strand of CM070547.1, from coordinate 41,341,795 downwards.
TGGATTGAAGGGATTAAGACATGTGCTCCATTCATCACACGGGAGGAATATACTTGGAATTGAGTCCAAGTGTTAGTTCAAAGCTTTTACGAGCAGTCGTCTGGTCAGGAATTGGGTAGAGAACCTCGTCCGACTAGGGTACCCACGATGTAACCTCTGAAATCCTTACAACCACGGGGGGCGTTAGCCTTAGAGGTTACGACCACAAAGGATGTGTGATCTTTAAATAAACAAAATAATATTTAGATATTTTAATCCTCGTTAGCTAGCCCCCGAATTTTAAATGAATATGTCATGTGAACCCTTCTCCGATGAAATTCGTATCGAACAAACCCTCATTTAATGATGTAATAAATGAGGTGGTCTGTATTCACTTTAAAGTTCAGAAACTGTCTGGGAACCGAAGAGTCCTATGTCCGTTGGACATTGTAAAAGGTTTGTGTCCATTAGACTTTTGGGTAACTCCTCTTTGCGGTTAAAGAAAATGTGGCTATAAAATCCCTATTGCGCACAACATTAGGGTTTTATGCTCTCAGATTTTCCTTTAATCACATTTATCTTTTCACGAAGAATTTCCTTCGACCTCCTCTCATTCTTTCGCCCAAAACCTTCCCCAACCTCTGTTCATTCACCCAAAAAACTAACAATGTCGGATTCGATCACCAAGTGGTTGGTTTCTGATCTGAGCGGGAAGAAGCTCGAGGCCCTAGAGGAGATCGGGATACTTCTCGACAAGAATTTAATCTCTTGGAGATCAGCGGTTGAGGAGCACTTTCTGAGAGGTGAAGGGGGGGGATCCATATTTTTCTTGCCTACGTCGAGTGCGGATTCAGGTTGCCTGCTCACAAATTCCTCTCCAAGGTTCTCGAATATTATGAGGTCGTATTGGTGAATTTGGCTCTGAACTCGATCGCCAACCTCAGTATCTTTATCTATCTCTGCGAGGCGTACCTAGGGATCTGACCAAATCTGAAGGTCTTCAAGTATTTATACAAGATGGCGAGGTTGGGGAAGTCAGCGGGCGGACCTAGGGAATGCACACTGCGCCTCCACGACGAAAAGGCTGATGACTACATCCAAATGTACACAAAGTCTTCGTTGTCATCATGGAAGAAAAGCTGGTTCTACATGAAGGTCACGAAAGAGGACGACCTCTACTTCGTTGACAAAGTAGCAAGCGAGAATCCCAACTGGCGTTCGACCGCAGAGAAAGTGGGAAATGTTGGAAGGTGGATCGAAGCCATTAAAGATATTAGCCATAAGGGCTTGACTTTTTGGCACGTGGTGAGGGATTTCTCCATGCTCCGGATAAGTCCCTTAAGGCTCCGATCGAGTTCCCTACTCTGATATATTGGTCGTGACCAAGCGACAAAGGATTCTAGGGAAGGTAAGTTCTGAAAAATCCCGACCAGTATGGTCTATTTAGCTGATTATTTTGTAACCTTGAAATATCTTTATTATTTGGAAGCCCTTTCTTCTGACGAAGTCAGAGAGCAGATCAAAATGATTTGCGCTAGGGAGCCTGATATCAAGGCTACTTTTCCTTAAATTTTGGCTGTTGTCTCTCAAGAAGAGAGACTAGAAAGATTTAAGGTACATAACAAATTTTTCTTCATCTTATATACATATATTTTCCGATCAGTGTATGACTCTGCTGTTATATGCAGGTGGTCGGGTTGAGGGTAAAAGAGCCCAGCGAGGGCTCTACTCCAACCGTAGTTCTGACCGACTCCTGTTTCGCGACCACGCTAGATGATGGTCTTCCGGAGGTAAAAAGAACATTCGGAAATAAATATATATTTAGGATGGAAAATTTCATGACGCAATGAAATTTGATTTATAACTTAGGTGGGAGAAAAGGAGAATCCGTAGACCGAAGCTGCGGAGGTCGTAGGCCCCGAAGTGGTTGCTGTCGATGAGACAGTTGCTACGGAGGCAACTGTTCCGGAGGCCGATGAAGTCACTACCTTTGACCAGATGGTTAGGGATCTTGTTCTCGACCAGCTAGTCGAGGACATTTCTTCCGACATCCGGTCAATGGATGTGAGGGGTTTAACCAGCCTTACCAGTTCAGGATTGGTGAAATCGGTTGAGAAGAAAAGAAAGGAAAGCGCCACAGATTTTGCTTCAAGGCATTTCCGATTCAAGACGAAAAAGAAGACAAGGTAGAATTTCGGATCGTTAGTTAAGGATAGGTCCGAATGCCATCTACTCTAAACATATGGACATGGTGATCCACGTAAGCACTTACGACCAAACTCAAAGAAGTTTGATATTTTTGTAGCATATGGTGGAGAATTTTGCTGTGGTCGGAGGGCTGACCCAGCGGTTAACAGACTTGGAAAAGGAAAATTCCAAACTGAAAATTAAATACTTCTTGACTTTTTCTTCCATTTTTGCTATTTTGTCCCTTTCTAAATTTCCTTCCTTGCCGTACTAGACAGATTTGGAAAATTTCGAAAAAGAAACTAACGCTAAAGAAGCCATTATAGCAAAGCTTGAGGAGGAATGCAAGGCAAAATACCGGTCGATCGAAGACTGGTCGACCAGACTCAAGGAAGTCTCCCTCAAGCACAAAGAAGCCATTAAGGCTTCCGAGAAGAAAGCTCAAGGTAATCGATTGTAGATACGACCAGATTTTGCTAAGTATTGCAATTATATTTCTTTAACTCTTGATCCACTCGCGCAAAGCAAGTCCAAAAATTAAAAATAGCTCTTGAGTTCGAACGCGGCAAGGAGGCAGCCTTCAGATAGAATCTTGAAGAGAAGGTCAAGGCCCTCAATAAGATTGTCTTTGATATGGGGTCAGGAGTTCAACTGCGTCTCCTAGGGGATCCAGTGGAGAAGATGTTTCTTTGGCCTAAACCTTGAAGACCTCAAAAGTCTACTTGAGACTACTCGGAAGAGTCACACACATACGATGAAGGACACTGTGGCCAACGGAGTTAGCCTTGCTTTGGCAAAGCTCGAAGCTTCCGATCCCTCCATCCACCTCCAAGCTGTCGAAGCGGACTTCAATTGCTCGGAGGATGAAGCAGCCAAGCTATTTAAGGAAATGATGCCTCTTAGAAACAAGGTTGCTAAAGAAATAGAGGTCGAATCGCCGGCTCGTAGTGACCAGTCTGGTGGTCCCAAAGAGTAGTTTGATGTAAAATATTAAAACTGTAAAAACTTACCTTTTATCATCAATAAAGTCCATGTTTATCTTTTTAACTTATGTTGTACTCATATATTTTCTAGCCCCCAACTGATTGTGTAGTAGAAGAACTTTACTAAAGAAGCAATAAGCCAAGAAAAAAGAGTAAAAGTCACGACCACTATACAAATTATGTGCTGATTATATGGAAAAACTAGTCGTATTAATACTAGGAAATCAATTTGGTCGGAACCAGTATATGACTTCAACTAGTTGTAGATCTGTTCTCCATAATCGAAATACCAAATAATACATTATATGGTCAGAAGATAAGACTTGTATTGATGAGAAGAAATTATGCAAGAATGTATACAGAAAAACAATAAGTGTTCTTATTTGTACATATTATCCAAGCTGGTCATAAGGTTGCTAAGAATCAAAGACATGAAAAACACTTCGCGAAACATATTCATGCTCAAGTCCGACTAGCATCGAAGATCGTAAGAAAATAACCATCGCTAGGAAACTACTTCTAGTGGGCAGGACCACATGCAGTGAGGAGAGATTTCGACTAGAAGGTTTTTTGTGTCCCGATCAGTAGCCAAACAAGAGTAGAATAGAATATTGAAATGAAGAAAGATAGTCATTCAATCCTTAAGCATGATAGTAACCGTATCTAATTGTCTGTGTGATACCCCTTTTACTTGTTTCCTTCTTTAAGAAAAGAGTGTGTGGTCGTTTTGTGAGAAACATCGCTGTGATGATCACGATTTTGACCTTTACGGCGTTTGACAGCTATGTCGAAGCCAAAAAGTAAAAGGTATCCTTGACAAGGATGTCGGAGAATAAGTGATCTTCTCTGATGATTGTAGACAACAATAGTATTTGCCAAACAATGGATAAGCAATATATAAATAACATCACTCATTGCGAAAGGAAAATGCATCTTTATTAAAAATGAAAAAGAAATTGAAATGAACAACTATACATAAAACTTACGCAATCGGTCAATGTTCCAGGAATTAGACAAAACACGCCCGTCTGACATGGCTAGTTATACCGAACTCGGTCTGGTGACTTCGACCACGGTGTATGGACCTTCCCACTTAGGGGAAAGTTTATTGTGATTTGCCTAGCTTTGAATTTTTTCTAAGAACCAGATCACCTATAGCTAGGCTGCGAGGTTGCACCTTATGATTGTGGTATCTTCACATGGCTTATTGGTAAACTGTCGATCTTATCATGGTTTGGTTTCGTCGTTCTTCGAGGAAATTGATGTTGTCGAGTTGTCATCCATTCTGATCGTTCTCGTTGAAACAATCAGTTTGAGTAGAGCTAAGTTTTAGTTCCGGAGGAGCATGCCTTCAGCACCGTAAACCAAAAAATGGCATTTCACCAGTCGTACGACTGGTTGTGGTTCAAACGGCCCATAATACAGAGTAAAGTTATTGCGCCCAAGCTCCTGACCGTTTTAACAACTGTCAAACACTCAACGTTTTACTCCTTGTATGATGATACCATTAGCTCTCTCGACTGCTTCTTTACTCTGTGGGTGAGCAATAGAAGCAAAATGAATCTTGATGCCTAGATCTTCGCAGAATTCCTGGAAATTCCCGCTCGAGAACTGGGTACCGTTATATGTGATTATATGACTGGGTATGCCAAATCGTGTGATCACATTTTTGGTAATGAACTTCTTGGTAGCTTTAGTTGTTACTTTAACAACTGGCTCAACTTCTATCCGTTTTGTGAATGTATCAATCATTACAAATAGGAATTCAAAGCCCTCGGGTGCTCTTGGCAAAGGTCCCAGAATGTCCAGTCCCTAGGTCGCAAAAGGCCAAGAAAGTGGTATTGTTTGCCAAGCTTGTGCTGGCTGATGTACTTGTGTAACATCCCAATTTTCTGGAGTTCTTAAAAGTTTTTAAAATAAAACGAACCATTTGGTTTTGTTGAGGGTTCAAAGCTTAAATTGAGATTTTTGAAAAAATTCGAGTGTTTAAAATGACTAAATCAAACTTCAATTAATACCAAAGTTCGGTTTATTTGGAGTTGTTCGAGTTCTGGCCTTGCTTTCCTTTCTCTCTGTTTGATCTATCCTCTCTGGATCTCCCTTAACCTCTTTTGACCTTTTTTTTTCCCATTTGGACCTCCACTTGGTCTCTTGCAAAGACCACCCTTTTGAGTAGCGACCTCCCTGTTGGTCGCGATTTCCCTTTGGTCAGGACCTCTCTAGATTTCCCTTGTCCTCCCCTTGGGACTTTTGGTTGGACTTCCCTTTAGTCTAGACCTCCCTTTGGGGCTTAGACCTCCTTTTCGTTTGAACCTTCTCCTTGGTTTAGACCTCCCTTTCCTTTGGACCCCCCTTGCGGTTCGGACCTCCCTCCCAGTCCAGACCATCCTTTGGTTTTGACCACACCTTGGGCCACGACCACCCTCGAGGTGCTCCAAGCTCAGGTGTGTGTTTCAAATGTCCTTGATTTCTGAAATTCAAGGTTCCGGTTGAATCTCTTCTTTCTGGATCCCCTTCCCGCTCAACCCTTTTTACTTCACGGGCTCGGGATCTCCCTTGTGTTCATCTTGACCGTCGAGACCTCCTCTGTGTTGGTCTTGACTGTTGAGATCTCCTTTGGCTCCATCTTGACCGTTGAGACCTCCCCTGTGTTGGTCTTGACCGTCGAGATCTCCTTTGGCTCCATCTTGACTGTTGAGACCTCTTGTGTGTTCATCTTAACCGTCGGGATCTCCCTTGTGTTCATCTTGACCGTCGAGACCTCCCTTGTGTTGGTCTTGATCGTCGAGATCTCCTTTGGCTCCATCTTGACCGTTGAGACCTCCCTTGTGTTGGTCTTGGCCGTTGAGATCTCTTTTGGCTCCATCTTAGCCATTGAGACCTCCCATGTGTTGGTCTTGACCGTCGAGATCTTCTATGGCTCCATCTTGACCGTTGAGACCTCCTGTGTGTTCATATTAACCGTCGGGATCTCCCTTGTGTTTATCTTGACTGTTGAGACCTCCCCTGTATTCATCTTAACCATTGGGACCTCCCTCACGTCCGTTCGAGCCTTCCGCTTGATCTAGACCTTTATCGCTTTTGTACCGTTCGATCTGTGTTGGACGTCCCAATCGCTTTGCCCTGTTCGATCGAGATCTGACGGCCCTAGCCTTCCCCACGTTTTTCTTGCTATCGCTCCGCTCCCTTGGTTTTGATCTGACTATCAGGACCTCCCCTCGTTTGATCTTGACCATTCAAGACCTCCCCTTCGTATCTCCTCCGTTGGATCTCCTTTTTGGGTTCGGACCTCCCTTTCCCTTCACGCGGTCCGAACTAGCCTCGCGCCCTTCCCACTCGTGGATCGTCTAATCCTTTTTGGATAGCTCGATCAAGTGTAGCGTTCGGCTGGTCTAAACGTTCCACTTCCTTGTGGACCGCCCGATTCAAATCGGACAGCCCTGCTCCGTTGTACCTTCGACCTCTTGCCCTCAGGACCTCTCTTGATCTTTTTGCAAAGACCACCCCCTTGGGTCATGACCTCCCATTGGTCACGACCTCCCTCTTGAGTCACGACCTCCCTGTTGGTCGTGACTGGTCTTTTTGCAAAGACCACCCTTTTTTGTCCTTTTTGCAAAAACCACCATCTCAGTCTTTGCTGGTCTTTTTGCAAAGACCACCCTCGTGGCTGGATCTCCTCCCGACCCGTTGGACCCCCTCTCAACGAGTCGAGCCCCTCTCTTGAGAGCCCGTTTCTTGTTATTTATTCCTGATCCTTGCTGGTTGTTCCGAGTTTGGTTTTATTTGGAGTTTTGCTTGAGCTATAGTGTCCTCTCTCCCCTTCTCTGCTCGCCTTGTGTCTCCCTCGGCTGTCTCTTTGTGATTTAGACCTCCTGTGAGGTTTAGATCTCCTTGTGATTTAGACCTCCTATGGGGCCTGGATTCCCTTTGTGTTTAGACCTCTCTGTAGGTCTCGACCTTCCCTTTTGTGTTTAGACCTCTCTACTGGTCTAGACCTCCTCTTTGTGCTTAGACCTCTCCTTTGAGTGTGGACCCCTCTGTTGGTCTAGACTTTTCCCTTTGGTTTAGACCTGCTTTGTGGTTATACCTCCCCTCTGTGTTTAGACCTCCCTGTTGGTTACGACCACCTCTTGGTCACAACCTTCCCTTTTGGTTAGGACCTCCTATCCTTAAGACCTCCTTGTCTTCAAGACTTTCCCCTAGTCCTCCGGACCCCCTTTTCCCTTGAGCCCGCGACCCCCTCTTTTGTCGTGTTGCCGCGACCTCCCTTGAGCCCGCGACCTCCTCTTTTTGTCGTGTTGTCGCGACCTCCCTTGAGCCCACGACCTCCTCTTTTTGTCATGTTGCCGCGACCTCCCTTCAGCCTGCGACCTCCTCTTCTTGTTGTGTTGCCGCGACCTCCTCCTCTTGTTGTTTTGCCGCGACCTCCTTTGGTCGGGACCTCCCCGTAGTCTTTTTGTAAAGACCACCCTCCTTGGTCTTTTGCGAAGACCACCATTGCGGTCACCACGACCACCCCTCTTGGTCGTGACTTCCCTCTTTTTCTCCGTGTGGTATGCGCATTAAATGCTGCCGTCACCGTAGCGACGTGCGCATTTAAAATTGCTACCTCTGTAGCGACGTGCGCATTTAATTCCGTTGCCTCCGCTGAACCCCACCGAACCCCGGCAAGTCTCACCGCCTCGACCAGTCGCCCGGGGCCCCGTTTCCGCTATAAATAGAGTGCCTGGGAGCTCCTTTTTGCCCTTCTTTTTGCTCCCTCACACTCACTCTCATTTGCTCTCCCGGCCACCTTTGTTCAAGCTCTCTTTTGAAGTGGTTCCACCTCTTTCCTTCGTCAAAATCTTTGCTTTCTTTCAGCTCTGGTTTGATGAGTTCTTTGGTTTTCTTTTTGAAGTTGTTTTTGACTTGGCTCTTTTCGAAAACATGTAGGATCTGGCTGTTCCGAAGACCTCCTGGACCCAGCTTTCTCAACAGAAGAAGCTCAGTTCTGCAGCGAAGGCAAGTCATAGACCTTTGATCATATTGAACCCATTTTTGCAAAAGTATATTGTTTTGATATAAACATGCATGGCTAGTTTTATAGAAAATGGTTTTGGGGAGATAGTTAAGCACCACTTGCCAGTATGACTCATTGGTATGATTGAATACAACATGTTGACATGTACCCTTGGATACCTGTAGGATGGGTTATCTTAGTTGGATGTCTTTGAATACCAACATGGGTGTGTTTTATTGCTTAGCCATGCTCTAGTAGACGTTGGTCTCGTAATCTCATGACTCAGAGAATGTTGAACTTGACTAATGAGCTATGGAACTATGGCAATGCCACTATTTGTTAAAATTTGTGTGCCAAGACCAGAATGGTCATTTGGCCGGGTTGAACCAGAAAATATTTTATGCTCGGGTGAGTAGTCAGGGAGTGAGTAGTGGGTGCCTTGAGCACACTGGGTTCGTGGTCAGACTCGTCTGAGCAGCCAACTAAGGACTTAACCTTGTACGCCATCGATCTAGGTCATTCCCGTGCAACCACAAGTCCAGGGTGGGGTGGTCCTGGCCAACTAATTAGCAAGGTCCTTATGCGGTTCTATCGTGGTGGTCGAAATGGAAGAAGAGGGGGCCCTGAAAAGCGAATCCTCAGCGAGCAGAACCAAGTCTGGACTGACCTTTGTAAAGGCCTTGTCACGAGCTCTAGACTGTTTACCAAAGGAAGTGAGCAGGGGCATCGACGGGTGCCCAACCAACTAGAGGACTTCGTGTCTTGTTGGTAAAGTGCACAACCTCTGTAGAGTGAAAAATCTATTCGAATAGCCGCATCCTCAGTTATGGACATGCCCGGTTCTTTCACGCAACGGGTAGATCTTTCAAAAGTTGGGTTTTCTTCCAAGTGGGTTGGCTCATGACTTGGTGGTCATGAGTAGTCTGGGCACATGGCTGGGTGGTCGTGTAATGTATCCAAAGAACTTGTTTACTTATGTATTATCTTTTCAACTTGTGCTTTGCAATCTACTTATTGTATTCCCAGTAAATGTTGCTTTCTGCAAACTAACCATACAGCTTTTCTTTGGCAAGCCTTGCATAAATGGCTTGTTGAGTACATTCAAAGTATTCATGGCTTTTGCCCTCTGGTTAATCAGCAGCCGAAGACCTCCCAGGGTGATCCGAGCACTATGAGGAAGAGTTCAGGGAAGACCTTGCGTGCTAGGAGACGTCCTCCACTCGATAGCCGGTGGGCTTGTCGATTGGTCCTAGTTAGTGTTTTGGTTTCCACAGCAGTGTTTTCTTTTGTTGTTAGCCCTGCGTGGCACCTCTATAAACAAGCTTGACCTTAAGGTCTTTATTAATATTAATTTGTCTACTTTATCTTGTGTTTGTGGTATGGTTGTGATGTCACCAATGTTGAGTCTGTGCGAGCTAGCTTGCTGATCTTGGGACTAGCTCGGCGCACAGAGACCGGGACGTCCGGGTGGCCCTGAAGATCTTCTAGGTGGACCTTCAAGTCCTCTTGGGTGGTCTTGGAGGACCTCCAGGAGGTCCTAAGGGACCTTTTGGGAAGTCTCGGAGGACATCCGAGACCTCCGGGTGGTTCGGTTGGACCTCCTGGGTGGTCCTGGGAGACCCCTCTGGGTCCTCTCGGGTTGGGTTCCTACAACTTGTCGACTATGAAATTGACATTGTTCACACTTCGTCACAAGTTCTTTTGCATCATGAAGGGTAGTTGGCCAATAGTATCCTTGCCAGAAGGCTTTACTGACTAGAGTTCTATAGGAACGATGTGCTCCACAGACTCCTCCATGTATGTCGGAGAGTAGCTGTAACCCATCCACTTGAGATATACATCTCATCATCACTCCGTGAGCTCCCCATTTATAAAGGGTACGTTCGATTAGAGTATATGATTTGGTTTTTCGAGCTATACGATCGGCCTCTACGTCATCTTCAGGAATTGTGCCATGCGGAAGATAATTGTAGATTGATGTCATCCCATCACTACTAGGGTCAATCTGTACGACCTCTAGTAGAGCATCTGTGTTCTCGGAATTGTCGACAACCTATGGTGTATCAAGCTGCTCGAGAAAAACTCTAGGCGGGACAGGTGACCTCGTGGAAGCCATCCGTGCCAATTGGTCTGCTAGAAAGTTTTTCTTTCTAGGAATATGTTGGATCTGGAAACCAAAGAAGTGCTTTTCAAGTTTCCGTACTTTTGCTAAATAAGATGACATCTTGGAACTCGAGCAACTGTACTCCTTTCCAACTTGATTCGCTACGAGTTGAGAGTTGCCCTTCACTAGTAGTTTACAAATCCCGAGCGCTCTGGTTGCTCGGAGTCCTGCCAGTAAACCTTCGTACTCTGCCACATTATTTGTAGCAGGAAAGTTAAGTTGCATGGCATATTTAATGTGTTCTCCTATAGGAGATATCAAGACAACTCCCGCCCCTGAGCCTTTGGCTATCAAGGAACCGTCAAAGTACATTGTCCACTCGTCGTGGTGCTCGTACTTAGGCCCTTGAGTGGGTTTAGGGTTCGTCCATTCGACAATGAATTTTGCTAAAGCCTGGGACTTTATTGATGTTCGTGGGATGAAATAGAGGTCGAACGCCCCAAGCTCAACCACCCATTTTGCTATTCGTCCTGATGACTTCTTGTTTCCGAGAACTTGACCAAGAGGATATTTAGTCGGTACGACCACTCTGTGGGCCTGAAAGTAATACCTTAGTTTTCTTGAAGCCATAAGGAGACCGCATAGCAACTTTTGTACTTGTGGATATCGTTCTTTGGGCCCGTGTAAGACTTTGCTTACGTAATATACTGGTCGTTGGATGTTGTCACGCTCAATGACCAAAACTGCACTGACTGCTTGTGGCGTTGCTGCCAAATATATTAACAGTGTTTCCCCCGATCTTGGATAGACTAGACTAGGGCACTCGTAAGGTACTTTTTAAGTTCTTCAAAGGAGTCATTTGTTTCTTTAGTCCATTTGAAACTTCCTTGTTTCCGAAGAAGCTTATAGAAAGGTAATAATTTTTCTCTTAACCAGGCTATGAAACGAGTTAGCGCTGCCAAACAGTCGGTTAGTTTTTGGACTTCTTTATTCATGGTCGTAGGGTGTATCTGGTCAATGGCTGATATTTTTTACTGGGTTTACTTCAATTCCTCTAGCCGAAACTAGGAAGCCGAGAAGCTTTCTAGAAGATACTCGGGACACATACTTTTCCGGATGTAACTTAAGGTTATGTCTTCTTAAGTTATTGAAAGTCTCCTGTAGGTCAAAAACGTGATCACTACCATTGATGTTTTTTATGATCAAGTCATCAACATAGGCTTCCAAATTCCAACCAATCTGAGGGCTAAAGGTTTTCTGCATTAACCTTTGAAAAGTTGCACCAGCATTTTTGAGACCGAATGACATCTTTACATAATAGTAAGTGCCATATGGTGTGATGAAGGAAGTTTTCTCTTCAACATCTTTGCTCATATTAATCTGGTGGTACCCTGAGTACAGATCTTAAAAACTTAACAACTCACACTCAGAAGTAGAGTCTACAAGTTGATCAATACGTGGAAGGGGGAAGTTATCCTTCGGACAAGCTTTATTAAGATCTGTGAAGTCAATACACATTCACCATTTTCCATTACTCTTTCTAACCATTATAGGATTGGCGAGCCACTCTGGGTAGTCGACTTCACGAATGAATCCAGCCTTTAGAAGCTTGTCGATTTTCAACTGGATTGCTTCCTTCTGATCAGGTGCGAAGCGCCTTAGCTTCTACTTGACCGGTTTCTTGTCAAGCCGGAGAGCTAGCCTATGCTCCATCACCTCCCTGCGGACTCCGGGCATGTCGGATGTCTGCCAAGCGAATACATCTAAGTTTACTCAGAGGAAGGAGATGAGCAACTCTTCCTATTTAAGGTTGAGTCCTGCTCCGACCAGTATCTTCCGTGCGCTTGTGATAGCACTTGTGGGTCCAGACGGTGTTTGGACGTTTTCTAGAGAAGTGCCCTTTTCAAGTGGAACTTCTTTAGTCTGATCGGAAGGTTTTGGGGCCATCTTCGGTCTCGAGTGTTTGACCTGCATAGAAGGCGGATTAGTTTCCCTAGTCAAAAGCCCATCAACCAGTTCTAAGGATTTTCATTCACATGCATATGACATCTTTCCATCCCCTCGAACCATAATAACCCCTTTTGGTCTAGGTATTTTTAGACTTTGATAGTCGTAATGTGTAGCTACCAGGAACTTTGCCAACGCTAGATGACCAAGGATTCCATTATACACAGTTTCAAAATCAACTACATCAAATGAAATCTTTTCTATTTGGAAGTTATCTGGTCTTCCGAATGTAACCGGTAGAGAGAGTTGCCCTATCGGTTTGGCAGTAGATCCTGGGACTATGCCTTGAAAGGCATATTTCACAGGCTTTACTTTTGATTTGAGAATTTGCATTTCTTCCAATGCTCCCGTAAATAGAATATTCAAAGAACTATCTCCATCTATAAGAACTCAATTAACTTTATAATTGTTGATAGTAGGCTCTACAACGATAGGGAACCTACCTTATCAAGTCGAAGGGATGGGGCAATCTTCTTTGCTGAAGGAGATTACGGTCTCCAACCACCTGGAAAGCTTTGTAGTGATCATAGATTTGGTAAGGTTGACTTCTCGCTCCATGGCCTTCAAATGACACTTAGATTCATATGAGGAAGATCCACCGAAGATCATGTCGATGGTGTACTGTGGCTACTGGTACTCCATTTTTTCGTTGTCATCTTTGTCCTTCTTGGATCTTGGCTCTCCAAGCTCTTGTATAGAGGGGAAGGGACCTTTACCTGAGTAGTAATCTTCCAGCTTCTTCTGCCAGGGCCGACAGGTGCACAGATTATGCCCCGCTGCTTGATGAAGTGGACACCCCTTCTTGTTCTTTTTGTAGTCATCGGTCAGAGCTTTTGCCTTACCACGACCGGTATAATCCTTCTTACCTTTGGTAAACTTGTCGAGAATCGCAAGAACCTCTTTGTCCTTGGACTTGCAATTCCTTTTACCCTTAAGATCCTTCTTCTTCTTCTCTGGCTTATCCAGGCTAGGTTGATGAATCTTTTCTTTTTGATCGATGGCCTTGCTCCATTCGACCGCCTCATTGGCTGCTGCATATTTATCATCCATGTCAAAAAGTTCAATGGTTGTTCGTGGAGTATTCATAGCAATATCCTTCGTAAACCGTTGATTTCTAAGTCTCGCTTTAAAGGCCTGAATGATGAAGGAATCTGTGACCTCGGGGTTCGAGTTACGGACCTAGCTAAACTTCTTTATGTATTGATGAAGGGTTTCATTTGGTTCTTGTCGGATCTGATGTAGATCATCCTCTTTCTTGGGACAGTCGTGCGTCCCTTGGAAATTCGCGATCAAGAGGTCGCAAAGCTGCTCCTACGTATAAATTGATTCGACCGGTAGGTTAAGAAACCACGACCGAACAGACCCTTCAAGTACCGTGGGTAGATAGTTGGCCATCACATTGTCGTCACCCGTAGCAGCCCTAATGGCAGTGGTATAAATTTGGAGAAATTCCAACGGGTTTTGAGTCCTATTGAACTTCTCCATATTGGCTGGTCGGAACCTGTCCGGCTAGCGCACAGCTTGAAGGCCTGTTGAGAAGGCTCGACAGCCTGTGATAGAGTCATGGCGCCTTCTTTGGAAAGGCACCGGATTGTAGTCGGTTGGGGGCCGGTTCCTCAGGTTAGCATATTGAGGATTTGGTGTCCTGATCCGGTCGTCAATTTTGGCTTGATGCCTCCGTCCGACCACCTGGTTAAGGTGATGTCGAAGATCACCCGAGCCAAATAGTTGCTCCTCTTGACAAGGAGCAGTAACAGTTGTATGGAAGAGTTTCCTTCCCTCGTGTCTCCCTTGTCGAAATCTTCGAGGGGGTCTAGGCATCATCTGTTCTCTAGTCCGACCAGGCAGACCTCGGCTAAGGGAGGAACGCTGGGATGAAGCCATGGTGTGACTTTGTGCATTCCTTTGCTCTCTGTATATTTCTGTACGCTGTATGGTTTGCTGGAGAATTTCCGACACCTATCCTGCAAGTTGAGCATACCCCGGAGTCCCACCTAGAGTAGGATCAGGGTTATTTAACATGTTGTAAACTCGTTGCAGGTTTTGAATAGTTACCGAAGGTCTTGGAGGATTCCTGCTATCCGAAGGTGTTTGATGGCTCGAGTTTTCCCCCGACCTTCCGGCTTGTCCTGTTCGACCACTCACTCGTAGTGGGGCAGAAGAAGGTGAATTAACTGATTGATGTCCATCAGCTTTGTTACGTCTGGCATGTGGTGCTTAAGCGCCTGCAACATTTCCACCAGCAGGTGGTGGCGAGTTAAGCCGTGAAGGATCATGCATGGCATCTTGATTAGTATCATTGATTGCATTGACCTTGTGCAGCAATGATCCTCCGACGAGCTCCCATCGCAACTAAGGGAGAGTCTTCTAGTGCTTCAGCAAGGAGTCTCCACGATGGAGAGCGGTCGAAGATTACCACCTCTGGTGGGCTTCAGGGTGGATTCAGCCTGATCCGACGGATGCCCGATTGCAGGCTGAGTTTGATCATTCCCACTTAGCTTTCGACCGGTGGTAACTTCATCGACACTGTAAATAGATGTCGGTTGGCCCCCAGGATAGCTAGGAGCCGTTGGTGAATATCGGTCACCCATAACCGTATCGAGAGTACATTAACCCTCGGGTTGCGGTTCTAGGCTCTTGTCACCGTTTTTGCCGGTCGGGAGGGCTGGGCTTGCAGTGGCGTTTGGATGTTCTGAACTGGTCAGAAAAACCATTTCCTCTTGTTGCGCCACTGATAGCATGTCTTCCTCCATCCGGTCGATCTCGCTGGTCTCAGCGAGCATTGAACATGCGACAGAAGAGGATGATGATGACATTGCGTCATGTTCCATGGCGCGGATGCATACATCCATGTCAAGGTTAGAGTAGTTCGCCAAGTTGAACCAGTTTTCCTCATCCCAACCCCCTGTCATGATTGCATGAGCGATAATGAAGCGAAGGAAAGTGAATGAGGGTGGCTTGAGCAAAGGAAGCTTCAAGAACTCAACACCTTCTTCCCCCTAGTTGGCACTAGCTGTCAACGATCGAGTCGCCGATCGTACGAAATAAATAGTGGAAAATAGCAAAGAATTCTAGGGAGAGAATGGGATTGCTTTTTATTGCAATGAACTGGATCTTTACAGGGGATGCCCTTGACAAGGCAGTGGACTAGCCCTAATTACACTTGGTGTGTTGCCTACTATGCTATTGCTTCAGATGAAATCCAATCGTCTGTTGATCTTTCAAATTGGATTGCTTCTGCTGTTTGTATTCTCCTTTCAGTAGTTGATGAAGTGGTGCAGTTACTCCTTGAAGAGGCGCCTGTTGGAAGTATCGCGATTGGTCGGAGGGAGTCGGCAGTTAGTGAAATATCAATCATTCGGCAGTTGATATCAGAAGGAGACAATAACCATATGGTGGTTACTGTCAGGGTCTTAGGGCTGTAAACATCATGTGGATTAAAGGGATTAAGATATGTGCTCCATTCATCACATGGGAGGAATATACATGGAATTGAGTCCAAGTGTCAGTTCAAAGCTTTTACAAGCAGTTGTCTGGTTGAGAATTGGGTACAGGGGCTCGTTCGACCAGGGTACCCACGATGTAACCTCTAGAATCCTTATGACCACGAGGATCATTAACCTTAAGGGTTGATGAGGATCTAACAATCATCATTTAATTATTTATCTATAATTCTTATTATGGATAATAATATCATCATATGGTTCTTGAGTATTGTTAGTGTTTTAGGATCGAACTTACGTAAAGATTGTTTGATTCGGGGGTTCCTCTAGGCTCAAAATCACACAGAGATGGAGACACGGGGATTTTTATACAGGTTCGGGCCTTCTCCTAGGAGAATAACAACCCTACACCTGTGTGTATGTATTGAGTATGCTAGATTACAAGATGAAGCCGAAGACTAGAGTATTGTCTTTCTAATGATCTTCGGATCGCCCCGATTGTCCTGATGATTCTGCCTTTTATACAGTCTTCAAGGTATACGATCATGCCTCTAGTTTAAAGACTGCCTTAATGTCCTAGATTATTGAGCCGTTATTGGAGGTTATTATGGGAGTAGTAACATTCCCACGCTGCTGGGCAGTTATCACCATAACAAAAGAGTTAAAATCGTGTCATTATTCAAGAGAATAATTGCGTAATTTACTGCACATATTTTGAATATGATGCGGAAGATTCCCTGATCGACTAGGCCCACATGTCTATAAGCCCTGTCGATTAGGGACTGGTCGTAGAAGAGCTTACGACCAGGTGGTGGTCGTAGAAGATCTTACGACCACAGACTGATCGTAGAAGAATTTAGGATCATGGGATAGTTGTAGAAGGACTTACGGCTATGGGGTAGTCGTAAGAGGACTTACGACTACTAGGTAGTCGTAGAAGAACTTACGACCTCCAGCTTCTCCCTTATGGCTATTAAGGGGTATACTCAAGAGTTATATGACATCATTATTATCCATAATATGAATTATAGATATATAATAAAATGAGAATTTTTATATCCTCGTCATCTAGCCCCCCAGCTTAAGCGAAAATAACTTACTTGGAGAAGGAGCAGTAGATGGTCTTACGATCAATAGATGGTCGTAGAAAGATGGTCGAAGGAAAGACTCTTCGACTAGTGTTTCATTTGACCAGAATTTTACTTGGTCAAGAAAGTTGTGGAGTAATCTTGCGACTTATAAGGTGGTCGTAAGGAAATCTTTCGAGCACCGAGTGGTCGCAGTATCATGATTGGAAGCAAAAACTTTCCAATCGCTGTTGTATTTGACCAGAGAAAGACTTGGTCAAGAAGGTAATTTCACTTGAGGTGTAAAGACTAACCTGATTTTCTCGAGCAGACAAATTTAAGAATCCCAATCGACTCCCTTATTTCTGTCTGTTGGAGCGGTTCCTGAAGCGGTGGCAACCATTGGGTATCCATGTCTTTTTAGCTTCAGGCGTGTAGTTATAAATATTCACCGCGGGTGAGGATAAGATCTTTTACCTTCCCCAAATTGCTCTCACTATTCAAGCTTTCGAGTTCTCCGCCGACCAAATCGAGCCTTCTTCCTCAATATTTCCAAATCCAAACCTTCAGCTTTCGGGAGAAATGGCCGAAGCTGCTTCCCAGTGGGTCGAATCGGAGATGGATACGGCCAAAATCAGAGCTTTGGTCGACTCCGAGAAGATCCCAAGGAGGAATTTGTGAAGTGGATTGAGGCTTTTTGAAGACATTCTTTGTCGAGGAGATTGGGCAAATCCCATTTTCGGGCATTTTGTGAGTGTGGTCTTGATTGCAGCTCATCCTTTACTCACATTGGTACTCGAATACTTCCAGGTGTAGTTGGTGAATCTCGTTCCCAATTCTATCACAATGTTGGGGGTGTTTGTGTACATGTGAGGCCTACTGGGATTAGGTACTGATTTGGAGTTATTAGGTACTACTCTGAGAATGACTCGACTAGGCGGAATTGCCGGTAGCTGCAGTCTGAAGCTCCACGACGGGAAGTCGAAGGAGTATATTCAGATGTTTACCCGGTTGTCGTGGCCAGGGTGGAAGAAGAGGTGGTATTGGGAGATAACCAATGAGGACAGCCTCTCATTCACTGGGAAGTCGGCCAAGAAGGTTTCTTCCTGGGATGCGACTCCCAAAGATCTCGGTCGGATCACCCCCTTCATTCGAGCTATTGCAGACTTGAAGGAAGAGGGGCTCACTGGATGGCACGTGGTGAAGGTGTGGATATCATGGGGATATGCTCATGATCTTTGGATGATGTTGCATTTGGCAATGTCGTTAACGGTTTGTCGAAACACGCATTTTCGTCGAAGTTTGGAATAATGTTAGGTCGAGTGTGGTCAGACTAGCGTTGAGCCTTGCAATCGAGGCCGCTTGTAAATGGCGATCGGTGACCGGTAGTTAGGCAAGCCATTGAATGGCGGTCTGACCGATTTTGTACTGTTCATGGGCCAAAAGTGGCAATGACTGTTGGGTTAGGTCAAGTTCATGGTTTTGATGGCATATGTGTTGCATGATGCATGTTTTGACTAACGTGGGTCAAGTTGCGAAGAACTTGTTCCCGGAATCGATTTCTTTGTCTGTTGTTGTGCAGGTTGCTTTGAAGTCAATGACGGTCAACGGCGAGGATGATCGGGACTAAGCTTAGAGAGTTGAGGTCCAGAACGATCGGGGATGCCGGGTGAGGTCAATGGAGTCAGGCATGGTGCAAAAGGGATAAAGGTGGTGAGCAGGCGATTCGGTGCGGCGAGTTGGATCAAGCGGCGGGGTCGGTCAAGTGCCATGGTGGTTTCGGTGAGGCGGATGGGAGACTTGCCGACATGATGAGAGCCGTTGGATCAACCTACACGTGGCGAAGCATGGAAGTGCTTCACGAAGATGGGACTCGGTCTTTGCAAAAAGATCGACAAGGGGTATTTTGGTAATTTTACCAAATACCGCCTTGGTGACCTTTTGCCAACCCGCGGCGCAAGACGGTGCGTGAAGAAGCGGATTAGGTCAAGAGGAGATGAAGACGGCACTTTAAAATACATGCATGTGTATAACGTCCCGTTTTTTTCCTAAGAGTTCTTGCCATTTTTAAAGCTAAAAGGAACCATTCGGTTTATTCACCTGCTCAAGCTTAACTTGGGATTTTGGAAATTTGGGAGTTTAACCTGACCTAACCAAACCTCAACTAAGACTTTTGGTTTGTGTTCCTGGTCCTTTTGAGGTTCTCCAGTGGTCTCTGGTTTTAGCTCTTTTTCTTTTGCGTGCTCTAAGTGCCTTTTATTTTAGCCCTCTCTCTGGACCTCCTCTGTGTTCATAGGATCTCTTCTAAGTCCTCTGGACCTCCTTTGTGCTCATAGGACCTCATTGGAGATTCTTTGGACCTCCTCTGAGTTTGGATCTTTCCATCTCTTTTAATCTAGATTTTCTTTGTTGGTTTGAATCTCTTTAAGGTTTAAACCTCCCGCCCTGTTTGAATTTATCTTTGGTTCTGACCTCTTTTCGTTTGGGTCACAACCACCCCGTGGTTCTGTTGGGCCACGGGGTAGGCTACGATTACTACAAATCACAAATTTCTACCACGCAAACCAGGAAGCCAAGCAAGTAGATGATCACAGATTGTTACCACCAGACGCGCAGAGCAGCGGAAGAAGGGTTGGAGCAGCTTGGTCCAACGTGGAGCACATCGATGTAGTGGTCGTAGTCGATCGTCCAGCGTCGAGCACGTTGATGCCGTGGTCGTAGTCGATCGTCTAGTGTCCTCACGAGTCGATCGTCTCCTCCAACAACGTCTTCAGTTCCTTGTGAAGATCGCGGATCGTCCTCAAAGCGCCTTGATCGCGATGGCGCCTCTACGGTATCCACACGTCCAGGGAAGGAACAACCATGCGTAGGTGCGCTAGCATCAAGTTGCACGGTAGAGCTCTCAGGAAGATGGTGGCTAGGGTTTCGGTGGTGATTCACGCGTCACTCCCAACAGCCTCATGCATCTCCTTATATAGTGCTCGTGACGGATCCTATCCGAACATGTTTGTCGAATCGTATTCGTACTGGTTTGTTCCAACCCGTTAAGTGTGTGACCCTGTAGGTTCATGCGTAATCGGTTGTGACTCGGAAACCCTTTTCGATCACGAGTCGTAGCGGCTCCTAGCAGAACATAGCGATTCTTGAATACACACAAATTATATCGGACGAACCTTAATGCAATATGATATCGACCGAGTCCTCATCACTTACGACTGTGTCCTATCTCTATCTGACCGATTCGTATTTGGTCACGACCGATTAAGTAACTCTTCACGACTAGGTTACGACCACTCTGTGATTACGTTCGACCAGTCTACGACCAGCTCGTATCTCCATAGGACCAGTATGTAACTATTCGAACTAAGCGACCTACTCCTGTATACTCCCTTTGCCTCACGATGTCTAGTTGAACTCTAGGTGAGATGTTGTGTCATCCATGGACTGTTCAATACTTTCTCGATCGAGTGTTGGATTACTTCACGTGGTCGAACACTTGACTACTAGTAGCATGGCCATGTACTTTCTTTATCGACCACAACGAGGGGCGAGACATCTCTCTGTTATGTTAGGAGGGCAAATCCATATCAGACCGGTCACATTCTTACGCATGTTTCATAGCATGCAGCTACCTTTATAACTACCCAATTACGGTGTAGCGTTTGGCAACCCCTAATAGTGCTATTACATATGTAGGAAACCATGTTGATCTCAGGTCTAAGGATTACACATCAACATTGCTTGAGACCAACTAACGACACATAGAATCATAACAATCTCAATAGTGTCTGAAGGTGGGTCTAATCCAACATCATGTTCTCTAACATGTGTCCATATTACTGGTTTGATATCTCCATATCCATGACCCATGAAACATAGTCACCAACCAATACATACGCTAGTCTATTCATATGTGTCCTCATATGTTTCCGACCAGGGATCGTATAAGAATAATTATCGCAGAAATATAGAGTTTCACAATCAAGTCACACACTTGATAATCAATATTAACAATATTATTCTTGGAACAAGATAACATTTTATCCAATATTATGAACATAAGGAAATATATTCATCTCTATGATTGCCTCTAGGGCATATTTCCAACAGGTTCTCTGCCCGGGTTTGTGTTTCAAACCCTTTTGTTTTCCGCAGAGTCAAGCTAGGCTTAGTTTGCCCTGCGCTGGATCTCCTCCTGCCCAGACCTCCTTTGTGGGTCTAGGACCTCCCCCTTGTTTGTTTGGACCTCCTCGTGTCCTTCAGGACCTCCCTGTGTCCTCTAGGACCTTCCCTTTGTTAGATCTGACCGTTATGACCTCCCTTTTGAAGATTTTAACCGTTCAAATCTCCCCTTTGTTAGATCTGACCGTTAGAACCTCCCCTTTGGAGATCTTAACCGTTCAGACCTCTCCTTTGTTAGATCTGACCGTTAGGACCTCCCCGTTGGAGATCTTAACCGTTCAGACCTCCCCTTTGTTAGATCTGACTGTTAGGACCTCCCATTTGGAGATCTTAACCGTTCAAACCTCCCTTAGATCTGACCGTTAGGACCTCCCCTTTGGAGATCTTAACCGTTCAGACCTCCCCTTTGTTAGATCTGACTGTTAGGACCTCCCCTTTAGAGATCTTAACCGTTCAGACCTCCCCTTTGTTAGATCTGACCCTTAGGACCTCCCTCGAGAGATCTTGACCCTCGGACCTCTTGTGAACTGTAAGCAGGTCTTTTGGACCTCCTGTCCTTAGGACCTCCTCGCGTCTTTTGGACCTCCTGTCCTTAGGACCTCCTCGCGTCTTTTGGACCTCCTGTCCTTAGGACCTCCTCGCGTCTTTTGGACCTCCTGTCCTCAGGACCTCCCTATTGTCTTAAGGACCTCCTGCCCTCAAGACCTCCTTGTGGTTAGGACCTCCATTAGAGGACAGGACCCCTGGTCCTTTGCAAAGACCTCCCATGCAGCTGAGACCAACCCATTGACTAATCTGTTTTCTTGAGTTTGACTGGCCCCACTTGTCAGCCTTGCTCTGTCCGCATTTAATGGCCATTGTATCACATTAAATGCAGTCACATCTAGGGTACTTCTTTTTATTCTTTTGGTGACCTACCCTGTCCAAACCTTGTCCTAGCTACCACCGATCATTGACACGTTTTGCTCTAACCCTTGCTGTCTCTACAGCAACTCTGGCTATAAATAGCCTGGGCATGCCTCCCTTTGTCACCTTTTTGCTCATTTCCAATCTCCTTGCCCTCGCAGGTTCTCTCCACGTTTAGGACCTCCCCAAGGAGCTCCCGAGGCTGTGCTGAGCCTTTGCTTTCTGGTTTTGGCTGAGTTGATTTGAGCTTTCTTTTTAAGTCTTCTTTTAAGGTCCTTGCTTGGAGTTGGTTTGCTGATTTGGTTCTTTGGCGAACGTGTAGATCTCGCGTTTGAGGAGGAGTTCTTGGACCCAGCGATGTCTACTGAAGGCTCACCACTGCTCAACGAAGGCAAGTCGCAGACCTTTGACCATATTGAGCCTAACTTCTCAAATGTACTTTGCTTTACTTAATCATGCATGGCTATTTTTATAAGAAATGGTTTAGGGCAGTAGTTATTCTCCTACTTGACAATATGCCTCCTTGGACAATTGTATCCGACATGTTGACATGATCCTCTTGGACGCCTTAAGTTGGGTATTTTAGTTGGCATTGTTTGGTATTGCCAACATGGGACCGTATGTATATGCTTAGTTTTTCTTGTAGAACTGGGGGTATTGGGAATCACGTTCCTTCTCTAATAACTTGACTAATGGAACTATGGAATTTGTGGTTGGCGCCACTGTTGAGCAACTATAGTGGGACGTCATAGTTGTGTTGATTGTGGTGCGAGACCACGTTGTTAAAATCTTGTGTGCCAAGACCAGAGAGGTCTTTGGCTAGGTGAACCCAAATTGCTTTCTTGCTCGGGCAAGTGATCGCATTGATAAAGGGGTGCTCTTCACACCTTTGGGATGTGGAACCCTTGCACGAGCGACAATTAGAGACTTAACTTTGTGTTACGTTGATCGGGCCTCTAAGTGCAACCACAAGATCATTTCATGGGGATGGTCTAAGCCGAATAATTAGTGATGTCTTGACCTGGTTCTGTTGTGGTGGTGCGTGCTAATTCGCATGGCGCAAGAGGAGGCCAGGTTCCTTTTACAGGACGGCGAAACCATAGCGGGCAGGTCAGGTCAGGACAAAGCTTTGTAAAGGCCTTGTCGCTCTCGGGCTCGCGCCTTCTAAGTGAGTAAGGGTTTCAACGGGAACCCGCCCCGCTAGAGAGGTCGTGAATTGTGGGTAAAGTTGTACACCTCTGCAGAGTATCAATCTATTCGAATAGCCAAGTCCTTGATCATGGACATGCCCAGTGAAAATGGTGAAAGGGGTAGACTTCTCAAAAATTGGTGTTCCATGGCTGGCTTGGGATGTCTATAGGTACTCTGGGTGGCTCCGAGTGCTTGTGACATCCTCAGTTGGTCGTGGAGGTCTTGTGAACCCTAGGGTGGTCCAATGAGCTCCTGAGTGGGTGATCAGGGGAGATCTTGGAGTCCTAGGGAGGTCTTTGGGAACTCTAGAGCTGATGCTCCATAGAGGTCTTGGGAGAGGTCCTAGTTGTAGGTGCGACCAGACCTCCCCCAAGAGGTCTTTGGGAACTCTGGAGCTGGTGCTCCAGAGAGGTCCTGGTTGTAGGTGCGACCAGACCTCCCCCAGGTGGCTTGGGGAGTGAGTTGGTGCTCACTTCCCCTCTTTTCAAACAAACGTACTTAAGTATTATTGTTTCAAAAATTCAGCTTTTCAAACTATACATTATTTATCGTCAGACTTAGCTTTATGCAACTAACCCTCTGACTCTCATTGTTAAGCTAATGCATGAATATTATTTGCATATCTGTTCTCTGCGATTTCTTCGAGTACATTCAAAATACTCATAGTCATCAACCTGTCTTAAAAGCAAGGTCGAAGATGATCGAGATCTTGAGGAGGCTCGAGACCTCTTTGAGGAGTTCTTTGTGACCCTTTGCCTAAGGCTTCTTGGATGGCTTCAGTCTTTTGTGTTTTCGGTTTTAAGGTCCTCCCATTGTCGGTTTTGTAAGCCCAAGTTGGCAGACCTCTGTAAGCAAGCATGGACCATAAGGTATTGTTTAATGCAAGGTTTAATTTGTCTGCTTCATCTTTTATTTGACCATGTGGTTGTGATCACACCTATGTCGTTTTGTGCGAGCTAGCTTGGACTCCTAGGACTAGCTCAGTGCACTCAGTCAAGACCTCCAGGAGGTCTTTGAAGATCTCCTGGGAGGTCTAGATAGACCTCCCCTCTCGGAACCTGCGGGCGGTACTTGTAATACTACAAATTAAATTAATTGAGAAGAAATATATCAGAGAGAAGGATCAATTAGAAAAGTGTTTTAACAGAGAATAGAAGGGGGTTTCTGCAAAGCTTAGCCAACTTTGGTGGGGCTTCGCCCAATTGAATTGACCCAAGGTGGAGGGAGAGGCGTGGCCAAAACCCTAGGCGCCACCCCTCCTCCCACCCCTTGGCCGCCCTCCCTTTCTCCCACCCCTTAGCCGCCACAACCAGTCCTCCTGCGCCTCCTCCTGTAGCAAGCACAATGGCGCCATGGTGCAGTAGCATCCATCCCTACTACCTTTCCCTCCATTGCTGCTGTCCAAGAAGAGAAGGGGGGGAAGATCTCCATTGTGGTCGCCGATCAAGAAGAAGGGAGAAGGAGTGAGGGGAGAAGAGAGGGAAGGGGAGAGATCGCGGTCTCGGTACGTGATTTTCAGCAGTTCTTCAAGGGCAAGATCCGATCCCCTTCCGATTAGTCGATTATTTGATCATTAAGTTTTATCGGTAATTAGATCTGTTTGAGCAGAGTGGGTTGGCTGATGTTTTTGAGTAGTTTAACTGTAGAATTCGTTCTGGAAGTCTGCTAGAGATTTGTAGGCGACGTTGATACCTTTCCGTAGAGTACTAAATCACGTCATTTGGAGGAACGGTTCAAAAGTTATGAATTTTATAGTGTTACTGTTCTGCAAATCTGTCGGTATCCTGACAGTTTTTAGTAATCTGACTTAAGAGAATAGTTAAATGAAAAATTAGAGGAGCTCACTATAACGAAAGATGTAGATAATTTGGACAATTTTGTTGAAAGATATGATGGTTTTAATATTACTGTCCAGAAACCCGACGCGAATTAGGTGTTCTGTTAATTAGCTTGGTAGGGGTTGTAAATGGTCGAATCTAGAAGGCTCACCAAGTAGGTTTAGTTGGAGAATTTGATAACCTTTCTAGAAAGTCCAAGAACACCCCATTTGGACCTCTGTACTAAAAGATGTGAATTTTTTAATATGACTGTCCATAGAGGGGACAGATCGACATTGAGGAGTTGGAGTTGGGGTTGCGCTAGGAAGTATAGCGAGTTCATGTGTACTTCTAGTTGTGTTATTGGTCGATATTCTTTGTCTTAGGCGTTTGCTAAACTAATTGGTGTGGGGTTGGTCTGGGGCAGCACCCTCTTCACGTTCTCCATTCTCGCACGGTTGAGGCAAGTACTTGTTTGATAGTTTTATTATGAGTGGATGATCTTGTTTAGTTGTATTGTGAGTACATGTGTTATCCATGGATGCTAGACTATTATGAAAGTCAATGATCATGTTAATTAGTATTGTGAAAATATGTGTTTCTCATTGATGCTAGAATGTTATGAATGTCTGTGAGCATGAATGTTAGAAGTATGAATAAGTTTATTCATATGTGATATTGCTGCGAATGCATGATTATGATGATGTAAGGTTTTGTTTATATGCATCATGCTGATATATTGAAGACTTAGTCATGTGGTGACCAAGCATTATTTGAGGTCCCCGTCATGAATATGACGGGCTTATGGTCCTCACACTCGTGGAGTGTGGGCTTAGGTCCCCATACTTGTGGATTATGGGCAATGGTCCCTGTGCTAGATGGCACAGGCATGGGTATGCATCGATGGATGCATGCTCAGACACTGCAAAAAATGCAAAAGAAAAGAAAGAAAGTGCATTTGAGCATCTGACATAGCATGAGCACATAACATGTTTGTTATAGAGATTTGTGGATGGTTGTTGATGATTACAATTGTTTATGTTATTGTTGCCATTTATTGTACTTGTTGAGTCTTTGGACTCACTCTTGCTATTGTTGTGCTTTTAGGTACCCTTTACAAGAACGGCATACATGGGAGGGAATAAAACTTAGAGTGATTGCACAATGGCACGAACTACTCACACTTGAATTGATATAATGATAATTTAGTAATTGAGTAATTTGCTTAAAGAATTCTTTATGATTACTCCCTAAGCTTGGAATAATTTGTAACAGAGTTGATTAGACGATTATGGATGTCCTTTTGTTTATGCTTTAGTTGTTTAGCATGCTATGAATGATATAGTGATGATTAGCATAGTTTTGGATGTTTCTTGTTTATGCTGGATGTTGGATTATTTAACTATGTTATATTTAAATGTTGGGACCTTCAATTTAGTAACTAAACAAAGGAGGTTCTGCTGGACTTTAGAGAATTGTCTCAGTGTTAAAATGAATATAGTGTTAGTTTAGTAGCATTCCAGGCTCATGTTGGGCTGGGGTGTTACAGTACTACCGCTCCTTGGTGCGGTAGTACCGTATGCCTTACACTCATACACAAAAAAATTCGGTACTTTGCCCCGTCGATTGCATTTCGAGAGGAGGTCCTCACAAAGGTGGTATCGAGCCACAGTGGGTCAGGACATGGCCATAGGTAGAAAGGTCATTTTAGTTTGCTTCAAAAGCTATTTTCTAAATCAAACCAACTTTACAATTTGTTTGGTGGTTCCTTTTCTTATCTTGTCCTATGCTATACTTACCTTTTCACAATCTCTTCTTGTCTTATTCTACTTCATTCTTGTATTTTTCTTTGGTCCTGTTATCTTACCTCCTCTGGAACCTTGTTTTCAAATTTTAATTTGACCTCCTTGCCTCTGTAACCTCCATAAGGCCGACTTGGTAAGGCTAGGTTGGTAGTGATCCCTTTTTAATCTCAGTTACGTTTAGCTTGGTCATTAGGACCTCTGTTTGTAGTTTTATTGTTTCTTTTTAAGCCTTTTTGGGCTTTTGTTTTTGAGTCTAGCCGTGTCACCCCTAATAGAATAATCCATCTCCCCCCCCCCCCGGCTCTAACTTATCTTTATGCTATTCCCTCTTATCTATTATGCTTTCTTTCTTATCTATTAAACCAGAGAGATTTTGGTGCAGATGGTTCAAACTCGGCAATCAACAAGTCAGAATGAGCCCTCAGAACAGTTGCCTCCACCACCACCTCCTCCAGTGTCAGTGGCAAACCCAGGTTTTGGGCAGTTCATGGCAGCACAAGCTCAAATGATGAGTTCTATAATGTAAAACATGAACTAAATGATGGCCCAACAAAGCCAAACGACCACTGCCTTGCTTGCCATGATGAGCGAAGCGATAGCGGCGGTTGTCTTGCCACCTCCTCTCGGTTCATCCCACCAAGGTTGTCGAGTTTATGAAGACTCGTCCAACCACCTTCTCAAGCTCCCCGAGCCTTTGGATCGCAGACGATTAGGTTTGAGATCAAGCGAGAAAAAATTTGGATATTGCCCGCCGTGAAGATAGAGAGAAGGCCTTGTTTGCATCACACCAATTGGAAGGTCCTGTTTCGCCAATGGTGGGATACCTTTTGTGCCTCTCATGTTGACCGTAGAGGATCACATGGGCTGAGTTTGTGACTTTTTGCCATTCCCATGTCACGATGGGAAGGTTGAGATGAAGAAAAATGAGTTTGGGACCTTAAACAGGGCAACATGACTGTGAGTGAGTATCTTACCAAATTCACTCAGCTGTCACGTTATGCCCGTGAAGATGTTGCCACTGATGATACACGCCAAAAGCGTTTTAAGCGAGGTCTCCACCCCAGCCTGAAAGTTCAAGTCATTGGCAATGACTATCCCGATTTTCAGCACATGGTAAATAAAGCTTTGCTCATTGAAGAATCTCGCAGGGAGCTTTCCGAGGCTTACAAGAGAAAGATGTCACCCTCCAGCGCTCAGCAAAGACCTCCTCAGCGTGTCAAGACTTTTGTGCAGCACCAACCTAGGCACCAAGGACCTCCTGGACCTCCCAAGACCCTTGCCAAGACCTCCCGTTCAGCTGTTCTAGGTCAACGACGCAACACTAGCAGCATCAATCAGCTCTCAAAGTCCTCTCCAGCAGCAGGGATCACTTGTTTCAAGTGCCATCAAGTGGGACATTATGCCAGCCAATGCTCATAAAGGACTCAAGCAACCGCTGGGACCTCCTCTTTAGGACCTCCCCCTGCTAGAACCTCCCAGCAAGACACAGGACCTCCTCAAGCTAGGACCTCTCAATCTTTTAGAAGGGGTCGTATGAACCATGTAGCCGTAGAGGAAACCCAGACCTCCTCAGAGGTTGTACTAGGTATGTTCCTAGTAAATTCAGTGCCAGTTGCAGTTTTATTTGATTCTGGAGCTTCACATTCGTTCATTTCTCGGAGTTTTGTTGCCAAGCACCAATTTCAAGTTATTGCTCTTAAATCTACCTTGTTGGTTCAATCACCCGGTTCGGACCTCAGCATGAACCAGGGTTGTCCACAAGTTAAATTGGTTATAGAGGGAGTAGAATTCTTGGCCAACCTTATCCTTTTAGACACAAAGTCTTTAGATGTGATCTTGGGTGTGGATTGGCTTGCAAACCACCATGCAATGTTGGATTGCAGTGGTAAGAGCATCTATTTGACCAGCCCTAGTGGTGTCATAGTGAAGTTTGAAGCCTCCTCAGAAAAGCTTAAAGGAGCTCTAGCTTGTAGTGCCCAAGTTCTAGCCTTGAAAGATGTCCCTGTGGTCCGAGATTTTGCAGATGTGTTCCCTAACGAGCTCCCAGGCATGCCACCAGATAGAGATCTTGAGTTTGTGATTAACCTTGTTCCAGGGACCTCCCCCATCTCCAAATGACCTTATAGGCTCCATGTTGATGACCAAGTGGAGTTGAAGCTGCAGATTGAAGACATGTTGAGCAAAGGTTTCATTAGACCTAGCTCCTCACCTTGAGGAGCTCGGTGGATATTGTGGCCAAGAAGGATGGTACTCAAAGAATGTGTGTGGACTCTGGAGCTCTCAACGACGTCACTATCAAGAACAAGTATCCTTTGCCCATAATTGATGATTTGTTTGATCAGTTGAAGGGAGCTGCAGTGTTTTCAAAGATAGATTTGAGGTCAAGATACCACCAGCTTAAGATTCGCCAAGAAGACATCCCCAAGACAGCTTTTTCAACTAGATATGGGCCGCTTTGAGTTCTTCGTTATGTCTTTTGGGCTGACCAATGCCCCTACTTATTTCATGAATTTGATGAATAGAGTATTTATGGAGTATCTTGACAAGTTTGTCATTGTCTTTATTGACGACATCCTTGTGTATTCCCGAAGTGAAGAAGAGCATGCAAAGCACCTCTTTTCGGTTTTAGAGAAGCTTAGAGCTCACCAACTCTTTGCAAAGTTTAGTAAATGTGAGTTTTGGTTGAAGGAAGTGGTCTTTTTAGGACATGTCTTTGTCCAAAATGGAGTCTCTGTCAACCCCAAAGAAGGTCCAAGACGTGCTCAATTGGGAACCTCCAAAGTCGAGGCCTCGAGTCCGAGTTTTCTTGGCATGGCGGTATTATAGAAGGTTTATTGAAGGTTTTTCTAATAGCAAGACCTCTCACTCAGCTATTGAAGAAGGAAAAGAAGTTCTTATGGACATCTGATTGTGAACAAAGCTTTCAAGAGCTCAAGAGAAGGTTGACCTCTGCACCAATTTTGATATTGCCAGATGTCTGAAAAGACTTTGAATTCTATTGTGATGCATCAAAGTAAGGACTTGGCTGTGTCTTGATGCAAGAAAGAAGAGTGGTAGCCTATGCCTCCCGACAATTGAAGCCTCATGAAGCCAATTACCTAACTCATGACCTAGAGCTAGCTGCTGTGGTGCATGCTTTGAAGATTTGGCGCCGCTATCTCATTGAAAACCGATGTGAAGTCTACACAGACCACAAGAGCTTAAAGTATATTTTTACCCAAGCTGATTTGAATATGAGGCAAAAAAGGTGGTTAGAGCTGATTAAAGACTACAATCTTGGAATTCATTATCACCCCGGCAAGGCCAACGTGATAGCTGATGCTTTAAGTAGAAAGGTTTATAGCAGTACCTTGATGGTCAAAGAAAGTCAACCTATTTTGTATGAGGAATTCCAGAAACTCAGACTTGAGATAGTTGAAGAAGGGTTTTTGGCAACTTTAGAAGTGCAGCCCAACCTGCAAAGATAGATTAGGGCAGCTCAAGTTGAAGATGCAGTCATTCAAGAAATCAAGGCCAACATGAGAAAAGGGAAATCTTTGAGGTTTTCAGAAGATGATCAAGGGACCGTATGGTTTGACAAGAGGCTATATGTGCCAAATAACATGGAACTCAAGAAGATTTTACTAAAAGAAGCCCATGAAGCACTGTATTCCATTCACTCTGGAGCTACAAAGATGTATCAAGACATCAAGGAGATGTACTGGTGGTCTAGTATGAAGAGAGAAATTGCAGAATATGTGGCCAAATGTGATACTTGTCAAAAAGTTAAGGCCGTGCACCAAAGACCTCCTTTTGGTGCCCTTGCCCATACCCGAGTGGAAATGGGAAGAGGTAGGGATGGACTTTATAACTGGTCTACCCTGGACCCAGGTTGGTTTTGACTCTATATGGGTCATTGTAGATCGCCTAACCAAAATGGCTCACTTTATTCCTGTGAAGACCACCTATTCTGGAGACAAATTGGCAGAAATCTACATGGCAAAAGTTGTGTGTTTGCATGGTGTCCCAAAGAAAATAGAATCAGACAGGGGATCTCAGTTCACCTCCAAGTTTTGGCAAAAGCTACATGATGTTATGGGCACAGACCTCAATTTCAGCACAGCTTATCACCCACAAACTGATAGACAAACCGAAAGGATCAACCAAGTACTTGAGGACATGCTAAGAGCTTGTGCTCTGGAAAGGCAAGGAAGTTGGGACAGAATATTACCCTATGTTGAGTTCTCCTACAATAACAGCTATCAACCAAGCCTCCGGATGTCTCCTTTTGAAGCTCTTTATGGAAGAAAATGTAGAACACCCTTGTACTGGACGGAGACTACTGAAGGACAAGTTCTTGGACCAGACCTGTTGAAGGAAGCTGAAGACCAAGTGAAGTCAATAAGGGGAAAGTTGAAGACTGTACAAACCAGACAAAAGAGCTATGCCGACAATAGACATCGAGATTTAGCCTTTACTTCAAAAGATCAAGTATACCTCAAAGTGTCACCTCTCAAAGGAATGCAACGATTCAGGATCAGTGGAAAGCTAGCTCCAAGATTCATTGGACCTTTTCCAGTTCTCGCCCGAAGAGTTGAAGTGGCCTACAAGATAGATCTTCCCCCTCAGCTTGCTGGAGTGCACAATGTGTTCTATGTCTCTCAGTTGAAGAAGTGCTTAAGAGTGCCAGAAGAGCAAATGCCCATGGAAGCTATGGATCACCAAGAAGACCTCACCTGCAAGGAACAACCCATCAAGATCTTGGATGTGTCCGAGAGAGTCACAAGGAACAAGACCATCAAGCTTTGCAAGGTGCAATGGTGCAATCACACTGAAGCAGAAGCAACTTGGGAGCGCGAAGAGGACCTCAAGAAGGAGTTCCCGCACCTATTCTCTAGCTAACCTGAATCTCGGGGTCGAGATTCCCTTAAGGGGTGAAGGTTTGTAACGTCACGTTTTTTTCCTAAGAGTTCTTGCCGTTTTCAAAGCTAAAAGGAACCATTCGGTTTATTCGCCTGCTCAAGCTTAACTTGGGATTTTAGAAATTTGCGAGTTTAACCTAACCTAACCAAACCTCAACTAAGCCTTTTGGTTCGTGTTCCTGGTCCTTTTGAGGTTCTCCGGTGCTCTCTGGTTTTAGCTCTTTTTCTTTTGCGTGCTCTGAGTGCCTTTTGTTTTAGCCCTCTCTCGACCTCCTCTCGTGTTCATAGGACCTCTTTTAAGTCCGCCGACCTCCTCTCAGGCTCATAGGACCTCATTGGAGATTCTTTGGACCTCCTCTGAGTTTGGATCTTTCCATCTCTTTTAATCTAGATTTCCTTTGTTTGTTTGAATCTCTTTAAGGTTTAGACCTCCCTCCCTGTTTGAATTTATCTTTGGTTCTGACCTCTTTTCGTTTGGGTCACAACTACCCCGTGGTTCTCTGCCCGGGTTTGTGTTTCAAACCCTTTTGTTTTTCACATAGTCAAGCTAGGCTTAGTTTGCCCTGCGCTGGATCTCCTCCTGCCCAGACCTCCATTGTGGGTCTAGGACCTCCCCCTTGTTTGTTTGGACCTCCTCGTGTCCTTCAGGACCTCTCTATGTCCTCTAGGACCTCTCGAGAGATCTTGACCCTCGGACCTCTTGTGAACTGTGAGCAGATCTTTTAGACCTCCTGTCCATAGGACCTCCTCGTGTCTTTTGGTCCTAATGTTCTTAGGACCTCCTCATGTCTTTTGGTCCTAATGTCCTTAGGACCTCCTCGCGTCTTTTGGACCTCCTGTCCTTAGGACCTCCTCGCGTCTTTTGGACCTCCTGTCCTCAGGACCTCCCTATTGTCTTAAGGACCTCCTACCCTCAAGATCTCCTTGTGGTTAGGACCTCCATTAGAGGACAGGACCCCTGGTCTTTTGCAAAGACCTCCCTTGCGGCTGAGACCAACCGTTTGACTGATCTGTTTTCTTGAGTTTGACTAGCCCCACTTGTCAGCCTTGCTCTGTGCGCATTTAAAGGCCGTTGTATCACATTAAATGCAGTCACATCTGGGGGTACTTCTTTTTATTCTTTTGGTGACCAACCCTGTCCTAACCTTGTCCTAGCTACCACCGATCATTGACACGTTTTGCTCTATCCCTTGCTGTCTCTCCAGCAGCTCCGGCTATAAATAGCCTGGGCATGCCTCCCTTTCCCACCTTTTTGCTCATTTCCAATCTCCTTGCCCTCGCTGGTTCTCTCCACGTTCAAGACCTCCCCAAGGAGCTCCCGAGGCTATGCTGAGCCTTTGCTTTCTGGTTTTGGCTGAGTTGATTTGAGCTTTCTTTTTAAGTCTTCTTTTAAGGTCCTTGCTTGAAGTTGGTTTGCTTATTTGGTTCTTTGACGAATGTGTAGATCTCGCGTTTGAGGAGGAGTTCTTGGACCCAGCGGTGTCTACTAAAGGTTCACCACTGCTCAACGGAGGCAAGTCGCAGACCTTTGACCATATTGAGCCTAACTTCTCAAATGTACTTTGCTTTACTTAATCATGCATGGCTATTTTTATAAGAAATGGTTTGGGGCAGTAGTTATTCTCCTACTTGACAATATGCCTCCTTGGACAATTGTATCCGACATGTTGACATGATCCTCTTGGACGCCTTAAGTTGGGTATTTTAGTTGGCATTGTTTGGTATTGCCAACATGGGACCGTATGTATATGCTTAGTTTTTCTTGTAGAACTGGGGGTATTGGCAATCACGTTCCTTCTCTAATAACTTGACTAATGGAACTATGGAATTTGTGGTTGGCGCCACTGTTGAGCAACTATGGTGGGACGCCATAGTTGTGTTGATTGTGGTGCGAGACCACGTTGTTAAAATCTTGCGTGCCAAGACTAGGGCAAGTGATCGTGTAGTAAAGGGGATGCTCTTCGCACACTGGGATGTGGAGCTTGGTGAACCCAAAGTGCTTTCTTGCTCGCACAAGTGATCGTGCAGTAAAGGGGATGCTCTTCGCACTCTGGGATGTGGAAGCCTTGCCTGAGCAGCAATTAAGGACTTAACTTTGTGTTCTATGGATCTGGGCCTCTAAGTGCAACCACAAGATCTTTTCATGGGGATGGTCTGGGCCGAATAATTAGTGATGTCTTGACCTGGTTCTGTTGTGGTGGTGCGTGCTGATTCGCATGGTGCAAGAGGGGGCCAGGTTCCTTTTACAGACGGCGAAACCTTAGTGGGCGTGTCGGTCAGACCAAGCTTTGTAAAGGCCTTGTCGTGTTTCTAGATCGCCACCTTCTAAGTGAGTAAGGGTTTCGACGGAACCCGCCCCGCTAGAGAGGTCGTGAATTGTGGGTAAAGTTGTACACCTCTGCAGAATATCAATCTATTCGAATAGCCAAGTCCTTGGTCATGGACATGCCCGGTGAAAATGGTGCAAGGGGTAGACTTCTCAAAAATTGGTGTTCCATGGCTGGCTTGAGATGTCTATAGGTACTCTGGGTGGCTCCGATTGCTTGTGACATCCTTAGTTGGTCGTGGAGGTCTTGTGAACCCTAGGGTGGTCCAATGAGCTCCTGAGTGGGTGGTCAGGGGAGATCTTGGAGTCCTAGGGAGGTCTTTGGGAACTCTGGAGCTGGTGCTCCAGAGAGATCTTGGGAGAGGTCCTGGTCGTAGGTGCGACCAGACCTCCCCCAAGAGGTCTTTGGGAACTCTGGAGCTGGTGCTCTAGGGAGGTCTTGGGAGAGGTCCTGGTCGTAGGTGCGACCAGACCTCCCCCAGGTGGCTTGGGGAGTGAGTTGGTGCTCACTTCCCCTCTTTTCAAACAAACGTACTTAAGTATTATTGTTTCAAAAATTGAGCTTTCCAAACTATACCCTTATTTACTGTCAGACTTAGCTTTGCGCAACTAACCCTACAGCTCTCATTGTTAAGCCAATGCATGAATATTATTTGCATATCTGTTCTCTGCGATTTGCTGAGTACATTCAAAGTACTCATGGTGTCAACCCTGTGTTAAAAGCAGTGGTCGAAGATGATCAAATGCAGGGAGGCTCAGACCTCTTCGAGGAGTTCTTTGACGACCCGGCTGCCTAAGGCTTGCCGGATGGCTTCCAGTGCTTTTGTGTTTTCGGTTTTTGTGGTCCTCCCATTGTCAGTTTTGTAAGCCCAAGTTAGCAGACCTCTGTAAGCAAGCATGGGCCATAAGGTCTTGTTTAATGCAAGGTTTAATTTGTCTGCTTCATCTTTTATTTGACCATGTGGTTGTGATCACACCTATGTCGTTTTGTGCGAGCTAGCTTGGACTCCTAGGACTAGCTCAGTGCACTCAGTCAAGACCTCCAGGAGGTCTTTGAAGATCTCCTGGGAGGTCTGGATAGACCTCCCCTCTCGGAACCTGTGGGCGTACTTGTAATACTACAAATTAAATTAATTGAGAAGAAATATATCAGAGAGAAGGATCAATTAGAAAAGTGTTTTAACAGAGCATAGAAGGGGGTTTCTGCAAAGCTTAACCAACCTGGGCTGGGGCTTCTGGCCCAATTGAATTCGGCCCAAGGTGGATGGGAGAGGGCAGCCGGCCAAGACCCTAGGCGCCACCCTCCTCCCACCCCTTGGCCGCCCCCTCCCTTTCTCCCACCCCTTAGCCGCCACAACCAGTCCTCTCCCACGCCTCCTCCTCAGAAAGCAAGCACCTCAGAGCGCCATGGTACGGTAGCATCCATCCCCTACTACCTTTCCCTCCATTGCTGCTGTCCAAGAAGAGAAGGGGGGAAGATCTCCATTGTGGTCGCCGATCAAGAAGAAGGGAGGAGTAAGGGGAGAGATCGCGGTCTCGGTACGTGATTTTCAGCGGTTCTTCAAGGGCAAGATCCAATCCCCTTCCGATTAGCCGATTATTTGATTATTAAGTTTTATCGGTAATTAGATCTATTTGAGCAGAGTGGGTTGGCCGACGTTTTTGAGTAGTTTAACAGTAGAATCCGTTCTGGACGTCTCCTAGAGATTTGTAGGCGACATCGATACCTTTCCGTAGAGTACTAAATCACGTTATTTGGACGAACGGTTCAAAAGTTATGAATTTTATAGTGTTACTGTTCTGCAAATATGTCGGTATCCTGATAGTTTTTAGTAATTTGACTTAAGAGAATAGTTAAATGAAAAATTAGAGGAGCTCACTATAACAAAAGATGTAGATACTTGCTTGGTTTCTTGCCTTGATCTTACTTGCTGTGACATGTGGGAACCCATCTAGGATCATCTTGATCATCAATCACCCACGAGCAAGTCTCTAGATCATATTTTGTTTTTGACTTGTTTTGGAGACACCTTCGTTCAAACTGAAAAAGATAGGAATTTTTGCATGGATCTGTGCGATCCTCGATTGGAATAGGTTCCTAATATCTTTTAGAAGGTGTGTCTCAAGTTTCGTGGATTTTGCCCGCATAGATCAAAAGTTAGACCGATTTGAGTTTTGGTTTTCGGGTTGTTTCCATTTTTCAAGATCAAAGCGATCAAACCGCCTTCAACGCCGGCCGACTGGTAGGCTGCGTTAGATCATGGTTTACACGGTCGAGACCGCCTCCGGCCCGACCACGCAATCAACGCCGATCTGACCGCCCATCTAGGGTTTGAGCTCCGTGTTGGTGAAACTGGTGTTGAATCCATTCAAAGTGAAAAAGTGAGCGTGCTCCTATTCACCCCCCCCCTCTAGTCGCCTTTTCAGTCCAATAGAAGGATTTCATCACGCGCCGTATCAGCCCTCTGAAGAAGAGGGCTTATCCAATGTGGAGGTACTCTGGGTTGAAAGACCCGACCAGGGACTACGAGAAGGGTAAGTAAACTTCAAGCTTAGCTTTTTTGCTATTGATTTTGATTTAGGCTTTATTGAAAGTTTCCTTATCCCTGTAGACCTCTCACAAGAGGAGATTGAAGCTTGGGTCAAGCTTATCTGTGAGAAACCCCCAGCCCATGTGGTGGCGCCTCCAATCTTGGCTGACATGTCCCTAGAGGACAAGGTGGAGTGCCTAAAGGTAATCGAGAGTTGATTTCATCTTTAGGACTTTGTAGTCATAGAAGAACATATGACTAGGTACTGATCATAGGAAGGCTTACGATCAGGTTTTGGTCGTAAAAAAACTTACGACCAGGGGGCTGTCGTAGAAAAGCTTACGATATGATGATGGTCGTAGAAGAACTTACGACTACTTTATAATATCTCTCTTTCTGATTTCTACAGAAAGTAGGCATGGAGAGAGCCGTCAGGATGACAAAGAGGTCGAACTGATGGTCGTCGGTGCAACTGTAGTAGAGCAACTTGTTTCTCCCCCGCCAAGAGGTGTCAGCTCATTCAAGTCGTGGACAAAGGAGGCTCAAGCTTGAGTTCTTTTGATCCAACTAGACCCTTCGCAAAATTTGCGACAGATCTGGCCACTACAGCAGAGACTGCAGCCGGAGTGGTTGAACCTCTCAAGTGCAAATCCCCCAAGACTGAGGTACCTTTCTATTACGACAATAAGACTTTCATAGTTTCTGCTTCCTGTGGCTTTGTCAACCGACTAGAAAAGGAGAACTGGAAGAGTTTTATGTCTTTTGTGAAGGAAACTGCTGCGCCAGCAGTACCTGTGGTCGAGGGTAATGATGTCCTTGAGGCAGTCAAGACGGGTCTCGACCGCCCGGAGAGCCAAGAGGCTCAAGGAGGGATGGTGCTCGATCAAGACCCACGATCAGACGTGGTCGTGGCTGTTCCTCAACTTGAGTCTCGACCAGACATGGTTGAGAAAAAGTCGAAGAAACCTTCCTTAGGGAGGGTATTTTCCAAGCTCAATATCAAGTCTGGCACTACAAGGTATGTAAAAGAGACAAAAGTGTAAGAACAACATTTACCTTTTGCTTTTTACTACCTAATTGTGCTTTCGTTTTTATAGTTTTAGCCCAGTTTCTCTCACCATCAAAGACATTCTTGTCAAAGAACCCACTGCTGTTCGTCCGACAGACGGGGGAATGATAGTGGCGGTAGTCGAAGGGTCGTCCACCGTCCGAGTGACGGAAGGTGTCGTTAGTGCTGAAGTGGCTACGACTAGCGGGCTGGTCGTAGAACCAGGGGTGAAGATGGTGGCGGCGGAGACATCCGGCCATAGGGGTGAAATATCCCGTCACCGTGCTGGGAAGAAAGTCGCCGCGATGATCTTCCCGCTTCCAAGGCCAAGATGTCGATGCCGCCATCCAAGGAGAAAAAGAGTTCGAGCTCTTCGATCACTCCTTTGGGTTCTTCACTCCGCCACCGCTAGGCTCCGTAGCGCTCAGATCTCGTGATCGCTCTCACCCTAAGGACATTCCCAACATAGGGACGCTGGCGACGAGCGCCTTGAAAGGGTATGGTGGAACCGAGTCGATGAGATTGATGAACTGAGGAACCCCACGAGGGTGGTATCTTCTTTTGCTCAGACTGCCATGAGTGTAAGTACCTGAAGTTTAGTATTTACATATATGCCTTTTGACCCTTCTTACTGCCTTTCTTTATGTAGAATTCGTTGGAACAGATTGTCACTGTTGCTGAATACCACATGCAACTTGTCCAACTGCAGCAAGATAAAGCGCTACTCTGTGAGCAGGCGGAGAGGTGGTAAGTTACTGCTTTTCGTAGTCTTTTATGTTTCGACCACTTACACAACACTTGCGGGGTTTGTCGTAGAAGATCTTATGACTAAGTACTAGTCTAGAAGAGCTTATGACCAATGTATTGTCGTAGAAAAACTTACGACTAGATCTTGGTCGTAGAAGAACTTACGACTGCTCGTTTGGTGTTGACGTCTACTCTTTCCCTTTGCAGGTTTAAGAGTGACAAGAAGACCTTAGCTGATTTTCTCGACTATGAGAAAGCCGAGACGAAAAAGCTAAAGGAGGAGATTGAAGACCTCCAGAAGAAGCTTCATGAGGCAAACTCTGCAAACCAAAAGTTGCAGGGACGACTAAGCGGTAAGTGCTGAACTTAAGACCACCTTCAACCTTCTTTTCTTTCTCTGAATCTTTTTTCTTTTCAGAGAAAGACTAAGAGGTCCAAACATGGGAGCAGCGCTACCTCAAGGACACTGCCGCTCAAGCCAATGAAGTCAAGAAGTTAAATTCTCAATTAGTTGGTAAGCAAATCATCTTGTCGAGTAGTTAGTAACTCATAAGATAATGAACGGAAAAAAGAGCAAGACAAAGAATTGAAGTTAAGTTAATAACTTTATCCTAGCCCCCGACTATTTGCTTGGTTTATTTAGATAAACCAAGTAAATAGTGTTTAAATGGGTTTTCTTAAAAAGAGAGGTTTAGCTAACTTGTAGTTTTTCAATCACGATTATCTTGCACTGGTCGAAAGAGTAGGAACGAGTTGACACTAGGAAGTTCCTTCTAGTGGGCAGGACCACGTGTAGAGAGAAAAGGCTTCGACTAGGTGATGTTACCATCTCCGACCAGAATAATCAAATCAAGAACGGTCAACTTGGGTTAGATAAATGTCTGGAGTTCCTTAAAAAATTTGTTCTAATTATTTCAATGCACTCAGTAGGTTTGCTCTGGTAGCGAGAGTTAGAAACAGGACGACGCTAGGAAATTCCTTCTAGTGGGAAGGACCACATGCAGAGGGAAAAGTATTCGACTAGGTGTTGCAACTTCCTCCGACCAGTTAAAACAAACCGAGTTTACTGAAAGTAGTCGAGCAAATTTAAAAAGTATACTTGGCTTAATTTATTTTTCAAAAAGATGAATGAAGAAATAAACTAAGGTACTTAGAGTCGGCTTGACATTATTTCGACCATATTTTGAACCCAAACTCTTTGTGTTGGTAGCAAAAAGGGAGGAACAAGTTGACTCTAGAAAGTTCCTTCTCGTGGACGAGACCACATGCAGAGAG
Source organism: Phyllostachys edulis (assembly GCA_036346405.1). Classification (NCBI taxonomy): domain Eukaryota; kingdom Viridiplantae; phylum Streptophyta; class Magnoliopsida; order Poales; family Poaceae; genus Phyllostachys; species Phyllostachys edulis. Next base: position 41,302,297 of record CM070547.1, on the reverse strand, counting down.
GAAAGGCTTCGACTAGGTGATGTTACCATCTTTTCGACCAGTGTAAAGATGAACTGGGTACTGGTCGTATGATGTCTTACGACCAGTGTATTGTCGTGGAAACGCTCACGACTAGGAACTGGTTGAAGGCGGACCTTCGACCACGGTATGGTGGAAAGAATTGTCAAAGCACTACTCAAAGTAAGACAATAAAGATAGAAAGAACCTGATACTTTATTGAATGGTTGGTCATTTACACGTAGAATTTGCGTAACTGGTCGATATTCCAAGAATTAGAGAGAATCCGACCGTCTTCCATTGCTAGTCGTACCGAACCTGGATGCATAACTTCGATCACTGTGTAAGGAACTTCCCACTTGGGGGAAGTTTGTTCCGATTAGACTGGGATTGAATATTCCTCAATACCAAGTTACCTACAACAAGGCTGCGAGGTTGGACCTTACGATCGTAGTATTTACGCAGGGCTTGCTGGTAGACTGCTGAACGGATTAAGGCCTGATTTCTCCTCTCTTCGAGCAGGTTAATGTCATCCACTCAAAGTTGTTCTTGGGTTGAGTCATTGAAACTCTCGACCCTTATTGACCTAATCTTCAGTTCTGACGGAAGCATGGCTTTGGCACCAAAAACTAGGAAAAAAGGTGTTTACTTTGTTCGATTTGCAGCCGTCTGAATCGCCCATAATATCGAGGGTAATTTTGTATCCAAGCCCCCGAGCACTTAACAAGCCGGGTCAAGACTCGAGTTTTGATTCCTCGCATTATTTTGCCATTCGCCGCTTGATCGCCCCATTGCTTTGGGGATGGGCGACAGAGGCGTAACAGAGCTTAGTACCCAACTCGTCACAAAATTCCTGAAATTTTGCACTCGAAAATTGTTTACCATTATCTGTGATTATTCGACTTGGGACTCCAAATCGAGTAATCATGCTTCTCATCATGAACCGTTTTGCGGCTTCCGTTGTTATCCCAGTCATAGGTTCGGCTTCGATCCATTTTGTGAACGTATCAATAGCCACAAAAAGGAACTCGAAGCCCCCTGGAGCCCTTGAGTACAGTCCTAGGATATCGAGACCCCAAGTCGCAAAAGGCCAAGATAGAGGAATTGTTTGTAATGCCTGAGCCGGTTGGTGTATTTTCCTGCTATGAAACTGGGATTGTACACATTTCTAAACCAACTCTTTAGCATCGTAGAGGGCTGTTGGCCAGTAAAATCCTTGTCGAAAGGCTTTTCTGACCAACGTTCTATAGGAAGCATGAGTTCCACAGATGCCCCCATGAATGTCGTGGAGGAGGTTTAGTCATTCTCTCTGCAGTATGCATCGCATGAGTACCCCTTGAGTGCCTCGTTTATAGAGGACTCCTTTGACCAAAGTATACATTTTGGCCTTCGTAATAAACGACGGTTTCGAGATCGCCATCTGCACGGAACCCATCTGAAGATACTTATAGATGGGATCCATCCAAGTATCCTCGTATTCTAGAGAGGTTGTTTCAATAGGAGATATCTCTGGTGTGTCCACTAGAGATGGCTTCTGGAGTTGCTCCAAGAAGACTCCCTTTGGTACTTGTGATCGGGAAGAAGCTATCTGAGCAAGCTGGTCCGCAAGAAAATTATCCTTTCGAGGGATGAATTGTACCTCAAAATCGGAAAAATGCTTTTCAAGCTTTCAAACCTCCGATAAGTACCGAGACATGGCTCAAGTTAGAGCACCGTACTTTTTTCCGACTGATTCACAACTAGTTGAGAGTCTCCTCTCACGAGTAGTCGCTTAATCACGAAGCGCTTTTTATACTCGTATGCCGCCTAGTAAACCTTCAGATTCGCCATGTTGTTAGTGGCTTGAAAGTTTAAGCGATGGCATACTTTAAGGTCTCTCCGCTTAGAGATTCCAGATCACTGACCCGAGCCACTTAAAGTAAGTGACCCGTCAGTACAACATCCATCGGTCGTGGGTATCGATTGGGGATCCCAACAGTTCAGATTTGTCCATTCGACGACAAAGTCTCGCCAAGATCTCGATTTAATGGCCGCTCAGACACAAAATGGAGGTCAAACCGCCCAAGTTCTATCGACCATTTAGTCTTATGCCCCATCGCTTCCCTATTTTGAAGGATCACTCCTAAGGAAACTCGATTTACACAATTATCTTGTGCACCTGAAAATAATACCGCGGTTTCCTCGAAGACATAAGGAGAGCATAGAGAAGCTTTTGGACCTGAGAGTAACGCTCCTTAGGTCCGTGCAAAACATCACTTACGTAGTACACTGGTCGTTGAACATTTTCATGTTCTACGACTAGTACTGTGCTCACTGCCTGTGGCGTGACAGTTAGATAAATTAAAAGCGTCTCTTTTGGTTTCGGGGAAACCAGAACAGGAGCACTCATAAGATATTTCTTGACATCCTTGAAGGCAGCGTTTGCCTCTTCCGACCACTTGAAACCCTCGTGCTTCCTTAGAAGTTTGAAGAAAGGTAGTCCTTTTTCTCGCAGACGTGCTATGAAACGACTTAAAGCCGCCATACACCCTGTGAGCTTTTGGACTTCTTTGTTCGTGGTTGGAGGGCGCATTTGAACAATGGTTTTTATCTTTTCGAGATTTGCTTCGATCCCTCGTACAGAGACCAGGAATCCAAGCAATTTTCCCGAAGAGACTCCAAACACACACTTCTTAGGATTAAGTTTCAAGCGGTGTTTTCTGAGGTTGTCAAATGTCTCCTGCAAGTCTGAAACATGATCAAGCCGTTTGATGCTTTTTACGACTAGTTCATCAACATAAGCTTCCAAATTTCGGTCTAGCTGAAGTGAAAAAGTCAATTGCATCAAACGTTGAAAAGAAGTGCCAGCATTTTTTAGATCCAATGGCATTTTGACATAGCAAAATGTACCAAATGAAGTAAGAAATGCGGTCTTCTCTTCATCTTCTAGACACATATTAATCTGATAGTAGCCAGAATATGCATCTAGAAAACTTAATGTTTCGCAACCAGCAGTAGAGTCAACCTACTGATCAATACGAGGTAAAGGGAAATCATCTTTTGGACAAGCATTATTAAGATTAGTGAAATCTACGCACATTCGCTACTTGCCGTTAGACTTCCTAACAATTGCAGGGTTGGCCAACCACTCTAGGTGGTCGACTTCTCTTATAAAGCCTGCTTTAAGTAGCTTGTCCAATTCTGACCTTATAGCATCTCATCAATCAGGGGCAGATCTCTGTAATTTTTGTTTTACGGGTACTTTGTCAGGCCGTAGAGCTAGCCTATGCTCGATCTATCCCCGATGCGAATAGTCTTCGAGGGCTCCTCCTGATCCATGGGAACCTCTTTGACTTGGTCATTCGGCTTGGGCGCAGCTTTAGGCTTTGAGTGCTTGGTCGAAGGCTGCCCATTTTCTTTTCGAGCTGGTATCTGACCCACTATTTCGAGGGATCAACGGTCACACATATGTGCCATCTTCTTATCATAATGAATTGTGATTACTCCTTTGAGACCTGGCATCTTAAGACATTGATACCCACAATGAGTTGCCATTAAGAATTTTGCCAAAGCTGATCGTCCGAGTATGGCGTTATATGCCATATCGAAATCAACCACATCAAAGGAGATCTTCTCCATCCTGAAATTACTTGGTGAACCAAATGTTAAAGGAAGAGAAACATAACCAATGGGTTTGGCCGAAGACCCTAGTATAATACCATGAAATGAATATCTTACCGGTCTTACCTTGGTCCTGGGGACATGCATTTCGTCCAGGGTGTTTGTAAACAAAATGTTCAACGAACTACCACCATCAATGAACACTCGATTTACTCAATAGTTGTTGATGGTGGGTTCGACCACGATCGGAAATTGACCTAGTCGAGTCGAAGGGACCGGCTAGTCAACCTTCTCGAAAGAGATGGTGACTTCCGACCACTTCGGCAACTTATTGACAAGAGGAGGATCAATGGAGTTTACCTCGCGTTCAACTGTCTTAAGCTGTTGTTTTGATTCGTATGCCGATGATCCTCCAAAGATGTGCTCGATGGTGTGCTCGGGATCTTGAAACGGCATGTCCTCGTTGTCTTCCGACTGTGTACGACCACAAGCTTGCCCTACCTCCTTTCCGGAGCGATGGTAGGTGCCCTGGAAATTGGCCAGCAATCCATCACAGAGATGTTGCCACGAGTAGATCGACTCGACTGGTTGGTTTATGTGAGACCCCCGGGGTATTTAGCTCGTAATGCTTAGTCTTCCAATTGACCCTAGCATCACAAACAAAATACCCTGTGCATCGGGACAATGTGTACCTCCTAGAAGTGCGGTACACACACCCTTTTACAAAATCATGCATCAATTCCATGCAAGCATAGAATCGAAGCAAGAACTTAATTAAACAAAAGACATACATAATAGAGTTCTACAAAAGGGCCGACCGCCAAATCACAAGCTAAAGAGCTAAATAAACAAATGAAGCAAAGCCATACGACGGTTTTAAGCCCACAAGGCAAACCGACCGCCGCCAACCTAGTCGCCAAAGTCGAAGTCCGTCTCACGATAGTCAATCCTCGGGGATCAACTTCTCTCTGAATAATTTAAGCAATGCAAATGAGTATAAATATGTACTCGCAAGACTTACAAGTAATGTACTTATACATAACTACATGCAAGCTTTATTCAAAGGAGAAGGTCAGAGGTTTATTTTCAAAGATAAAGCAAGTTTTCCTTTGCAATAATGTAGTAATTTGAAAGCAATTTTGCAATCTGTTTTAATGTTCAAATAACAAATGAGTAACAATAGATAAATGACAACAACAACCCGAAGTGACTAACCCAATAGCCACCACAACAATAGCATGAATTACCCATTCATACCACCCACAACAAGTTTTAATTAAAAGGTTATAGTCTAGTTCTTGCACGACCTTACCAAGCATGTCCATAACCTAGACGAGGCCATTCAATAGTTTGAACCCCGCGTAGGTGTACCAATGTACCCACACGTCATACCACCTTTTTGCCAAGCTATTAAGCACACTTCCTTTGGTATGCCGGCACGGCTAAGTCCTAGGAGACATTTCCAATGGATTGTGCTAATTAGGAGCCATGCGTATGGGGGTTAACCCTTAGTGAAATGCCTCCCCGGCTCTCACCAAGGACCCATATGAAGAGTAGGATACATCGGCCCAGCTCAAGCTGTTGCAGATGCTCCCCTCCTGTCCCATGTTCCATATAGCCAAATATACAACCCACCATGCGACTCATTAATTAACACCTCCCAAAGTACTAAGTCAAGAGAGGTCCCATATCCCCCTCGTGTAGTTAGCTCGCAATAATCGCTTGGCTTAGTGACACAAGTAACTCGGTCCTTGTGGACTTGGGCACCATTCCAATCACACCCAACAGATCACACCATCATCCATTGTGCCCAAGTCTATAAGAATTTGTTTTCAGTTTTGACTTTAAAAATTAATAAAGCACAAAGTGCTAGACATAATGGAATAATAAAAAGATTTGTGTGATCAAGACCATCGACTAAGTCGATGACCGCCCAATTCTACCGGTAGCTAAGCATTTCTAAGCATGACACCGAAAAGACAATAAAAGAGCATAATTCAATCACCGGCTCTAATTCAATGCATGAGATTAATAACTTATGGTCAGCAAGGGATAACAATTTAAGGGCAACCATGCAATAGGAATAGCTACCTCTAATCGAAAATTAACTTTGACACAAAAGCATGCATACATACAATTTGTAAACAAAGTATTAGACTTTAAAAGTAATGGGATTGATATGATCAAACCGCTTGCTATGCCGAGATGCTCAATATGTCGCAGAGGATCACTCTCGAATCAACTAACTCGCCAAGCACCTAACGAAAAGAACTAAAAGAACCGATAAGAACGAAGAACACCGAAAAGGCTCAAAAACCAACTTTAACTAAAAAGCCACGAAATTTTTACAGCAGGTAGAGCATGATTTTTAAGGAATTTAGCAACAAGAATTGATTGATTTGGGTGCTCAATGCAAAAGTTATGGCCAAAACAATTTCAGCTGGTTGGAAAAATGCAGAAAAATTCATCTCGGGTACTATTCATCTGAAATTAAATTTTTGGCACAAATTTCCAGAGAGGTGGTGCACCTGAAATTTTTATGGTAAACAGAGCACCACATGAGATGAACAACACAATTGGATTCACCTCATTTGGAGTTAGGATGCATTTTCTATGATTTTTCAAAGACATGAAAAGGAGCACAAAATAAATGCAACCACAAAAATAGTAGTGACGAGGATCTAATAATCCTCATTTTATCTTTTGTCTATAATTCTTATTATGGGTAAATATGATGTCATATGGTCCCTGAGTATACCCCTTAATGTTATAAGGGAGGAGCCTACTAGGTGGTCGTGAGTTCTTCTACGACCACCCCTATAGTCGTAAATTATGCTACGACTACCCTATAGTCGCAAGTCTTGCTACGACTACCTTATGGTCGTAAGTTCTTCTACGACCAGGTCAGTTACGACCACCTTAAGATCAATAAAACCTACAGGCGAGTGGGTCTAATTGATTAAGGGATTCAAATAATATCATATGTCACATACTCGCAAGTAACAAAGACGTAATGCTCCATTATCTCTGATATATAGTTTTTAGACGACGTGGAGGAGTTAATACACCGGTGATTACTGCCAACATGCGCCCGTTACAGGATGTAATGAGGCGCCACTTCACCTGGAGAAACTGCCACTCCTTCACGGACTATATAGAGGCGGCAATCAGAGAAGGAAGGGGAGATCAAATCGGGCGATCAGGAAAACAAGCACTATCATCTGTAATAGTCTTAGTTTTTCTCCTGATTGTTCATAATACACTCAATACTATACACACACAGGAGTAGGGTTGTTATTCTCTCCGGAGAAGGCCTGAACCTGTATAAAAATTCCCGTGTTAATCTCTCTGCGTGATTCCATTCTAGGAGACCCCCCGAATCAAACAATCTTTACGTAAGTTCGGTTCTAAAACACCGACAAGTAGCATGCCTAAAACCTATTCTACAATTAAGCACACTAACAGAGGAAACCAACAAACTTGGTTTCATTCAAAAAGGAGCTACAGAGAAATACTTATGCATTTTTCAAGTTAAATGAATTTGTAATGCAACAAATAAAGCTAAACCTAAATTAAATCTACTAACAATTTTTTTCTGGAACAGAACCAAGCCTCTAACCATTTTTAGATTAAAGCTTAGTTAAAACGAGAACTAACAAAATTTGAATCAACCGAAAAGGATTTAAAACGAATTAGTTATGTAATTTTGAAGTTTAATACAATTTTCAGTTTACAAATAAAGCTTACCGGGTTTTTAAAGAAACTTACTCAAAGCATAAAACATAGGCCGTTGAGATTGAATCCAACGGCCCAAGCGAACGGAGCACAGAGCGCGCACAGAGGCCCAACAGAGCCAACCGTTGGATTAGATCCAACGGTCCACACGCGAAGAGACGTCGGACGGTCCGAACGTTCAAACGAACGTGGGCCGTTGATCTAAAAATGGATGGCTCAGATCAAGGTGACGTTCGGACGGTCCGAATGTTCAAACAGATCTGAGCCACAGATCAAGAAATGAACGGCCCACAACTATAGGGAGGTCCGGGGTCCAAAAGCCCCACAGATCTCAACCGTAGATCTCAAAATGGACGGCTGAGATTCGGTGGTCCGAACGTTCACAGCGATCTAGATTGTTGGATCTAGATCGACGCGAAGGTTCATATCCGAACGCCCCACACGATCTAAGCCGAGATCAAGAAATGAACTACCGAGGTTCTGTGGGTCCTAATGTTCCAACGAATATGGGTCGTTGATCTCAAAATCGACGGTCCAGATCAACAAAGCGTTGCACACGCGTCTGAGAGGGTTTAAAGATGTCAGCCCACTTGTCAAAGGCGCTAAGGCCGGCTTAGATAGCCATTTAATACTAAGCATTGATTAACAAAGGATTAACCGATGATTAGCATTAATGAATAGGATCTTTGTCCTAACTCGACAACGCATACCCGACCATCCGGCAAAAACCCGAGGGCACCGCAGGCTCACCGCCGGGCGATGAGGACCTCGCGGCCAAGAAACCAAGAGCACCACCACGCACAATAGCTTTATGCGCACCCATCGGGCCCACTCTCGACGGCGGCGCCTAGAACGCCATGCGAGCCGTGAGGAGCAGCAATGCAAGCACGACGGCCAAAAGATGAAAAGCAAGAGGAGGACCACAGCGGTTCTAAGACGCAAGTGCCAAGCTTCTAGGGGTACTAGAAGGTTACCTTAGCACGGAGAGGTCTAGAGGAGGGTGGAGAAGCTCCGGCGACGAAGGAGCTTGCTGGCACCGAAGAAGACGAAGTGGAGAAGCCGGCTAGAGCAAAAGAACACGACTGGGTGGTAGGGTTAGCTCTAACATAGCTCAAGGATGGTGCATGAGCAAAGAATTGAATAGAGGAGCACGTTACCGGAGTTGAGAAAGAAAGGGGATGAACTCGGCCGAATTTGAACAAACCCCAAATTTGACAATCTTTGTGAATGCCAAACAAAATTAAGTTAGGGGAAATGCTCAAGAAGATGAGGGGCGCAGAGTGACGCGAAAGGAGTTGCAATTGAACCACTGGAGCATTGGTGGCAATGAAGGAGCTTGTCGGTGTTTTAGAACCGAACTTACGTAAAGATTGTTTGATTCGGGGGGTCTCCTAGAATGAAATCACGCAGAGAGATTGACACGGGATTTTTATACGTGTTCAGCCTTCTCCCGAGATAATAATAACCCTACTCCCTGTGTGTATGGTATTGAGTGTATTCTCAACAATCGTGGGAAAACTCGACTATTACAGATGATAGTGCTTGTATTTCTCATGGCCCCTTCCTCTCTCGATTGTCGCTTTTATATAGTACGGAAGGAGCGCAGCTTCCAGTGAAGCTACGCCATCACATCCTCAGAATTCAAGACGCTGGTAGTAATCACCGCGATAATCCTCCACGCCGCCAACAGCCTATATACCGTAGATAATGGAGCAATACGTATATTACTTGGCGTAGTAACAAATAAGATGATGACTGCTTGAATCCCTTAATCAATTGGGCCTACTTGTCTCAGAGGTTTAATTGATCATAAGGTGGTCATAGCTGACCTAGTCGAGAAGAACTCGCGATTATGAGGTAGTCGAAGCAGACTTACGACTATGGGGTAGTCGTGAGCATAACTTATTTACTCATGGGGTGGTCGAGAAGAACTTATGACCATCCAAGAGGCTCTTCCCTTATAACATTTAAGGGTATACTCAGGGACCATATGACGCCATATTTACTTGGTTAAGGAGTTATAGATAAAAGATAAAATGAGGATTATTATATCCTCGCCATCTATCCCCACCTTCAAGTGAAAGCAACTTACTTGGTTAAGGAGTTATAGTTGGTCTTACGCACCACGAGAGGGTCAGAGAAAGATAGTCAAGGAAAAACTCTTCGACATTAGTGTACTACTTTGACCGTAAGTATGCTTGGTCAAGAAAATTGCTTACGGCTATCAAATAGTCAGAGAACATTTCTACGATCACGAGGTAGTCGAGTATGGTGATCGGAAGACAAACCTTTCCGATTGACATTTCCTTTGGTTAAAAAGAATCTAACCAAGGAAGTAATTTCATTTGAGGTGTAAAAGCAAACCCGATTTTTCGAATCTGACATCGCTAGGAATTTCAAACGACACCGTTAGCTCGTCTGCTGAGCGTTCCCTAGACGGTGGCAACCTTTGAATACCACGCCCCTACCAAGGCACGCACGGTTATAAATACTTATCGGGGTAAGACTTATGGTTCACACTTTTCTCAAATCATCCCACTCGCTCATCAAGTTCTTGTCTTCTCCGCAACCAACTCAATCAAGAATCTCCCTTCGAGAGAAATGGCCGAGGGTCTCCGAGCGGGCCGAGTCGAGATGGATACGGCGAAGATGCAAGCCCTTGTCAACGCCGGGAAGATTCCAGAGAGAGTTCTCGTGGAGTGGTTCCCTACAGACAAGCAAAGAATGGCCGCTGGGGAGGATGGACAAATTCGCCTTCCAAAGCGCATCAGGAGTGTGGTCTACGATTGCCCGCCACCCCTTTCTTACACTTATGCTCGAAAGATTTTGAGGTGGAATTGGTGAACCTTGGTCCCAATTCCATCACAATGCCGAGCGATTTGTTTATCTCGTGGAGGCGACTGGAATTCCAAATGACCTTGAGCTCTTTCAAGATTTCTACTAATGGCTCGACAAGATGGAATAGCCGAAACTGTGGTCTCAAGCTCCATGACGGAAGTCGAGGGAGTACATTCAGATGTTCACCAGTCCTCGTGGCCGGATGGAGGAAGAGGTGGTTTTACCGAAAGTTACCTCGAAGATGCCTTACCTTCCAGGAAGGTCGCCAAAAGAAATCTTCGTGGGATTCGACTCCCAAGATATCAATTTAATTGCCCCTATATTCAAGCCATTAAGGATTTGAAAGAAGGGGTTGATCGGATGGCATGTGGTGAAGGATTTCATCACACGCCTAATTAGCCCTTTGAAAAAATGAGTACCTCCTATGTGGAAGTACACAGGCCAAAAGACCCACAGTGACTACGAGGAGGGTAAGTAGTTTTTCGACTTAACTCTCGCTTTGGTCTTCTTCGTAATTATCTAATCGAGTATCTTTATCTGCTTTATACGATCTTTCACAGCAGAGATTGACGCTCGAGTCAAACTCGCTTGTGAGAAGCCCCGCCACCGAATGGCGCTTCAAATCTTGCGGTTTTGTCCGCAGAGGAAAAGGTTGAGCGCCTAAAGGTAATCAAAAGCTGATTTTATCCTTAGGACTTTATAGTCGAGAAAGAACTTACGACTAGGTAGTGATCGAGAAAATCTTACAATCGTGACATGTCAGAAAAGCTTACGACTAGGTACTCGTCGAGAAAAACTTACGATCGGGTCATTGATTCTTCTTTTTCTGCTTTTTCTTACGTAAAGTAGGCATGGAAAATCGCCGACGACGAAGAGGTCGAATCGATGACCATTGGCGCAGGGCGACAAAGGACAAGGACTCAGCCCCCCAAGTAAAAAGCGCCGACTTTCAAAAGTCGCCGATAAGGAGGATCAAGCTCAAGTCCCTTGTTTCACCAGTCCTCGTTAAGGTCTCATGCAGACGATAGTCGCAAAGCGTAAATCAAGTCGAAACAATCAAGTCGAGGAGGATGAAGAACCTCTTATACGCAAGACCAGAAGACCAAGGACATGACCACAAAGAGAGTCGAGATCAAGCAACAGAATGAGGAGGCCGTGGAGGTTGAAGAACCTCTAGGCGCAAAGCCCACAAGGCCAAGGTACTTTTTATTATGACGAGAAAGCTTTCACAGCCGCCACTTCTAGTTTTGTCAAGCAACTAGAAAAAGAGAACCGAAGGAGTTTATGTCTTTTGTGAAGGACAACGCCGATCCAAATTCCCTATTGTTGAGGGTAGCGCCGCTTTGGAGTGGTCGAGACCGATCTCGCCCTCCTGAAAGTCAGAGACCAGAGGATGGTCCTCGTTCAAGATTCACGACTCAGACGTGGTCGTGGCCGAGCCTATTCCTCATCTCTGAGCTACGCACTGACGTGGTCGTAGCAAAGAAGTCGAAGAACCCTTCCATCTGGAAGATGGCTTCAAAGTTTCGATCAAGTCCAGATGCAGAGGTATGTGAAACAAAGCAAAGTGTAAGAACATTATTTACCTTTTGCTTTTCACAATTTGACTTGCTATCCTTTTGTTTGTTTTAGCTCGACTTCTTCAGCCCCCGAGGTGGCTTCTATCAAGAAGCCCATTTCTACCTCTCCAAATGATAGGAGAGTCGACAATGAGTGGTCGAAGGATCATCTTCGCCCGAGTGGTTGAAGAAGTCGGGTTCTCGAGGCGGTTGTCACAACCACCGGTTGTAGCCATGGTCACGAGGTAGCGCCACAATCGCCGAGGTGGCGGCTATAACCACTCGTAGCGGCTACAACCACGAAATAGCCGCCATGACCATCGATGTGGTCGTGGGACCAAGAGAGGCGCCGCAGGTCTCCGCCAAGGTGGAGATGTACCGACCACCGCAAGGGAAGGAAATTGTTGCGCACTCCTTCCCGGTACCCAAAGAGATGCCGCACTTCGAATTGGAAGATGAGGAATACTTCAACTGCTCGATTTCTTTGGCCCGCTTCCATAGTAGGGTCTTCGCTTAGATCTCGCCATCGAGTCCTCATCCCAAAGACATTCCCAATAGAGGGACACTTTTGACAATGAGCGCCTTGAGAAGGTTTGTGGATCAGTCGATAGAGTAGACAAGTCAAGCATGCAGAGTCGGTTTACTCGATATTTGCTCGATCAACTATGAGTGTAAGTATTTAAGAATACTTATATATGTGATCTTCCCTTGTTTTCATCGCTTTTCCTTTTGCGTAAAGCTCTAGAGTAATTGTCGTTGTTGTCGTGAATATCACCGACAACTTCTAGAGTCGCGACAGAAAGAGGAACTCGCAAACAAAAGAGAGGTGGTAAGTCATTATTTTTCATAGTCGCTTTTGACTTTGACTACTTATATAGTGCTTACAGGTTTGTCGTGGAAAAACTCACGACTAGGTACTAGTCGTAAAAGGCTTACGACCGCATGCTTAGTCGAGAACTTACGACTAGATCCATAGTCGAGAAGAACTTACGATCGATCAATGGTTGTAGGAGAGCTTACAACCAATTTAATAATAAATTATGTCCACTTTTAACCTTTACAAAGTTAAAAAGTGACGAAAAGACTCTCGTCGACTTGCCGATTATCAAAAGAGGAGTCGAGAAAGCTATGTGAACAAGTAGAATTCTCTTGAGGAAGGTTAAAGAAGCTAACTCAAGAATCAAGAAATGCAGAAAAGATAAACAAGAAGTGCCGGACTTAGGACCGCTTATATTGTTGATTTTACCGATCGCTACTTTTTTCGTAAAAAGAAAATGATACGAGACAGCCTTCATGATGAAGTTAAGGAAAAATCGTGGTTATTCGCAGCTTTTTCAGATATCCAAAGAGAAGGATCAAGAAATTGAGAGGCCGAGATCTCGCCGATCGTAAGCATTTTTTTCCTCGCAATCCATTACGAAGTTCCTTCCTTTTCTAATTTCGCTTCTCTTTAGAAATGGATCTTGAATTGGGAAGACTCAAAATGAACTTAGGATAAGACTTTGATCTATAACGAGATCGTCTGCATTGCTAAGGCAAACGCAGATGAAGTCAAGTTATGGAAGGAGCGCATGCCGAGACCGCTGCTTTCATAATGCGTAAATCGAGAAGTTAGATTTCGCCTAGCGTAAGAAATTCTTTTACCGTGACTATTTTATTCTCTCCTCTAGAAGTTTATTTACTCGACCACCTTATTCTTGTCGTAACAAGTGGTCGAAAACAAACAACTCGCGAGGCTTCGACTGCACTCCAAGAGGTCATGGAGGCGATGAAGATTAATCTTCAAGACAATATCACGCCTCAACAATGTACTTGGTGAGCTACGATCGAGGGAAAAGCTCCTCAAGATGATACGATAGTCGCCACGAAGTACTATTGGGGAACAAGTCGACTTTGCAAGAACCGTGACCACTCAAGGCCAATCAAACTGAGTCCATCAAGGAGGCGGTCGAAAGTGCTATAAGTTATGCATTGGCAAAACTTAAAGCTCATGACCCCAGCCTTAATGTGCAACCAATCGAAGTCGACTTCGACTGCCCCAAAGCAGAAGTCGTCTTATTGAAGAAATGCAACCACTCGGTAAAAAAGTTTCGGAGGAAATGCGACTAGGCTCTCCTTCTTCAGAGTGATTTGTAAAAAACCTATGAAAAACAAGCTTTTGTTGATGTATTATATAATGCATCTTTTTTTCCTACAAATCATCTTGTCGAGTAGTTAGTAACTCAAAAGATAATTAACTAATGAAAAATGTAATGAAAGACTAAGAATTGAAGTCAAATTAATAACTTTATCCTAGCCCTCGATTATTTGTTTAGTTTGTTTAGACAAACTAAGTAAATAGTATTAAAAAGGGTTTCAAAAATGAGAGGTTTGGTTAACTTGTAGTTTTTGGTCACGATTGTCATGCACTGGTCGAAAAAGTAGTAACGAATCGACACTAGGAAGTTCCTTCTAGTGGGCAGGACCACATGCAGAGAGGAAAGTCTTCGACTAGGTGATGTCACCATCTCCGACTAGATTAATTAAATCGAGAACAAAGAACTTGAGTTAAACAAACATCCAGAGGACTTTAAAAAATTGCTTCGCCTTTCTTTGGAGGACTCGATAAGTCCGCCCCGTATCAAGAATAGGAAATCGAACGATGCTAGGAAGTTCCTTCTAGTGGGCGTGACCACGTGCAGAGGAGAGACTTCGACTAGATGTGTTTCTTCCTCCCACCGCCTGCATTTAATCAAATACCCCAAAAGCGCTTGAATAAATCTAAGAAAGTGCACTTGACTTAGAATATTTTTCAAAAGAACTCAAGAAATAAACTAAGGTGAAAAGAGGAGGCTTTAAAAATATTTCACTAAATAGAACCCAAGCTCTTTGTGTTGGCAAAGAAAAGTGAGTAACGAGTCAACACTAGGAAGCTCCTTCTAATGGGCGGTGACCACATGCGAGAGGAGAGGCTTCGACTAGGTGATGTTACTCGCCTTTCACCAAAGATAAAGGAAACCGGGTATTTGGAATATAGTCGAAAGATTATGAAAGCACTACTCAAAAGTAAGACAATAGAGGTAGAGAGAACTCGAGTCTTTATTGTCCAATGATTGGTTACACATAAAACTTGCGTGAATCGGTCGATGTTCCAAGAGTTCGAGAGAACTCCGCCGCCTTCCATTGCCAATCGTATCAATTCTCGACGAGTAACTTCGACCACTTTGTAAGGACCTTCCCACTTGGGAGAAAGTTTGTTCCGATTAGACTTGGATTGGCAGAGCCTCAATACTAAGTCACCTACAAAGAAGGTCATGAGGTTGACCTTACGATCGTAGTATCTACGAGGGCTTGTTGGTAGACTACCGAACGGATTAAGGCCCGGTTTCTCCTTTCCTCAAGTAGATTAATATCATCCGCCGGTTGTTCCCTGTTGGAGTCTTTGAAAGTTTCACTGTGTTGACCTTATCTTTAGTTCCGAGGAAGCATGGCTTCATTCAAGACTAGAAAAATGGTGTTTCACTCAGAGCTCGACCGTAGTCGCATTTAACCGCCCATAACACGGAGGGTAACTCTTGTACCCAAGCCCCGAGCGCTTGATGAGTCGGTCAAGACTCGAGTCTTAATTCCTCTCATTATTTGGCCGCTTGCATCGCTCGATTGCCCCATTACTTTGGGGATGGGCCACGTACATAACATAGTTTGGTACCCAACTCGTCGCAAAATTCCTCAAATTTTGCGCTTGAAAATTGCTTACCATTATCTCGTAATTATTCGACTCGGACTCCAAATCGAGTAATTACGCATCTCATCATAAACCGCTTTGCCGCTCGCTGTTATCCTCATCCACAGTGTTCGCTTCAATCCATTTTGTGAACGATCAATAGCCACAAAGGAACTTGAAACCTCCCGGAGCTTTGGGGAACGGTCCTAGGATATCGAGACCCCTGTGTCGCAAAAGGCCAAGATAGAGGTATTGTTTGTAATGCCCGAGCCGGTTGGTGTATTTGCTCGCTATGAAACCGCATCGACACACTTTTTAACCAACTCTTTAGCATCGTAAAGGGTCATGGCAAGAAAACCTTGTCGAAAAGCCTTACCGACCAGCCGCTCAGAGGAAGCATGATTTCCACAGATGCCATCATGTATGTCGTGAAGGAGTGTTAATCCTTCGCTCGAAATGCATCGCATGAGCACCCCTTGAGTACCTCGCTTATAGAGGACTCCTTCAACCAAAGTATACATTTTGGCTTTTCAGATAAACGATCCGCCTCGAGATCATCTTCTGCATCGAACCCTTCAAGATACTCATAGATAGGCGCCATCCATGTATCCTCGTATTCTAGAGAGGCCGCCTCAATAGGAGGTGTCTCTCGGTTCGTCGACTGAGACGGCTTCGAGTTGTTCCAAAAGACTCCTTTTGGTACTTTAGATCGGAAGAAGCTATTCGAGCAAGCTGGTCTGCGAGGAAATTATCCTTTCGAGGGATAAATTGTGCCTCGAAACCTAAAAAATGCTTTTCTAGCTTACGCACTTCCGATAAGTACCGAGACATTGTCGGGTTAGAGCACTGGTACTCTTTTCCGACTTGATTCACGACTAGTTGAGAGTCTCCTCTCACGAGTAGTCGGCGAATCGAGAGCGCTTTCACCGTCAGATGCCGCCTAGCAAACCTTCAGATTCGCCACGCTTGTTAGTGGCCCGAAAGTTTAATTGTATGGCATACTTTAAGGTCTCCTGTTGGAGATACCAGACCACCCCCCAAGAGCCACTTAAAGTAAGCGACCGTCAGTACATCGCCCAATCGGTCGGGAATCAGATCGGGATCCCTAACAGTTCAGATTTGTCCATTCGGCGACAAAGTCCGCCAAGATCTCGATTTAATGGCCATTCGACACGAATGGATGTCGAACTCCCCAAGTTCGACCGACCATTTTGCCATGCGTCCCGCTATTTCCCTATTGTGAAGGATCGCCCTAAGGGAAACTCAGACAAGACAGCTAGTTTGTGCGCTCAAAAATAATGCCGCAGCTTCAAGACATGAGGAGGGCATATAAAAGCTTTTGGACTCGAGGGTAACGCCTCCTAGGCCCGTAAAACTTCACTCACGTAGTAAATCGTCGCCAGACGCTTTCACGCTTCTACGACCAAGATCGCGCTTCTTCGCCGTGGCGTGGCGCCTAGGTAAATTAAGAGCGCTTTTCTAGCTTCGAGAGACCGTATAGGAGCACTCAGAAGGTACCTCTTGACATCCTCAAAGGCAAGTTTGCCTTTTTGATCACTCAAAACCTTCGTGTTTCCTTAGAAATTTAAAGAAAGGTAGTCCTTTTCTCCTAGTCGTATGATGAAACGACTTAAAGCCGCCATGCACCCAAGTGAGTTTCTCGAACTTCTTTCCTTGTGGTTGAGGGCGATTTGGAGAATGGCCTTGATCTTTTTGGATTTGCTTCGATTCCTCGTATAGATACTAGGAATCCAAGCAATTTTCTCAAGAGATTCCAACACACACTTCTCGTGATTGAGTTTTAAGCGATGTTTTCTCGAGATTGTCGAATGTTTCTTGCGTGTCAAGAATATGATTAAGTCTCTTGATGCTTTTAACAACTAGATCATCAACATAGGCTTCTAGATTTCGCCTAATTGAGATGAAAAAGTTGCTTTCATCAAGCGTTGAAAAGAAGCGCCGCATTTTTAGACCAAATGGCATTTTGACATAGCAAAATATACCAAATGGTGTAATAAATGCATTTTTCTTCATCGCCTAGACACATATTGATCCGTGGTATCCGTAATATGCATCTAAAAACTTAACATTTCACAACCTCGCAGAGAATCAACCAACCGATCGACACGAGGTAAAGGAAAATCGCTTTTTGGACAAGCTTTATTAAGATCAAGAAGTTCACGACATACGCCATTTGCCGCTTGACTTTCTAACCATTACAGATTAGCCAACCACTCGGGTGGTTGACCTCTTATAAAGCCCGCTTAAGTAGCTTATCCAATTCGATTTAATAGCATCTCGCCGATCAGGCAAATCTCCGTAATTTTTGTTTTACGGGTACTTTGTCGTAGCCGTAGCTAGCTCGTGCTCGATCACCTCCCTGGGACTCCGGCATGTCTGGATGCTTGCCACGAAGACATCTCAAGTAGCTCTGAGGAAGGTGATGAGGGCGCCTTCCTATTTGGGGTCGGAAGTTTCTAATGCGATCAGCTTCGAGGGCTCCTCAAGGCCCAGAGGAACCTCTTTGACCTTGTCGCTCGGCTGCAGACTTTTAGGCTTCAACTTACTAGTCGAAGGTCGATTTTCTTCTCGAAATGGTATTTGTCCAACCATCTCGAGGATCGACTGGCCGCAGTATGCGCCATCTTCTTGTCACAATGAATTGTGATTACCCTTTGGGACTCGCATCTTAATACATTGATATCCATAATGAGTAGCCATTAAGAATTTTGCCAAAGTTGGTCGTCCGAGTATGGCGTTATATGCCGATCGAAATCGACCACATCAAAGGAGATTTTCTCTCGTCTCCAAATTACTTGGTGAACCAAATGTTAAAGGAAGAGAAACTTGACCAATCGGTTTGGTCAAGATCCCAAAGACGATTCCTATGGAAAGAGTATCATACCGGCCTTACCTTAATCTCGGTACTTGCATTTCGTCTGTGGCACTCGTAAATAAAATATTTATCGAGTCGCCACCATCAACCAAAACTCGATTGACTCGACAATTGTTGATGGTGGGTTCGACCACGATCGGATACCGACTGTCGAAGTCGAAGGAATCGCATACCACTCTTCTCAAAGGAGATGGTGACTTCGACCACTTCGTAATTTATTGACAAGAGGAGGATCTATGGAGTTTACCTCTCGCTCAGCAGCCTTTAAGTCGCCGCTTTGATTCATATGCCGATGATCCTCCGTAGATGTGCTCGACGGTGTGTTGCGGATCCCGAATGGCATCTCCTCCTCGTCATTTGAAGTCTTATGACCACTGCTTGCCCTACCGCCGAGAGTAGGAAGCGGTCCTTGCCGCTGTAGTAGTCTTCAAGCTTTCTGAAAGACCCTGCAATTGCGAAGGTCATGCCCTCCTTTTATGGAAAGGACACCACCTAGGCTTATCATTTTTCCGATCGGGCGCTTACCTTTGCCTCACTCGGAATGTGGCTTGAGGTGCGTGGCTTTTATCATTCACGCACCAAGACCTCCTTGAACTCACGACTTGGAGTTTTTGACCCTTCGCCTTTGTTCTTGGACTTTTTGCTTTCTTATCTTTCTTCTTACCAATATCATCGGCTCTCGAGAGGTATTGTTTTCTTGATCGATTGTGTTGTTCCACTCGACCGCCTCGAGGCGCTTGCATATCGATCACCATCTCAAAGAGTTCAAGGATGGTAGGCGGATTTAAAGCAATATCTTCGTTATCCTTCTACTACGGACTCCTTGCTTGAAAGCCCCGATGACAGATGAATCGAAACTTCCTAATTGAATTACTTAACCCGACTAAAGTGCTTGATGAATTGGCGCAAGGTCTCGTTGTCGCTCGTCTCATCCGGCAAGTCGTCCTCCTTCCTGTATGCATTGTAAGTGCCCGAAAGTTTGCCAAGAGAAGATCGCAGAGGTGTTGCTAAGAATGAATCGACTCGAGTGGTTGGTTCAATAACCACGATCGAAAGGCACCTTCGAGCACGCTTGGAAGGTAATTTCCCATCACATGTTCCCTCCTTCGCCGCCGGATCATTGTGTAGATTTGAAGAAATTCGATAGGATTTTGGGATCCATCAAATTTCTCCATGTTTATCGGGTCGAAGCGAGGTGGCCAACGAATCGTCAAGATCGGCGAGAATGCCCGACATCCAAGAATGACTTCTTGACGCCTTTGCGTGAAAGAAGGGTTGATATCATCGTGGTCGTACTCGACGATACCCAAGAATAGGTTGACTCGACCTATAATAGGTCTCGGTCCCACGAGGGAATACTCCTCGTAGTTCATCTCGCTGTCGCAGACTCCTATGTCTCAGATGGTGAACGATCACCTCCGATAGGTTTGTTGATCATCGCCGCTCAAAAATATTTCTCGAGTAGGAGATCGATGTGACTTATCGCTTGCCGATTCCTTTGTGGTGATATGATCGATCGACCGGTAGTCAAGAAGTCGATTACGATTTCTGAATGATGCCTACGAGGTGCTTCCAAATTTTTCCATCGTGAGACCGGTTTTGTGCGATCTCTTCAACGAAGAGGTCATACCTCGACGCCGCGAGCTCTCGAGTTGGATTCTCGAGCAAATCATCGATGTGCCGGAGTTCTTGAGCTTCCTCCGACCGATATTGGATGCGCCTGTAAACTCTTTCGAGCCGCAATCTTCCTTCGCCGAGTAGCTTCAAGATCTTCCTGCCGACTCTTGAGATCGCCTCAATGAAGTGCGAGTATGTCGAGGATTTCCTTCGCTCATGAAGGTGTTGGTCGTGTCCGCCATCGGTGGTGTTCTTGCCATCGCCATGAGGGGCGCAGGCGTGATCTTCTAGGAGGGTCTCCGCCTCGGTCCTAGGAGAGTGACCTTGATCTGAAGGAAGGACTAAGACCTCCGCTGATGATTCTCACTTGCGCCGAGGCCTCCCCACTTGAGGAGTCGCCGAGAGACACCATCTGGCGATTTGGAGTAATCCTCCGTGTAGGGAAGTCCGGTTATAACCGCTCCGCTGGCGCGGATCTCATGGAGAGATGGCCGAATTTGTAGGAAAAGCATGCTTGATCCCGCTCTCTCAAGGCCATCCGGAGAGAGAGAATCACCAGATGTCGGTGAAGTCCTCGAATTGTGGCTTCCGAACTTGCCTCACCAAGTCGGATCGCTTTAGGGGACTCTGACACTTCGAGGTAAAACTCTCGTCAGGTTGTGAGTCCACCGGTGTAGTCCCGTCAATTGACCCTTGTCCTTGAGAGGTAGACTCTCTCTTGGACGCATCACAGGGGGATATGGATCCTACTCAACTCCATCACGCATTGTCTCCTCGGATCTCGCGGAAGATCACCGGAGGCGCTAGCATTCATCGGATGAGTCATCACTCGGCTCATAATCGAAACCGCATCCATGTTGACGCTCACAGACCGCCAAGTCAAACCAGCTTCTCCTCGCTCCATTCTCCGCCATGAGTGCATGAGATTTGGAAAACAGAGAGTATGTTGACAAGAGATTACCGAAGATCCCCATGGCTCGGCACCAACTGCTTGTTTTCGAACCGAACTTACGAAAGATTGTTTGATTCGGGGTCTCCTAGAATGAAATCACGCAGAGATTGACACGGGATTTTTATACAGTTCAGCTTTCTCCGGAGAGAATAATAACCCTACTCCTGTGTGTATGGTATTGAGTGTATTCTCAACAATCGGGAAAAACTCGACTATTACGGATGATAGTGCTTGTATTTCTCATGGCCCCTTCCTCTCGATTGCCGCTTTTATATAGTACGTGAAGGAGCGGTAGCTCCAGTGAAGCGGCGCCATCACATCCTCAGAATTCAAGACGCGTTGGTAGTAATCACCGCGATAACTCCTCCACATCGCCTAACAAACTATATACCGTAGATAATGGAGCATTACGTGCTATTACTTGGCGAGAGTAACAACAGATGATGATCGTTTGAATCCTTTAATCAATTGGGCCTACTTGTCCAGAGGTTTAATTGATCATAAGGTGGTCATAGTCGACCTAGTCGAGAAGAACTCAGGATTATGAGGTAGTCGAGCAAGACTTACGACTATGGGGTAGTCGAGCATAACTTACGACTATGGAGGTGGTCGAGAAGAACTTACGACCATCCAAAGAGGCTCTTCCCTTATAACATTTAAGGGTATACTCGGGACCATATGACGTCATATTTACTTGGTTAAGGAGTTATAGATAAAAGATAAAATGAGGATTATTATATCCTCGTCAGAGCTCCACGGCCGACAATGGAGTTTTGGGGTTCTTTGGTGTTTGGAGCTCAACCAACCGAGAGGGAGCCAGGTTAAGCCAAGGAGGTGTTTAAAGAGAGCTAAGGAAGAGCTCAAAGACTTTAAATAGCCAGAGGAGCAAGGAATGGGCTAGGGCAAGCTTCAAGATGTGCTTGGTCCACAGCACTACCGTGAGCAAGCCGAGGGGACAGGAGCAGCTAAGGAATGGCGACTTTGGGGCGAAAGCTTACCAGCATTAAATGCTCAGAGGCAAAGAGCCGTTGAAGGACGCCATGGAGGTGACCCAAAGATCGCTTCTTCTTCGCCCACGCCTCACACACACACACGCACGCGGCGTTGAGGAAGAAGATGACCAGGTGCGGCTAGGGCCCACCAGTCAGCGAAAGAGCTCAAGGTGGCTCGAGCCCAAAGTGTTAAGTGGGTTGAGCCAAACCAATTGATTCAAGTAAAAGATCTTGACCGTTAGATTGAAATCCGATAGTTCAAAAGCACGCGCCCCATTTAAAGTCGGCCTGCGCTTAAGATGGATTCAGGCTCAACCCTACAAGAGGTTAGGCTCGAGTCCGACTCGCACTCCAACCACTTGACAAAGGGTTTAGAAATGAGTCAATTTTGAGGATTTTTAGAGATAGCAAACTAACTCCAAAAATTTCAAATTTGACCGAGGTTCCCACCCGTGATAAACCTTGTATAAATTTTCTAAAGGTTTTTATGAAAGGCATTTTTCTCCAGAAATTTCTCAAGGCTTGTTCTAGGGTTTGACCAAGAGTCAAACTGGTTTGAATGCCCCTTAAAAATTATCAAATAATTTCTAAAAATTATGAAATTTTTCAGAGGAGTCACACAGCATCCCTAGAACTAAGGAAAAATATTTCCAGGGGTTGAACACAAGATTCCCAACAAGGAGGGTATGACTTTAGTCAATTGGAGATTTAGATTTTTGAATTTCCACAATTCCTTTACAAGAATTACAGAAAAGTCCAAAAACTACAAGATGCAAGAAAAGTTTTAATTTCTTCTCATTTTCTTACATTTGAAACACACACCCAGATTTGGGATGTTACAGTTTAACAACCACGATCGAGCAGACCCTTCGAGCACAGTCGGAAGGTAATTCGCCATGACGCGCTCTCCTCCTCCTACTGCTCGGACAACGGTCATATAGATCTGAAGGAATTCGATGGGATTTTGAGACCCATCAAATTTCTCCATGTTCCCTGGTCTAAACCGCAGCGGCCAGTGAATTGCTCAGAGGTCAGGCGAGAATGCCCGACATCCAGTCATTACGTCGTAACGCCTCCTTTGTAGAAAAGAGGGGTTGACGTCGCCAGGTGATCGTACTCGACGATACCCAAAGAACAGTGTGACGACCGGCTGGGGCTTACCCGGAGGTCCTCAGACCTCTTGGGAGGTCCAGAAGGACTCCCAGACGCCCCCTGGCATCCCAGAGGACCGCCTGCACCTCTCGAGAGGTCCGGCTGGACCACTCGAAGGTCCGGGTCTCGACTCGAGGAGGTCGTTGGACCTCAGACCTCCCCAAGCTCCACGTCCTGACCCGAGGAAGGTCGGAGAGGAACCAACCCGAGGAGGTCGTGGGGCTTGGGGACAAGCCTCAAGTCCTCTGTGATCTAAACCAGCCCCCAGAGATTAATAACTGGTTCTCACAGCAAGCAAGTGATAACATATACATCCACAAGAGCTTTATTAACAACAAAAGAGGGTTGTTTACAAGGGGTTGCTTACAAGCTCCAGCAACCAAGAGCAACACACACAGCAGAAACACCAAAAGACAGACTCCATCCATTACACCACAGGTGATTGGCTGGAGGGCGTGGCCTAATTGATTTGGTCCTCTTCTTCATCGAAGAATTCTTCACCTGCTCAATTCATTAATCAAGCAAGAGTGAGCACAACAACCATGCTCGCAAGTTACACCCGTCAATTAACAGAATGACATGCATAGGGATATATCAAGGGAAGGCATATTAGGGTTGATTTGCATAAAGCCAATTTTATTTCAATTACAAGTACTAAGTTTCAAGGCAGGTTACAATAGTTAAAATTCATTTTTGTAAATTTCATTTTCAGTTGGATAGCATTCATCATCAAGATGGTGAAGGATACCCTCCTATCACATGGCTTCCTGCCCAAGCCCGATTTGGATAAAATCCAAAACCATTTCACAAGTCATTTTAAACCCAACAGCCAAGATCTAACTTTGAGTGACATTGCCAGCATGTCCATGACCGCGTACACGGCTATTCGAATAGATTTACACTCTGCAGAGGTTGTACACTTTACCCACATAACACGACTTCTCTAGTTTGTTTGGCAACCGTCGTTGCCACCTCTCACTGCCGATGGTAAGAGGCCTAGAGCACGTGATAAGGCCTTTACAATGCATCATTCCACCACAGTCCATCCACTCTAAGGTTTCGCTCCCATTGGACTTTCTGTCTGCAGGGTTTAGGCCCCCTCTTGAGCCAGTGGGGATTACATAGTCATAAACGACAGACCATAAAGACCACCCACACACCAGTCGGATCAACTGCGATGGAACTCTGCAAATTATTCGGCCAGATCCCACGCCCCACTCTGGAGACATGTGGTTGCACGATTGTGGCATAGCAAATATACACTCACGCATCGGTCCTAATCGACCACGGCGCCTCAACCCTGGGGCATTGAATCACACGGCCCCCTGTGCATAGACTTGCACCAACCAAACACCCAGTGCCGCCCAAGTCCAAATCCGTTTTTCATTGCTTTGCTTTTCAAGCCTCCATGGCACATCAATGCCATAGCCATTTGTAAAATCCCCATGACACACCAATGCCATGGCTGGCCGAAACGTCCATGACACACCAATGTCATAGCCTAAAACATTTGAACAAGTGATATTTTTGGCCAGAACTCGTCAAATCAAGATTTTGGTCTAAGCAAGACTAAGCATTCCATTTTTCAAAAGCCCCGGGTCCTCACTATTGCAAGAACCAGATTTTATCTAGGGTGACAATGGGGTTGGTTCAACATAAACAGTGGCCATACAAAAGGATCAGGTATAGCTATGAACCGAAAGATAGGCATTGAAATAACTTAGTAAAAGTACGCATGCATACATCTTTGAAAACAACATAAGTATCTTGAAGTAGTGGGTGCAATATGATCAAGAGTGTAACTTGCCTTGCTCACAATCTTGAGCTTCTTCTTCTTCTAGGAACTCTTGCTCCTCACGGCCTTCGTGATCTACACGTTGAAAACCAAATAACTCAAACAGAGCTCTAATAAGATTTAAAGAAACTCCAAATAAATTCAAAACATAAAACCAACTGAGAGGTTGGGAGGTCAGGAGGAGATCCCAAGAGCTTGCTGGAGAGGTCCTAAGACTTAAGAGAGGAGGTCCCAGAACTTGGAGGGAGGTCTAAGGTATGCTCGGTTAAGCCAGAGAGTGGAAATAAGGAGAAAATGAGAGAGGAAGGGCTGCCCAAGCTATATATAGCTGGAGCCATGGAGCTTTCCCCTTCAGGAGTTGGTAGAAAGGACCAAGGAAGCAGGCAAGGGATGTGACAAAAGCATGGCATGAGTACTGCAAAAGTGGGGGCATTTAATGCGATACAACATGCATTAAATGTGGGAAAGACTTCCTTGCACAAGGACACAATCAAAGGGTAAAGAAAACTGGGTGTGACTGCCAAGTGGGGACAGCCTAAGACCTGAAGGAGGTCTCATGAGACCTTCAGAGGTCTCGCAGAGAACAAGGGAGGTCCTCACCCACTGGGAGGTCTGACTGCTGGATCTCCCAAAAGGAGGTCCACGGCCAAGATCAAATGCAAACGGGAGGTCTCAAAGGTCAAGAGGAGGTCCTCACCCGAAGGGAGGTCTTGAACAGTTAGGATCTACAAGGAGGTCCTAACGGTCGATCTACAAAGGGAGGTCTGCAGACGGTTAAGATCTCCAAGGGAGGTCTTAACGCCGATCTACAAGGAGGAGGAAACTGACGGTTAAGATCTCCAAGGGGGAGGTCTTAACGGCTAGATCTTCAAGGAGGGAGGTCTGGACGGTTAAGATCTCCAAGGGGGTGATCTTAACGGCCAGATCTACAAAGAGGGAGGACTGCGATGGCGAGATAGAAAGCGGGAGAAGTAGGAGCCGCTGGATTTCAATCGAACCACCCAAAATGATTGGGCCGTTCGGACCAACCGAGCTAAGCGCTAGATCTCAGCCATTGAACTGAATCGGGCGGTCCAAAATGGTTGGGATGTTCGGACCGTCCAAACGTCTTTGCAAATCGGACCGTCCAGCCAAGATCTAAGGGCTCAGAGAGGGTGGGATGTTCAAACCATCCAAACGTCTCACCAGGATCAAACCATCCAATTCAAATCGGACGATGCACAAGTGATATAGGTGCAAATTGACAAGGAGGAGGTCCTAGAGGACCTGGGGAGGTCCTGAAGGGCATGGGGAAGTCCAATAAAGGTAAGGGGAGGTCCTAGAGGACATGAGGAGGTCCTGTAGGACACGAGGAGGTCCAATAAAGGTAAGGGGGGTCCTAGAGGACATGGGGAGGCCCTGAAGGACATGGGGAGATCCAAATAGACAAGGAGGAGGACCTAGAGGACATGGGGAGGTCCTAAAGGACATGGGGAGGTCCAAGTGAACAAGGAGGTCCTGAGAAGTGGTAGTACTGCAAGGTGCGGGCGGTACTACCGGGTTGGTGCCGAAGCGAACTACCAGAGAGAGTTTCAAGGAGTAAAGTGACGGAGGTAAGTCCAAGTGAACATGAAAAGCTTCAACAGGGTTCCAAAGGAACTCAAATGAACCTGAGAAAGGCGTAGGCCTGGGAAGGTTTTAAGCCAGAGAAGACCCAAAGAGGGAGATTCGGACCTAGAGAAGTCTGGTCCAAAGATGGACAAAATCTGGATAGAAGAGGGAAGATCCCCAGAACTCCAACAACTCAACAAACCATCAAGGAATCTTAGTTGAAGTTTGAGTTAGTCAACTTAAATCCATTCTGAAATTTCAAGTTAAGCTTTGAATTCTCATCAAAACAAAATGGTTCCTTTTATTTTGAAATCTTCAAAAAGGCTCTGAAAATCAGGGTGTTACAACAGGTGAATCTGACTTATGGTAAGTCTCGATCCTACGAGGGTAATACTCCTCATACTCTATCCGCTGTTGCAGACCTCTCGGTAGGAGTGGTGAATGAAAACCTCTCCGAGGAGCTTTATGATCATTAGGCGTTCGAGGAACTCTTTTCCGGTTTGGGGAACGATGCAACTTGCGGCGATCCCCATGCGGTGAGTTATTCGAACGATTGGAAGCTGATAGAGTCATACTGCCATGACTTCCAGCATGATGTCGGCAGGGTCGTTCGAGCTTGCTCATCGTGCTCCGTAGCCTTCATGCGATCTCTTCAACGAAGAGGTCGTAGCCTGGTGCTCGAACAAGTTCTCCAGATGGGTTCTTGAGCAGATCATTGATATGCTGAAGTTCCTGTAATATCCCAAAGTGTTGTTACCAAAATTAAAATAAATAAAGTTATTATTTTATTGGTTTTTCTGAAATTTGAAAAAGTTTCATTCCTTTATTTGAATTTCTGAAGTTTTAAAAGTCAAAAATAAAATTTATTTGAAGTCTTTGAAGTTTTATTGCAAATAAAATAAAATTTTAATTAATTTCGAATTTTAAAAGTTTTTCCTAACTATTTTAAAGCCAAAATAATTTATTTGCTAAGTTAAAAACCAACTTTAAGTTGAAAATAATTTTATTAAGTCCAAAATAACTCTAGGAATTTCTGTGAATTTTTCTAGAATTTTTGGACTCTTTTCGCTATTTTCTAAAAGCCTAAATGAATTATTCGGATTATTTAAATTGAAAAATCAATTCAAAATTCCTTTTCTATTCTTGGGCCGAATTCTCCCGACCCATCCCTTTTTCAAGACGATTTTGGCCGCTTCCCAATCACCCCTTGACCTCCTCTCTCTCCTCAAACCCCAAGACCACCCGGCCACCACTCCTACCATCACGGGGCCCGCCCACATGCCATCTTCCCCCTCCCACCTCCTTTCTTCTCCAACGCGTCGGCCACCATTTTTTCCCAAGCCGAAGCTTCGTCAACACCGCGAATCTCGCCCCCTTCCTTTACGGTTTCATGCGCGTTCAATCCCACGATCTCCGCCTCCCCCATTCCCGCCCGTTGCCCCCTCAATCATGTGCACGATCGCCGGAATCCCGCAACCGCCGTCGAAGACCCGCGCGCCCGATTTACTCCCCTCGCCCTCCCTGACCCCTATAAAAGGGAGCACCGAGAGCGCATCCTCCATCTAATCCGAACGCCACCACCCACTCCTCCTCTCCTCTCCTCGTTTCACCAGATTTCGCCGTTGAAGATTCTCGGCCGAGCGCCCTTTCCCCTTCGATTCCGGCGCCGACACCGCCGCCCCACCGTCGCCGACCACACCAACAGCATCGCCGCATCGAGGCCTTCCCCGTGCGCACGCTAGCTTCGTCGGAGAGCCACCCGAACGACGCCGCCTCGTCGACCCCGTTCCGCCGCCGCCTCTTGAGCTCGTCGCTGACCAAATCCTCGCCCTCCCAAGCAACCGCGGTGAGCATCGTGACCCCCACATCCTCCTCTCTCGTTTGGCACCCTCCGCAGCCCTCGTCGCGGCGCACCGCGCCAGTGAGGTGGTCGCCATAGCGCCGCCGGCCTTAGTCTGATGTGGCTCCGCTACATCATCACGCCACATCCTCCTTTTGCATGCGTGGCTGCCCCGTCACTGCCTACGTGGCGATGACGTGGCCCATTTCTTTAACCGAGCGAAAAACGGGGCGATGACGTCATGCCGACACATTAATCCGTTTTTCCCGTACAAAAATAAATCCAATAATTCCAGAAATTCTAATTTCATCATTTCATGTGATTTTGAAACTTCCCGAGGTTCGTTCTCCTTCATACGAACTCCGATTTCATCGATTCAAATTTCTAAATTTATATAAATTCAAGATATAGCTAAATAAACTAAAATTATTTAATTTTGAGTCATTTGAATCTTCATTTGAATTTTGTTTGAATTTGGCTTATTTTCGCGTATAGATATCAATGCTGTTTGAGAGCAACTATTTGAGCAAGGCAAGTTATACCTTTGATCATATTTGATCCCATTATTTAAAATTATTTAAATTCTATTTTAAATTATTATTGCATGCTTATTTCTATACAGTCTAATTTAAATCTCTATTTTAAATTATAGTTATGCCTAAATCCTTTGTACTATCAATCTTACCATTGAAATAAACCTACCTTGTCACCTTAGATGAAAATCTAGTTCATGTAATAGCATGAACTAGAACACTTTGAAAAATTAATGCTTAGCCATGCTTAGACCAAAAATATTTGATTTGGGAATTTCAGCCAAAAATCAAATGATGTTTAAAAGTCTATGGCATTGGTTTGTCATGGAAGATTTTGTAAATGTTTTTGAAAAGTAAAAAGGAAAAGTTGGTTTGTACTTGGGCGAAATAGTTGATTGGTGGGTGCAGGTTTATGCACAGGCTCAATCCGGGTATGAGTTGAAGCTCAGGGGTTTTGTGGATAGTCGCCCAAGTCAGTTAAGGACCAATCTTCGAGCCGCATCTTGCTAAGCCACATCGTACCACCACATGTCCTGAGTATGGGCAGGACCTGGCTGATTAATTTGCAATGTTCCACCGTGGTCGTTCCCTTAAGATGCGGTGGGTAGTCATGTTATGATCTACGTTAGTCCCACCTGGCGCAAGAGGAGGCCACAAACCCGGCGGACGGTCAGTCCAAAGGGGGCGAAACCTTAGCGAGGGGGGACTACGGTGGAATGGCGCATTGTAAAAGCCTTGACATGTGCTCTAGATTGCTTACCTAAGGTAGTGAGCAGTGGCATTGGCCATGCCAAATAAACTAGAGAATTCATTTCATGTGGGTAAAATTGTACAACCTCTGCAGAGTGTAAAACTATTCGAATAGTCATGTCCACGGTCATGGACATGCTGGCAAAGCCACTCAAAGTTAGACTTTGGTTTTGATTTCAAAATGTTTTGACACAAATGATTTTGGATTTCTATCCAAATGGGAATTGGGCAAGAAGCCTTGTGACAGGAAGGTATCCTTCACCACTTGTTAATGAATGTTATCCAAATTGTAAAACTGATTTGGGAAAATGAATTTTAGTTATTGTATAACTGCTTTGAAACTTAGTATTTGTATTTGAAAGAAACTTGGCTTTATGTAAATCAACCATATTAAGCCTTCCTTTTAGATATCCATGTATGCATGTCATCCTGTTATTTGACGGGTGTAACTTGCGAGCACGGTAGTTGTGCTCATACTTGCTTTATGCAAACAAATTTCAGAGAAGAAGGACTTCGCTACCGGTGTGGACCTCGACGACTAGGCCGCTACCCGGTCGATTGCTCAGCGCGATCACCGACTCCACTACTTCTTCGCCTTCTGTTGTGTTCTTTCTTTCGCTGGCTTGTAAGCCTCTTTTGTAATAAACTCTGTTGATTATTAATAAAGTTATACGATTTATGGATGTTATCATATCTGTTTAACTGTGTGAACTAGCTACTAATCATAGGACTAGTTCAAAAATACACAGAGGATTTGGGACGTTAATCTCGGGTCCGACAGAAGTGGTATCAGAGCCATATCGACTGTAGGTCGTGACCTAGTTAGAATGGTCGTTAGTTGAAAAATTCAAAACTTATTTTATATAACAAGTAAAATAAATTGTTCTCTCCTCATCTTGGTCATCTATCTATCTTTAGCTTCTTCATAGCAATTCTTTCTTACTGAATTCTCCTTTCACCATTTTATAATGTTAAATGGATCCTCTTTCCCTTGAAAGATATATATAGATGGTCAACATGTTTCCTACCATTACGTTCAAGACCAGAAGACATGAAGCTATCAAGAAAGCATCGTGACGTCATCAAGTCATCTCTTCCATCCAAGGACAACAGACATGATTAATCGAAGACCATGATCAGAAGATCGTTATGTCAACCCAACCATATAGCTTAAGTTTGCTAAGACTTATTCTGTGTATTAAGTCATTCCACCAATTTAAGAGTCTTGATCGAGTAGACTATTGTATTGTTTCTTTATTTGTATGGTGCATTTTCTTTTGGTACGTCGTAGTAGATCTTTTGATCTTGTGTACAACGTTTGCTTAAATGGGTAGACTTCTCTCCTCATAGCTTTCTCTCTCACCCTTTGCTATTTTCCTCTTCTCTAACAATCCATTGGACTTCTGACCTATTGATGCACAATGGACTTGAAGGACGAATCGACACTTCAAAACTTTGAACAACTCAAGACCCTTGGACGTGAAGCCAGCTTGAAGATAGACTCTCTATCTCTCAATTAATTTATCCTTGTTCGTCTTCTTTCTTTCTAGCCTTTCCGAATCTCAGGGACGAGATTCCTTTTAAAGGAGGTAGTTTGTAACATCCCAAAGTGCTGTTACCAAAATTAAAATAAATAAAGTTATTATTTTATTGGTTTTACTAAAATTTGAAAGAGTTTCATTGCTTTATTTGAATTTATGAAGTTTTAAAAGTCAAAAATAAAATTTATTTGAAGTCTTTGAAGTTTTATTGGAAAAAAATAAAAAAAAATAATTAATTTATGGAATTTTAAAAGTTTTTTCCTAACTATTTTAAAGCCAAAATAATTTATTTGCAAAGTTAAAAGCCAACTTTAAGTTGGAAATAATTTTATTAAGTCCAAAATAACTCTAGGAATTTCTGTGAATTTTTCCAGAATTTTTGGATTCTTTTTGCTATTTTCTAAAAGCCTAAATGAATTATTCGGATTATTTAAATTGAAAAATCAATTCAAAATTCCTTTTCTGTTCTTGGGCAGAATTCTCCCGACCCATCCCTTTTCCGCGCGATTTTCGACCGCTTTTAATCACCCCTTTGGCCTCCTTCTCTCTCCTCAAACCCCTACCCCACCCCCTGACTACTCTCCTCACCACTGCTGGCCCACCAAGACGCCATCTTCCCCCTCCCACCTCCTTTCTTCTCCAATGCGCCAGCCGCCATTTTCGCCCAAGCCGAAGCTTCGTCAACACCGCGAATCTCGTCCCCTTCCTTTACGGTTCCATGCGCATTCAATCCCATGATCTCCGCCTCCCCCATTCCCGCCCGTTGCCCCCTCAATCATGAGCACGATCGCCGGAATCCCACAACCGCCGTCGAAGACCTACGCGCCCGATCTACTCCCCTCACCCTCCCCAGCTCCTATAAAAGGGAGCACCGGGAGCACCTCCTCCATGTCATCCAAACGCCACC
Source organism: Phyllostachys edulis (assembly GCA_036346405.1). Lineage (NCBI taxonomy): Eukaryota > Viridiplantae > Streptophyta > Magnoliopsida > Poales > Poaceae > Phyllostachys > Phyllostachys edulis. The sequence goes on along the minus strand of CM070547.1, from coordinate 41,270,300 downwards.
ACCCACTCCTCTCCTCTCCTCGTTTCGCCGGATTTCGCCGTTGAAGATTCTCGGCTGAGCGCCCTTTCCCCTTCGATTCTGGCACCAACACAGCCGCCCCACCGTCGCCGACCACACCAACGGCATGGCTGCATCAAGGCCTTCCCCGTGTGCATGCTAGCTTCACCGGAGAGCCACCTGAACGCCGCCACCTCGTTGACCCCGTTCCGCCAGTTCCTGAGCTTCTTCCGACTGGTATTGAGTGCGCCCAGGCAATTTTCTCTGAATAGCAACTTGTTTCCGTCGGATTGTTTTAGAATCATCCATACCTGATCCTTGAGCTTGCCTTAGTGAAGTGCGATGATCTCGAGAATTTCCCGACGCCATCGAGTATTGACTCGCTCATTGCCGAGGTGTCCTTGTCATCGCCACGAGCGGTCGAGGATGTGATCTTCGAGGCGTCCTCACTGCCTCTAGGAGAGTTATTGCTACTGAGGCGGATCGAAGACCTCCCGCTGATGATCTCCACTTGCGCTAGAGGCCTCCTCGCTTGAGGAGTCGTCGAATGACACCATCTGGCGACTTGGAGCAAACCCCTCTAGGAAGGGGAATTCCGGGTTATAGTCGTCTTCGTCCGCAAGTGAGCCTTGCATTGGGATGGTCGAACTCGCGGGAAGAGCATGTTCGAATGCATCCTTGGCTGGGCTAACCGGAGGGAGAGAACCACCAAGTGCTGATGAAGATCCGGAATTATGACTTCCAGGAGTTGTCGCGCCAAGTCGGACTGTCTCAGGTGGACTTGAACATTTGGAGAGGGAACCCTCGCTATGCCCTAAGTCTGCCTTGGGACAGCCCTCGTTGTGGTCAGATTGACCCTTGCCCTCTAAGGAAGCTGGTTCCTCATCTGGACGTATCGTTGTGGGGGATAAGGATCCCTCCTCAACTCCGTCGGTGGTAAAGTCTCCTAGAGAAAGATCTCTGGGGGCGACATCACCATCGGATGATGCATCACGTGGCTCATAGTCGAAACCGGCATCCATGTCGATATCTGCATAATCGGCCAAATCGAACCAGTTCTCCTCGTTCCACTCTCCTGCCATGAGAGCATGAGAATTGGAAAGATGAAGGAAAGCTGATGACTTGAAGATCCCCACGGTTGGCGCCAACTGTCGGTGTTTTAGGACCGAACTTACGTAAAGATTGTTTGATTCGGGGGTTCCACTAGGCTCAAAATCACACCGAGATAGAGACACGGGGATTTTTATACAAATTCGGGTCTTCTCCTGGAAGAATAACAACCCAACTCATGTGTGTATGTATTGAGTATGCTGGATTACAAGATGAAGCCGAAGACTAGAGTATTGTCCTTCTAATGATCTTCAAATCGCCCCGATTGTCCTGATGATTCTGTCTTTTATACAATCCTCAAGGTGTACCGTCGTGCCTCCAGTTTAAAGACTGCCTTAATGTCCCAGATTATTGAGCCGTTACTAGAGGTTATTATGGGAGTAGTAACGTTCCCACACTGCCGGGCAGTTATCACCATAACAAAGGAGTTAAAATTGTGCCATTATTCCAGAGAATAACCGTGTAATTTACTGCCCATATTTTGAATATGGTGCGAAAGATTCCCTGATCGACTAGGCCCACATGTTTGTAAGCCCTGTTGATTAGGGACTGGTCGTAGAAGAGCTTACGACCAGGTGGTGTTCGTAGAAGATCTTACGACCACACACTGATCGTAAAAGAACTTACGATCATGGGATAGTCGTAGAAGGACTTACGACTATGGGATAGTCGTAAGAGGACTTACGACTACTAGGTGGTCGTAGAAGAACTTACGACCTCCAGCTTCTCCCTTATGACTATTAAGGGGTATACTCAAGAGTTATATGACGTCATTATTATCCATAATTTGAATTATAGATATATAATAAAATGATGATTGTTATATCCTCGTCAAGTATATCCCGTAATGTTCATAAAGGAGAAGCTGGAGTCGTAAGTCCTTCTACAACTACCTCATGGTCGTAAGTTCTTCTACGACCACCCATATAGTCGTAAATCCTTCTACGACTATCTCATGGTCGTAAGTTCTTCTACGACCATCCCCATAGTCGTAAGTTCGTCTACGACTACCTCATGGTCGTAAGCTTTTCTACGACTACCATGTGGTCATAAGTCCTTTTACGACCAGGTCAACTACGACTATCCTATAATCGATGGAGCTTGCAGATAAGTATGCCCAATTGATTAGGGAATCTAAGCAGTTAGTTGTTATTCTTTAGGATAACTATACGTAATACTCATCTGTCTCTGACGATAACAGCTAGACGACGTGGGGGGTTACTACTCCAACACTAACTGCCATCAACGTACTCATTATATGAAATAATGAGGTGCCTCTTAGCCTGAAGAAATAGCCACCTCTTCATACACTATATAAAGGCTACAGTCAGTTGACAGTAGGGGAGGCGGAAAAAAGAGACGCAAACAGGAGCACAGGACATTAGACTTTAGTCTTTCTCTTGATCTGTAACGAGCATACTCAATATAGCCACACAGGAGAAGGTTTGTTATTCTCTCCAGAGAAGGCCTGAACCTGTATAAAATCCCTGTGTCGTTCTCTCTGCGTGATCCCTCTTGGAGACTCCCCGAATCAAACAATCATACATAAGATCGGTTCTAAAACACCAACAGCTGGCATCGACCGTGGGGATTTTCTCGTCAACAGGTTTTCTTCATTTTTCTCAACTCTAATGCTTCCATGATAGAAGAGTGGAATGAGGAGAACTGGTTCGACTTGGCCGATTACAGAGATATCGACATGTTCGTCAGATCCAAGAGACCATACCACCGATGGAGTTGAGGAGGGATCCTTATCCCCCATAATAGTACGCCTAATTGAGGGACTAGTTTCCTCAGAGGGTAAGGGTTTATCCAACCACAATCAGGACTATACCAAAGTAGGCTCACAACATGACAAGGGCTCTCCCTCCAAAAGTTTGGATCTGCCTGAGGTAGTCCGACGTGGCGAGGCAAGTTTTAGAAGCCATCATTCCGGAGTTCTATCAGCATCTGGTGGTCATCTCTCTCTGGTTAGCCCCACAGAGGATGGGGTCGAGCATGCTTTTCCTGCGAGTTCAACCATCCCCTCGCAGGGCTCACCTACGGACGGAGATGGTTATAACCCGGAATTCCCCTTCCTGGAGGGGCTTGCTCTAAGTCGTCAGACGATGTCTTTCGACTACTCCTCAAGCAAGGAGGCCTCAAGCGCGTGTGGAGATCATCAACGGGAGGTCTTCATCCTTCCTTTAGATAATGATCACTCTCCTAAAGACAGGACTGAGGATGCTCTCCGCCGATCACACTCTACAACCCCTCGTGGCAATAACGAGGACACCTCCAGTGATGAACGGGGTCAATACTCTGATGAACGTGGGGGAAAACCTCGAAATAATCGCACTCCATTGAGGCAAACTCAAAGATCGGATATGGACAATCCTGAGACAACCCGACAGAGAAGAATTGCGGCTCAGAGAAATATGCTTGGGCGTGTTCAGTATCAGTCGGAGGAAGCTCAGGAACTCCAATACATCAATGATCTGCTCGAGAACCCAACTTGAGAACTCGCCCGAACGCCTGGCTACGATCTCTTCGCTGAAAAGATCACACGAAGGCTTCGAAGTACGATGGCCAGACTCGAGCACCGTCACCGGCATCATTCCGTAAGTCGCAACGGTATGACTCCATCAGCTACCAGTCGTTCGAACAACTCACCACATGGAGATCGGCACGATGATAGGTTATGCCGTTCTCCTAACCTTAACTCCAGTCGGAGAAGAGTTCTTCAAATGCCTAATGATCAACAAGCTCCCACTAGAGGTGATCGTTCACCACCCCGACCTAGAAACCTGCAACAGCAGATGAAATACGAGGAGTTTACCCTCGTAAGGTCGAGACTTATCATGAGTCAGGTTCACCCACGGCTGGGTATCGTCGTGTACGATCACCAGGCGATATCAACCCTTTTTTCCTGCAAAGGAGGCATTATGATGTGATTACCGGATGTAGGGCATTCTCGCCTGATCTCCGAGCAGTTCGTTGGCCACCGCAGTTTCGACCAGTGAACATGAAGAAGTTCGATGTGTCTCAGAATCCCATCAAATTCCTTCAAATCTACACGACCACTGTCCGAGCAGCAGGAGGAGAAGAGCGTGTCATGGCGAATTACCTTCCGATTGTACTCGAAGGGTCCGCTCGATCGTGGTTGCTAAAGCAACCACTCGAGTCGATCTATTCATGGAAACACCTCTGTGACCTTCCGCTAGCTAACTTCCAGAGCACCTACAATCACCCTGAAAAGGAGGACGACCTGCACAGGATAAGACAAAACGACCATGAGACCTTACGCCAATTCATCAGGCGTTTCAGTCTGGTTTGAAATTCAATTTCAGAGGTTTTTGACTCATCTGTTATCATAGCCTTTCAACAGGGAGTCCGCAGCAGAAAGATTACAGAAGACATCGCTTTGAATCCTCCGGCTACTATCGCTGAACTCTTCGAGATGGTCGATCGGTAAGAGACTGCCACTGAGGTAGTCGAGTGGAACAAAACCATCGACCGAGACGACAAAAATCCTCAAGAAGCAGGTGAAAGTAGCAAAAAGAAGGATAAGAAGGCTAAGAAATCCAAGAACAAGGCTGTAGGCCCCCGAAATCGAATCCGTTCCAAGCCAAGTGATTGCACCGGAGGCCAACACTTAACATGCAACGAGAACGATTTCGAGTGCCTGAATATGCGTCTCATGTTAGCTCCCAAGGATCAGTGGCTAATATGCGCATATCCAAATACAATATTGCAATCACATCCATACACAATATACAATAATAATAGAAACAAGATTACAACATCAACAATTAGAACCTTATGGTCCAAATTTGCATAAGAGGGCCGACCGGCCAAATTTAATCATAACACAAATAAATCACAGTGGAAGATAAACTTAGAATAAAAAGAAAATAACCAGATTGGCATGCCCAAACCCACAAGCAACCAACTAGGGTTAAAGTCGTAGCATCTGTCGTACTAAAACCCGATTCGAACGACTTCTCATCTGCAACATGGACAATCCAACTGAGTACAAAAACGTACTCGCAAGACTTACGAATAGCAACATATAATAAATGCATTCAAGTGTTAAAAGAAGGTTAGTGCACTAGGCAATTTCTAGCATAAAGCAAGTTTTTCTTTGAGATAACCGATATAGATTCAAATTGTCATTCGTAAAACATTTAGAAAACAACTCAAACAAGAATCAAGAGAGCATTCCACTACCCGCGAAAATATTTTTTTCTCAAATTTTCTTTTAGGAATAAACTTTCTCTCAAATCATGGGATTCCAAATACCAAATCATCGCATAACACACTAGCTCATTTATCTTAAATTGACAACCTCAATGTTGTGCTCAAATCGAATATATCATCCAAACCTTTATAGAGAGACTATACTGACTCATAAACATACTTTAGCCAACTCCTCTACCAACGGAATTACTTTGACAAATAATTCCCAAACCACCTCAACAAAGATTTTGCCCACAATCGAAACATACTCAATCATTAACTTCAATAGGTAAGCATATTCTTGACCAACATATCTTTAGAAAGATTCTAACTCCCAGAGAGTTACTCACTGAAGCCAAATCTTACCTGATAGAACCTTGGGAGGGAGACTACATTAATTCATCTTTCTTGCTTGCTTGATAATGAATACATGCTATTCCTTTTATAGGGACGACACGACTTGACCTTTAAGAAACAATCTCTATTTCTATAGAAACTTATCTCTATTAGATGTAATATATCTCTAAGGAATTAAACCCAACTAATAAGGAAACTAACCATTCTATCTCTATTTCCTAACTACTAATGCGCCCGTGCGCCCGTGAGGCCCGGCATGAATAGTATGTGATGCTACAGTGCCATACGTACTGTTCACGCATGACAGTAGCCCGGCCGTGACAACCGCCCCACCCCACCCACCCACCCCCACACACACAGAGTGGGGAGACTCGGAGAGACGTTTTAGAGAAACAGTAGTTACCAGGGAGGCGTATGATTTCAAGAGAGGTTTAACAAGCTGCCACATTGGCTGAAACACAAACGGTGCATCGACAAAAAGAACTTGGCCAAGCCGTTTCGGGTAGTAATAGTAGAAAACATCAATCTGGGAAAGATAGGAAATTAGCATCAATACAATTAAAGTATGCATTAGGTGCAGTAGACAACAAGCAGGCTTCATAAGCCTGGAAGTACAGGAAATCTATCTCTGAATTAACCCATTAGAATAAACTTTATCGTTGCAGGGCCTAAACACATTCTTGTTTTAACTGGACTTCTTTAATCTAGCAAAACTTTCTTATTTATGCACAAGTAATTATTCTTGGAAACTGGATATAAAAATCACATGATTTAGTAAGGAATCCACTTAGTAATGATGTTATTTGACATCCCATATACCATCGCAAAGTATTCAAGGAAAGCAAGCTTTTTTTTCTTCTGTTTGAGACAAACCAGTAATAACTGTATACATGTTTAAAACTCCTCCAACAGCATAGCACAATTCATCTGAAATGCTTGGTTTATGTTTAGTAGCTGCTTAGACAGAGCTAGGGAAAAGTATAACAAGAACTATAGAGAGGACAATACTTACCAAAAACTTTAAGAACTGGAGATCACCATTTTCTACACGGAAGCCTGGAAGATAAAAAAGTTCCAAGTATATTCTCTGTTCCCAACAGAAGTCTACTTAATGCCTTCTCGATAGCTTCTCATTTTCAACTGGGTCCTGCTTCTGTAATAGTAGTATTATATGTGGTTCAGTATTATAACCGAGAGCAAAAGACATCTCAAACATGGATACATCAGTGAGATAAAGAACAGAGTACAATACAACCAAGATGCAGTTATGTCATGTAAAGTTGTAAACCATTATAACTTGTAGCTGCTTTCATAAGTTCGAATGATGGTTTGTCATGGCACAATTCTGTAGCTTTACTCTGTTCTCTGTGCTGTTTTAACACTGAGAAAAGCGTATGTCCACTATTTAGGCTAAGCAACATCCTTTGTTCAACATGTCTAAATGAAGATTCTCTCATTCACAATATAAGGAACTTACAGAAGGAAAATGCTTGGATGCCACCACTACTAGCACAGGCCTGCCATACACGTCAAAAGAATCATGCACATATGCCTTGCCAGTTTGGTACAACCCTTTCACTGATTCTTCTGATAATTCTGATACACCAAAATCCTGACGCCACTTCTAATGCAGATGAAAGGAAAGCTTAAGGTACAAAAGACGTAGAACAGTTATTCACAATCTCAAGAATTTAATGCACACAATATTAGGTTTGCCATGAAAATGGTAGCAAGTCCAAATCCTACTATCAAGGATGAGAAGACCCCTACCACAAAATGAGATATAACTTGCAAATAAATTGCAACATGAATATGAAAACCATCCAGTTAAGTCTATGTAAGTTAAGAAGTGAGGAATAGGACTATAGTTCTACTGTCACTTAAATTCAGTTTATTCCAGAATTCAATACTATCATCAGTGAATAAACCATCGGAATAGCTCAACGTGTATCAAACATTCTTCCACCAGTAAAAAGTAAACAAATGGCAGAATCTTTCCAAATACGCCCTGCGTTTTAAAATTTACAACTTGCTAGGAAAAACCTGCCACTGTTTTAATGTTCCTTATGTTGATACTGTTACTAGTTGCTGGCAATAAAGAAACTATATACATAAAAATTAAGCTCTGATTTTCAGTTCCTTAAAGGGATAATGATTTAAGTAGCCATTCCTTCCAGAGATACTATAAACGAGAGTAATCTAGGATTTACAACGGAAATTAAGATCAAAATCATGAGCAACAGAATCATAAAATTACTTTCGACATACTATAAAACGCGAGGATTATTTGTCAAAATGGGAAAGGAAGGGGCTATTTCTCGGGTCAGCATAGTGGTAGGATACAATAGCCTTGGTCAGTTTCGAGACGGCTTCGTCCACAGAGAACTTCCGGTCCTTCAAGAACCAGAGTATCATCTCCTCATCATCCCTCCCGTTTCTGCCCGTCGGGAGGCCTGGATGCTCCCACTCCAGCCTTTCTTTAACCTCCAAGATGAGCTTCACACATGAAGCAACCAATGCAATATAACAAGTCATACATAGTCTACACACTCAGTCAGCAGCTGCTGCTCGTTTTGTGATGAAATAGTTCTTCCTCCGTTTTTAAATACATGATATTTGATGAAGCGTGCTGTCAAACTGATATAACTTTGACCATTACTTTTCATATGATTTCATAACTTTGACCATTACTTTTCTAATGATATTATTCACTCATGATCAATCTAAATAGTTTTTCATATATTATTAGTCAAAGTTAAATAAATTTGACTGCACACTTGGTCAAAAGTCATGTATTTAAAATCGGAGGACTACGATTCAGCAGCAAAACAGTTGAGGAGATCTTCAAATCAAGAGTTGAATACGCGGTACGGGCGTGCTACCCCGCCTACCTTGGAGGTGGAGGCGGCACCGGGAGCGGAGCTGGAGCAGCGCACTGCTGCCCTGGCGAGGTCCCGCGGAGGCGGAGGAGCCCGGACGACGGGACGGAAGGAGCAGGCGGCAGCCATCACTTCTTCTCTTCTCCTTTTCCTTGCTATCTTTCTTTTTCCCCTTCCGATTTGCAGCCGCAGCGAATCCGGCGAGTGGAGGCGTGCGACGCCGGACCGGAGGGCAAGGGGGCCAACGTAGAATTCGGAGGCGTTCGCCGGCTTGGATCGAGGGAGTGAGCTAGTGAGAGGCGGGGGGGGCGGCAAAGGGAGGTTGGATGAGAGAATCCAAGCGCGGAACAGGGATGGCGAGATAGGTCCAGTGGTGACGGGCGAGCCAGAGGATCGAGGTGTACCACTGTCCCCGTTGGGTTGCAGTGCCTGTGCTCGGCAGAGCCGCCCCGCGCCAGCGCGTCCTGGCGTCCGCCCGCCACACGTTTGCTTGGCTCGCGTCCTCGTGGTGACTGCCTGCCTGGCGCCCCCTCGACCCAGGCGTCCGCTTGCTTCCGCCTGGTGCGAGGAATCAATGGCGACGGGATCACGGGATGGATGGACCTACGTCATCCGTAATCAATGCCACCAGGTCTTGCGTACGTCTATCGTTCGTCAACGCCCAAGCCGTCACCGCGTGTCCCCGCTGGTCCACACACGCCGCTAGCGCACGGTCATGCGTCAGCCAATTAGCTAGGTTACTTAGGGTTAGTGTTAGGCTGAAATTTGGAAGAATATTAAAATATGACAAATAAGTTCACAAAAAATTTCATATTTTTTTGTAGAGCCTTCTGACACCGTGTACTTGCTTGTAGAAATTTTTTATAATTTTATTCATTCTGGATTTTTATCACTATTTCGTATAAGTGTTATGTTTGTACGAATCAACAGCAAACCGTGCCATCTGTTGATTGCTCAAACATCTGAATAAGGCCCTCTCTCTATTTGTCTTACTTTTCCACCGAAAGCATCAATCACTTGTCATCCCGTCGTCTCCTTGTCTCATCCATCAAATCTTTGTCTGTAATATCCCGAAAATAACCTTCTTGGGGACCCGTGTGTAATTAGACGAAAAGGGATACGTAAAAACGGAATATTTTGGAGTTTTAGAGAGGAGTTGGTTCGTACCGGGATAAAAGGATCTAAAAGGATCGTGAGGGGCGAGGAGTCCAAAAAACCCTAGTCTCCCTTTTCTTCTTTCCGCCGCCGCCACTTTTGTTCTTGCCTCCCGATCGCCAAATAGCGTGAAGCCCTCGCCGCCATCGCTATTGCTGCGCGTCATGCATTGTATACCATTATATGCATACGCCACAGCTGCAGCGTGAGTTTTCCAAATTGTTCTACTTGCGGTAGCGTGGAAGCATTTGACCAATTCAAGGATCCTCCCTACGGTGCAAGATTGCACACGTGCTGTGCTATTCCCTGCCGATCGTTCAGCAGGCAGCACCTGGAGGTCTGGGAGTTGGCCAATGTGTTATCGCCTACCATTTTGCTGCAGCCGTGCGTTGGAGAGACGTCGTGCTTGTTTCCATCTTCTAGCTAAACCGTGCGTCGCAACTAGTAAATGCAAGTAAATGGTAAAGTGGTGAACAACGGGTTGTTCGCCACTGTCATTGATATTACTTATCATGCTATTTGTTATGCTTTCGTTAAGCTTATTCTTATGCATGATATTGATGACATTGAGTGAATGAGATTAGGAAATTGAGTTAATGTGAATGAGATATTGAGTTAATGAGATAAATTATGTTGATGAATAATTAGAGATGTTGCATCATTATACATTCATCATGACAGGAGTTGCACGAGCTAGGTCGGTGAGAAAGTCATGTAACCATTCCGGTGAGATCGGTGAGAAAGATACATGACTAGTCCAGAGTGCTCTAGATAAAATTCTACTTCGGTGGGGACTTCACGGGAGTGAAGGATAGAGTGTGTCATTGACGGGTGAACACTCCGCTATACCGATATCAGCTGATGAGATGCATATGAGCCTGAGCCTGAGCATGATGGTGCATTCGCATATATGAGTAAATTGTTAAATTGTGCAACTTTACCTATATGGAATATGACTTGTTTATTTGAGTAAGAGAATGGCATTAAATAGATAGATGACGATGATAACATTGATTATGGTTGATAAACTGTTGTTTATGACTTTATTATGTATTTGCTGAGTCTTGGACTCATTCTTGCTCTATTGTTGTTTTTAGGTGACAGTTGATGACGTTTCACTCGGGAAGGGCTAGCGTACTTGGAATCATAACCTACACCCAATTATTTGATTCATTAGACATTAGAAACTTTTATTAGAGCATGATGATTTATGTTTAGGACATGATGGCATTGAATAACATTAGATGATAAGTTAGAGTTGATTATTCGTTTAATAAACTTAATTGATTGGTTTGCATTAATCTTGGTTTATTACCTTGCTATGCTTCTAGGATTAAATTGTCTATGATTTTCATATCTTTATGATTGTGTTTTGTGACCCCTGGATGGGTTTTATCATTGGTATGCTATAGTTTTAATTATAGGTTAATTAATATTTGATTTGATAGTATAGTTTAGTGGCATTCCGGGCTCAGTGTTGGGTCGGGGTGTTATAGTTGGTATTAAAGCGGGCTTTTAGGTCCGTGGTGAATAAATTAACAACTTAGGTAAGCTTAATTTACTAAAATTTGCTAATGGCTAATTAACTTAAAATTTGACATATTGGTGCACAGTAGGATGGGAATGGGCAAAGTATTACATTTGCGTTTCCATTATGTCGTATTATTGATTTATGTTATGAGATGATTTTGTATGCTTATGATTTGATTACATGATTGGTATGTGCGATGATAGTTGATGTTGAGGGGTAGAGATATTGGTTGTCGCCATGGGCATGGCCTGGTTGAACCACCATTCTTGGTATGGGAATGGTGAAGGGTTTTCTCGGGTAACTTAGTTACAAAGGTTGGGGATGAGTTTCCTTGGAAAGGTTGTTGTTTTGCTTGAGTTGCATTTAGTTAATCTGATTACTCGCTGGTTTTTATGAACTTTCTTTGGATAGCGGTTACAATGCAGTTGGTGTGTTCCATTGGTCTTTATTGGTTTCATAAAGTGATTATTTGTTCTCTCGACGGTTGATCTTTTGTTGTTTCTTGTGAACGTCGTTAATTTGCAAGATTGTTCTTTTTATAAGAATTATGCCTTTCTTGTTGGGAAACATGATTCGTTTATTTCGCTTGGTATTTTGAATAATGAAAATAATCAATTACAAGTTCTTTATCATGTGGAACGTTGATCTTACGTAGCTCTTTTGGAGTAATTTGAGCGTTGAAGTTAATGCCTCTCTTTTATGAAAGAAAATATTAAAAACCCTTTAGTGATGTCTTGCCATGATTAAGTGAGAAGTTGTAATCGTAGAAAATTAATTGATATGGAATTGGTTATCAAGTTGGGTTTGTAGCATGGTGCATAATTAATCTTAACTAGTATCCTCGAAAGTGTAGTTGATTAATTTGATGTTGTTTTCTAGTAGTTCTTGATGAACTGTGACCATGAGTATGTCTATACCTATTTGGAGTCAAAAGAGTTATTAACAAGTGTGGAGCATTGATGAACTGGTTTGACCATTAAAGTTGTTTAGATTGCTAAACTTGCTGGATTATTTGGTCTCAATAGATGAAATTAACTGTGTAGGAAGGGAAAGTTGAAGAGATTCTAGATTAGAGGTGGAACGGTTGAATATGTTTTCTGTAAATGTTCTTGTGATTCGAAAAGGAAAGTAGGTGGCAACTAGACTTCATAATGAAGCCAGTTGATAACAATGATGGTTGGAGTGTAATTGTTGTGTGTTGAAGTTTGGTGTTGAGCATCACTAAGAGTTAAACTGAAGGGATATAATAGGTGACTTATATTTACATGATGGTGAAATTATTGGATAATAGTATGTCCTTGATGAAAGGGTTTTGGTAGAAGCTTTTAATTTGTGTGGTAGATCTCCTATAAAATAAAGTGGTTATTGTAGTGAGGTTGTAAGGTTTTGGTATACTCTCAATTTGATGATGGGATGATAAAGTAGTATGGAATAATTTGGTGGGCCTTTGGGGGACATTATAATTGAGGAGTAGACGACGGCGATTCTTATTAAGAGTGTATTATTCTTGATGTTAGTAAGATTGTCAGCAGTGGATTCTGAGTGTGCTATTGATTCTAAAAAAAGGTAATTTGATAGTCTTTCGTGGTATAGCTTAAATGAAATGTTTCGAGCTTTGCATTCGTGAACTTTTGTAGTTCATGATTTATGTAGTAACTAAAATTAGTTTGAGTAAGTGACTTGTTAGAAGACTTTATTGGCTCTTAAGTTATTCATGTGATTTGGCCTTAAGAACTCTTTCTTTGTTAAATGAAAGAGTGCAGTAGAGGTATTTGAGGTTGGAATTATGTTTTGTAACTTGCAGCTTATTGAGGTGTGTTTAACCTTTATGTTTCCCCGCATAAGAATTCCTCGAGTTTAAATCGCAATGCTTTATTCTTATTTGATGTTTGATATTCTCTTCTTGTGGGACATGTGCCCACAACGGTGGTTTCCTCTTTTCCTTTCCTAAATCATTGCTATTTGACTGTGTCTATTGGTCTTATGCTTACTGCGAAACATAAACGTTTTTGTTTGTGCTGAAAATTGTTTTTATTTGCCTCTTTTTTTGAGAAAGGAATAATCAATTTGTTTTACAAAACCTTATAGAGTGTATAGTGACAACTGGTAGTAGTGGTCAAGTATACGATGTTGTGAAACCTTGGGTTGTAAGTTAGATGAGGAGCATTGGAGGATGAATTGATTTTGTGATATAAATCTTATAGAGCCTTGGATCTGAAAGGAATGATGGTCGTTGGGGCAAAACTGATTACGTTGTTGCAATTGGTAGAATCTATAGTTACTGGTGGTCCAAGATCTTTTGTTCATTTTGGTGGAACATTAGAATTATCGAAAGCATGGGAATCTTGATCAATTTATTAGAATACCGCGATTAGGTTATTTGCAAGGTTGTGTAGATGATTTACGATGGTGTAGTTTAATGATGTGGGATTAGCGATGTAATCTAATCGTTATGGCAGTTAATGGGATAGTAGGGATTTACCCCGTTATGAATTAAGGATTGTTACATTTGGTATCAGAGCAGTCGACCCCTTCCCACGACTTCTGCTATCATGGTTATGGCGACAGACCAGACCATCAGACCTACCGCCGAGTCGTTGGCTATGATAAAGGCTAACGCCAACAAGATGGTCATGAGTACCAATGACAACGACAAGAAGATGGCAGTCATCTTTCTCAACATGCATGCTACTTTAGAGAAGATGATAGCGGAATAGAAGGAGAAGAAGGCGCAAAAAGAAGTGGCGGCATTTCCAACAACTACAATGACGCTGTCGGAACTTGCCGCGCCGCTACCGCATCCTGCCATAGTGTCACTGAAGCTTGTCGCGGCCCTGCCGAAGTACGTCGTGGCCACTGCAACGCTGCTAGGGTTGCTGTCATGCCTGCTGCAGCAACCGATGAGTTTGCCGCAACTGCATGTGGAGGCAATGATCTTCAAGGAATCATGTCGTCATCGCAACCTCTCGTCAACATGGGGTCTCCTAGGGCTACAGCCATGGCCACCACCACAGCTCGAGAATGAGCTGTCGCGAAAGGAGGAGAGTAGTTGTCATGGGTCGGGCTATCGTTTCACTGTGAACAAGACATGTGGTATCAGAGCGCCACAAGACTATTCATGCCGGACCCCAAGGGTGCATTAGTAGTTAGGAAATAGAGATAGAATAGTTAGTTTCCTTATTAGTTGGGTTTACTTCCTTAGAGATATATTCCATCTAATAGAGATAAGTTTCTATAGAAATAGAGATTGTTTCTTAAAGGTTAAGTCGGGTCATCCCTATAAAAGGGATAGCATGTATCCATTATGAAGCAAGCAAGAAAGAATTAATCTAGTCTCTCTCTCAAGGTTCTATCATCCCAATCTATAGTCTAATTTCTCATCCTATAAAGCCAACACCGTCCGGCCTTCTTCCTAGCGGTGTTTACCCTCTATGATCTAAGGATCATTACATTTGGTATCAGAGCAGTTGATCCCTTCCCACGACTTCTGCTACCATGGTTATGGCGACAGATCAGATCATCAGATATGCCGCCGAGTCGTTGGCTATGATAAAGGCTAACGTCAACAAGATGGCCATGAGTACCAACGACAACGACAAGAAGATGGCGGCCATCTTCCTCGACATGCATGCCACTTTGGAGAAGATGATCGTGGCGATGACAGCGAAGCCTCCTACGGCGGTGGCGATGCCTTCTACAGAGGTGGTGATGCCATCCATGGTAGCGGCGGTTACCTCCAAAGAATCGCAATAATTGCCGCGACTTCCACGCCTTCTCGCGGACCAAGGTAGTTAAAATCGCGATCCTACTCAGAAGTCGTACAATTCTCACGATCCCACGACGGCTGTCGATCCAGATCGCCCGTGGATCTAATCGTAGAATCATGGTAGAGTTGCGATCCAAATGGTAGAATCGTGTAGAATCGCATAGTAGAATCGTGGTAGAGTCGCAATTTTTTTCTTTTTTTTTGCAATTTTTTTAGAGGCCCGGCTTTGTTGATATTTTGTTTTAGAACAAAATTTGTTGATATTAATTTCTGAGATTGAAACTATAAATAAATAAGGAGCATGCAAAATATTATATCAGTATGGCAATGCTAGTATACAAATATCTATATTATGAGTTATGACATGAGCAATCTTGAGCTTGATAATGATAAGCTATTTTTATTCTTGTAGTATGTCTAGCTGCTTTTAAGGAACATGCAAGCGTTGCAATTAGATATTGATTTATAAAACTTGTGAACATTTCTCATTAATTGTAGTAAACTAGTCAAGGCCATTACCCATCATGTCAGTACCATTATGCTTTTCTGTTGTGTGATAAGAAGTGTTTTGCCCCTTTTTGGTAATAAGTAAGTGGTAAACTTTATAAGAATCATACAAACTTATAGTACAAATGTTAAATATCTGTATTTTTACAAATCCGTAGAATCGCCGATTCTACTATTCGATCCTACCGGAGGCAAATCGATCCGACTCGAGATCTCGACTCTGACTACCTTGACTGTGACGCTGCCAGAGCCCACCGTAGCCCTGCCGAAGTTTGTCTTAGCCACCGTGGCGTTGTCAGGGTTGCTGCCATGCCTGCCGCAGCGACCGTTGAGTTTGCCGCAACCACGTGTGGAGGCAATGATATTCAAGGACTCATGTTACCATCGTAACCTCTTGTCAATATGGGGTCACCTAGGGCTTCAGCCATGGCCGCCGCTACAGCTCGAGGACGAGCTGTCGCAAAAGGAGGGTAGTAGTTGTCATGGGCTGAGCTACTGTTCACGCGTGAACAGTACATACGGTGCTGTAGCACCACACACTATTCATGCCGGGCCTCACGGGTGCATTAGTAGTTAGGAAATAGAGATAGAATAGTTAGTTTCCTTATTAGTTGGGTTTACTTCCTTAGAGATATATTCCATCTAATAGAGATAAGTTTTTATAGAAATGGAGATTGTTTCTTAAAGGTCAAGTCGGGTCGTCCCAATAAAAGGGATAGCATGTATCCATTATCAAGCAAGTAAGAAAGATGAATTAATCTAGTCTCCCTCCCAAGGTTCTGTCATCCCAGTCTATAGTCTAATCTCTCATTTGACCAAGCCAACGTCATCCGGCCTTTTTTCTGGCGATGTTTACCCCGTTATGAACTAAGGATCGTTACAGTGTGATGCTTCGTCTAGTGATATATCTAGCATTATGCTCTAATGCTGTTGTTATTCCTACACACAAGGTGAGATTTTGTGATGTTGAGACAGTGAAAAAAGTGTACTTCACAAACTAAATCTAGCCTCGATTTCCTTGAGCTAGGTGCCATGATTATCTTTGCCAATAGTGTGTTTGTTATCTGAAAAAGGTCTTGCACATTTTAGTGACAGTCGATCTTGATTTCCCTTTTTGTATGTATTACATAAATTGTTTTTCTTTAGCAGTTGAAAATTTCAAGCACTTAACTGTTATAAACATGAGTAGTGCTTCTATACTGTCCTGAAAACTAAATTGCACAAATGTTAATTCAGTTTAGTTAGTGATGGAGTTGTAGGTTGTTGCGAATCAAGCCCTCAATTAGTGATGGAGAGTATTGAAGCACCTCCCATTTGGAAGGTCATGGTTATTAAGTCGGTAAGTCGATACTACTCTCATAGTGATCGACTTGCCGAATAGTTGACTAGTTGTCCGACTAGTCGACAGGTACTGTACACAACACACACAGCCAACACAGACATCACACAGCCAGCACACACACAACACATCACACCATACACCACACCACACAGCCACAAACACAGCACACCACAGCCACACACAGCCATTACACCATGCAGCCACCACACACACACCCATCACACCACAACCACACACACCACACAGCCACAGGGAGAGGGAGCAGAGGAGGGCGATGTGGAAAGGGAGCAGAGGAGGGTGATGGCGATGGGGAGAGGCAGAGGCACTTGGCGCAGATCTGGAAGGGAGGCGCAACGACGAGGCAGAGGTTGAAGGTGTCGAGGAGGACGGTCGGGTGTTGCTGGACCCAACATGAAGATGAGGCTGCTCCGGCGGCGCAGATCCGGAGGAGGCACGACGAAGCAGAGGTGCTCAGTGCAGATCCGGAGGAGAGGCGCAACGATGAGGCAGTGGTGCTTCTGCGGCGCTGATCCGGAGGAAGCTCCGATAGCCAGAGAAGGCGCGACGATGCAGTCACGTGTGAGGGTGAGCCCCCAACTGCCCTCACTCCCTCTTGTCTCTTTGCCACTGCCTCTGACAACCGGGCCCCACATCCCAGCCGGCGCAAATCGAGACGGCACCTCCAGTCGGTCGTTTTTCGGCGACTTATCGACTAGTAGACGACTTGATAAGCATGATCAAGGCTGATGGTTAATGCTAACTTGTGGACTTGTGGTGAAGCAGAACAACCGTGGGCTCCTTGAAATTTTGACTCTTGAATCCTAGTCACTTTGTTTGTGCCCTGTGAAATGTCAGGTGGCAGGTACTAGTTAAAATCTGTGAGGGCAGATCGCTGGACCATCTTGAAGTCTTTAGCTGGTGACACAAGTGTGTCTTGGTTGAAGACAATACTGGATAGTCGAAGAAACTTTCACCTGCAGTTGTTCAAGAAGGCTTTGAAGTTTAAAAGAACGGATCCCATCGCCAGTTTGATGTTTTTAAGGCATTTATACTGTAATTAGTTCGGACAATGATCGATGCAGTAACAAAATTTGTATGAATTTCAAAAAGGATGATAATTTTTCTCCGCAAATAGAAGAAAAAGATAGTTATAATCTAAAGATGCCTCGTGGTTTCAGCTGTGTTCCTACACCATATTTGCATGCTATGCACTTACTCAGTTGTGCCTTCTTTTTTTTACATGACACTCTTTTCAGTCAAGAGAATAAGACAAACCTAAACCAAAAACTACAGCCAAATTCCAGTATCACTCGTACCATCTTTCACTGGTACCTGCATGTGAGCTCAAGCAATTCACCCAAGCAAGAACGCCACACAGAGACAACACACACCGCCTCCGCCACCACAACAGCACAACACATGAACCGCCACCAACCTTACCACTCCCATGATCACCATCATCCATCACCTCCTTGTGAAGATTATTCTGATCTGAAGTATACCACTACCACTACTTGCCAAGCCGGGCATGCTTCACATGCACACAGGCAGAGTGCGGTCAGTGGTCACGCATCAGCACCCCCTAAACAAACGGTGAAACGTAAATGAGCGTCCAAGCGGCGCTCGCTCGCTACAAACGGCAAGGCTCACGGGCAGCCTGTGCGTGCATTGGCTGATTCTTGGCACCACTCACAATAAGAAGCCCACCACGCTTGCCGTACATACTACTAGTACACTGCTGTCTCTGCGTCCTGATCCATTGGTAGCATTGCGTTGCGTTAGCTCCCATGGGACTCTGCCTGTCTATGGCCCTGTGGAAGGAGAAGGTCTACGCCGACGGCCGGGAGGCGCAGCGGGGTGACGTCATGACAGACGAGGTTGTCGGCGTGATGGGTGGCGGCGACTGTGAGTATGGGCTTCTAGGGGTGGAGTGCTGGAGGTGGAGGAAGTGGTGGCGCCGACGACTGCGGGTGTGAAATGTGGAGTGCAGGGGGCTGCCGCCGGTGGCACGCTGGTGCGGCCGATATGGTAGAGGAGGGTGCTGATGGGCGTCAAGTGCCAGATGCCGAGATTCAACGGGATGATACTGTATGATGAGCGTGGCTGGCCGGTGTGCAGCGGTATCTGTGACAGGGCTCGTGACCAGGTGAACACTCTCTTGCAATCTGATTGAAAAAATCTCAGATCGAGCGGTACTGTTAGTAGTAGTAGCAGTATCGTCTTCACATAGGTGAATGCGAATTCGCAATACTAACCGTTCAATTGGCGTGAGAATGAATTGAATTCTTCCAACCCACATAATACTATGAATGAATGGAAGGATGGCGATGTTGCCAACTTGCCGTTGACACGCTGAGATTATTATGAGTTCTCATTTTTCTCATTCTAAAGGGTTTCTTTGTTCAATACATTATACTTCCATCCATCACGTACTCTTACTGAATGTGGCTATTCATGTCTGCAGGAGAAGCATGCCGCGGCTATCACCGTGCTGAGGGACATGCTCTAGTCTAGCCGGCCACTGGACAGTGCCATATGTGCTCCTCTGCTTCCTGTTTAGTAGTTAACTATATGTGTCCATCTTTATTTTTTGATTTGATCAGCTGCAGGCGTTTCGGTTGTATGGGGGGCAGGGGGGCAATAAAATTTGCCAGGTATCCAGTGAAGTTATTATTGTCTGAACGGAAACTCCTAGTGATATTATGATATGAGGGTATGTACAATAGTACATATAGCTGCTGTCTATAACAACTCTCCATGTCACTTGTAGATAACACTATAGACAGCTCATACAATGGGTTGTCTTTTCACTTGTCTTTATAGATAACACAATCTTTTAATGTTTTTATGGACTTAAGATATTTTCTCCTTGGTTCTGGTGATACGGTCGGCTATAAGATAGTAGACAACACATTTCTCTCTCTTTATTCTCTTTTATTCACATCAGCTTAAATCCTACGTGGTAGAGACTACATACAGCTGATGTAAGCCTATTGTACATGACCTGATGCGCCAGGAGTTTAGCAAGTAGGGTGTGCAAGTGAACTCTTAACTCGTCGGTTATCATTTCATCCAAAAGCATTCTGGTAGAAGAGTGGACAAGACGGACGGATAGTTTTCTGGATATGGAAACAAATTCGGAAAGTGATGGGATACAGGTAGACTACACTAGCGCACAATTTAAAATTCTACTACGTAAATCAGGAAGCCATGCAAGTAAGAGATCATAGATTATTACCACTAGACGCGCAGTGTAGCAAAAAAAATTTGGAGTAGCTTGGCCCAACATCAAGCGCGTCGGTATAGTGGTCGTAGTCGATCGTCCAACGTCCTTGGCACCAATCATCTCCTCAAGCAACCTCTCATGTTCCTTACGTAGATTGCGAATTGTCCTCGATTAGAGCAACAACAATTGCAACAACGTCTCTACGGTATCCACACGTCCTGAGATGGAACATTGTACCTTGGTGTGCTAGCATTAGCCTGCACGGCAGTGCCTTTAGGGAGGTGGTGGCTAGCGTTTCGGTGGTGTAACTTGTGTGTCCAAAAGCCCCTACGCTACCCGTTATAAAGAGTCCATACTGGATCTTATTTGAACTAGTTTGTTCTAACCCGTTAAGTGTGTGACCTTGTAGGTTCATATGTAATTGGTCATGAATCGAAAACTCCTTTATGATCACAGGTCGATAGCAGTTCCTAGCAAGACATAGCAACTCCTGAATACACATAAAGATATATCGGACGAACCTTTTGCAATATGATCTATGACTAGGTCTGTATCACTCACGATTAGGTCGTATATCCATACAACAAGTTCGCCGATCAGTTTGTGATCATGTACGACCAGCCCATGACCAGTTTGTATCTGGTCGGACTAAGCAACCTGCTTGCGTATTCTTCTTTTGCCTCATGATATCTGGCCGAACTCTAGGTGAGATATTTTTCATCCATAGACTGTCTAATATTTACTCGATCTAGTGACTGGTAAATTCATGTGGTTGACTATTCTACCACTTGTGGCATGGCCATACACTTTCTTTATCCGACCATATCGAAGGGCCTAGAGATATCTCTCTTGTTATGCCAGGAGAGGCAAATCCTATATCCGACCGGTTATATCCCTCAACATGTTTCATAGCATACCCGGAAGCTACTTTTATAACTATCTAGTTACGGAGTAGCATTTGGTAACCTCTAAGTGTACTATTACACATGAAGGAAACCATGCTGATCTTATGTCTAAGGATTATACATCATCATTGCTTGAGACCAACTGATGACACGTTGAATCATAACAATCTCAATAGTGTCTCAAGGTAGGTCAATCCAACAATATGTTTTCTAACATGTGTTAACATTATTAATTCAATATCCCCATATCTATGACCAGTGAAACATGGTCATCAATCAATACATGTACTGGTCGATAAGTATCTAGTGTCCCAACTAGTGACATCAAGACTAGGGATACTTTTAGAATGACATCATACAACTATTAAAAAGCTTCACTAACAAGTCACATACTTGCTAATCTTTATAAATGATAACTCATCCAAGGAACATAATAATATTTATTCTATAACTCATAAACATAGACGTGACACAATTATCTTCATGATTGTCTCTTAGGGCATATCACTAACATGAAGGAGGTATGGAGGTATCCATCGGATTCAGAGCTATCCAGAAAATTTATCGGATAGTATCCATAAACATTATCCCGGATATTTGGTAAACTCTAGGCCTAGTGGGCTAGAGAGAGACATTGGCCCACGATCCATTTCCAATATTTAAATTAGTTTTTTTATTTAAACAAAATACAGTAAATCCAAATAAGCTAGGAAAAAATAGAAAATGAGCTCGAAAAAATTTCAAAAAATTTAAAATTGTACTTTTGAACATAAGGAACTTAAATAAAATACTTTTGAATTTAATCAATGTTTGATTTATTCATATTAAATCATTTTATTTTTGAAAAATATATTTAAGCTTTGTAAATTCTATAAAATCATGAAAAGTTTATAAAACCTTATTTTGAATAAAAGATTTTGAAAACTTGAAAATTGGGACGCTATTTTGGACATGTAGTACGGTTGATTGTTCTTTATAAGTGCAGCATATATGGATTTTTGTTTTTGTGCAATATCTAACTAAATATTCGTGACCGAGACAATCCATATTCGGTTCGGCTTGTATTCGCTCCGCATTCGTGACTGAGACTATCCTCATTCGAATTCATATCCGGCAATGTTCGTGTCTGATGAGGATTGAATAATCCTCTATTAATGAAGCTATTTATCTATAATTTTCATTATGGATAATACTATTCTAAATAGCCTTCGAATCTACCCTTGGTCGGTGATACTTGCAATGACTAGAGAAAGTTACGACCAGTCTAGATTACGACCATCGTATGGTTAGAAGGTCTGTTACGTTCAGGTCGAATCACGACCACCCTTCGTCCGATAAGTCTCACAGACATGTGGACCTTCTCTTATCGACTAGGGACCTTGTAAACTACGCTCGACTATGTGTTGTAGTTAATACAACACATGCACGTATGTCTCTAATAAAACTGCACACACCTCTCTTCGTCTCTAGCAATAACCGCTTGGCGAATGTGCAAGGAGGATGTCTCACTGACAACAACCGTCATCAAAGTGTGTATTCAAGTAACTGTCAAAGCGGCTCCTGACACATAGCAATTGCCACCCTTTCAAATGCTATATAAGGGGTAGTGCCGGCTGACAGAAGGGAGAGACAAACACACAGACATAAGCCATTGATCATTTGTCTTAGTTTTGGTGGCTTGTTGTGCTTTGTAACCTCATTCAATACAAGAACACAGGAATAGGGTTTTTATTCTCTCCGGAGAATGCCTGAACCTATCTCTTCTTGTGTAATCTCAAGAGTCGGGTCCCTAGTATTTAACTCACAAATATCGATAGTAATTCATCGATAGTTGGCATCGTCTATGGGGAGTACAGTGATCTTCATTGATTCTACTCAGATGCCACCATGGCAAACGAGTCGAACGAGGAGAATTGGTTTGATTTCACAGATTATGCGGGAATCGACATGGGTACCTGCTATGACTACAAGTCGAGTGTCTATTCATCCGAGGTCAATGCCTACACCATGGATCGTTCACTAGGCCTAGGAGACCATGCCACGAACATGCTGCAGGAGGATAGGCTATCTCCAATGCTCACTAGCACCACTACGCCCAGATGGGGAGTAAGAATCCTCACAAGGCAAGGGTCCGAGCGTGACAACTAGTGCCGCTCGGCGATAGGCATTGAATGCAGTGAGGCCCCTGCTTCCAAGCGCTTAAGCCCTTCTGAGGAAGGCCAGCTACCTTCGGCAAGTCCTGAAGCGCATGATTCTAGGGCTCAATCACCATCTGCTAACCGTCACTATGTGGCTACTACTACTCGGGGCACGATCGAACACTTTGCAATTACAATTCTGGCCACACACCGAGAGAATTCGCATTCGATTGGAGATGGTTATAACTCATAATTCCCCCTTCTTGGCAAGGATTACTCCGAGTCGTGAGGCATTGTCTATCGACTACACGTCAAGCTAGGAGGGCTCGACCACTAGCAACACCCGGGAGGTCTTCATCCTCCCTATAGATCCTGATCACTCTCCGCGCAACAAGACTGGGGATGATGCCTGTTGTACACACCCTTCAGGCCCTCGTACGAATGGCGAGAACCCCTCTAAAAATGAGGGAAATCTCAACTTTCTTGAGCGTAACCGATATCCTCGAGGTGATCGCACTCCACTAAGAGATGCCCGACAGACTCGGATATAGATGATCCCAACACTGCTAGGAGAAGAAGGATTACAGCCTAGGACACATTACCTGGTCGGGTCCTCTACCAGTCAAAAACTCCTCAAGAATTGCATAGGATCAACGATCTCATAGAAAATCCAAGCCAAGAGCTTAGAGAGGCACTAGGCTACGGCGCCTTTGCTCAAGAGATCACTCAACGGCTCCAGATACTACGACTAGAGTCGAGCGGTAGCAATGACAACGTTCTCGAGATCACACTAGAACAACTCCATCGATCGCTAGCCATTCACACAGCTCTCAATGTAGGGAACAGCGAAACATTCCTCGGCTTAATTCATCCCCTGGTTGATCTCCTAACCACGATGGTAGGCCAAGGAGGGACCATCATATACCCCCTATGACTGGTGGTCGACAAACTCCTCAAAGAAGTGGGCAATCGCGACTCCCCTAGAGAAATATGCATCAGCGGATGGAACGCAAGGAGGATTACCCTCATAGGGACTAATGTTTATGACAGATCAGGTCCTTTTACCATTGGGTATCATTGGGTACTATCACATGGCGATGTTAACCATTCTTTTTCACAAAGAAGGCATTAGACCCTATTATCGGTTGTCAGACATTTCTACCCGACCACCGAGCGGTTCGTTGGCTAGAAAGATTTTGGCCAATGAATATGGAGAAGTTTAATGGGAATTAGAACCCCCTTGAATTTCTCCAAATCTATACTACTACAGTCCAAGACGTGAAAGGAGGTGAGAATGTAATGGCTAACTACCTTCTGATAGTGCTCGAAGGTTCTGCTTGATCGTGGCTACTCAATTAGCCAGCCGAGACGATCTACTCATGGCAGCATCTCTGTGATTTGTTGCTAGCAAATTTTCAGGGAACATACAATCACCCTGGAAAGAAAGACGACTTGCATTGCATGTGACATGACTCACATGAGATCCTACATCAATTCATATGATGCTTTAGCCAGGTTCGAAACACAATTCCTGAATCCTTGGACTCATCTATCATTCGAGCTTTTAAGTAGGGAGTCCGGAATAGAGGTTCGTAGAGGATATTGCCTTAAACCCTTCGGCCACTGTTGCTAAACTCTTCAAGATGGCTTACTGCTACATGACTGCTGTTGAGGTAGTTGAATGGAACTGGACTATTGATCGTGAAGACAAAGATTCTTGAGGGGTGATGAGGACATGACCCCTATGGATACAACCATATTTGCTATACTTGCTGTTCCAAGTACAAGAGCTCATACGCTTCACTTAAATTATCAGGTGAGCTTGTTTTTAGGAGTGCCTTTATATTATATGAACTATATGATGCTACCTAATGATCAAAATGTATATTTTTGCAGCACCACGTCACTTTTGGTCCAAGACAAGAAAGAGTTTGAGCTGGACCCATTTTGGAATCCAATTCGGCCTCCGAAGACAGCACCGACTTCAAACATGCATAACTTTCACATACGGAGTCCGTTTGAGGTCCATGAGTACTTGATGGAAATCTTATGTCATCCTCTTTCCAACGGATCTAGCCTCACCTTCAAATTCCTTTTGTGTGCATCGCAATTGCCAAAAGAAGTGATGTATCATCTGTTTGGGCCAATTTGGGCATTATAATCGTACCAGATTTGGCCCATATGCTGGCCGACCACCTAGGGAGATGCACTGTTAATTTGAACAGTAGTACCACCTCCCCTATCTCATGCTATGTGCGGCTGCCCCCTCCCTATTTATGGAGGCCGCACCCCTCTAGTTTTCCTTGGATTTCGTTTTTGTTTAGTTAGCCTTCGTTGCAACTTGTATCCTCTGCGTGTGTCGACTAGACCACCCGGTCAAGATCCTTATTCGGAATCCCACCTTATCAAGTGCTTCAATCCTATTTGCAATTTCAGATTGCTATTTATCTTATTCTTGCTTATTCTTCGATTACATGTAGGAATAGACCTTCATAGTCAGGTCAATCGTGCTTCTAGCCGGGCAGATAATGAACTCGGAGTTGGTTCAGCGATTGCCAAGTATATTGGTCGTGTACAATTAGTAGCCGAATCGTGAGAGTCATCTCCACCGAATCGAATTATCCATCTCATCGAAAGATCGAGGCAGCATTGTCACATCAGGTGGTATCAGAGCTACAGTTGATCGGTGAGATTTTTTCCTCTACCTACAGTCCACGAAAAATTAAAAAATTAGGGTTAGTTCATCTTGTCCAAACCAATCTGTGCCCTGCAATTTTTCTTTTTGGTTTTTGCATTGTTGAATCATTGATTCTATTGTCGTGTCTAGTTGCTGATCTTTACTTCTAGTTATTGTCTAGTTAGTCATTGTCTAGTTTGTTTCTCGTCTTTTCCTTCGTGTCGCTTAATCGTTCTTTTAAGGTTCTTAGTTTTTGCATCTAAAACACAAAATTCGTGGGTTAGAGCTCCTCTAATCCGCACCAAAAACAGAAAATTCGTACTATTCTTAATTCGAAAAAAACAAGACGATTGTTGTGATCTTTCAGGAGAGTTGATGTTATTTGCGACTTACGGCAAACCCTAGGGCAGGCCACTAGTAGAAGGAGAAAGAGACACCCGTAAGAACAAAAGCTGCGGTAAAGAAAAAGAAAAAGAAAAAGAAAAAGAAAAAGAAAAAGAAAGAAAAGCGCGTAAAAATTAGTGGAGACCTTCGACATATAGCCACAAGCTTCCACAAAAAATTTCAGCAAGTTTGGCCTACGGGTTTGAGAGATATAACAGTTTCAATTTTGAACCCGACACGAATTCAAGTTGGAATACGAGTCTGTTTCCGAGATACCTTCAGTAAAACAGGCATAACTTTTGCATACGGTGTCTGTTTTCGACGTTCTTGTGCTCGTTGGAAAGCTAATGACGAGGCACATCCAATAAAGTTGACTAGGTAGTCACCCTCCAGGGGCCCCAAAATCGTCCATCTTCGGCCCCGAATTCGCGTCGCAAGTTTTTAATTTCTAGTTTTTCCATTTCTTTCGGTCTTCTCTTCGGAATTTGGGGTTTGCCTCAACTTCAAAGTTGTAGATCTTGTCGAAGCCTTTCAAACGAGCATATATAAGCCATATAACACTTTGATGTTTCATCTGTTGAGATTAGCTGTTGTTTCTGCTTAAACTAGATGGCTATTTACATTGCACGTTATTACATTTTTGTACTGTACATCGTGTGAACAATCTTGTGCCCCTACAAAAGAAGTTTGAGTAGTTGGCTTGCGTCTCTCCTAGCACTTGATGCGAGGTTTTTCTTTGCTTACATCAAGTCACATTGATCTTTGCGTGTGCGTTCATACACTTCTCTTCATAGGCTTTGATTAGCTAGCTTTGTCTAGGCTAGGAACAACAGCATTGACTAGTACCTTGAACAATTTTTCAACTTGCATTACTGATTTAATTATTGCTAATCTTTGCTACCATATTGAAGCCTATCCTAGCTCCACCTACTACCATTGTACAAGTACTAGTTGCTTGCAATCGCTTTGTCAATCATCCGAGAGCGTTTGACACCGACACTAGTTGCCGGTCAGCGCTTGTTTGCTTGGTAAGAATTGGTAAGAACTTGATATTAGCTTGAGTGTGAGCGACTTTGAACCTCCAGATCCTAGTAGTTGATAGGAACTTATACTTGTGATTTGTTTCCTTGTTTTGTACTAACTATGGCAGGTTCATGGGATGATTACAAATATAGATCCACATCTTCTTCGAGCCATTGAACATGAGTGCAAGAAAGTCAATGACGAAGATGCACGCTTGAGAGTTGTCTCTACCCAAATCGAATTATCCTTCTCATCAAAAGATTGGGACACCCATTGTCGCATCAAGGGGTGAGCGACAGTGGCAAGAAGAGAGAAAAGCATAATGGGAAATCCAAGAACAAATCTAAATGCAAAAATCCATAAACAAAAAGATCGAAGGAGGTGGTAGCCATTAGCGACAAGGAGCCTCGTGGCTCCAAACAGTACTTCGATTGGGGCAAAGGAAAACACCCCGAACGAAAGTCATACGAGTCGGGGTGGCGCCCTTTCCATAAAAAGGAAGGGAATGACCTCCGCTATTGCTCAGTTTTCCATCGAAAACTCGAGGACTACTACTTCGGCAAAGGTCCACTTCCAACCATCGAAGAGTTGGGACAGACAAGTGGCAAAAAGTAGTTGAAGGACGATGAGGAGATGTTGTACCAAGACCCCGAGCATACGATCAACCACATCTACAGGGGCTCAACAACAACTTAAGGTTGTTGAACGTGAAGTAAACTCTATCGACCCTCCTATTGTCCATAAATTACCTAAGTGGTCGGAAGTCCCTATTTCCTTTTAAAAAGGAACACTGTTTGATCTCTTCTACTTGACCTGGTCATTTTTCGATCATGGTCGAGCCCACCATCAATAATTGTCGAGTTAATTGGGTTTTAGTTGATGGTGGAAGTTCTCTCAACATCTTATTCATGAGTGTCCTAGATGAGATGCAAGTACCCTAGACGAAAATAAGACCAGTGCGATATTTGTTTCACGGTATCGTACTTGGATCTCGGCCAAGCCTCTTGGCCATGTTTCCCTTCCTGTCACATTTGGAACCCTAAGCAATTTTAGGATAGAGAAAATATCATTTGATGTGGTCGATTTTAATACATCATATAATGTTATTCTTAGTCCACCTACTTTGATTAGGTCCCAAAGGAGTCATCACAGTCCACTGTGATAAGAAGATAACGCTCACATGCGACCGCAAGTTCCTCGAGCTAGTGGGTTAGATCCCTTCTCGAGAATCTCACAATGTATAGAACTCGGCGAAGCACTTGAAGCTGAAGGTTGCACCCAAGCCGAACGACCAGGTCAAAGAGATTCCGCTTCATATAGTAGAACCTTCCAAGACTATGCGCATCGGAGTCGCCCTCGACTCCGCATAGGATGACGTGCTCATTGCCTTCCTTTGGGTGTAACATCCCAAAGTTCTGTTACCAAAAATAAATTAATAAAGATATTATTTTATTGTATTTTACGGGTGTCGAAAGAATTTTCTTGATTTTACATCATTTAAAAAGAGTTTTCTTGGATAAGAAAATAAAAAAATGATATTAATAACAAGATAAATCAATCAAATCAAATATTTAATTTCCTAAATTTTAAAGTCAAAAAGAAAATTTATTGAGTTTTTGGATTTTAAAAAGGGTTTTTCCTATTTTCGTAAAAAATTAAAATAATTCATGAGCCAAAATAAAACCAACTTTAAATTGGAAATAACTTTATTAAGTTCAAAAGTAACATCCTAAATTTTAGAATCTTTTTGAAGCTTTAAAAATAAAAGGAATCATTTGCAATTTATTGAATTAATCTAAAGCTTAATTTGAAATTTCGAAAATGAAAAATATTTTAAATGATTAAAATAAACTTAAATTAAATTCAAAATTATTTTATTCAATCTTTTCAGGTTCCAAGGATTTTTTTTTTGAAATTTTCTTGAATGTTTTCGAATTTATTTATTTATTGGATTTTTCTAGATTTTCTTTCTTTTTTTCTTTTTCTTTCTTTTTCTCTCTCTCTTCCTTTCTTCTTCCCTGGTTGTTCTCTATCCCGACGCACAGCTGCTATGAACGCCAAATAAGATCCTCAATCCCCGCCTATTCCTTCCATTTTTTTCTCGCGAAAACGTGTGCATTCAATTCCTCCCATCTAGCCTCCTCCATTTCGGCCTCTCCCCCAATTTTTTTACATGCAATTGCCGAGAACGTGCCATGCCGCCCGAAGACACACCACCTTGATCTCCTCAACCGGACCTCCTCCGCCCCTATAAAGGAGAACCTCGAGTGCCCCTTCTTCTCCTCATTCCACCCCCAAGTCTCCCATCCCCTCTCCCTTCCTCCTCGCCGCTTTCGCCATTTTTCCGCCACCGGCCAAACACCACTTCACCGCCCATTGTGCCACCCACAATGGAGCTCCGCCGACGTGTTCCACATGCCCGGCTTTGCCTCTCCACGTTCTACACGGTGCTCTCTCTATCTTGGCCAGAGCATCACCGGAGCTTCGCCGCCACCACGGGCCGAACCGCACCGCTGCCGCCGGCCGTTCGACCATGTATAGCCATTGCCGAGGTGAGCCCTATGCTCCCCAGTCTCCCCTCTCTCCATTCCACCTCTCGTCGGCCACCGGAATGCTGTCGTTCACCGGCAATCACTGCCACCCGAGCTACCAGCTGAAGCCCTTTGCTCCATGATTTGCGCCGCCGTCGAACGAGTTCCGACAACATCGTATCCACCACCAGCATCGAGACTCTGTGTTCTACGCCATGCTCCCTCCCTCTTCGAACATCGCTGGAACACTGCCGCCACCGTGAGCCCGCGTCGTGTTATCGCCTCTCTCCTCGCCACCGGTGAACTGTCCGTGCCCCTTCACTGTTAAGGTGAGCTCCACGTTCGCCTTGCTCTCTTCTTTTAAACGCACTCTTCGCTGGCCACCGATTCGCTGTCGTTTCGCTGGAACGCCAATTCCCGTGCACAGCACCGCCACGTGGCACCACGTCATCGCCACCTCACCATTTTTCCCACGTGGCCACCACATGTTGCCACATCCTCGCCCACATGGTTTCTTGTGTGGCATTTTCCTTTTCCTTTAGAAAAATAAATCAATAATTCTAGAAATTCGGAATTTCATCATTTCATGTGATAATCAACCATCCAGATGTTCGTTCTCCTTCATATGAACTCTGATTCTATCGATTCTTGTTTCTAAATTTATATAAATTCAATATATACCTCCCAAAATGAAAATTATTTAGTTTTGAGTTTATTTGAATTTTATTTGAATTTTGTTTGAATTTGACTTATTTTCACGTATAGATTTCGACGACTTTGGAGAGTCAGATTTCAACACCGTTTGAGAACAACAACTAATTGAGTAAGACAAGTTACATATTTGATCATATTTGAATCCCAGTATTTTAAATTATTTAAATTCTATTTTTAAATTATTATTTCATGCTTACTTTTATTCAAAGTAATTTAAAGTCTAATCTTTAAATTGTAGCTAAATCCCAACACTTGTATAGCCAATTATTGTCAAGATAGTTAGTATGGAGAATCATTCCTAGTGTGACATATTTTTGAGTTAGAAATGGAAAAGATTGGATAATACTTTCGTGTATTGAAGGAAACAAATGTATATTGGCGGATACCCATTGATTGTGAAGAATTATAGGAATATAATTGTTGAATATTGGATTATAGGAATATAATTGTTGAATATTGAATTATGGGAACATTAATATTGGATATTGGATTATATAAGTACATTATTGTTGGATATTGGATTGCATTACTTCTAAATTAAATAAAGAAGGGCATCTTTGTAGAACTAAATGGATTATTAGTAGAATTAGTATTAAGGAATTGATCCAAGAGAGTTGGTGATTGAAATACGAAAATGTTGGATTTTCATAGCAATTCATGATGTTAATTTTCGTAGATTGGTTAAATCATGGAGTATGTGTAAACCTTATGGAATTAATAGGATAATTTAGTTATATTGGATTTATTGGATATAATTGAATAGATAAATTGGATTTAATAGAAATCTTAGTGGAAATAAATGTATTATTAGTGATTGTTGGAAATTTAGTATTTACAAACTGATCGAGTGTAGGTGATGAATAAAGAATGAAGTTGGATTATTAAAATAAGTTATGAATGAAATTCAGGTGCATTGGTTGTATTATAGAGTATTGATGAAATTGGTAGAGTTAGGTGATCTACGGACATTGGTGGACTAATGTAAATAGTAATGTGGTGGATCAACATGCATAATAGATTGATTTGGGAGATCATGATTCTAATATTGATGGTTGACTTACTGATCTTAGAGTTCATAATTATTGGACATCGAATCCCTCACACCTTGTCGCCCTATATAAAACTCTAGTTAATACAATAGTATTGACAAGATGCTTTTGTTGAAAAACTTTATGCTTAGACAAGGCTTAGACCAAAAATGTTTAATTTGGGGTATTTAGCCAAGTGAACCATGATTTAAAATAGGGCTATGGTATTGCTTTTACCATATAAAATTTTGGAAAATGGTTTAACTTGGAAAATAAATAAAAGTTGGTTTAGACTTAGGCGAAATGGATGTTTGGATGGTGCGAGTTGATGTACAGGATCGATTCATTTCCATAATCGAGACCAAGGTTTTATTGGAAATCGTCCAAGTCAGTTAAGGACCGATCTTCGAGCCACATCTTGCTAAGCCCCATCGTACAACCACATGTCCTATGTGGGTAGAACCAGGCTAAATAATTTGCAATGTTCCATTGTAGTTATGCCATGTTGATGCGTGGGTGTCAGAATGGCCTACTTTTTATATATTCCCACATGGCGCAAGAGGGGGCTTAATTCTGGTGGATGGTTCAATCCAAAGGAAGTGAAACCTTAGCAGGCATGACTACATTGGGATGATGCATTGTAAAGGTCTTGTGATAATCACTTAGTCGCACACCTACAGAAGTGTGTCAGACGGACATTAAAAGTTGATTATCTCTTGTGGGTCAAGCTGTACAACCTCTACAGAGTGTAAAACTATTTGAATAGCCGTGTCCACGGTCATGGACATGCTGAGCAAAGCCAATCAAAGTTAGACTTTGGTTTTGTTTTCAAAAGATTTTATCAAATGATCTTGGATAGTGATGATGATTAAAATCTCTATGTATTACTTTAATACATGATAAAAGACCATATGTCTTCGTGGTCATAACCCCTAAGGCTAACAACCACCGAGGTCGTAAGGATTCCAGAGGTTACATAATGGGTACCCTCGTCGGATGAGGTCCTATACCTAGTTCCCAACTAGGTGACTGCTCATAGAAGCAATAAATTGGCATATGGATTTAACTCCAAGCATATTCCTTACTGTGTGATGAATGTAACACATTTCATATTTGCTCCATACCACGCGACGTTTTATGGTCCAAAGACACTAACAACAACCACCATACGGTTGAGTGTCTCATAGACACTCAACTACCGAACGATTGATACTTTATCAACTGTTGTCTCGCTCTGATCAGTCGCGACACGTCCAACAGGCGTCTCTTCAAGAAGTAACTACCACCATTTCGTCGGCTACTTAAAGGAGACTACAAACGGCAAAAAGAGGATCAGATCAGATCGCATTCCATCAGATTGAAGTGTTATAATCAGCATTAGATTCATGCTTCAAGTGTGATCCAATAGCAAAGCAACCACTACGCTCAGTGTAATTAGGATTAGTCCACTGCCTTGTCGAAGGCACCCCCTGTAATATCTAGTTCATAGCAATAAAGTGCAGTCTCATTCTCTCCCGAGAACTCTTTGCCATTTTCCTCTGTTTATTTCGTAAGATCGGTGACTCGATCGTCGACAGCTAACGCCGTCCGTGGGGAAGAAGGCATTGAGTTCTTGAATATTACTTCGCTCAAGCATTCCTGATCCACTTCCTTTGCCCCATCATTGCTCATGCGAACATAGCAGGGACTTGGGAAGAGAAAAACTGGTTTGACCTAGCAGACTACTCCAACCTCGACATGGACGCATACAACGGCGCCATGGAATAAAACGGGATGTCATCATCCTCCTCCTCCTCCGCCGGCTCGCCATTTGCAGAGATTAGTGAAATCGACTAGATGGATGAGGATTCACCGCCACCAACAATAGTGCTCTCAGAGGAACCGCTCGTTCCGATTAGTTCGAAATGTCCGAATGTCTCTACAAGCCTAGTCAATTTGACCGACGAAAGCGGCAACGGAAGCCTAGCGCTGCAATTAGAGAGTCCGTGTACTCTCGATATTGCCATGGGAGACCAGTATTCGCCAATGACTCCTACGTATTCCGAGGGCCAACCGACATCTAGTAAGGGTATCAATGAAGTTATCACTGACCGTAGGCCAAGTGGGCATAGTGAAACTCAGCATACGATCGGCAATCCGCTGGATCAAGTTGAGTCCACCACAAAGCCCACCAGAGGTGGTAATGTCCAACTGCTCCCTATCGTGGAGGCTCCTTGCCGAAGCTTTGGAAGGCTCTCCCTTAACTACGACGAGAGCTCATCGAAAGATCACTATTGGCGCCACGAAGTTAACACAATCGGAGATACCAATCCGAATGCCATGCACGATCCTCCACGGGTTAACTCGCCACTACTTGCTGGTGGAAATGATACGGGCGCTCAAGCACCAACTACCAGAGGCAACCGAGCTGATAGATGTGCATTAGTTAATTCACATGTTCCTACCCCACCATGAGTAAGGGGTCAGACAGGGCCAACCAGAAGGTCGAGGGAAAACTCAACTCATCGAACGCCCACTGCAAGCGGGAATCTTCCACGACCTTCGGTAACAATACAAAACCTACAATGAGTCCGGGATATTCTGAATAATCCAGATCCTACTTTAGTAGGAACTCTATCTTATGCTCAGCTTACAGGTCAGGTGTCGGAGATCCTCCAACAAACTATGCAGTGTACAGAAATTTACCGAGAGCAAAGGAACTTGCAAAGTCACACGATGACTTCGTCCCAGCGCTCCTCTCTTAGTAGGGGACAACATGGTCGAGCAGAGGACCGATCGACACCAAAACCCCCTCGTAGATTCCGATCAAGAAATCACAAGGGAAGACGGCTCTTCGTAGCAGTCACTCCTCCTCCTCGTCAAGAGGAACGACCACTTGATTCAGGCGATCTCAAGCATCCTCTGAACCAAGCAGGTGGTCTAAGATATTATCATAATGTCCACGACCAAATTGGGACACCGGATCCTAGGTATGCAAATATGAGGAACCGATCCCCAACTGACTATAATCCGGCTCCTTTTCAGAGAAGGTGCCACGACTCCATTACAGGCTGCCAATCGTTTTTGGCAGGTCTCTAAGCTGTTCATTAGCCGGACAAGTTTCGACCAGCCAACATAGAGAAGTTCAACAGAACTCAGAACCCATTAGAATTTCTTTAAATTTATACTACCGCCATCAAGGCTGCTGGTGGGAATGACAACGCGATGGCAAATTACTTGCCCACTATCCTTGAAGGATCTGCCCAGTCGTGGTTACTCAATCTACCGGTCGGATCTATCTACACTTGGGAGTAGCTTTACGATACTCTAATCGCCAACTTTCAAGGGACGTACGACCGTCCCGAGAAGGAGGATGATCTTCATCAGATGAAGGAAAAAACCAATAAAACTCTTCAACAATATATCAAGAGATTCAGTCAGGTTCAAAATTCTATCCCAAAGATCGTAGAGTCTTCTTTATCTAGACTTTTAAAGCAGGGCTGAGAAATCACCGGTTTACGGAGGATATTACAATAAATCCTCCATGAATGATCGTCAAACTTTTTGATATGTCAGACAAGTATGTAGCCGCTAGTGAAGCAGTTGAATGGTGTGAATGACAACGTGATGGCAAATTACTTGCCCACTGTCCTTGAAGGATCTGCCCGGTCGTGGTTACTCAATCTACCGGTCAGATCTATCTACACTTGGGAGTAGCTTTACGATACTCTAATCGCCAACTTTCAAGGGACGTACGACCGTCCCGAGAAGGAGGATGATCTTCATCAGATGAAGCAAAAAACCAATAAAACTCTTCAACAATATATCAAGAGATTCAGTCAGGTTCGAAATTCTATCCCAAAGATCATAGAGTCTTCTGTCATCTAGACTTTTAAAGCAGGGCTGAGGAATCACCGGTTTACGGAGGATATTACAATAAATCCTCCATGAATGATCGTCAAACTTTTTGATATGTCAGACAAGTATGTAGCTGCTAGTGAAGCAGTCGAATGGTGTGAAGTTATTGATCGAAAAGATAAAAATCCCCAGTCAGGCCTGGAGAAGCAAGAGAAGAAAAGAAAGAAGTTGCTTAAGAATAAGAAGAATCACAAGCCCGACAATAAAGAAGTCCTTGCAATTCCAGAAAAATTTACACAAAGCTAAGGCTCCGACCAGCGACTACAAGAAAAATAAGAAATGTTGTCTACTTCACCAGGCAGTAGGGCATGATCTGTGCACCTACCGAGCCTAGCAAAAGAAACTGGAGGATTACTACTCAGGGAAGGTTATGACTAGTTCAGATTATGACCATCCTATGGTCGAAAGGTTTGTTACGATCTGGTCGAATCACGACCATTCTATGGTCGATAAGTCTCACAGACATGTGGATCTTGTCTTATCGAATAGGAACCTTGTACACTACGCTCGACTATGCGTAGTAGTTAATACAACACTTTTATGTATATATCTCTAATAAAACCGCACGCACCTTTCTTCGTCTCTAGCAATAACCGCTTGGTGAACGTGCACGGAGGATGCCTCGCTGATAACAACCGTCATCAACGTGCGTATTTAAGCAACTATCAAAACACCTCCTAACACGCAGTAACTACCACCATTTCAAATGCTATTTAAAGGGCGGTGTCGGTAGACAGAAGGGAGAGACAAACACACAGACAGAAGCCATTAATCCTTAGTCTTAGTTTTGGTAGCTTGTTGTTCTTTGTAACTTCATTCAATATAAGAATGAGGAGTATGGTTGTTATTCTATTTGGAGAAGGCCTAAACCTGTCTAAAAACCCATGTCTCTTCTTGCGTAATCTTGAGAGCCGTGTCCCCAGCACTTAACTCATAAATATCGATAGTAATTTGTAACGCCCCGGCCAGAGGCCACCCGAGAGGTCCTCTAGGATCTCCTCGGAAGTCCATCAGGACCTCCCAGGAGATCCGGTAGGACCGCCCAGGGGCATCTCCATGACGGCCCAGGAGATCCAACAGGATCTCCTGGAGGTCTGGAGACCTGACCGAGAGGGAGCGTGAGGCACAGGGGGATCACCATAGCCACGGGCCAATTCAAGAGAGGTCGAAGGACCAATCTTGAGGAGGTTGTGAGACCTAAGGTGCTCCAAGTCCTCCCACGACCAGTCCCGAGGGAGGTCGTGGAGGGCTGGGATCACCCCAAAGACCTCCCACGACCAGACTCGAGGGTGGTCGTGGTGGTCAGGGATCACCCCATGTTCCTCTATGTGAACCGAGCTAGTCCAAAGGATCAACAGCTAGCTCTTCACAGCATACAACAGTGGTAACATACACTTCATCGAGAGCTTTATTAATATCAACAAAGTTGTTTACAAAGGGGAGACATACAAGCCAACAAACCAAAACACAGCGGAAGATAAACATAAAGGCCATCCGATACACCACAAGCAATCGGCTAGAGGGCGCATCCTAGTCATCTAGGACCTCTAGGTCCACGGCAAGATCTCCTCAAGCTTCCTACCCTGCTCAAAAGATTAATTTCAAGAAAGAGTGAGCACAACAACCGTGCTCGCAAGTTACACTCGTCAAATAATAGAATGTCATGCATAATGGATATATCAAAGGCAGGTTGATATAGTTAGTTTGCATAAAGCTAAGTTTATTTCAATTACAAGTACTAAGTTCAAGGCAATACAATAAGTAAAGTTCATTTTGCAAATCTCAGTTTTCAGTTGGATAACATTCATCACAAGTGGTGAAGGATACCCTCTTGTCTCAAGGCTTCCTACCCAACCCATTGGATAGAAATCCAAAAACCATTTTCTCAAGTCTTTTGAAAACAAAACCAACATCTAACTTTGAGCGGTTTTGCTAGCATGTCCATAACCGTGGACACGGCTATTCGAATAGTTTTACACTCTGCAGAGGTGTGCAACTTTACCCACTAGACACGTTTTCTCTAGTTTGTTTGGCACCCGGCTGTACCACCACTCACTACCGAAGGTAAGTGGTCTAAAGCACGTGACAAGGCCTTTACAATGCATCATTCCACCGCAGTCCATCCACTCTAAGGTTTCGCCCATCCCCAGGGCCCCCTCTTGAGCCAGGTGGGTACAACATAGTCATAAAAGACAGGCCATGAAAGACCACCCACTATTCCGCCGGATCAACCGCGGTGATAACTTTGCAAATTAGTCGGCTAGGTCCACTCCCCATGCTGGGACATGTGGTTGCACAGTAAGGCATAGCCCATTATAGGCTTAGCAAGATACGACTCAAAGACAGATCCTTAACTGACCCGGGCGGCCAACACAAACCCTAGGGCATCGAATAACATGACCCCCGTGCATAGACTTGCACCAACCAAACAACCAATGCCGCCCAAGTCCGAATCCATTTTTCTATTTCTTTGCTTTTCAAACCTCCATGGCACACC
Organism: Phyllostachys edulis; assembly: GCA_036346405.1. NCBI lineage: Eukaryota > Viridiplantae > Streptophyta > Magnoliopsida > Poales > Poaceae > Phyllostachys > Phyllostachys edulis. The sequence continues at coordinate 41,232,418 of CM070547.1, read as the reverse complement.
AATGCCATGGTCATTTGTAAAACCTCCATGACACACCAATGCCATAGTCATTTGTAAAACCTCCATGGCACACCAATGCCATTGTTCAAATCATTTAGACATGTGTTATTTTTGGCCAAAACTTCCCAAATCAAGATTCTTTTCTCTAAGCATGACTAAGCTTTACTTTTTAAAAGGGGTCCTGGTCCACATTATTGCGCAAAACCAGGTTTTGCCTAGGGTGACAACATGTTCGGTTCAAGATCAACAGAGGTCATACAAAGGAATTAGGCATAACGATGAATTTAAAGATAGGTATTGAAATAACTTAGTAAAGTAAGCATGCATTAACATTTAAAATGGAACATATATAGGGTGAAATAATGGGTGCAATATGATCAAGGGTGTAACTTGCCTCCTACTCGAAAGCTTTACAGGTCTTCCCCCTCACAAAGCTCAGGCTCTCCAGCGACATCGAGGTCTACACGTTAAAACAACGCAAATCAAACCAAAGCCAAGTAAAAACCAATAGAACTCCAAAAAAACATAAAACTACAGCCAACAAGGAGGTTTGATGGTTAGGAGGAGATCCAAAGAGCTGACTAGAGGAGGTCTGACGGCTTGGGAGAGGATCCCGAGAGTTGGCCAAATGAGGCTCAAAGGGTTAGAGGGAGGTCCAGAGAGCAAACTGAGTGAGCCAAGAGCTAAGATGAAGAAAAGGGCAAGAGAAGAGAGATGGCCCAAGCTTATATTGCTAGAGCTGCTGGGAGGTCCAAAGACACGTGAGGTCAAGAGCAAGTGTGGGAAGAGATAGGAGCAGGTAAAAGATGAGACAAGGGATGTCTTGGTGTTGCAAAAAGGTGGTAGCATTTAATGCGACATAACAGGCATTAAATGCTTCTAGACTTCCAAGTGCCAAGGACATGGCGGAGACCTTGAGGAGGTCCCGCAGAGGTCAAGGGAGGTCCTTGCAAAAAGATTGAGGGGGAGGTCCAGAGGGCTAAGAGGTTCAAGGGATGGGGAGGTCCTAACGGTCAGATCCACAAAGGGGAGGTCTTGACGGTCAGATCCACAGAGGGGAGGTTCTGACGGTCAGATCAACAGAGGGGAGGTCCTAACGGTCAAATCCACAAAGGGGAGGTCCTGACGGTCAGATCCACAAAGGGCAGGTCCTGACGGCTAAGATCTCCAAAGCGGAGGTCTTAACGGCCAAGATCTAATCAAGGGAGGTCCTGACGGCTAAGATCTCCAAAAGGGAGGTCTTAACGGTCAAGAACTAATCAACGGAGGTCCTGACGGCTAAGATCTCCAAAGGGGAGGTCTTAACAGTCAAGATCTAATCAGGGGAGGTCCTGACGGCTAAGATCTCCAAAGGGGAGGTCTTGACGGTCAAGATCTAATCAAGGGAGGTCCTAACTGCTAAGATCTCCAAAAGAGAGGTCCTAGCGGTCAAGATCTAATCAAGGGAGGTCCTGACTGGTAAGATATCCAAAGGGGAGGTCTTAACAGCCAAGATCTAATCAAGGGAGGTCCTAACGGCTAAGATCTCCAAAGGGAGGTCCTAACGGTCAGATCAACAAGCAGAGGAGATCTGGACCCTTAGATCCAAACAAAGGGAGGTCTGGACCATCAGATCCAGACGAAGGGAGGTTTGGATGGAGGGGTTTCTAAGGGAGAGGGATCCAACGGAGGAGATCCACAGAAAGTGGTCCAAAGGAGGTCTTGACGATCAGGATAAATTCAAAGGTGATCCCGATGGTCAAGAGAATATCAAGGAGATCTCGACGGTCAAGACCAACACAGGGGAGGTCTCAACGGTCAAGATAAAGCCAAAGGGAGGTCTTGGCGGTCAGGATGAACCCGGGGAGGTCCTGACTGCAAAGATGAAGGACCAAGGAGGTCCTTAGGGACCCGAGGTGGTCCAAAAGAACACAGGAAGGGGCAAAGGGATACAGGGAGATTCAAATGAACACAAGGGAGGTTCAAATGAATACAGAAGGGATTCCAATGAACACAGGGGGGTCCAAAGGAACACACGAAAAGTTTAGGTGAACACAGGAGATCTATATGAACAAGAGGGAAGTTCAAGTGGACACAGGGAGGTCCAGATGAACTAAAGGAAGGTTCCAAATACATGGGTAGTCTAGACACAAAAGAGGTCCAGACACACAAGAGAGTTCCAGGCATAAGGAGATCTAGGCTCCAAGAGATGGCCAAACAAGAGAGGTCTGGGCATAAAGAAATGCCTAAACAAGAGAGAGAGGTCCAGAAGGGGGAATTCAACACAAAGTTTAGATTTTAGAGATCAAGGATATTTGAAACACAAACCTAAGCTTAGGACATCTCAGGGGTAATTGTGACCTGAAGGAGAGGTCAAAACCGAATAGAAACTAGAGAGGATGTCTAGACCAAAGAGATTAAAGCCAACAAAGATGTGGTCTGAAATAAAGGAATCCGAACAAAATGCGAGGGGAGGTCCGGCGAGGTCAAACAAGAGGGAGGTCTGGAAAGAAAGGGCTGAGCAAAAGAAAGAGTGGAACAAGAGGAGGCAAGGGAAATCAACACAAGAGCTCTAACAGCTCCAAAGAACCAAACTTTAGGGTTAGTTGAAGTTCAGTTTAGTCATTTTAAACACCCAAATTCTGAAAATCTCAAGTTAAGCTTTGAATTCCCATCAAAACAAAATGGTTCTTTTTATTTTAAAATTTTCAAGAAGGCTCAGAAAACCAGGGTGTTACAAACCTACCCCCCTTAAGGGAATCTCGACCCCAAGATTCGGAGAGGCTAGAGGGAAGGGATGGAGAGCAAGGGGTCTTTGACTGGAACCATTGCTTGGTTGCCATCTTTACTGCCTGCTGCTTCTTTGGGCATTTATTGGCGTAATGCCCCAACTCCTTGTAGTAGAAGCATGTGACACTCGTATCAGGAGGGAACTTCTTCTGGGGCTGGCCTTGAGCAGGTAACTTGGTGGTGCTAGAGCTGGCTGGGTACTTCACTGCCTCATCTTGGGGCATTGGTAAGCCCAAACTTCTGTACTCTTGTACTTGCGACATAATTCATTCATTGGCCTTCCTTCCTGCTGTTGGGGTTATTGTTGCTACGAGGGTAACTTCGGGAAGGCTATCCCTTAATGTCTTGTTCCGAAGAAATGGTTCAACACTCACATGAGTCTTGGAGGTCTTCACAATGTCTTGCACTCGATCTTCCATTTTTCTCTTGTGACCATTGTCCTGTTGTCGACAAGGAGTTGGAAGGTGGAGTACCTTGGGGTTGGTCTTGTTGAACTTGAAGTCTTCTGATTCTAGGGATGGCCTGGTAGGTGGAACTATAGTCTTGCCTTTCTTGGTTTGAATGGAAGTAGCTTGATAACCTTCGCAGTGTTGCGAGACTACAGGGGCTAAAGATGTCTTCACACAATCCTTACCTCCTTGACTTGAACTATGAGTTGCTGCTTGAGGTGGTGTCTCTAGTCCTTGAGATCTGCCTCTCGGTACTAGGGTTGCTTGAGGTGCCACGTTTGTTTGCATGGGGCATTTCTTGACAAAGTGCCCTTCCTTACCACAACAGTAGCAGACTTGATACTGGGTTTCTTTTCTCCTGGAGCACTTGAGGAAATGATGTCCGACACTGTTGCAGCTAGCACAACGAATGTCTCGCGTTGGCTTTCCTTTTTGGGGGCACCTAGAGGCGAGGTGTCCCAGTCCACCGCAGCGGTAACAGAAAGCATACTTCCAAGGGTGACTGCCTCCGGGATGGAGGTGGCTTATAACTTTACTATGAGAGACTTCTGGCAGCTTAGCCTTGGGCAATGCAAAGGTGTTCTCCAGGTGCTGTAGGGGCAGGAGCTGAGGGAGCATTGTGGGCATCCATCTGTTGCATTAGCCGTTGCATCAGTTGAGTTTGGGTGACTAAGAATTGTTTCAAATTCTGAAGGGTTTCTGTTGTCAAACTTTGGCCTTCTTCTGAACTAGCACTTTTGGGAACCTCTCAACTGGCTTTACTTCCATCTTTAGAGTGATGAGATTTCACCATTTGCTAGGTGCTCCAGAAGGTTAGGCAAAGAGACCAAGGGTAGGTAAGAGTCAAAAGACCAAGAGGGGATAGAGCAGACAACAACCCAGCGAAGAACCAGCTCAAAAACTTGCTCAAAAGAACTCAACAACTTATAGCGTTCCACTGACTGGCACCCCCCAATCCTGCAAAGCGACTCAATACACAGAATGAGTTTGGACATCTGAAGCTATGGGGTTGGGCTGACAAAACGAACTTCAATCCTCGGTCCTCAGAAGTCTTGCATGTTGTGCTCGAGGAGCAGAGACGACAATGCTTCTATTATTTCAACCGGCTCTCTTTATGAACCACTTGGTTCAACCAAGCGTTGGGTGCTAGCTGGGAGCTAAGAATCAACTTCCCATCCATGCAAGATCCACAACTTAGTATTATTGAGATCCACCAATCCATATATCTTGGAATCACCCAATTAAAAGAGCTCAATCATTTAATCAGAATCACAACCAACTGAAAAGAGCACAGTCCACAATCCTTCATTACAGAGTCCCCCAAAAGACTTCTAACATACCATCAGTTCACATACCTTAAATTTATCCAATTATAAATCTAGCCATCCAATCATCCTCCCAAAGTATTGGTAAATCAACACAATTCACCATTCCTTCCTAGGCAAAAGCTTAGGTAATTCAACTGATCCACCACTTTAATTGCATGCTTCTTCTCTGCTCGAATCCAAGGGGTTCTCATAACAAAAGTCAACTCTCTCAATCCGGTAACTCTAAGATCACTATATCCAAATTTTGGAACAAGGGTTCTTCCAAAAGACTCCTCGCAAACCACAAGTTCATATTTGATCCACCAAATTATTCTATCATCATTTATTTGGCAGATACATTGATCAATTACAATCCTAGAAAGGTACACCTTGATCACACATTCAACATCCAACAATCATATAATACCATAATTTGATTAAGATCCATTTCAAATTCATCTCTCTAATCCAATTGTATCTAGCTAAATCCAATGTAACCCACTTTTTTAATTCAAGGCTTCCTATCAGCCTCATAGTCGGTTTCATATTCTGGAGTATTCAATTTACCCCAATAGTCGAATCAATATTTCAAATTCCTATCTCCTTCATAATTCCTCAAAACTTTCCTTCACAGGTCACTTCTACAAGCACAATCTATACAATCCACCACTTTGATCCTTTTTAATCTATTCACAATCATAACATAACCACCTACATTCTCTAGCATTTACAATATTTCTTATAACCATCAGCATTCCTCCAAATCTTAACTTCTCAAAATCAACCTCACGATCTTTAATCCATAAAATCAGCCTTAAAATCTTCAATGCATAAAATCAGCCCCCATTAATCCTCCTTCAAAGCTACCTAGCTTGGCATCCATATGCACTGGATAAATCATAAGGGCAGCTTCTGTAACACCCTGATTTTTTGAGCCTTTTTGAACTTTCAAAATAAAAAGAACCATTTTGTTTTGATGAGAATTCAAAGCTTAACTTGAGAATTTTAGAATGGATTTTAATGGATTAATTTGAACTTCAACTAAAAATCGCATGAGGTTATTTGGGTTTGTGGAGTTTTGGTGGTCTCCTCTTTTCTGCGTTGGCTTTGTTCTCCTCTGTGTTCATAGGACCTCATTAGAGATTCTTTGGACCTCCTCTGAGCTTTGATCTTTCCATCTCTTTTAATCTAGATTTCCTTTGTTGGTTTGAATCTCTTTAAGGTTTAGACCTCCTTCTCTGTTTGAATTTACCTTGGGTTTTGACCTCTTTTCTTTTGGGTCACAACCACCCCGTGGTTCTCTGCTCGGGTTTGTGTTTCAAACCCTTTTGTTTTCCAAAGAGTCAAGCTAGGCTTAGTTTGCCCTTGCGCTAGATCTCCTCCTGCCCAGACCTCCTTTGTGGGTCTAGGACCTCCTCTCTTTGGGTCTTAGACCAGCTCGGGTTTGTGTTTCAAATGTCCTTGAACGTTGAAACTCAAATTCGGGTGATCCCTGTGTCCTTCAGGACCTCCCCATGTCCTCTAGGACCTCCTCCTTGTCTATTTGGACCTCCCCGTGTCCCTCAGGACCTCCCCATGTCCTCTAGGACCTCCTCCTTATTTATTTGGACCTCCCTCGCGTTCGTTCGAGCCTTCCGCTTGATCCAGACCTCTATCGCTTGTGTACCATTCGATTTGCGTTGGACGGTTTGATCTTGGTGAGACGTTCGGATGGTCCGAATGTCCCACTCCTTTAGGACCGTCCGATCCGTATTGGGCGGCCCCGATCTGTTGGAGCGTTCGCTTGGTCCGAACGGCCCAATTACCTTGACCCGTTTGATGGAAATCCAGTGGCTCCTGCTTCTCCCGCTTCTTATCTCGCTATCACTCACCTCCCCTTTGTTAGATCTTAACCGTTAAGACCTCCCCTCCGGAGATCTTAGCCGCCAAGACCTCCCCTTTGTTAGATCTTGACCGTTAAGACCTCCCCTCTGGAGATCTTAGCCGTTAGGACCTCCCCTATTTAGTTCTCGACCGTTAAGACCTCCCCTCTGGAGATCTTAGCCATCAGGACCTCCCCTTTGTTAGATCTTGACCGTTAAGACCTCCCCTCTGGAGATCTTAGCCGTCAGGACCTCCCCTTTGTTAGATCTTGACCGTTAAGACCTCCCCTCTGGAGATCTTAGCCATCAGGACCTCCCCGGTTTAGATCTTGACCGTTAAGACCTCCCCTTTGGAGATCTCAGCCGTCAGAACCTCCCTTGTTTAGATCTGACAGTTAGGACCTCCCCCTTGGAGATCCTAACCGTCTAGACCTCCCCCTTATTTAGATCTGACAATTAGGACCTCCCCTTTGGAATCCTAACCATCCAGACCTCATCTTTGTTAGATCTGACCGTTAGGACATCCCCTCTGGAGATCCTAACCGCCCAGACCTCCCCTTGATTTAATTCGACTGTCAGGACCTCCCCATTGTGGTGTCTGTTGGACCTCCTGTCCATGGGACCTTCCCTTGAGCTTTGACTGGTCCCACTTGTCTGTCACACCTATTTTTCTTTATCCTTTGACTATGTCCTTTGCACAAGGGAGTCTCCCCACATTTAATGCCTGTTGTATCACATTAAATGCTACCACTTTTTGCAGCACCCGTGCCATACTTTTGTCACATCCCTTGTCTGCTTTTATTGTCCTTTTCACCAACTCATGAACACCTATACCCTGGGAAATCTCAATGGCTCCAGCTATATAAGCTTGGGCAGCCCTTCATCCTCATCTTTTTTTCCCCATTTTCATTCTCCAAAGCAACCGAGCAGCTCGTGGACCTCCTCCCTTGAGCTTCGGACCTCCTCCAAAGCTCTTGGACCTCCTCCCTTGAGCTTTGGACCTCCTCCAGCAAGCTCCTTGGACCTCCTCCAAACCGACCTAGCCTCTCTGTTGGTTTTATTTTGGAGTTTCATTGAAGTTTCTTTGGGTTTTATTTAAGCTTTGTATTGAGTTGCTGTGGTTTCCTCGTGTAGATTGTGAAGGCACTAAAGAGCAAGAGCTCCCTGAAGAAGAAGAAGAAGACATCCAGGCCTTTGAGCAAGGCAAGTTACACTCTTGATCATATTTCACCCATTATTTCAACCTATGTATATTCCATTTCAAATGTTAATGCATGCTTACTTTACTAAGTTATTTCAATGTCCGACTTTAAATTCATAATTATGCCTAATTTCCTTAGTATGACCACTGTTGATCTTGAGCCGAATATGTTGTCACCCTAGGCAAAACTTGGTTTACGCAATAAGGTGGACCAGGACCTTTGAAAAACTAGAGCTTAGCCATGCTTAGAGAAAAGAATCTTGGTTTGGGAGGTTTTGGCCAAAAATGTCACTTGTATAATGATCTGGACCATGGCATTGGTGTGTCATGGGGGTTTTACAAATGGCCATGGCATTGGTGTGCCATGGAGGTTTGAAAAGCAAAGGAATGGAAAATGGATTTGGACTTGGGCGGCATTGGTTGTTTGGTTGGTGCAAGTCTATGCACGGGGGTCGTGTGATCTGATGCCCCAGGGTTGTGGTGGCCGCCCGGGTCAGTTGAGGACCAGTCTACGAGTGAATTTTGCTATGCCTTATCGTGCAACCACATGTCCTGTGTGGGCGGGACCTGGCCAACTAATTTGCAAAGTTATCACCGCGGTTGATCCAACGGAATAGTGGGTGGTCTTTCATGGCCTGTCTTTTATGACTATGTTGTACCCACCTGGCTCAAGAGGGGGCCCTGGGAAGGGCGAAACCTTAGAGTGGATGGACTGCGGTGGAATGATGTATTGTAAAGGCCTTGTCACGTACTCTAGACCACTTACCTTCGGTAGTGAGTGGTGGTACAGCCGGGTGCCAAATCAACTCCATCAAAAATATGTGGTTTGGTTGAATACTTGTCAGTCGCCATGGCTCCAAAGACCAGTTAAGATCTTTGAGAAGAGCTAACCGGGCTCTGATACCACTTGTAGGACCGGAAAGGCGACTAGAGGGGGTGAATAGGAGCTTGCCTAAATTTCACCTCGTTCAGATTCAACACCAAATTCACCCCAATAGCTATGAGAGCTATGAGGATCAACAGCAGAAGACTTGTGTTGAATTTGAACCAAAATCGCCAAAGCAAGGAACCAACAGCACTAAACCCTAATAGAGCGGTCAGACCGATGTGTAATGGGCGGTCTGACCGGCGTGTAAAAATCGGTCTGACCAATCGACTGTAAGCATCATGATGTACCAAACCAAAACGAAAATCGGTCTAACTTTTGATATACATGGCCAAACTTGACCAAATTTGGAACACACCTTCCTAAGGATATTAGGAACCTATTCCAAGAAGAGATTGAGTAGATCCACGTCAAAGTTTTGACCTTTTTCTGTTTTACCGAAGGATGGTTCAAAACCGGGTAGCAACGAAAAACTTGATTCAAACTTTGCTCGTGGGAGATTGATGATCTAGATGATCCTAGATGTCTTCCCACACATCACAGCAAGGTAAAAGAGGGCATGAAACAAACTAAAAACCATAGGATCAAGGAAGCACCCAAAATCATCAAAAGAGAAGGGAAAGCATAAGAAGACTCATCTTTGAACAATCATCCATAGATTGATTCACGATTGGTTGCTGGTTACAGCCACTCCATCCATGAAGGACAAAGCTCAATCCATCAGCACACAACTCAACACCTCTCCCTAGAACCCTAAGCCTCTCCTCTTTCTCCCTAAGCCCTAAGACAAACTAGGGTTTACAAATGAAGTGCTTAAGGGCTGCCTAACAACACCCTTCCTATTTATATGAGGCCTAGAGCTTCCAGAAGACAAACCCTAATGGGCTCCTGTTAAGGCCCAAAACAAACGGGTCACTCACGCACGCATTTTAAAGCGCCGTCTTCATCACCACTTGACCTAAACCACTTCACCATGCGTCGACCCACGCTGTGGTTTAGTCAAGAGTCACAAAGGCGGTATTTGGTGAAATTACCAAAATACCCCTTCTCGATCCTTCTCCATGGACCGAGTCCAATCCTGTCGAAGCAATCGCCTGCTTCGCCACGTGTAAGTTGATCAACGGCTCTCATCATGTCGGCAAGTCTCTCCCGTCCGGATCCCGCCGGAACCACTAAGGCACTTGCACTGACCCTCGCACCGCTTGATCCAACCAGTTACACCGAATTGCCTGTTCGGTCATCTTCATCCATTCTGCGCCATGCTTGAGTCACTCGACCTCACCCGGCACCTATGATCGTTCTGGACATCAGCTCTCCAAGCTTAGTCCCGATCCTCCTCGCCGTTGACCGTCGTTAACCTCTAAGCCACCTGCACAGCAATAGACAAGCAAATCGAAATCTGGGAACAAGTTCTTCACAACTTGACCCACGTTAGCCAAAACATGCAATATGCAACACATATGCATTAACAAACATGGATATGACATATCCCATAATCAATTCACAATTAATATCAACAATCAGCACAAAAACTGGTCAGACCGCCGTTCTAGTCGGTCTAACCGCCCCTGGGACTGAACCAAAAAATCAATTGAGACAAGGCCAGTCTGACCGCCGGATTGGCCGGTCTGACCGCCAATGACCTGACAGTTCAGAAACTTTGTCGAAAACGCTTGAAACTTCAAACCAAAAGCAACATTGCTAATTGTTTCATCATCCTAAGATCATGGGCATATCCCCATGATATCCACAATCTCCCCCTTAATGAACACATTGGCAATCTCTCAGAAAATGTAGTTTTGGGGTTTGAAAAGTAAAGTACTCGACGTTTTCGCACAAAGGCACAACTTGGTCCATTAGCAAGAGAAAGCAATGGAAATGACCAAGCTAGCTTCAGAATAGCATAGGTAAGTGAGATAAGGCAAAGAAAGCACAGAAGCTTCAATTTCCAGAGAATAGCCAAAAACCTCACTTAGGTCTATATGAAAGAACAATTGTTCTATTTGACCTTTGATCATTATGAGTCTTCAAGAATTGCAATTCAAATTCAGAAAAGACAAATAAGACCAAAAGAATGCAATTGAGATGCTCTCACTCACTATGATCACCAAATTTTCAGAAAAACCAATTTCTCCCTATGACTCCAAAAAGCTCTAAAAACAACATTTTTTGACCAATCTTTCTCCCCCTTTGACAATGAATTCATCAAGGTGCATGGAAGAAGATAGAGCATGAATGGAATGGAATGGCTGCAATTTTTCATTTTTTTTTATTTTAGCAAAAGGAGCCATAAAGATTATCTAAGAAGACTGTACAAGTATTATACCAAGCCATATTATGTGAAGCATCTATGTTCAATCATGGCAAAATATGTACGGCAAAGCTAAGGCCAAAATAGCAATAATATGAGATTAAATGAATTGAAAGCATGACAAGGTGCTTAAGATCATAGTTTCACTAAAGGTATCTAAAAATGAGTCAAGCCATGTCTATAAGCAAAATGGAGACCAGAAACTAGAAATTGAGTCAATTTTGAGCATTTTGAGTTTAGTTTTGAAGCAAATTGATAAAGCATGTAGAATTTAGCATATTGAGCACATTACTGAAAATGATTGGTTTTTATCTTAGTAAAGCAAGTTCTGGACTAGGAGCCATCCACAACTGCCTCCTAAGCTTCAACTAATTGCCAATTTGTTTTCTTAGCATTGTGCTAGATCTCAAGCCTCACTGCGACCATCCCAAGCAACAAAAGCTTAAGAGAGTGGTCTAGGTCATCCAAAACTCCCCCTGAGTTCATGCCTAGTGCAATGGCAAGCCGTCTCATAAGAGAGAATTGGTGAGATCAGTTTTTTCGCACAGAAAACCTCATTTTTCATTTGCTTGACTTAAGATTTATCATAGCTTAATTTAAAACTCAGAATAAGTTTAAGACTCAATTAAGCCTATATGACATGGCATGAATCATGAGAAGATCACTATAGCAAAACTAGTCACAAGATCCAACAAGCCATATTTTGATTCAGTTTGCTCACAGATAATAAAGCTAGCATGATAAAAGCTAAGCTATACAAGAAAAGCCATAAAAGAATTCTAGCAAACTAGCACAAGACATGGCAGGGTATAAAGCATGAATTTAAGTCATATAAGGATAATAATCAAAGCTCTAAAAGTTTATATTACAATACAAGTTGCTGAATTTTAAAATGCATTATGATACAAATGAATGCAAAAAGAGCAAACTCCCCCTCAAAATAGGCCAAGAGGACTAACAACCCCCAACTCTCCCCGCAAGAAGGCAAAACAAGAAGAATCAAGAGCTTTAGTGAAAATGTCAGCAACCTGTTGCTCAGACTCGACAAAATGAAGCACAACATCACCCTTCTCAACATGGTCTCTAAGGAAATGATATCTAATGTCAATATGCTTGGTCCGTGAGTGTTGCACTAGGTTTTTGGCAATGTTAATGGCAGAAGTGTTGTCACAGAAAAGAGGAACACTACCCAAAGACAACCCATAGTCCCGCAGAGTAGATAAGATCCAGAGAACCTGAGAGCAACTACAGGCTGCAGCTACATACTCGGCCTCGGCAGTGGACTATGCAACAGAGGATTGTTTCCTAGATGACCAAGAGATAAGAGATGTGCCTAAGAAATGACAAGTTCCAGAAGTACCCTTCCTATCCACTCTACACCCCGCAAAATCAGCATAAGAAAAAGCAAGAATAGAGAGAGTAGAAGCAGAAGAATACCAAAGTCCAAAATCAAGAGTGTCCTGGAGGTACCTGAATATGCGACGCACTGCTTGACAATGAGAGGCACGAGGGGAAGCCTGAAATCGAGCGCACAGACATACATCGAATTGTATGTCCTACCAACGCCGTGAGGTAGAGGAGGAGCCGATCATCTTCATGGTACTTCTTCCGTCCACGGGCTCTCTATCCTCATCGTGGTCCAAAGACGGTGGTTGTGGCAATGGGAGTAGACATTGGCCTCTCGCTTTCCATGTCGGGTTACCAAGAAGGTCCTTTGTATACTTACTTTGATGAATGAAGGTGCCTTCTTTCAGTTGCTTGACTTGAAGACCAAGGAAGAAAGTCAAGTCGCTCATCATGCTCATCTCAAACTCCCTGCTCATAGAATCTAAAAATCTGGACACCAAAGCATGAGAGGAACCACCGAATATAATGTCATCTACATAAATCTGAACCAACAAAAAGTCACTGCCATGCCTGAGAGTGAACAAGGTTTTATCAACCAATCCCATTTTGAAATCATTTTTAAGTAGAAAACTCTTAAGCCTATCATACCAAGCTCTAGGGGCTTGCTTCAGTCCATACAAGGCTTTGCAGAGTTTAAAAATATGGTTTGGGAACTTGGGATTTTCAAAACCAGGAGGTTGCTTGACAAAGACTTCTTCTTCTATGAAACCATTCAAGAAAGCACTTTTGACATCCATTTGAAATAGCCTCAAGCCCTTGGATGCCACAAATGCTAGCAAAATACTGAATGGCTTCTAATCTAGCTACTGAGAGCAAAGGTCTCCTCAAAGTCTAAGCCTTCTACAGGAAAAACCTTGAGCTACAAGCCTAGCCTTATTAAGAACTACCAACCCATCCTCACTTTGCTTATTTTTGAAAACCCATTTTGTTCCAATTATATTATGATTGGGTGGAGGTTCAACTAAGGTCCGACTTTATTTCTTTCAAAATTTTCAAGTTCTTCATGCATGGTATTGACCCAAGAGGCATCGAGAAAGAGCATGGGTGACATTTCGGGTTCAAAAGAAGCAACAAAAGCGAGAATGTGCATGAGAATCGGAGAATGAACACAGGCGAGTGACTCGCTCATGTAGATCTCCAATAATCTTCTCAGGTGGATGCTGACGCTGAATGCGAAGAGGTGCTCCTGGTGCAGAAGTGGCCTCTACCTCACGGTCTGTGGAGGTAGGAACAGAGCCACTCTGATCGTCGGTGAAAGTAGGAAGAGGCTGCTCATCTGAAGCTGGTGTAGTAGAAGTAGGCTCTCCAACCAAGTCAAAAGGAACTTGAGGATGGATTGGATCCTCATCCTCAGAGTCATCATCGACGAATATGCTCTCAGAAACCTATGTACCTGCATCATCGAGTCTAGTACCAGGACTAGCCTCATCAAAAGTGACTTCGTAAGTCTCAACAACTTTGTTAGTGTCAAAATTAAATACACGATAGCCACAAGAATGAGCAGGATATCCAAGAAATATGCCATCAGAATATCTAGATTCAAATTTATCAAGGTTGTCATGTTTAAGAATGAAGCACTTGCAACCAAAAATCTTGAAATGAGAGACTTTGGGCTTATGACCAAATCTAAGCTCAAAAGAAGTCTTGCCAATCACATATCTCAAGAAAACCCTATTAGAGATATAACAAGCAGTAGAGATCGCCTCAGCCCAAAACCTCCTAGGTGTGGAATGCTCATCTAGTATGGTCCTGGCCATCTCTACAAGGGTCCTATTCTTCCTCTCTACAACACCATTCTGTTGGGGAACTCTAGGTGAAGAAAACTGGTGCTCAATTCCCCTATCAGTGCAGAAAGTGGCAAAGGAAGAATTCTTGAATTATGTCCCATTGTCACTTCTAATGGCTCTCAAAGCTCCAGGAAGCTCAACAGCAAGTCTAAGGACCAACTCTCTAAAGAAGCCAAATGCCTCGTCCTTAGAAACCAGAAAATAAACCCATGAATACCTGGAGAAATCATCCACAATCACAAGCACATACCATTTCCCACCGGCTGACTGAACTCTAGAAGGACCAACAATGTCTAAGTGCAAGAGCTGACCAGGTCCATCAGTCATCACTAAGGTAAGAGGTGGATGAGAAGCAGAAACCATCTTACCATGTCTACAGGGTGTGCACACAAGGTCTCTAATAGCCTTCAGCCTAGGCAAACCTCTAATCAAATCCTTGCTACTGACTCTAGTCAAGTGGTCAAAGCCTATGTGTCCAAGCCTACGATGCCGCAACACTAAATCATGGGAGTCAGAAGCCACAAGACACCTAGGGCTAGACGCAGAAGAGATACTGAAATCAGCACAAAAGATTTTCTCAAACCTAGAGATCTCAAAGACAAGCTCACCTGAGGAATCTAGAACTCTACACTCACCACTTTTAAATCTCACTTCTAGACCCTCATCAAGAAGTTGGGAGACAGACAAAAGATTATACCTCAGCTTACTTACCAAAGCGACATCCTTGAGCATGAACTTGTTGTTGACGCACACTGTGCCCTTGGCTGTCACAGTCCTGGTAGAAGCATCCCCAAATGTGATCAATTCATTGCCGGATGCACGTGTGAGGGAGGAGAACCATCTAGAATCTCCAGTCATGTGTCGAGAACACCCGGAGTCAACAAGCCATATGTCCTCCTTCCTCGCACGACGGACCTACAAAGCACGAACAGGAAACATCTCGTGCCTCGATCTCAAGTTAGTGATAAAAGACTTGGGAATCCAGTACTAAGTCACACGATGCTTGGGCAAAGCAGTAGAAGCAGCAGTAAAATGGTTAGAAGTAAAATAATAAGAATGCACACGAGAACCACCTAGACCTCTTCGAATTGACCTACCAAAAGGTCGGTACTCCCCCGTCTAGATGCTACCCGTGGTCTCTCCTCACGATATCCTAACCCAAAGCGCTGCCTAGAACCACCAAAGGAGTCAAAGAAGTCATCTACAAACCTGGCCCTATGTCTAGCAGGAAAGACAGGCTGCCTGGCTCTAGAGACTACAGCAGATGAAGGAACTCATCTAATGGTTCTCAAAGCACTCATCCTCTTCTTCCTCTCAATCTTAGCTCTACGGAAGCAAAAGTCAACAATGTGGCCATCCTTCTTGCAGAAGGTGCAATGGTACTTGACATTTTGAGGGGTTTGACCTGATGAAGTAGAAGCACCTATCTTGCTAGAAGGGGTTTGGGCAAAACCGGCAGATTTAAAGACTCTCTTGGATGGCTTAGAGGGTTCTACCTCAAACAGGCCACTCTCAACAGCTCTAACAACCTTAGGTGAATGATTCTTGGAATGCTCTAGGGAATTAAATTCTAAGCCACTATTGTTCACACTCACCTTAGATTTGTATAGAATCATGTTGAGGTTCTTCTTCCCACTAGTAAATCCCTCAAGAGTTCTGTTAAGGTAGTCATTTTGTTTGGCTAGCTTCTTACATGAGGCACACTTATTTGACTTACTAGCCCTATCAGACTTTTCCTTATAGTGAGCTACCTCGGCTTTCAAAGCCTCACAAGACACACAATAGTCATCTCTAATCCTATCCAACTGCTCTTTGAACTTAACTCTAAAAGCTTCTTGAATCTTATCTACATTATGCCCAATTTCAATGCAAAGATCACAAGAATTAGAATCAACAACTTTCTTGGAAGCAGTCATGGATATGGATTGTTCAATTTTAGCTTTCTCCTCAAGAGTCTTATTTAAGACATCATTCTCAATTGTGAGTTTAACACAGTTTTCACATGAAGCAGTTTTAGAATAAAGAACCATTTCAGTCATCTCCTTCATTTTAATCCTACTATCCTCACAATGAGAACAAATGTGACTAGCATCAAATTTCTGCAATTCTTCTATAGCGCTATTCAATTTTAATTCAATTAAAGCATAATTTGAACAGGGTAAAGGAATAGCATCTACATCAGTCACATCAAGAGCAATGACACTCATGCAAGCAGGACTAGCCTTGAGAGTTTCTAGTTCATCAAAAGCATATTTCAGTTGATTAGCAATAGAGGAATAAGCAGATTTTAGATTTGCTAGTTCATTAAGCAAGCTAGAGCAAGAATCACAATTATCAGCAGGATTTATGGATTTGAGCCTATCAACTTCTAGGTTCAAGTCATCAATCATGGCATCCTGTTTCCTAATCGTTCTTTCTTGCTTATTCAGTCTTTTTTCAGCAAGAACTAAAGCACGTTTCATTTTAGCAAGTGAAGGACGTACCTCATCGGAATCGCTGAAAATATCATCGTCGTTGGAGGAGTCGACGTCATGGTTGTCCCTAGCCATGAAGCACATACCGGTGAAGTCCTGGGCCTTCTTCTTGCCATGAGAGTCATCGTCGTCGTCCTCCGTCTCTGAGTCCACATCGCTCATGTCAACACTCTCAAGAGCAGCAAGGACCTGGCTGACGAACTTGCGATAGTTTGGCTTCTTGGCTTTCGCATCCCGAGCTTGAGGACGCTTCTTGAAGTTCTTCTCCTCCTTGCCCTTTAGCTTGGGGCATCTGGAACGAATGTGGTTTGGCTCACCACACTCAAAGCAAGTGATCGGGCCACCCCTCCTCCTGTTCCTCACCTTGTTGTAAACTCTCGAGAATTTGGTGGATAGGAGGGCTAAATCATCCTCAGGTAGGCTCTCTAGCTGCTCATCACTCAAAGAGTGTAAAGCGGACAAAGAAAAACCAGATGAGCCAAAATCAAAGGAATCAGACGAGCTACCCTTAGATGGGTCAACCACCAAAGCCATCGACTCTGTCTTGGGGAGACGCGAGATAAAATCAATCTCATCGTCTTCAACCTCAAGTATAGAGCTTATCCATGGTAAGCTCACTCATGAAGATGTTGTCATTGATAGATGTGATCTTCATCCCCTGACCTTCACATCAAGAGCACCCAAAAGTCAAGCGTGCATTCTCGGACTCGGTGAAAACAAGATCAACAAAGACGAAGATCATGAAGAATCTTGGAGAATCTCCCCCACAGCTCATCTAAAGACTCACCAGGCCTTTGCTCGATCTTTGAGTATTCTTTCTTGAGCTGGTTCTGTCTCACTTCCTTGATCGCAGTAGAGCCCTCATGGTAGTCACAAAGGGTCCTCCAAATCTCGTGAGCAAACCTCAAGTGAGCCACGTGCTCAAACTCAGATCGACTAAGACCTCGGATCAGAAAGTTCCGAGCTTTGCTATTAGCCCAACATCTGGAGTGATCACATCGTCATTGGCTGGCACGACATATGGATTTTTGACTTTAAGCCAAATAGCATGCCTTTGAGCCTCGATGTAGGCATACATGCGTGCCTTCCAGTAAGCAAAATCAACTCCATCGAAAATATGTGGTTTGGTTGAATACTTGTCAGTCGCCATGGCTCCAAAGACCGGTTAAGATCTATGAGAAGAGCTAACCGGGCTCTGATACCACTTGTAGGACCGAAAAGGCGACTAGAGGGGGTGAATAGGAGCTTGCCTAAATTTCACCTCGTTCAGATTCAACACCAGATTCACCCCAATAGCTATGAGAGCTATGAGGATCAACAGCAGAAGACTTGTGTTGAATTTGAACCAAAATCGCCAAAGCAAGGAACCAACAGCACTAAACCCTAATAGAGCGGTCAGACCGATGTGTAATGGGCGGTCGACCAAAAGCGGTCTCGACCGGCGTGTAAAAATCGGTCGACCAATCGACCGACTGCTTAATCATTGACCCCAAACCAAAACGAAAATCGGTCTAACTTTTGATATACACGACCAAACTTGACCAAATTTGGAACACACCTTCGTAAGGATATTAGGAACCTATTCCAAGAAGAGATTGAGTAGATCCACGTCAAAGTTTTGACCTTTTTCTGTTTTACCGAAGGAGGGTTCAAAACCGGGTAGCAACGAAAAACTTGATTCAAACCTTGCTCGTGGGAGATTGATGATCTAGATGATCCTAGATGTATTCCCACACATCACAGCAAGGTAAAAGAGGGCATGAAACAAACTAAAAACCATAGGATCAAGGAAGCACCCAAAATTATCAAAAGAGAAGGGAAAGCACAAGAAGACTCATCTTTGAACAATCATCCATAGATTGATTCACGATTGGTTGCTGGTTACAGCCACTCCATCCATGGAGGACAAAGCTCAATCCATGAGCACACAACTCAACACCTCTCCCTAGAACCCTAAGCCTCTCCTCTTTCTCCCTAAGCCCTAAGACAAACTAGGGTTTACAAATGAAGTGCTTAAGGGCTGCCTAACAGCACCCTTCCTATTTATATGAGGCCTAGAGCTTCTAGTAGACAAACCCTAATGGGCTCCCGTTAAGGCCCAAAACAAACGGGTCACTCACGCACGTATTTCAAAGCGCTGTCTTCATCTCCACTTGGCCTAAACCACTTCACCATGCGCCGCCCCGCGCCGTGGTTTAGTGTGAGGAACTCCCTCGGAAACTTACTGCCCGGATTTTGTTTTTGCAACCGGTACTACCGTGGCAAGGGCAGCGGTAGTACCTCATGGCAAGCTGGGCGAGCACGGCCAGGAGAGCTCAGGGGGAGTCCGGTAGGACCGCCCGAGCTTCTGGTAGTATCGCGGCTTGGTAGGACCGCGCAGTAAGTCCGAGAGGAGGTCCGCCAGGACCTCCGAGGAGATCCCAAGACCTCCTAGAGGTCTTGGCCCTGTGCACACCGAGCCAGTCCCAGGATCAGATTGGCTAGCTCGCACAGATCCAACATTAGTGAAATCAAATCCATACAAACACGCACAAAAAGAAGCAGACCAAAATATCACATATATTAACTAGGGACCTTAAGGTCAAGGTTAGTACAAGGATGCCTCTCAAGGCTAACAACAAAAGAGAACACAACACGGCGGGAACAAAACAACAGCAAGGTCCATTCGGCCAGCCCATAGGCTACCAAGTGGAGGACGTCCTAGCGCACAAGGTCTTTAAAAGAGCTCCCCTCCTGAGAGCACCTAGTCACCTGGATCTCCAACCTCTGCTGATCAAAAACAACAGGGCACAAGCCAATGAGTACTTTGAATGTACTCAGCAAGCCGTGGGTAAGGTATGCAAGTAGTGTTATGCACGGCTTGACAATGAGAGCTGTATGGTTTGTTTGCAGAAAGCCAATTGACAGTAAATAACATAATAGATTGCAAAGCTTAAGTTAAAACAATAATACATAATTACTTTTGATTTTGCAAAGGAGACAGTGAACACCCACTCACTCCCAAGGCACCCACTAAACCTCTCTGGAGCACCCACTCCAGAGCACCACAAGACCGGCCCCTGGACCACTTTGTGAGCCAACCATGACCCCTCTGGAGCCGGCCAAGGTCTCTTCGAGGTAAAAGCCATGACCTCTCACCAAAGCGCCTAGGAGGAACATAGTTCACAAAAGGAATTCTACCCCTCATTCGAAATCTCCGGGCATGTCCATAACCGAGGACGCGGCTATTCGAATAGATTTACTCTGCAGAGGTGTACAACTTTACCCACAAGAGGTAGTCGCTTGATATTACACACGTTACCTTAGACATGTGAATCAAGTAGAGACCACCACCAGGCTTTTACAAAGGTCTGTCCCAACTCAGTTCTGCTCGCTAAGGTTTCGCTTTCGGTGTGCTACAACAGGGGCTACAACCTCCACCGGATTCGTGCCCCCTCTTGCGCCTTTTCCATCAAAAACAAAACCGAATCAGGACCTCCCTAATTATTGCACCCGGTCCACCCCATAATGGACAAGTGGTTGCACGACATTGGCCCAGATCAATGGCTCCCAAGGTTCAGTCCTTAATTGGTTGCTCAGGCAAGGCTATCCTCAACCCAATGTGACCCCAAGCAACAACTCTGGGGCACCCAGGTGACTCCATAGCAACAACTCATGGAGTACCCAAGTGACTCCATAGCAACAACTCATGGAGCACCCACTACTCGCACCTTGCCAACTTGCCTGAGCATAAAACAATTTTTGGGGTTTCACCTGGCCAAAGACCACCCTGGTCTTGGCACAACACATTTTAGAGTGGCCTCGCACCACAAACAACACAACTATGGCTTCAACCCTAGTTGCTTATCTGTGGCAGCAACCAAAGTTCCATAATTCAATTAGTCAAGTTTATTAACAACATTAATTCATGAGGAGAACAACGTCTACTAGAGCATGGCTAAGCAAACACGATACCCATGTTGGTAGGCAAGAATGTCCAACTAACAGTACCCAAGCTAAGGTTATCAAAGGTAACATGTCAACATGTGGATTGCCAAATAAACAAGGAGGCATAAAACCAATAGGTGTTTAGCTAGAACCCAAACCCGTTTCTATAAAAGTAGCTGTGCAAGTTTAGCAAAATCAAAGTACTTTTGCAAATGGGATCAAGATGGTCAAGGGTCCCACGACTTGCCTTCAGTGGCGAGCTGTTGAGCTTCGGCAGGGGCTGCTGGACCTCCGAGCTTCTCAGCACCAACGGAATCTACACGTTGCAAGAAAACCAAATAAATAAACCAACTCAAAAAGAAACCGAAAAGGAACTAGAGAGAGCGAAAAGGAGAAGAGGTCCACTGGGAGGAGGAGGTCCAACAAGGAGGAGGTCCAAAACCGAAGAAGTCCCAGAGGAGCAAGGAGAGCTTCTCCAGAACCAAGAGAAAGAGAGGAGGAGGAGTTGAAATGAAGGACAAGGAGGCAGTGGTCACTCTGTGATGCTCTATTTAAAAGGAAAAAGAGAATAGAACCACCACCAAAAGAAGTGACTAGGTTCAAGGCATTAGTACAAAAGGTACACTGCCACAAGGTACGAAAAAGGATAGCAACAGGGCTAAGGAGGTGACAAAAAGGTAGAAATAAGTACAAAGGTAGGTGACAGCATTTAATGGGACTCCACCCACATCAAATGCACTTAAGACTGTCAAGGAGCCAGTCAAAAGGGTGAACAGATTGGTCAAAGGGAATGGTCTAAGGAGGAGGTCCTGCGAGGAGATCCTGAAAGGAGGTCCTGCAAGGACATCCAAAGAGGAGGTCCTGAAAGGAGGTCCTGCGGGAAGGTCTAAGGACAGGAAGTCCTAGGACAACCAAGGAGGTCTTGAGGACAAAGGGTCTTGAAGACAACAAGGTGGTCTTGACCACATAGGTCTAAACACAAAAGAGGAGGTCTGGATCGCAAAGGTCCAAACACAAGGAGGAGGTCTAGACCACAAAGGTCTAAACATAAAAGAGGAGGTCTGGACCGCAAAGGTCCAAACACAAGGAGGAGGTCTAGACCACAAAGGTCTAAACACAAAAGAGGAGGTCTGGACTGCAAAGGTCCAAACACACACAAGAGGGAGGTCTGAACCTAAAAGAGGTCCAAAGGACAGGGAGGTCCTGGACGATTAGATCAACAAGGGGGAGGTCCTCAAACGATGAAGACCAAGCTCGAGCGGTAGGTCCAACCGAGCAAGCGGTAGGTCCGACCTGGGGAGGTCCTAAGGACAGGGGATCCAGAAGACACACAACGGAAAGGTCCTATGGACAGGAGGTCCAAAAGACACACAACGGGGAGGTCCTATGGACGGGAGGTCCAAAAGACACACAACGGGGTGGTCCTGGGGACAAGACCCACAAAGGGCAGGTCCTGACGGTTGGATCCTCAAACGAGATCCCAACGGTCAAGATCTAGAGCAAGGGGAGGTCCGAGGAAACAAGGATGCGCGGGAGAAACAGGGGCCGTCAGATCTTGATCGGATGGAGCAGGGCTAATGGGCCGTTCGGACCAAGCGAACGAGCCATCCCAGCCAAGCCGTCCGATGCGGATCGAAGGGCTAAAAGGAAAAAGGGATGTTCGGACCATCTGAATACTCCAACAAGATTGGGCCGTCCGATAAGCATCAAATGGTCCTAAGGCAAGAAAGGCAAAACTCTGGCGGTACGACTGCAAGAGCCAGCGGTGAGTCCAAACACAAGGGAGGTCTAGACCTAAAGAGGTCCGGGCCTTCCGATCCAAACAAAAAGGAGGTCTGGATCGTTAGATCAAACACCGGAGAGGTCTGGACCTTTGGATCAAACAGAGGAGGGATCTGGATGGTTAAGATCTCAAAAGGGGAGGTCCTAATGGCCAGATCTCAACAAGGGGGAAGTCTGAGCGGCTAAGATCTCCAGAGAGGAGGTCCTAATAGCTAGATCTGAACAGGGTGGGGAGGAGTCTGAGCAGCTAAGATCTCCAGAGAGGAGGTCCTAACGGCCAGATCTCAACAAGGGGGAAGTCTGAGCGGTTAAGATCTCTAGAAAGGAGGTCCTAACGGCCAGATCTCAATAAGGGGGAGGTCTGAGCGGTTAAGATCCTCAGAGAGGAGGTCCTAACGGCTAGATCTCAACAAGGGGGAAGTCTGAGCGGTTAAGATCTCCAGAGAGGAGGTCCTAACGGCCAGATCTCAACAAGGGGGAGGTCTGAGCGGTTAAGATCTCCAGAGAGGAGGTCCTAACGGCCAGATCTCAACAAGGGGGAGGTCTGAGCGGCTAAGATCACCAGAGAGGAGGTCCTAACGGCTAGAGAAGCAGTACAACCGCAAGAGCGGAGCGGTACGACCGCGCTAGAGGACGGAGCAAGCGGGAGGTCCGCGAAAGCAAGGAGAGAGCCAAGGGAACCAAAGGGAGGTCCAAAGGATTCCAAGGGCGCCCAAATGAACTCAGGGAGTTCACATGAACGCTGAGAGGTGCACGGGGAGGTCCTAAACAGAGAAGGTGGTATAGATCCAAGGATATCTAGACAGAGGAGAAGGGTTACCTAAGAATAGATGTAGTCAGATCCATCCTTGTCTTCCAATAGATGTAGTCAGATCCATCGAAATACGGTGGCTTACCTGAGAATCGATCTCGATCTGATGCCATTGCAACCTTGCTCTGATACCAATTGTAGGATCGTAATGGCAATCAGAAGGGGGGGGGGTTGAATGATTGCAGCGAATAGACCCCCTAATTCCAACTCAAAGACAAAGAAGATCAACAAATCGAGAACCAAAGTTGAATGAATCAACTTTATATATCACTCTTGATTTGTGTCTACAAGGCTTTCAAAGAATCACCCTCAAAGCCCCAAAACAAAGGACCTCTAAATCATAGCAAAACAAAGAAAACAAGCTATCGTAACCTAAAACCACCACACACGCACAAAGTGCACCCTCTGCCTCTTCTTATAGGCTAGAGTCCTATTCACGTCCAACATGACACCAATACGGACTCTATCTCAAAACAACCATTTTGGAACTCCTTCCAAAACTGTCTTTCCAAAACTCCATGCCATAAGCCTCCGTGACTCCATCCCGTAGCTTCCAAATGCACCCCTTGATCTCCACGTGCTCGGTCGATCCAAACCACTTCTCGACATCCACGACTTCCAAGACCTCGATTCCCCATCCTAGTCCGAGTCAATCCGTCCATCGACCGTGATTCGTCCTCAACACCTAACCTGCACATGCACAGATCAAGGAAACCAATTCTTGGCACATGTTCTCTAACTTGACCATCCATTAGCTTACTCACACCCATAAACACTATCATGCATCATGCAACAAGATATTTCTTACGAATTCAACAAATCCGTAGTCAATTCCCCAGAACGACAACTTTCCAGAGTACAATCGGTACTACCGCCATTGTACGTCTGGTACTACTGCACACGCGGTCGTACCGCTCAAAACACACCGGTACTACCGATTCTCAAGAACTTCCAAAACTTCCAAAAACATCGCTTTTGGAAAAACCATACCACGCCCTTGCGGTATCACCGTCTTGTGGTACTACCGCCAACCATGTCGCGGTACTATCGTAAATCACTTAATAGTGCAAACAGTGTATGTCAGAACCTCTTTCTCAAGGAAAACAAAAGCGGTACTACCGTTATTAAAACAACGGTACTACCGAAATTTAGGTACTACCGCCATTCAAACTGTGGTA
Organism: Phyllostachys edulis; assembly: GCA_036346405.1. NCBI lineage: Eukaryota > Viridiplantae > Streptophyta > Magnoliopsida > Poales > Poaceae > Phyllostachys > Phyllostachys edulis. The sequence continues at coordinate 41,208,267 of CM070547.1, read as the reverse complement.
CTACCGTTCCAAGAAAAACCGCAAGGTCCTCAGAACAGCGTCCTTTGCCACGTGGACGCTCTAGATCCATGGGCCGATCGGACCATGGGTCTCACCGTTGGTTTAGAAGCATCAGAGAAAGTCCGAACGGCCTACTTGATGTCATCCGTTAGATTTCAATCCAACGGCTCAAGGTCTTTGAGCAGTTTGGACGGTCCGAACGTTACAACTCAATATCAGCCGTTAGATCAAGATCTAACGAACCGAGCAAAATGCTTCAAGAAAATGACTTGCAAGTACTACGCACACACACACGGTCATATCTTGCACCATGTAGTTCCAACAAATAAAGCCAGTACTACCGATAATCGACAAAAAGCGATTTTCAAAGAGAACTTAAGAGAGCTCGATCCAAGTCACCACAACAAGTCTATAGGACAAAATATTCAACATTAAGTACTGAGACAAGGTCTAACTTATTGTCAATGTGTTCATCATCAAATATCATGACCAAAAACCTCTTGGTCTTACAATCTCCCCCTTGATGACTACATTGACAATACTTTCAATAAACAAAGATGAGTGAGTGAAAGAAGTGACAAAGAGTCAAAACTGCCCAAAACTGCCAAGCAAAGTGAGCTACAGCTGAAAGACTTCCTTTAATACTAGAAAATCAAATTTTTGCAGATTTTCTCTCAGTTTTCTCCCCCTTTGGCAATGTGATCATCAAGAGCAGAAAGAGAAGAAGCAGGAAGAGTAAAAGTCCAGATGCTTTGCAAGGCAATTTACTAGATTAGCCAAGCCAATTTGGTTGAGTAGAGCTAACAAGATCATATAAATGCATATACCATATAGCAATGTTCAGACAAGTTTGTAACTATGATGAGTCAATTTTAATGTCATGACAAGCATTTCACACAGTGACTAAAAAGATTATAAGACCACTTAAAGAAGTCACCAAATAGTGAAAGCAAAACAGTGAGACAAACTTTAAATCTGGATGAGCTACAGTCTCATGAAACATCCTCTTGCTTTACTTTCAATTTTCATTTGCATGTGGCATGCTTGTAGCATACTTCTTTTCCAGGGTGGTATGCTTGAAGCATACTTCTTTTGATTGAAGCACTTTTTGTGCATTTTTTTTATTACAAAGACAAAAACTGTGCATGGCATGCTTGAAGCATACGTCTTTTCATGTGAGTACTGTTATGTACCCTTTTTTTTATTTTGATACACAGCTATGTATGGCATGCTTGAAGCACACATCTTTTCATATTCTTTTGCTCAACCCTTTATCTTTTATAACATGCCAAATTGAGTGAGCAACAGAGGATTGAAATGAGAGACATTGTTGCTTCAAATCCAAGACTTAAAATAAGACTCACAAACAAGTTTATCCTTTTTAATAACCAACACAAAGTGATACCAATAATCAAGCTAGTCAAAGATTTCAGCCATGTCAAGCTTTAGTTCTTTATGTAGCAAGTTTATTAAACCAGTCGCATCAAGGCTACATAGCACATGAATAAATATGATAAAGGAAGCTCTACTACTCTTTTGATTTCAATGGCTGGGACTTAATGAATAATTAAAGCTTCTGAAATTTTGACAAAACAGCTCCCCCTCAAAATAAGCCCATAGGATGAACAACACCCAATTCACTCCGCAAACGAACAAATCGAGAAGTATCAAGCGGCTTAGTGAAAATATCAGCCAATTGAAAATCAGTCTCAATAAAGTGGAGAACAATATCACCTTTTTCCACATGATCTCTGAGAAAGTGAAATCTGATATCAATGTGTTTGGTTCTAGCATGTTGTACTGGATTTTTAGCAATGTGAATAGCACTAGTGTTGTCACAAAAAAGTGGAACAGTACCTAATGCTAAACCAAAATCTCGAAGAGTAGAAGAAATCCAAAGAACTTGAGAGCAACTAGCAGCAGTAGCAACATACTCAGCTTCAGCAGTTGATTGAGCAACAGAAGATTATTTTCGTGAAGACCAAGATACTAAAGATGTGCCTAAAAAGTGACATGTGCCAGATGTGCTTTTTCTATCAATCCTACACCCCGTAAAATCACTATCGGAGTATGCACTCAAGGTAAGACAGGATGAAGATGAATAGAAAAGCCCAAATTCTAAAGTGGATTGGAGATACCTGAGAATTCTTTTCACAGCCTGTCGGTGAGATGTACGAGGTGAAGCTTGAAAACGAGCGCATAAGCATACAGCAAAGTGTATATCCGGCCTTGAAGCAGTCAAATAGAGTAGAGATCCAATCATACTCCTATATTCTTTTTGATCCACTACCTCACCTTCTTCATCTGGGTCAAGAACAGTTGTTGATCCCATTGGTGTAGAGATAGGTTTGCAAGTTGCCATATCAAAACGCTTAAGCAAGTCTTTAGTATACTTGGTTTGATGAATGAAATTGCCTTGCTTGGTCTGTTTTACTTGCAATCCTAAGAAGTAAGTTAACTCCCCCATCATACTCATCTCGAACTCCCTGCTCATAGTATCTGAAAACTTGGAAACCAAAGCATGAGAGGAGCCCCCAAAGATGATATCATCCACATAAATCTGAACTAGTAATAGATCATTACCATGATGAAATGTGAACAGAGTTTTGTCTACTTTGCCCATTTGAAAATCATTTTTTAGCAAAAATAGCTTAAGCCTCTCATACCAAGCTCGAGGAGCTTGCTTCAAACCATACAAAGCTTTTGAGAGTTTGTAGACATGATTAGGAAACTTAGGATTCCCAAAACCAGGTGGTTGCTTAGCATAAACTTCTTCCTCAATGTAGCCATTTAGAAAAGCACTTTTAACATCCATTTGAAACAATTTGAATCCTTTAGATGTAGCAAAGGCTAAAAGAATTCTAATTGCTTCAAGTCTGGCTACAGGGGCAAAAGTTTCACCAAAATCAAGACCCTCCACCTGAGAGAATCCTTGAGCAACAAGTCTAGCCTTATTTCTCACAACAACACCATCCTCACTTTGTTTATTTTTGAAAACCCATTTAGTTCCAATTACATTATGTCCATGAGGGGGTTCAACTAAGGTCCAGACTTTATTACGCTCAAAGTTTTCTAATTCTTCATGCATGGCATTGATCCAAGACTCATCAGATAAAGCGTGACTTACATCATTAGACTCAAAGGAGGCAACAAAGGCAGAATGAGCATGTGAGTCAGGAGAAGTAAATTTAGAACGTGTTACCCTTTCATGAATGTCACCAATCATCAGTTCTGGAGGATGAACTCGCTGAATTCTCAATGGTGCAGAAGGTTCTGAACTAGCTTCAACATTTTGAAGATCTTCTGATGGTGGTGCAACAACAGTAGTAGGAGCATGATCTTCAGTAGTTGATGGTATGGGAGAAGCATCATTACTTAAATCAAGATCATCTTCTTCATCAAGAAATATGCTTTCAGACTCCCCCTGAACTTGTGTACCTGAAATGTCAGTTCTAGAACAGGGACCGACCTCATCGAAAGTAACCTCACAAATCTCAATAATTTTGTTTGTTTCAAGATTAAGCAATCGATAGCCACGAGAGTGAAGAGGATATCCAAGAAAAATACCATCACTTGATCTAGATTCAAATTTGTCCAGATTACCATGTTTAAGAATAAAACATTTGCAACCAAAAACTCTAAAGTGAGAGACACCGGGCCTTTTGCCAAATCTCACTCATAAGAAGTCTTGTGCAAAGAGGCTCTCAAAAATACTGTTTGAGACATGACAGTGCTTGAGATTGCCTCTGCCCAATACTTCCTAGGAGTGGCATGTTCATCAAGCATGGTCCTTGCCATCTCAACCAAGGTTCTATTTTTCCTCTCAACTACACCATTACATTGAGGAACACGTGGAGAGGAAAATTAATGTTCCAAACCTTATTCAGAGCAAAAGGAAGCAAATAAAGAATTCTTAAACTCAGTACCATTATCACTCCTTATAACTTTCACAGCACCATTCAATTCATTATTGAGTCTGAGAAATAGATCCTTGAAATAACTAAAAGCTTCATCCTTAGACACCATAAAATACACCCAAGAGTACCTAGAGTAATCATCAACAATCACAAGGATATACCACTTACCTCCAACAGATTGAACTCTTGAGGGACCTACAGTGTCCATATGCAACAATTGTCCAGGGCCATCTGTGATAATTACTGAAATAGGAACATAAGGAGCAGCAACCATCTTATCGTGCCGACAGGGAGAACAAACCAAATCTTTCTCACTTTTCAATTTCGGTAGCCCCCTAATGAGATCAGTTCCACTAATTCGAACAAGATGATCAAAACCAATATGTCCTAATCTACGGTGCCAAAAGAAAAGATCCCTAGATTCAAAAGCTACCAAACATCTAACATTAGGAGAAAAAGAATGATTGAAATCAGCTTTAAAAACTTTCCCTAAGCTAGAGATGTTAAAGACAAGATCACCAGAAGCATCTAAAACCCTACAAGCATGTTTCTTAAAGCTTACCTCAAGATTTTCTTCAATCAATTGTGAAACAGAGAGCAGATTGTACTTCAATTTACTTACCAAGGCAACATCTTTGAGAATGAACTTGTCATTTACGCCAAGACAAGACCTTTTGCCATCACAATTCGGTTGAAGCATCCCCAAAAGTAATCAATTCATCTCTGGATGCCTTAGTGAGGAGGAGAACCATTTTGAATCACCCGTCATGTGTCTTGAACATCCCGAATCAACTAGCCAAATATTCTCCTTCCTCAAGCTTGCACCTACATTAAGCAAGTGTCGATCTCACAATCTTTGGGGTTAGTAAGGCATGATTTAGGAACCCAATCTTGTGACACACGTCGAGTAGGAGCAACAAAATCATTTCTGTTTTGAGTATATTGTTGGTCAGATTGTACAAAAACTCCTAAACTTGCAGTAGTTTGTTTAGTGGAAACAAAAGAAGCTTGAAAAACTTTTCTTAGCCTATCTCTCTTTTCTTTCTTAGCTTTTAAAAATAATGAACCAAGTGTCCTTCTTTTCCACAGTGAGTACATTGATATTTATCTAAATGAGAGATTGCAGTTTTTCTTTTTACAATACTCACTTTGAGAGAAGGATCCTTTGCAAAACTAGCAGATTTAAACACAACATGTTTAGGTTTAGATTCAATTTCGAATTTTCCAGGTTCTAGAAGCTTAAGAACTTTGGGAGGGTGATTCTTGGCATGAACAGTAGAATTAAAACCTAGACCTTATTTTTTTAGAACTCACTCTTGATCTGTCTAGAATCATGTTCAGATTTTTCTTGCCAAAAGAAAACCTCTCTAAGGTGTCTTTAAGATATTCATTCTCTTTAGCCAATTCAGGACAAGTTGTGCACTTAACAAAACCATTCAAGATTTTCTTAGAAGCAACAGACCGAGCCATCTTTTCTTTTTCAGCAAACTCACTTAATTGTCTAGTCAAAGCATCAATTTCAGTTGTGAGTTTAGGACAATTTGTGCAAGAAAGTGTCTCATGGTAAAGCATTTGTTGTATAGAATCCTGAGATGACTTTAATCTAGCTTCTAGCGATTCACAATTTGAACAAGTCTTATTTTGAGCATTCACGAGACTTGTTTCTAAACAAATTGAACTGGACTTGAGCTTTTTAATTTCAGCATGTGCAAGTATCGCTTTATCATCACATGAATCATGAGCAAGTTTCAGTTTTTCAAATTCAGCATGTAATGATCTAGCAACTTTCAATTCAGAATGCAATACTTGACATGATTCATCATCAGGAATAGCGGCTTTAAGTCTATCAATTTCAGAATTGAAACTATCAACAACAAGATCATGTTTCTTCACTTTCTTTTTGTATTTTCTAAGCTCATTTGTTAATTTCAAGATGCTGACGCGATAAATCGAAGATAAGAAGGCTTTACCTCATCGAGTCCTTCAGAGATCATCATTATCATTAATTTCTTCACTACTTGCCATAAAGCACATCCTGTGAAATCAACCTCTTTTGCCTTCTTATGATCATCCTCATTATCATTTATGCGAATCAACATCACTTAACCCAATCTCCTCAAGAGTGAAAGCACCTTGTTGTGACCCTTCGATAATTTCGTTTCTTGCTTGAATCAAATTTGAATTTTGAACGCCGAGCTGGTGCTTTGTCATCCTTAGCTTCTTTACCTCTCAGCTTGGGACAGTTCACCTTAATGTGGTTTGGCTCACCACATTCAAAGCATCTAATTGGTCCTCCTCTGCTCCTTGATCTGACATTGTTAATTGCTTTAGTCACCCTATTTGAGAAGAGGACAAGTTGTTCTTCTGGGATCTCCTCTAATTGTTCATCTTGAGCTTGCAGAAAAACCTCCATCCTTGTCTTCCAATAGATGTAGTCAGATCCATCGAAATACGGTGGCTTACCTGAGAATCGATCTCGATTTGATGCCATTGCAACCTTGCTCTGATACCAATTGTAGGATCGTAATGGCAATCAGAAGGGGGGGGGGGGCTTGAATGATTGCAGCGAATAGACCGCCTAATTCCAACTCAGGCGCACAGCAAGATCAACAAATCGAGAACCAAAGTTGAACGAATCTGAACTTTATATATCACTCTTGATTTGTGTTTACAAGGCTTTCAGCAATCACCCCTCAAAGCTCCAAAACAAAGGACCTCCAAATCATAGCAAAACAGCAAAACAAGCTATCGTCAAAAACCCTAAAACCCTGCACCCACACAAAGTGCACCCTCTGCCTCTTCTTATAGGCTAGAGTCCTATTCACGTCCAACATGACACCAATCGGACTCTATCTCAAAACAACCAGTTTTGGGAACTCCTTCCAAAACTGTCTTTCCAAAAACTCCATACCATAAGCCTCTAGGACTCCATCCCGTAGCTTCGGCATGCACCCTTGATCTCCACGTGCTCGGTCGATCCAAACCACTTCTCGACATCCACGACTTCCAAGACCTCAGATTCCCCATCCTAGTCCGAGTCAATCCGTCATCGACCGTGATTAAATCCTCAACACCTAACCTGCACATGCACAGATCAAGGAAACCAATTCTTGGCACAAGTTCTCCAACTTGACCATCCATTAGCTTACTCACACCCATAAACACTATCATGCATCATGCAACAAGATATAGCTTACGAATTCAACAAATCCGCAGTCAATTCCCTAGAACGATAACTTTCCAGAGTACAATCGGTACTACCGCCATTGTACGTCCAGTACTACCGCACACGCGGTCGTACCGCTCAAAACACACCGGTACTACCGATTCTCAAGAACTTCCAAAACTTTCAAAAACATCGCTTCTGGAAAAACCATACCGCGCCCTTGCGGTATCACCGTCTTGCGGTACTACCGCCAACCATGTCGCGGTACTATCGTAAATCACTTAATAGTGCAAACAGTGTATGTCAGAACCTCTTTCTCAAGGAAAACAAAAGCGGTACTACCGTTATTAAAACAACGGTACTACCGAAATTTAGGTACTACCGCCATTCAAACTGCGGTACTACCGTTCCAAGAAAAACCGCAAGGTCCTCAAAAGCAGCGTCCTTTGCCACGTGGGCGCTCGGATCCATGGGCGATCGGACCATGGGTCTCAGCCGATTATTTAGAAGCGCCAGAGAAAGTCCGAGCAGCCCACTTGATGTCATCCGTTAGATTTCAATCCAGCGGCTCAAGGTCTTTGAGCGATTCGGACGGTCCGAACGTTACAACTCAATATCGGCCGTTAGATCAAGATCTAACGAACCGAGCAAAATGCTTGAGAGAAAATGACTTGCGGTACTACCATCGCACACACACGGTCATACCGCAAGACCGAGGTAGTTCCGCTGACAAACGGTACTACCGATAATCCCGACAAAAACGATTTTATTGAGAACATAACAGAGCTCGATCCAAGTCACCACAAAGAAGTCTACTGAGACAAAATATTCAACATTAAGTACTGAGACAAGGTCTAACTTATTGTCAATGTGTTCATCATCAAATATCATGACCAAAAACCTCTTGGTCTTACACAAAGACAAGGGAAGAACTCCAACACAGCTCAAAAGGACAAAAGCCGATTTTTAGTTAAAGTTGATTTTTGTCAATTAAAGCTCTTTTTGAAAACTCAAGTTAAGCTTTGCACTCTCAACAAATCCAAATGGTTATTTTTATTTTGAAAACTACAGGAACTTAGGACAAACGGGACGTTACATTTAGTCTAGAGTCACAAAGGCGGTATTTAGTGAAATTACCAAAATACCCCTTCTCGATCCTTCTCCATGGACCGAGTCCAATCCTGTCGAAGCAATCGCCTGCTTTGCCACGTATAAGTTGATCAACGGCTCTCATCATGTCGGCAAGTCTCTCCCGTTCGGAACCCGCAGAAACCACCAAGGCACTTGCACCGACCCCCGCGCCGCTTGATCCAACCAGTCGCACCGAACTGCCCGTTCGGTCATCTTCATCCATTCTGCGTCATACTTGAGTCACTCGACCTCACCCGGCATCCATAATCGTTCTGGACCTCAGCTCTCCAAGCTTAGTCCCGATCCTCCTCGCTGTTGACCATCGTTGACCTCTAAGCCACCTGCACAACAATAGACAAGCAAATCGAAATCCGGGAACAAGTTCTTCACAACTTGACCCACGTTAGCCAAAACATGCAATATGCAACACATATGCATTAACAAACATGGATATGACATATCCCATAATCAATTCACAATTAATATCAACAATCAGCACAAAAATCGGTCAGACCGCCGTTCTGGCCGGTCTGATCGCCCTTGGGACTGAACCAGAAAATCAATTGAGACAAGGCCGGTCTGACCGCCAGATTGGCCGGTCTGACCGCCAATGACCTGACAGTTCAGAAACTTTGTCGAAAACGCTTGAAACTTCAAACCAAAAGCAACATTGCCAATTGTTTCATCATCCCAAGATCATGGGCATATCCCCATGATATCCACACACATAGTCATACAAGGCATACAACATATATACAACAAAACTTTACAAACTGTTTCGGTTCCACATATGCAACCGAACAGCACACTTAACAGAAGAGTTTACGTAGCGGAATCAAAAGTATAAACAGCAAAAGCCACCAAGTGTGCCCTCATAACCCTCAGACAACTGAGTGGAGGATACAAATAGCTTCACTCGTTAGCGTCGCCCTGATCGGCGCTAACGGGCACTTCGTACAAGTAACCGTCCTCACCTGCAACAACTGGTGAAAGCACCTGAGTAAAGAAGGTACTCGCAAGACTTACACAAAACTACTAAAAGAAATTTGTTTAAGAGGACCTATACAAAGGATTAGAGATTAGCATGCATAATGCTGACAACAGGAAGGTTGTAATGGCAATAATTTTTGCATGAAGCCAAGTTGCAGTCCTACACTTGCTAAACTTTGCTAAAACAGCTTCGAAAACAAAATTGGACCAAAACAATAAGTAAGTACAGAAGTTAACAACCTCAAGACAAAGCTAAAGTGGCTGTCCACCACGACCAAAACATGCATGAAAAACCCTTCATGCCGAAACAGTACCCAAGACAGATTGTAAATTTTTGAGTCTAACAATGGTGTAAATCAAAACAAGTGTCGTCCGTAACCGTGGACATGGCTATTCGAATAGTTTTAAACCCTGCAGGGGTGTACATATTTACCCACACGACTTGACTAGCCCGTAGCCTCATGAATAATGGCACACTTCCTTTGGTATGCTGGCCGGGTAAATCAAGACTCGGTATTTTTCAGCAAGTTGACAATATTGAGTTGAATCACCCATGTGCACCTGATCCCACTTAAAACAAGTTTCTGATAGAACTTGCTAACCGGGGGCACACATGTTACGTCGAGAATACCGATTCAATCATAAATAAAAGTTGTACTCACCCGTACATATAGAATTGAAATTGGAGCCCTATAAACACGTAAACTTTACAAATGCCCTCGCCCTTAAGAACATATGATATAGATACGAGATCAAACACATATGTCCTTAACCACCTGTTCTTCAACTCAATAACATCAGCCCCTTACTTAACCAAGCGATGCCCATACACCGCGCGTGGTAGTACGTAAGGTACTTGAATTGGTCCGCCCCAAAGTTCGGTCCTTGGTGATCCGGACAAGACTACCACATTACCCAATCTCGTGCATGAAGGCACCAACACTACCAAGCACTTGTCCAGATCTAAATCCAGTTTTTTATCCAACAAAGTTTAACTTAACTCTCAGTTTTTAACCAAACTAAACAAAGAAATAAAAATAGAAAACATTTAGTGTTTCCCATGACTGACAAGAAAAGCTTGTCAATCACTAACGTTCTACAGACTTGCATTAATTGCTAAGCAAAACTATAGAACAAAAGTACCAGAACAAAGATTCTATCTTAAGCATAAGTGTATGAAATCAATTCAGGATAAGCCACAAGCAGTGGGATGTAACTAACTACTCACAGTTCACAAATAATTTAGAAAGTAACATGCAGCAGTATCACTGTTTTTGTAAAATTCTAAAGTACTAAAATCTGGGATCAACATGGTGCAAAGTGGATGCTTGCCTTGATAGTAATAGACCACTTGTGCAGTTTCTGGAGCCTCAGAAATAGATTCACTCACGTCGGCAATACCAGAATCTAAAAAGAACATAAATCAAATAACCAGCAAAAACAACTCTAGAGGACAAAACACTGAATAGATGCATGATCAAAGTATTAATGTGCATTCTACAAAATGATTAAGCTACAAACTATTGCTAGTAAGGATAATAATCTACTCTAACACTTGCTTACACCAATTGACAAGAGTTAAAGGCTAAAACTAACCCACTGTTCTGTTCTGAAACACTGACAACAGAATAGACCAGAAAGGATTTTGCCGAATGCGAGCACATCAGGCAAAGAGATTTTTGGCTTAACTAAAACTATTGTTTGTAAAGATAATACCCTAAATTAACCTACAATATTAATAACTAACAGGGATTAACGGTTAGGGTTTTGCCACTGGTCTTGTCGGTCTGTCCGACAACAAAAACAGAGGCAAGATTTGCTAACAAAGGTTGATCTAAAGGTACATTAAGCAAAGAGTCCTATGCTTAAGCTACTAGGATTAAACAGGTAACTACCTGGACTTGGAAGTTGAACAGAAAAGCTGTAGGGCTTGATAACGATATGAAAGACCAAAAAGACGACAATAAGATGATATCCTCCGACAAGGTAACCTGGTCAGGGATTCAAGGAATGGGTGATCACGATAGCTTAAGTAAAGCCTCTAGATGATCTGAAGCAAAGGAATCGAAAAGAGTCTCACCAGTTTGGAGATGAGGACAAAGAACCCTAATTTGGCCGAAAGGGGAAAACTCCAATCCCTGGTGATCCTGCAAATCAAAAGCTCAATAGTTTGAGGGGTTTTACTCCCGAGATTTCATGGCGCAAAATGACGCGAAAATGTCAATGAAAATCTCACCGGAGCATTGCAAACACCACGACAGCGCTCCGGGTGTGCTCTAGACTACCAGTGGACAAGCCCTCGGTTTAATCTACAAACAATGCCGATAACTCACATTAACAAGGTGAATTAAGCATTGAAATAGATGAACAAAGGATGAGAATGAGAAGCTACATCAGAGAAAACGAGGAAAACTCTGCGACAACAAAAATGGCAGAGATGGTGAACTCGGGTTTATATAGCCCCTCACCGGACAAGATGAAGCTGGCTCGTGCGTGTCCTTACAGCAGCAAAAGGATGACAAGTGTCAAGTGCATGCTGCAAAACTCGTGGCATAGCGCCACCGCACGGCGACGAGCTCGGTGCTGGCGCCACAGCGCGAAGAATGTGAAGATGAGTCACTGACGTGTGGGCCCTGCTGTCATTCTCAGCAAGGATACACAACAACGAGCTCAAAAGAATGTTGACCGTCCGATCGAAGATGAACGGTTAAGATTGAGCGAGGCGTTCGGGTGGTCCGAACGGCCCAACTCATACGAACCGTACGATCGAAAATCTAACGATCACGGTAACGAACGTGCCTTAAAGCTTCAAAGACAAAGGCGGCACCGTTGGATTTTGAATTAAAGGCTGAGATTCGAGGGGTACTGTAGGCGGTCCGAATGGCCCACTCGAGAAGGAGCGTTGGATCTAACTCCAACGGCTACACTTAACTGCGCGTGATTGAGTTTAAACTCAAAAAGGGTGGCGTGGTTGGATCTGAAATCAATGGTTGAGATCAATGAATGGTTCAGATAGTCCGAGCAGCCCAATTGATCTTAGTGCTTCATTTTAAATCCAATGTCTCACAATCATGGCGAGTTCGGATGGTCCTAACGGCCCAATTGATCATGGCCGTCAGATCTGAATCCAAAGGCTCGTGCGTGTTTGGGCTTTATCACTTGAAAATGGCACGGCCGGAGAAATTGCGCACCGTTTGATTTGAATCTAGCGGCTGAGGTTGCGTGCGGGTTTCGGAGGGTTTCAGAACAGCCCAAAAGACCAGGAGCGTCCAAAGGAAATCGGACAGCTCACGTGCGCCCTTGGGTTTGGCTAAGCGCGAACGTGACAAGGTCCGATCGAAGGCACAGGACTGGTTCGCTACAGTGCCAGGGACTGGGTTTGGCTTCAAGGTTGACTTGAACTCAAATCCAACGTCAAAACTTTGACCGGAGTTTTAAAATATCAAACGAATTCATAAAATCATGAAATTTTGCAAAGAGATTACTAGGATGATATATGTCCCAGATAAAATTTGTAAACCACTATTTCTTGTTTTGAATTATTAAAATAAAAACTTTGACCGAATAGATTTGACCAAGGATTTTTCTAAAGGTCAAAATAATTTCTAAAATTTTGACAAAATTCATTTTTATGCAAAATAATTTATCTAGTGTTAGATAAAATACTTCCCTGGTCTCAATACAAGCATAGACTTGCATTTTTTTAAAGTTTCAAAACAAGGTTAAGATGTGAGACGGAAAATGGAGGTTTTAAATTGTAACAAAATGCCCAGGTTTCAAAATGACTAGAAATGCTATGAAAAGCATTTTATTACTGTTCATTAAAACTGGGCTGTTACAAACCTCCACCCTTAAGAGAATCTCGTCCCGAGATTCCAGGTAGATCAGAAGTTGGAAAGGAAAGAAGCTGAATAGATCTTTTCTAGAAACACAACATCTGTTGTCTTAATTTCCTTCAAAGATAGAAAAGAAATATTACAACATCTGTTGTCTTAATTTCCTTCAAAGATAGAAAAAGAGAGATCATAAAGAACAACATGGTGTTGTTTATTACATCTTCTTTTACATCGCTCTGTTTAACCTTGCCTTTCATGATTCAAAGGCACTTCAACCATGAAAGAGATGATGGTGCTCAATCCTCATCAGATCCTCACGCTCCCACGTGGCTTCCTCTTCTGCGTGGTTACTCTACTGGATTTTTAAGAACTTGACGGTGCGGTTTCTTGTCCTACGATCCATTTCATCGAGGATACACACCGGTTGTTCCTGATAGGAAAGATCAGGTTGGAGATCAAGATTTTCACAAGCAGTTGCTCCAGTAGGAACATGAAGACATTTCTTCAATTGAGAGACATGAAATGTATCATGTACTACTGAAAGAGAGTCTGGCATCTCCAATTGATATGCCATAACTCCTCGTTTAGCAAGGATTTGGAAAGGACCGATATAACGAGGTGCTAGCTTACCCTTCACCTGAAAACGATGGGTGCCCTTCATCGGTGACACTTTAAGATAGACATGGTCATCTACCTCAAAGCTTAACTCACGACGACGATGGTCAGCATAACGCTTCTGACGAGACTGTGCAGTCTTCAATCGTTCCTGAATCAGGCGAACTTGCTCTTCAGCTTCCACCACCAAGTCTGGACCATAGAATGGTCTTTCACCAAACTCGGACCAGTTCAACAGAGTCCTACAAGCTCTCCCATACAAAGCTTCAAAAGGTGACATTTGAATGCTTGCTTGGTAGCTGTAACGACCTGACCTGGGGCACCCAAGAGATCCTTCAAGACCTCCAGGAAAGTCCACCAGGACCTCCCAGGAAGTCCCGCAGGATACCTTGAGAGAACCTCCAGGACCACCTAGGAGGTCCGGCAGGACCACCTGGAGGTCTGGAGCCTCAACCCGAGGAGGTCTTAGGACCCGGGACGTCCCCAAGTGCTACGACCCAACTCGAGGGAGGTCGGAAGACCAACCCAAGGAGGTCGTAAGACTTGGAAAAGCCCCAAGCCCTCTGTGTTTCCGAACTAGTCCCAAGGATCAGTGGCTAGCTCACACAGCAAACAATAGTGGTAGCATACATCCACGTAAACTTTATTTACAACAAAAGGGTTGATTACAAGGTTCGGCCCACAAGCCAGCGAGAACAAAATATACAGCGAAAGCAAAAGAACAAGTCCACCCGTTTCACCACAGGCAAACGGCTGGAGGGCGCTACGTAGTTGATCTGGTCCTCTTCTTCATCAAAGAAGTCCTCTCCTGCTCAATTATCAAATCAAGCAAGAATGAGTACAACAACCGTGCTCGCAAGTTACACCCGTCAAATAACAGAATGACATGCATAATGGATATCTCAAAGGAAGGCTTAATATGGTTGATTTGCGTAAAGCCAAGTTTATTTCAAATACATGTACTAAGTTCCAAGGCAGTTAACAATATCTAAGATTCATTTTGTAAATCTCAGTTTTCAGTTGGATAACCTTCATCATCAAGATGGTGAAGGATACCCTCCTGTCACAAGGCTCCCTGCCAAAACCCATGGGATAGAAATCCCAAAACCAGATTATCAAGTCCATGACCGCGGACACGGCTATTCGAATAGTTTTACACTCTGCAGAGGTTGTACACTTTACCCACATGACATGATTTCTCTAGTTTGTTTGGCGACCGGTAATGCCACCACTCACTACCAAAGGTAAGTGGTCTAGAGCTCATGATAAGGCCTTTACGATGCATCGTTCCACCGCAGTCCACCCTCATTAAGGTTTTGCAAACCCCACCCCCCCATTGGATAGAAACCCACCGGGTTAATGGGTGCCCCCTCTTAGGCCAGGTGGGAACAATAGTCATGAAAGACTTTGTCAAAAGAAATGGCCATGAAAGACCGCCCACGTACAAACAGGATCAACCATGATGGAACTTTGCAAATTAGTTGGCCAGGTCCTTCTCCCCATACTAAGGACATGTGGTTGCACGGTGAGGCATCTCCCATTATAGGCATAGCAAAGTTGTCGCTCGCAGACCAGTCCTTAACTGACTTGGGTGACTTCCTCAACCCTGGGGCATCGGAACACATGATCCCCGTGCATAGACATGCACCAGCCAAACATCCAGATTCGCCCAAGTCCAAATCCATTTTCCTTTTCTTTTCTTTTCAAACACATTTTCAACTCTCCATGACAACCCAATGTCATGGCTAAGCATTTAAATCGGCAGTTGGTCTTAGATGGTAAAATTTTCCAAATCAAAAGCTTTTGGGTCTAAGCATGTCTGAGCAAAATGTTTTCAATTTGTCCTGGTTCACACTATCGCATCAACCAAGTTTTATCTAGGGCCATACAAAGGATTTAGGCATAGCTATGAACTTAAAAGCAGGTGTTGAAATAATTGCGTAAACGTAGGCATGCAGTAACATTTGAAACAAACATACGTAATTTAAAGTAATGGGTACAACATGGTCAAGGGTGTAACTTGCCTTGCTCAAAGACTTGAGTGTCTTCTTCTTCCTCAAAGGACTCGGGCTCTTCCGTGCCTTCACAATCTACACTGGTGAAAACAGAGTAACTCAAATAAAGCTCAAATAAGATCAAAAGAAACTCCAATGAAACTTCAAAGTAAAACCAACAGAGAGGCTAGGTGATCAGGAGGAGGTGCAAGAACTGCTTGAGAAGAACCAACAGCTTGGGAGGAGGCCCAAGAGCTGGTCGGATGAGCAAGAGAACTGGAAATGAGGAAAAAGGTAAAGATGTTGGGCTGCCCAAGCTTAAATAGCCAGAGCTGCTGGGAGTTCCAAGGCACATGCGAGTACAAGGTAGGTGAGCAACAGGACAGGGGATACTCAGACGTGCGCAGATAGCTGACCGGAGATACGGCGGGTCCAGTGGGGAGGGGGCAAAATGGTGAGGCAGCATTTAATGTGATACAACGTATTTAATGCATGAAGACTCCAGCGAGTGCATCTCCAGGGAACTCCAGCGAGATCAGCGCCACGATCAAGGGGAAAAAGGAGGTGAGCGAGGCTGACCGGTGGGGCCGGTTAACACTCGGAGTAGGTGGTCAGACCAAGGGGAGGTCGCGGCTGAAGGACGAGATAAAAGAGGTTGCGGCCTCAACGGGAGGACACGTCCCTGAAGGGTGGTCTTAACGAAAAAGACCCACCAAGGGTGGTCTTTGAAAAAGGACCACAAGGGGGGGTCTTTGCAAAAAGACCACGCGAAGGAAAAAGGGAGATCCACCGAAGGGGATAGTTCAAGGGGGAGGTCTTGACGGTTAAGATGAGATCAAAGGAGGTCCCAACAGTCAAGATTAACTCAAAGGAGGTCCCAACGGTTCAAACGAGGTAAAAGGAGATCTGGACGGCCACGATAACCCCGAGGGTGGTCCTGACGGCCAAGATGAGAACAACGGGAGGTCTCGACGATCAGGATGAACCCGAGGGTGGTCCTGATGGAAACAAAGGGAGGTCTCGACGATCAGGATGAACCCGAGGGTGGTCCTAATGGTCACGATGGAAACAAAGGGAGGTCTGGACGATCAGGATGAACCCGAGGGTGGTCCTGATGGTCAAGATGGAAACAAAGGGAGGTCTAGACGATCAAGACCAACACAAGAGAGGTCTCTATGGTCAGATGGAGACAAAGGAGATCTCGACGGTCAAGACCAACACAGGAGAGGTTTGAACGGTCAGATCTAACGAAGGGGAGGTCTGAACGGTTAAGATCTCCAAAGGGGAGGTCTTAACGGTCGAGATCTAACAAAGGGAGGTGCAGACGGTTAAGATCTCCAAAGGGAGGTCTTAGCAGTCGAGATCTAACAAAGGGGAGGTCTGAACGGTTAAGATCTCCAAAGGGGAGGTCTTAACAGTCAGATCTAACAAAGGGGAGGTCTAAACGGTTAAGATCTCCAAAGGGGAGGTCTTAACGGTCAGATCTAACAAAGGGGAGGTCCTAGAGGACAGGGGGAGGTCCTGAAGGACACAGGGAGGTTCTGAATGGCACGGAGAGGTCCAAATAAGCAACGAGGAGATCCTAAAGGACACAGGGAGGTCCTGAAGGACACGGGGAGGTCCAAATAAGCAAGGAGGAGGTCCTAAAGGACATAGGGAGGTCCTGAAGGACACGGGGAGGTCCAAATAAGCAAGGAGTTCCAAAAGAACCGAGAAGGAGTTCAAATGAACTCGTATGAGGTTTTAGACCTGTGAAGGGAGGTCTGGACCAGATAAGATCCAATCACTTGGGAGGTCTGAACCTAAGGAGGTCCGAACCAGAGAAAGACAAAACCAGCGTAGAAAAGAGGAGATCACCAAAACTTCACAAACTCAGCAAACCCGCCAAGAGTTTTAGTTGAAGTTCGAATTAGATAATTGAAATCCATTTTCTGAAATTTCATGTTAAGCTTTGAATTCCAATCAAAACAAAATGGTTCTTTTTATTTTGAAAATTCAAAAAGGCTCTAAAAAAATCAGGGTGTTACAAACCTACCCCCATTAAGGGAATCTCAACCCCGAGATTCAAGCTTGGCTAGCAAAGAGATATGGATAGTTATTCTTGAGGTCTTATTCATTTTCCCATGTGGCTTCACTTTCAAGGTGTTGACTCCACTACACTTTGTATGTTATGATGATCTTGCTTCTAGTGACACGCTCCGTGGTATCCAGAATTTTGATTGGTCGCTCTATATAAGTGAGGTCTTCATGAAGGTCGATGCTTTCCAGAAGGGTATGGTCGTCAAGGACTCGAAGGCATTTCCACAACTGGGACACATGAAATACATCATGCACGTGACAAAAGTCTTTGGCGACTCAATTGATAAGCTACTTCACCCTGCCTTGCCAAGATTTTGTATGGTCCAACAAATCTTGGTGCTAGCTTCCCTCTAGTCCAAAATCTTCTAACTCCTCTGAGTGGAGTTACCCTGAGGTACACAAAATCTCCCACTTCAAAAGACAAGTCTCGGCGACGAGTATCCGCATAGCTCTTTTGCCGGGACTGAGCTACTCTTAAACGTTCTCTTATGAGCTTTACTTTTCCTTCAGCCTCTCTGATTACATCGAGCCCAAAGAACTGACGTTCACCAACTTGATCCCAAAGGAGAGGAGTTCTACACTGTCTTCCATACAAGGCTTCAAACGGAGACATCTTCAAGCTGGCTTAGTAGCTATTGTTGTAGGAGAACTCAGCATAGGGGAGGTTCTTGTCCCAACTCTTCCCATAGTCTAAAGCACAAGCTCTAAGCATATCTTCCAGAACTTGATTCACCCGCTCTGTCTACCCATGTAAGACCCGGGATTAACACTCCCGAATCCTCTGTGCATTTCTGAACTAGTCCCATGATCAGTAGCTAGTTCACACAGTAAACAAATATGGTAACAAAATCATATCACAACTTTATTAATAAATAACAACAGAGTTGATTACAAAGGAGGCTTACATGCCAACAATAAAATAAACACAGCGGAAGCAAAGGGTAGTAGTAGACCCAACGATTAGCCACGAGCAATCGATCGGGAAGCGCCTAGTCGTCGAGATCCACACCGTAGCAAAGTCCTTCTCCTCTGAAATTATTTGCATTAAGTAAGAATGAGCACAACTACTGGTGCTGCAAGTTACACCCGTCAAGTAACAGAATGACATGCATATATGGATATCTCAAAGGAAAGCTTAATATGGTTGAATTTGCATAAAACAGCATTTTCCGTAAATACTTGTACTAAGTTCCAAAGCAGTTATTCTATAACTAAAATTCATTTTATAAATCAATTTTATAGTCAGATAACATTCACACATGAATGGTGAAGGATATCCACCTATCACAAGGCTTCCCGCCAAATTCCCATTTGGATAAACTAGTTGACAAAGTCTTTTTGAAATCAAAATTCAAGTCTAACTTTGAGTGGCTTTGCTAGCATGTCCATGATCATGACGCCTGCTATTCAATAGTTTTACACTCTGCGAGAGGTTGTACACTTTACCCACAAGACACGAATTCTCTAGTTTATCCCAAGCATATATCTATGCCACCGCTCACTACCTTAGGTAAGCGCCTAGAGCACGTGCCAAGGCCTTTACAATGCGCCATTCCACATGATTTCCCTCGCTAAGGTTTCGCCCCTTTGGAATAGAAATCATGAGTTCCTAGCCCCTCTTGCGCCAAAGGGAACAATAGTCATGAAAGACTTTGTCAAAAGAAATGGCCATGAATGACCGCCCACGTACAAACAGGATCAACCGCGATGGAACTTTACAAATTAATTAGCCAGGTCCAACGCCCCATTCTGAGGACATGTGGTTGTACGGTGAGGCATAGCCCATTATAGGCATAGCAAAGGAACGCTCAGAGGCCGGTCCTCAACTGACTTGGGCGACTTTCCACAAAACCCATGGGCCTCGATCATGGAAATGACTCGATCCCGTGCATTAACATGCACCATCCAAACAACCATTTCGCCCAAGTACAAACCATAATTTTATTTTATTTTTCTCAGATTCTTTTACGACAAAACTTCCATGACAAACCAATGCCATAGATTCTTAAACAATATTTGATTTTTGGCTGAAAGTTTCCCAAATCAAACATTTTTGGGTCTAAGCATTGCTAAGCATAATCTTTCTCAAAATGTTCTAGTTCATACTATTGTATCAACTAGATTTTATCTAGGTGAGGTTAAATGTCCAAGACTTGTCAAGAACGAGATCAAGATGTAAACCATCGAGATTGTGATAATCCAATCTTGACAATCTAATATCCATATGTCCAATCTACACCATATAGGTCTATTTCTATGATCCCACTTCAATTGATCCAAATATTTAACTATACTCTAATTTTATATTCGATATCTATCAATCCATTATTCCTTAATATATTATTTCTACTAATTCAACATCAATCCAATGCTTATGTAATCCTATAATCAAATTTGTAGATAATCGATATCAATAACAATCTATTTCTAGAATCGACATCAATAATTCAAGATTTGACTATAGTAACTATCTATCATCCAATCTTTATTAATCCATCATTAACAACAATCTACCTCTAAAATCCGGTATCTAATAATTATTTATTTCTATAATCCAACCATAGTAATCATGTATTTCTAATAATCCAACATCATTCATTCCAATATCCAATAATCCAATGATAATCTATATCTATGATTGACATCTAATATCCAACAATCATATAACTCTAATAATACCACAATCCAATCCTTAATAATAATCTATTTCCATAATCCAATACCAATAATCACCTATTTCTGTAATCATTCATTATCTATTAACAATTTTCCTCTATCTTCACACATCCATTCACAATCTTCTTTTATTATCCAAACTCCAAAATATATATGCATTCGATAATAGTCTCCATACCACCTCTCTTGACAATAATTGGACATACAAAGGCATTGGGAATAACTATAAAGCTTAAAACAGGAATTTAAATTACTTGAATATAAATACGCATGCAATAATAATTTAAAACAGAATTTAAATAATTTTAAATACTGGGTGCAAATATGGTCAAGAATGTAACTTGCCTTGCTTGGTGATGTTGCTTTCCTTAACAGGTCACCTAGTACTCACAAACACTCTCTCCAGGTTGCTTGTGTGTACAACCACGATGATCATACAGTCAAAATCAATCCTCTTATATGGTCTCCAACTACGTTGAAAACTGACTCTCCGAAGTCGTCGAAATCTATACGCGAAAACGATCCAAATTCAAACGAAATTCAAATAACAAATCAAAAAGGCAATTTAAATTAACTCAAAACTAAATAATTCTATTTTATTTAGTTAGATAATAGTTTTATAAAATTTTAGAAATTTGAATCACTCAAATTGGAGTTGGGATTTAAAAGATATGAATTTTACAAGTTTTAATCCTAAATTTGAAATTTAAATGAATTTCTAAATACAAACAAGATTCAAAATGAAGTACAATTTAAATAATTTTGGTTTAGTTAGCTAGATATTAAATTTATATGAATTTAGAAATTTGAAACACTTAATTTGGAGTTAGGAATCAAAAGATATGAATTTTACAAATTTAAATCCTAAATTTGTAGTTTAAATCTTTTCAAATTCAAACAGACAGTTTAAACTTAAACAAAATCAGATAATTATATTTTATTTAGCTAGATGATAATTTTATAAGGTTTTAGAAATTGGTATCACCCAATTTGGAGTTGGGATGAAAAAGATATGAATTTTACAAAATTTGTTCTAAATTTGGAATTTAAATGAATTTTAAATTCTAAAACAAGACTAAACTGAACTCCAAATTAAATACTTATATCTTATTTAGTTAGACAATAATTTTCTAAGGTTTTAGCAATTTGAATCATCTAATTTGGAGCTAAGATGTAAAAGTTATGAATTATACAAATTTAATTCTAAATTAAACCCTAAATTGGATTTATTGGAATTTACTGAATTATTTTCCTAAAGGAAATTCCATTTATTGTGCAAGCATGACGTCAGCGACTGATTTTCGGAATTTAAAAGAATTAAAAAGAAATCCGACATGTGGGGCCTACGTGTCATAGACACGGTCCTTGTGGACTAAGTCCATGGGCTTTTGGCTCGGTAGGGTAGTGCTGACTCGGCGCCACGCAGTCGCCACGTCGGATCTGGAGTCGAGGTGGCGTCCCACTGGTCTTGACGCTCGAGCCACGCCGGCCGACGCGGCAGAGCTCGGTGACCTCCTCGCCGGCGCTACGCGCGCCACGCACGAGGGTGCGGATGGGCGCAAAAGAGAGAGAGAGAGAGATCTTGGTCGCGATGCTCACCGAGTTGCGAGGATCTGCTGGCGGAAAGGTCGTCGGCGACAGAGTTATCGCGCGCAAGTTTAGGTCGACGGCGAGGTAGGGGTTCCGGGTCCTCCTGTTGTGAGTGTCGCCACGAGGTTCGCCGTGAAGCGGCGATGCCGATAGTGGCGGAGTTGAGGATGCGGCGACGACGGAGATGCCGGAATCGATTTAAGACCCGAGAGTTCACCGCCGCTAAAAGCTTCAAAATACGGGCGCTCGGAGAAGGAGGAGGGATGTGGGTGACGGCGTTGTGATACGGGAAGAAGGCGCCCGAGGCTCCCTTTATAGGGCCGGGAGGCACTTGGCGGCGAGGACGTCTGGCGAGTGGTGCGGTGGCGTTTTTATGGCGTGGGGCTCTCCGGTGAGATCGTCGCGAGGGAGGAAGAGGGCGAACGTAGCAAGCAAAGTTAAAGAATTTAATTGCGCATTTAATGCGAGTAAAGAGAGGAGGAATCGCGGAGAAGGTGGAGCTTTGAGTGGCGTTAATGGCGGCGACGAGCGCATCCGTCGAGGACGATGACGGGAGGACGAACGCAAGCGCGCAATGGATTTCGATCGACGGCGAGAACAGGCGTCTGGCGCGTGTGCTGCGTGGGCGTCGGATTAAAATCGACGGTGATAAGTGAGGAGGTGGGTGGAGCGGGCAGGCACGCAGTGTGAGGATTGGGCCGAGACTTTCGCCCAAACACTTTTTCTGATTTTTAATTGATTTTTCCTTTTAAATAACAGATTAGTTCATTTTAGCTTTAGAAAATAGTAAAGTAAATCCAAAAATTCTAGACAAATTCTCATAAATTCTTAGAGTCATTTTAGACTTAATAAAATTATTCCCAACTTAAAGTTGGCTTTTAATTTCATAAATAAATTATTTTGGCTTTAAAATATTTAAGAAAAAGTTTTTTAAAATTTCATATAATTCTCAAAATTATTTTAGTTTTTATTTTTCAACTTTAACTCAAATAAAACTTTAAAAACTTTTATTTTTGACTTTTAAGACTTCAAAAATTCAAATAAAGCAAATAAACCCTCTCAAATTTCAGAAAATCCAATAAATAATAACTTTAATAAATTTAAATTGGTAACAGAACTTTGGGCTGTTACAAAACTACCCCCCTTAAAAGGAATCTCGTCCCCGAGATTCGGAGTGGCTAGAAAGAAAGCTACGGTTACAAGGTTTTCAAGCGAGTTGTCATTATGCATCATCCTCTTCGTTGGGCGGGCTCGAGCCGTGACGTTATACAGGCGTCTTTTTCCAAAATTCTGCGGCTTCCTGATTACTTGCATGATGTTGATTTTTGAGGCTTGAGGGTTGACTGGGTTCGCTGCTCGCTGCTTCTTTGGACATTTATTGGCATAATGTCCTCTCTCATGGCAGTGGAAACAGGTGATGCTTACAACACGAGATGAGTTCTTCTGTGCTTGGCCTCCATCAGAGGCGCTGGGGAGCAACAAGTGGCGGTTGGTTCATGGTGGTTTCTTGAGGCATTGGTAAGCCTAAACTTATGTATTTACTGCAATCGACATGTATCTTCCGTTGTTTTTACCTCCTTACGGTGTTATTGTTGCAATCGAGTGGCTTCGGAATCTTTGTCGAGGTGAGTGCTAAACGCCTTCTTGGGCATCGATTTGCATAATGTCCCATATCCCGACAATGAAGACATCAGTATCCCCGCCCTTGATGTTTTGTTCTCACGAGATTGGCCACCCTTATTGTCGAGGGATATTTGCGTTGGTGGAAGTGGTATTGATCCTGAAGTCTTGAGTGCGGTCGTTGTTGGTATATGGTTGGGTTGAGATTGAATCACACGAGCCTTGAAGTTTCTTGTATCATGTTGCCCTTGATCCACCATCTTCCTCTTAGAACACTTGGTGCAGTAACGTCGTTCTTGTGTTGTAGGAGCAGTGGTTGAGAAAACATTGTTGTTGTTCATTTGTTGTATCAACTGTTGCATTAGTTGAGCCTGGGTGATGAAGAACTGGTTCAAGTTCCAAAGAGTTTCTACCATCAGTGGTTGGTAGGCTTCAGCGTTGGCACCTCCAGGAACATTGTTGTCTTGCTTGTTTTCACTTTTCGAGCGACGAGTGTTCACCATCTATTGGTTATTCCAGAGTTTTTAGGAAAGGAGACAAAGGATAGGGAAGAGACAAATAAGAAGGACTAAGGGGATAGAGCAAAACAATACTCCCAAACAAAAGAACCAACTCAAAAAGCTTCATACAACGTTCTATCGATTAAAATTCTTAAGCTGATGAAACGACTGAATACACAGAATGAGTCCTGGCAAACTTAAGCTATATGGCTTGACTAACAAAACGATCTTCGGTATATCTTGTCCGTCGTCCTTGGATAATGGAGACGATGATACTTTCCTTGATAGCTCCATGTCTTGTAGTCTTGAACGTAAGGGTTAATAATCGTATCGACCATCTATAGAAATTTTCTAGGAAAGAGGTTCCATTTTACATTACAAAATGGTGAAAAAGAATTTGGTAAGAAAGAATATAGATGACCAAGATGAGGAGAGAACAAATTATTTTTCTCGTTATATAAAATAAGTTTTGAAGTTTTTCAACTAATGGCCATTCTAACTAGGTCACGACCTACAGTCGATATGGCTCTGATACCACTATGTAAGACCCGGGATTAACACTCCCGAATCCTCTGTGCATTTCTGAACTAGTCCCATGATCAGTAGCTAGTTCACACAGTAAACAAATATGGTAACAAAATCATATCACAACTTTATTAATAAATAACAACAGAGTTGATTACAAAGGAGGCTTACATGCCAACAATATAATAAACACAGTGGAAGCAAAGGAGTAGTAGTAGACCCAATGATTCGCCACAGGCAATCGACTGGGGAAGCGGCCTAGTCGTCGAGATCCACACCGGTAGCAAAGTCCTTCTCCTCTGAAATTATTTGCATTAAGCAAGAATGAGCACAACTACTGTGCTCGCAAGTTACACCACAAGTAATGTAATGACATGCATATATGGATATCTCAAAGGAAAGCTTAATATGGTTGAATTTGCATAAAACAAAGATTTTCCGTAAATACTTGTACTAAGTTCCAAAGCAGTTATTCTATAACTAAAATTCATTTTATAAATCAATTTTATAGTCAGATAACATTCACACATGAATGGTGAAGGATATCCACCTATCACAAGGCTTCCCGCCAAATTCCCATTTGGATAAACTAGTTGACAAAGTCTTTTTGAAATCAAAATTCAAGTCTAACTTTGAGTGGCTTTGCTAGCATGTCCATGACCGCGGACGCGGCTATTCGAATAGTTTTACACTCTGCAGAGGTTGTACACTTTACCCACAAGACACGAATTCTCTAGTTTATCCCAAGCATATATCTATGCCACCGCCACTACCTTAGGTAAGCGCCTAGAGCACGTGCCAAGGCCTTTACAATGCGCCATTCCACCGAGCTCCCTCGCTAAGGTTTCCCCTTTGGAATAGAAATCATGAGTTCCTAGTCCCTCTTGCGCCAAAGGGAACAATAGTCATGAAAGACTTTGTCAAAAGAAATGGCCATGAATGACCGCCCACGCATAAACAGATCAACCGCGATGGAACTTTACAAATTAATTAGCTGTGTCCTACGCCCCATTCTCGAGGACATGTGGTTGTACGGTGAGGCATAGCCCATTATAGGCATAGCAAAGGAACGCCAGAGGCGGTCCTCAATCGACTTGGGCGACTTTCCACAAAACCCATGGGCCTCGATCATGGAAATGACTCGATCCGTGCATTAACATGCACCATCCAAACAACCATTTCGCCCAAGTACAAACCATAATTTTATTTTATTTTTCTCGATTCTTTTACGACAAAACTTCCATGACAAACCAATGCCATAGATTCTTAAACAATATTTGATTTTTGGTGAAAGTTTCCCAAATCAAACATTTTTGGGTCTAAGCATTGCTAAGCATAATCTTTCTCAAAATGTTCTAGTTCATACTATTGTATCAACTAGATTTTATCTAGGTGAGGTTAAATGTCCAAGACTTGTCAAGAACGAGATCAAGATGTAAACCATCAAGATTGTGATAATCCAATCTTCAAAGACAATCTAATATCCATATGTCCAATCTACACCATATAGGTCTATTTCTATGATCCCACTTCAATTGATCCAAATATTTAACTATACTCTAATTTTATATTCGATATCTATCAATCCATTATTCCTTAATATATTATTTCTACTAATTCAACATCAATCCAATGCTTATGTAATCCTATAATCAAATTTGTAGATAATCGATATCAATAACAATCTATTTCTAGAATCGACATCAATAATTCAAGATTTGACTATAGTAACTATCTATCATCCAATCTTTATTAATCCATCATTAACAACAATCTACCTCTAAAATCCGGATCTAATAATTATTTATTTCTATAATCCAACCATAGTAATCATGTATTTCTAATAATCCAACATCATTCATTCCAATATCCAATAATCCAATGATAATCTATATCTATGATTGACATCTAATATCCAACAATCATATAACTCTAATAATACCACAATCCAATCCTTAATAATAATCTATTTCCATAATCCAATACCAATAATCACCTATTTCTGTAATCATTCATTATCTATTAACAATTTTCCTCTATCTTCACACATCCATTCACAATCTTCTTTTATTATCCAAACTCCAAAATATATATGCATTCGATAATAGTCTCCATACCACCTCTCTTGACAATAATTGGACATACAAAGGCATTGGGAATAACTATAAAGCTTAAAACAGGAATTTAAATTACTTGAATATAAATACGCATGCAATAATAATTTAAAACAGAATTTAAATAATTTTAAATACTGGGTGCAAATATGGTCAAGAATGTAACTTGCCTTGCTTGGTGATGTTGCTTTCTTAACAGTCACCTAGTACTCACAAACACTCTCTCCAAAGTTGCTTGTGTGTACAACCACGATGATCATACAGTCAAAATCAATCCTCTTATATGGTCTCCAACTACGTTGAAAACCCGACTCTCAAGTCGTTTAAATCTATCTGTAAAACGATCCAAATTCAAACGAAATTCAAATAACAAATCAAAAATGCAATTTAAATTAACTCAAAACTAAATAATTCTATTTTATTTAGTTAGATAATAGTTTTATAAAATTTTAGAAATTTGAATCACTCAAATTGGAGTTGGGATTTAAAAGATATGAATTTTACAAGTTTTAATCCTAAATTTGAAATTTAAATGAATTTCTAAATACAAACAAGATTCAAAATGAAGTACAATTTAAATAATTTTGGTTTAGTTAGCTAGATATTAAATTTATATGAATTTAGAAATTTGAAACACTTAATTTGGAGTTAGGAATCAAAAGATATGAATTTTACAAATTTAAATCCTAAATTTGTAGTTTAAATCTTTTCAAATTCAAACAGACAGTTTAAACTTAAACAAAATCAGATAATTAAAATTTATTTAGCTAGAAGATAATTTTATAAGGTTTTAGAAATTGGTATCACCCAATTTGGAGTTGGGATGAAAAAGATATGAATTTTACAAAATTTGATTTAAATTTGGAATTTAAATGAATTTTAAATTCTAAAACAAGACTAAACTGAACTCCAAATTAAATACTTATATCTTATTTAGTTAGACAATAATTTTCTAAGGTTTTAGCAATTTGAATCATCTAATTTGGAGCTAAGATGTAAAAGTTATGAATTATACAAATTTAATTCTAAATTAAACCCTAAATTGGATTTATTGAATTTATGAATTATTTTCCTAAAGGAAATTCCATTTATTGTGCAAGCATGACGTCAGCGATGATTTTGAATTTAAAAGAATTAAAAAGAAATCCGACATGTGGGGCCTACGTGTCATAGACACGGTCCTTGTGGACTAAGTCCATGGGCTTTTGGCTCGGTAGGGTAGTGCTGACTCGGCGCCACGCAGGCTGCCACGTCGGATCTGGAGCTGAGGTGGCGTCCATTGGCATCGACGATGTCCGAGCCACGCCACCGACGGCGGCAGAGCTCCGGTGACCTCCTCGCCGGCGCTACGCGCCACGGCGAGGGGTGCGGATGGGCGCAAAAGAGAGAGAGAGAGATGCTGGTCGCGATGCTCACCGGAGTTGCGAGGATGCGCGGCGGAAAGGTCGTCGGCGACAGAGTTATGCGGCGGCAAGTTTAGGTCGACGGCGAGGTAGGGGTTCCCGGTCCTCCGGTGTTGTGAGTGTTGCGCACGAGGTTCGCCGTGAAGCGGCGATGCCGATAGTGGCGGAGTTGAGGACGCGGCGACGACGGAGATGCCGGAATCGACGAAGACCCGAGAGTTCACCGCCGGCGAAAAGCTTCAAAATACGGGCGCTACGGAGAAGGAGGTGGGATGTGGGTGACGGCGTTGTGATACGGGGAAGAAGGCGCTCCCGAGGCTCCCTTTTATAGGGCCGGGAGGCACCGGGCAGCGCGAGACGTCGGCGAGAGTGGTGCGGTGGCGTTTTTATGGCGTGGGGCTCTCCGGCGAGATCGTCTTGCGAGGAGGAAGAGTGGGCGAATGGCGCGGCAAAGTTAAAGAATTTAATTGCGCATTTAATGCGAGTAAAGAGAGGAGGAATCGCGAGAAGGTGGAGCTTTGAGTGGCGTTAATGGCGGCGACGTGCGATCCGTCGAGGACGATGACGGGAGGACGAACAGGCGCAAGCGGTGGATTCGATCGACTGGCGAGAACAGGCGTCTGGCGTGTGTGCGCGGGGCGTTGATTAAAATCGACGGTGATAAGTGAGGAGGCGGGTGGAGCGGGCGGCGCAGCATCGCAGTGAGGATTGGGCCGAGACTTTCGCCCAAACACTGCTTCTCGATTTTTAATTGATTTTTCCTTTTAAATAACCGATTAGTTCATTTTAGCTTTAGAAAATAGTAAAGTAAATCCAAAAATTCTAGAAAAATTCTCATAAATTCTTAGAGTCATTTTAGACTTAATAAAATTAATTAAATTATTCCCAACTTAAAGTTGGCTTTTAATTTCGCAAATAAATTATTTTGGCTTTAAAATATTTAAGAAAAAGTTTTTTTAAATTTCATATAATTCTCAAAATTATTTTAGTTTTTATTTTTCAACTTTAACTCAAATAAAACTTTAAAAACTTTTATTTTTGACTTTTAAGACTTCAAAAATTCAGATAAAGCAAATAAACCCTCTCAAATTTCGAAAATCCAATAAATAATAACTTTAATAAATTTAAATTGGTAATGTAACTTTGGGTACATTACAACCCATCGATTATGGATGATAAGCGGTGCTGAAATTGAGTCTTGTTCCCAAAGCTTCATGCAAACTCTTCCAAAATTGTGAAGTGAATTGAGACCCTCTATCGGACACTATACCTTTGGGTGCACCATGCAAACAGACAATTCGAGCCATATAGAGCTCTGCCAACCTGCTGCTTGAGTAGGTGGTCTTGACAGGAATGAAGTGTGCCACTTTGGTTAATCGATCAATTACAACCCAAATGGAGTCATAGCCCAATTGGGTTCTGGGCAATCTTGTGATAAAATCCATGCCCACTTGCTCCCACTTCCACTCTGGAATAGGCAAGGGCTGCAACGGACCAGCTGGTCTTTGATGCTCGGCCTTGACCCTTTGGCACACATCACAATGTGCCACAAACTCTGCTATCTCTCGCTTCATGTTGACCCACCAATACCGCTCCTTGAGGTCTTGGTACATCTTGGTACTCCCTGGATGAATGGAGTATGGAGATTCATGGGCTTCCTTAAGGATGAGTCATTTATTTCTGGTGATCCCAAGACACAAAGTCTGTTGCCGAACCATAGAACTCCCTGTTCATCTTTTGAAAAACCAGGAGCCTTCCCTCTTTTTAAGTTTTCCTTGATCTCTTGGAAGTCTTCGTCTCTAGCTTGGTTCTCTCGGATCTACTTCTGGATCGTGGGCTCGACTTCCAGAGCATGCACACAACCTTGATTGACAATCTCCAAGTTTAGACGTCTTAACTCTTCATACAACTTGG
Organism: Phyllostachys edulis; assembly: GCA_036346405.1. Lineage (NCBI taxonomy): Eukaryota > Viridiplantae > Streptophyta > Magnoliopsida > Poales > Poaceae > Phyllostachys > Phyllostachys edulis. The sequence continues at coordinate 41,178,197 of CM070547.1, read as the reverse complement.
GCTAATTTTCTTGGACCAATAAGGTGCTGCAATAACTCTTTCGGCTCAAAGCATCAGCCACCACATTTGCCTTGCCTGGGTGGTAGTGAATTCCAAGATCGTAATCTTTTATGAGCTCCAACCATCTTCTTTGTCTCAGATTAAGATCTGATTGAGTGAAGATATATTTCAAGCTCTTGTGGTCTGTGAAGACCTCGCAGCGATTACCAATGAGGTAATGGCGCCAAATTTTTAAGGCATGCACTACGGTAGCCAATTCCAAATCATGAGTGGGGTAGTTGGCTTCATGGGGCTTCAGCTGTCTGGAGGCATAGGCTACCACTCTCCCTTTTTGCATCAAAACACAACCAAGACCTTGTCTAGAGGCATCACAAAAGTCCTCAAAATCCTTTCGGATATCTGGCAAAATCAGCACCGGGGCGGAGATCAATTACTTCTTCAACTCTTGAAAGCTGTGCTCACAGGCTGGGGTCCAAATAAACTTCTTTTCCTTCTTCAGCAACATCATGCCTGGAGGAAGATGTGCACGACGAAAAGCTTGAGAAAACTCATCCCAGGTGATGGTTTGAGCATCGGGGTGAGACTGAGTAAAGTTGTCCCACCACTCAGAGGCCGGCCCATTCAGCTGGTGAGAGGCAAACAAGACCCTCTCACGATCTGTACACTGAATCATATCTAACTTCCTACTTACTGCTCTGAGCCAATCATCAGCTTCCAATGGCTCAGTGCTACTGGAGAAAGTGGGTGGCCTCAGCCTCATAAACTTAGAAATGTTGGCCCTTGGAGGGGGTGGAGCATACACTGGTGGTTGAGCTGCTGCGGCTGCTTGGAGATTCTGGGTGTTGTTGATGGACTGAGCCAGCAAGTAAATCAAATGAGCTTGATTTTCCATCATTTGATTCCAATCTGGCGCTCCAGTTGGAGGAGGTGGTGGCTGTGGAAAAGGAGCCTCTGGATCACTTCCAATCGCTTCGCTCGACCGCCAATCTTTGCCGCTTCAACAAGTTGTCACCATCTGCCAGATCTTTGGATGTAACATCCCAAATATGGGTGTGTGTTTCAAATGTAAGAAAATGAGAAGAAATTGAAACTTTTCTTACATCTTGAAGTTTTTGGACTTTTCTATAAATCTTGTAAAGGAATTGTGGAAATCAAAAACACAAATCTCCTTTTGACTAAAGTCAAACCCTTATTCAACTTTGTCAGGAATCTTGTGATCAACCATTGGAAATATTTTTCCTTGGTTCTAGGGATGCTGTGTGACCCCTCTAAAAAATTTCATAATTTTTAGAAATTATTTGATAATTTTTGGAGGCAAGTCAAACCAGTTTTCCGATTGGTCAAACCCTAGAACAAACCTTGAGGAATTTCTTGAGAAACATGCAGCACATGAAAATCTCTGGAAATTTTATGTAAGGTTAATCCTGGAGTAAGGAAGCTCCAGTAAAAATTTCAGAATTTTTGGAGTTAGTTTGCTACCTCTAAAAATTCCTCCAAACTTAGCTTTCAAATTTAAACTCAAACTTGGTTTGCACTGTTCCTCGGGCGCGGACCCGAGCCTGGCTCGAGCCACTTGACTCGGTCGAGCCAACTAACTGCACCGGGCCTTGCCACCTTTGGATCTTGATCGAACCGCCAAGATTCTTCCAATCCTGGCCGTCCATTTCTAATTTGACGCCGCAGTCATCCCTTCCTCTCGCTCACATGGCCATGGCCATGCCACAAGATGCCATGGCAGAGCGCATGCGAGGGAGAGGGCAGTGCCTTGTCACCTCCCAACTGCACTTTGTTGCTGCTAATTAATGCTCGCCAGTGCTTTCGGCCCCAAAGTCGTGTACAGAGCTGCCCCCATCCCCTCCGCGTCCTTGGCCGAGTGGTGAACCGAGCGTGGGCTGAGCTCACCGTGGGTGCTTGCCCTAGCTCTATACCTTGCTCCTCTGGCTATTTAAGCCCCCCTTGTTCCTCCTTGGTTTCCTTTAAATACCCTCTCGACTTGCTCTTTACTGGTCAAGCTCGAATCACCCAAAACACCTTTGCTGCCATTGTTGCACCTCGAGCTCCTCGGTGAAGACAGTGCCCCAATGGCTTTTCTTCTTCTCTCTTTGCTTCAGCTTGTGCCTCTCACCTCTGTCGTTAAAACCCCTCACTCGATTTAGGTTTGCCTTCACAAGAACAAATTTAAATTGAGTTTTGGTCCCTTCGCCAAAATCGCCCTTTCGTCCTCGCCACCGTAAGTCCTCCATTTTCCAATTGCTCGCTCTGGGACCATCCTTGAGCCATGTTGGAGCTATCCCGATGACGCGATCCCTCTCTCTTTGCTTAGGTTGGCTTCCCCGCGTTGTCGTCGTCATCGCTGCCGCGGTGCTTCGTCGCCGGCGGAACTCAGGCCACCTCCAAGCCTCTCCTGTGCTAAGGTAGCCCCTAATTAGTCCCTAGAGGCTTGGCACTCGCTTCATTGGACCGCTGCAGAGCTATTTTGCGTTTTGTCTCGCGGCCGTGCATGGCAGCGCCGCCCCTTTCCGGCTCGCCAGCGTTATAGGCCACCTCTGCCGGTGTGAGTGGTACCAGCATGTGCACATCGCTATTGCGCACCCGTAGCTGGCCTTGGTTTGCGCCGCCGCACCCTAGGTCACCGGCGGTGAGCCAATCTCCCCGGCGGGTCTTTTGTCGGACGGGGACGGCAACTGTAGCGGCGTCGTTAGGACGGCAACTGTAGCGGCGTCGTTAGGGCCGTCCATCCCTTGATCTGTGGTTGAGATGTCGCGTGGACTGTGCGCTCGCACTGTGTCGCGGTAGTTGTGCACCGTTGTAGCGACCAAACCCTAGGGCACCCGAGAGGTCCTCTAAGAGCTCCTGGAAAGTCCATCAGGACCTCCCAGGAGGTCCAAAAAGGACCTCTCGGACAGTCCACCAAGACCTCCCAGGAGGTCTAGCAGGACCACCTGGAAGTCTAGGAGGACAGACCCGAGGAGGTCGTGGAGCCATGGAGCACCCCGTAGACCTGCCACGGCCAGACCAGGGGAGGTCGTGGAGGTCTGAGGTCATCCCAAGACCACCCGCAACCCACCAGAGGAGGTCGTGGAGGACTGAGACCACCTCAGAACCATACACGTCCAGACCTGAGGGTGGTCGCGGAGGACTGGGCTTGCTCCAAGGTTCCCTGTGCATACTAAGCTAGTCCCAAGGATCATGGCTAGCTCTTTCACAGCAACAATAGTAATAGCATTGCAATAACACCAGCTTTATTAATATCAAGGAAGTTGTTTACAAGAGAGCTTACAATCTAACAAGCAAAATACAGCAGAAGGTAAAACACTTAAGCCACCTGATACACCATAGGCAATCGGCTAGAGGGCGCATCCTAGTCGTTCCAGGACCACTTGGTCCACAGCAAGGTTATCCCAAAGCTTCCAATTCCTGCTAAAGACAGCAGCAAGCAAGAGTGAGCACAACAACCGTGCTCGCAAGTTACACCCGTTAGATAACAAAATGACATGCATAATGGATAGCACAAAGAAAGGCTTAATATGGTTGATTTGCATAAAGCCATGTTTCTTTCAAATACATGTATTAGGTTCTAAGGCAGTAATACAATAATTAAAATTCATTTTATCAAATCAGTTTTTCAGTTGGATAACATTCGTCATAAGATGGTGAAGGATACCCTCCTGTCACAAGGCTCCCCGCCCAAAGCCCATGGGATAGCAATCCCAAAACAGTTTATTAAACACTTTTGGAAACCCAAAACCAATTTCTAACTCTGAGTGGCCACCAAGACGCCCATAACCATGGACACGGCTATTCGAATATATTTAACTCTGCAGAGGTTGTACACTTTACCCACATGACATGATTCCTCTAGTTTGTTTGGCCTGCGCGAGTGCCACCTCTCACTACCAAAGGTAAGAGGTCTAGAGTTCATGACAAAGCCTTTAAAATGCATTGTCCCACCACAGCCTCTCCTTGCTAAGGTTTCGCCTCCTTTGGATTCACTCATGAGATCTGGGCCCCCTCTTGCACCAGTGGGAACATAGGTCATAAAAGACCATTTTGGCCATAGAAGACCTCCCACTCCTCCAATTGGATCAGCTGTGGTGAAAGTTCTGCAAATTACTTAGCTAGGTCCCACACCCCATACTGGAGACATGTGGTTGCACGATTTTGGCATAGCCCATTATAGGCCTAGCATTGGTGGCTCAAAGACCGGTCCTCAACTGACTTGGGCGACAAACACATACCCCTGGACCTCCACCTTTTCCAGGATAGAGTCCGTGCATAAACCTTGCACCAACCAAGCAAACCAATTCGCCCAAGTCTAAATCAATTTCCATTTTCTTTGCTTCCCCAGCAATATTTTCATACGTCCATGACACCCCAATGTCATGGCCAAAACATTTAAATCAGTAGTTGGTCATGATGGTAAAGATTTTCCCAAATCAAGTACTTTTGGTCTAAGCAAGTCTAAGCATTTGGTTTTACAATTATTCCTGGTTCACACTATTACATCAACCAGATTTTGCCTAATGGTGACAATAAGTTGGGTACAACATCAAAGTCGGCCATATGAAAGAGATAGGCATAACTATGTATTTAAAGACAGGTATTGAAATAGCTTGATAGAAATACGCATGCAATATACTTTGAAATAGAACATAAGTAATTTAAGATACTGGGTGCAATATGGTCAAAAGTGTAACTTGCCTCTTACTTGATAGCTTAAGAGTCTACTCTCCCACAGCTCTAGCTCTCTGGGAACGTCAAGATCTACACGGGTACAAAGCAAAGCAAATAAAGATCCAAATAAAATTCAAATGAATTCCAACTAAACTGAGCAAGAGGTATATAGCAGAGGATGATACTAAAAGAAAAACCAGAGAAGATCCTTGGGAGGAGGTCTGATGGTTGAAGGGCTCGGGCTCCAGAGGGGGGTCCGAAACAGAGGGCTTGGAGAGCTCCCTGAAACAGAGAGCAGAGGCCGAAATGAAGAACAGGGAGGCAGTGGGTGTTCCTGGTGCTCTATTTAAACGAGAGAGAATAGAAGCACCATAAACAGAGGATGTCCAAATTCAGTGTATTGGTACAAAGGCACACTGTGTGCCCCAGGTACAAATGAGAATAAAGAAAGCAAGGGATGTGACAAAAAGTAGAAAAGAGGACAAGGGTAGATGGCAGCATTTAATGTGACTCATCCCACATCAAATGCACTTGAGAGCCAAGGAAACCAGCAAAAGGGTGAACAGCTTGGTCAAAGGGGCGGTCCATGGGGAGGTCCTCAAGACAAACAGGAGGTCTTTGAGGACAAAAGGTCCTAAAGGCCACAAGGAGGTCTAAGGACATGAGGTGCAAAAGACAGTAGAGGTCTAAACCACAAAGGTTTAAACATTAAAGGGAGGTCCGCACTATAAGGGTCTCAACACCATAGGGAAGTTGGAACTTAAAGGAGGTCCAAAACTCAACAGGAGGTCCTGACATGGGAGGTCCCGACTGCTGAGATCTCTACAAGGGAGGTCCAGGACGGTTGGGATCCGACAAAGGGAGGTCCTAGAGAACACGAAGAGGTCCCGAAGGACATGGAAAGATCCAACTAAACAAGGAGGAGGTCCCAAAGGACTCAAGGAGGTCCTGAAGGACAAAAGAGGTTCAAAGGATTGAAATGAAATTGAGGTCAAGATTTGGTGTAGGAGGTCCCTAGCGAGTGAGATCAACTCAGGGGAGGTCTCAACGGCTGGGATGAAATCAAGAGAGCTTTAACGATTAAGATCAAGGCAAGGGGAGGTCAAAAGGACACACAAGGGGGAGGTCTCATGGACGGAAGGTCCGAAAGACACCCACGAGATGGTCCTGAGGACAGGACCCACAAAAGACTGGTCCTGACGGTCAGATCTCATATGGAGGAGGTCTGACGGTCAAGATCAAAAGTCAGGAGAGGTCCTGACAATCAAGAAAATAAGCAAGGGAGATCTGAGCGGCTCAGAGATGATGATCAAAGGAGGTCGGAGCGGTTTAGATCATTTCTGAAAGAGGTCTGGATGGCTCAGATACGATCAAGGAACATCTTAACGGTCTAGGCCTGCTCGGAGGAGGTCTGGGCGGTTAGGATGAGGTCAAAGGACAGGGAGGTCTAGCAGACACAACCAGGAGGAGGTCCTCTGGACAGGAAGTCCAACGACCTACTCACGGGAGGTCCCGAAGGTCAAGCTCAAATAGAAAGGTGGAGATCTGATGGCTAGGACCTCACAGGGGAGATCCTAATGGTCACGATTGGCAAAGAAAGGAGGTCCGCGTAAGCAAGGATACGCGGGAGGAATTGGAGCCCTCAGATCTATCAAGGACAAGATCAAAACTGTTAGATTTGACAAGCATGAGGTTTGGGCCCTGGGATCTAACACGGAAGAGGTCGGAACCGCTAGATCCACCAGGGTGAGGTCTGAATTCGCGTGAGAGAGGCCCAGTGAACATAAGGGAGGTCCTAGAAAACGGTAATACCGCGAGTTGGGGTGGTAATACCAGAGTGCACTAGGAGGACTTTTCCAAAGAGGAGGTTACAAGAATCAGGGTGAAAAGGAGTCCAAGTGATCACCGAGAGGTTCACAACAGCATATAAGGAACTCAAGCGGTTATGAGGGGAGACCTAGACCCTAAGGAGGTCTAAGCCAGAGAAGAAAATCTGGACCAGGGGAGGTCCAATTGGAGCACAAAGGTGGTTCAATCAAATGCAAAGAAGGTCTAATTGGACACGAGTGGATTCAAGTGAATTACTGGGCGATCTAGTGAACATGAGGGAGACTCAAGCAAAAGCCTTGAGGGGAGGTCTAGCATAAGAGTATACCCAAACAAAGAATGAGGTCTATGATCAAAAAGAGATACAGACATCAAATAGATCAAGACAAAGAAGAGATCCGCACCATAGGTGAGGTCCAAGTGGTAAGGAGGTTTGGGCATATGAAAGGGGTCTAATCATCCGGGAAGTCTAGACTTAGAAAAAGTCTGAACACAGGAAGGAGGTCGGAACCAAAAAGATTCAAACCAACAAAGAGATCCAAAGCGGTCCAAACCAAAGGGAAGGTCTGGACACAGAGAGGATCTGATCTGAAGAGAGTACCCAAATAAAAAGAAAAGTGGTTTAAAGCCACAAGGATGATCTAGACCTCAGAGGAGGTCTAGCTACAAAGGAAGCCTAAACCTCAATGGAGGTCTAAACTACAAAAGAGAGATTAAGAGAGAGGTCCCGACCCAAAGGTGGTCTGGACCAAAGAGGTAGACTAGACAAAAGGTCTCAACAGAGAGATTTTCAGGGGAGAGAAAAGGACCCGAAAAGACAAGGAGGAGATAGCATCAACAGAGGTCAAACAAGAAGGACAGTCTGGGCATATAAGAATGTCCAAACGTAGGATAGAGGATAGGAAACCCCTATCAAGGAAAGGAGAGATAGCTCCGGAGAGCTAGAGCAACACCAAAAGAGCTAAGTTTTGGATTAGTTGGAGTTTAGTTAAGTCATTTTAAACTCTTCAAATTCTGAAATTCTCAAGTTAAGCTTTGAATTATCATCAAAACCAAATAGTTCTTTTTATTTTGAAAATTTTCAAAAAGGCTCTAAAAATCAGGGTGTTACAGTCGCCCATCTCCAGATCTGCGGCTACGATTCGCACGGGCGTTTGCGCGCACGAGGTCCAAACGCGGCCGCGGTCAAGTCAATCTGGACCGTTGGATTTAATCTCAACGGTCTACGACCAGGGATTCCGCGCGCATGTCCATTCGCCCGTTCAAGTTGGGCCGTTGGATTTGATCTCAACGGTCTCGACCGTGGTTCTGCATACAAGATCGTCAAGTCGACCGATCGTTAGGTCGTCCGATTCAAGATCAACGGCCCAGGTTTTTCCACGTCGATTCGATTTTAGATAATTCCCGAGAGATTTATTTGTGAACTGAAAAAGGTAATAAACTTCAAAATTGCATAACTATTTCATTTTAGCTCCATTTGAGTTGATTCAAATTTTGTTAGCTCTGGTTTGAACTAGGCTTTAGTATAAAAATGGTTGGAAGCTTGGTTTGGCTCCAGAAAATGGTTTGGTAAATTGGTTTAGAAATAACCTTTAATTGTTATTCTAAAAGTTACATTTAACTTGTAAAATGCATAAGTATTTCTCTATAGATCCTTTTTGAGTGAGTCCAATTTTGTGGGCTTCCTCTGTTAGGGCACTAAATGGTAGGATAGGATTTAGGCATGCCACTATTTTTAAAATCTTTGTGGTTGCTTTTGTTTTGTGCTCTTGTGCATGTCTTTGGAAAATCATAGAAAATGCATTCTAGCTCAAAATGAGGTGAATCCAATTGTGTTGTTCATCTCATGAGGTGCTATATTTATCATAAAAATCCCAGGTGCAACACCTCTTTGGAAATTTGTGCTAAAGAATTTAATTCAGATGAACAGTAACCGATTTGAATTTTCTAGTATTTTCCAGGCTGAGCAGATTTGTTTTGGCCATAACTTTTGCATTGAGAATCCAAATCGATTGGTTCTTATTGATAAATTCCTTTAAAATCATGCTCTATCTGCTGTAAAATTTTCAGATTATTTGGAGAAAGTTGATTTTTGCGTCTTTTCGGTTTTCTTCGTTCTTATCGGTTCTTTTTCGCTTTTTCGTTAGGTGCCGACAAGTGCGTTAATCCCGAGAGTGACCCTCTGCAGCATAGTGAGCATCTTCAGTAAGGCAAGTAGTTTGATCATGTTTAATCCCATTACTTTCAAAGTCTAATATATTGTTTGCAAAGTGTATGTATGCATGCTCTATTTTGTTGTTAAATTTTGTCGATTAGTTAATCCTATAGATGCATACTCTGTAGGTAAATGTTCAATCTCTACTACTAAGCGTAGGAATACCTTGTTGTGATTTAGAGTTCGTTGGATGAGCTCTTGTCACTTAGTAGATGACGTGTTGATATATCTTAGAAATGCTTAGCTTACGGTAGAATTGGGCGGTTATCGACTTAGTTGATAACTTTGATCACACAAATCTAATTATTATTCCATTAAGTCTAGCACTTGTGCTTTGTTAATTTGTAAAGTCAAAAACTGAAAAATGAAAACTATTTGGACTTGAGCATAATGGATGATGGTGTGATCTGTTGGTGTGTGGAATGGTGCCTAAGTCAACAAGGACCGAACATCTTGTTACACTAAACCAAGCAATTTTGCGTGCTAACCACACGAGGGTATTGGGAACCCCTCTTGACTAAGTACTTTGGGGGGTGTTAATTATGAGTCGATGGTGGTTAAAATATTTTTATAGGGATTGGGAGCACCCGCAGTTGCTTAGGCTGGGCCAGTGCATCCTACCCTTTGGGTTGTCGTGACTCTTAATTAGCATTATCCATTGGAAATGTCTCAGAGGGACTTAGCCGCGCTTCAAGATACCAAAGGAAGTGTGCTTAATCATGTGGCGAAAGGGCGGTCTAGCGTGTGGGTACATTAGTACACCCCTACAGGGTTCAAACTATTCGAATAGCCTTGTCCTAGGTTATGGACACGCTTGGGGAGGTCTTTCGAGAGTTAGACTATAACCTTTTAATTAAAACTTGATGTGGGTGGTATGAATGGGTAATTCATACTATTGTTGTGGTGACTATTAGGTTAGTCACTTCCAGGATTGTTGTTGTCATCTACCTATTGTTATTATGTTGTTGTCTCGTTGTTATTTGCAAATTAAAAACTAATTGTAAAACTGCTTTGAATCTATTTAATTATTGCAAATGAAAACTTGCTTTATGCTGAAAACAACCTACAGCCTCCACTTAAATAAGCTTGCATGTAGCATATGTATAGGTCTGTTACACTACACGTAAGTCTTGCGAGTACATCTTTGTACTCATTTGTTTTGCTTAATTAATTTGTTGCAGAGGAGGTTGATCCCCCTGGGATTCACTTTTGTGAGATGTGCGGTGGATTCGATGACTAGGTTGGCGGCCCGGTTGGTTGCCTTGTGGGTTAAAGGCACACTAATTGGCTTTTGTTTATCGCCATCTTATGGCTTTTGCTTCCGCTGTTTATTTAACTATCTTAGTTGTTATTTGGCCGGTCGGCCCCTTTTGTAATAACTCTATTATGTATGTCTTTTGTTTAATCTAGTTTGTGCTTTGGTTCTATGTCTTGAATGGAATTGATGCATGATTTTGTAAAGGGTGTGTATAACTTGCATTTCGAAGTATACATATCTCGAAGACATAGGTTATTTTGTTTGTGATGCTAGGGTCAATGGTAGACTAAGCATTACAAGCCAAATAAGCTGGGGTCCTTACATCGGAGATTAGGAAAGAGCAAGAGAAAGGGAGCTAAGGGGAGAGGTCAAACAACCAAACCAAAAAGAACAACCAACTCAAAAGCTCAAATACGTTCTACTCGCGGCTCACTGCCCTCAGGGCTGCGAGTGGAGAGGTCGTGGCCACAAGAGGTGGTCTTTGCAAGAGACCCAGAAGGTGGTCTTCGCAAAAAGACTACCACTCTTCACCACGAACTGGGAGGTCCTTGTGCGACTACGTGCCAAGATAACTCCAAGACAGGAGGTCTTGAACACCACCTATAGAGATTCCAAGGAAAGAGGATCCAATTAACTTTATAAACTGGTGAGGAAAGCAAAAGGTAAGAGAGAATAAGGTAACAAAGGATACAAAGAAGGAGATAAGGATAGAAAGACGACCCAGATAAGAGGAGAACAATTTACTTCTCTTGTTTTGTAAAACAGAATTTTGAACTTTCTTCTAACGACCATTCTACCAGGCTTCGTCCTACAGTCAAGATGCTTTGATACCACTTTTGTAACGACCTGACCTGGGGCACCCGAGAGGTCCTTCAAGACCTCTAGGAAAGCCCACCAGGACCTCCTAGGAAGTCCCGCTGGATCCCTCGAGAGAACCTCCAAGACCACCCAGGAGGTCCGGCAAGACCACCTGGAGGTCTGGAGCCTCGACCCGAGGAGGTCTTAGGACCCGGGACATCCCCAAGTGCTACGACCCAACTCGAGGGAGGTCGTAAGACTTGGAAAAGCCCCAAGCCCTCTGTGTTTCTGAACTAGTCCCAAGGATCAGTGGCTAGCTCACACAGCAAACAATAGTGCTAGCATACTGTTGTAAGAATAATTCATCTATCACACTGACGGGGCCCGCCTCTCAGAAGACACGCATACAGACCCGAGAAATGCTATTGCGCTCATAAAAGACTGTAATACCCCTCACTTGTACTCATAGTGTGGCTATACCCTAAGGGGTATTTTGGTCATTTGTACAGGCTTGGGAGCCTATAAATACCTCGTGTATCCCTCCTTTCAAGGGGAGGGCTCTCTTGAGCAATAAAGCAACCTATTCAAACTGGTGAGCCCTCAGGGGCTCCTTCTCCGGAGGTAACCCCCCATTGGCTCACCGACAGGAGTAGGAGGTCCTCTCGACCCCGAACCTCAGATAAATCCTCGTGTCGTTTTTTACCCTCGTGGACGATGGCCCTTCAGACGGCCGACATCCACCCCCTCACTCGTGTTTGGTTTTTACACCTACAACTTTGGCGCCGACCGTGGGGACGTAGCTAATCGATGAAAGGCTATGTCTCCTACCAAAAATACTCTAAGTCCATTTAAACCTCCTCCCATTCCCGGAGGGCAATGATCTTGTGGACGACCCATCCGCTCTTTGAAGGAGCCCCACCGAGCACCCTCATCGGAGATCGAGCTATCCACCTCGGATGCCTCGGCCGACGGCCAAGGCCCAAGACTTCGCCACATAGGCTTCACTTCGACGCATCACGCCTCGAAGGCTATGCCTCGGCTCGGCGGCCTCGCCCAAGACTTCGTCTCACTTAGGCTTCACTGACACACCGCCGGCCTCGAAGGCTATGCCTCGGCTCGGCCCTCTGCCCAAGACTTCGCTCTACTTAGGCTTCTTTCGATGCACCGCCCGGCCTCGAGGCTATGCCTCGCCTCGGCTGCCTCACGCCCAAGACTTCGCCTACTTAGGCTTCACTTCGACGCACCGCCACCTCGAAGGCTATGCCTCGCTCTCGGCGGCTCAAGGCCCAAGACTTCGTCTACTTAGGCTTCCTTTCAACGCACCGGCCTCGAAGGCTATGCTCGGCTCGTGCCTCAAGGCCCAAGACTTCGCCACTTAGGCTTCCTTCGATGCACTTGCCGCCTCGAAGGCTATGCCTCGGCCAGCCGCCTCGCGTCTAAGACTTCACCTACTTAGGCTTCACTTCGACGCACCGCCGGCCTCGAGGCTATGCCTCGGCTTGGCGGCTCAAGGCCCAAGACTTCGCCACAAAGGCTTTCGCCCAACATGCCTTCCACCTCGGGCTATCCTCGACAGGCGGGTTCAAGGCCCACGACTTCGTCTACACAAAGCCAGGTTAATGCGCCGCCTGGAAAGGTCAGGTTTTGGTTAAATTTGGTCTTATGCCTATGACTTTGCTCAAGACAAAGCTTCGCTTTGGATGCACCGCCATGAGGGTTGTGCCTCGGGTGCCTCAAAGATTCAAGATTTCATCTTCGTGGATGGAGCAACAAAAGCCACCCCACACGAAGGGCCAACGAGAAGCGCCAATTTAGTACCGCCTCACGTGGAGCACTCACACGATATGGAGTACAAAATAAGATAAGTCTTTGGGCACCCACGCATCCACCAAGCCAAAATTGGCTAAGTCACGGGTGCCCTTAAGATATTCTCACTCTCGTGCCTCATGTTGACCGAGTCGAATTTGGCAAAGTCTCGAGTGCCTGCATTCCTCATTGTCGAATTTGGCCAAGTCTTTGGCCAAGCATATTCATCAATAAGATACAAGACCTCAAGATTCTTCTTACCCCCAAGGCGTCCTTGCATCCAAGGCGGGGGGCTAGTGTTGAGTAATCCTACCACCTGCTCTCGCGTGAGCCCCACCTCGGGCACCTACGCGACGACTTTGTGTAACCGCCGAGGGTCACACACCTTCGCCGACATCGCCATCACAAGATGCCCTCATGCTCGGCCCTCGCGCACCCTCGTGTGCCCTTGCGTGCCTTCGCGCGTGCCCTCACTCCTGAATCCCTCGTGTGCCTTCACGCGTGCCCTCACGCCCGATGCCCTCGCGTGCTTTCGCGCGTGCCCTCACGGCCGAAGCCCTCGTGGTGCCTTCACAGCATCAAGGAAGAACTCGCGATGATAACAATGCGAGAATGGATAAGTGCTTGGCAAAGAAACGCCGTGTACGGCCGTGTGCCCCGCATGCCTCGTGCACCATCACGTGCCCTCGCACTGCACCTCAAGTGCCTCGTCGCCTGCCTCCTCAGACTCGCGATCGAGGCCTTCGCAAAACCCTTGTGCCCGAGGACTTCGCAAAACCCTCGTGCCCGAGGCCTTTGCGAAACCCTCGTGCCCGAGGCCTTCGCCAAATCCTCTCGCCCAAGGCCTTCGCAAAACCCTCACAATTGAGGCCTTCGCAAAACCCTCGTGCCCGAGGACTTCGCAAAACCCTCGTGCCCGAGGCCTTTGCGAAACCCTCGCGCCCGAGGCCTTCGCCAAATCCTCACGGCCAAGGCCTTTACAAAACCCTCGCGATCGAGGACTTCGCAAAACCCTTGCGCCCGAGGCCTTTGCCAAACCCTCGCTCCCGAGCCTTATTGTTCACCATCAACAAGCAAACACAAGTTAAACACAAATGAATAGATAATGGCCTCCAAGGCTCCAGCTGCAAGCATGCTTTCCAAATATGACCCACTGGGTGGCAAGCATAGATATACAAAGGATGTTGTTCAACATAGCGCCTATTCAACATCACAGCACAAAACAACAGGCGCTTTGCAATGCCTCGCCAGCCTCAGCGCCTGGCGCCATCGCCCGGCGCCCTACACACGCCAAGGCCGCCCCCACCGAGCGCGTGCTCGCATGATGCAACACCCACATCATGCTCGAGAAATGGCGACGCCTGACAGATGCGCCCTGGCAAATCCTCCCGGCTCCCTGCGACAACATCCCATGATGAAGCAATAGAAGGAAACAAGTTATAAGCATCCCACGATTCAAATTTCACTATAAAAGATGAAAAGAAATCCCTAACACATCGGCGCTTTGGCAACTAAGCCCTTGTGGTCACCCGGCTCACCAAAGACTCGCCACTTCACGGCGCCAGGCCCTTGGGGCCGACTGCTCACAGACCAGCGCCCTTGCGTCCACCATGGTGCCCGTGCGGCGCCAGATTCCCACGACGACCATACCACGATCGCTGGCTCAAGGCTACTGTTTCCACCCTCGCCAGATCAAGACGCCAAGACGGCACGGCCGCCTCCGACCTCCGCCAGAAGGCGCCACCAAGATCGCCCATCACGAGCCGCCGCTTTTTGGTTGGAGAAAAATAGGGAGAGAGAAAGATGCACATCCCGAGAGCCTGTATCTCGGAACAGCTTCATTGCCGATTCTGGCACATGAATGCCGCGCGCCGAGAGGAAGGCGGCGAGGAGTATGCAACGGAGGAGAGGCGGACTCGCTCTTCGAGCGGACCGTATATGAGCAGCTCAAGACGCCAACTCGATGCTCCTCAAGGAGGCAGCGGAGCGGCGCGCCAGCCGCAGCCACGCAGACGTCTTGGCGAGATCTTCGCCGACGACGCAGCTGCGCTTCGCCTCCGCAGTCTGCGCGTAGCCCACGCCGCCTCGCGCCCCTCCGTGCCACCGCCGCCGAGGTCTCGGCCCTCCGCGCCCGCCTTGCCGCTGTCCAGTACTCCCACCGGCGAGCAGAGTCGAGGGCGATGCTCGAGTAGGCCGCCAAGGACGAGGCCGCACGGCTCGATGTGGTTGCCGGGGAGAAGGCCCGGTTCCTGAAGCTTCTCCAAGCGAAGGAGGCGAAGGTGGTGCCCTTGTCCAACAAGGTCTCGAGCTTGGAGGCGTTTGTGGCGGAGTTGGAGCACAAGTATTCGGTGAGAATGGCTAATTGAAGAAGCAAATGGGGTCAGTGTTTTTGCTAAGCAAATGAAGAGAGAGAGAACGAGATAAAAAGAGCCTCTTGCCTTGGATTCCTTAGGAGCACCGAAAATATCTTGCCTACAGGATTCCCACGAGCCGCTCCATAGGCATATCACACTAAAAAGCAAAAGGAGCCCTCCAAATGATGGTCTTGAGAGTCCGCCTCACACAAAGGGTCAGATCGAAATGTAAATGTGCAGGACAAGAGGCCCATGTCCAAAAAAGAATCCAATGCCCGATCAATGTTGTGATTGAAGCCAACGATTCATAGCACACATTTTCCAAAATGCCCCACATGAAAAAGCAAGTGGCGCTTGCATCAAGTCGAAGGACAACCACGGTGCCTCGCCTTCACTTGCTGCCTCACGCCAAGGTACCTCGCCTTCGGAGCGCCCACCGCCTTTGCGCCCCTCATTGCCTCCATTGCCTTGCGTGGTCCTCGCTGCCCTCGTCGGCCCCTCGTGCGCCCTACTCACCAAAACACATCCTTACGACTGCGTTTCGAGTCAGCCAAATTCTGACCACATCAATCTACATGCTCACAAAGAATCGAGAACAGGGAGGAGAAGCAAGACTAAAAGCCGCAGCGATTTCTTCGGAGGAGAAAGTGCCGATCTTCTTCGCCCGGACTAGTGCCGCTTTCTTCGGCCAACATCGACTCCCTCAATTCGGTCAAAAGCCAAGCCAGCCCATAGCAAAGTGGAGCAATCCAAGACTGCCCCTTTTGACGTTACTCCCGAAACGCCAAGGGGCAGGGGGGCTAGTGTTGTAAGAATAATTCATCTATCACACTGACGGGGCCCGCCTCGTAAGACACGACACGCATCTGAGACAGAAATGCTATTATGCCATAAAAGACCTGTAATACCCTCACTTGTACTCATAGTGTGGCTATACCCTAAGGGTATTTTGGTCATTTGTACAGGCTTGGGAGCCTATAAATACCTCGTGTATCCCTCCTTTCAAGGGGAGGGCTCTCTTGAGCAATAAAGCAACCTATTCAAACTGGTGAGCCCTCAGGGCTCCTCTCCTGAGGTAACCCCGCTGGCTCACCGACAGAGTAGGAGGTCCTCTCGACCCCGAACCTCAGATAAATCCTCGTGTCGCTTTTTACCCTCGTGGACGACGGCCTTCAGACGGCCGACGTCCACCCCCTCACTCGTGTTTGGTTTTTACACCTACAACACATACATCCACGCAAACTTTATTTACAATAAAAGGGTTGATTACAAGGTTCGGCCTGCAGGCCAGTGAGAACAAAATATACAGCGAAAGCAAAAGAACAAGTCCACCCGTTTCACCACAGGCAAACGGCTGGAGGGCGCTGCCTAGTTGATCTGGTCCTCTTCTTCATCAAAGAAGTCATCTCCTACTCAATTATCAAATCAAGCAAGAATGAGCACAACAACCGTGCTCGCAAGTTACACCCGTTAAATAACAGAATGACATGCATAATGGATATCTCAAAGGAAGGCTTAATATGGTTGATTTGCGTAAAGCCAAGTTTATTTCAAATACATGTACTAAGTTCCAAGGCAGTTAACAATATCTAAGATACATTTTATAAATCTCAGTTTTTAGTTGGATAACCTTCATCATCAAGATGGTAAAGGATACCCTCCTGTCACAAGGCTCCCTGCCAAAACCTATGGGATAGAAATCCCAAAACCAGATTATCAAGTCTTTTCTTTTTAAAACAAAACCAACATCTAACTGTGAGAGGCTTTGCCAGCACGTCCATGACCGCGGACACAGCTATTCGAATAGTTTTACACTCTACAGAGGTTGTATACTTTACCCACATGACATGATTTCTCTAGTTTGTTTGGCGACCGACAATGCCACCACTCACTACCGAAGGTAAGTGGTCTAGAGATCATGACAAGTCCTTTACGATGCATCGTTCCACCGCAGTCCACCCTTATTAAGGTTTCGCAAACCGCCCCCCCCATTGGATAGAAACCCGCCGGGTTAATGGGTGCCCCCTCTTATGCCAGGTGGGAACAATAGTCATGAAAGACTTTGTCAAAAGAAATGGCCATGAAAGACCGCCCACATACAAACAGGATCAACCATGATGGAACTTTGCAAATTAACTGGCCATGTCCTTCTCGCCATACTGAGGACATGTGGTTGCACGGTGAGGCATAGCCCATTATAGGTATAGCAAAGTTGTCGCTCGCAGACCGGTCCTTAACTGACTTAGGCGACTTCCTCAACCCTGGGGCAGTGGATCACATGATCCCCGTGCATAGACATGCACCAGCCAAACATCCAGATTCACCTAAGTCCAAATCAAAAGCTTTTGGGTGTAAGCATGTCTGAGCAAAATGTTTTCAATTTGTCCTGGTTCACACTATCGCATCAACCAAGTTTTATCTAGGGCCATACAAAGGATTTAGGCATAGCTATGAACTTAAAAGCAGGTGTTGAAATAGTTGCGTAAAGGTAGGCATGCAGTAAGATTTGAAACAAACATACGTAGTTTAAAGTAATGGGTGCAACATGGTCAAGGGTGTAACTTGCCTTGCTCAAAGGCTTGAGTGTCTTCTTCTTCGTCAAAAGACTCGGGCTCTTCCGTGCCTTCACAATCTACACTGGTGAAAACAGAGCAACTCAAATAAAGCTCAAATAAGATCAAAAGAAACTCCAATGAAACTTCAAAGTAAAACCAACAGAATGGCTAGGTGATCAGGAGGAGGTCCAAGAACTGCTCGACAAGAACCAACAGCTTGGGTGGAGGCCCAAGAGCTGGTCGGATGAGCAAGAGAACTGGAAATGAGGAAAAAGGTAAAGATGCAGGGCTGCCCAAGCTTAAATAGCCAAAGCTACTGGGAGTTCCAAGGCACACGCGAGTACAAGGTAGGTGAGCAACAGGACAGGGGATACTCAGACGTGCGCAGACAGCTGACCAGAGATACAGCGGGTCCAGCGGGGAAGGGGCAAAACGGTGAGGCAGCATTTAATGTGATACAACACATTTAATGCACGAAGACTCTGGCGAGTGCATCTCCGGGGAACTCCAGCGAGATTAGCGCCACAATCAAGGGGAAAAAGGAGGTGAGGGAGGCTGACTGGTGGGGCCGATCAACACTCGGAGTAGGTGGTCAGACCAAGGGGAGGTCGCGGCTGAAGGATGGCCTCAAGGGGAGGATGCACCCCTAAAGGGTGGTCTTAACGAAAAAGACCCACTGAGGGTGGTCTTTGCAAAAAAGACCACGTGAAGGAAAAAGGGAGATCCACCGAAGGGGATAGTTTAAGGGGGAGGTCTTGACGGTTAAGATGAGATCAAAGGAGGTCCCAACGGTCAAGATTAACTCAAAGGAGGTCCCAACGGTTCAGACGAGGTAAAAGGAGATCTGGATGGCTAGGATAACCCCGAGGGTGGTGCTGATGGCCAAGATGAGAACAAAGGGAGGTCTCGACGATCAGGACGAACCCGAGGGTGGTCCTGATGGTCAAGATGGAAACAAAAGGAGGTCTCGACGATCAGGATGAACCCGAGGGTGATCCTGATGGTCAAGATGGAAACAAAGGGAGGTCTCGACGATCAAGACCAACACAGGAGAGGTCTCAACGGTCAGATGGAGGCAAAGGAGATATCGACGGTCAAGACCAACACAGGAGAGGTTTCAACGGTCAGATCTAACGAAGGGGAGGTCTGAACAGTTAACATCTCCAAAGGGGAGGTCTTAACGGTCAGATCTAACAAAGGGGAGGTATTGACAGTTAAGATCTCCAAAGGGGAGGTCTTAACGGTCAGATCTAACAAAGGGGAGGTCTGAACGGTTAAGATCTCCAAAGGGGAGGTCTTAACGGTCAAATCTAATAAAGGGGAGGTCTGAACGGTTAAGATCTCCAAAGGGGGGGTCTTAACGGTCAGATCTAACAAAGGGGAGCTCCTAGAGGATAGGGGGAGGTCCTGAAGGACACAGGGAGGTCCTGAAGAGCACGAGGAGGTCCAAATAAGCAAGGAGGAGATCTTAAAGGACACAGGGTGGTCCTAAAGGACACGGGGAGGTCCAAATAAGCAAGGAGGAGGTCCTAAAGGACACAGGGAGGTCCTGAAGGACACGAGGAGGTCCAAATAAGCAAGGAGTTCCAACAGAACCGAGAGGGAGTTCAAATGAACTCGGATGAGGTTGTAGACCTGTGAAGGGAGGTCTGGACCAGATAAGATCCAATCACTTGGGAGGTCTAGACCTAAGGAGGTCTGGACCAGAGAAGGACAAAACCAGCGTAGAAAAGAGGAGATCACCAAAACTCCACAAACTCAGCAAACCCACCAGGAGTTTTAGTTGAAGTTCGAATTAGACAATTGAAATCCATTTTTTGAAATTTCAAGTTAAGCTTTGAATTCTCATCAAAACAAAATGGTTCATTTTATTTTAAAAATTCAAAAAGGCTCTGAATAAAATCAGGGTGTTACAGTAGCTGTTGTTGTAGGAAAACTCCACATATGGCAAGCACTTCTCCCAGTTCTTGCTATATGACAGCACACAGGCTCTGAGAAGGTCTTCCATCACTTGATTCACCCTCTCAGTTTGACCGCTGGTTTAAGGATGATAAGCAGTGCTGAAAGAGAGACCAGTCCCCATTGCTTGATGAAGGCAATTCCAGAAATGAGAAGTGAACTGAGGGCCACGATCGGAGACAATGACCTTCGGTACACCGTGGAGACAAACAATTCTAGAAATATAAAGCTCTACTAGCTTACTACCAGTGAAAGTGGTTTTAATAGAAATAAAATGAGCAACCTTTGTCAGACGATCAATGATTACCCAAATGGCATCGGACCCAGTCTGAGTCTTTGGAAGACCTATAACAAAGTCCATACCAATTTCTTCCCATTTCCACTAGGGAATAGGCAAAGGTTGAAAGGTACTGGCTAGCTTCAAGTGTTCAGCTTTTACCATTTGGCAAATATCACATTCAAAGAACATATCAAGTAATTTGCCTTTTCATTCGCCCACCGTATCGTCTTCTTCAAATCTTGGTACATCTTGGTACTCCCAGGATGTATAGAAAACTTATAGTTGTGAGCCTCTTTAAGAATTAGCTCTCTCAACTGGGGATCCGAGGGTACCACTAAACGGTTGCGGTACTAAAGGATACCCCGGGCATCTTTAGAAAATTCCCTAGCTTTATCTGACTTCATATTTTCCTTGATTTCAGCTACCTCTGCATCAGTTTTCTAAGCCTCGAAGATCTGGCCTTCAAGGGTAGATTTCACCTCAAGAGCAACAAGAAATCCCTATTCAACCATCTCAAGGTTTAGGCGCTGAAATTCAGCACACAAGCCTTTCGCAAGAGGCGCTACCGACAAGCAGTTGTATTGCGACTTTCTGCTCAAAGCTTCGACAACAACATTGTCTTTGCCTGGGTGATAATGAACACCCATATCGTAGTCCTTGATCAGTTCAAGCCATCTTCTTTGTCTCATATTCAGATCAGCTTGAGTGAATATGTACTTTAGGCTCCTATGATCAGTATAGATCTTGCAACGATTACCGATGAGGTAATGTCGCCAAATTTTCAACGCATGGACTACGGCTGCCAATTCTAAATCATGAGTAGGATAATTTACTTCATGAGGCCTCAGTTGCCTGGATGCATATGCCACAACTCGGCCCTGTTGCATGAGAACACAACCAAGTCCATGGCGAGATGCATTGCGATAAATATCGAAGCTCTCGTGAATATTTGGCAGAGTGAGAACTGGAGCTTTGGTCAAGAGTTCTCTCAAAAGGTGAAAACTTTCTTCACACTCGGCCGACCATTCTAACTTCTTCTCCGTTTTCAAAAGCTGAGTCAAAGGTCTTGCAATTTTGGAGAAGTTTTCAATGAACCTACGGTAATAACCCGCAAGTCCAAGAAAACTTCGGATGTCAGAAATATTTTTGGGTTGACCCCAGTCTAGTATATCTTGTACCTTACTTGGATCGACTGTGACACTCCCTTCAAATAACACATGCCCCAAATATTTGACTTGCTTGAGCCAGAACTCACACTTGCTAAATTTTGCATACAGCTGATGCTTACGAAGTGTTTCCAACACAAGTCTCAAATGCTACTCATGCTCTTCATCAGATTTGGAGCAAATAAGAATGTCATCAATGAACACGACAACAAATTTGTCCAAGTAATCCATGAATACCGAGTTCATAAGATTCATGAGGTATGCTGGAGCATTTGTCAGACCGAAGGACATGACAGTATACTTATACAAACCATAGCGAGTAGAGAATGCTGTCTTAGGAATGTCCTTAGCTCTGACTTTGATCTGATGATAACCTGACAGCAGATCAATTTTGGAAAAGACTCGGGCTCCAGTCAATTGATCGAAAAGATCATCAATCCGAGGAAGAGGATATTTGTTTTTAACCGTGACTTCATTTAATGGACGGTAGTCCACACACATCCGCAAAGTCTTGTCTTTCTTCTTGACAAAGATGGCCGAGCATCCCCAAGGTGAGGAGCTCGGTCTGATAAAGCCCTTGTCAAGTAATTCTTCAAGCAGTTTCTTCAATTCTACCAGCTCATTGGGAGGCATCCGATAAGGTCTTCTGGATACTGGAGCAGTACCGGGTGCTAGTTCAATCACGAACTCCACTTCACGATCCGAGGGCATGCCTGGAAGGTCTTTAGGAAAGACATTCGGATACTCACAAACTACTGGTACCAACTCCAGGGTAGGGTGGCATCAGTTTTCAGAGCACAAAGATGAGAATCTACTGTCTTGGAATGAAAAACAACTTGAATGCTGTTCTCATTAGTCACCAAAATAGATCGATTAGCACAATTAATTTTCCCCTAATGCTTGGACAACCAGTCCATTCCCAAGATGACATCCAACCCAGCCGAATCTAACACAATCAGATCAGCCAAAAATTCTACACCAAGAATCTCTATTTTAGCATTTTGGCAGACATGGTCAGTTTTAAAAACCGAGCCTGGTGATTGAATAAGATATGGCAGCTGGAGTGCATGCATATTTAACTGATGTTGGATGGCAAATTGATGCTTGACAAAAGAATGAGATGCTCCAGAATCAAAAAGAACAGTAGCTGGACTAGAATTAACAAGGAGCATACCGAGAACGACGCCAGTGTCCCACCATTTCTTCTGCTGAATCGTTCACATGACCTCGGTCCGAGCTGGGTCACTTTTGATAGGTGGCCTCGAGATGGTGCTGGTCGATGATGTCGGAGGAGGCCAACAGAGGCGACCTTGTTGCTTCGCTAAACATTTATTGGCATAATGTCCAGATTTACCACAAAGGAAAACAGATAACACCAGGATTAACATTGTTGACCTGCTGAGGCTGATTCCCACTAGCTCTTGGCTGCCCAGAAGGTGGAGGTGGACGAGGTGCAAACATTGGCGGCCTCGAAAAAGCTGGAGCTGGAGCTCGAGGAGGTTGAGGTTGCCACATGCGCAGTCTTGGTGAATTGCCACTTGCTGCAATCTGTGCAGGTCTTTGCCGCTTGCATGACTCATCCAAAGCCTTGCCTTTGCTTTCAGCTATGATGGCTTTATTGACCAAATGCTGAAAATTTCTAAAGTCATGAACTGCTAATGACATCTGAAGCTCTTTAGTCAAGCCATTCATGAATCGGTTTCGGCGACGAAGGTCCGTCGAAACATCATCTGGTGCATACCGGGCAAGGAAGTTGAATGCATGGAGATATTCAGTCACAGTTTTTCACCCTTGTTTAAGAGCGAGAAACTCTTGCTGCTTAATCATCACAACTCCCTCTGGAATGTGAGCTTCACGAAATGATTCCTTGAACTCGTCCCAAGTCGGGATGTGCCCGGCCGGCTGGATGGCAAGAAAATTGTCCCACCAAGCACTAGCTGATTCATCCAACTGATAACTAGAAAAAGCACCTTCTCCCTCTCAGAACATTGAGATATCAACATCTTCTTCTCGGCAAGACCTCCCTGAGCACGATGTCCCTCGACTTCTCTAGCTGGTGTGGGATTTGAAGTTGTATTACGCGCAATCTGCTCAAGGATACGTGTTTGATCCATTCTGTTGCACTCTATCTGTAAGAGCACATCAGCCATGGTGGGAGGTGGAGGAAGTTGTTCCTCATTCTGACCACGATGTTGACCATGACGACTGGATGGTTCTGCCTGGTCTCCCTGAGGGCAACGATCAGTGACAGAAATAAAACGAGATCTTGAGGGTGAGGATCCCTCTTCTTGTTGTGCTCGCGAGCAAGTATTAGGTCCTGTCATTCTGTTGCCATACATATGTTAGCAACACAACAAGAATACACTCGAGCAAGCACAAACAAAAATTTTGGACAACAAGGGAAAGTACTAAACTTGTTATGCACAATGATATGTAATGCACCGAATGAACACCAAACAAAAACAAGACCCGATAAATATCAGAGCAAGTTTCATACAGACCAACCATATATGTCGGCAGACAACATGGTTATTCTCCGAAACAAAGTCTTACAACACAGCAACAAAAAGATACAAAAGCTAATCCATTACACTTATTCAAGGGACAGCTACAAGTTACTACAACCCAGCCGCAAACCCTCACCAACCAAGACCTACACATAGTCATCTCGGTTGAAGTTTATTGGAAATTCACATAAAAGATGAGCTTCAGGTGATCCAGTGTCTATAGGGTTTATCGGACTGATGAGGTGTGAGACCCTCAAATATTGGAAATGTGCCGAATTAAAATTATACTAGTAGCATAATTCTTAATTAAGGAACAGTGTAATGCCCTTATTAAAAATCATACTAGAAGCATAATCATAATAAGTAACAATTCCAACATTCAGTTCCTGATATATGTCATGCAATAGTTCCTGTGATTAGTGACTATTGCGCATATATCCTTAAACAACATTGCATCATACACATACAAGTCATACTTTCGCATAATTATACATAACAGATTACATTGTTGGTTCGGTTACTACAGTGACCGAATTTGCTACAGGAACAGATGACCTTGGGTCATCATAAAAGAGCAACAGCGGAAACAAAATAAACATAAAACCACCAATGGCCCCATCCCGCAGGCTATTGCGTGGAGACTAGAACTAGCATCACTCGTTAGCGTCACCCAGATCGGCGCTAACGGGCATCTCATAAAGGTAAACATCTTCACCGCAACAAGAGGTCATAAACCCCGAGTACGAAAGGTACTCAAAGAAGACTTACACAAACTAATAAAAGAAAGTGTTTGATAGAACCTATACAAAGGAATAGAAATTTTACATGCATAAGGTTAACAATGTAAGGGTTACAATGGCTCAATTTGCGTAAAGCGTTACCTCTTAACCTACGGTTGCTAAGTTTTGACAAGGCACTTTTAATAAATCATTTTGGACTAAAAAGCGAGAAGTAATTGAGGATATAAGCATAAACAAGAGCCAAATGAATCACATATCACCACCAAACCGTGCATGACAACTCTCATGCCGAAAATAATTCCCAAAACCAAATTTAGAGCAAAGTCTATACAGGCGACATCAATTCAAGTATCGTCCATAACCGTGGACACGGCTATTCGAATAGTTTTAAAATCCTTGCAAGGGTGTACATCTTCATCCACACGACTTAGTTAGCCCGTAAGCCTCCGGAATAGTAGCACACTACCTTTGGTATGCCGGCTGGGGAGACTAAGATTTGGTATTTTTCAACAAGTTCACACTATTGAGTTGGAATACCCATGTGCGACGGATCCCGCTTAAACAACGACTGATAGCATCTATTCAACCGGGGCCCACATGTTGTGCCGGGAATGCCGACCCAATCAATTAAATGCGAACTCGTGCACAACTGCACATATTAGACCGCAGTCGGGGCCCTAAAGGTACGTACATGTGATGGAACACATCTACACCCTCACCCTTCTAGGAACATCTGATATCAATATAAACTCCACATGGCATACGACACGGCCCGAAGACTTAAGCATCTATGCCATATGAAATCAATACACATGTCCTTACTCTCCTGTTTCCAACTCAATAGTATTAACCCTTTACTTAACCAAACAATGCCCATACACCGCGTGCGGAAGTACGTTGGGACTTGAATTGGGTAGTCAGAGTTCAGTCCTTAATCAACCCAGACAAGACATCCACATTTCCCAATTCTCGTGCACAAAGGCACCATCACTAGCATCCACTTGTCCAGATTTGAATTCAGTTGATCAACCAGATTTAGAGTCATTTCATATTTAATAAACTGAACAAAGGATCAAAAATAATTAAAATCCATTTGTTGTTCCCAGGGTTGGCAAGATAAGCTTGCCAACCACTACCGTTCTATGGACTGCAGGGCTAAGCAAAACTTGAAGTTAAATATTATAATATCACAGACCACCTTAGGTTGAGTGTATGATCAAATTCAGGGTCAGCCATCAAGTTCAGGTTGTAACTAACTAGAGACAGATCATAAATACTTTTTAGAAAATTGCATGCAACAGTATCACTGTGTTTTGTAAATCTACAGTTCACAAATTTGGGATCAACATGGTGCAGAGAGGAAGCTTGCCTTGGTAATAATATATAACCTCTTGCTTAGGTTCTTGCTGCTCAAAGAATAGACTCAACAATCTCGTAAGAACCAAAGATTCAGAATCGTAAAAATCCAATAAACACAAGAATTGACAGAGGACAAAATAATGAAAAAGAATGTATGATCAAGATGGTAATGCATGGTTAACAATATGCTTAAGCTATATCTAACTTACTAAAGATAATAACCCATATTTACCATATAATGACACTTATTACCCAGATTGAAGTTTAACTTATAGCTACAATTCATGATTTTTGAAACCGAACATGATACCACAACTAAATTAATTATCTAGCTCAACCTCATATAAATGAAATATCGTGACCTAAACTAAGTGTATTAAGGCTAGTGTTGTGACCTAACTAATCATTTAGTGTTATTAATGGCAATTTAATACTTTGGACTCTTTTGTCACTGCTTTCTCGGTTTGGATAACAACCAAAAACAGCAAGAGCCTCTTTACCCATTTCGGTTGGCTTGGAAATCTATACAATATAAAGACTTAAGTAGAGTTATAGCTACCAGGGAAGTAATTAAGATCACCCCCATTAAGGCTAATCCTAACAGCTCGGTTTAAGGAAGGAAAAGACAGAATGGACTTTTGTCGGTTGGATCAAAAACAGCAAAGAACCTATTTCCAGATTTCGGCTGACCAGGAGAATTACACAAAACGATGAACTTAAATAAGAGTTAGAGCTACTGGAAAGTAATTAATACCACAACCCAACCATGCAAACCTTAACTACCCGGTTACAGAAAGAAAGAGAAAAAGTGGGCCTTTGTCGGTTGAACTGACAATAACTAACAGAGGGGGGGGGTTGCATTAATAAATGTTCCAAAGGTTTTAATAATCAACAGAGGTCTACTAATGATACTAGGGTTTACCTAGGACCTAAATAGACTAATATACCGGTAAGAGAAGTTCTAAGTTTTGAAAACGATATGAAAGACCTAAAAGTTATAAAACAACTTTTCAATTTAAAGAAGTTTGGAGCATCACATGAGCATGTGAGTGATTCATGGAATAAGTGATGTCCTTAGAGAGCTTAAGCTAACAGAGGCAAGGTTTAAGCTACCGCTTAGGGTTGGAGAAGAAGAGATCAAGCTCTTGGTCAAACAGTAAAGATCCAAGTCCTTTTCTTTGGGCTGACCAAAACGAAAAGGATGGAACTTAAGCTTTAAGACCACCATGTACATTCTGGACAGGAAAGAATGGAATCTACTCACTAGGATGAGGTTTCACCAAGGTGATCTTCCACTGGCTCAAGTTGACAGAGAGGGAAACCCTAAGTTCAACCCTACAAGAGATGCCCAAAACTCACATTAGCAAGAGATTTAAGCCTGCTTGTAGCTGAACAAGGGTAGAAGTAAAGAAGCTTCACTGGGAAGGAAGGCAACGAATGGAGCTCTTCTTGGTCAACAATGTCAGAAGGTAGACAGCTAGGGTTTATATAGTGTTGGAGCCACTAGAGCAACCGAGAATTCTCCAGAACCAATGAGGTGGCATCTAAGGATAAATATCAAGGGAAATATCCTTATTTTCACTGTGCACCACCACCACTCCGGCGAGGATGGCTGCAACGGCGCATAGCAAGCAAAGGAGGAACAACCGTCGCTGACCACCGGGTCCCAGAGGCGCCTCACCATGCACAAGACGCAAAGAAGCTCTCCAGTACAGCCACCGTCCGATTAGAAAAGAACGGCCGTGATGAGATGGCCCAAAACACACCGAACCCAGATCAAATAATATGGACCGTGGCGATTCCAAGGGACGGCTAAGATCTAGGGACGTTCGGTGGTCCAACATCCCAACCCACAAGGACCGTCTGATATCACCTCAACGCCCAAGATCTCAGCGCTACCTGTGAGGTTCGCCCATGAAGGAGATCACCGCAATTCTCAAATCAATGGCCGGATTGATGGGGTCCGGATGGTCCGAACGCCCAATGGTCGTGGTCCATCCGATCTAACTTCAACGGTGGATCTTCACTTGGCACCTCCGGCCATCCAACGCCCAACAGATCGTGGTCACACGCTGAGATTTCAATGGCCCAGATGTTTTTCAATTCGCCATTTAAGGATGGCTTTACTCGAGATCGCTGCGCACGCTTTTTGATCCAACGGTCAAAATGGGAGGTGGATTGAGGGTCCGAACGCCCATCAAATCCGCCCGCTCGTGAGGAAATGGACGGCTTGGATACGTTGAGAGCTAGAATGCGTGCGCAACGTGACAGGGCCGAGCCAGACCGCACGCACTAGGTTGGACCCAACTGGTTTGGGGGATGAGTCGCTACAGTGCCAGGGTCCGGTTTAGGCCGAGAGGGTTGACCAACCTAGTTTAAACTTTCAAAAGGTTTGACCGGGTCTTTAAAAATAACAAATAAATTGGTAAAATTATGAAATTTTGCAGAATTGCTACTGGGATGATACATTCCCCAAATAAATTTTGAAACCACTGTTTCTCTTTTAGAAATACATAAATAATTCATTTAGACCGAATAGGGTTTATTTGAAGACAAATATTTTTCTAAAAATCAAAATATTTTCTAAAAATTCAACAAAATTTATTTTTGGCCATAATAATTCATCTGGCTTTTAAATAAAATGCCTCCTAGTCTTAGTACCAAAATTGAGTGGTATTTCCTTTTGAAGCTTTGACCAAGTTGGAGTTTCTAGTTAGAATTTGGGGAAATTAGATTGTAACATGTTGCCTAATTTGCCAAAATGAACAGTAATGCTATGAACAGCATCTAATTACTGTTTATTAGGGCTGAGGCTGTTACATGAGGCGCATTGGAGACCCCAATAAAGGAACGTGACCTCCAGGAGGTGCCGGCCGCTGCGCGCGAGGAAAGCCTGCAGACATCCGGGCTTGGCGATTCTGTCCAAAGGAAGGTACAAGCCCCGCCACTTCCGAAAGTCGATAATCTGGTGGTGCAGCAGTAGCTGGGGAGGTCTCGTTGTTACCATAAAGCATGTTACGAGGAACGTGATTCATGCTAACACCAATTCTGAGGTACTCCTGAGCTTCTCTCAGCCGGCGGCGGGTCTCCCAAAGCTCGTACACCAAGCAGCGATGAATTTGGTCTCTAATGTGAACCAACCTCGCTAACTGGTGCACTTGCGGGTCTTCTCCAAACTGGATCCTATCGAACGTGTTTACTTCTGCCCCAGGGCCTCGCTTAGGAAAGTGGTCGTAGGGTGGCTAAGACAACTCCGTCAGATCATGACGAAGGAGGCTCATCATCCCACTAGCAGCTTCCTGGATAGCCATGGGTTCAAAAGTGGCATGCACTTGGAGACAGTAGGGAATGCTACCCGTCACCCATCTGGCAATAACATTAATGACAGCCCGGTATTCTTCCATCCTGGGTCCTCGGCCTCGTCGGTAGATGGCGTACTATGGTTGGTAGGTAAAATTAGACCTCCACATCATGTCCCGCAGCAAAGCTGGATGTCCGTCCACTTCTTCAGCATAAGTCTCTTTAACCAAGTACCACCCACTCATCTATAGACAAAAGACAAGGTAAGTGAGCAATTCAGTTTATGAATCCAACTGGAAGTTGGGGTAAGAAAAACACTAAGATGGATAAGGAATAAAAGATATCATACTTAAACTTTGTGAAATTATTTTTAGAAAAATAATTTCATAGATACCATGCTATTTCTAACCTACAGTCAGTATGGCTCTGATACCAACGCTGTGAGGACCCTAGGTATTGAATATATTCCAATTCTACTAATTACACCCGAAAGCATAATTTTCAACAAGGAATATACACAATGCCAGATTCTCGGATATATGTTCTACAATAGTTCCCAAGATCAAAGACTATTGCACATATATCCTAAACAACATTGCACATAGTCATACAAGGCATACAACATATATACAACAAAACTTTACAAACTGCTTTTCCACATATGCAACCAAACAAAGACACTTAATGTAAGAGTTTATGCAATGAATCAAAAGTATAAACAGCAAAAGCCACCAAGTGTGCCCTCATAAACCTCAGGCAACTGAGTGGAGGATAGAAATAGCTTCACTCATTAGCGTCGCCCTGATCGGCGCTAACGGGCACTTTGTACAAGTAACCGTCCTCACCTGCAACAAGTGGTGAAAGCACCCGAGTACAGAAGGTACTCGCAAGACTTGCACAAAACTACTAAAAGAAATGTGTTTAAGAGGACCTATACAAAGGATTAGAGATTAGCATGCATAAGGCTGACAACAGGAAGGTTGTAATGGCAATAATTTTTGCATGAAGCCAAGTTGCAGTCCTACACTTGCTAAACTTTGCTAAAACAGCTTCGAAAACAAAATTGGACCAAAACAGTAAGTAAGTACAGAATTTAACAACCTCAAGACAAAGCTAAAGTGGCTGTCCACCACGACCAAAACATGCATGAAAAACCCTTCATGCCGAAACAGTACCCAAGACAGATTGTAAATTTTTGAGTCTAACAATGGTGTAAATCAAAACAAGTGTCGTCCGTAACCGTGGACACGGCTATTCGAATAGTTTTAAACCCTGCAGGGGTGTACATCTTTACCCACACAACTTGACTAGCCCGTAGCCTCATGAATAACGACACACTTCCTTTGGTATGTTGGCCGGGTAAATCAAGACTCGGTATTTTTCAGCAAGTTGACATTATTGAGTTGAATCACCCATGTGCACCTGATCCCGCTTAAAACAAGTTTTTGATAGAACTTGCTAACCGGGGGCACACATGTTACGTCGAGAATGCCGATTCAATCATAAATAAAAGTTGTACTCACCCGTACATATAGAATTGAAATCGGAGCCCTATGAACACGTAAACTTTACAAATGCCCTCGCCCTTAAGAACATATGATATAGATACGAGATCAAACACATATGTCCTTAACCACCTGTTCTTCAACTCAATAACATCAGCCCTTATTTAACCAAGCGGTGCCCATACACCGCTGCGGGTAGTACGTGAAGGTACTTGAATTGGTCCGCCCCAAAGTTCGGTCCTTGGTGATCCTGGACAAGACTACCACATTACCCAATCTCGCATGAAGGCACCATCACTACCAAGCACTTGTCCGATCTAAATCCAGCTTTTATCCAACAAAGTTTAACTTAACTCTCAGTTTTTAACCAAACTAAACAAAGAATTAAAAATAGAAAACATTTAGTGTTTCCCATGACTAACAAGATAAGCTTGTCAATCACTAACGTTCTACAGACTTGCATTACTAAGCAAAACTATAGAACAAAAGTACCAGAACAACGATTCTATCTTAAGCATAAGTGTATGAAATCAATTCAGGATAAGCCACAAGCAGTGGGATGTAACTAACTACTCACAGTTCACAAATAATTTAGAAAGTAGCATGCAGCAGTATCACTGTTTTTGTAAAATTCTGAAGTACTAAAATCTAGGATCAACATGGTGCAAAGAGGATGCTTGCCTTGATAGTAATAGACCATTTGTGCAGTTTCTGGAGCCTCAGAAATAGATTCACTCACGTCGGCAATACCAGAATATAAAAAGAACATAAATCAAATAACTAGCAAAAACAACTCTAGAGGACAAAACACTGAATAGATGCATGATCAAAGTATTAATGTGCATTCTACAAAATGATTAAGCTACAAACTATTGCTAGTAAGGATAATAATCTACTCTAACACTTGCTTACACTAATTGACAAGAGTTAAAGGCTAAAACTAACCCACTATTCTGTTCTGAAACACTGACAACAGAACAGTCCAGAAAGGATTTTGCCGAATGCGAGCACATCAGGCAAAGAGATTTTTGGCTTAACTAAAACTATTGTTAGTAAAGATAATACCCTAAATTAACCTACAATATTAATAACTAACAGGGATTAACGGTTAGGGTTTTGCCACTGGTCTTGTCGGTCTGTCCGACAACAAAAACAGAGGCAAGATTTGCTAGCAAAGGTTGATCTAAAGGTACATTAAGCAAAGAGTCCTATGCTTAAGCTACTAGGATTAAACAGGTAACTACCTGGACTTGGAAGTTGAACAAAAAAGCTCTAGGGCTTGATAACGATATGAAAGATTGAAAAGACAACAATAAGATGATATCCTCCGACAAGGTAACCTGGTCAGGGATTCAAGGAATGGATGATCAGGATAGCTTAAGTAAAGCCTCTAGATGATCTGAAGCAAAGGAATCGAAAAGAGTCTCACCAGTTTGGAGATGAGGACGAAGAACCCTAATTTGGTCGAAAGGGGAAAACTCCAATCCCTGGTGATCCTGCAAATCAAAAGCTCAATAGGTTGAGGGGTTTTACTCCTGAGATTTCATGGCGCAAAATGACGCGAAAATGTCAATGAAAATCTCATCGAGCATCGCAAACACCACGACGGCTCCCGTGTGCTCTAGACTACCAGTGGACAAGCCCTCGGTTTATCTACAAACAATGCCGATAACTCACATTAACAAGGTGAATTAAGCATTGAAATAGATGAACAAAGGATGAGAATGAGAAGCTACGCCCGGAGAAAGTGCGCACCGTTTGATTTGAATCTAACGGCTGAGGTTGCGCGCGGGTTTCGGAGGGTTTCGGAACAGCCCAAAAGATCAGGAGCGTCCGAAGGAAATCGGACGGCTCACGTGTGCCCTTGGGTTTGGCTGAGCGCGAACGTGACAAAGTTCTCGATCAAGGCACAGGATCGGGTCGCATAAAGGTTAGGGATCGGGTTTGGGTTCAAGGTTGACTTGAACTCAAATCCAACGTCAAAACTTTGACCAGAGGTTTTAAAATATCAAACGAATTTATAAAATCATGAAATTTTGCAAAGAGATTACCGATGATATATGTCCCGTGATAAAATTTGTAAACCATCGCTTGTTTTGAATTATTAAAATAAAAACTTTGACCTAATAGATTTGACCAAGGATTTTTTTCTAAAGGTCAAAATAATTTCTAAAATTTTGACAAAATTCATTTTTATGCAAAATAATTTATCTAGTGTTGGATAAAATACTTCCCTGGTCTCAATACAAGCATAGACTTGCATTTTCTTTAAAAGTTTCAAAACAAGGTTAAGATGTGAAACGAAAAATGGAGGTTTTAAATTGTAATAAAATGCCCAGGTTTCAAAATGACCAGAAATGCTATGAAAACCATTTTATTACTGTTCATTAAAACTGGGGCTATTACACTAGTCCATCACCAACACTCAGAACCTTCAAGCAGCAGCAGCCCAGCCTCCTGTATATGTACCACCCCCTCCAAGGATAAATATCTCTGAGTTCATGAGAATGAGGCCACCCACAATCTCCAGTACTACTGAGCCTATGGAAGCTGATGACCTGCTCAGTAAGGGGAAGAAAGCTGGACATGATCCAAAGGTAATCGATCGCGAGAGGGTTCTGTTTGCCTCTCACCAACTCCATGGACCAGCCTCTGACTGGTAGGACTTCACTTAGTCCCATGTTGATGCTCAGACTGTAACTTGGGAGGAATTTGTGCAAGCTTTTCGCTGTGCACACATTCCACATGGTATGATGTTGCTAAAGAAGAAGGAGTTCAGATCTTTGTGCCAAGGAAATCGTACTGTAAGTGAATATCTTCTCAAATTCAATCAATTGGCAAGATATGCACCCGAAGATGTGGCCACTGATGAGTCCAAGCAAGAGCGTTTCTTGGAAGGGCTCAATGATGATCTCTCGGTCCAGCTCCTTGCTCATGACTACCCAGATTTTCAGCAACTTGTGAGCAAGGCAATTCGTCAAGAGGGCAAGCATATTGAGATGGAGAATCATAAGAAAAGGAAGGCAGCTCAGCAGTTCAGATTAGAGGGTTTTTCTAGGCCAAAGACCTCTTAATTTCAGCACAAGAGGCCTACGACCTCCTCCCCTTCAAAGTCTCCCATGCAAGCGAGACGTCCCTACACTTCTAGTTCCCGTGGGACTTCTCTAGGAAGTCTTGTCCAGAAGAAGCCATCCTGCCTCCCAAATGGGTCACATGTTTTTATTGCCATGAAGTTGGGCACTATGCTAGCAAATGCCCGAAGAAGCTTCAAGCTGCAACTCCAACTCCCAACCGATCTGGACAAGGGCCCTCAGCTCCTGGCATCCACGCCAATTCGAAGCCTTCAGCACAATATATTAAAGGGCGAGTAAATCATGTCACAACCGAAGAAGCTCAAACCGCATCGGATGTGGTTCTTGGTACGTTTCTTGTTAATTCAGTACCGGCAACTATTCTTTTTTATTCCGGAGCTTCTCATTCATTTGTCTCTTCTAAGTTTGTGGGTAGTAATGGGTTAGCTATGTCTCCTTTAGTAAACCCTATGCTAATCCATTCTCTAGGCTCTGAAATGAGGACTAATTCCTTGTGCCCAAATCTTTCCTAGGAAATCTTGGGAGTACTTTTCTCTGCAGACTTGATAGTCCTGCACTCCCAAGGGTTAGATGTGATTCTTGGAATGGACTGGTTAGCTAAGAACCAAGGTTAAATAGATTGTGCTAACAAGTCCATTGTGCTCACCAATGAGCAAGGGATACAAGTTGAATTCAGCCTTGAGACCTCTCCTAAAGGAG
This sequence comes from Phyllostachys edulis, assembly GCA_036346405.1. NCBI lineage: Eukaryota > Viridiplantae > Streptophyta > Magnoliopsida > Poales > Poaceae > Phyllostachys > Phyllostachys edulis. The sequence goes on along the minus strand of CM070547.1, from coordinate 41,144,103 downwards.
TTCCCAGCCTGGCCTCTTTCAGAGAAGTAAAGCTGGAAGACCTCCCTGTGGTGAGGGAATACCCAGATGTGTTCCTAAGTGAGTTACCTGGAATGCCTCCGGATAGAGATCTGGAATTTTTCATTAACCTGATTCCAGGGACATCACCTATTTCCAAAGGACCCTATAGATTGCCTGCAAATGATCTTGTTGAATTTAAGCAACAAATTGAAGAAATGCAAAGCAAAGGATTTGTTAGGCCGAGTTCCTCTCCTTAGGGAGCCCCAGTGATCTTTGTGGCAAAGAAGGATGGTACACAACGCATGTGTGTGGATTATAGAGCTCTCAATGATGTTACCATCAAGAATAAGTATCCTTTGCCCAGGATCGATGACTTGTTTGATCAACTAAAAGGAGCAGCAGTTTTCTCCAAGATTGACCTAAGGTCAGGTTATCACCAATTGAAGATTCGACAAGAGGACATCCCAAAGACAGCCTTCTCAACTCAGTATGGACTTTATGAGTTCACGGCCATGTCATTTGGACTGACAAATGCTCCTGCATACTTTATGAACTTGATGAATAAAGTGTTTATGGAGTACTTAGATAAGTTTGTCATTGTCTTCATTGATGACATACTAGTATACTCTAAGACTGAAGAAGAGCAAGAAGACCACCTTCGGTTAGCCCTAGACAAGCTCAGAGACCACCAGCTTTATGCTAAGTTTGAGAAATGTGATTTTTGGTTGAAGGAAGTCACCTTTTTGGGTCATGTTATGTCAGCAGCAGGTGTGGCAGTCAACCCTGGCAAGGTTCAGGATGTTTTAAACTAGAAGCCACCCAAATCAGTGTCTCAAATTAGAAGTTTTCTTGGCATGGCAGGGTATTATCGTCGATTCATTGAAGGTTTTTCCAAGATCGCAAGGCCTCTCACTCAGTTGCTCAAGAAAGAAAGCAAGTATGTATGGACTTCAGCTTGTGATCACAGTTTTCAAGAGTTAAAGAAGCGGTTAACCTCTGCCCCGGTGCTCATTTTGCCAGATACCCAAAAAGATTTTGAAGTCTTTTGTGATGCCTCAAGGTAGGGTCTTGGTTGTGTCTTGATGCAAGAAGGAAGAGTAGTAGCTTATGCTTCTCGGCAACTCAAACCTCATGACGCTAACTACCCTACTCATAACTTTGAATTGGCTGTCGTAGTGCATGCCTTAAAGATTTGGCGCCATTACCTCATTGGTAATCGCTGCGAGGTCTTTACAGACTATAAGAGCCTAAAATACATCTTTACTCAAGCAGACCTCAACCTTAGGCAAAGAAGGTGGTTGGAGCTCATCAAAGACTATGATCTTGGAATTCACTACCACCCAGGCAAGGCAAATGTGGTAGCTGATGCTTTGAGTCGAAAGAGTTATTGCAGCACTTTAATGGTCCAAGAAAGTCAACCCAGTTTGTGCGAAGAATTGAGATGCCTAAATCTGGAAATTGTCAACCAAGGTCATGCATATGCTTTGGAAGTTGAGTCCTCTGTCCAAAGGCAAATCCGAGAGAATCAAGCTACAGATAAAGACCTTCAAGAGATCAAAGACAACATAAAAAGAGAGAAAGCTCCTGGATTTTCAGAAGATGAAGAAGGGATTTTATGGTTTGGCCATAGACTTTGTGTGCCGGACTGTCAAGACATAAAGCAGTTGCTGCTCAAAGAAGCTCATGAATCTCATTATTCCATTCATCCTGGGAGCACCAAGATGTAGCAAGATCTTAAAGAGAAGTATTGGTGGGTCAACATGAAGTGAGAAATAGCTGAGTATGTGGCAAGGTGTGACGTGTGCGAAAGGGTTAAGGCTGAGCACCAAAGACCTGCTGGTTTGCTGTAGCCTTTGCCCATTCCCGAGTGGAAATAGGAGCAAGTGGGCATGGATTTCATCACTGGTTTGCCAAGGACCCAATCAGGCTATGACTCCATTTCGGTTATTGTGGATCGTTTGACCAAAGTGGCACATTTATCCCTATCAAGACCACCTATCAAAGTAGCAAATTGGCTGAGTTGTACCTAGCCCGAATAGTTTGTCTACATGGTGTACCCAAGAGTATAGTGTCTGATAGAGGTTCCCAATTCACCTCAAGATTTTGGGAAAGTCTCCATGAAGCTCTAGGGACAAGGCTTAATTTCAGCACAGTTTATCACCCTCAAACCGATGGACAAACCGAGAGGGTGAATCAAGTTCTTGAAGACATGCTCCGAGCCTGTGCTTTGGATTATGGGAAAAGTTGGGACAAAAACCTCCCCTATGCTGAGTTCTCCTACAATAATAGCTACCAAGCTAGTTTAAGAATGTCTCCCGTTGAAGCCTTGTATGGAAGGCAGTGTAGAACTCCCCTCCTTTGGGATCAAGTAGGTGAGCGCCAGTTATTTGGGCCCGAGGTAATCAAAGAGGCTGAGGAAAAAGTGAAGCTTGTAAGAGAGCGGTTGAGAATAGCTCAGTCCCGACAAAAGAGCTATGCGGACAATCGGAGACGAGAGTTATCCTTTGAAGTTGGTGACTTTGTGTACCTTAGGGTAACTCCAATTAGAGGAGTTAGAAGGTTTCGGGCTAAAGGAAAGCTAGCACCAAGATTTGTCGGACCGTACAAGGTATTGGCAAGACAAGGTGAAGTTGCTTATAAGCTTGAGCTGCCAAGCTCGTTGTCAGCGGTGCACGATGTCTTTCATGTATCTCAGTTAAGGAAATGCCTCCGAGTGCCAGAAGACCACACCCTCCTAGAGAGCATTGATCTCCAGGAAGACCTCACCTATGTGGAGCGGCCAATTAAAATTCTAGATGTCGCGGAGCATGTTACTAGAAGCAAGATCATCCGTACCTACAAGGAGCAGTGGAGCCACCACCCTGAAAGTGAAGCTACAAGGGAAAATGAAGAAGATCTCAAGGCTAACTATCCCTACCTCTTTGCTGGTCAAGCTTGAATCTTGGGTCGAGATTCTCTTAAGGGGGTAGGTTTGTAACACCCTGATTTTTGGAGTCTTTTTGAACTTTAGAAAATAAAAAGAACCATTTTGTTTTGATGAGAATTCAAAGCTTAACTTGAGAATTTTAGAATGGATTTTAATGGATTAATTTGAACTTCAACTAAAAATCGCATGAGGTTATTTGGGTTTGTGGAGTTTTGGTGGTCTCCTCTTTTCTGCATTGGCTTTGTTCTCCTCTGTGTTCATAGGACCTCATTGGAGATTCTTTGGACCTCCTCTGAGCTTGGATCTTTCTATATCTTTTAATCTAGATTTTCTTTGTTGGTTTGAATCTCTTTAAGGTTTAGACCTCCTTCTCTGTTTGAATTTACGTTGGGTTCTGACCTCTTTTCTTTTGGGTCACAACCACCCCGTGGTTCTCCGTTCGGGTTTGTGTTTCAAACCCTTTTATTTTCCGAAGAGTCAAGCTAGGCTTAGTTTGCCCTTGCGCTGGATCTCCTCCTACCCAGACCTCCTTTGTGGGTATAGGACCTCCTCTCTCTGGGTCTTTGACCAGCTCGAGTTTGTGTTTCAAATGTCCTTGAACGTTGAAACTCAAATTCGGGTGATCCCTGTGTCCTTCAGGACCTCCTCCTTGTCTATTTGGACCTCCTCGTGTCCATCAGGACCTCCCCGTAGGACCTCCTCCTTATTTATTTGGACCTCCCTCGCGTCCGTTCGAGCCTTCCGCTTGATCCAGACCTCTATCGCTTGAGTACCGTTTGATTTGCGTTGGACGGTTTGATCTTGGTGAGATGTTCGGATGGTTCGAACATCCCACTCCTTTAGGACCGTCCGATCCGTATTGGGTGGTCCCGATCTATTGGAGCATTCGCTCGGTCCGAACGACCCAATTGCCTTGACCCGTTTGATGGAAATCCAGTGGCTCCCACTTCTCCCGCTTCTTATCTCGCTATCGCTCACCTCCCCTTTGTTAGATCTTGACCGTTAAGACCTCCCCTCTGGAGATCTTAGCCGTCAGGACCTCCCTTGTTTAGATCATGACCGTTAAGACCTCCCCTCTGGAGATCTTAGCCGTCAAGACCTCCCCGGTTTAGATCTCGACCGTTAAGACCTCCCCTCTGGAGATCTTAGCTGTAAGGACCTCCCTTGTTTAGATCTGACAGTTAGGACCTCCCCCTTGGAGATCCTAATCGTCCAGACCTCCCCCATATTTAGATCTGACAGTTAGGACCTCCCCTTTGGGATCCTAACCGTCCAGACCTCCCCTTTGTTAGATCTGATCGTTAGGACCTCCCCTCTAGAGATCCTAACCGCCCAGACCTCCCCTTGATTTAATCCGACCGTCAGGACCTCCCCATTGTGGTGTCTGTTGGACCTCCTGTCCGCGGGACCTTCCCTTGAGCTTTGACTGGTCCCACTTGTCTGTCACACCTATTTTTCTTTATCCTTTGACTATGTCCTTTGCACAAGGGAGTCTCCCCACATTTAATGCCAGTTGTATCACACTAAATGCTACCACTTTTTGCAGCACTCGTGCCATACTTTTGTCACATCCCTTGCCTGCTTTCATTGTCCTTTTCACCAACTCATGAACACCTATACCCTGGGAAATCTCAATGGCTCTAGCTATATAAGCTTGGGCAGCCCTTCATCCTCATCTTTTTCCCCATTTTTATTCTCCAAAGCAACCGAGTAGCTCGTGGACCTCCTCCCTTGAGCTTCGGACCTCCTCCAAAGCTTTTGGACCTCCTCCCTTGTAACGTCCTGTTTATTCTAGAGTTCTTGCCAGCTTTCAAAAATCAAAAAGAACCATTTGGTTTAATTGCCTATTCAAGCTTAACTTGGTATTTTGGAAGTTGGAGAGTTTAACTTGACCTAATCAAACCTGAACTAAGTCCCTTGTTGGTGTTCTCTGTTGGTTGGAGCTTCTTGTTGTTCTTTGGTGTTCCTTGGTTTGTTTTCTTCCTGAGTTTCTCTGTGTGCTTCTTGGTTTAACCTTCCTCCAAACCTCCTTTGTTGGTTTGAATCTCTTTGAGATTAAAACCTCCCTCTCCGTTTAGACCTCCCCTTGTCTTGGACCTCCTGCTGAGGGACAAGCTCGGGTTTGTGTTTCAAAACCCCTTTGGGTTCTCAAAGCCAAGTTTGGCCTTGTTTCCTTCCTCTGACCTCCCTTGGGGTGGTTCAGCCGGTTGTGGTATTATCGCCATCCCTTTTACGGTCGCATTGCCTCGCTCAAGTGTGGCACTTAGCTTTGGTTTTACCTTCTCCGCTTTCAAGATTTCAACCGTTGGCCGCACATCGTTGTAGTAGTGTCGAACTATCGCTTTGTCAAAGTCCTCCTTGAGCCTTCTCGACCTCCCTGTGCCTATATGGATCTCCCTATGACTATGTGGAGCTCCTTTGACCTCCTCACACTGCGGTGCTACCGCTGCCTTGGCGGTATTCTCGCTTGTTCCTTCTAACTATCGCTTTTGGTAAGAACTCCTCTCGAGTCTTTTTGGCCTCCCTTGCCATTAGACCTCCTTAGAGTCCAAAGGACCCCCCTTGACTCCTTGAAGACCTCCTTGTACCCTTGCGGACCTACCACTTGTTTTTTGATCAATGCATCGCTAGGGTTTAACTTTCTCGCCTCAGACCGCTGATGTTTTGGACGGTCCGAACTTGAAGGTGCGTTAAGCTCGGTCCGAACGGCCCTTTGCTTGGCTCCATTCGATCCGGATCTAACGGCCCTAGTTTGTTTCAGCGATCTTTGTTTTCATGACCTCTCCTTTGCTTTGGTCATGACCTGTTGAGATCTCGCTTGAGAAATCTAACCTCAGACCCCTTTGTGACCTTGGGACCTCTCAGACTCCTTTGGACCTCTCCGTGTCCATAGGACTTCCCCAGGTCGGACCTACCGTTCGCTTGGCCGGACCTACCGCTCGAGCATGGCCTCAGTCACATAAAACCCCTTGATCAGATCTGACCATAGGACCTCCCTCTTGGAAATCTTACCGTCAAGACCTCCTTGCCCCTTTGATCTAACCGTAGGACCTCCCTCTTGGAGATCTTACCGTCGGGACCTCCCCCTTGCCCTTGATCTTAACCATTTAGGATCTCCTTTTGAGAATCTAAGCCGTTAAGATCTCTCCTTGATTTGTCGCAGCCATCGAGGCCCTTCCCGGCTTGCGGTTGTACCGCACCTTAAACCCGGAACTACCGTTATTCGGTAGCACCTCTTCTTGAGCGCGATATTACCACCGTCGGAGATATCGTGTCCCTCTTTCGAACTTCTTCGAGCCTCTGGACCTCCTGTCCAGGACCTCCTCCTTGAATCTCTAGACCTCCTAGTGCCTCTGGACCTCCTGTCCATAGGACCTCCCGTGGCCTTTTGTAAAGACAATTGTGTGGTGAGGACCGCCTTTGATGGGGTCATGCACTTCTTGGACCGGCCCCACCGGGTCACCTCACCCACCTTTTATCATTTTTGCCGCCTTGAAACTTTGGGCTCATTTAATGCATGTCGGATCACATTAAATGCAGTCACTTCTAGGGTGCATTGTTTATTTCTTTTTAGGACCTACCCTGTCCTAGCCCTGACCAGGCCACCTCCGATTATTGACACGTTTTGGCTGAGCCCTCTTTGTGCCTTTGCCAACCCTGGCTATAAATAGCCTGGGCAATCCCTCCCTTGTTACCTTTGGCTCATTTCTAACTCCTTTGCTTGGGCTCCTTAGTGCTCAAGTCCTCCTCTGGAGCTCTTCCAGCCGAGTGGTGCTCCCAGTCTATTGGTTTTTTTTGGTTGAAGTTTTGCCTAGGTTCTTTTGAGTCTTTTAAGTTCTTTTGCCTAGAGCAGTTTTGCTTATTTAGTTCTTTGCGGTCGTGTAGATCCCGAGCTTGAGGAGTTTTTGGACCCGGCAGTTTCAACCAAAGGACCCGCACTGCTTGACAAAGGCAAGTCACAGCCCTTGATCATGTTGAGCCTAGTCTTTGAAATATATATTTTTTACCTTACCATGCATGGCTACTTTTATATGAAAATGTTTGGGCAGTAGTTATTCTTCCTCACTTGATATTATGCCTCCTTTGGATTTGTTGCTGGACATGTTGACATACACCCCTTTGGAAACTCTAGGTTGGGTATTCTAGTTGGCATCTTTTGGTATTGCCAACATGGGACCGTAAAGTGTATGCTTAGTCTTGCTTTAGAACCGTGGGTTTCGAGAATTTTGCTTCATCAATTAATAATCTTGACTAATGATCTATGTAACCTGTGGTTGGTGCCACTATTAAGCAACTATGGCAGGATGCCGTATGTTGTGTTGATGGTGGTGTGAGACCACTTTGTTTAAAAACTGGTGTGCCAAGGCTGGGTGGTCTTTTGGCAGGGATAATCACCAAATTGGTTTGGCTTGGGCAAGATGGCAGGGAGTGAGAAGTGGGTGCTTTGCACATGGGAAGTGGAAGTCTTGCCTGAGCACAACTAAGGACTTAACTTTGTGTTTGTGGATCCGGGTAATCCGTGCAACCACAAGGTCATTTTATGGGGATGGCCTGGGCTGAATAACTAGCAATGAGATGGCTTGGTGCTGTTGTGGTTGAGCGAGTTTTATCGCAACGGCGCAAGAGGGGGCACGAATCTGGTGGCTTTGCAACCCATCCAAAAGCGAAACCTTAGCGGGCAGCTCCTAGCCAAATCAAAGCTTCGTAAAGGCCTTGTCGCGCTCTCTAGACTGCTCACCTTTGGAAGTAAGCAAGGGTCTTTCCAGAACCCATCCCGCTAGAGAGATCGTGGATTGTGGGTAAAGTTGTACACCTCTGCAGAGCATTAAATCTATTCGAATAGCCAAGTCCTTGGTTATGGACATCTCCCGGAGAAGTAGTGCAAGGGGTAGTTTTTGAGAAATTTGTGTTCCCTGGGCTCTCCTGCGAGAGGCCGTGGCCTTGCCTCGAAGAGACCTTGGCTGGCTTTAGAGGGGTCATGGCTAGCTTGAGGTGTGGACCAGGGGATGGGATCGAGCTCTAGGGTTGGTGCTCTAGAGGGGTCTTGGGAGAGGACCTGGCTGTGGGCGCAACCAGACCTCCCCCAAGTGGTTTGGATGTGAGTTGGTGCTCACTCCTCTCCTTTCAAATAAAAGTATGTATGTATTATTGTTTTAACTTGCTGCTTTTCAATCTATTATGTTATTGGCTGTCAAACTTCCCATTTGTGCAACTAACCATACAGCTCCTCCATTGGTAAGCCATTGCATGAATGTTAACTGCATAAGTGTTCCCCTGTGATTTGCTGAGTACATTCAAAGTACTCATGGCTCTAAGCCCTGTGTCAAAGCAGTGTATGAGGATGACCAAGTGCAAGGAAGCTCTGACCTCTTTGAAGAGGATTTCTTTGATGATCCCGCTGCTTAGGGCGTCCTCCACTCAACAGCCTGTGGGCTTGCCGGTGGCCATCCATGCGTTTTGGGTGTTTCCAGCTACCAAGGTTCTTTTGTCGCGGTTTGTAAGCCTAAGTGGCAAACCCTCTGTAAACAAGCTTGGACCATAAGGTCCTATTTAAATACTAAGTTTAATTTGCCTGCTTCATCTTTTGTCTTGACCGTGTGGTTATGGTTATACCGAAGTGATTCTGTGCAAGCTAGCACCTGTATCCTGGGACTAGCTCGGTGTGCACAGGGCCAAGACCTCCAGGAGGTCTGGTGATCTCCTGGGAGGTCCTGGCGGACCTCCTCTCGGACTTGTTGTGCGGTCCTTCCGGACCGCGGTACTACCGAACGTTCCAGGCGGTCTTTCCGGGCCTCCCTGAGCTTTGAGCAGTGCTTGCCCAGCTTAGCCAGCAGAACTACCGTTCCTTCATGCGGTAGTACTGGTTGCAGTAAGGTACCACCGCTGTCCTTGGCACGGCAGTACCGGCTACAACACTACCGTAGCTCTATACGCGGTAGTACCGGAAAAAAAAAGGTCCTTCTAGACTCCCCACGTACCGTTGGAAGAGGTCCTCACATCCCTTGAGCTTTGGACCTCCTCCAGCAAGCTCCTTGGACCTCCTCCAAACCGACCTAGCCTCTCTGTTGGTTTTATTTTGGAGTTTCATTGAAGTTTCTTTGGGTTTTATTTGAGCTTTGTATTGAGTTGTTGTGGTTTTACTAAGTTATTTCAATGCCGGTCTTTAAATTCATTATTATGCCTAATTTCCTTGGTATGACCACTATTGATCTTGAGCCGAACATGTTGTCACCCTAAGCAAAACCTGGTTTACGCAATAAGGTGGACCAGGACCTTTGAAAAACTAGAGCTTAGCCATGCTTAGAGAAAAGAATCTTGGTTTGGGAGGTTTTGGCCAAAAATGTCACTTGTATAATGATCCGGACCATAGCATTGGTGTGTCATGGGGGTTTTACAAATGACCATGGCATTGGTGTGCCATGGAGGTTTGAAAAGCAAAGGAATGGAAAATGGATTTGGACTTGGGCGACATTGGTTATTTGGTTGGTGCAAGTCTATGCCCGAGGGTCGTGTGATCCGATGCCCTAGGGTTGTGGTGGCCGCTCGGGTCAGTTAAGGACCGGTCTGCGAGTGTATTTTGCTATACCTTATCGTGCAACCACATGTCCTGTGTGGGCGGGACCTGGCCAACTAATTTGCAAAGTTATCACCGCGGTTGATCCGGCGGAATAGTGGGTGGTCTTTCATGGCCTATCTTTTATGACTATGTTGTACCCACCTGGCTCAAGAGGGGGCCCTAGGAAGGGTGAAACCTTAGAGTGGATGGACTGCGGTGGAATGATGCATTGTAAAGGCCTTGTCACAGACTTCTAGACCACTTACCTTCTAAGGTGGAGTGGTGGTACAGCCGGGTGCCAAACAAACTAGAGAAAACATGTCTTGTGGGTAAGGTTGCACACCTCTGCAGAGTGTAAAACTATTCGAATAGCCGTGTCCACGGTTATGGACATGCTAGCAAAGCTGCTCAAAGTTAAACCTCTGGTTTGTTTTCAAAATGGGTGGTTAAAAACTAGTTTTTTGGATTTCTATCCAAATGGGTTGGGCAGGGAGCCTTGTGACAGGAGGGTATCCTTCACCATCATATTGATGAAAATTATCCAACTGTAAAATGAGAATTTGCAAATGAATTTTGATTATTGTTATAAGCTTTGTAACTTAATACTTGTATTTGAAACAAACTTGGCTTTATGCAAACTAACCATATTATGCCTTTCTTTGAGATATCCATTATGCATGTTATTCTGTTAATTGACGGGTGTAACTTGCGAGCACGGTGGTTGTGCTCATTCTTGCTTAATTGATGAATCGAGCAGGAGAAGACTTCTTCGATGATGATGATGAGGACCAGATCAACTAGGCTGCGCCCTCCAGCCAATTACCTGTGGTGTATTGGGTGGATATGGTTTTGCTGGTTTTGCTTCCGCTGTGCATTTTGCCTTGTTGTCGTGGCTTGTAAGCAACTTTGTAATCAACTCCCTCATTGTTAATAAAGTCTCGTGTAGATGTATGTTATCACTTGTAATTACTGTGAGAACCAGTCATTGATCCTTGGGACTGGTTCGGATCACAAGAGGGTTAGGACTTCTCCAAGTCCCATGACCTCCTCAGGTTGGTCTCTGGACCTCCCCAGGGTCTAGTCGTGGCTCTTGGGGAGGTCCTGAGCCTCAAGACCTCCTCGGGTCAGTTCCCTAGACCTCCAAGAGGTCCTGCTGGCCTCCTGGGAGGCCTGGGAGAACTGCCCAAGGGGTCCTTGCGACCTCCTAGGAGCTCCTAGCGGACTCCCAAGGAGGTCTTGGAGGACCTCTCGGGTGAGGCCCCTGGCCGGGTCACCACAGCTTCCAAGAGCGAGGTGTGCTGCGGGCTACATCAACTGTACCATTCTCTCAGGGCTTCTGGCGCAAGAACAAAAGGGCTCGAGCCTATAGAATTTTCCAGAGGAGAGAGGATCCCTTTAGCTTTATAAAATGTTGAGGCAAGCAAAAGATAAGGGGGAAATAAGGTAAGGAGAGATACAGAGAAGCAGATAAGAATAGAAAGATGACCCGGATAAGGAAAGAACAAGTTATTTTCTTGTTGTAAAATAAGTTTTGAAATCTTCGCTTGCGTGGCACGCTGACGTGGCTGCCACGTGCGCGCCACATCATCGAATCGGCCCATGTGGCGACATGTCATCTGCACGGGTGTCACGCCCACATGGCATGCCACTGTGCCGCGGGCCCCTTTTGTCAGTGGCTCCTTTCCTTTTTTCCGAATAAAAATAATTCTAGTAATTTGGGAAAATCCTTTAATTCATCATTTCATGTGATTAAAACTTCCAAAGCCCATATCTTTTGAATCCGAACTCCGATTTCATCGATTCAAATTTCTAAATTCATATAAATTCAAGATCTAGCTAAATAAACTAAAATTATTTAATTTGGAGTTCATTTGAATTGTTATTTGAATTTTGTTTGAATTTGGCTTAATTTCGCGTATAGATTTCGACGACTTTGGAGAGGAAGATTTCGACGCCGTTTGAACCCAATCCATTGAGCAAGGCAAGTTACATTCTTGACCATATTGCACCTATTATTTTAAATTATTTAAATTCTGTTTTAAATTATTATTGCATGCGTATTTATATTCAAGTAATTTAAATACCTGTTTTAAGCTTTATAGTTATTCCTAACTCCTATGTATAGCCATTTACCGCTTCAGATAGACCATATGGAGAACCATTCAATGTGATATATATACTGGAGGTAGAAAGTGAAAATATTGGATTATAAGATAACATGATCGTTGGATATGAGATTAAAGAAATTGATTTGTTGTTGAGATTAAATTATAGAAATATATTTTTGGGCATCAGAATATTGGAGATGGAAGTATAGGATTACACAATTGATGGACATGAGATTGTAGATATACATTATGGATGGATACTGAATTATAGAATCATGTGATCATTGGGTATTAGATTATATGAATACATGATGCTTAGATATTGATTATACAATTGTGCAATTGTTGATTGTTGGATTATAGGGTAGAATAATTGTTGGAGATTGAATCATAGGAATGCATTATTAACGGATGAAGAAATAAGTGAACGATGGATATTGAATTGTAGAGATAGTTAATTATTGATATTGGACTTTTAAGATTGAATTATAGAAGTAGTCATTGTAGAATATTGATTTGCTTGGATGTTGGATTATAGGATTAAATCTTGGTGGGATTATAGAAATAAAACTTGATTAGATTCTATGAGTAGATAATTGTTGATAATGGATTATCGAAGAATAGATTATAGAAATAGATTGTTATTGGATATCGGATTATCCGATAATTTGATTATAGGAGTACATAGTCATTGGATTGATGTTGAATTAGTAGAAGTAGTTTATTTAGAAATAATGGATTGATGGATATCGAATTATAGAATTAGAGTATAGTTAGATGTTGGATCAATTGAAGTTGGATTATAGAAATAGACGTATATGGTGTAAATTGGACTAATTGATATTGGAGTATAGGATTTTACAATTGCTGGAGATTGGATGATCACAGTACGGATGGTTCACTTACTGGTCTCGTACCTAACAATACCTTGACATTGAACCCCTCACCCCTTGTCACCCTAGATAAAACCTAGTTGATACAATAGTATGAACTAGGATCATTTGAAAATGTTGCATAGACATGCTTAGACCAAAAATATTGATTTGGGGAGTTTCAGCCAAAAATCAAATATTGTTTAAATTGTATCCATGGCATTGGTGTGTTATGGAAGTTTATAAATGACTTTGAAAAATGAAATAAAGTGATTGTTTGTACTTGGGTGAAATGGTTGCTTGGATGGTGCATGTTTATGCACGGGCTCAATCTGGTTAGGGTCGAGGCCCATGGGTTTTGTGGAAAGTCGCCCAAGTCAGTTAAGGACCGCCTCTGGCGTTCCTTTGCTAAGCCATCTTAGACTACCACATGTCCTGTATGGGCGGGACTCAGCTAATTAATCTGCAATGTTCCACCGTGGTTTTTCCTTCCGATGTGTGGGCGTCTTTCACGACCTACTTTTATATATTCCCACTGGCGCAAGAGGGGCTCTCTGAACCCGGCGGATGGTCACCCAAAGGGGATGCTAAACCTTAGCGAGGGGAATCGGTGGGATGGCGATTGTAAAGGCCTTGGCACGTGCTCTAGACTGCTTTACCTAAGGTAGTGAGCAGTGGCATAGATATATGTCGGACAAACTAGAGAATTCATGTCATGTGGGTAAAGTTGTACAACCTCTGCAGAGTGTAAAACTATTCGAATAGCCGCGTCCGCGGTCATGGACATGCTAGTAAAGCCACTCAAAGTTATACTTTGGATTTGATTTCAAAAAGACTTTATCAACTGATTTATTCTAAAATGGGAATTGGGCGGGAAGCCATGTGATAGGAGGGTATCCTTCACCATTCATGTGTGAATGTTATCTGACTATAAAATTGATTTAGAAAATGAATTTTAGTTATGGAATAACTGCTTTGGAAATTAATACAAGTATTTAAAGAAAATGCTGCTCTATGCAAATTCAACCAATAAGCCTTCCTTTGAAATATCCTTTATGCATGCATTAAATCTGTTACTTGACGGGTGTAACTTGTGAGCACGGTAGTAGTGCTCATCCTTACTTATTGCAAATAAATTTCAGAGGAGAAGGACTTTGCCACCGGTGTGGATCTCGACGACTAGGCCGCTACCCCAGTCGATTGCCTGTGGCAGATCAGCTGGACTCCACTACTTCTTCGTCTTCTGCTGTGTTATTTATTGTTGGCTTGTAAGCTTCTTTTGTAATTAACTCTGTTGATTATTATTAATATATTTGTGCGATTTATGGATGTTACCATATCTGTTTACTGTGTGAACTAGCTACTGATCATGGGACTAGTTCAGAAATGCATAGAGGATTTGGGGTGTTAATCCCGGGTCCGACATAGGTGGAACTATAGTCTTGCCTTTCTCGGTTTGAATTGAAGCGGCTTGATAACCTTCACAGTGTTGCAAGACTACAAGGGCCAAAGATGTCTTCACACAATCCTTACCTCCATGACTTGAACTATGAGTTGCTGCTTGAGGTGGTGTCTCCGGTCCTTCAGATCTGTCGCTCGGTACTGGGGTTGCTTGAGGTGCCACATTTGTTTGCATGGGGCATTTCTTGACAAAGTGCCCTTCCTTATCACAACAGTAGTAGACTTGATACTGGGTTTCTTTTCTCCTGGAGCACTTGAGGAAATGATGTCCGACACTGTTGCAGCTAGCACAATGAATGTCTCGTGCTAGCTTTCCTTTTTGGGGGCACCCAGAGGCGAGGTGTCCCAGTCCACCGCAGTGGTAACAGAAAGCATACTTCCAAGGGTGACTGCCTCCGGGATGGAGGTGGCTTATAACTTTACTATGAGAGACTTCTGGCAGCTTAGCCTTGGGCAATACATCACAGAGGTGTTCTTGGTCTTTGCAGGCGGAGCCGAGGCAAGATTAGGGCATCCATCTGTTGCATCAGCCGTTGCATCAGTTGAGTTTGGGTGACTAAGAATTGATTTAAATTCTAAAGGGTTTCTGCTGCCAAACTTTGGCCTTCTTCTGAACTGGCACTTTTGGGAACCTCGCAACTGGCTTTACTTCCATCTTTAGAGTGATGAGATTTCACCATCTGCTAGGTGCTCCAGAAGGTTAGGCAAAGAGACCAAGGGTAGGTAAGAGTCAAAAGACCAAGAGGGGATAGAGCAGACAACAACCCAGCGAAGAACCAGCTCAAAAACTTGCTCAAAAGAACTCAACAACTTATAGCGTTCTACTGATCGGCACCCCCCAATCCGGCAAAGCGACTCAATACACAGAATGAGTTTGGACATCTGAAGCTATGGGGTTGGGCTGACAAAACGAACTTCAATCCTCGATCCTCAGAAGTCTTGCATGTTGTCCTCGAGGAGCAGAGGCGACAATGCTTCTCTTCTTTCAACCGGCTCTCTTCAGGAACCACTTGGTTCAACCAAGCGTTGGGTGCTAGTTGGGAGCTAAGAATCAACTTCCCATTCATGCAAGGCCCACAACTTAGTATTATTGAGATCCACCAATCCATATATCTTGGAATCACCCAATTAAAAGAACCTAATCATTTAATCAGGATCACAACCAATTGGAAAGAGCACAGTCCACAATCCTTCATTACAGAGTCCCCCAAAAGACTTCTAACATACCATCAGTTCACATACCTTAAAGTTATCCAATTATAAATCCATCCATCCAATCATCCTCCCAAAGTATTGGTAAATCAACACAATTCACCATTCCTTCCTGGGCAAAAGCTTAGGTAATTCAATCGATCCACCACTTTAATTGCATGCTTCTTCTCTGCCCGAATCCAGAGGGTTTTCATAACAAAAGTCACCTCTCTCAATCCGATAACTCCAAGATCACTATATCCAAATTTTGGAACAAGGGTTCTTCCAAAAGACTCCTCACAAACCACAAGTTCATATTTGATCCACCAAATTATTCTATCATCATTTATTCGGCAGATACATTGATCAATTACAATCCCAGAAAGGCACACCTTGATCACACATTCAACATCCAATAATCATATAATACCATAATTTGATTAAGATCCCTTTCAAATTCAACTCTCTAATCCAATTGTAACCAGCTAAATCCAATATAACCCATATTTTTAATTCAAGGCTTCCTATCAGCCTCACAGTCGGTTTCAGATTCTAGAGTATTCAATTAACCCTAATAGTCGAATCAAT
Source organism: Phyllostachys edulis (assembly GCA_036346405.1). Taxonomy (NCBI): domain Eukaryota; kingdom Viridiplantae; phylum Streptophyta; class Magnoliopsida; order Poales; family Poaceae; genus Phyllostachys; species Phyllostachys edulis. The sequence goes on along the minus strand of CM070547.1, from coordinate 41,128,401 downwards.
ATTTCAAATTCCTATCTCCTTCATATTTCCTCAAAACTTTCCTTCATAGGTCACTTCTACAAGCACAATCTGTACAATCCACCACTTTGATCCTTTTTAATCTATTCACAATCATAACATAACCACCTACATTCTCCAGCATTTACAATATTTCATATAACCATCAGCATTCCTCCAAATCTTAACTTCTCAAAATCAACCTCACGATCTTTAATCCACAAAATCAGCCTTAAAATCTTCAATGCATAAAATCAGCCCCCAATAATCCTCCTTCAAAGCTACCTAGCTTGGCATCCATATGCACTAGTTAAATCATAAGGGCAGCTTCCAAGAGCGAGGTGTGCTGCAGGCGCATCAACTGTACCATTCTCTCAGGGCTTCTGGCGCAAGAACAAAAGGGCTCGGGCCAATAGAATTTTCTAGAGGAGAGAGGATCCCTTCAGCTTTATAAAATGTTGAGGCAAGCAAAAGATAAGGGGGAAATAAGTTAATGAGAGATAGAGAGAAGGGGATAAGAATAGAAAGATAACCCGGATAAGGAAAGAACAAGTTTTTTTTGTAAAATAAGTTTTGAAATCTTCGCTAACGACCATTCTACTAGGTTACGACCTGCAGTCGAGAAGCTCTAATACCACTTTTGCAACGCCCCGGTCAGAGGCCACCTGAGAGGTCCTCTAGGATCTCCTCGGAAGTCCATCAGGACCTCCCAGGAGATCCGGTAGGACCACCTAGGGGCATCTCTACGACCGCCCAGGAGATCCAGCAGCATCTCCTAGAGGTCTGGAGACCTGACCGAGAGGGAGCGTGAGGCACAGGGAGATCACCACAGCCACGAGCCAACTCAGGAGAGGTCGAAGGACCAATCCTGAGGAGGTCATGAGACCTGAGGTGGTCCAAGTCCTCCCACAACCAGTCCCGAGGGAGGTCGTGGAGGGCTGGGATCACCCCAAAGACCTCCAATGACTAGACCCGAGGGTGGTCGTGGTGGTCAGGGATCACCCCCATGCTCCTCTATGTGAACCGAGCTAGTCCCAAGGATCAACAGCTAGCTCTTCACAGCATACAACAGTGGTAACATACACTTCAATGAGAGCTTTATTAATATCAACAAAGTTGTTTACAAAGGGAGGCATACAAGCCAACAAACCAGAACACAGTGGAAGATAAACATAAAAGCCATCCGATACACCATAGGCAATCGGCTGGAGGGCGCATCCTAGTCGTCCAGGACCTCTAGGTCCATGGCAAGATCTCCTCAAGCTTCCTACCCTACTCAAAAGATTAATTTCAAGCAAGAGTGAGCACAACAACCGTGCTCGCAAGTTACACCTGTCAAATAACAGAATGTCATGCATAATGGATATATCAAAGGCAGGTTGATATGATTAGTTTGCATAAAGCCAAGTTTATTTCAATTACAAGTACTAAGTTCAAGGCAATACAATAAGTAAAGTTCATTTTGCAAATCTCAGTTTTCAGTTGGATAACATTTATCACAAGTGGTGAAGGATACCCTCCTATCTCAAGGCTTCCTGCCCAACCCATTGGATAGAAATCCAAAAACCATTTTCTCAAGTCTTTTGAAAACAAAACCAACATCTAACTTTGAGCAGTTTTGCTAGTATGTCCATAACCGCAGACACGGCTATTTGAATAGTTTTACACTCTCCAGAGGTGTGCAACTTTACCCACAAGACACGTTTTCTCTAGTTTGTTTGGCACCCGGCTGTACCACCACTCACTGCCGAAGGTAAGTGGTCTAGAGCACGTGACAAGGCCTTTATAATGCATCTTTCCACCGCAGTCCATCCACTCTAAGGTTTCGCCCTTCCCCAGGGCCCCCTCTTGAGCCAGGTGGGTACAACATAGTCATAAAAGACAGGCCACGAAAGACCACCCACTATTTCGCCGGATCAACCGCAGTGATAACTTCGCAAATTAGTTGGCCAGGTCCACTCCCCATGCTGGGACATGTGGTTGCACGGTAAGGCATAGCCCATTATAGGCTTAGCAAGATACAACTCAAAGACCAGTCCTTAACTGAGCCGGGCGGCCACCACAAACCCTAGGGCATCGGATAACACAACCCCCGTGCATAGACTTGCACCAACCAAACAACCAATGCTGCCCAAGTCTGAATCTATTTTTCCATTTCTTTGCTTTTCAAACCTCCATGACACACCAATGCCATGGTCATTTGTAAAACCTCCATGACACACTAATGCCATGGTTCAAATCATTTAGACATATGATATTTTTGGCCAAAACTTTCCAAATTAAGATTCTTTTCTCTAAGCATGACTAAGCTTTACTTTTTAAAAGGGGTCCTGGTCCACATTATTGTGTAAAACCAGGTTTTGACTAGGGTGACAACATGTTCGGTTCAAGATCAACAGAGGTCATACAAAGGAATTAGGCATAATGATGAATTTAAAGACATGTAATTAAATAACTTAGTAAAGTAAGCATGCATTAACATTTAAAATGGAACATATATAGGGTGAAATAATGGGTGTAATATGATCAAGAGTGTAACTTGCCTCCTGCTTGAAAGCTTTACAAGTCTTCCCCCTCACAAAGCTCAAGCTCTCCAGCGACGTCGAGGTCTACACGTTAAAACAGCGCAAATCAAACCAAAGCCAAGTAAAAACCAATATAACCCAAAGAAACATAAAACTAGAGCCAACAGGGAGGTTTGATGGTCAGGAGAAGATCCAAAGAGCTGACTACAGGAGGTTCAATGGCTTGGGAGAGGATCCCGAGAGCTGGCTAAATGAGGCTCAAGGGTTAGAGGGAGGTCTAGAGAGCAAACTCAGTGAGCCAAGAGCTAAGATGAAGAAAAGGGCAAGGGAAGAGAGCTGGCCTAAGCTTATATTGCCAGAGCTGCTGGGAGGTCCAAAGGCACATGAGGTCTAGAGCAGGTGTGGGAAGAGATAAGAGCAGGTAAAAGATGAGACAAGGGATGGCTTGGGGTTGCAAAAAGGTGGTAGCATTTAATGCGACATAACAGGCATTAAATGCTTGCAGACTTCCAAGTGCCAAGGACATAGTCAAAGGATAAAGAAAAGTGAGCGTGACTGACAAATGGGGCCAGTCAAAGCCCGAAGGAGAGGTCCTACGGAGACCTTGAGGAGGTCCTATAGAGGTCAAGGGAGGTCCTTGCAAAAAGATTGAGGGGGAGGTCTAGAGGGCTAAGAGGTTTAAGGGACGAGGAGGTCCTGACGGTCAGATCTACAAAGGGGAGGTCCTGACGGTCAGATCCATAGAGGGGATGTAACGACCAAACCCTAGGGCACCCGAGAGGTCCTCCAAGAGCTCCTGGAAAGTCCATCAGGACCTCCCAGGAGGTCCAAAAAGGACCTCTCGGACAGTCTACCAAGACCTCCTAGGAGGTCCAAAGAGACCACCGAAGTCCAGGAGGATGCACCAGGAGGTCGTGGAGCCGGGAGCACCTCAAAAGATCCCCACGGCCGCATCAGGGAAGGTGTGGAGGTTTGTGGTCATCCCAAGACCACCCACGACCCACCAGAGGAGGTCGTGGAGGGCCGAGACCACCACGAACCACACACACGCCCAACCCCGAGGGTGGTCTCTGAGGACTGAAGCTTACTCGTGGTTCCTGTGCATACCGAGCTAGTCCCAAGGATCATGGCTAGCTCTTCACAAAGAACAATAGTGATAGCATTGCAACAACACCACTTTATTAATATCAAGGAAGTTGTTTACAAGAGAGCTTACAATTCAAAATTAAAATACAAAGAGAAGGATAAACATATAGGCCACCCGATACACCACAGTAATCGGCCGAGGGCGAATCCTAGCCGCTCCAGACCACTAGATCCACAAAAAGGTTATCCCAAAGCTTCCAATTCCTGCTAAAGACAGCAGCAAGCAAGAGTGAGCACAACAAGCTGTGCTCGTAAGTTACACCTTAGATAACAAAATGACATGCATAATGGATATCACAAAGAAAGGCTTAATATGGTTGATTTGCATAAAGCCATGTTTCTTTCAAATACATGTATTAGGTTCTAAGGCAGTAATACAATAGTTAAAATTCAATTTATCAAATCAGTTTTTCAGTTGGATAACATTCATCATAAGATGGTGAAGGATACCCTCCTGTCACAAGGCTCCCCGCCCACAACCCATGGGATAGCAATCCCAAAACAGTTTATTAAACACTTTTGGAATCCCAAAACCAATATCTAACTCTGAGTGGCCGCTGCCAGCACGTCCATGACCGTGGACACGGCTATTCGAATAGATTTAACTTTGCAAAGGTTGTACACTTTACCCACATGACATGATTCCTCTAGTTTGTTTGGCCTGCGCGAGTGCCACCTCTCACTGCCAAAGGTAAGAGGTCTAGAGTTCATGACAAAGCCTTTAAAATGCATTGTCCTACCACAGCCTCTCCTTGCTAAGGTTTCGCCTCCTTTGGATTCAGCTCCACAGGATCTGGGCCCCCTCTTGCACCAGTGGGAACATAGGTCATAAAAGACCATTTTGGCCATAGAAGACCTCCCACTCCTCCAATTGGATCAACTGCGGTGGAAGTTCTGCAATTTACTTAGCTAAGTCTCACACCCCATACTGGAGACATGTGATTGCACGATTTTGGCATAGCCCATTATAGGCCTAGCATTGGCGGCTCAAAGACCGGTCCTCAACTGACTTGGGCGACAATCACATACCCCTGGACCTCCACCTTTTCCAGGCTAGAGTCCGTGCACAAACCTTGCACCAGCCAAGCCAACCATTTCGCCCAAGTCCAAATCCATTTTCCTTTTTCCTTTTCTTTGCTTCCCCAGCAATATTTCCATACGTCCATGACACCCCAATATCATGGCCAAAACATTTAAATCAGTAGTTGGTCATGATGGTAAAGATTTTCCCAAATCAAGTACTTTTGGTCTAAGCAAGTCTAAGCATTTGGTTTTACAATTGTTCATGGTTCACACTATTGTATCAATCAGATTTTGCCTAATGGTGACAATAAGTTGGGTACAACATCAAAGTCGGCCATATGAAAGAGATAGGCATAACTATGGATTTGAAGACAGGTATTGAAATAACTTGGTAGAAATAAGCATGCATTATACTTTGAAATTGAACATAAATAGATTGAAATATTGGGTGCAATATGATCAAGAGTGTAACTTGCCTCTTGCTTGATAGCTTAAGAATCTATTCTCTCCCACAGCTCTAGCTCTCTGGAAACGTCAAGATCTACACGAGAATGAAGCAAAGCAAATAAAGATCCAAAAGAATTCCAACCGAACTGGGCAAGAAGTAAAGAGCAGAGGAAGAAACTAAAAGAAAAACCAGAGAGGATCCTTGGGAGGAGGTCTGATTGGTGAAGGGCTCGGGCTCCAGGGGGGTCCGAACCAGAGGGGCTTGGAGAGCTCCTCAAAACAGAGAGCTGAGAGCAGAGGCCGAAATGAAGAACAGGGAGGCAGTGGGTGTTCCTGGTGCTCTATTTAAAGGAGAGGGAATAGAAGCACCATAAACAGAGGATGTCCAAATTCAGTGTATTGGTACAAAGGCACACTGTGTGCCCCAGGTACAAAAGAGGATAAAGAAAGCAAGTGATGTGAAAAAAAGTAGAAAAGAGGACAAGGGTAGATGGCAGCATTTAATGTGACTCATCCCACATCAAATGCACTTAAGAGCCAAGGGAAACCGGTCAAAAGAGTGAACAGCTTGGTCAAAAGGGACGGTCCAAGGAGGAGGTCCTAAGAAGGAGGTTCTGAAGAAGGTCCTAAAGGCCACAAGGAGGTCTAAGGACATGAGGTGCAAAAGACAGTAGAGGTCTAAACCACAAAGGTTTAAACACAAAAGGGAGGTCCAGACCATAAGGGTCTGAACACCATAGGGAAGTTGGAACTTAAAGGAGGTCCAAAACTCAACAGGGAGGTCCGGACATGGGGAGGTCCTGACTGTTGAGATCTCTGCAAGGGAGGTCTAGACGGTTGGGATCCAGACAAAGGGGAGGTCCTAGAGAACACGAAGAGGTCCTGAAGGACATGGGAAGATCCAACTAAACAAGGAGGAGGTCCCAAAGGACACACAAGGGGGAGGTCTCATGGACAGGAGGTCTGAAAGACACCCACGAGATGGTCCTAAGGACAGGACCCACAAAGGCTGATCCTGACGGTCAAGAAAATAAGCAAAGGAGATCTGAGCGGCTCGGAGATGATCAAGGGAGGTCTGAGCGTTTAGATCATCTTAGAAAGAGGTCCAGGTGGCTCGGATATGATCAAAGAACACCTTAACGGTCTAGACTCGCTAGGAGGAGGTCCAGGCGATTAGGATGTGGTCAAAGGACAGGAGGTCCAACAGACACAACCAGGAGGAGGTCCTCTGGACAGGAAGTCCAACGACCTACTCACGGGAGGTCCGAAGGTCAAGCTCAAATCGAAAGGTGGAGATCTGATGGCTAGGACCTCACAGGGGAGATCCTAACGGTCACGATCGGCAAAGAGAGGAGGTCCGCGTAAACAAGGATACGCGGGAGGAGCTGGTGCCATCCGATCTTGATCGAACGGAGGGAGGCGACTGGGACGTCTGGACCATCCGAACGTACCCTCAAGATCGGACCGTTCAGCACAAATCGAACGATCCTAAGCTAGGAAAGTCAAACCCGAGCGGCACAGCCACAGGGGCAAGCAGTAGGTCCAAATGCTAGGGAGGTCGGACCCTTAGATCTAACGAGGATGAGGTCAGAGCCGTTAGATCTAACAAAGATGGGGTCCGAACCGAACGGAAGGCTTGGACGGACACGAGGGAGGTCCAAACGGACAAGAAGGAGGTCTTGTTCGGCTAGGATCTCCAAAGGACTAAGAGGTCCTGCAGACCGGGAGGTCTAATGGATAAGAAGGTCCTGATAAATGAGAAGGAGGTCCTAGAAAACGGTAATACCGAGAGTTGGGGCGGTAATACCGGATTGCACTAGGAGGACTTTTCCAAAGAGAAGGTTACAAGGATCAGGGTGAGAAGGAGTCCAAGTGATCACCGAGAGGTTCACAAGAGCATAGAAGGAACTCAAATGAACGTGAGGCTTAGGTCTGGAAAGAACCAGAGAAGGAGGTCTGGACACTAGGTGAGACCAAAGGGGATCCGATTGAACACTGGGAGTTTCATTTAAGCACAGGGGTGGTTCAATCGAATGCAAAGGAGATCTAATTGGACACGAGTGGGTTCAAGTGAATTACTGGGCGTTCCAGTGAGCATGAGGGAAACTCAAGCAAAAGACTTGAGGGGAGGTCTAGCATGAGAGTATACCCAAACAAAGAATGAGGTCTATGATCACACAGGGGTACAGACATCCAACAAATCAAGACAAAGAAGAGATCCGCACCATAGGTGAGGTCCAAATGGTAAGGAGGTTTGGGCATACAAAAGGGTCTAATCATCCGGGAAGTCTAGACTTAGAAAAAGTCTGAACACAGGAAGGAGGTCTGAACCAAGGAGATTCAAACCAACAAAGAGATCCAAAGCGGCCCAAACCAAAGGGAAGGTCTGGACACAGAGAGGATCTGATCTGAAGAGAGTACCCAAATAAAAAGGAAAGTGGTTTAAAGACACAAGGATGATCTAAACCTCAGAGGAGGTCTAGCCACAAAGGAAGCCTAAACCTCAAGGGAGGTCTAAACTACAAAAGAGAGATTAAGAAAGAGGTCCCGACCCAAAGGTGGTCTGGACCAAAGAGGTAGACTAGACAAAAGGTCTCAATAGAGAGAGATTTCCAGGGGAGAGGAAAGACCCGAAAAGACAAGGCGGAGATAACAACCACAGAGGTCAAACAAGAGGGACGATCTAGACATATAAGAATGTCCAAATATAGGATAGAGGAAAGGAAACCCCTATCAAGAAAAGGAAAGATAGCTCCAAAGAGCTAGAGCAACACCAAAAGAATCGAGCTTTGGATTAGTTGAAGTTTAGTTTAGTCATTTTAAACACTTCAAATCCTGAAATTATCAGGTTAAGCTTTGGATTCTCATCAAAACCAAAGGGTTCTTTTTATTTTGAAATTTTTTCAAAAAGGCTCTGAAAATCAGGGTGTTACAGGGGAGGTCCTGACGGTCAGATCCATAGAGGGGAGGTCCTGACGGTCAGATCTAGAAAGGGGATGTCCTGACGGCTAAGATCTCCAAAGGGGGGGGGGTCTTAACAGCCAAAATCTAATCAAGGGAGGTCTTGACGGCTAAGATCTCCAAAGGGGAGGTCTTAACAGCCAAGATCTAATCAAGGGAGGTCCTGACGGCTAAGATCTCCAAATGGGAGGTCTTAACGGTTAAGATCTAATCAAGAGAGGTCTTGACGGCTAAGATCTCCAAAGGGGAGGTCTTAACGGCCAAAATCTAATCAAGGGAAGTCCTAACGGCTAAGATCTCCAAAGTGGAGGTCTTAACGGCCAAGATCTAATCAAGGGAGGTCCTGACGGCTAAGATCTCCAAAGGGGAGGTCTTAACGGCCAAGATCTAATCAAGGGGGGTGCTGACGGCTAAGATCTCCGAAGGGAGGTCCTAACGGTCAGATCAACAAGCAGAGGAGGTCTAGACCCTTAGATCCAAACAAAGGGAGGTCTAAACCATCAGATCTAGACGAAGGGAGGTCCGGACGAAGGGGGTTTATAAGGGAGAGTGATCCAACGGAGGAGATCCACAAAAAGTGGTCCAAAGGAGGTCTTGACGATCACGATAAACTCAAAGGTGATCCCAATGGTCAAGAGAAGATCAAGAAGATCTCGAAGATCAAGACCAACACAGGGGAGGTCTCAATGGTCAAGATAAAAGTCAAAGGGAGGTCTTAGCGGTCAGGATGAACTCAGGGAGGTCCTAACTGCCAAGATGAAGGACCGAGGAGGTCCTTAGGGACCTGAGGTGGTCCAAAAGAACACAGGAAGGGGCAGAGGGATACAGGGAGATTCAAATGAACACAAGAGAGGTTCAAATGAATACAAAAGGGATTCCAATGAATACAGGGAGGTCCAAAGGAACACACAGAAAGTTTAGGTGAACACAGGAGGTCTATATGAACAAGAGCGAAGTTCAAGTGGACACAGGGAGGTCCAGATGAACTAAAGGAAGGTTCTAAATACATGGGTAGTCTAGACACAAAAGAAATCCAGACACACAAGAGAGTTCCAGGCTTAGAGAGATCTGGGCTCCAAGAGATGGCCAAACAAGATGGAGGTCTGGGCATAAAAAAATGCTCAAACAAGAGAGATGTCCAGAAGGGGGAATTCAACCCAAAATTTAGATTTCGGAGATCATGGATATTTGAAACACAAACCTGAGCTTAGGACATCTCAGGGGTAATTGTGACCCGAAGGAGAGGTCAAAACCGAAGAGAAACTAGAAAGGAGGTCTAGACCTAAGGAGGTCTAACCCAAAGAGATTCAAGCCAACAAAGATGTGGTCTGAAATAAAGGAATCTGAACAAAATGCGAGGGGAGGTCCGGCGAGGTCAAACAAGAGGGAGGTCTAGAAAGAAAGGGCTGAGCCAAGGAAAGAGTGGAACAAGCGGAGGCAAGGGAAATCAACACAAGAGCTCTAACAGCTCCAAAGAACCAAACTTTAGGGTTAGTTGAAATTCGGTTTAGTCATTTTAAACACCCATATTCTGAAAATCTCAATTTAAGCTTTGAATTCTCATCAAAACAAAATTGTTCTTTTTATTTTGAAAATTTTCAAAAAGGCTCAGAAACCAAGGTGTTACATAATTTATCGAAAGTGTTCGACTCCGATTCTAAGAAAAAAATATGGAATATGATACGAGATGAGTGATATTCGTTCCTATCCACTCTGGTTGCATCCTGATGTGATATGTGATGTCCATCCCCTTCCTTGCCCTAGAGCAAATTGTTTTTTTTCTTCAAATTTTCGGCTCACCGATAGCTAGTTCATACCAAATTATTATGAAAATCTAAAAATTCTCCCCCAAATTTATACCATTAAGTATTAAATACTAGGTTGATTGAACAGACCCATGTTTTAATCAAGTCAATTAAATAAATTCAAGCATTCAAACGTTCTGTACTCATTTCCCCGTTCCAAAACCCAGATTTATGCGAGAAGAAGAAAACAAATCGAAAATTCCGATCCCCGCCTCCTCCGAAACTCCAAACGCCTCCTGGACCTCGATCCCATCGAATCCAACCAACGCGACGAGGCCAGCACCAGCAGCGATGATCCAGCTGCTGTTCGTGGTGCTCGTGGCGGAGGCGGCCGTGGCGGCGGCGCTGCTCTTCAAGACGCCGCTGCGGAAGCTCGCCGTGCTGGGCCTAGACCGCCTCAAGCGTGGCCGCCGCGCGCCCGTCGCCATCAAGACCGTCGCTGGCGTCGTCCTCGCCCTGCTCGCCTCCACTCTCTACAGCATGGCCGAGATCAGCGGCCGCGCCGGGGACCTCGAGTCCGGCGGCGGAGGCGCCCTCTCGCCCACCGATCAGGTCCTCTTCTCGCGCCACCTCCTCGAGGCGTCCCTCATGGGTAGGTCCTGGTAACGCACATCACCGCACATGATTGGAATTACTCCCTCTAGTCACAAAGAACGGCGTTTTGCGTTACGCTCAATCAAACTTTATAAACTTTGGTATCGATTTTTTTTTTCAACATTTAGATTTTATAAACTTTCGGAAGAATATAATTTTGTTAGGTTTTATAAATCTATTACAATATAAATTAGTGGTGAAAGTTGTGTTTTGCGGACCGTGTCAATGGTCCAAAACGACAATCTTTTGTGACTGGAGGGAGGTGTTGCTTGTCCTGTTGTATTAAACGGTAGAAAGATTTGGTGATGTACAAATCTATCTCGCCAGATCTTTGTTCTGATCGTGACTTGCTTGAAATAACTGAAAATGCCAGATAGAAGATATCATGGGTAAGACTCTAGAAAATTGTAGCTGGTCTGGGAGCTCATTCCCTTCGTCCTTCCAAAGGGATGAATGGGAGCTCATTCCCTTCGTCCTTCCAAAGGGATGAAAGCATAAAAATAATGTAAAGACTTAAAGAGCATCCTTTTATATTCACAAGTGAACAAATGGAAATTCTTATGGTCCAATTAGGCAGTTTTCTCTTGTTGCAAGGAAACCTCAAAAGTTCAAGCAAGAGGTTCAAATTGGTTAGCCGTAGCAAACTCATTCCTGTCATTTTTTATGAGTCTACTATCCCTCACTTTAGACTTGGCTCCTATATACATGTGTACAACTCAATTTCGCCATCTGAGCTATTTCCATTTTGGCATTGTGATTATTTATCTATCTAAAAATGTACTTTGCAACCCAATGTGAAGATAATATAATAGTGTTGGTTATTTAGACACATGGCTCTATTAGTCTATTCACTCTATTGCATCTATTGCATGCTTTCATCCTTGTTGTAATTTGGTGATATGTATTCTAAGTGTGGTCTAATTCATTGCAATCCTTTATCTTTGGAATTTGAAAGGGTGACTTCAAAGGCCAAATGTTGCTATTGGCTGATGTCTATAGCTTCTATGTTGAATCTGGTAGTACTTATGGTTTGAAGGTATACCAATTGTGATGTTCTTTTGTAACTAAAAAGTGTGCTGCCAATGCTATGTAGAACTGAGGTTTTTCTTTTTACTACAAACTAATAAGTTGTTTTGTTTCAAATATGAAGAAAAAAAATCTTACTTCGATACAAGAAGAATTGGCAGTTTGACACAGGGGGGTGGGGGAGGCTTTCCCCCCTTTTTCTTATAGGCTGTGTCATAGTCTATCAACGCAGGCAACCAAGTACTTCACCGTCGAGCGAGTTGTCAAGTAGAATAGTTTCCTTTTACTATTAAGTTTCCTTTCGGTTTGAGTTTGTTTGAATTCATGTAATAGCTTTAGAGTTTGATTCGGTTTCCTAATATAAGCTGTTAGTCTACTCTCTATTTAAAGGAGAGATGCACTTGGGTTTAGACAAGAAGTATAATAAACAGGTTCTAGTTCCCTTCCACTCTTTGTTACGTGATTTGCTTCTCATCTACTCCCTGTTGCGTGACCTGCTGGTTCCGGAGATGCTGGGTCGTCGACGGGGCAAGTCTTGTCCGGCAACGGGCCATCAATACGCCTTGCGATCTTTAGGCTCTAACAACTTGGTATTAGATATGCCGAGTTCCGATTCCGGGGAAGAGGCCAACTCCGTGAGCGCCATGTTCAAAGCGATTCAAGACCGATGGTCGATCGCCCAACGTATCTTGCATATGAAATCGAAGATTGCAGATTTAACTCGTCAGAGTATCGCTACCAATGCAAAAATCGCAACCTTGGAGTCAGGAGGAGCCTTCTCCTTCTCAGCGCCTGGATTACTGCCCATACCATCATCTGCAAACCCCACAACAGGTTTGTCAGCAACTTCGCTCACCGCGCCTCCACAGGTTGATGCCTCTACTGCAGCTTACACACCACCGCGAATTTCGACCAACGTATTCGAGGCTTTGGCAGCGAACTTCACACCCCACCATCACTCCGGGGCACCCAATTTTTCATGCCCACGACCATATCAACCGACAAGCGGCCACATTACTCGCTTCCACCACCATCCGTGCCACATCAATTTTCGTTTCCCACTCAAAGACCACATGACCACCGGGTATACTCCTTCCCATTCAAGTGCACCAAGATACCACAAGCTCGAGTTTCCAATGTTCGACGGCATCAAGATCCTTTGTCTTGGATCAATCGATCTGACAGCTTTTTTCGCGAAACGAATCGGAAGAGAGCGACAAAGTCCGGATGGCATCGTATCATCTCACCAATATTGCACAAGAAGGGTACTTTCACTAAGCGGGATGAAGGACAACCCACTTGGGACCAATTCAAAGAATTTTGCCACATGAGGTTTGGACCGCCTATACGGAGCAACCCCCTGGGTGAATTAACACGCCTGCAGCAGACTCGATCGATTAGTGAGTATTAGGACAAGTTCCTCTCATTACTCGTCATCACGACCGACATTCTCAATACAAAGAAGTCCAAATCTTCACAAAGAGCCTCACCGAACCTCTTCGGACCGACGTCGAACTTATAAATCGCGATGAGTTTAGCTCGTGCTTATGAACGGTGTGCACAAGCTTCCGCAACTGCTTCAACCCCACAACCACGTCCTTGGCGGCCACCGCAGGCCGCCCACTCCGCTTCGGCCTCACAACGCTCCTCAGACACGCTAGCCTACAACCTGTTTCGCGCCAGTCCCCGCCTAATAAACCTTTTCGACGACTTACACCGACGGAATTGGCGGAACGTCGTTCTAAAGGTCTCTGCTACAATTGCGATGACAAATTCCTCCCGGGACAACGTTGCAAGTAGCCCTTTCTCACATATATTGACATGAGCAGCGAAGTGGCGGAAGGAGATGACGACATGGGGTTGCATGCCATGGAAGCGGAGGACACCGCTCCAGAAATATCTCTGCATGCGGTCACAGGTACATCTACGGGCGGCACAATGCAGCTCCAGGTGACCATCGGCAACACTAACCTCATCGCCTTGGTGGACTCTGGCTCCACACAATTTCTTAAGCGCTCAGGCAATTCAGGAAACAGCAGTGGATCTGCTTCCGCGGCAAGGCCTCAGCGTTAAGATCGCCAATGGCGAACAGTCACCAGACGAGTATGCCGTGCGCTACCTCTACGGATCAACCACAACCATTTGAAATTACGGCCTATGCAATACCCTTCTTTGGTTTTGATGTCGCTCGGGCTTCCAATGGCTCAAAACGCCGACCTATTCTCTGGGATTTCGATGACTTGACAATGACTCGGTGGCGGGGCAACGATTCGATGGCGCTGATGCGCCGATGGATCCGCCCATGCGAGCTCATGTGCACGAATCGAGAATCTGCCGCAACCCTTACTCGATGAGTTTTTGATCTCTTCGCGGACCCATCTGGCTTCCTCCAAAGGCGCCAAGAGGGACCATCGGATCCATCTGCGACCAAGGCGCACTTACTCAGATCCGCCCACCATACCGTTATCCCCACCATCAGAAGGACGAACTGGAGCATCAATGTAAAGACATGCTCCGTCGAGGTATCATCCGCCTCAGTACATCCTGTTTTTCATCTCCTGTTTTATTGGTTAAGAAACAAGATCATACTTGGCGTTTCTGTGTCGATTATCGTGCGCTCAATGCGTTGACAATCAAGGATAAATTCCCAATTCCCGTGGTGGATGAATTATTGGATGAACTACAGGGTGACCGTTTTTTCACCAAGCTCGATCTCCGGTCGGGGTACCACCAAGTGCGCATGCACCCTGATGATATCTTCAAAACGGCATTTAGAACGCATGAAGGCCTTTTCGAGTTCTTGGTCATGCCTTTAGGGTTATCTAATGCGCCGGCCACCTTTCAAGCTTTAATGCATGACATTCTTCGTCCGTATTTGCGACATTTTGTCCTGGTATTTTTCGACGATATCTTGATTTATAGTCCCTCTTGGCCGGAGCATTTACAACACATTCGCATGGTTTTTATGCTTATCCGTCAGCACGTTTTGTTTCTCAAGAGATCAAAGTGTTCCTTTGGGTTAGCTTCTGTTTCCTATCTAGGACACATCATTTCTGAAGGTGGAGTTGCCATGGATCCATCTAAAGTACAGGCGATTTCAGATTGGTCTCAACCAAAGACAATCAAGGCCTTACGGGGATTTTTAGGACTGGCAGGCTATTATCGCAAATTTATTCGTGATTTCGAGAAAATCGCAAAGACCTCTCACCAATTTGTTGAAGAAAGATGCTTTTGGTTGGTCTCCGTAGCACAACACGCTTTTGACCCTTAAAACGGCTCTCTCTTGACCGGTTCTTCATATGTCGATTTCACACAACGGTTTATCGTTGAGTGTGATGCCTCGTGGTCCCACATTGGGGCATTTCTTCACTGAGGCCTCGCACCAATTGCATTTTTAGTAGACCTGTGGTGCTCGTCATTCTAAATTACCAACTTATGAGCGAATTAATTGGCCTCGTTCAAGCGATTCGTCATTGGAGGACATATTTGTGGGCGAAATTTTTCTAATCCGCACGGACCATTATAGTTTAAAATTTCTGCTTTGGATCGGCGTCTTTCAACAATTCCCGGCATCATTGGGTGAGTAAACTCTTTGGGTATGATTTTACAAAGGAGTTTCGGCGGTAGTCTCAATCTGATGGTCGATGCTTTATCACGCCGTGATTGTCCTCCGACCAGTTTAATGGCCATCTCATCTCCTACCATATCTACTTTTATGGAATTGAGAAACGAATTCGCATCAAATTCTGAGATGCAGCAACTCCGCGCGCAGCTGAGTTCGGGGCAGCTGGGAGCACCATGGCCCCTTCAAGATGGTATGATAACTTACAAAGGCAAGGTCTATCTTCCACCGTCCTCTCCTTCGTTACCCATGATACTCACCTCGGCTCATGCAGCCCATGAGGGCGTCCAGAAAACGTTGTGTCATTTGCGTCGGGATTTTCATCTTCCAGGTGCAAAACAAATTGTTCAAGATTTTGTGAAGGCTTGCCTTGTTTGTCGGTATAACAAAATCGAACACCTACAACCCGCAGGACTACTTCAACCCCTGGACGTTCCTTCCCAACCATGGTCTGATATCGCCATGGATTTTATAGAGGGCCTTCTCCGTGTTCATGGAAAATCAGTCATTTTATCCGTCATTGATCGTTTTTCTAAATACGCTCATTTTATTCCACTAGCTCATCCCTACTCTGCTACCACCGTGGCCCGAGTTTTCTTTCATGAGATAGTGCGTCTTCATGGGATCCCTACGTCAATTGTCAGTGACCGGGATCCAGTGTTCACAAGCAATTTTTGGCAAGATTTGTTTCGGTTGGTTGGGATTCACACATATCTCAGTTCTGCTTATCATCCACAATCTGATGGTCAAACTGAGGCTGTCAATAAGGTGATTGCAATGTATTTACGTTGCTTAACTGGTGATCGCCTCATCAATGGTTGGAGTGGTTACTGGTAGGCGAGTATTCCTATAACACTTCCTATCACTCGGCTCTTGAGACGCCTTTCAAGGTAGTCTATGGGAGAGATCCTCCTTCATTATGTACTTATGAAAAGGGAACCGCTGATTCAAAAGCCGTGGAGATATCTTTGTTAGCTCGGGATCAACTCCTTCAAGATACATGGGATCGCCTTCTTGAGCACGTGATTATGCCAAAAGTATTATGATAAAAATCATCGTGACATTTCTTTCGTTGTGGGAGATTTAGTATGGGTGAGGTTACTTCATCGATCAACGGCCACTCTGGGTGTTCGCTATGCTGGGAAGTTGGCGCCAAAATTTTATGGACCGTATAAGATCAGAGAACGCATTGGTTCCGTTGCTTATAAGCTGGAATTGCCGCCAGGAGCTAAACTCCATGATGTATTTCATGTTGGGTTGTTAAAGAAGTTCCAGGGAGATCCTCCATTAGTTCTGCCCCCTTTACCTCCACTACTGCGCAGGTCGGTGCTCATACAACCATTGCTCGCTTTGAAATCACAAGTTCGGCAGGCACATCGCATGTGCTTGTCCAAAGGATGAAACTTCGTCACCGATGCTTCTGGTTTCAATTAGCAAGTTTCCGAGAGCAATACCGAATTTCAGCTCGTGGACGAAGCCGCTTCATGAGGAGAGAGATGTCATAGTCTATCAACGCAGCAACCAAGTACTTGACCGTCGGCGAGTTGTCGGAAGTAGAATAGTTTCCTTTTGCTATTAAGTTTCCTTTCCGCTTTGAGTTTGTTTGAATTCATGTAATAGCTTTAGAGTTTGATTTGGTTTCCTAGTATAAGTCGTTAGTCTACTCTCTATTTAAAGGAGAGATGCACTTGGGTTTAGACAAGAAGTATAATAAATGTGTTCTAGTTCCTTCCACTCTCATTACGTGATCTCGCTTCTCATCTACTCCTGTTGCGTGATCTGCTTTGGTTCGGAGACGCTGGTCGTCGACGGGCAAGTCTCGTCAAACAATCCCATCAATCGCCTTTGCGATCTTTAGGCTCTGACAGGCTGTACTTCTTAATTGCTGGATTTGGCTCTTAATTATCTTGTTTCTAATTTAAGGAAAAAATGAAAATGAGAAAGAACAGCACCCACCTTAATCAGCTGGAAGCCCAGTGCGCCTATGTGGACTCTAGCTTACTACCTCCGTTTCTAAGTACTTGTCCTCTTTTACTTTTTACGGTTTCCAGAGTTAAATGTTGACTCTTAATTTTGTACTAATACATTTATAAAATTTTACAGGAGTATAATATTATGAAAGTATTTCTTAGGACAAAACTAACAATACCATTTTAATATGACAAATCTAAATATTTTAGAAAAATATCATTGGTCAAAGATTATCAAGTTTGACTGCTCAAAGTCAAAAGGGTCAAATATTTACAAACGGAGGGAGTACTATTTAGTGTGCACTATGGTTAAACTTTGAGCTGCTTGTCTGGAAGGATGGGACCAGTGCTCAGCAGGGTGGTGGCATGAGTGATGGTGCGAAGATGCAGAGCCGGAAGTTGAGGGTGGCGATGTATGGGTGCAACATGGACCAACAAAGACTTCAACAACAGGTGAGGAAAAGGCATGTGGTGTTCGCAGCGGGAGTGGGCATAGCAGAAGCAAGCACGAGGGTAGTTGTTATATCAATGTGAGGGTCAAAACACAGAAACAGTCAGTTGCATCAGTCACAGCGACAAGGCGAGGCGAGGCGCTCTGGAGGCGCCAGGACGTCTAGGCGATGATTAGGCGATCTCTGAAAAATTAGCTAGATTACCCCCAAACCAAAGAAGGGGGTGGAATTGGGCCAGGCCACACCCATCCTAACGGCCCACTTTGGGTCTAGCTTGTGCATATATAAGAGGAGCAGGGTAGGTGCCCTAGCCACTGCTCCCTGCTCTCCCTCTTGCTCAAGCCGCTGCCACCATCTGCTCCTTGCTACCCCTCTGCTACCCCTCTAGCTCAAGCCGCCGTCGCCATCTGCTCCTGCTAGCTGCTGCTCCCTCGACGTTTGCGCCTCTTCTCTCCTCTGCCTCATTGCCTCCCGAAACTCTGCTTTCATTTGCCACGTCTTGCCCGGCGCTTGGACCGCGCCACCCAGCCGCCCCGCCTCGGCCTCGGCCACGGGCGGTTGCCGACCGCCTCCGTCCACCACCACGAGTCCCTACCCGGATCTGCGCTGCCATACGGCCAGCTCGAGGCTGCGCCGCCTTGAGCAACCCGACACCGGATCCGCTCGGTGAGCTTGGACCAGCCGCCCGAGCTTTGCTTTCGCTGCTTGCGCCGCCCCGGATCTGCGCCGCCCCGGCAAGGCGGCTCTGCAGCAAGGCGGGGATGACCTAGGCGATGACCCCTGGCGTCGACCCTGGAGCGCCAGGATGCCTAGGCGTTGCCTAGGTGACGCCTTGATAACTATGGTTATCTAATGTGTTAGCTGCCGACATCTTCTCCACTTTGCTGTTTTCTTTTGCATCTAGTGTGGACTT
Source organism: Phyllostachys edulis (assembly GCA_036346405.1). NCBI lineage: Eukaryota > Viridiplantae > Streptophyta > Magnoliopsida > Poales > Poaceae > Phyllostachys > Phyllostachys edulis. The sequence continues at coordinate 41,109,920 of CM070547.1, read as the reverse complement.
TATTTTCCTTCCAAAATGTAAATCAATACACACTTTTTCTTTAAACTACATCTCATCCTCTTTCCTCTGCACTTCTGTATTCCATCTACTGCTACCTATTTTCTCTGTTCATGCCAAGGCAGCACTAACCACCGCGAACTGACTGCAACTTCTGGCTCCACTGTGCTGTCCCTGTTTTTAATGCTGTCCTATGCTGCTTCCAGTTTTGCATGGCTAGTGCAGTAGTTCTGCCAGGTGCCTGGCAGCTGGCTGCTTAAGTGCATTGTGGCACATCGAGCTGCTAATTGACTGTACCTTGCAGTCCACTGCTGAGACAGTGACAGCTGTCCCCACTCATGCACAAGTTCAGTTTTGAATGTGCAAAGTGCATACTAATTTAGTTTAGCTGAAGCTCTCAAATCTGTGTGTATGTGCTAAAAGCTGTGAATGTTTTTTATTATGAACATTTTCAGGCTTCAGGCCTCCTGATAAAAAAGGGTCTCAGGCTTAAAAGAGTTTTGTAACCAGGGTTCCATTTTTTGCTGAATCCACACTGAAAGATATTTCGGAACATTATATTTCATGTCAAGTTATGAATTATGCTGAATTATGCAACCATTTTCTTCAGTGGAGTTATTTATTTGCATGAAAAATTAAGTTGCCTCTGTTCAGTAAATTCAGGCCAAAATCAACAGTTCAGGTCTTGTCGACTTGTCGTGACCTTGATTTCTACAGATGTTTTGGCCCAACAAATTGCTCTTGTTCAGTTTATATAGTGTCCAAATGCTGAATTTTGATTCCTCCTGCCAGTTTGATGTATGTTCAGATTTGATTTGATGTTTGGTTTACTTGTGAAGTGCTAGTAGTTTTGCAATATGCGTTGATGACTTGATGCATCCAAATAAAAGAGCTATTATTAAATCTGGTTCAGCTTTGGTGTAGCAAAATCTTTGCTCAGTACTGTATTATTCTTCCTTGTCTTCCCAGTTTGTCAAAGTGCTATAGTGAGGGATGGAAGCCATTTATTGATCTATGTGCAAGGTATCTTATGGTATTAACTTTTTTTTGTGGCACAGAACTGCCCAAAGCGTGAAAATAGAATTATTGGTGGCAGGCAGATTTTCATGTGTTGTAACTTAAATTTTTTTGGCAAAATTAGTTCTCTAAACCAATCGATTACAGTAGAACAAGAAAGATGATCCCAGCAAAAATAATTGTTTTTGTTATGTTTATCTCGTTTCCCAATGATTTTTTTCTTTTCTTGTTTTCAATAATATTTTAGAACATATGATTTGAAGAACAAAATTGTATGAGTTTTCAACTTTATCTAATATGTCCTCCAAAAAACTTTATCTGATATAGAATTCAGATGCAGTATATTAGAGGGTGCATTTTTGTTCTAATGGTTGAGAAATTTCACAAAACATGGAGAAATATGAATACTTTTTAGACAGTTTGAATTGCTTCTTTTGGAACTTTTTTTTATATTCATCTTATGATGGAATTTCTATTATGCATATAACTCCAGTTGGGTTCAGTAGCCCCAAAGCTCAATTTATATGATCACATACTCTTCTTACATATTGATTGTCTTTCCATGTATATTTCTTGAAACAACCGGAAAATATGGTGTTTATTCAGGCTTTCTATTAATTTTGTAGTATGTTTCACCAATGGATAAGTTTGTTTTAGATGATTCTCACTTGCACATGTTTGGAACTGTTTCATCAGTTCAACTACTAATTTATCAGAACTGTTCTTTCTATTTCTGATGTATAATGTTGATGAGAGGTGGGGATGTGGGGTGCTTTTTTCTCCTAGAGCGGGGGTGTGAGGTGGACATTAACGATTATATAGTATATAATGTGTCCATGAACTCTCGGGAAAAATATTCCACTTTGTCTCAGCCCTGTATTCGTGCTCTCTTTTGTGTCTTATGTCAAAGTTCTGAGCAATACAATACTATTCTTTCAGGGTATTCCTTATTTCTTGCTCTAGTTATTGACCGGCTCCACCGATACATAAGAGAACTGCGTGGATTAAAGAAGAACGTAGAGGCTGTATCGAAGCATAATAAAACGTTAGAGGAAGCAAAACATGGAAGATCTGAGGAGACAAAGAAGTACCAGGAAGAGATTACCACTCTGAATCAGGAGATGAAGAAACTGAAGCTACAAGTCCAAGAAAAGACACAGGAGGTTCACATTGCTGAGGACAAGGCGCTTGCTATTCGAAAACAATCTGAAAGCCTGCTGCTTGAATATGACCGGCTGCTGGAGGACAACCAGCATCTCCGAGAGCAGCTGCAGTCAATTGACCTCAGGCTTTCCAATTCTTCTTGAAAGAAGAATAACATTATCCTATTTTGAACCTACTTCTGTTGCAGCAAATTATCCATTGCAGTTTTGGTGAGAATTCAAGTTTACTCTTTCCATAGGTTCATCATCCAAGTACTTGAGGTACCTAACAGAACTTCATGTGAGTACCTTGAGGTACCTAACAGAATTTCACTCTCAAGAGTTGGATATTGCTAATATCTTCCCACCTTTACTTCCATTTCCTTAGCAGAAAGTAGGGTAGCAAATCCATGTTCAAACAAAATTATCAGACTTGCCATGTTGGCTCTACGTTCACTGTACCAGGTCTCTAGATGTAGAGATTGGAGCTTGCCGTTTCAGGGTAAAAAAAAGAGTGTCTATTGTTTAAGGGTCAGCTATTCTGAGATGGTCGTCAGCATCGACGTAGGACAAACACAGGAGAAGAACATAAAGATAACAACATTCTCTCTTTATTCATATATGGATGTGTGTACAATGAGCAGCTTTTACCCCCTCTTTATAAAGGCTGGGGAGGTTCGCTCTCTCAATAGAATATGCAATATAAGTTAAACTACGCTAATGGGCCTACTGCCCTAATGGGTCGGTTTGGGTAAAGTGTCCTCACCTAATTATCCATTAACACTTCCCCTTACGATATGCTTATACCTCATTAAAAACTCCGTCTGAAAACCTAGTGGGGAAAACGGTAAGAGCTCATTAAAAACTCCGTTTGGAAACCTAGTGGGGAAAACGGTAAGACGAAAAGAGTACATAGCTGGTGTTGTTGCTATTACACGTGTTGTCTTATTAAAAACCATCAATTGAGATAATCCCAATGGAATAAAACTCAACTAAGGAACAAGGAGTACAAAATTAATTCTTCCCGGATTTGTTTGTGACTTTCACAATCTCATTGTTGTGATCCCTAAGATCAGTACAAAATTAATCCTTCCCGGATTTGTTTGTGACTTTCACAATCTCATTGTTGTGATCCCTAAGATCACAACAATCAAGTGGTATACCTTTGTATAAAATCTTTCGTAAAGTTTAAGCGGCTAATATTTTTCCCCTGAACATGGGAGCCATAGGGTATTAAGTCTAAAGCATGCGAATCAACATAAGATATTCGCTCCCCGGAAGAGAACAACCATTGAAGTCTTCTTATTCCTTTGCCATATAGCCATCCATTTGAATAGATGTAGGCAAGGATCTTACGTCCATATCACAATTTTCTTTCTGTTAATTTCAATGCTCAGTGTCCTTACAGGAATTGTGAGTATGCAGAATTTATGAGTGATATTTTCTCATATTTACCCATTCGCATTACCACTATTTTGATCTTGTGCAATAAAAGTACTCATTATCACTACTACAAACACAGGCTATGCTGGAAGCTTTATTATAGATGGTTCACGTGGAACCGTCTGTATTGTAATTATCACAAACGGTTTTTAATAAGAACTGTTTGTGGTATGCAACGATGGCTAGAACCGGTTAGAACTGTTTGTGATACGTAATTATCACAGACGGTTTTTTAATTAAAACCGTCTGTGATAATTCACAGATGGTTATTAACAAGAACCATCTACGATAATTCCAGACGTCATAGACGGTGTTTAATTAGAACCGTCTGTGATAACTCATAGACGGTTCTTCACAATAATCGTCTGTGATAATTGCAGATGTCACAGACGGTGATTAATTAGAACCGTCTGTGATAATTCACAGACACTTCCAATTACAAACCGTTTGTGATATATTCAATGCCCCTCACGGTTCCCGCGCGATGCGTCTCTTCGTCTCGTGCACCGACAGTTTTATAAGAATGATCATCCGCCGCCGAAGATGAATCCCTACATCGCTCTCTTTCGCACCATGCATCAACAACTAATAGAGTTAAAAAAAAACAATGGCTCCCTACTCTTCTCCCCTGACGCCGGCGTTGATGGCCTAACTGGCCATCCTGTACGAGCACCTCGCCGACCGTACGCTGGCCGAAGCTGCTGAAGAACACTATGATAACAGTGTCGTCCGTCCTCCGACGGAGGTTATGTCGGCACACGTGACGGCGACGTTCCGCCGTTTTGGCATCCTCCTTCGCCGTATCTTCCGAGTGGTCTGCATCTTCCGGCGAGCTAACCTCGCCATCGACCTAGTCCTTCACAATGAGGTTGAACATCTATTTTACAATTTTGACAAATTTTGAGTCCCTTTGTGCAAAACTCCAACCAGCATGGACTTTGTACACTATTTTCAGAAACTCTAAGGACTTCTCCACAATGTTACCAATGGTGGGCGCCCTTTACGTAATTTCTAGAAATATCGAGGGTATTTCTACGAAATTCCCATTGGTAGGGACTTCTTTAGAATTTACGAAGAAAAAAATCCTAGATTTGTTTGCAAAATTGTTGTTCAATCACCTAGGCCCTTCATGGGCTCCTTTTATTTTGGGCTGGACATCACTGGTTGGCCGTTAATGGGCCAAACAAGCCAAGTCTAGCTGGTCCGAATGACTAGGGACCCTAGCCACCATCGCACCATGAGGCATCCTCCGATGCCTCTTGCCTTCCTCCTCTTTTCCTCCCCTTCTTCCTGATTCATAAGTGGGATAATTGATTATTTGCCACACCTTACATGTGGTTTCGATCATTTGGGACTAAGTTCCTGGTAATAGATCAAATGCAACATCTTTCGTAAGCCACTTGATCATTTCCCCTTTTGGAGAAAAATACCAATTTTCTCCCTGTCTTCTTCCCCTGTCTTTTTCTCATTCTTCTTCCTTGCTCCATCCCTCAATTCCCCAAGTGACCATGGCCTCCTCCCTCCTCTCCTTCCCCACCACCAAGCCTCGCCTCTCCCCGTCCGCCGCAAACCCTAGCATTCCCCGTCGCCCTGTCCGCGCATCCCGGCCAGAGCTTCTACTCGTACGGAGCTCAAGCCAACCTTGGATCTGGCCACCGTGCCTCCTCTACTCGCATGGAGCTCGAGCTGACGCTGCTCAATTCCACGTCGGTGTAACACCCTGGCTATTTGGAAGCCAAGATGTCACCTAAATATACTAACATACAACCACATGGCGGAAGAACTCGAATAATATATCATATAAAGGCATAAATAAAACATCCAAAACATGGAGAAGGTATCCTTCCTTCACCATTTAATTTTAATCAACAGTATCATGGAGAAGGTATCCTTCCTTCCCATCTAGATTTATTTATTACAGTTCATCAATAATGAATGAATGACAGTAATAGTTCTTTTATTCAATCTAGTGTAGAGTGAAATATTTGAGTAGTGCGTGGCTACTCCCTCCTAAGAGAAACTTCATCAACGATCACCTAAAAATAAATAAACAAAGCAAGCGTGAGTCCAAGACTCAGCAAGTACATTGAATAAGAACAGACAATCAACATGAACAAGACAACCTCCTCAAAGGTTATGAACATACAATAACTGAACATTCATGTATGAATGAGATGAATGAAAAATACTCAATGGACTGCACATATGCATATACCGGTATAGCTAGTGACACGCCCGTCAGTGTTCACTCAAGCCCGCATCTTAACAAAAATGCGGATTCACTTCCGTATGAAGAACGTTTCATCGGTGTCCAACATTGCCCATCCCGGAATTAATGGGACTTACATACCCATCACGGAATTGATGGGCCATTCTCATCCACTCCGTGGACGATAAATAACAATGAATGCATGACATGAACTCTTGAATAAATAATATCATCATCTCCAATCATGGTTTCAACACATATGAAAGAACATATATAATCCATCTTCTCTTGAATCATAAGAAATCACAGCATAATCATATAAGCATTCATCAAGTACAATCATTAAGATAATCAATGTACTTGCCTTCCGCGATGCGACGCGTTAGCAGGAAAAAGGTGGTGCTCCTAAACCCGAAGCTTCACCTCCTAAACAATTAAATAACTGAAATAAGAATGCAATGAACATGACACTACTTAACAACGTTCTACATCGCTTCCCCGGTGAATCAAGATTTATCTAGAAACCCTAAACTGAAACCAACACATCCAGTCAAATAATGCCACTGGACAGCAGCACGGTAAACAGCACATCTCTTGATCTAGAACTCCGAATGAGGTGAATCTAGTTTCTGTGGATTTTTAACTAACAAATATACAATACTCTAGTTGACAAGATGATCCAATTCGGCCAAATTAGTACGCTAACAGACAGATGAACTTTCAGCACAGAAACTGTCTAACAGAATAAACAGCAGCACTAAAACAATCATAACTTTTAATCTATAACTCCGAATGGATTGTTCTTTAACAATCTGGACAGGTTATCAAATTACCTACAATAACCTAGTTGGGTGAAAACCCAGATTCTTCCAATTACATTTTCATATTTTATGAAATAACAAAATAGATTAATCTCGTCAGAAATCTGGACAGCAGATACTAAATCTATCATAGCTTTTGACTCGAGCGACGGAAGCAGGTGAACTCGGTGGCCACAGAAAGTTAAGAACATAATCTAGATATCACTAGGAGATCAACACTTCTGATTTGGCCTCTAAGACGTCTAAACAGCCCACGCAACATACTGGACAGATTTGATCTACTGCAGACAGACTTTGATCTAATCAAATCTAATCGGTTTTGCATCTATTCTTAATTAAACAGCGAGGAATGACTCTCGTTACCCTTGAAAAACCTTAGGGAGATGCTGAACGATCCCCCACGAAGAAGATCCCTCGTCCCTCCTTTCGGCCAACCAATCTGCAGTCCCTCCTTCTCCTTCCTTTGCGAACACTGGCAGCGGGAAGGAGCGGCTCCAAGAGGCAGGGCACTGTAGCACCGCGCACTGTAGCGGTGGCTACTGTAGCCACAGTACCGGCCTAGGGTTTTCCCTTCTTTTTATAGGTGGCCGGCCCCCCATGGGCCTCCTGGGCCAAGGTCCGAGGCCCAGGTTGTTGAAGAAAAGCGAAAAACTCCTCTTTCTTAATTCTATTCTTCTCTTTTGAATGATTTCTTCTTTAGAATAAATCGGGGTATTACATTCTACCCCCCTTAACAGGATTCGACCCCGAATCTAACCGCCGATCTACACGAAAGAAAACTGCGACTAGAAACTAATAACAGATACCAATGTGATCAACTCTTGTTAAAACTCGCTCACGCGAGTCTCCAACTCCCAAGTGGCCTCTCTCTCGGACTGAGGACCACAACACAATGACGCGAAACAACGTCTGTTCTAACGCTCAACCCCACATTTCCAGGTACACTCATCGGAAGAGACTCGAGGGTAAGAACCTACTCGATGGTCAACGTCTTTAACAAAATCTCAAACTTTGAATTACTCAATTACTCACTCAGCACCAGAACAACCCAGACGTCGCGTACTCCGCGCATGGACCCAAGACGGTCCTAGCGATACGTCAACTAGCGAAAACAACCCAACGTACCTTGGGCTAACCTCCCTAATGGTACCGAACCACACAACAAGTGCATAGATCACGGAACTCTTGTTCCACCTCTCAATTGAACTCTTCACCGAACCAGGATCACCCTCTTTAACCAGAGACACAACAGAACTCTCTTTAAGCAAACTCTTTTACCGACAAAACCCATCTGAAAATGAAAGATTCACATCGCAACTATGCGTTACCAGCTCGGTACTAAAGAGTCAAATCCAGAAATAGGAATTTCATCACGAAACCTTTCCATTTTTCCAAGTGGCAGTTTGCGAATAAACGTCATGAAATCCAAAGGAGAAATCACTTAAATGCCCAAATCAAAAAAATTTCCTTTATTCTTCCTGAACCGATAAGAACCACATATACCAATATCAAGTCAAACTCCAATTGCAAAAGACATCCGTCATAAACACATAGCTCAAACAAGAATCAAGAAAACGTGTCACTACTTGAGGAAGCATCAATTTCTCAGTTTCTCTTTTAGGAATAAAATCTCTCTCAAACTTTGGAATTCCAATTAATCGCATAACACACTAACTCATCTCTCTTAACTTGGCATTCTCCACGCTACGCTCAAGTCGAAATACATCATCCACACCTCTGTATAAAGGCTCTATCGACTCCACCAAAACTTTCTCTCAACAACTCCTCTACCGACATGATTAATTTGACAGATGACTTCCAATGCATCTCAAAATAGATCGCACACGCAATCACATCACCTCAATCTTTTAAGAATAAACAACTTGGAATTCTCAGCTCACACATTCATATACTTCATCAAAAGGGTTCTATCAATGATCATCCCATTGTTCGAAATCCACCCTTAATCTACTTCCTCTACACATAATCATTGGGCGACCAAAGTCCTAGCATAAAAATGCGAAGCCCAAATTTTAAACTCCAAGACTCCTACAACGAATTTCTCGTATAGAAAATAGGGGAAACCTCAGATTAAATCCCTAAAATTCTCACAATCCAAACATACCCGCGTATCAACATCAACACGAAAACATTTCCTCGACCCAATTATCTTTATAAAGATTCTAACTCTTAGAGAGTTACTTACTAAGTCCAAATCATTACTGGTAATAATCCAACAATCCCGGCTATCTCATTAATCACTTTAACGATCAGATTACTTCGCTAATATTACTTTCATTACAACCCCATCATATTTCATCTGCACAACCGTGCAAGGTACTCAATCGCGACACTCTAATACATTGATCAAGATTCCCATCATTTCAAAAATTCTAATGTTCCACCTGTATTGAACAAAGGATCTTGGATCACAAATCTCCATAGGTTCTAATGCTTGCAGTAATGCAATCAGTTTAGCCTCAAAGGCAAACATTCGGTATAAATAAAATTCTCTAAGAATTATACACTAAATCGATTCATCCTTCAACGCTCCTTGGATAACTTACAACCCGGGGTCTCACAATCACATTGAATAAACACTTGAAAGACCCTGTGAAACTAATCGATGAATCCTTTCTCAGAAGAAAACAAATGAAAACCATTTTCACCATATAGAAAAACCTTTACCACTCACAGTGAACAGAGGACCCAGGGGAATAATCAGTTTGGCAAGGAACTCGGACAACAAAAGGGAAAGTCAACAGTTGAGGGCGCAAGTCCCGCACGAAGGAAAGATCAAACCCCAATCAAGAAGAAGGTACTACCTTTGCAAAAAGATAAACTCTTATGGAACAAATGCATAAGGTTTAAGCACACTCAAATCAACTGCAAGATGCGAAACGGGACTTAAATCTCAAATACTTATACTTCACTCCTTCTTTTAACAAGGAAAGATATTTTCTGAGATTACTACATCACTTTGCCAGCTTAAACAAGATAAACTCTTAAACCAAATCACAGGAATCACCCCAAGAATCAATAAAATCTTTCAACATGTCACTTTGCTCGAAGCAACTCAATCACCACATAACTCAAGAGGTCCAAATGACCACGAACGCAAAACTTGAAACACTTTTACTAAATCCAAATTACGAAAGACAATCAAATTACTTTATTTCTAAAAGAATCATCACCACACACACAAGTCACAATGTCTTGCAGATAATCTTACTAACATCAAGAATAACACACTCTGAACACGAATCTTTAACATCAACTATTCCATTAGAAAGCCCCAAAGTTCCACCAAATTGTTTCATACTACCTTTTCATCTCATCTTTAAAACGAGAGTATACCAAAACCATACAACTTCACTACATCAACCTCTTAAGTTTAGAAGGGGTCTACTACACAATTGAAGAGGTCCTACCAAAACCCTTTCATCAAGGACACAATATCATCCGATGATTTCACAATCATGTGGGCATAAGCCCCCTATTATATCCTATCAGTTCAACTTTTAGTGATGCTCAACATCAAACTTCATCACACAATAGTTATACTCCAACCATTGTTGTTATCAACTGGCTTCATTATGAAATCTAGTTGCTACCTACTTTCCTTCCCAAATCACATGGATATTTACAAACACATATTCAACTGTTCCTCCTCATATTTGGATTTCGACAAAAATACACTAAAACTTCAAAAATCAAAATCTTCTATCGATTAAAAGTCTCAACCACACTACAACCAAATTCATCACGTCATTCTATATAGAAGAACCACATAGAACTCCTCCCATAAATTCTAGATCCACCGATATTCAATCCCTTCAACCGGTTGTACACAATTCCAATAATTAATCATACTAAGGAATATGTAAATCTAGCAGTTCCTCTAGTTTCCCTTTCCACACATTTAAATTAATCCATTGGAACCAAAGAACCCAACAAGTTTAGCAACCTAAACAATTTTAATGACCAAACTAATTCGTCAATGTTCCATACTTCTTAATATCTCTTTTGACTCCAAATAGGTATGGATATACTCTCAGTCATTACTCATATATACAGTTCATCAAGAACTAGTAGAAGACAACATCAATTTAATCAATTTCTCCTCCAAAGTTACTAAGTAATATTAATTATGCACCACACCCATGACTCAACTTGATACCCATACCATATCAAGTTATTTGATTACAATCTCTGACTTAACCATAACAAGGCATCACAAAAGGATTTTAACAATTTCCATCAGAAAAAAGATGCATTAAACTTCAACACTCGGAATAATCCAAAAGAAATACATAGGGTCAAAGCTTTCTCATGTTAACAAACTTGCAACATAAAACTCTCATTACCCAAACTATCAAATGAATAAATGAGTCATTCTTTTCCAAATGAGAAAGAAGGAACAACCAAGGAATTATCAATATTGCCAACCCATTTAAGATTGCAAGTAGTAAAAGCAACTCAACAATTGGAAAACAATAATTGTTTGAGAGAACCACTAGAGACCCATTGAAACTCAAAGAACTACCATGAACCACGAACCCAAGAGAAAATCATCATCCACCACAGAACAAGAATTTGCCAAGCTCAGAGATCAAGGAAGCAAACAACTTTCTAAGCAACTCACGCTCAACACCTACAACTATGGTATTCGGGGTAACCACTCTATTCGTCTACCACGAACGGTGGTGTAACCTGACAAAGCCCAGGGCCACAACCATGGCCTCCACTTCTTAACATCCAATATCGACACGCATAAACAATATAACCAATTATGATTATACATGATCATCTCATGACAATCATAAAATAGATTCATAGATATAGAATATCATAACCTATCATAGATTAACAACAAGAAAGATAATACAGAAGCAATTCAACAACTGCTCAATAAATGAAACATAACAATAGAAATGCGGAAACAATTTAATTCCCAACCCCACCTACTGTGCACAGTGTGTCATTTTAATAACTTAATTACCACGGACCTAAAGCCCGCTCTGATACCAACTGTAACACCCTGGCTATTTGGAAGCCAAGATGTCACCTAAATACACTAACATACAACCACATGGCGGAAGAACTCGAATAATATATCATATAAAGGCATAAATAAAACATCCACAACATGGAGAAGGTATCCTTCCTTCACCATTTAATTTTAATCAACAGTATCATGGAGAAGGTATCCTTCCTTCCCATCTAGATTTATTTATTACAGTTCATCAATAATGAATGAATGACAGTAATAGTTCTTTTATTCAATCTAGTGTAGAGTGAAATATTCGAGTAGTGCGTGGCTACTCCCTCCCAAGAGAAACTTCATCAACGATCACCTAAAAATAAATAAACAAAGCAAGCGTGAGTCTAAGACTCAGCAAGTACATCGAATAAGAACAGACAATCAACATGAACAAGACAACCTCCTCAAAGGTTTTGAACATACAGTAACTGAACATTTATGTATGAATGAGATGAATGAAAAATACTCAATAGACTGCACACATGCATATACCGGTATAGCCAGTGACACGCCCGTCGGTGTTCACTCAAGCCCGCATCTTAACAAAAATGCGGGGATTCACTTCCCGTATGAAGAACGTTTCATACGGGTGTCCAACATTGCCCATCCTGGAATTAATGGGACTTACATACCCATCACGGAATTGATGGGCCATTCTCATCCACTCCGTGACGGATAAATAACAATGAATGCATGACATGAACTACTGAATAAATAATATCATCATCTCCAATCATGGTTTCAACACATATGAAAGAACATATATAATCCATCTTCTCTTGAATCATAAGAAATCACAGCATAATCATATAAGCATTCATCAAGTACAATCATTAAGATAATCAATGTACTTGTCTTCCGCGATGCGACGCGTTAGTAGGAAAAAGGTGGTGCTCCTAAACCCGAAGCTTCACCTCCTAAACAATTAAATAACTAAAATAAGAACGCAATGATCATGACACTACTTAACAACGTTCTACATCGCTTCCCCGGTGAATCAAGATTTATCTAGAAACCCTAAACTGAAACCAACGCATCCAGTCAAATAACGCCACTGTACAGCAGCACGGTAAACAGCACATCTCTTGATCTGGAACTCCGAATGAGGTGAATCCGGTTTCTGTGGATTTTTAACTAACAAATCTACAATACTCTAGTTGACAAGATTATCCAATTCGGCCAAATTAGTATGCTAACAGACAGATGAACTTTCAGCACAGAAACTGTCTAACAGAATAAACAGCAGCACTAAAACGATCATAACTTTTAATCTATAACTCCGAATTGATCGTTCTTTAACAATCTGAAAAGTTTATCAAATTACCTACAATAACCTATTTGGGTGAAAACCCAGATTCTTCCAATTACATTTTCATATTGTACGAAATAACAAAACAGATTAATCTCGTCAGAAATCTGGACAGGAGATACTAAATCTATCATAACTTTTGACTCGAGCGACGGAATCAGGTGAACTCGGTGGACACAGAAAGTTAAGAACATAATCTAGATATCTCTAGGAGATAAACATTAAAAAGGCATCATTATCAGCTAGACTCAAAGATAAATCAATCCACAATATGCACTAGCAAAAATTATGTAGTAAATAGTTAAGCCTAGCATCCAAACGTCCAGAATAATGGTTCCTCAATTTAGAGTTTCTAAATTTCAGCAAGCCTATTAACCACAAAACTGGAAATAATAGGACCAAATATTTAACAAAGCAACCTATCAAAATGACAAATAGAGAAGGCAACATCTATGATAGGCAGATCCATAAGAACATAGGAAAAACAACAAGTTATCCATTATTACATTAAAATTCGCTAACTGAACTTTTAATCAAGGTAAATGAATGTCTTGTGGTGTGAAGTGCACAATATCGCTATTACTCCGTGATCTACTTCCACCCGATGCATGCCGTATTCAACGATCACCTAAAATGACAAAAACAAGAGTGAGTCCAAGACTCAGTAAGTACAAGTAAGATCAACCGTAAACAAGCATCATATCATCAACGGTTTGCTCTCAATATAAAATCATACAATTCCAATTCATGAGTGCAATGCAATGCAGATCATGCACATGCCACAAACTCTCTTCTGCTTATATCGGTATAGCCAAGTGTAACACCTGTCGGTGTTCACTCATGCCCACATTATCAAATGCGGGGACCCATTGCCCGTCCTTTTCAGACGGGGACCCATTGCCCATATCTTAAATATGGGGATCTCAATGCCCACTTCCGTGTGTATTCCATGTCAACATGTATGCTTGATATGAAATGCAATGGATAATCTACATTATCTCTCATGAACAATATCAATTATCGAGCAACATATAAGCAATATGAAATGAACATTCTTCCCATGACAAATCATAATTAACATGCAACAGTTCAAAGATATTGCCAATCATTCAATATCGCTATAAAATTATACTTGCCTTTCGTGTTGTGACAAATTAGAATTGAGTGAGGGTGATACCAATCCCAAAGTCACTCCGTCTACATCAAATATCTCACTCAATGTAACACCCCAGCTCAACATAGAGCCTAGGATGCTACCAAACTACTCTACTGAACCAATTAATTTCAATTTATTAATAATCTTTCAGCAAAACATTCATTCATGAATGACATAATGCTAATATTCAAGAACTAGCACAATCTACCATTAATCAATAATAAGAATATTCTCTATCAATTGAATACAAATCAATCATGACGCTTTCTCTTTATCAAACTATTCTAAGACAAACCAACTTTGCTACACTAAGACAGCTAATATTCAAATAGATACATCTAAAGCATCAATAATCAGCAAAACTACGAGGATGATAGAATAATCCAATCAATCATTTTAATCCATCAAATAGAATTATATGAACTCAAATAATGGGGTTTAAGAGCATATTTAGAACATTCACGAACACAAATAGAACATCCACCACGAAGGGTGGTCAAGAATTATCATAAATTCGAAGTTTAGATAAACTATCTAATTTATTTGTCATGGAGTGTGTAATCGTGATGTGCAACAAGTCTACCCCTTCCCATGCATGTTGCTATCTCGAGAGGTACCTAGAAAGCACAACACAGCAAGAGTGAGTCCACGACTCAGCAAAGTGCAAAAGTAATAATTAACATAACATCATAACTAGCCAATGAGGATACTAAATCTCATTATGAACATCAGCAATGAATTACAATTCCATCTATTATGCATGAATGCAATGCACATGTCAAGAATGCTCTTTCTTTAACTTCTTTGCAATTACCGGTAATGCCGAGTAGTGTATTCGTTGATACATACTCAAGCTTGTGCCCCTCAGGCACAGGGACCTCATGCCCACACTCCATGAGTGTGGGGATCCAAGCCCGTCCAATACATGACGGGGATATTAAAGGAACAATCCTTGGCTACCACGTAGTCCAAGGTACAGAAATGAATGCCATGATTCAAATTGAACTCACATTATCAATCCATCATGAAGGTATAATGCTCAACGATATTATCAAACATAAAACCTCATAATTAAATCATGGAAATTAACAAGAATGAAATATCACAATCCATTATCACTACTTGCACTTGCCTCAACCGTGACGAAAGACAACGACAGAAAGCTCTAGCCCTGGGGTTCACCACCACCTAGCAACCGTGAATTATACTTAACATCAACCAAACGTGCATAACATTGCAATGGAACAAAATGAAATTGATCGTTCCTAAATGAAACCCAAAAATTAACCAATATAATCCCAAAATCCAAATATGTCCAAACAGACAGCTATTAAAGGAAAATCCATAACTTTTGAGTCAAAACTCCAAAAGTCATGAACCTAATTTTCCTGGGATCTATATAAGCTTAGCTACAACCCCTCAGGTGACCGAAAGATCAAATTATCAATTCTAATCCTTTGATTTTAATCCCGAAGACCGTTCTGTCATCTTCGGTATTTCTGACTTGGGAAATTCATAACTTTTGTTTGGCACAACCAAACACATTGTTCTAAGACTCTCTGGAAACTATAGGAAACTAGATATCTCAATAAAATTATCACAAATAGTCCCACTATGCAACAATGGTTGCAAACAGCCAAGCCTTTCTCCTCTGTTCTCAACAGAAGGACATATTACAGTAATAACTTTGAAAATTCATAACTTTTGTTCTATCCATCCAAAATTTATAAAATTTATCTTCCTGGACTTACCTAATTCGCAAAACTACGTTTGCTGCCCAAAACTAGAAACTGAATATGCATCTGGACTTGCGAAATTCATAACTAATTAACCGTTTAGCCAAAAATTATGAATTAGCACTTTCTGGAAAGCTAACGAAATTCCCCATCTATCTCTAGGAGACCCTAAACACAGAATCTTCCTAGAACTACCTCAAACTTGCGCGTCAACAGATCACAGATTAAACCAATCTACGACAGCATTCTCAGAACAGCTAATGAATATGAATCACATACTAAATAACTATTAAATCCAATAGGGAATGTGAATTTACCCACGAAATCCCACTGGATTTCGCTGAATCCCCTCGCGAAGGTCACCCCCCACCTTCTTCTTCTTCCTCTCCCTTCTCATCTCCTCTCCCCTCTCCTTCTTCTTCCTTGTAGCTAGCCAAGTGCAGGGGAGATCACTGGAGATGGCAATAATCAGGAGAAGGGCAGCGGGGCTGGGCTATGGAAGGAGGGGCGGCGCAAGGATGGGGAGGTGCGGCGGCCAAGAGGCAAGGAGGGGTGGAGTGGGGCGGCTAATGGGAGGGGGATGGGGGCGGCTAGGGTTTTGGGGGAGGGTGGCGCCTGCCCCCTATGGCCGGCTCCCATATGGGCCTTAGTGCCTTGGGCCGAGAGCCCAAAGTCCAAAATTCTCTAGGAAATCCTAAATTTTGAACTTAATTCCATCTCTAAACTTTATTGCAATCAAAATTGAATAAATTTCCCTCTCCCGAATAATATTCTCTCTAATCGATATTCGGGGTATTACACTCAATACAAGCCTTGGTAAAATAAATCAACATTCACTATACAATGCTCCTACTCGCACTCAAATTCTACAATTCTATCCCGGTACTAAAACTACCATAACTTTCAGGTCCCACATCACAAAATAATAAATCATATCAATCTGTGATCTATACACAAATACCCACAATTTCTTAGCTGATCAAAAGTTCATATTAATTTGTCTAAACCTCCCTTTTTAACCTCGAAGACAGATCTGTCATTTTTGGTAATACCGACTTAGAAATTCCATAACTTTTAACCTATTCATCCCAAAAATAATGATCTAAGATATTCTAGAACCCACAAAGCATTATCTACCATAATAAATTTATGCCATTTTTTCTATTCTGCCACTAGCTTTGCAAATTTAACATTTTCCCACGACTATTCCCACAGAAACTTAGATCTGGAATGCATACTTCAAAATTTCATAACTTTCATCATGTTTATCCAAAAATTTCATTATTGGTCTCTCTAGAACCTTAGGGAATATCCTACAATAATAGTGTTGATCAAATTTCCAAATTAAATTGTTAACTATTTTTAATCTGCCAATTACTACGACTGGTAGAATCTGATAGACTCCGCGGACTGTAGGATTGAAATAGCCATAACGTTCTAACCGTTTAACCAAATTTCATGATCGATCACTCTACGGAAAGAGAAAACATAGATCTACAATTCTCTAGGAGGTGATATTCTCAAATTGGGCACCTACATTGCCCGAAACTACAGAGCAATAGAAACTGCAGAAAACTTATCTGCTACACGATTTATCCCGCCTAGCAAAAGTATTAAACAAAACTAATGAGATTTGTTCATCACCCTTGAAGACCACAGCGATGCAGTGAAGAACCCGAAGGAAATAACCACAAGAATCACCTTTCTTCCTCCCTTCTTCCCTTCTTCTTCTTCCCCTTCCTCTTCTTTCTTCTGCTGGCCGAGCAAGGAGGCAGCAGTAGCACCTGGGAGGTGAGGTGCTACAATGGCAGCACTACAGGTGGGCTGTCAGCCACCCATGGGCCATGGGCCATAAGGCCGGCTCTTTCCCCCCTTGACTAAGGGTTGGCGGCCCAAATCTCTCTCAAATTCTGATTTTTTTAGCTACTACACTCAAATTTCTTATTTCCAAATTATTGATGTTTAAGCGGGATATTACAGTACCGCAATTGGAACTCCAGTATTACCTACTAGAAGTAGTACCACAATCCTCAGGCGGTAGTACCGTACCCGCAGGGAGTTCTTAGGGCATTTGATCAAATTTGTAATTTGCTGGCATTTAGCATGAGATACATCATGGGATAGACATAATATGTCACCAAATACTAGTTCTAATCGTTTTTCCCAAAAGAAATCGATCAAATCATGCACATTTCGTTCAAACCCTAGAAAAAGAGATTGATGCCAAAAATGATAAAAGAGATGATTCCAAATGCATTTATCCAGAGGAATGAACGAGATATGATCTTAATGACCAGTCTCCAGTCAGAGATCCAAGAAAAATCTACAAACTTGATAGATTTTGGAGATGAGTTTGTGGAAGAAAAGTGGAGAGAAAGAGTTGAGACTTGGTGGTTTTTCTGGAATGAGAACCGGTTGGACTGAGGGGAATAGTGATACCAAGGATAAGGAGTCGGCCACAGCCATTTATGGGACCATCAGCCAGATGCAGTAGTACCGCACTTAAGGCGTGGTAGTACCGGAAGTAGACCATGGTATTACCGTTTTTACTGAAAAGATCAGATGCTGAACAAGGTTGCAAATGATCCTTAATATACCACTAAAATAAATATTCTTCAGGATCATTATGCATGAGATAGGTAATAAAAGCTCTAATTAATATAGTTTTTTTTATCAAATTAGAGAATTTTTAAGAAATATTTTAAAATAGTTTTTATAAGAACTTCAAGAACTCCAAATGAGAGAAAATAACATGAGACTTGCGTTTCAAGCAATATTAGAATGATCTATGACATTTAACTCATTTCTCAATTTGCAAAACTGGCTCTCATCTAATTGTTTGGTGAAGATATCAGCTAATTGATCATCTGTCCTTATGTGGCTAATTTTTATGTCTCCTTTGCTCACATGATCTATCAAGAAATAGTGGCGTATATCTATATGCTTGGTTCTTTAGTTGTAACACCCCAGCTCAATACTAAGCCTAGGACACTACTAAACTAACTTAACAATTCAATTTACTTCTAATCACTATCAAATAATAGCAGGCTTTTCAACATCTAGTAAGCTAGCATTAATCAAAACTATATCGAATAACAAGATTCTAGAGATAAACCTTGTTCTAATCATCAATTATCTGAACCACGTGAATACATCAGGATATTCTTCAAGGTTCTACTTGGATGATTGACTAAGCAAGTCACTTGAAATATTCTAACATGTAAAAGTAAATAAATCAAGTTCTAAAATGTTAAAGCATAAACAGTAACATCCACAAGACATACTTGACTATTCCAATTACAAATAACTCAATCATCACGAAGGATGAGTACAGTCTTAAAACAGAAGTAATAGCATGATCACTTAAGTTTAAGTAAATGAGCTATAATTATTTGTCATGGGTGATCATGAGGGAAGTGCACCAAATTTAACCCTTCCCATGCATGTCGCTTCCTCGAGAAGTACCTAAAGAAAACATCAACAGCAAGCGTGAGTCCACAACTCAACAAAGTACAACAGTGAAGTAATCAAAACATACACATGTATGGAATATAACAAAATCCTCATATAGCCATTAGCAATTGATCCATTTTCATGCAATGCAAATGCCAAGAATGCAACTTTCTTCCTTCTTTGCAATTACCGGTAATACAGAGTAGTACATCCGTCGATGCATACTCAAGCCTGTGCCCTAAGGCACGAGGACCTCAAGCCCACACTCCACAAGTGTGGGGACCTCATGCCCATCCATTATATGATGGGGACCTCAAAAGAATCAGTCCTTGGCTACCACGTAGTCCAAGACTCAAAGATGAATGCCATGATGCAAATGAACTTAATATTCTCAATCAATCAAGAGAGAATAGCATCCAGTGGCAAAATCATAGATAAAATTCCATACAATTAAACCATGGCAATTTTCATGAATTTAGCACCACAAATACTCTACACTGCATGCACTTGCCTCAACCGCGGGATGGTTGACGACGAATTTACCCTAGAATACCCCGCTGAAACTCGCTGAAGTCCACGCGAGGATCCCCCTTCTTCCCTTTTTCTTCTTTTCTTCCTTGGCCGAACCTCTTTCCTTCCCTTTTGTTTGGCCGGTAACAGCAGCAGGGAGGATGGCGCCGGGGAGAGGAGGAGCAGCAGGGGGTGGAGGCACTGTAGCACGGTGCTACTGTAGCACGGCGGCTATTGTAACAGAGGGTGGCTAGGGTTTGGTCTCCCCCCTTCTAGTGGGCTGTTGGCCCACTCATGGGCCTTGGGCCACTATGGCCGGCTCCCCTCCTCTCGAATATTGGTTAGCGGCCTATTCCTCTCCCAAAATTCTGATTTTTTTCTTTCTAATTCTATTCAATTTCAGTACTAATCACTTATTTGTTTTATGCTTAAACGAGATGTTACATGAGTGTTGGACTGGGTTATTTGTTGTCTTCACGGCACAATCATTATCACATAAAATAGGCATGTTATCAAATTTTATTCAATACACTACAACACAAAAGCCCTGTAGAGACGCCTATTTTATGGGTTAAAGACGTTTTCAATCATCTCTATAGCATCGTAGAGCCGTTTTTGTAAAACGTCTCTCGAGCACCTCCCCACGTACCATGTCAAAGATCATAGAGACGTATTGTTAAGCGCGTCTACAATGATATGAGTCGTTTAGATTGCGTCTCTACAAGTTTGGAGACGCTTTCATATATGCATTTCCATATCATCTCTACTCTCCCTAGTGACGCTTTATTGCGTGCCAATGATATAAGTCGTTTAGATTGCGTCTCTACAAGCTTTGAGACGCTTTCATATATGCATTTCCATATCGTCTCTACTCTCCCTAGTGACGCTTTATTGCGTGCCAAGAAAGATAGATACGCATTCATAAACGTATTTAGATTGAGCTAGAGACGTCATTTTTTATTTTGTTCAGTAGAAATATTTTATTGCTAAACAACAATGATTCAGAGGGTACAGTATCACATATTTTCATAAGTTTCAGATCTTAGGTAAAGCCATTTCAAATGTAGAATTTCATTGTCGATATATTAAAAAACTAGAAGAAAAAAACATAGATACTCCGTTGTGGAGTGAATCGAGTTAACAACTGAATCTAGCATCCATATACAAAGGTGCAAACACACCGAAAAAACTTCCTACAAATTCTACAACTGAATCAGGCGACGAGTGGTTAGAGGGCAGCGGCAGTGGTGACGTCTTCAGGAACAAAGAGCCTAATCCACCTCCAAATAACATAGCCTGGTACCTGTTCAGTTATAAACTTGTTTATTATATCTATTCATGTCTCAAAAAGAAATCATACACGCATGACATAAGAAGGGTTGCATTTATTGAAAACAAAGGAAATACACAATACGAAATTGAAAGCATAGGAACCGCAAGGATACTTTTTCTTTTTTGAAGTAGCAAATTGTGAAGATAGAAATGATATAGCATAAGAAATAGTCTCTTCAATTTAAGTTGGCGGAAATAGAGTGTTTATTAAGGTTAAGTCCTCCACTAACTCAAATCAAAATGAAAAACCTATGAGCTAAACAGGAATAACTAGAGATGTTCATACTGTTACAACTCCAAAATGGAAGTCTCTAAATTCATTCAAATGTTTAGGCTCTAGAGTTTCCATTTTCTAGTACATTGATCCTGTGCTCGTACTGAAACTTACTTTGAAAGAAGAAATCCATAATTAAGCTCTATGCACACTTAATCCAGTTCCCTGCACAAGAAAAGGCAATCATTTTTGCCGCACCAATCCAGATTGAGATAAAGAAAAGGAAGTTGATTAAATTATTGAATCACTAAAACCATAAGTTCAATGACTGACAAAAAAATATGGTGAATAAGCATAATATAGAAAAGGTTCCATCTTTGATGGCCAATAAAAGCAGGACACCACTATGTGCTTCATGAAAAAAATATTACTTTGGAAAGTAAAGAAATACGTTTCACACAAACATATGTATCTTTCTTTGATCACCGGATGTGGCTTCATGAAAATGACCGCAGCCCAATATCACGAATAGGAGCCTGAATGCCAACAAGATGATAGTAAAAGTTAGAAGCGGTAAAAAGAATTCAAAGATGCCTTCAACATGTGCCACACTGAATTCTGAACTGCTTTTGGAGCAGCTCAAGGCCTACCTGCGTCTTCATTGAGGGAAAATGTTCCAGAATATGAGGGTTTCATCGCCGGCTCCTGTCACTATTGTCTGTAGATGGAAAACACACATTACATATCCTATTTGGAATAACATGTTTCTCGATAGAATGATGTGTAATGTGGAATAGGAGTTACCTGTCCATCAGGCGACATTGCAAGGTAAAGCACACGCAATGTATGTCTGGTTAGAGTTGCGACCTGTTTTTCAAAAATATTCAATGGCAAGTGGTATTATTATGCTACTATAAACCTTTCTTGAACCTAATGATACTGTTGTTTTTCAAAGGAACTCATCTATTCCTAGCCTCTAGATTGGCAAATTCAAATGAAATAGCCCCTCGTGGAATATTATACTTGGTTTACAACCATATCGATACTATTGTTTTTAAGCATAACATGCCCATTATGGACGGTACCATAAGCAAGCCAAGTAAAGCCAGTTATTGCAGAATGAAATCCTTGTAGAGCTTTTGCCAATTTTTATCCAAACAACGTGATTATATCATGTACAATTGTATCAGGAGATGTCAAGTACTGAGATCCACAATTATGTAAACATACCTTTGACATAGATGGATACTTCCACACCATGATTTGGTTTTGGGAGTACCCATGGGTGCTCACAAGCTCATTCACATTTTTACACCGAGCAAGATTGCAAACCTAAAATAAGCGATTGATGAGGAGAGCGGTTTATATTTAGAGTCGACAACACAACCTAAAGGCTAGTGATTTTGTTCGAACTATAACTTGCTGGTTGCTGTGTCAATTGAATTGACAAGTTCCCATTAGTTTGTTTTCGAACACGATACACCTATCACCGTTCCATCTCTGATGCAAGGAGGCCTAGGCGATCGGTGACAGGGCTATTGCTTTAACCGCATGTGTATGTTCTGTCGATCTCAAGTCTCAACACCTTGTTGTGAACACCGGTTCCATACAAGTAGTGGATGTCATTTCCACTAGACGCAAGCTCACGGTCATCATCGACCATTTTAGCCCACGATCTGATAAAATTCGTCACTTCATCTTCCATGGTATAGAATAGTTAAGGAAGTTAGAAAAATAAAATTATAAGAGAGATGTCATAGAAACATGAAGCGCTAATGAGTTATATAGATCGGGAATGTTGAGTTTAACACGTGGGTGGTGTTCCAATGCTTCTTGAACAACAGCTTTCTCATTGTCATCCCTTAATCTCTCTGCAAGAAGTAAATATCCATCTTTAGCAAGATCTTCATATGACTTTCCCTCAAATGTTAGGTACCGATTGGCCCAAAGGAATAAATCTCGTGGTGTAATGAAACCATGTTTGCAAGCAAACACTCTACTATTTTGTCTATGCATTTGCAAATCTTTCATAACTTGAACCATTTTTGTGGCATAACGGCAAGCAATTGTACACCACTTGTAATACTCCGAAATGCGTTAGAGAGAAAACAAACAATAGTTAAAGGGGTTTTTCTGAAATTTCTTCAAAACCTGGGCCATGGGCTCTTGGCCCACGGCACCAAGGCCCAAAAGGGAAGAAACCCTAAATATGCTACAGTACCACGCCTTGCTACAGTGTGGCGGCCGTGCTACAGTAACCTCCCATGTTTCCCCTTGCTGCCATCCTCTCCAAAGCACTTCCTCCTGCTGTCTTGTGTGCGCTGGCCGAAAGCAAAAGAAAGGAAGAGAGGAGAAGAAGAGGGGAGGAGCGCCTCGTGGGAAATTCAGCGGTCTCACGTGTCTCCAAGGGTATCAATTTATTTCCCCGCTGTTTTGATGATGTTTAGATGTGAAATTAGATTAGTTTGATTGGATTGAGTTCGTCCTGTTGTAGATTCAATTCTGTCCAGCATATTGCGTGGGCGATTTCGCGTTCATAGAGGCCGAACCAGTAGTTTTGATCTCCTAGAGATATCTAGAGGTTGTTCTTAACTTTCTGTGGCCACCGAGTTCACTTGATTCCGACGTTCGAGTCAAAAGTTATGACAGATTTAGTATCTGCTGTCCAGATTTCTGACGAGATTAATCTGTTTTGTTATTTCGTAAAATATGAAAATGTAATTGGAAGAATCTAGGTTTTCACCCAACTAGGTTATTGTAGGTAATTTGATAACCTTTCCAGATTGTTAAAGAACGATCAATTCGGAGTTATAGATTAAAAGTTATGATTGTTTTAGTGCTGCTGTTTATGCTGTTAGACAGTTTCTGTGCTGAAAGTTCATCTGTCTGTTAGCGTACTAATTTGGTCGAATTGGATCATCTTGTCAACTAGAGTATTGTAGATTTGTTAGTTAAAAATCTACAGAAACTGGATTCACCTCATTCGGAGTTCCAAATCAAGAGATATGCTGTTTACCGTGCTGCTGTCCAGTGGCGTTATTTGACTGAATGCGTTGGTTTCAGTTTAGGGTTTCTAGATAAATCTTGATTCACCGGGGAAGAGGTGTAGAATGTTGTTAAGTAGTGTCGTGTTCATCGTGTTCTTATTTCAGTTATTTAATTGTTTAGGAGGTGAAGTTTCGGGTTTAGGAGTACCACTTTTTCCTGCTAACGTGCATCATCAAGGAGGCAAGTACATTGCTTATCTTAATGATTGTGATTGATGAATGCTTTTATGATTATCTTGTGAGTTCTTATGATTCAAGAGAAGTTGGATTTTCTATGGTCTTTCATATGTGTTGAATCCATGATTGGAGATGATAATATTTAAGTTCATGTTCCTTCCATATGTGTGTTATCTCCATGATTAGAGGCGTGTCTTTTTAATATACATATTTCATTCCATGCATTCATTATTCATGTTCCATCCACGGAGTGGATTAAAAAGACCCATCAATTCCAGGATGGGCACGTAAGACCCACCATTCCAATGTGGGCCCCACTATTCCAATGTGGGAGTTTTGGGACACCCGTATGAAATGTTCTTCATACGGGACTTGGATCCCCGCATTTTTGTTAAGATGCGGGCTTAAGTGAACACTGACGGGTGTGTCACTAGCAATACCGGTATATGCATGTGTGTAGTCCCTCCATTCCATTCACTTCATTCATTCCATTCCATTCACTTCATTCATTCCATTCATTCAAATACTCGTTCTGTGATTTCTTCATATGGTTCAATGATGTTGACTTGTTAATGTTTGTGGTATGTTCCATTTATTCACTGTACTTGCTGAGTCTTGGACTCGCACTTGTTTGTTTATTTATTGATTTAGGTAATCACTGATGTTGGCTCATTTGGGAGGGAGTAGACACGCACTACTCATTCACAGCATCCTATTCAAGTTCAAGATTATAAATTAGTTTTATCTTTCACTTATTATTGACGAACTGTAATAAATAAGTTTAGATGGAGAAAGAAGGATACCTTCTCCTTGATACGGTTGATTTATTATTGCTTGTGAACCTTGTTTAACGATGAGCTGTAATAAATACATTTAAATGGTAAAGAAAGGATACCTTCTCCATGTTGGGTTGTTTTATTTATGCCTTTAGATGTTATATCATTCAGATTCTTCCGCAATGTGGCTGTATGTTAGAGTATTTAAGTGACATCTTGGCTTCCAAATAGCTAGGGTGTTACACCACTACTCCAGAACACCAACCAAGAAATAGCAACAAAACAAGTGGGACTGGGATCAGTTGATGGGGAGGCGCATCAAGCTACAGAACACTGGGCATCTAAAACCTTGCAACTCGGTAAACCGGTAATGGAACGAGAACAACTATCAATCAATACATGTCAACCAGTAATGGAACAATGGGGAGAGGATGAGATGAGCACTCATTGGAGGTCTCCAAGTGGATGGGATGGGCTCTCCCGATGGCGATGCTGGAGCTCTATCGAGGCTACGACGCCGCCGCTGCCACCGGAGCCACGGAGGGAGGGCAGCCACGGGCATGGAGGAGGTGCAAGCAGAGAGCTTGGCAAGGCGGCCAGCGGGTGAGGTCGCGACTTGTGAGGGCTTTGGAGCCACGGAGGGAGGGGTGGCCACCGGGCGTGGAGGCGAGGTGTGGCGCCAGGCGTCGAGGAGAGGACGTCGTCGGGCGTGGTGGAAGGGTGCGGAGGAGGAGGGCGGCCGGGCGTGGAGGGAGGCGGCGCCAGGCGTGGTGGAAGGCGCGAGGAGGGGTGGCCACTGGGCGTGGAGGGAGGCGCGCGCCCGGCATGGAGGGAGGGAGCGGAGGGAGGAGCAACCGGCGTGGAGGAGGCGCGAGAGAGGAGCAACCGCCAGCATGGAGGGAGGGTGCGAGGGTGGCACAGCACCGGCCGGGATTTATGTCAGGAGCTTGAAGAAGTGGGAAGGTGGAGAGACAGGCGTGGGGAGGTAGAGATATGCATACGGTGAGATTTTGTGGCGTCGTATAAAACGTCTTAAGAAGCGTCTTTACATACGAGGTGTTTCTCGGTGTAGAGACGAATATAAAAGCGTTAAAACAAAAGCGTCTTTATGTCATAGTTTTGTTGTAGTGATAATCCATCAAGATTTGCCTCATTTATAGCAATTGAGCACAACAACTACTCACGGAAATATATTTAGCTTCGATGGTGGATAGGGCTATGGAATTTTGTTTCTTAGATGACCATGAAACTAAAGATCTTCCTAAGAATTAATAACTACCCGAGGTGCTTTTTCTATCCACTTTGTAGCCCGCATAATCGGAACCCGAATATCCAATTAAATCAAAATTTGCACCTTTTCTTTTCACGACCACTAAATGACACTTTTTTTGTGATGCTTGAAATCTTGCACACATGCAAACACTAAACATGATATCGGGCCTAGATGCAGTAAGATAAAGCAAACTATCAATCATTGATCTATAAAGTTTTAAATCTACCAGTTTACCAATCATTGATCTATAAAGTTTTAAATCTACCAATTTACCACTCTCAATAAGGTCGAGATGACCGTTGGTAGCTATAGGAGTCTTGATGGGCTTTGCGTCCTCCATGCCAAACCTTTTGATTAAATCCTTCACGTACTTTGTTTGGATCACAAAAGTCCCATCTTTAAGTTGCTTGATTTGAAGTCCAAGGAAATAGCTAAGTTCTCCAATCATGGACATTTCAAATTACCTAGACATAATATCACCAAATTCTTTGCAAAAATAATATCATCAACTTATATTTGACAAACAAAGAATTCATCATCTAAAACTTTTGTAATCATGGTTGTGTCAACTTTTCCAATTTTGAATCCTTTTGAGAGTTGAAAATCTTTAAGGAGTTCATACCATGCTCTAAGAGCTTGTTTAAGACTATAAAGCACCTTGGAGAGTTTATACACATGATTTGGATTCTTTGGATCTTCAAAACCGGGTGGTTTTTCGACAAATATAAGTTCAGATATTTTACCATTTAGAAAAGTACTTTTAACATCCATTTGAAATAACTTAATATCAAAACAAGATGCAAAAGTAAGTAATATACGAATGGATTCAAGTATAGCTACATGAGCGAAAGTTTCACCAAAATCCAAACTTTTGACTTGAGTGAATCCTTGAGCGACTAACCTTGCCTTGTTTCTTACAGCCATTCCACTTTTATCTTGCTTGTTTCTAAAGACCTATTTGGTACCAATTACGTTATGTTCCTTGGGTCTATCCACTAATGTCCAAACATCGTTTTAGGTGAAGTTATTTAGTTCTTCATGCATTACATTCACCCAATCCAGATCGACGAGTGCTTTATCTACATGTTTTGGCTCAAAAGAAGAGACAAATGAGTAATGTTCACAAAAGGAAGCAACACGAGATCGAGTTTGGACATCCTTACTCACATCACCCAATATTTGATCCATTGGATGATCTTTTGCAATTGTATTGTGAATCCTTGGAGGTAAGTTTGGTGGTTGTTCATCTTCCTTGTTGTCCTCTTCATTAATTTGAATTTGACTTGTCGTGGAAGAGATAGGAGATTCAACTTGAGTGGAAGATGGTGAGTCTTTTAAATATTCCTTTGGCATGATGTCTCCTATTTGCATGTTCTTCGTTGCTTGCTTTAATTCTTTGTTACCTACATCATCCAAATTTTTTTGCTCCTCTTGAGAGCCATTAGTTTCATCAAATTGTATATCATGAGTCTCTTCAACTAAATCAGAGTTTTTGTTGAAGATACGATAAGCTTTACTATTTAATGAATAACCGAGTAGGAAACCAACATCACAATAACTTGCAAATTTTGAAAGACGAACACCTTTCCTTAAAATGTAGCATTTGCAACCAAAGATACGAAAGTAGGAGATGTTCAGTTTTCTTCCAACAAGAAGCTCATGAGAAGTCTTTTTCAAAAGACGATGCAAATATAGACGATTTATGGCATGACAAGCGGTATTGATTGCTTCCGCCCAAAAGCTATCGGAACTGTTATACTCATCAAGCATTGTCCTAGCCATTTCAATTAATGTTCGATTTTTCCTTTCTACAACTCAATTTTACTCCGGAGTGTAGGTGGTGGAAAGTTCATGTTTTATTC
This sequence comes from Phyllostachys edulis, assembly GCA_036346405.1. NCBI lineage: Eukaryota > Viridiplantae > Streptophyta > Magnoliopsida > Poales > Poaceae > Phyllostachys > Phyllostachys edulis. The sequence continues at coordinate 41,081,402 of CM070547.1, read as the reverse complement.
CAAGTTCATCACAAAAATCTTCAATTTTAGTGTTATGAAACTCGGAGCCATTATCACTATGAATTTTGTTGATTTTGAAATTAAATTCATTTTGAGCCCTTTTAGTAAAACTTTTGAAAATGTCAGGGGTTCCGGCCTTGTCATGTAGAAAGAATACACATATATATCTTGAGTAACTATCCACAATGACTAAACAATAGCTATTCCCCTATGCTCTTCTAGGTTGTTGGCCTAAACAAATCCATATGTAAGAGTTCTAATAGTCTAGAAGTTGACATGATACTTTTTGAAGGATGAGAATATGCAACTTGCTTCCCGGCTTGGCAAGAACTACATAATCTATTTTTCTCAAACTTCACATCTTTCAATCCAACCACTAAGTCAAGTTTGAAAAGATTTTTGAGTTGAATCATGCCTACATGAGCAATCCTTCTATGCCAAAGCCAACCTATTGAGGTTTTTGCAATTAAACAAGTTTTCAAACAAGAATTATTTGAAGAGAAATCTACCAAATAGATATTTCCAAATCTAAATCCTTTGAAAACTAAAGAGTTATCTTTGTCATTTGAAATAGAAACTCCTTTTTGAGAGAATGTGTAAGATAAACCAAGATCACAAATTTGAGCAACGGATAGTAAATTAAAATTGAGTGATTCAACTAGAGCTACATTAGAAATTGAAAGGTCATTTGAGATAGCAATTCTACCCAAACCAAGTACCTTTCCTTTGCTATTATCACCAAATGTCATCTTGTCACTTCCTTTTCCATTCTCGAATGTAGTGAACATTTTTCTATCCCCGGTCATATGTTGGGTACAACCGCTATCAAGTACCCTATATTTTCGTCCGGTCTTGTAGTTCACGTACAAAACAAGAATCAAGTTCTTTTACGTACCTAAATTTGTTTGGGTCCTTGGAGGTTAGTAACCAAAGCTTTGGGCACTCAAATAGCATTCTTTTTGGCACCTAAAATTGAAGTGCCAATAAATTTAGCTACAACTTTACCATCTTCAGATTTTCTAAGCATGTAGCATGAATAAAAAATGCCATATGATTTAGTTCTAGCAATTGATCATGAATTTTGTAAAGGTCCTACAATACAACATTTATAGCAATATTTTTTATTTTCTTTTACAAACCTTGTGGGCTTCTAAATTTGCTTCTAGCCCTTCTTGGAAATAAACCCAAGTCCTTCTTTATTAAATGAGTACCTTTGCTCACTCAATAACTTGTCAAGGGTAGCTTTTCCCTTGAAGCATCTTGTAACATCTTAAATTTTGACCTTTTCAAAAATTTATTTCAAAATAATTAATTCAAATATTTGGTTTTTAAATTGGAGTTCCTGCTAATTCAAAGAGCCTTTTGAAGATTTAAAAATAAAATTAATCATTTATATTTTAATGAATTAATTTAAAGCTTAAATTGAATTTTTAGAAAAATGAAAAATATTCCAAATGATTAAAATAAACATCAATTAAATTCAAAATTATTTTATTTAATCTAATCAGGTTCCAAGGATTTTTGTGGATGTTTCTTGGATTTTTTCGAATTTATTTTATTTTTGATTTTTTTGGATTTTTTTCCATATTCTCTCTGCTGCCTTTCTTCCAGCTCTATGCATTTGTGCATTTCATTTTTCTATCCGAAAACAACCAGTAATCACCAAATTCATCAAATTATTACCCGTTCTCTTCGGTCGGTTCATCAAATTCAAAACCGTGTGAAGCATTGCGACCCCGTAATCACCGCGCCATTACTCCGGTGCATCCAAAGCCCCTGTAACCGCAGCTCATTAGTCAATTTGTCGTTTCCTTCGTCATTAACCTCAAAACCAAATCGCTGTTGCTGTACTTCCTCACGTTCCCGTCGATTCGTTTCATGGTTGAAGCTATAAATTGGTACTCAGTAGCTCTTAGACCCCCTTTGCACTTCCTCCAAGTTTTAGAATCTCCGAAGCACCGTAGACATCACATTTCTATTTTTCCCGAACATCGGTCCTCTCACTCGTTTTGAGCATTCTTCATTCCGGTGAGTTTTTTTAATCATTTGATCGCGTCACTTTGTGTTCCCGAGCGTAGCGAACATTAGCCCTCCACAAATTTCTTGTTCCATGCAGCGAATTGCTCAAATTTTGATGTTCCTTCTCCTAGGCCGAATTCGCTCCCGACGATCGATCTTCGTCCTCGGTGCGTAATTCTTTGTGTGAACCGCATCACGACGTGTTCCAAACCTTCCTCATCCTTAAACCTCTCTCAATTAATTGGATTACTCACTGTGGATCGCCACCACCGTTGTCACTCATTTCATGCCGCTCGTCGTTGTGGAGGCATCACCTCGGACCACCTCTGGCTAATCCGACAGCACCTATGCACTCCTTGGACCAAGGCCATGCTAATGCTTCCCCTATTTCTTCCCAAAACCTTCAAACCACCGCCTCCACCAACCGACCGTGCGCCGTCGCCACTTGAAGTTTTGCCGCCGCCGCTTGGGAAGGTTGTGGCCGTGGGGTCCCATTTTGGCCGATGACCGGCCACCTTGCCGCCTCCCTCACTGGTGCCATTGCCATGCTCGAAGCTCTATTTGTTTTGGTTGAAGCTCTTTGTTCCTTTGATTCAAATATTTTGCTTTCTTTATTTGTCACATGAGCACTTTGGCTTAGTTGGTTAGATGAGCCAAGTTAGTCCTCCTGTTGCCTTAGATCTTGGGTTCAAGTCTTCAGAACCCCATTGTTTTCTAGTCCTCAATTCTTTTCCTTGAGTCAATGACAGCTGGGCCCCACGCATGATACACGCACTCCAAATTTTTTTTCATCCGAAACAGTGATTCCAGTACAGTACAATTTCGGGGTTTTCATCATTTCTTATGAGAATCGAACTTCTAGAAGTCCGTTCTCCTTTGTACGAACTCCAAATCCATCGATTCTTTTTTCCTAAATTCATTCTCTACTTTCATGTATTTATTTTATAATTTTTAGTTTTTATTTAATTTCTATTATTTTTTTGGTTCGATTCGCATGTGTAGAATCCGATGTCGCCGACGCGAGTTTGGATCAACAGGAAATGCTTACCTCCAACGTCACCGAAGGCGAGTCTCCTTTCAACACTCTAAACAAATATTTGTTAAATAATGTTTTCTATTTTAAAGTTATGCATCGCTAATTTATTTAAATGATAAGTTTCAACTGTAAGTTGTTAGTTAAAAACCTAAAGTTTGTTAATGTCATCCTTGATATTTGTTATCCTCTACCTTTGTAACCCTAGCGTAGAAATTTCGCATTACTGAATACAATTTTGTAGGATAGTTTGATATGGTAGAATTGCTTAGACGTGTTGTTTGGTCTTGTTTAACCTATGGGGGAAGAAATATCATTATTATCCTATATGTTTTGAAGTTGGAAAATATTTGACATTAGGTAATGACAATAGTTGGAAATAAAAATAAAAATGGTGGAAAATATTTTAGACTAGGGTGAGTAGCATGAGTCTGGCTTATCTCATCCAAGTCAATTAAGGACTGACTCTTGTATTTATTCAAACCGAGTATTACCATGCAACCACACGTCCTAAATAGGAAGGACCTGGCTAATTAATTTACTAAGTAAAAATATTTAGCCCATAGGCTGTAGATGGTAGGAGTTACTTGGGTAGTGCAGACGATGGTAAATGACGTCCATGTCTGTTGGGGCTTGCGCCGGGCGTTGGTAAATGATGTCCAAGTCCGAGTAGGATATCCCCCACAACGGTGAGCTCTAGGTCGATGGTAAATGACATCCATAACTTGGGGTTAAGCTCATCGAGCGGGCTAATGTTAGGATAAAGTATTGTAAAAACCATGTGATAATCGCTTAGTCACACACCTTCGTAAGTGTGTGTAGCGGATAGTATAAGTTGATTATCTCGTGTGAGTCAAGTTGTACAACCTCTGCAGAGTGTTAAAAACTATTCGAATAGCCATGCCCGTGGTCAAGGACGGGCAAGGTGCGTATACACGTGGTAGATTTTAGTTTTGGTTTTAAAGAAATATTTTGGGAATTCGGGAGTAGTTGAAACACTTGGATTGTTGTTCTGGCAGATAGAGCCAGTTGGGCAGCTAGAGCTCAATTCATGAAAACTTGTCAGATAGAGCCTCTTTACTAGTGTATAGTAGTTGGAACCTGCACTAGAGATTAATTCAAATTACTCTAATTGTTTAATCTTCATTTGTCAATTATGATTTATAAAAGAGGTTTAAACTTAAAATGTTGCTTTGTGCAAAAGATCTCTATATCCCAATTGTTAAAGCTATGCATATGCATCAATTCCCAAGACTCGCGGAGTACTTTATGTACTCATGTGCTACACTCAACAAATCTCAGAAGTCTACAAAGATGCCGAGAACGACTACGACTACTTCCCCTGCAGCTTCGACGAAGGCTTCCCAGAGTACAAGGCCGTGTTCCCCTAGTTGAATGCCAGTGGGCAATTTGTTGGGCCAACCACAGAGTTTATTTTATTTCCGCTGCTGTGAGACTTAAGGTCTCTGGACCTATTTTGTAATAAGTGGTCATAAGGTCGGTACTTAGTTATTTATTAATGTTATTTCATGATTCGAGCTGGTTATCAACAATGTTTTCACTATGTGCACTAGCTACTGATCTGGGACTGGTGCAGAAATACACAGAGGGTTCGGATTCAGAAATCCGGTCCCAATAGAGTTGGTATCAGAGTCGAGTCGACTGTAGGACGTGACCTAGTTAGAAATGGCAAGATTTAAGGATTTATGTTTTTCTAAAAATTAATTTATAAACTTTTAAGTCTCTTTGCTACTTTATTTTCTGTCTTAGTATCTTTTCCTTGTCTTTGTATTCATTATTAAAAATGGTTACTGATCTTCTCTTGTTTTCAAAATTTTGTAAATGCGTTTCTTCAACACTTGTGCCGAGAAGGAAGGTGGATTCTGTGCAAAGCTATGGTTTATTCTTTAGGGATTGGGCTACATCCATCGCCCAGAGTATCACAATATCACCATTAACAAGTACAACAAGGAGATGTAGCATGTCAATGTCACCATCTACGCCAAGAGTCACCTACGAGGAGATCGACCCTATCGCTTCACGGAGAGAGAGAGAGAGAGAGAGAGAGAGAGAGACTGACAAGCTTGGAATGCAAGATGCTGCCAGAGAAGCGATCATCCATTTGGGGTTCCACAACTGCACTTACCTAGGACGCACCACTTTTTGCTACTTTCCCTACTGCAAGAAGGGGGAAGTCTTCAGCAGGTTCAGAGCTGCGGAGAGGGAGGAGGACACCACCGTTACACACAAGGCGTCTCTGATCAAAGCGCAAGATAAGGCCTGTGTTTATGGCCAACGTGTTGGAGTGTGTTTACGAGAGGCTAGATGCGGCAGAGACAGAGCTCACCCAGGTGAAGAATCCATCCCGTCTCTCCTCAGCATCCGTCGATCGCGCAAGAGAGTGCATCGTCTCGATGATCATATGACTCTGATGAGTGTACCACAGCTTGTTCACCCCCGCCACTCGAGGAGAGTGTTCTGGTACAGCTGTCACTGCCATCCCCTCTGATGCTATCATCGTTGGATGTGTTAGCGACTCAGTAGACTAGCCTGAGGAGCTTGAGCCTGTGGAGCGTGACATTGAGGACGACGCTGAGGATGACTTTGAGGTGGACCCTGAGGATCTTGAGTTTGAGTAGGAGTTGCCTTTGGTCGTGTGTCTACAGTGTCCAATAAAGGTCTTGCGTATTTAGACGATTATTTGTTTGCCAGTGTCTTGATTGGACTGTATCAAGCCTTAAGCACTTGTGATACAACCATTCTAAAAACTATTTCCTAGTTTATTATTTTCAATTGAAGTTCTTTCTTGTTCAGCCTGTGTTGGTTGTTGTTTGGGATGTTAATTTTACCCCTGTTCTCTTATCTTTGCTTTTCCATCATATCTCCTTGCTAACCTTGGATCACTCAGATGGAGAATGCTGGAGGAGTACGTGGAAGAGGTTGTGCAGCAGCCCGTGGAGGAGCTCACAGAGGAGGTCGTGCAGCCGGCTGAGGTCGTGGTCTTGGAAGACGTCGTGGTCAGCCATTTCCCGAAGATCCAGTGTTGCCTCAAGCACCGCAAGAACCACAAGTGCAACCAGAGCAACTATTTGAGGAAGAACCTTTACTGCCACCACCTCCTGGTTAGCCTCCGATGATGAATATGAAGTAGATGATGGCCATGCAACTTCAACTATTGCAAGCGTTGGCTCAGAATCAACTCAATCAACCTGCACCAGCTCCTACTCCAGTCTTACTGCCTCCGTCCAGATTAGGGGAATTCATGAGGACTAGTGTAACACCCCAGCCAAACAAAGGCCTGGAATGCTACTAATTTAAATAAATTGAATGTAATTAAACTAAAACTCCTTACCAAATTTCGGCAGAACCTCCTTTGTATAGTTGTTTATACCGGAGGTTCCAACAGACAGTTATAATATATAAAGATAATCCAAATTGCAATATGATCAAGACATAATCAAAACTGGCTATTCGTTACTATGACATCCATAGCAACTAAACATCTAAGAAATAGATCATGAGCATCCAAAACATCTATTCATTTATTACAGTTTACTCCAAGCAAGCAATAATCATTAAGAGTACTTTAAACAGTTCATTCATCTCCTAATTAATTTTCCTTTCATTCCATGGTGAGTAGTTCGTGCAAAAGTGCAAGAAGTCTAATCCTTCCTTTCCCCCATGCATGCCGATCTCGTAAAGGTACCTAAAACACGACAAACAACAAGAGGTGAGTCGAAAGACTCAGCAAATATAATAAATGGCATCAACAGCATACAAGCATGTAACTCATCAACTATACTTCACAAAACCACATATCAATCACTTTACACACACATGCTATGCAATATGCTCAACATGATCTTTTTTCTTCTCTTTCCCTTTTGCATTTTACCGGTAATGCAAAGTGTGCATCCGTCGATGCACACCCATGCCTGTGCCATTTGGCACAGGGACCATTGCCCATACTCCGCAAGTATGGGGACCAAAGCCCATGCTTTACAAGCATGAGGACCTTTAGCCCGTCATTAACATGACGGGGACCTCAAGAGTTGCTTGGTTATCACATGACCAAGACTTCAATAAGCCAACATGATGTATATGTATGAATTCTCAAATTAATACAAACATGCATCCGCAACAACATTGCATATGAATATCCTATTCATACTACCAAAGCTCACAATCATAAACTTCACAACTTTCAAACATCCATGATTAACACATAATTCATAGCACTAGAAACCATGATTATTACCAATCATATCACCATATCAATCATGAACAACACAAATAACCATAGAAATTATCAATCAATGCCATTCGATAATATCTATTATATCCATAATTATACTTGCCTTAACCGCGAGGGAACAAGGGACGTGCAGAAGGTGCTGCCCCCCCGGACCAGTCCACCACCTGAATAAATAATTATAACACACGCTAAGACGACAGTAGCGGACCAAAAAAAAACTATATAACAACAATCACGAACTCACAAAAGCGTCTAACTCGATCCCAACCCCAATTCCTAAACGTCGATCTGTCCCCTCGGTGGACAGTCAATTTCTAAAATTCATAACATTCACTACAGGGGTCCAAATAAGGTGTTATTGGACTTTCTGGAAAGGTAATTAAATTCCCCAACTAAACCTAGTTGAGGGGCCCTTCTGAATCAGATATCTAATACCCCTACCAAGCCAATTTAAAAGACATCAATTTCAGGTTGGGTTCTCTGGACAGTGCACTAAAACCACCATAACTTTTGCTACGAGTGTCCAAATCTTGCATTCTTTAGCTTTTTGGAAAGGTATGGAAATTACCTACATTTTTAGTTATATCAAGATCCTCTAATTTCTTCTTTAACTAATGGATTAACCCAGTTCTCTACAAACTGTCAGAATGCTGACAGATTAGCAGGACAGCGACACTAAAAAAAATCATATCTCGCTAACCGTTAATCGGATTTGGGAGTTCTTGGCGGCCACGGAAATATAAGGACATAAATACCCAAGAGAGATACATCGAGTCAAAGGTTCCACGTATTAAAGGACTTGCAAAAGGAAATTTTCATTATCCAAAAACATCAAACGAATAAACGGGTCATGTTTTCCAATGAGAAAGACAAAACTCCAATATAAAGGTCAAACTTGACAATCAACCAAGTTCACCAGCTGCAAGAATAACTCATCGGTTGGGAAAACAATGATTGCTTTACGAGACAAATTTAGCCAATGAAAACACACCAACCTTTCTCAAAGCAACCCATCAACCACAATGAACTAATATCCTAAGAGAAATTCATCGGTCACAACTGGACAAGAGTTGACCAAATTCAAATTCAAGGAAGAGAACAACTCTTCTAAAGATACTCACTATCAACACCTGTACAAAGATATTCGATGTAGACACTTCACTATCCCTATACCACGAACGATGGTGTAACCTGGTAAAGCCTAGGGCCACAACCACGACCTTAACCTCTCAACATCGAGTATCCCCACACATTAATAATCATATAATCAATTAATGAGCAATCATACCCAATTCATATCAGCAATCATCAATACGGTATAGCGGAAACGTAAATGCAATGCTTTGCCCATTCCCATCCTACTGTGTATAGTGTGTCAAAATTAATAATTCCAGTACCACGGACCTACAGCCCGCTCTGATACCAACTGTAACACCCCAGCCCAACATGAGCCTGGAATGCTACTCATCACCATTACAAATAATCCAACAAGTAAAGCATAACCATAACAAATCCTTTAAGCAGTTTGCTCATTTATTAAGGCGTGATCTAAAATTTAATCAACTATAAAAGATTCGTGGCAGTGTGTGTCCGAAAATATGACTACCCCCTCCCATGCATGTTGTCCTTGTAAGGGGTACCTAAAAACCACAAACAAAGCAAGAGTGAGTCCACAGACTTAGCAAAGTACAAATAATAAGATATTATAACACACCAGTATAACATCAGCATCCATTCTCAAATCTTTGCCATACATCATGTCATATGCCTATGCAATGCTCAATGCAACCTTTCTCTTTAATTCTTTTTGCACTTTACCGGTAATGCAAGGTATGCAACCGTCGATGCATACCCATGCCGGTGCTCGCAAGCACAGGGACCAAGAGCCCAATACTCCGCAAGTAATGGGGACCACAAGCCCACACTCCACAAGTGTGGGGACCTCAAGCCCATCATATACATGACGGGGACCTCAAAAACATATATGCTTGGTCACCACGTGACCAAGCCTCAAACATGATCTCAATATGCACATGCACAGTTACTCTATTCATCATTAACATGTAATAGTAGTAACATCATACATGAATAGAACTTAATCATACTTTGAGCATTCACCAATATCAACACATATATCAATCCAACAACCATGTATAGCTAATATGTATCAAATACTCGCAATCATGATCATGCATTCACTTTTAATCTATCAATCAAAGTACTTGCCTCAACCGTGCGTAGATGGAAGACGCGAAGAGGGCGCTGCCCCCAGAACCAAACCACCACCTGAATAATTTTAATAAACATTCTAAGATAACAATTCTGGACCAAACATTGCTAGAAATGAACATATATAACTCACTACGCTCCCTAGCGCAACCCAAAACTCCATATCCCAAAATATCGATTTGTCTCCAAAATAGACAGTCATCTTCTAAAATTCATAACTTTTTGTACAGAGATCCAAAAGGGGTGATCTCTGACTTTATGAAAAGCTTATAACATTTCCTACATAAACCTATTTGGTGAGCTTCCCAGATTCGGCCATATTCTATCCTTATCAAGCAGATCAAAATAATAACATAATCTCGTCAGAGATTCTGGACAGTGAGACTAAAACTAACGTAACTTTCAGTCCATACATCGAAAAATTATGATCTTTATCTTTCTGGAAACCATAGAAAATAACCTAGAACTTTCGTTTTGGTGTGATCTTCTAGAAAATTTACTAACTATTTGCTAATGATCGATTAACATAATCTGTCCGAATTATGACAGATCTGCAGAACAGCAAAGCTACGAAAATCATAACTCCTTATCCGTTCATCGAAACGACATGATCGAAAAATCTACGGAAAGATACTGACGTTATCTACAATTATCGAGGAGATGGCCAGATCGAATTTCGTAGCTAAAAACCCTAAAACTGCAGAGCATTACAGACTGCCAAAAATCGATCTAATACCCGATATTGCCAAATCACAAAACTACAAGACTTATCGAACGGAATTGAGAGTTACCCTTGGAGATTGCGCTGAAGGTTACGAGATCAACCACAAGACCCATCTCCCTTCTCTTCTCCCTTCTCCCCCTTCATTCTTCTTGGCCGGCCACAAAGGGGAGGGGAGGTGGAGGCGCAAGGGAGGGGAAAGGAGGTGGAGGGGGAGGGGAGGGGCTGCTACAGTGGCGGTGCTACAGTGCGTGCTACAGCAGCATGGCCTCCCCCTCCACTTGGATGGTTGCCCTAATGGGCCAAGGTGTTGTGGGCTTTTGGCCCACAGCCCAGGTTTTTCTAAATTACGCAAGAATCCCCCTGAATCTTCTCGTTAAATCACTTTTCTAATTGATTCTCCTTCCTAATTCTTTTCTTCTTACTTAATTAAACTTGGGGTATTACATTCTACCCCTTAAATGAATTCGACCCGAATTCTACTCACGCTCTACGCCAAGGAACAATCACAACTAGGATTTACCAACAATACCACACACCTGCTATGAATAATTCTGGATATTGCTCGCACATGCGAGACTACAATTCCTAGGTCGTTTTCCTCTCGGACTTATGGGACCACTGCACCTTGATGCAACTGATGAATTACACCTCATCACTAGTATCGACCTAACCAGAACCACTCAACGGACAGGACTCGAAGATGCGGTATTACACGCTGGTCAACGGCTCTTATGAAACCTCACACTACAAATACTTGGAGCATTCTCTCAACACTAGGTCATACAAAACGTTATATACCTCGCTCGAGGACTCGAGACGGTTCTAGCGAATTGCCATCTTCCAAAATCCTCGCAACTTCCAGAACAAACAAAATATACTTTTGGCTATCATTCTTTTTGGGACCAAGCCACAGAACTTGCACAAAAACATATGGAACTCTTGTTCCATCTCTCGATCGATCTCTTCATCATAACAAGGAGAACCTCCATTAGCGAGGACGCATAATATGACTTATTTTAATCAAACTTTAATAATCAGATTCAACTGAAACAAAGGATTCACAATGCAATTCCAACTTTCCTCCAAAACACTCAAATCCAAAATCGTAGATTCCTCATAAAAACCTTTCACATTCCAACTAGGCAGTTTGCAAATAAACTCCACATAAGCCAAAAAGAAATCACTAGAATGCTCAAATCAAATACTTCATTTATTTTCCTGAACTGGAAAGAACCACCTTGCTAACATAGAGTCAACTCAAATTGCACATATTCTCCGTCATAAAACCCAACTCAAACAAGATCTAATAGAGCACTTCTCTACTCGAGAAAATATTCTTTTCTCAGATGTTCTTTTAAGAAATAAACCTTTCCCAAATCATGGGTTTCCAAATCATCACACTAACTCCTTTCTTTTAACCGACAACCCCAAAACGATCCTCAAACCGAAAGAACATCCACATTTATCTAGAGGGACTCTACTAATCCACAAAAGGATTCTCTAGTCCACTCCTATACCAAAGGAATTATTTTGACAAATGGTTTCCAATACCTCAATAAAGATTGTTCACCCATAACCACATCACCTCATTCTGTTACAGATAATCAACTGGAACTTCTCAGCGCACACTCTCATTTATTACATTAAAAGGGTTCTATCAAAGATCATCACACTATTGGAATCCACTCTTATTCTACTACTTCTACACATAGCCATTGAGCAACTACGGGTCTAGTATAGATCACCAAACCCAAATTCAATCCCCAAGGCTCCTATAAATATAATTTGGTGTAATTGATATGAAACTCTCAAATCTGATGACTAAAATTCACACAATCCAAACATACTCAATCATTAGCACCGACATGTAAACATATTATCGATCAAATTATCTTTAGGGAGATTCTAACTCCCAAATGATTACTCACTGAAGCCAAGTCATACTTGACAACAACTCCACAGTTCCTACTGTCTCTTTAATTGCCATAATGATTATATTTCTTTGCTAATTCCCACTCATTAAACCACACCATCATAAATCACCTACACAACCTCACAAAGTTAATTACCCAATCGCAATGCTCTAATAAATTTATCAAGATTCCATACTTTCGATAATCCCATCATTCCAACATGGACAAAGGTTCTTGGATTATAATTCGCCATAGGTTCCACTAGTTATAACACGAATCAATTGTATTCCAACGAAAAACCTTCCATTTAAATAGAATTCTCTCTAAGAGTTAGGGTCAAAACCAGATCACCTTCTTCTGTTCTTCAAATAGATTGGTTCCGAAAATTTCACCACTACCATTTACTTGTAGACCACCAACCAGTCGCTAAAATACACTTTATAAACTTGGCAACACAAGTTGGTTAATGCCTTTCTCAAAAGGAAGAAACAAACAAATACATGTTTCATCACACAAGAAAACGTTGCCCCTCGGAGTGAGCACAAGACCAAGAAAAACAGTCAAATTGAAATGATCTCGGAAAACAAAATACGAGTCCACAGTTGAGGGCACATGTCCCATAAGAAGGAATACCAAACCTCAGCCAATTATGAATTAAGCATTGCTTTTGAAACCTGAGAAACCCTTAAGTGGCCAATAACAAAGTTAAGTACGCTTCAAAAAGCTACAGGCTACAAAACTTGAGTCCAACCTCAAAGACATCTACTACGCTCTTTCTTTTATCAAAGAAAATAATTTTCTTTGATTGAAACATTTTTTTCCAACTCAAAATAAGAGAGCCTCTAAGTTCAAATCACATGAGTCTCTTAAGAATCAAATAGAACTTTTCCAACACTTCGCTCTGCTCAACAAATTTGAGCTACTATACAAATCATGAGGTCCAGAAGATCACAAACGCAAAACTCAGAATATTTTCGCCTAATCTATTTCTCGAAAGGTGATCCAATTACTTTTTTTTCTAAGAGAGTCATCACCACTCCAACAAGTTACAATCCTTTGCAGACCACCTTACTAACATCAAGAACAATACACTCCTAACAAGATCATTTTTGTCAATTCTTCCATCATAGAGCCCTCAAAGGCTCATCTACTGTTCCATACTACTTGTGTCATCTCATCCTCAAATTGAGAGTATACCAAAATCTTACAACTTCACCACAACAACCACTTTATTTTAGAGGGAATCTACTTCACAATTTAAAAGGTTATACCAAAACCCTTTTATCAAAGTCATACTATTACCCGACAATTTCACCATCATGCAAACACAGGTCACCTATTAAATCCCATCATAAACCTTTCCAGAAGAAACATAGTAGGTTATTTCATAATATTTTTGTTATCTCAATGAGATTGCAGCAGACAACCTGTTCCAGAGTATATCTAATACACCAACCGCACTATCAGAGCAAACCTCTTTTAACAAGGGCATGCAGGCGCAATTCATCCTCATAAAACACACGTGAATAAATCACTTTCAATTTCAACCCTTCACCTATTAGGAATGCTCACACTAATTTAGTATACACTAATTCCAATCTAGGGGTTATCATAAACCATTGATGATTATATAATCATGGATGAATTGATGGTCCTTTCTCTATTTGTATTCCCATGAGCTTAAATAAGATCATCAAATAGCCAATTAAAGAAAATTACATGTTATTATCTACTAAGACCACAGTCAAACACATCCTTATATTTCTCTTCCTACACAGTTAGATTAATCTATTGAGACCAAATAATCCAACAAGTTTAGCAAACTAAACAATTCTAATGATCAACCATTTCATTAATGTTCCACACTTCTTAATAACTCTATTGATTCCAACTAAATATAGTCATACTCATAGTCATAGCTCATCAAGAACTACTAGAGGACAACCTCAACTTATTCAACTTTCCTTTCAAGGATCTTAGTTAAGATCGATCATGCACACACTGCAACCAAACTTGATAATCCATATCATATCCATTAATTGCTCTGATTATAACCTCTCACTTAACCATGACAAAACATCGCTAAAGGGTTTAACATCTTCTTTCATAAAAGAGATCTATTAATCTTCAACACTCAAAATACCCAAGAGAGATACATCGAGTCAAAGGTTCCACGTATTAAAGGACTTGCAAAAGGAAACTTTCATTATCCAAAAACATCAAACGAATAAACGGGTCATGTTTTCCAATGAGAAAGACAAAACTCCAATATAAAGGTCAAACTTGACAATCAACCAAGTTCACCAGCTGCAAGAATAACTCATCGGTTGGGAAAACAATGATTGCTTTACGAGACAAATTTAGCCAATGAAAACACACCAACCTTTCTCAAAGCAACCCATCAACCACAATGAACTAATATCCTAAGAGAAATTCATCGGTCACAACTGGACAAGAGTTGACCAAATTCAAATTCAAGGAAGAGAACAACTCTTCTAAAGATACTCACTATCAACACCTGTACAAAGATATTCGATGTAGACACTTCACTATCCCTATACCACGAACGATGGTGTAACCTGGTAAAGCCTAGGGCCACAACCACGACCTTAACCTCTCAACATCGAGTATCCCCACACATTAATAATCATATAATCAATTAATGAGCAATCATACCCAATTCATATCAGCAATCATCAATACGGTATAGCGGAAACGTAAATGCAATGCTTTGCCCATTCCCTTCCTACTGTGCATAGTGTGTCAAAATTAATAATTCCAGTACCACGGACCTACAGCCCGCTCTGATACCAACTGTAACACCCCAGCCCAACATGAGCCTGGAATGCTACTCATCACTATTACAAATAATCCAACAAGTAAAGCATAACCATAACAAATCCTTTAAGCAGTTTGCTCATTTTTTAAGGCGTGATCTAAAATTTAATCAACTATAAAAGATTCGTGGCAGTGTGTGTCCGAAAATATGACTACCCCCTCCCATACATGTCGTTCTTGTAAGGGTACCTAAAACCACAAACAAAGCAAGAGTGAGTCCACAGACTCAAAGAAAGTACAAATAATAAGATATTATAACACACCAAAGATAACATCAAGCATCCATTCTCAAATCTTTACCATACATCATGTCATATGCTTATGCAATGCTCAATGCAACCTTTCTCTTTAACTCTTTTTGCATTTTACCGGTAATGCAAGGTATGCAACCGTCGATGCATACCCATGCCTGTGCTCGCAAGCACAGGGACCAAGAGCCCAATATTCCACAAGTAATGGGGACCAAGAGCCCAATATTCCGCAAGTAATGGGGACCACAAGCCCACACTCCACAAGTGTGGGGACCTCAAGCCGTCATATACATGACGGGGACCTCAAAAACATATATGCTTGGTCACCACGTGACCAAGCCTCAAACATGATCTCAATATGCACATGCACAGTTACTCTATTCATCATTAACATGTAATAGTAATAACCATACGTGAATAGAACTTAATCATACTTTGAGCATTCACCAATATCAACACATATATCAATCCAACAACCATGTATAGCTAATATGTATCAAATACTCGCAATCATGATCATGCATTCACTTTTAATCTATCAATCAAAGTACTTGCCTCAACTGTGCGTAGATGGAAGACGCGAAGAGGGCGCTGCCCCCAGAACCAAACCACCACCTGAATAATTTTAATAAACATTCTAATATAACAATTCTGGACCAAACATTGCTAGAAATGAACATATATAACTCACTACGCTCCCTAGCGCAACCCAAAACTCCATATCCCAAAATATCGATTTGTCTCCAAAACAGACAGTCATCTTCTAAAATTCATAACTTTTTGTACAGAGATCCAAAAGGTGTGATCTCTGACTTTATGAAAAGCTTATAACATTTCCTACATAAACCTATTTGGTGAGCTTCCCAGATTCGGCCATATTCTATCCTTACCAAGCAGATCAAAATAATAACATAATCTCGTCAGAGATTCTGGACAGTGAGACTAAAACTAACGTAACTTTCATTCCATACATCGAAAAATTATGATCTTTATCTTTCTGGAAACCTTAGAAAATAACCTAGAACTTTTGTTTTGGTGTGATCTTCTAGAAAATTCACTAACTATTCGCTAACGATCGATTAACATAATCTGTCAGAATTATGACAGATCTGTAGAACAACAAAGCTATGAAAATCATAACTCCTAATCCATTCATCGAAACGACATGATCCAAAAATCTACGGAAAGATACTGACGTTATCTACAATTATCGAGGAGATGGCGTAACATCCCAAATGTATAATCAGGGTTTGTTTCAAATGTAATTAAATGTGTAGAAATTAGAACTTTTTCTCACATCTTGAAAACCCCTAAACTCTCATGTAATTCTTGTCCAAGAGTTGTGTAATCCAAAAACATAAAGCTCTTGTGACCAAAAGTCAAACTCATTTTCCATTTGTCACAAATCTTGTGCCAAACCCTTGGAAATATTTTTCCTTGGTCCTAGAAATGTTGTGGAGCCTCTCTGAAAAATATCATGAGTTATAAAACTTGTTTGATAATTTTTGGAGGTAAAACAAATCCTTGAACACCATTCATGAATTTCCTGAGAAAAATGCATTGCATAATAACCTCTGGAAATTTTATGTAAGGTTAATCATGATGTCAGCAAGCTCCTGTTAAAATTTCAGAAAATTTGGAGTTTATTTCCTATCTCAAATAATTCTGCAAAGTCTCAGCTGTTAAATTTTGAAATTCCAAAACCTTACACTGTTCCTTGGGCTGAGCCTCTTTCCTTTCTGGGTTGAACCCAACCCCATCAGACCTCCTTTCCACCTTGTGGAGGTCGTAACCGTTGGATCAAGATCCAACAGTCCCGACCTCCTCCGCGGTCAACACCGCAAGGACCTCCCCACCTCATCAAGGTCATAGCCTTTGGATCAAAGATCCATGGCCATGACCTCCCCTTGTTATCCAACCTCAAAGTCCTCCTCCCACCTTGTTGAGGTCGTAGCCGTTGGATTCAATCCAAAGGCCACGACCTCCTCTGCAAACTATCACAGCGAGGTCCCCGTAGTCTTATCCAACGGTCAAAATGAACTCCCCTGTTCTTCTCCTTCCTCGGTCACGCATGCGTGCTCCTAGGCAGAGAGAAAAAGCGTGCCTGTCAACTTGTGTACTTACAACGACTCTTTGCTGACCCGCATTAAATGCTGGTCAGCCTTCCGCCTCTCAAGTCTGCACAGGCCTGTCACCATGTCAACTCCACGTCTTGTCCAAGCCATGGACCGAGCCATGGGCTAAGCTCACCATGAGCTTAACCCTAGCTCATGTGCCCTGCTTCTCCAAGTTATAAAACCCCCATTGGGTTCCTCCCTTAGCTTCTTTGGCACACTTTCAAGCTCTAGCTTGCACCTGTGTCTTCTGAGCTTTCTCTCCTCTGACCTTCCCCCCCAACTGCCATTGTTGAAGCTTGGAGCCCTCGGTGGCACAGTGCTCTAGTGGCTCTCTCGCTCAACCTCTGCTCCATTTGTGCTCCTCTAACTTCCTGGAAGTTTAACCCTAACTTCACTTGGGGTTGACCTTTTCAGGTGAGGGCTAGTTGGAGCTTGGAGCTTGTCGGTTGTGGAGCACCCATTGTCTTCACCAGCGCCGGTCCTCCTCGTCCCCAACATCCTCAGCACCTCCGCGACCTCCAGGTAACCCTCCTGGTAGTCCCGTAGATGCTGGCACTCGCGTGTATGTTGTTGCGGAGCTTTTCTTGGGCACCTGCTTGAATGGCTACTGCGGAGCTCCTTTTGCTACTTGTCTTTTGCCCGTGCTTGTCACCTTGCTCCTCTCCGGCTCGTCGGCGCTCTAGGCCACCGCCGCCGTTGAGAGTAGGCCCATTAGGTGCGCCTGGCTATTGCGGTCCCGATGGTGCCCTCAGTGTGCGCCGTCGTGCCCCAAATCGTCGGCGATAAGCCGTGGGACGTCCTCAAAATTTTGTCGGATGTCCCGACCGTGCCATTGTCGGTTTAGGACATAGATTTGCTCAGTAAATGCTCAATCATTGGAGCAATTACTGCTGTCTTTAGTGCGCTCGGACCTCCTCGTTGTCCCGCGCATTAACTCTCGCCACAGCAGCGCGGCGTGAGGTGCGTGGTCGTGGGCCGCCCATCTCGCAGATCAACGGCCATGACCTCCTCTCGATCGCGCATGAGGTCCATGGCGCGCGGCCTTGGCGGCTGAGATCTTGAGGTCATAGCCGTTGGATCCAAGATCAACGGCCACGACCTCTATCTTCTTGTGAGACGCGTCTTGCGTTTCTCATTGGGAGGTCTTGAGCCGTTAGATTCAAGATCTATGGCTCATGTCCTCCCCGGCCTTTGTGATTTTTGGGATTTTCCAGAGAACTCTTATTTTGTGAACTGAAAAAGGTATGAACTTTAAAATTGCATATCTTTTTCATTTTAAATCCAAATGAGATCATTCAAATTTTGTTAGCTCTGGTTTGATCAGGGCTCCAATCTAAAAATGGTTAAGAGCCCAGTTCAGCTCCAGAACATGGTTTTGCAAATAGATTTTAAAACTAACTTTAAATGTACACTCAAAATAGTGTTTAACTTGTAAAATGCATAGGTAATGCTCTGTAGATTATTTTTGAGTGAATCCAACTTTGTTGGTTTCCTCTGTTATTGAACTTACTGTGAAAATTAGTTTTGAACATGTTGCTGTTGTCAAAAAGAGTACTTGTGCATTATAATTTTGTTCAAGTTCTTGTTTTTGAAAGATTATAGAAAATGCATAATAGCTCCAAATGGGATGAACTCAATTGTGTTATTCATCTCATGAGGTGTTGGTTTTACAGTAAAAATCTCAGTATCACCACCCTTCTAGAAAATGTTGCCTAATAATTAAATTAGTGAATAGTGGCAGTTTGGTATTTTTAGGGCTGAGCAGATTTGTTTGGCTCATAACTTTTGCATTGAGAATCCAAATCAATTGGTTCTTGTTGCTAAATTCCCTAAAAATCATCCTCTTGCTTCTGTAGAAAATTCAGAGTATTTGGAGTTTGTTTGCTGTGCTGTCGTTGTCGTTTTCGTCGTTCTTATCGATTCTTTTCGTCTTTTCGGTTAGGTGTTGACGAGTGTGTTGATCCCGTGAGCGATCCTCAGCAACAATTTGACCAGCAACAGGAAGGCAAGCAGTTTGATCATATCCCCTCTATCGTCCCATTAATTTAAAGGTTAATATATTGTTTTACTTGTATGTATGCATGCTACCTTGTGTTAAAATGTCGCTAGCAATCCTATAGTTGCATAATCTGTAGGAATTGTTTATCCTCTACTACCAACGAGCCTAGGTTATTTGCTGTGGTTTGGGCTCGTTGGATGAGCTCTTATCACTTAGTAGTTTTCGACTTCAACTGCTTAGACATGCTTAGTTATCGGTAGTAATGGGCGATCATCGATTCAGTCGATGGTCTTGATCACACAAATCTAATTATTACTCCTTTATGTCCAGCACTTGTGCTTTGTTAATTTGTAAAGTCAAAATCTGAAAATAAAAGTTTGAATTGGACTTGGGCATATTGGATGGATGGTGTGGTTTTTGGAATGTGGTGGTATGCCTGAGTCAACAAGGACCGAGTTACTTGCGCCACCGTACTAAGCATTATTGCGTACTAACCACACGAGGGGGATATGGGACCTCTCTTGACTAAGTACTTTGGGAGGTGTTAATTATGAGCTGGTCGGTGGGTATGTTTAAATAAAATGTGTGTGTGTGGTGTTGGGAGGGAGCATTAGTAGACCGGCTAGGCTGTCTAATGTGTCCTTATCCCCGTGGGTTGCGGCTCTTAATTAGCATCGTCCATTGGAAATGTCTCGTAGGACTTAGCCGTGCTGGCATACCAAAGGAAGTGTGCTAAATCATGTGGCGAAAAGGTGGTCTGACGTGTGGGTACATTGGTACACCCCTGCAGGGTTGAAACTATTCGAATAGCCTCGTCCTAGGTTATGGACACGCTCGGATACGCCCCGTGAGAACTAGACTTCAACCTTTAATTAAAATTTGACATGGGTGGTATGAATGGGTAATTCATGCTATTGTTGTGGTGGCTATTGGGTTAGTCACTTCCAGGTTGTTCGTGTCGTTGTTATTTTGTTATTATCTCATTGTTACTTCAACAATTAAAAATGCTTTGTCAAATCGCTTTCAATCTATTACATTATTGCAAATGAAAGCTTGCTTTATGCTAAAAATGAGTCCAAAGCCTCATCCACTTAAATAAAGCTTGCATGTAGTTAAACTATAGTTCTGTTATACTACACGTCGGTCTTGCAGTACATTTTGTACTCATTTGCTTTGCTTAATAACTTTGTTGCAGAGGAGGTAGAGCCCAAAGGGCTTTACTTTTGTGAGATGTCGCGGTGGTGGGAAAGCGACTAGCTTGGCGGTCGGTCGATTGCCTTGTGGGTTAAGGCACACCGGTTGGCTCTTGTTATGGCCATCTCTATGGCACTTTTGCTTCATTGTGTATCTTAGTAGCCTTGTTGTTATTTGGCGGTCGGCCTCTCTTTTGTAATAACTATCCTTTATTTATATTAACTTCGGTTTGTTGCTTGTTCATTCTATGTGTTTGAATGGAATTGATGCATTCTTTTGTAATGAGTTGTGTGTCTTGCATTCTTGGGAAGTACATATATCTCGAGGCACGGTTTATTTAGTTGATAATACTAGGGTCAATTGGATGACCAAGTATTATGAGCCTAATAAATCGGGGTCTCACAAAAGTTGGTATCAGAGCCATTCTGACCGTAGTAACCCAAGCTTGGCCGTCTTTAAGATATTTTGGAAAAACTTATTTTCAAGATATCAAAGAGTTTATGAAAGCTTAAGTAATTCTCAGATTTTACTCCTTACCTATCTTGGCTTTCTATCTCATCTTACTCTAGTTTGAGTTTTAAAAGATGTTTTCCTCTTCTTCCCTCAAAATTAGTTGTTATCGATTAATTTGGGTTTTGGGGAAACTTATGAGAGTTCTAAATTTGAAGTCTTGGCTGTTTTTTGGTGAAGAATGGAAGTATTTGGAGATGGAATTCAAATCTGGAAATTTAGGACAGCAAGCAAGCATTTTAGGGCAGCAAGCTCAAGCTAGTGATTAAGGTAGAAAATGAGAGGTTAATTCAACTAAAACTTGTGGGAATAAAAGGGTAAGATGTGATACTAGTTAGCTAAGTATCTAACACTTATCTCGCTGATTTAGCATTGCTCTTTAGTAGCATTAGATCTCACCTTACAATCTGATTTTTATCTTCTCGATCAATTACTCGTTCATTCAATACGGGTTAGTTGTGTGGAGAAGTTGAGCTTTGCTTTTGGTGATCCTTTGCTGTTTGTAGAGTCTTTTAGAAGCTTTTTAAAGTTTAATTACTCGCTGTTTTTGGCTTTCGATTTGGGCGATATTCCATTCCCCTAGTCGTTAGCTTTTGCTTTCTTTAAGGCTTTGTTTTTCGGGTTTAGTTGCTAACCGAATTTCATTGTAACAGATGGCGGACGACTCAGAAGCGGCCAAGGCAGCAATGGTCCGGACGAGGAGCTTCCTCCTCCTCCGACCATGGCCGAGGTTCTTCTTCAGATAGAGCGCAACCGTGCGGATGACAGGAGAGTTCTACTGGATGTCATCGCGCGCAACACCACTGCCCTTACCGGAGCTTCAGGATCTGGGCAAGGGAATGCCCATCAGCCTCGTGGGGGCCTTGCGGAGTTTCTTCGTACTCAGCCCCCTACCTTTTCCCGGTCTGAGGACCCATTGGATGCAGACGATTGGCTTCGTTTGGTGGAGCGGAAGCTTCGCATTGCGCAGTGCCAGGAGCATGAGAAGGCGCTGTTTGCATCACACCAGCTTGAGGGTGCAGCTTTGTCATGGTGGGAGAGCTTTCTCGCCATGCAGCCCGCAGACCACACCGTCTCTTGGGAGGAGTTTCGTACTGCCTTCCGTCGATCTCATATCCCTGCCGGCTTGATGGAAATCAAGAAGCAGGAGTTTCTCGCGCTCAAGCAAGGGCGTCGCTCAGTCATGGAGTATGTATACGAGTTCAACCATCTAGCTCGTTATGCTCCTGAGGATGTGGCCACTGATATGGCTAAGCAAGCCAAGTTCAGGCGTGGCTTGTCTGAGGAGCTTAAGGACAAGCTATCCATTGTCGACTTCCCTGATTTCCAGACCTTGGTCGACAAGGTCATCATCGTGAGCATCTTTGCTAGGGAGCTTGTGGATTCCATAGCGTAAGTGGGAGGCCCACAAGTCATCGAGGCGATTCCTTCCATCCCGTTTGGGCGGTCTCGGTACCGGTCTCGATCTTGGCGCCCCGAGGTCACCTTGTCCCTCATTCATCGCAGCCGTGTCGATCCGTGCACTGCGAGTCGTGAGAGCGCCCCCGCAACCCGGCCGGGGTCACATGCCGCTTTGCAACTTTGAAGGGGCATTATGCGAACCAATGCCCTAAGAAGACAGAGCGACCCTCGTCCTAATGGAGGACGCGGCAAGGAGGTGGTTCTTCTCAGGACCAGAAGATCGTCCCGGCTACCCAAGGCGTGGGTAGTGGTCGCGTCAACGTCATCACCACAGAGGAGGCTCAGGAGGCACCCAACGTCGTGCTAGGTACGCTTTCTGTTAACTTTCATCCTGCTCTCGTCTTGTTTGATTCAGAGCATCTCATTCCTTTGTTTACGAGTCTTTTGCATTGTTGGTGAGCTTCTTTTCTCTCCATTGTCAGTCCCGCTACTCATTCGCTCTCCTGGTTCGGAGTTGAGAGATGAATCTGAGTGTAGGAATGTCCCTATCGAGATTGAAGGGGTAGGATTCTTAGCAAATCTTATCCTCCTCCATTCAGCAAGTCTAGATGTAATTCTTGGCATGGATTGGTTGTCTCAGCACATGGGACAAATCGATTGCGCCAGGAAGCTCATCTCTCTATCTAGTCCCTCCGGCGAGCAGGTTCGCTTTTCGCCGAAGCTGCTAGGTCCGCATCTCTTCGCGCTTGAAGCGAAGCCCGCTCTAGATATTAGCGAAGTCCCAACAGTTTGTGACTTCGTTGATGTCTTTCCCGCAGATCTTCCGGGGATGCCACCCGTTCGAGACCTCGAGTTTGTCATTGAGTTGGCTCCGTGCATCGCCCCTATCTCAAAGAGGCCTTATCGGATGCCACCGAACGAGTTGGTGGAGTTGAAGAAGCGATTAAGTGAGCTGCAAGAGAAGGGTTTCATCCGCCTAGCTCATCTCCTTGGGGTTGTCTAGCAATCTTCGTAAAAGAAGGACGATACTTTACGCGTATGTGCGTTGATTACCGCCCACTTAATGAAGTGACGGTAAAGAACAAGTATCCATTACCCGCATTGACGATCTCTTGATCAATTAACTGGAGCTCGAGTCTTCTCCAAGATTGATTTGAGAGTGGGATATCATCGGGTTCGATTCGCCCGAGGATATTCCCAAAACGGCGTTCTCTACTACGCTCACGGCTTGTATGAGTACACCGTCATGTCATTCGCTTAACCAATGCTCTGCCTTGTTCATGAACCTCATGAATTCGGTGTTCATGGAGTATTTGGATAAGTTTGTCGTGGTCTTCATCGATGATATCCTTATCTACTCCAAGAACAATGAGGAACATGCCGAGCATCTGAAGCTTGTGTTAGGCAAGCTGCGTGAGCACCAGCTGTACACGAAGTTCAGCAAGTGTGCATTCTGGTTGAAGGAAGTGGCTTTCTTAGGCCATGTTCTTTCAGCGGGAGGCATAGCCGTTGATCCTAGCAAGGTCAGCGATGTTCTTTCATGGAGTCAGCCTACTTCGGTCACCGAAGTGCGGAGTTTTCTTGGTTTAGCGGGATACTATCGTCGCTTTATCGAGAACTTCTCCAAGATCGCGAAGCCGATGACGGAGTTGCTCAAGAAGGACAAGAAGTTCTTGTGGTCTGATGCTTGTGAGGAAAGCTTCCAAGTACTCAAGAAGCGTTTGACCACCGCTCCCGTTCTCGTTCTTCCCGATATCCATCGAAGCTTCGATATCTATTGCGATGCTTCTCGTCGAGGCCTCGGTTGTGTCCTTATGCAAGAAGGCAAGGTAGTGGCCTATGCATCAAGGCAATTGAGACCTCATGAACTCAACTACCCTACTCATGACTTGGAGTTAGCTGCTGTGATTCATGCACTTAAGATTTGGCGACATTACCTAATCGGTAATCATTGTGAAGTGTATTCGGATCACAAAAGTTTAAAGTATTTGTTCACCCAACCTGACCTGAACCTCAGGCAAAGGAGATGGTTGGAGTTGATCAAGGATTATGATATGGGTATTCACTACCATCCGAGCAAGGCTAATGTCGCTGTTGATGCGCTTAGTCGCAAAGCGCATTGCAATGCCTTGTTGCTCAAGGAGCTTCACCCACTCTTACGGAAGAATTTCAGCGTCTCAACTTGGGTTTAGTTGAGCATGGTTCTCTCATTGCCTTGGTTGTGCAACCAACCTTGGTGGATCGGATCAAGTCCGCTCGTGATCGGATATTGGAGTGAGCCACATCAAGGAAAATGTCAAGAACGGAATGACCAAGTGCTTTTCTGAGGATGAGCATGGTGTTCTGAGGTTCGGGCAACGCCTTGTGGTTCCAAAGGACATGGAGTTGCGGAATTTGATCCTCCGCGAAGCCCATGATTCGACTTTATCCATTCATCCCGGGGCCACAAAGATGTATCAAGATCTCCGCTAGAGATTTTGGTGGACCCGAATGAAGAGGGAGATTGCGAAGTTCATTGTCGAGTGCGACGTGTGTCGTCGTGTCAAGGCCGAAACATCGGCGTCCGCAGATCGCTTCACCTTTTGCTGCGCTTGGGAATGGAAGTGGGATTCCGTCGGCATGGACTTTATCACCGGTCTGCCCCGAACACAAAAGGGGAAAGATTCCATTTGGGTTGTCATTGATCGGTTGACTAAAGTAGCACATTTCTTGCCTGTGCGGGCTAAGATTTCTGTTGGTCAATTGGCAGACCTCTATGTTTCCCGCATCGTGTGCTTGCATGGTGTGCCCAAGACGATTGTCTCGGATCGTGGTTCTCTTTTCACCTCTCGCTTTTGGCATAGTTTGCAGGAGGCCATGGGAACCCGTCTTACCTTTAGCACGGCATGTCATCCCCAAACTGATGGTCAGACCGAGAGGGTCAACCAAGTTTTGGAAGACATGCTTCGTGCTTGTGTTCTTTCCTATGGGAAGCATTGGGAGAAATGCTTGCCATTCGCCGAGTTTTCTTATAACAACGACTTTTCAGCCGGTCTCGGCATGGCACCTTTCGAGGCCTTGTACGGGAGAAAGTGTAGAACCCCGTTGAACTGGTCAGAGACCGGTGAAAGACCTCTCTTTGGCCCGGACTCAATCAATGAGGCTGAGCGCCAAGTCCAAATTTTATTCGTGGCGTTGCCACGCACGTACTCAATCCAGCAAAAGAGCTATGCGGATCGCCGTCGCCGTGAGTTGAGCTTTGAGCCTAATGACTTTGTTTATCTCAAAGTCTCTCCTTTGAAGGGCCATCAACGTTTCGGCGTCAAGGGCAAGTTAGCTCCTCGATATGTCGGTCCCTACCGCGTTATCGAGAAGAAGGGAGCTGTTGCCTATAAGTTGGAGTTGCTAGCTGCACTTGAGGGGGTACATGATGTGTTCCATGTGTCCCAGCTAAAGAAGTGCCTCCGTGTTCCAACTGAGGTAGCTCCGTTGGAAACTCTCGATGTCCAACCAGATTTGACCTATCGCGAGCACCCTGTTCGCATACTCGAAGAGGCTGAACGAAGAACTAGGAATCATTCCATCAAATTTCTTAAAGTTCAGTGGTCGAACCATTCTGAGGATGAGGCTACATGGGAAAGAGAAGATCGTCTGCGTGCGGACTATCCATCTTTCTTTACCGAGTGAGCCAAATCTCGGGACAAGATTTCTGTAAGGGGGGGGGGGAGATTTTGTAACATCCCAAATGTATAATCAGGGTTTGTTTCAAATGTAATTAAATGTGTAGAAATTAAAACTTTTTCTCACATCTTGAAAACCCCTAAACTCTCATGTAATTCTTGTCCAAGAGTTGTGTAATCCAAAAACATAAAGCTCTTGTGACCAAAAGTCAAACTCATTTTTCATTTGTCACAAATCTTGTGCCAAACCCTTGGTTATATTTCCTTGGTCCTAGAAATGTTGTGGAGCCTCTCTGAAAAATATCATGAGTTATAAAACTTGTTTGATAATTTTTGGAGGTAAAACAAATCCTTGAACAGCCTTCATGAATTTCCTGAGAAAAATGCATTGCATAATAACCTCTAAAAATTTTATGTAAGGTTAATCATGATGTCAGCAAGCTCCTGTTAAAATTTCAGAAAATTTGGAGTTCATTTGCTATCTCAAATAATTCTGCAAAGTCTCAAATTGTTAAATTTTGAAATTCCAAAACCTTATATTGCTCCTTGGCCGAGCCTCTTTCCTTTCTCGGGTTGAACCCAACCCCATCGACCTCCTTTCACCTTGTGGAGGTCGTGAACTGTTGGATCAAGATCCAACAGTCCCGACCTCCTCCGCGGTCAACACCGCAAGGACCTCCCCACTCATCAAGGTCATAGCCTTTGGATCAAAGATCCATGGCCATGACCTCCCCTTGTTATCCAACCTCAAAGTCCTCCTCCCCTTGTTGAGGTCGTAGCCATTGGATTCAATCCAAAGGCCACGACCTCCTCTGGAAAATATTCC
The DNA here is from genome assembly GCA_036346405.1 of Phyllostachys edulis. NCBI lineage: Eukaryota > Viridiplantae > Streptophyta > Magnoliopsida > Poales > Poaceae > Phyllostachys > Phyllostachys edulis. Next base: position 41,054,434 of record CM070547.1, on the reverse strand, counting down.
AGAGAGAGGTCCTCCACCCATCGAGGTCTTGTGCCGTTGGATCAAAGATCCATGGCCATGACCTCCCTCACTGTCAAAACCTTCAGACCTTCCACCTTGTGGAGGTCGTAACCGTTGGATCAAATCCAACAGCCCACGACCTCCCAGCGATATCAAGCGCACAAAACCTCTCCCATCTTATGTTGTGCACCGTTGGATTAAAATCCATGGTCACGACCTCCTCCTTGCCTCGTGCGCATCAGACCTCCTCACAAGACGTGAGGTCGTAGCCCTTAGATCTAAATCTAAAGGCCATGACCTCCCTTGTGCGTTATGCAAGCTCAGACCTCCCTATTCATTATGTGCCCTTGGATTTAAATCCAAAGGCCATGACCTCCACATCTTGGGCTGTAGCGTGCGCAAACGTTAAGTCCTCCAGGAGATCCGCACCGTTGGATTTAGATCCAATGCCTTGGACCTCCTACTCCCATTTTTCCTCGTGCGCATCCGCGTTAAGGAAATCGTGGGGCAACGACCTCCCCGTCCAAGATTGTGTGGCTGGGACCTCCTCCCAGTCACTTAAAACTTAACGGTTCAAAAACACATCCGAGGGTTAGGACCTCCCCGTAGTCTTATCCAACGGTCAAAATGAACTCCCCTGTTCTTCTCCTTCCTCGGTCACGCATGCTGCTCCTGGGCAGAGAGAAAAAGCGTGCTTGTCAACTTGTGTACCTTACAACGACTCTTTGCTGACCCGCATTAAATGCTGGTCAGCCTTCCGCCTCTCAAGTCTGCACAAGCCTGTCACCATGTCAACTCCACGTCTTGTCCAAGCCATGGACCGAGCCATGGGCTAAGCTCACCATGAGCTTAACCCTAGCTCATGTGCCCTGCTTCTCCAAGTTATAAAACACCCATTGGGTTCCTCCCTTAACTTCTTTGGCACACTTTCAAGCTCTAGCTTGCACCTGTCTTCTCGAGCTTTCTCCTCCTCGACCTTCCCCCCAACCGCCATTGTTGAAGCTTGGAGCCCTCGGTGGCACAAGGCTCCAAAGGCTCTCTCGCTCAACCTCTGCTCCATTTGTGCTCCTCTAACTTCCCCGGAAGTTTAACCCTAACTTCACTTGGGGTTGACCTTTTCAGGTGAGGGCTAGTTGGAGCTTGGAGCTTGTCGGTCGTGGAGCACCCATTGTCTTCACCAGCGCCGGTCCTCCTCGTCCCCAACATCCTCAGCACCTCCGCGACCTCTAGGTAACCCTCCTGGTAGTCCCGTAGATGCTGGCACCCGCGTGTATGTTGTTGCGGAGCTTTTCTTGGGCACCCGCTTGAATGGCTACTGTGGAGCTCCTTTTGCTTCTTGTCTTTTGCCCGTGCTTGTCACCTTGCTCCTCTCCGGCTCGTCGGCGCTCTAGGCCGCCGCCGCCGTTGAGAGTAGGCCCATTAGGTGCGCCTGGCTATTGCGGTCCCGACGGTGCCCTCAGTGTGCGCCGCCGTGCCCCAAATCGCCGGCGATAAGCCGTGGGACATCCTCAAATTTTTGTCAGACGTCCTGGCCGTGCCATTGTCGGTTTAGGACATAGATTTGCTCAGTAAATGCTCAATCATTGGAGCAATTACTGTTGTCTTTAGTGCGCTCGGACCTCCTCGTTGTCCCGCGCATTAACTCACCAGCAAGACGCGTGCGTGAGGTGCGTGGTCGTGGGCCGCCCATCTCGCAGATCAACGGCCACGACCTCCTCTCTCGATCAGCAAGATCGGAGTCCAAAGAATATGAAGCTTGGCCTTGCTGCTGAGATCTTGAGGTCATAGCCGTTGGATCCAAGATCAACGGCCACGACCTCTATCTCGCACGGACGCGTGCGCGTTTCCGCTGGGAGGTCTTGAGCCGTTAGATTCAAGATCTATGGCTCATGTCCTCCCCGGCCTTTGTGATTTTTGGGATTTTTCAGAGAACTCTTATTTTGTGAACTGAAAAAGGTATGAACTTTAAAATTGCATATCTTTTTCATTTTAAATCCAAATGAGATCATTCAAATTTTGTTAGCTCTGGTTTGATCAGGGCTCCAATCTAAAAATGGTTAAGAGCCCAGTTCAGCTCCAGAACATGGTTTTGCAAATAGATTTTAAAACTAACTTTAAATGTACACTCAAAATAGTGTTTAACTTGTAAAATGCATAGGTAATGCTCTATAGATTATTTTTGAGTGAATCCAACTTTGTTGGTTTCTCTGTTAATGAACTTACTGTGAAAATTAGTTTTGAACATGTTGCTGTTGTCAAAAAGAGTACTTGTGCATTATAATTTTGTTCAAGTTCTTGTTTTTGAAAGATTATAGAAAATGCATAATAGCTCCAAATGGGATGAACTCAATTGTGTTATTCATCTCATGAGGTGCTGGTTTTACAGTAAAAATCTCAGTATCACCACCCTTCTAGAAAATGTTGCCTAATAATTAAATTAGTGAATAGTGGCAGTTTGGTATTTTTAGGGCTGAGCAGATTTGTTTGGCTCATAACTTTTGCATTGAGAATCCAAATCAATTGGTTCTTGTTGCTAAATTCCCTAAAAATCATCCTCTTGCTGCTGTAGAAAATTCAGAGTATTTGGAGTTTGTTTGCTGTGCTGTCTTTGTCGTTTTCGTCGTTCTTATCGATTCTTTTCGTCTTTTCGGTTAGGTGTTGACGAGTGTGTTGATCCGTGAGCGATCCTCAGCAACAATTTGACCAGCAACAGCAAGACAAACAGTTTGATCATATCCCCTCTATCGTCCCATTACTTTAAAGGTTAATATATTGTTTTACTTGTATGTATGCATGCTACCTTGTGTTAAAATATCGCTAGCAATCCTATAGTTGCATAATCTGTAGGAATTGTTTATCCTCTACTACCAATGAGCCTAGGTTATTTGCTGTGGTTTGGGCTCGTTGGATGAGCTCTTATCACTTAGTAGTTTTCGACTTCAACTGCTTAGACATGCTTAGTTATCGGTAGTAATGGGCGATCATCGATTTAGTCGATGGTCTTGATCACACAAATCTAATTATTACTCCTTTATGTCCAGCACTTGTGCTTTGTTAATTTGTAAAGTCAAAATCTGAAAATAAAAGATTGAATTGGACTTGGGCATATTGGATGGATGGTGTGGTATTTGGAATGTGGTGGTATGCCTGAGTCAACAAGGACCGAGTTACTTGCGCCACCGTCTTGAGCATTATTATGCACTAACCACACGAGGGGATATGGGACCTCTCTTGACTAAGTACTTTGGGAGGTGTTAATTATGAGCTGGTCGGTGGGTATGTTTAAATAAAATGTGTGTGTGTGGTGTTGGGAGGGAGCATTAGCGGACCGGCTAGGGCTGTCTAATGTGTCCTTATCCCGTGGGTTCTGGGTCTTAATTAGCATCGTCCATTGGAAATGTCTCGTGAGGACTTAGCTGTGCTTGGCATACCAAAGGAAGTGTGCTAAATCATGTGGCAAAAAGGCGGTCTGGCGTGTGGGTACATTGGTACACCCCTGTAGGGTTAATACTATTCGAATAGCCTCGTCCTAGGTTATGGACACGCTCGGATACGCCCCGTGAGAACTAGACTTCAACCTTTAATTAAAATTTGACATGGGTGGTATGAATGGGTAATTCATGCTATTGTTGTGGTGGCTATTGGGTTAGTCACTTCCAGGTTGTTCGTGTCGTTGTTATTATGTTATTATCTCGTTGTTACTTCAACAATTAAAAATGCTTTGTCAAATCGCTTTCAATCTATTACATTATTGCAAATGAAAACTTGCTTTATGCTAAAAATGAGTCCAAAGCCTCATCCACTTAAATAAAGCTTGCATGTAGTTAAACTATAGTTCTGTTATACTACACGTCAGTCTTGCGAGTACATTTTTGTACTCATTTGCTTTGCTTAATAACTTTGTTGCAGAGGAGGTAGAGCCCAAAGGGCTTTACTTTTGTGAGATGTGCGGTGGCTGGGAAAGCGACTAGCTTGGCGGTCCGGTCAGTTGCCTTGTGGGTTAAGGCACACTGGTTGGCTCTTGTTATGGCCATCTCTATGGCACTTTTGCTTCCGCTGTGTATCTTAGTAGCCTTGTTGTTATTTGGCCGGTCGACCTCTCTTTTGTAATAACTATCCTTTATTATATTAACTTCTGGTTTGTTGCCTGTTCTGTTCTATGTGTTTGAATGGAATTGATGCATTCTTTTGTAATGAGTTGTGTGTACTGCATTCTTGGGAAGTACATATATCTCGAGGCACGGTTTATTTAGTTGATAATACTAGGGTCAATTGGATGACCAAGTATTATGAGCCTAATAAATCGGGGTCTCACAGATGGCCAGATCGAATTTCGTAGTTAAAAACCCTAAAAATGCAGAGCATTACAGACTACCAAAAATCGATCTAATACCTGATATTGCCAAATCACAAAACTACAAGACTTATCGAACGGAATTGAGAGTTACCCTTGGAGATTGCGCTGAAGGTTACGAGATCAACTACAAGACCCATCTCCCTTCTCCCCCTTCCTTCTTCTTGGCCGGCCACGAAGGGGAGGGGAGGTGGAGGCGCAAGGGAGGGGAAAGGAGGTGGAGGCGCAATGGGGAGGGGAGGGGCTGCACATGATGGCGGTGCTATAGTGCGTGCTACAGCTGATGGCCTCCCCTCCACTTGGATGGTTGCCCTAATGGGCCAAGGTGTTGTGGGCTTTGGCCCATGACCCAAAGTTTTTCTAAATTACGTAAGAATCCCTAATCTTCTCGTTAAATCACTTTTCTAATTGATTCTCCTCCCCGAATTCTTTTCTTCTTACTTAATTAAACTTGGGGTATTACAGTTGTTAAGACAAGAATACATCCCGGTAATATTTTCATGAGGCAACATTGTAAATGTCTCATATTTGATTCGAAGCATATGCAATTTGGCTTCTTTGACTGTGGATGTGTCCTCATGGATTTCCGAGAGCGTAGTCCATATCTCATGAGCAGTTTCAAGATTACTCACTCGATTGAACTCATTTGCTTTCAAAGCTCCAAAAAGAGCATTCATTGCTTGAGCATTGAGGTAGGAGTTTTCACTACTACAGGACTGACATATAGCAACAGCGGTATGTGTTGTTGTATGTACGAAAAAGTGTTGCTGCTGATTCTAGCAACACAAATGTTAAGTGTTGTTATAGGTGGCGTTGTTAGGATGAGCCTGTGCAACACAAATTAAATGTTGTTATACATAAGAATAGGTGTTGCTGACAGATAGGGCCTGCAACTCATTTCTCTATTTATAACAACACATGTGGCACATATTTCAACAGCACTGCAAACACTTATCAGCAACACATGTTTGTTATCGGCAACACATTTTTATGGCCAGTTGCATATTTGTAGCAAATTCAACAACATAATGAAATAATAATTATTTCAGCAATTTATGAAAGTACACAAACTATTATCTCAATACTTTTCATTCAATGTTTGAGAATATAAAAATTATACAACTCAATATAAGAACACTGAAAAGATATATTGCATTGCACATGGAAATAAATAAAGGTATTGTCATTCACATCATTCCATACATCAACTGGAGTTTGTTGAAAATGCTAAACATGATAATAAGTCTAAATTGAGTCCTAAAAAGCCAAACATAAGTATCGCTAGCTAATCTTCAGGAAGTCTCTTCTTCGTCTTGATGAGTTGGTGAGGAATAAATCCAAATAGAAAATTCAACCATTAACATTTTCAACCTGCATGGACAACAATAAATTGTAGGGGTATAAGTATGTATGATATAGAGATAACTCATTGAAAATAAAGCAAGCCAAGACAAACATACAAAAGTTGAAGCCCAAGCTACTATTTTTCCTTTTGCATCACCGATTGTCTTGTAGTGGTGCCATAGCCTTACCAGCACCTCATTTTCTTCAATTGGAAAAGTAATACGCAGTTTCCAAAATTGATTACCAAGCTTAACATCACCTTTACGAATATCCATGTAACACCATCCATCAACATCTACCTTTAGAGGGGTCAAATGTGTCCATGGAATCGCCTTTGGCTCCCCTGAACAAGAGGAACCATCAGAAGGTTTGAATAATATGTGATCAACTCATAACCATTAAGGAGGATCTACAATGGCATGTTTGATGTAAATAATAGAATAGCACATAGTTGCAAATGGATGAATTGTTCTTGAACTGACGGTTTGAATAATATGTGATCAACTCATAACCATTAAGGAGGATCTACAATGGCATGTTTGATGTAAATAATAGAATACCACATAGTTACAAATGGATGAATTGTTCTTGAACTGACAAAACAAATCACTACATATCAAAATTAGAGGTCACTTGTTGTCCCTGATGAAAACAGGACATTGCTGAATGCATAAGTAGGTTGCTCAACTACGGTACAAACATCAGCCCTGTAATTTTTGCCATATTAGTGCAATCTACTTATTCCAAGAAAACAGAGTGGATTTTCTAGAGGTTGAGTAAATTTTTGCCATATTGTGCAATCTACTTATCCTCTGTCTCTCAAGGAGTTAAGAAAAAAAGATAACAAGCATCAACAATGCGCCAAGAACGACGTCTTCATTGCACATGCCTGGCCTCGCCAAATCTATTCTCACCACTCGCCAAAGCTTCCATCTTTGCTTAATATATCATACATATATTAAGCAAATTGTATTAGTACAAAGAACATGTATTAATCAGAAATTGCAGCTAATAGTTTGAAAAGAATCTTATGCAATACTCAAGTTCTTTAGTATGCCAATATTTCTCTTCCACCACAAACCAACATGTTACCTCAGCTAGACAAACTTATTTCATCAGATGCTAGGGCTAGTTTAACTTAACTTTCTCTTATTGATGATATTAAGTACCCATCAAATGTCAATGTTCTATAATTTCAACCTTCGTACTCCTGAATCAATTTCGTCAAACTAATGAAGTAGCCAAAGAATACCAGAGGCACGTGTAATACAACAGGTTACACAAAATAGGATGCGTACTATACACCACACAACCAATGAATCCCGAGCAACTCGTACCAAAAAAACACAAGTTTGCGAAGGTAAACCAACAGCCGAGCACCCTGTGCCCATGTGATGATATGGAATCCCAAACAAATTGTGCAATCAATTATATGTGTCCATGCCTTGTAAAACCATGCCAATGCTATATAGTTATATTTACAACCCTTTACGTATGCAAGAACTTTTATATGGTATGACACAACATCATACATATTTCCTTTGCTTCAACTTCATAATATGATAATCAATAAGTAGAACTACAGTGCTTAATAAGAAAACATGTTGATCAATTTTGCCATCATAAATATGGTCTCCCCTATATAAATACTAACAACCTTCCTCTGGTCTCCCCTATATAAATACTAACAACCTTCCTCTGGTTCCACTTACGATTTCCAGTTCATGAATCATGGTTATACACATTGAAAAAGAGCGATACGACCAAACCTGATTATGGTAATATGAGATATCAGTCCAACTGATATGCAACATGGAGCAAAGAAATCTAGTTCACTCTTCCTTCTAGCCTTGGAGGCAACTCTTTCAGTATGCCGACATCGTCTCCAGTGTATTTGTAAAGTAGTCCACATCAAATATATTTTGGAACTCACTGTACTCACTGTAACAAAAGCACCACAATGTTGAGGTTAAAACTATGGTAAGTGCAGAAAAAAAGGCCACTTTAGCATCACTTTGCTTTATCATCTGAACAAAATGGAGACAAAAACCAACAACATATGCATAATTAATTGCACACTCGTTTAGGAGAAGACCAATCTCTGGTTGAAAAATTAGGGAAATAAAGAAATGGGGGCAGGGGAACGATCATACGTACGCTGATTGCGACGCTGGTGGTGAGATTCAGGGGGAGAGTCCTCGAATCTGAGCTCTTTTGCCATTCTTGGCGTCTCCGCTGCTATAGGTTGTGCACCTTGCCCTTACCTGTTGGAAGCCTGGGCCAAACAGCTTTGGAGCCCATACCTTGTAAATACCTGATTCGGATATCAAAAAGGTAATTACTCGAAGGGAATAGTACAAGCGAGGCACAAATGCTTCAAGGTACTCGTCCCAGATCTTCTAGTCTAAAGAACGAAACATAGGAACTTGATATACACCTAAGCAGGAACTGCATGGGCTAAAATATATAAAGTAAATTCCCCTGAACTTCACTAATCCAGCCCCAGAGCAAGATCATGAAGCGACAAGCGAGAATTCCTTCTCGCATTTCTTTAGACCAACACAGACTTAATAGTTGCTACAAAAAACTGCAGACAAGGTGTTGGAGAGTGACCCCAAAAACTCCAAAGATGGCTAAATGTATCAGGTAAGAAGCATAATCGAGCCTCCAAGAAAGCTTATATGGTTCAACCTTCGGACAAGCAGAGGCATGTTCATGTCAACATACCATAAAGTACACCTTTCAACAATGCATAACCAGAGTAATCATTGGTTTGAGAATTACAAGTGACCACTCAACTCTAATATTATTTTTACCTTGATAGATGAACTCATCTCCTTTGGCTCCATCAAGATACAAAGCTATCACACTTGTGCCCCGAGAGTTGCTTTGCTAGGGATGTGCATCATTGTATCATCTGTGAGAGGGCCAACCTTATGGTAGTCCAAGGTATCTACAGCATCCTTATCAGCATATCTTCAAATTGCTAGCACTTGGTCACCACTGTCAATGACCTGAGCCAGAGCCGAGCTATCGACGTCACCTAGCAATTGGTCTGCCGATTGAAGGGAACGCCTCATTAAGTTCAGTATTGAGTCCCCCATCTCGCGGGAACCCCAAGCAATCCAGCACGACGTCTCCCTCCCACATCCTCTGCACCCCGTCCCCAACCCCTCCACTACCACCTCCTCAGCCACCGCCGCCCAGAGGCGCCCTTCCTCCTCTCCGCCTCTAGCGCCACCGACAAGACAAAGATGTCAAGTCCAATATCATCGCTAGTCCTCCCTCTCTCGGCAAGTCCAAAGACTATCATCGGATTTTGTTCCAAGAAACGTATAGATTTCCAAGAAATGGACGTGAGAATGCAAAAGTGGATGGAAAAAGAATGGAATCCAATTGGAATTGCACAAATTGAACCGGATCAAGATTGCGAAATCTGTGCAAGAATTGGAATAGGTAACAGGCCAAAAAAATCAAAATCAAAAGAAATACATACCAATTCGGTCGCGACCAAGAGGCTCACATTGTTGGTCTCTGTAACACCCAAATTTCAACCCGAGCACGAATGCTACTAAAATAATAGAGTAACAAATAAAACTAAGTCTATTTATCGATTTTAATGTAACCTCCTTTGTATAGATGGCTATACCGAAGGTTCAAATAATTTTATATAACATCAATTCAATACTCTAATCATCAACGACATCCAAAATATGCTAAACAACTAAAACATAATAAAAAGGGCATCCATAATCTTCTATCAACTCTATTACAAATTATACCAAGCATAAGTCATAATAATCCATTAAGCATTACTCTCAAATATTAAATCATCATCCAAATTATTCATCCATGAATTGTTTGTGCCAAGGTGCAACCAGACTTAAATCTATTCCCTCCCATGCATGCCGTTCTTGTAAAGGGGGGGTACCTAAAACCACAACCAACAGCAAGAGTGAGTCCATGACTCAGCAAAGTGCAATAGTAAATCAAACGTAGCAACATAAGTAGTCAAAGGGATTAAACAATCACATCATGAACAACAGCATTATAGACCACAAATCCATCTCTTATGATAGCATCATAAGCAGTCAAAGGAAATAAACGATCACATCATGAACAACAAAGATTAAAGTGTATGAAATAAGCACGTAATCTAACACTTGAATGAATGGAATGAATGATTTGGACGAAATGAAGGACTACACACATGCAAATACGGTATTGCTGGTGACACACTGTCGGTGTTCACCTAAGCCCGCATTTAACAAAATGCGGGGATCCAAGCCCCGTATGAAGAACGTTTCGTACGGGTGTCCCAAACTGTCCACATTGGAATGGTGGGTCTTACGTGCCCATACTGGAATTGATGGGTCTTATATAATGATCCACTCCCGTGGATTGAAACATGTATTATGGATGCATGGTATGACATATGAACATTGAAATTACATGCTCTCTATTCATGGAAGTAACACAAATGGATAGAATACGAACTAGTAAATATTAACATGATACTTAGAAATACAATACCAACCACAAGCATACAACATGTCATAATCATAGAAACACTAAGGTACTTGCCATGATGCAAATGCACATGTCCATTATCATTATCATGATTCATCATTGACAAGGTAGCCTCATCGCTCACCTTGTCCCATCATTCCTGCCATCCACGTATAACCATTATCATGCAAGCATCACTATTTAAACAGTAATATGTACGCATCATCATGTAACCATTAGCATGCAGCATCATGTAAACATTTCCAAGTAGTAAGCATCATCATTAAACTATAGCATTTAGGCTCATCAACATTACTAAGCAACAATCAACATCAATCAACTATGGCATTCATCAAGTATATAATATAATAACTCAATAATACTTGCACTTGCCTCAACCGTGAGACAGAAGACAAGAGGCAAAACGCTCTAGCATTGGAGTTCACCACCACTTGAACTAGTTGATTGCATCAGCCAAAACAGAACCCCACCGCACCATGTATTTATCCGAAATTCCATACTGAATATGCAATCGTGACCCTAAAAGAATGTCCAGTACGATAGTTACGGCAAGACCCACATGTGCAAACATAAGAATATTCCTGAGTTTCATGTGCTTACAATAGCGGGTGTAGATATATGTGTCAAGCATTGGACGGAACCACCCAATCACTTGTGCAGCGGTATCTATTGTACTCTCAAATCCTTTTGGGAGATCCCTCGACGAATAAGCAGGAAGCTAGTTGAAACAATGGAAGAGTTGAGAACATAGTATATACATAACATGTATAGGGAGATTGGATAAGGCATACCCTCCCAATAAGCTCCCAAATATTCCCCCTACAGCCATTGATGACCAAGATAATGACTGGAGATCACCAGCAAATTCGCCCCTTCGATCGAATCGCCTCGCAATCAAAGCATCTATAACAACATCGGAAGAAAATTCACAAGGAGTCGATCCCATGAACATTCTTACATTCAAGGATATACTTCACTTCACGGGTTAACTCATCCCCTTGACGATTCCTCTCCGCACAGGTTCAACTGCCGCAGCACCAAAACTGAAGCTACATATCAACGCGATCACAGGATGGAACAACAGTGCTTTGATGCAGAACTACCAAAGCTATCAGCTCTGGATCATCATCAGTCTCACCAACCCATAGCCTAGTAGATTGGCCTCCAATGTCATTCGAGCAAACACTTTCTGTGAATATGCTTCCCGAGCTCTGGAGTCTGGACTGCCAAAAGAGTGAGCTTTTATGGATACATTACAAATTAGACAGAGCACAAAATCTTCTAAGATGTCAAAAGCTTTGGGCAACTCACCCACAATCCAGGCGAAGTGGGCGACATCAGGGTGGGAGATCAGGGCGGCAAGTTGGCAGCGGCGGTGACCTTGGAGTTGAGGGTTGTGGAAAACCATAGAACTAATTCTGCCATTGTAATTCCGGAAGGCCAGCCCGACCTCCATGCTCTTGAGCATCTCGTCGGTGACCTCCACGGTCACCCTCTCCTCCCTCTCCCCGCCTAGCATCTTGGCCTACAACGTGGTGGTGGAACCAGGAACTAAGGGCGACCAGGGTTGCGGACTCCGGCGACGGTGCGATGAGACGGGACGGCAGCGGCGTCCCGGTAGCCCAGAGCCAGCCTCCGTGAAAGGGCGAGGACCGGGGGGCCGCAGGAGCGTTGCTGCCGAGAGGCGCATGCGGCGGCGGTAGACCAGGCAGGGGGAGGAGAAGGCGGTGAGGTGAGTAGGGAGGGGAGGAGACTGGAGCCCGGAGGCAGCACCGAGGCAGCTCGCTGTCGCGTGGACCGGAGCGACTGAGCAAGGGGGGAGGCGCGGCGCGGCAGTGACGGCGGCGCCAAGCAAAGCCGCCCAGGAGAGAGGAACCAGCGGCGGCGCCAAGTGGAGCCGGCTGGGAGAGAGGACGCACTATAGAGGGGAGAAATGGCGGCGCCCTGTGGAGTGGCGGCGCCAGGAGAATAAAAAAAAAAGAAGGCGGCTGCTCAATTGGGAGAGGGAGGGGTTAGGGTTTCATGCCCTTCTCCCTTGGCCAGCTGCCCTTTCATGGGCCAAGCACCGTGGGCCTGAACAGCCCATGGTCCAAGTTCTCTCAATTAATCGAAATCCCTCCCGAGATTCTTTCTAAAATAACTTCTGTCAAACCTCCTCTCCAAACGCCTCTCTCTCTGTTTAAACGGGATATTACAGTCTCGACGTCGTTGATGGAGAGAGCGGGCGATGCGGCGGATGGTGGCGGGGATACATCCGGAGAAGCGAGGGTCGCGAAACCGAGGACACGTGGAGGGAGTTAGGGTTGGGGGTGGGGCGGGGAGACGGGGTAGGGTTACTACGAGGTCACGAACCTTGGAAGGGAAGGCGCCAGGAGGCGGCGAGGTCGGCCAGGCCAAGGGCGACTGGCAAGGCCATGACAAAGATGAGGGCCATGCCGGAGAAGTAGGAGGCCGACAAATCCCCAATTTTAACCACCAAACCGGTTGGAGACAAGGAAGGCGTGGGCGAGGGCGGCTCAGTGGAGGAGGATGGGGAGCGGCGCGAAGGTTCGAGGGTGGCTCAGGGGAGATGGGCGAGGGGCGCAGCGTGGAGGTTTGAGGGAGGCTCGGGGGAGATGGGAGATGGGCGAGGGGCGACGAATGCAGGCGAGGGTCGAGGGCGGGTCGGCGGCGGTCGAGGACGTTGCGGCAGCGAGCGAGGGCGACGTGGCGGCAGGCGAAGGGGCCCGGAGTGCGAGGGTGTCGCGGCGGCGCTGAGGCGGGTGAGGGGGATGGAGGGAGGGGCGAGGGAATTGCGGCGCGGGGCGAGGACGATGAGAGGAGGCCATTTTTTCCCAGCGTGGGGCGCTGGTGTTCGTGTGCGGTCTTTTTTTTCGTATAGGCCGCGGGATGATTTGGTGGGGGTGGGACGATAGGAGTAAACTCCAAATTATAGTAGTTAAGATATAGAGATTCGAGCAACACATATTATATGATGTCATGAGACTTTTCAACACATTTTTCTGTAATGAGTGACTATATGTTGCAAAGAGCCTCAACAACATATAGTATGTGATGCAAAAACATTGCAGCTACAACACATAGCCCATGTGTTGCAGACAATGTGTTGTATAAAGTCAGTCCTGTTGTAGTGTTTGTTCCTCAAGATCTGTGGGGTGTATAGGATCAAGTGCCATAATGAAACCCTCATTAACAATTCTCCATATGTTTGGGCTCATGGATTTTAAATAAATAGACATTCTTATTTTCCAATAAGCATAATTTGATCCATCAAAAAGAGGAATAGAGATGCCTTGCCTATTGACATATCCTCACTAGCCATCCTTTCTCTCCTAGACTATCAAGTCTGAATAAAAGAGACACCAAGCTCTGATACCACTTGTAGGATCAAGGATGACTGACTAGAGGCGGAGGGGGGGGGGGGGTAAATAGGAGGTTTATAAAATTCATGTGCTCTAATTACCAATTTTAACAAGTATGATCTAATTAAAGAATTCTAGCACAAGTCAAGAGATAAATTCTAAGCTTTTCACTAGGTACACCCTAAGATTATAGCAATACTAAAAACAATTCTAGCTAAGCAATTCGACACAAGTAAGAGCTAGAAATGTAAATGCGGAAGGGTAAAGCCAAGAGAGAGAAACCACAATGTAGACAAGTAATGTTTTTCCCGTGGTATCGAAGACTTGCTGGTATTCACAAATCCACGTTGAGGTAACTCCAAATGGATAGGACTGGCTCCACAAATTAAGCCTCAACACCTCGATTCCACTAAGGTTGCTCTTCCTCCACTTCGGAGATGGTGAGCACCAAACCAATCACAATCGTTGCTAGGCCTCTTCACACTCTTCTTGAAGAGATCACCGCACAAACCTTCTCCAATACGTTTAGGTGCTGGCAAGCACCAAGAGTAACAAATCGCAATGCTTGCTTGAAGATTATCAAGTGCCAAAGAGATCAACTAATGATGCAATGCACTTAAATACTCACAACTTCCTCAAAATATGAAATATGAGCAAATGAGTAGCAGAGAGTGCACTAGAGACTCAAATGTATTCAATGAGGTCCAAGGGTTCTGAGCTTGGTGTAGGTGAGGGGGTATTTATAGCCCCCAACCAGAAAACTAGCCGTTTGAGGCTGATCTTAGAAAAATCAGCATTTGCGGTAGTGCCGCTGTAGAAACCCGGTACTACCGCACTCACTGTTCAACGGTCAACTGATGTTCATTTCATGCTTTTGAACTAGCCGTTATATAAAGGTGTGGTACTACCGCACAGCGGTAGCACCGCTCGGCTAAAACGAAACTACCGATTTCTAGAGGATAAAAGAATCACAAAAACATGCTCTCTGAAAATTACGTACCACCATGTAAACATCGGTCCTACCACACTGCAGTAGTATCGCTCAAAGGATGTGTTCATACCATTCTTCACGGGAGAAGAAACTCCCAAAAACATGCTCTCTAGAATATACGTACCGCCAACTAGAATTCGGACATACCACACTGTGGTACTATCGTTTCTCAGATGCGGTACTACCGTTTTTGTTGAAATACTTTTTTTAGAAGCTATTCTAAATGCCATTTATAACACCCTTGCTATGCGGAAGTCAAGATATTACCTAAAGTCTAACATAAAGCAACAATACGATTTAATTTCAACATTCTATTAGCTAAAAGCAAGTAAAGATCATCTCACAAAAGAACGACTATAAGAATTGAATTAGGTTTCAGTAACATATCGAAATTCTAAATGTCCAATCATAATGATCCATTCAAGATAAAAACTATCAAGAAGTTATACGATGAATATTAAGCATTAACTAGTTCAGCCAAATCATAATGAATGACAATCTCAACTATCAGAACTCCATTTATTACAATCCAAAACTATCAAATGAAAGATAATTTCAAGTCCATTAACTAAAGGTGAAGAATGTGAAGTGAATGAAGTGATCCATGTGACTAATCCGTCCCAATCATGCCGTCTTCAGTATTTATCTAAAACAAATAAACACTGGCAAGAATGAGTCTACGACTCAGCAAGTACAACAGAATAATATGAACAATACTAAATAAGAACATAGCAATCACAATATAGAATTCGAAAGGAGAATGGCAGAAATCTTATGCAGGAATGAAATGTATGCTATTCTCTTCTGCTTACACCGGTATAGCTAGTGAACACTCGTCGGTGTTCACTCAGGCCCGCATTATCCAAAATACGGGGATCCAAGGCCCGTATAAAGAATGTTTCATAACGGGGATCCAATTTACCCACATTAGAATGGTGGGTCTTACATGCCCATATTGGAATGATGGGTCTTTACTTCCCACTCCCGTGGGTGAAACATGAACGAATGAACGAATGAATATATGAATATGAAAGGCATAATCTCAAGAAGCATGGATTAACATACGTGGAAAGAAACAGAAATCATTGGAAACTACTCGTAGACCATAGAAGTTAATCATAGCAAGAACATCAAGCACTACGAATAATTAATCATCATTTCAATCCACAATGTACTTGCCTCAACCGCAAGACAGAAGACGATGCCAGGGGAGCTCTAACCCAGGTTCTCACCACCGCCTGACATCCGAAAAGTATACTAAGAGTACTGTTCAAAAGTGCTCAGCATAACATTGGAACGAAATGGAATCTATCGTTCCTAATCGCAAACCGAAATTTAATCAATACAATCCCAAATCCCAATCTGCCCAAACCGGCAGCTATCAAAGGAAAATCCATAACTTTTGAGTCAAAATGTAATACCCCAAATATAATTCGAGAGAGAATAATTAAAATTAGGGAGAAGGATAAAATAGAAAAGAGTTTAGCAGAAGGAAAAAAGGGGGGTTTTATGCAAATCCTCGGCAACCTGGGCCTTGGGCCTTGGCCCAGGAGGCCCATGAGGGGCCGGCCACCAATCAAAGAAGGGGGAAAACCCTAGCACACTGTAGCACATGAGCTACAGTACCCCGCCGCTGCTACAGTGTCATGCTACAGTAGACACCCCCTTGCACTCCATTGCTATTCCCCTCCCTCTTGGTGGTGCTCTCCCATTGCTATCGGCCAAGAAGAAGGAAGAAGACGGAAGAAGAAGGAAGGGGAAGAAGGGAGGGGAGAGGGATCCTGTGGTGTTCATCGCGTTCTACAGCGGGTTCTTCAAAGGTAATCCCAATTCCCCCTCGATTAGTTGTTTAATTAGATGTTTAGCAATGTCGGTTGTTTAGATCCCTTTCTGGCTAGTAGATTGAACGGCGGTTTTGAGGTCCTTAGAGGCAGAATCCATAGATCCCATCTCTTAGAAAAAGTTGGGTCGTGTCCTTAGCTTTCCGTGGCCACCCAGAACGTCCAAATCCGATTAACAGTCAGCGAGTTATGAATTCTTTAGTGTCGCTGTCCTGTTAAGCTGTCAGTTTTCTGACAGTTTGTAGAAAACTGGATTAAGCTATTAGTTAAAGTGGAAATCAGAGGATCTCGATATAACGAAAAATGTAGGTAATTTCCATACCTTTCCATAAAGCTAAAGAACGTATTATTTGGATGTTCTTAGTAAAAGTTATGGTGGTTTTAGTGTTCTGTCCAGAGAACCCGACGTGAAAATTGATGTCTTTTAAATTGGATTGGTAGGGGTATTAGATGGCAGATTCAGAAGAGCCACTCAACTAGGTTTAGTTGGAAAATTTAATTACCTTTCCAGGAAGTCCTAGAACACCTTATTTGGTCCCCTGTAGTGAAAGTTATGATTTTTAGAAGTTTACTGTCCACAGTGGTGACAGATCGGTCGATAGAAGAGGGACGTTTGGAAGGCACTTGAGAGTTTGGTTTTTTTTTCGTTTGAGCTATTATTTATGTCTTGGGTCCAGTATGGTTGTCTTAGCTTGGTTCGTAATTATGTCCAGGTGAGGGTTTGGTCCCAGGAGCAGCGCCCTCTCCGCGTCTACCGTTTCCGCACGGTTGAGGCAAGTATCTTGATCGTAGCATAATGATGATTGATTGTTAGGATTGTTTGAGTTTGAATAGTACTAGTCATACATGGATGATAGTGTGATGAATTTGAATAGAACACGGTGAATGCATGTTATGGTTAAAGCTTTCCTATCTATGTTGATTATGCTTTACATGTTATTTGGGATCTGTAGTTGTGGTATGTACTTGTTGATTCTTATGTATGGAAGATAGGATCATAGTACATACGCATGTTGAAAGCATATATGAGACTTGGTTACGTGGTGACCAAGTATATACAGTTGAGGTCCCCGTCATGCAAATGACGCGGGGTCCCTAATGCTCGTTAACGTGGGCATTGAGTAGAGGTCCCCATCATGAAGATGATGGGCAATGGTCCCTATACTCATGGAGTATAGGCTCTTGGTCCCTGTGCTAGAGGGCACAGGCAAGGGTATACATCGACGGTTGTATACCTCGCATTACCGGTAAAATGCGAAAAGAGTTAAAGATTGAAAGATGCATTGCATGTTCGCATTTCATAAGCATGGGAGTTATGTTTAGTGTAATGCTTCCTTTAACATGTTGATGCCATATCCGTGTATTTAATGTTTATTTCTTATAGATACTTACTGAGTCATTAGACTCACCCTTGCTTTGTTGTGTTTTAGGTACCTCAAGCAAGAACGGCATGCATGGGAGGTAGTAGTTTTATTGGAATGCACTCACTACTATTCATCCTAAAGGAAGAATAACTTTTAGTTCATACTCTATAAATAAGCAAACCGTTTGGGATTTATTCATAGTTTTGGTTATATGTTTTGGTTAATTTGTAATAATGAGATTATCGAATTTTGGGTTATGCTTATTATCGTTTTGTTGGAATAGTCTACCGTGCATGTTTGGATGATCTCTGGTTTTTTGAATAATTGTTAATGATATGTTCAGTTGTTAAAACCTCGGTATTATTAATAATACAAAGGAGGTTCTGCCGAAAATTTTGGTAAAAAAGTCTTAGTAGCATTGTATAGTTTTATTTTAGTAGCATCTCAGGTACTACTGACTTGTGAATTTCATAACTATTATTTGGTACACCCAAATCCATTGTTCTAAGAGTCTTTAGAAACTATAGAAAACTAAATTTCTTAATAAATTTACCACAATTATTCCTCCTGTGCAACAAAGGTTGCAAACAGCCAAGCAATTCTCTTCTGTCCACAACAGAAGGACAAATTTCAGCATTAATTTATAAAATACATATCTTTTGATCTAGACATTAAAAAATTATGATTTAATACTTTATGGAAATATTAGGAAATTCTCTACGACAATAATGTTGGGTGAATTCCATGAATCAGCTATTAACACATTTTTACTTAATAAACAAGACGACTACTAATATTCATCAGACTTTCTGGACAGCAGTAATGAAACCAATGTAACTTCTAGAACACAACTCTGAATTGGGTGATATTTGAACCTATGGAAAGCTGAAGACAAACCACATAAATCTCTAGGAGACTCTATCCTCAGATTCAGACTTTAACTACACGGAAACCGATGAGCAAGTATTGAACAGATTACTGAAATTAATCGCAGCAAAACAACGATTCCCTAATCATGGCAATTTATGAATCTAATTAGATCCAACCAGTGAGGAGTCATTCATTACCCTTGAAGACACGCGTACCCGCTGAATTCCCCCGCGAGGTGCTCCTCTCCTCTTCTTCTCCTCTCTCCCTCCTATTTTCTCCTTGGCCGGAGGCACCCGAAGGGTTCATCTCCCTCCCTCTCTCCTTCTTCTTGGACAGCAGCAAGGGGAGGAGATGATGTTGTAGCGACGGGGTTACTGTAGCTGGCGGAGGCACTGTAGCACAGCCGTGGTATAGTGCATCTAGGGTTTTTGGCTGCCCCTAATGGGCCAAGGCTTTGGGCCTTTGGCCCAAGATTTAATCCCCCTTCTAGAGAAATTCTGAAATTGTATTTTAAATCTCGATAAAAAGGTTTAAAATTCAATTATAATTCTAAAGATTGAATGCAGTATTACACCATGCATGACTCTTAGTTGATCAAGTTGGCACAAAATTAATTCTCAAGCTACTAGCCATGATCCCTCTTTTCTCCAAACTCCGAAACCGGTAAAAACTATGAAAAGATTATTAGGATTCATAATACCTTTGTCTTGAGCCATGTCGATCTCTTATCATCTTTACATTGCCATTTCCAACCCTAGGACTAAACCTTTAAAACATCTTATCACACGTATTAGTCCTATAACGCATTGTTAACATTAATTACCAAAATCATTTTTAGGGGCCTAGATGCTTTCAAAAGGGAAGAAGAAGAAGGGGTAAATTTGTCCAAAAGGGAAAATGATCAAGTGACTCATGAAAGATGTGGCATTTGATCTATTACTAGGAACTTAGTCCCGAATGATCGAAACAACATGTAAGGTATGGCAAATGATCAATTTCCTTCAAAAGTCAACGGTGCTCGGGAGATGATGATCGACCATTTTTTTTTTGTAAAAACCAAGTTTATACCTATTAAGACTGCACTAAGCACGCTCGTGATCGTGAGCACGGCTATTTAAATAGATCTACACTCTGCAGTGGTGTACAACTTTACCCACAACACACAAATTCTCTAGTTTGTTTGGCATCCATCGATACCACCGCTCCCTAACATTTGGTAAGCTGTCTAGAGCACGCGTTGAAGCCTTTACATAACCTAGTCCTAACCTTGCACTAGCCCGGCGAATGAAGACCCTCACTTCACATAGATACACCCTCGTCTCAGCCAGACATTCACCGTTATGTCAGCAAGCTTTGTGCCCAACACCGTGGCGAAGGGAGCCCCTTCGAACATGCCTACATCGGTAATGCTCGCACTACCATGGTCTACCAACGTGCAAGGCTAGTTTTTTTATAACTTAATTAGCTAAGTTCATGCCATACTAGCACATGTGGTTGTACGCTTAGGCTTAGATATGACTTGCTGGCGTTCGATCCTTAATCAACTCGGGCGAGGATCTCCCCCTATCTACTTGCGAGATACACCTCTCACACTCCTTAGATTATAATATAACTCGCTCGGGTCACAAACTAAGTTTTTCATTTTCGTTTTTTTACAAAATAATAGAGGAAAACCCCTTGGGACCATCATTTCAAATCTCCCAAACTCATATTCATCATGTCATCCATTTTTCCAATTTTAGTAAAGACTAAAGCCCGGCTAAGCATTTATAAGATATCCGCATTCGAAAAACCCAATTCGACATCATTCATTATCTAAACCATACCCAAATGGCTACATCAATAATGAAATCAATATTTCAAGGAGGATCATGCATCGAATAGGAATATAACTACTGTTATCCCCAAATATAGCATTTTTAAGCACACATACACGCATGTATAATAGATTTTGCAAAAATAAGTACAATAAGTAAAATAGTAGGATCAACATGGTCAAAGGAGGTGCTTGCCTTACTCTGGTTGCTTTGAATAAGAGGATGGATGATCGTTGTAAATTTCTCGAACAATCAACGTCTAATCAAAAGAGCCGGAAGCAAATTAAATATGGAAAAATAATTTCAGCTGCAAAAAAATCCAAATATTTTTTTGTATATTCTGATATATAATGATTTTATATGAATTTATAAAAAAAATATTCATTCAATTTGGAGTTTGTATGCAAAAGTTATTAACGTTTTAATTTTCTTCGGTTTGAAAATTCTAGAAATTAAAAAGAGGTGACATTGAAAGATTATTTTGTGGGGTTTACGCTTTCCAATAGAGAAAGCGTATTTTTTCCTCTAAGTTATACTAAGGTTTACGCTTTCCAATAGAGAAAGCGTATTTTTCCTCTAAGTTATACTAAGGTTTACGCTTTCCAACTGAGAAAGCGTATTTTCCTCTGAACTGAAAGCGACTTTCTCATTTTTCCAAATTTTTATTAACTTAGATGTGGGGCCTACATGTCAGTGACTCGTAGTTTTATTCTCTGGTTTTTATTGATTAAACAGAGGTGGTCCCACATGTCATAGAATATTTATTCATTAACTAGATGATTAAACCTATTTTCATTTTAATTATCTGACGATTAGGGCCCACATGTTAGTCTCTCGGTTTTAAAACGTGTTTTAAAACCGAGAATAGTGCATTGTCCCACATGTCATAGACACATTACTAAAAACGTTCAAAATTATATTTTTGTTAACTTTGTTAACTGGTCCCACCAGTCATCCACATATTACTCTTTATCACTATCATTTATTGTTAACTAAATCCTAATCGCTAGTGGGTCCGATCGGTCAGCGAGAGAGACAGAAAGTAGCAGAGCTGTGCGCATGGCCGAGCGCCATGACAAGCTCTCTGTCGGTGAACGGTGTGATGAGTGGCGACGTTGAGTGGCAGAATGGAAAGAGGGAAGCAGGGCAAAGCTATGGGTGGTGGTGACAGCATAGGGTATGGCCAGAGGCGACATTGCAACAGTGAAGAGCGACGGAACGCCTCGGGTCCGTGATGCACTTCACATAGGAGGCATCCCCTGGGCTAAAGGAGTGGCGCACTGGGCTTAGTGAGTTGATGGGATGCTAATGGACAGGGCGCGGGAACCTAGGGTCACCAGAGGCGAACGACAACATGCAACCGTGGTGGCGCCTTGGGTTGCTAAGAGGGATAGTATGCTAGAGGCTCTCCCTTGGTGAATTGATGTGCACATGAGGATCAATGATGCACCATGACCATGAGGGTATAGAAAATGAGGCCAGGGAAGGGCTGAGGCAGCTTGTCGACAACGAGCAGCGGCGGTGCAGAGTAGGTTCATGATGATAGCTTACCACAGCAACAGAGGAGCTACTAGGAGTGTTGCGTTAGGTCACTAAGGTGTTAGAGACGGTGTAGGCGCAAGGAATCGGTCCGAGGCTTACCGGGCTTCGAAGGAGAATGAAAATGGTGGCGGCGGCCGTGAGAGAGGAAGGTGGTTGTGATACTCGGATTTTCAGCAAGTCTATCTGCATTGAGTGGGGGAAAACATCACTATGGTATGGAACACATGATGACACGGTGGATTTGAGCCCGAACTCACCGGAGTGACGGGAACGCGTTGGCAAAATCAGGTGCGTGCCGGAGTCGAGGACGAAGGCAAGCGCAATCGTGCTACAAGACTCCAGAAGCTACATTGAGCAAATGAGAGGAATGAGTGATGAACAGTGATCAAACTGACATGAGTGTCATGGGTGAGGAAGCTCACCAGAGCGGAAATGGTGTGGAGGATTGCTCACCAGCATCGAGAATGACACAAGAGTTCCCGCGAAACCAAGGAGCGATGATGCTTGGGTTTGTGTGAAATAGAACGTGGGTCTAGCACTTAAGTAGCTAGGACAATTGCGTGAGAAGAACGCTGAGATGCTGACGATTACGCTTGATTCTCGCGGAGGCTGCCCTGGTCTCTTCGTTCGCGTGGGAAAAGGGTGTCAGTGGGGTGGATGGCATGGGCGGTAGCAGGCGGAGGTGATAGGAGGGTGGTTGAGGCATGAAACAGTGGGCCTAGCGTCGCAAACCACAGGCAAGTGGCGAAGCTGGCGAGGGCGAGCTGGCGTGCAGGCGTGGGTGAGAGGTGGACAAAGGGTCCTAACACGTGGGCTCGGTGTGTCAGCGAGCATGGGAGCGGGGCACTTGCATGGGCTAGAGTGGGTGCATAGAGATGGGTCGATTGGGATTTCGCCCAAAGGGTGAGCGGGAATTTTAATTGGGATTTGGAATTTCCAAGAAAGGCTGAGACTTTTGCCAAAGTTTTAAACCTATCAAACTAGCTCCCAAATTCATGAAAATGTTTGTTGGGGCTCCTGACACAATATCGTTACTCGTGTAACAATTTTAGGATTTTAAATGTTATGTGATTTTCTCGAAAATTCTTACAAGTTGTTGTTTCATGTGATTTCATTATTTGTATTATGCAAAAGCTCAAAAATCATGCCAAAATAGTTTTTCATACAAACCATGCTCAAAATTATTCTCCCACCTATTTTCATTATTTTTTTTCCCAAACATGTGATTTTTGGGATGTTACAGACCTACCCCCTTACAAAGAATCTCGTCCCCGAGATTCGGTGGGCTCGATAAAGAAATAGGGAAATTCAGCTCTGAGATGGTCTTCTCATTCCCACATGGCTTCGTCTTTGGTGTGGTTGCTCCACTGACCTCTTAGCATCTTAATGGTGTGGCTATGAGTATGTCGCATGGTTTTGTCTAAGATTCGGATCGGGTGCTCCCGGTAAGAAAGATTTGGTTGGAGGTCGATGTTCTCCAACTAGGCGAATTCGTTTGGAGTACGGAGACACTTCTTGAGTTGTGATACATGAAAGATGTTGTGCACATCTGATAGTTGGGGTGGCAACTCCATCTGGTATGCTACTTCGCCTTTCCTTTCAATGATTTGGTACGGCCCGATGTACCATGGTGCCAATTTTTCGTGAACATGGAAAAGGCAGATGCCTCGTAGCAGTGAGACTTTGAGATAAATATATTCATTTACCTCGAAGCTTAGCTCATGATAGTGAAGGTCGGCATAGCTCTTTTAACACGACCGTGCTTCCTTTAGGAGCCCTTTTATCGCGTCATGCTCTTATGCTTCTTAGATGATGGTCGGTCCAAAGAATTGTCTGTCGCCAACCTCGTACCAGAATAGAGGTGTTCTACACCTCCTTTATAAAGTGCTTCGAATGGGGACATTTGAAGACTTGACTGGAAGCTGTTGTTGTAGGAAAACCTGGCAAATGCCAAGCATTTCTCCCAATTTGTGCTATAGGATAGCACACAAGCCCGCAACATGTCTTCCAAGATCTGATTTGTCCTCTCTGTTTGACCTCCTGTTTGTGGGTGGAAAGCCGTGCTAAAGAATAGCTCGGTTCCTAATAGCTCGTGCAGGCTATCCCAAAATCGTGAGGTGAATTGAGGGCCTCGATCAGACGTTATAGTCTTTAGCAGGCATGTGGTCGTACAGTTGTGGCTTAGTTCAATGACGTACAAAGTTAAGTCCTTAATTGACCAAGGCGAGACTGCCCAATTTCTAACCAAATTACCAAGATTCATATTTTCCCAAGCATAGAGTTCCACCATATCATAATTCTTTCCACTCGCCTCACTTTAAATCTTTTTTCACCCTATTGGTTAAGTACATCACATGCCATCAATGAGTAACAACACACGACACATAGTTTTTACATAAAGTTCCATATTTACTTCGTCAAGTTTATATTTTCAACTCAAAATGATATCAATAACCCGTTGCATGGCCAAGCAGGCTATTCGTGTCTAACCAAACCACGTTTGATGTGACAGTGGCCCGATCTTCCGAAAGGTACTGATAAGTCGATTGTGGAGAACTCGACGTTGATGATCCAAAGGCTCCGACCAAAACAGATTGAACCCCTTGCAATCACTACACCACTGCTCCGTTGGTTATCAACCGTGTTTAACGCGTTAACCTCACTAAGAAGGCTATCTCCTGCAGTTTAATCGAGAACACAAGCAAGAGAGTAGAAGATGCAATCTTTAATTATATTGCGAATAAATCTTTAAGCTCATAAATTTGGGGTTTCTCAACCGAACAAGCGGCGAAACTGCTATGCAGAATAATCCTTAAGAAAAACCCGAGGAAAACTAAAGGGGTGTGGCCTCCTTATATAGGGGAGGGGGAGCCACACATGGAAAAGAACTAGTGGGGTGGGCAGCTGGCAGATGGGCCAAGTTCAGTATGATTACAAAAGCCCAGTTTGGCCCAAACAAGTGATATGACGCCTTCTTTTGATGATTGCGATCAGTTCATAAGGAATTTGGAGGTGAGGCTAGATCCGTTGGAAAGAGAACGAAATCAGTTTTCCATCAAGTACTCGTGGACCTCCAACGGACGCTGTATGTGAAAGTTATGGGTGTTTGAAGTCAGTGCTGTCAGGCTGATTCCGAACTGATCTGACCAAAATGTATCCAGCTTGAACTCCTGATTGGCACATGCAGTAGCACCATGGCATGTAAACATAGTACCATGGCATGTAGACGTAGCACCATGGCATGTAGATGTAGCGCGATCCAATTGGGTAATATGGTGTTGCAGTAGCCGAAAGTCCTATTGGAGAGGATGTTGTTGAAGTAGAGGATAAAGTGCAGCAGGTCGAAGCAGTGGTTGCATCCTTAGGGTTGATGTCCTCATCATCCTCCCTTTCTTGAATTTGAGTCGTCCTCGACTCATTTGTTTTCTCCAAGTCATCACTTTCCTGCAAAAGATTAGTAGCAACAGGAGGCAAAGAAATATCTTCTAATGTATCGTTGTATAGCGCACGGTCTAGCAAAGTCGCTCCCGGAATTAAGTCAATTTGGTCTTCAACCCCTCTAATATGTGGCAGTCCCGGGGATATTTCAGCAAGATCAGATTTGGTTGCAAGCATGACACAACCCTTTAATTTAATTCCCTCAGTCTTAGAACTAGGTGCCAACTTCTCTTTTTTAGGTGAGAAAACGTTCTTTACTACTTGTTGATTTTCAGATTCTTGTTCGCATTCTATCTTCTCATTTTCAGCTATCTCTTTATCATATTTCACAATTTCAGTAGGTGTCAAAGGTAGCAAAGTTATTTTCTTCCCTTTGTGCATAAGAGAGTACTTATTACTTCTACCATGATGAGTTGCATCGGTATCAAATTCGTATGGACGACCTAATAAAAGTGAGCAGGCTTGCATAGGCACTACATCGAAATCAGCAACATCATGATAGGAACCAATGGAAAAATGCACTCTCGCAGATTGTGTTACCTTCACCTTACCGCTGTTGTTGAACCACTGAATGTGGTACGGGTGAGGATGCGCACGTGTGGTCAAGCCAAGCTTCTTGACCAACTCTGAATTCACTAAGTTATTACTGCTCTCACCATCAATTATGACACGAACACAGCAATCCTTGATGATGAGGAACATCTGAAACAAATTATGGCGTTGTAGCTTCTCCGCTTGCTCCATTTGAGTGCTCAATACTCGCTGCACAATTAGGGTCCTATAATTCTCCGTAGCAGCGGCACCTAAAATTTCCTCATTAATGGTAGTGCGTTGTTCATCCATAAGCGTCATCCTGTCATGGTTAGTAGAAAACAAAAGACAACACAAAAGTATTATCCCTATCAACTACTAGGTGGTGGAAAGGTGGAAACACACACTCTCAAGCGTCTTACTACACTCTTACAAGTGTTCTTACCAATGCAGCAAGTGGTACAACCGGTGGCTGGTTCATGATACCGTGTCGAGCGTGGGTTCGATTGCAAGAGGGGACCTGTTCTGATCAAGAGTAGGTGGAGCTTGGCAGGCTTCAATATGGTAGCAAGGAATAACAATTATTCAATTCAGTATGCAAAGTTGAAAAGCAGTTCAAAGTACTAGTCAAAAGTGCTAGTCCTAGTCTAACCCAAGCCTAGCTAGAGCAACTCGCAAAAACGACTAGTAGTAACAGTGGAAGGCCAAATTGAAACAAACAACACCAACGAGCAATGGATGACAATGCCAACTGAACAAAGAGGCAGCTCTCTGATTTTTCTTTCTTTCTTTCTTCTTCTTCTTCTTTTTTTTCTCTGTTTTTTTTGTTCCTTTTCTTCTCTGTTTTTCTTTTTCTTCTCTGTTTTTTTTTCTTCTTTCTCTTCTTTCTTTTTTTCTCTTTACCTTTCCTTCCTCAGAAAGCTACGGGCCTTCTCCTTCTTGAAACCGAACACAAAAGGGGCCTTGCTCCCCAATTTACCTCGGGCGGCGACGGCGGTGGGAGGCGGCAGAGCGTCGCCCGCTCTTGGCGCCCGGCCGAAGCACGGAGGGGATTTGAGGCGGCGTCGCAGCAGCGCCAAGGCGGCGGCGGGCGGGCGCACGGCTCAGCGCGGCGGAGAAGGCGACGGCGCGATCGGCCGCGTGAGAAAGCGCAAGTGGCGGCGGCTCAAGGTGAATGGGTGCAGGCGCGACGTCGGCGAAGCGGCCGGCGCGCGTTCGGCGAACGGCGGTGGCGGGCGTTCAAGGCGGCTTTCGGGCGAGTGGAGATGGCGGCGGCGGCGCGGCCGTCGTGACGGGCGCGGCGGGGCGGATGGAGATGGTAGTGGCGGCGCGGCAAGCGGGTGTCAAGCGCGCCGCGGCGTCGCGAGAGATGCGTGGGCGTGGTGAGGAGGCGGCCGCGGCGGAGGAGGAGCGCCGCGAAGACGCGTGGCTTTGTGGCGGGCGGCAGCAGCCTTTCGGGTGGTGGCGCTGCGAGGCTTCAGCGGCGGCTCGGCCGCGCGGCCGTCTGGCGCAAAGAAGGCGGCGGCGGCGCGAAGCCTCTGCGACGGCGGTGGCCCGTGTGGTGGCGGCGGTGCGCACGATCGGGAGCAGAGGCGGCTCAACCGACTTGACCGAGGCGACGGGTTGCGCGACGGGAGACGTCTGCAGCAGATCGGATCTACTCTTCTTCTTTTTTTTGACTGCTTGCCGCCGGCAGAACTTTGTGTATGATCTTGCTGCCAATGTAGTTTTGCGATGGAGGCAGCCAAACGAATCTGCTATTTTTGTATGGCGAGTAGCGACAAAAACCGAAGAATAGCACTAGAATGATTTTCAAAATACCCTAAACTAGACCAATCTAGACAAGAAACCAGCACAAAGACTCGACGATGCAACGACAATTCAACGACACAAACTAGAAAGAATAAATTGCAAAGGCACAAAGGGTGATGGAACAGCGGAAGAACACAACGAACAAATATTTTTGTGGGGCTAATTTTCTAGGGTTTTAGGACGATGACGTAAACTAATCTAAAAGGGAAAAAATTGTGATTACCTAACGGGCAACCATTGCTCTGATACCAAATGATGTGACGGTGGCCCGATCTTCCGAAAGGTACTGATAAGTCGATTGTGGAGAACTCGACGTTGATGATCCAAAGGCTCCGACCAAAACAGATCGAACCCCTCGCAATCACTACACCACTGCTCCGTTGGTTATCAACCGTGTTTAACGCGTTGACCTCACTAAGAAGGCTATCTCCGCAAGTTTAATCGAGAATACAAGCAAGAGAGTAGAAGATGCAATCTTTAATTATATTGCGAATAAATCTTTAAGCTCATAAAGTTGGAGTTTCTCAACCGAACAAGCGGCGAAACTACTATGCAGAA
Organism: Phyllostachys edulis; assembly: GCA_036346405.1. Taxonomy (NCBI): domain Eukaryota; kingdom Viridiplantae; phylum Streptophyta; class Magnoliopsida; order Poales; family Poaceae; genus Phyllostachys; species Phyllostachys edulis. Next base: position 41,026,080 of record CM070547.1, on the reverse strand, counting down.
TAATCCTTAAGAAAAACCCGAGGAAAACTAAAGGGGTGTGGCCTCCTTATATAGGGGAGGGGGAGCCACACATGGAAAAGAACTAGCGGGGTGGTACTAAAGGTTGTGGGTTACTGTTCATGTGAACAGTAACCACGCCCCAGGGGGCCGCTGGTAGATGGGCCAAGTTCAGTATGATTACAAAGCCCAGATTGGCCCAAATAAGTGATATGATGCCTTCTTTTGATGATTGCGATCAGTCCATAAGTAATTTGGAGGTGAGGCTGGATCCGTTGGAAAGAGGACGAAATCAGTTTTCCATCAAGTACTCGTGGACCTCCAACGGACGCTGTATGTGAAAGTTATGGGCGTTTGAAGTCAGTGCTATCAGGCTGATTCCGAACTGATCTGACCAAAATGTATCCAACTTGAACTCCTGATTGGCACATGCAGTAGCACCATGGCATGTAAACATAGTACCATGGCATGTAGACATAGCACCATGGCATGTAGACGTAGCGCGATCCAATTGGGTAATATGGTGTTGCAGTAGCCGAAAGTCCTATTGGAGAGGATGTTGTTGAAGTAGAGGATGAAGTGCAGCAGGTCGAAGCAGTGGTTGCATCCTTAGGGTTGATGTACTCATCAACGTTGGTGCTATGCTAATACCAACTAATAATTAATCAAGCTAGAGTGACAAAAGATCATGATAATACAATGAGAAAAGTGGATATAATCAAATGGGTGTATAGCTAATCCCAAAACATTTAAAGAATTAAATAATTGAAGTAACATGCAATAATTTGAATCAAAGTAATTTTAGAAAAATAGGCTCAACATGGTCAAAGATACAACTTGCCTTGCAATAGCAATATTGTTCTTCTTTTATCTTCAATCTTCTACTTCCTTGACCTTCAGTTCCTTTGGATGATAACGAAATGACAACATCTAACGAGAGGAAGCACAAAAACAAGCAAAATTCAAAGTACAAATGAAATAAACTCCAAATTGAAATTGGATGGTACAAGAAGGTTGGGCTAGATTTTATATGAATTTAGAAATTTGACGAGTTCAATCGGAGTTCGTACGAGGAAGAACGAGTTCTTGTAAGTTCGATCACAAAGAAAATGCTGAAAATGGAAAAGGGAGAGAGGATCTAATATGTGGGACCGAAGGGATATTCCTGAGAATCTTTATTTTCAGAATGATGGAAATAGACTGAGTGTATGACATGTGGGACTGAGGGAAGTTAAGGATTTTCAAGAATTAAAAGAATTCCTGAAAAAGGATAAAGAGAATGAAAGGTGGGGCCACTGGTCAATGGACTAGATCCATGGAATAAGGTCAACGGTTCACGGTGAACTGGGTTCATGGAATAGTGTCTGACAAGGTGGGTCCATGAGGCATAGACATGGCTCATGGTGGACTAAGTCCATGCGGGTTCAAACTAGGGCTTGGGTTAGATAGGCCACATGGAGGATGATGAGGCATGCCGCATGTGCTCGAGCGTTGAGGTGGCACTAAGATGGATTCCACGTGGACGTGATGTGGTAGGGGCTCGGTGGCAAACTTGGCTAGCGAGTTAGCTGTGCTGACATGGCATCGACAGCATGATGGCACACGGAGTCCGAGGGCTCGCCGGTGGTGTGGGTCATAGCAGAGGTGACAAAGTGGTAAAACGGAACAAGGACGATGATGTGAACGAGGTGACGTAGGTGAGGCGGCGGGAGACAGCGGCTGTCACCGGTGGTGAGCAAGTAAGCAGTGGATCAACTACGGTGATGAGGTTGCTACGGCGAAGCTCTGGAGAAAGCGAGAGGAGCACAATGTATAACGCGGCGTGAGGATGAAGATGGTGTTGGGTCACGGGTAGGCTACGATAGTAAAAAATCAAAAATTTCTACCACGTAAACCAGGAAGCCAAGCAAGTAGATGATCACATATCGTTACCACCAGACACGTAGAGCAGCGAAACAAGGGTTGGAGCAGCCTGGTCCAACGAAGAGTGCGCCGATGCAGTAGTCGTAGTCGATCGTCTCCTCCAGCGACTTTTACAGTTCCTTGTGAAGATCGTGAATCGTCCTCAAGCGCAACAGCAACTGCAGTAGCGCCTCTACGTTATCCACACGTCTAGGGAAGGAACAACCATGCGCCAGTGTGCTAGCGCCAAGTCGCACGGTAGAGCTATCTGGAAGATGGCAGCTAGGGTTTCGGTGGAACAACTCAACTCACAACTTTCGTGTATCTCGTCTCTTATGTTCACCCCTCTCCCAACAGCCTCATGCATCTCCTTATATAGTGCTCGTGACGGATCCTATCCGAACATGTTTGACGAATCGTATCCGTACTGGTTTGTTCCAACCCGTTAAGTGTGTGAGCTTGTAGGTTCATGCGTAATCGGTTGTGACTCGAAAACCCTTTCCGATCACGAGTCGTTAGCGGTTTCTAGCAGGACATAACGATTCCCGAATACACACAAATTATATCGGACGAACCTTAGTGCAATATGATCTACGACCAAGTCCCCATCACTTACGACCAGGTCCTATCTCTATACGACTAGTTCGTATTTGGTCATGACCAGTTCGTAACCCCTTACGACCAGGTTTCGACCACTCTGTGATTTCGTTCGACCAGTCTACGACCAGCTCGTATCGGTAATACTCCAAATTTATTTAAGTGAGAAGAAATAATTTAGAGAGAAGAACCAATTAGAAAATGGATTTAACAGAAGTTTAGAGGGGGGTGTAATACTCCGAAATGCGTTAGAGAGAAAACAAAAAAAAAGTTAAAAGGATTTTTCTGAAATTTCTTCAAAACCTGGGCCATGGGCTTTTGGCCCACAGCACCAAGGTCCAAAAGGGTGGAAACCCTAATTTTTGCTACAGTACCATCCCTTGCTACAGTAGCCGCCGCCGTGCTACAGTACGCACGGTGCTACAGGCATCCCCCCCCCCGCGCTACTCCTCCTCTCCCAGGCGCCATCCTCCCACTGCCGGCGAAGAACGCCCGGGTTGCTGCCGGCCAAGGAAGAAGGGAAGAGAAAGGAAGAGGAAGAAGGAGAGAAGGGAGAAGAGAGGGAAGGGGAGAGAATGCGGGCTCGGTACGTGTTCTTCAGCGGTTCCTCAAGGGTACCTTCTTTTCCCCTTTGATTAGATGCGAAATCGAATAGTTAATCAATGTCGGTATTATGGTCTGCTCAGGACAGATTGCGTTAGACAGACGTTTTGATGTAGTTAAGTGCGGATTCAGTTCTGGACGTCTCCTAGAGTAATGTAGAGGACGTCGCCATATTTCCGTGAAGTGCTAGAACACATAATTTGGACCCCTGTAACAGAAGTTATCATTTTATTAGTGGGACTGTTCGGCAGAATCGTTGGTGTTCTGACAGGTTTTAGTAATCTGGGTGAAACGATTAGTTAAAAGGGAAATCAGAGAAGCTCAGTATAATAAAAGTTGTAGATAATTGTCTTAGCTTTTCAAAAAGCTTAAGAACTCGAGATTTGGATACACGTACTGAAAGTTATGGTATTTTTAGTGCTCTGTCCAGAGAGCCTGACGGGAAATCGATGTTTTATTAACTGGTTTGGTAGGGGTACTATTTGGCCGATTCAGAGAGGTTCACCAACTAGACTTAGTTGGATAATTTAATTACCTTTCCAGAAAGTCTAAGAAAACCTTAATTGGACTCCTGTAGCAATAGATATGAATTTTAGTAGTTGACTGTCCACCGAGGGGACAGATCGACGTGTAGGAATTGGGGTTGGGATCGAGTTAGACGCTCTTGCAAGTTAGTGATTGTTGTTGTATACTTTGTTTTGGTCTACTAATGCCATCTTAGTGTGCGTTATAATAATTACTCAGGTGGTGGACCGGTCCCGGGGGCAGCACCTTCCGCGTGTCCCTCACTCTCTCGCGGTTAAGGCAAGTATAATGATGGTTATAATATATATTGTTGAATGGCAATGTTTGGTATATGTTATGAGAAATTGTGTGTGCATGAGATGTGATGATGACATAGTTCGTATTGTGCATTATTGCTAGAGATATGAGTTATGTGTTAAATTTGGATGTTCGCTAGTTGTGAAGACTATGTTTATGAGCTTTGTAGTATGAATAGGACATTCATATGCAATGCTGTTGTGGATGCATGATTGTTAATTTGAGAAATTCATATATATGCATCATGTTGGCTTATTGAAGACTTGGTCATGTGATGACCAAGCAACTTTTGAGGTCTTCGTCATGTTGATGACGGGCTAAAGGTCCCCATGCTTGAAAAGCATGGGCTTTGTTCCCCATACTTATGGAGTATGGGCAATGGTCCCTGTGCTAGATGGCACAGGCATGGGTGTGCATCGACGGATGCACACTTTGCATTACCGGTAAAATGCAAAAGGGAAAGAGAAGGAAGAGGATCATTTTTGAGCATATTGCATAGCATGTGTGTGTAAGATGATTGATATGTGGATTTGAGAAGTTTAATTGCTGACTTACATGCTTATACGTTGTTGATGCCATTTATTATATTTGCTGAGTCTTGGACTCACCTCTTGTTATTTGTTGTGTTTTAGGTACTTTTACGAGATCGGCATGCATGGGGGAAAGGAAGAATTAGATTTCTTGCACATCCACACGAACCACCCACCATTGAATGAAAGGAAAACCAACTAAGGGATGAATGAACTGGTTAGAGTACTCATATTAATTATTGCTTGATTGGATTAGTCCGTAATAAATAGACGTTTGGATGCTTGTGATCTATTTCTTAAATGCTTAGTTACTATGGATGATATAGTAACGAATAGTCAGTTTTGATTATGTCTTGGTTAAATGGCAAATTTTGGGTTATCTTTATATCTTTTAACTATCTGTTGGAACCTCCGATATAGGTAACTATACAAAGGAGGTTCTGTCGAATTTTTGTAAGATGTTTTAGTTTGATTATGTTTAAATTTACTTAATTTAATAGCATTCCAGGCCTTTGTTTGGCTGGGGTGTTACAGTATCTCCATACGACCAGTCCGTAACTGATCGAATTAAGCGACCTACTCATGTATTCTCCATTTGCCTCACCATGTCTGGTTGAACTTCAGGTGATATGTTGTGTCATCCATGGACTGTTCAATACTTTCTCGACCGAGTGTCGGATAACTTCACGTGGTCAAACACTTCGACCACTAGTGGCATGGCCATGCACTTTCTTTATCCGACCACAATGAGGGGCCCAGAGACATCTCTCCTGTTATATAAGGAGGGGCAAATCCCATATCCGACCAGTCACATTCCTCCGCATGTTTCATAGCATACCCGAAAGCTACCTTTATAACTACCCAGTTACGAGTAGCGATTGGCAACCCCTAAGAGTGCTATTACACATGTAGGAAACCATGCTGATCTCAGGTCTAAGGATTATACATTATCATTGCTTGACACCAACTAACGACACATAGAATCATAACAATCTCAATAGTGTCTCAAGGTGGGTCAATCCAGCCCCATGTTCTCTAACATGTGTTCACATTATTGATTCGATATACCTATATCCATGACCGGTGAAACATGGTCATCAATCAATACATGTGCTGGTCGATAGAGTCATTGGTGTTCCGACCATTGACATCCGACCAGGGATTCATTTAGAACGACATCATATAAGTTAAGAGTTTCACCAACAAGTCACATACTTGTTAATCTTCATAACCAATGATTCATTCAAGGAATAGGATAACACATTATCCAATATTATGAACATAATGAAATACAATCATCTCTATGATTGCCTCTAGGTCATATTTCCAACAGATGGTGGGGTTCATGAGCGGCAGAGCTCACCAGAGAGACGAGGAACGGTCAACGAAGGGCGGTGGCCGAAGAGGGAGAAGAAAGGAGAGATCTCTGCACACGGTGGAAGAAACATGGAGAAAGGAGATGGTAAAGATAGATCGGGATGACGGACACATGGTGTAACACCCTAGCTCAACATTGAACCTAGGATACTACTATACTAACTTATCAAACCACTCTACTTCTACTCACTTATTAAAACTCAACAAGTCATACAACATCGAATAAGCTAGTCATACTCATTAAAAACCAGCACAAGCTACATAGCCAAACTAAAGTGTACACATACTAAAATAGCAAGATCATAGGCATAAATCTAGCTCTAAATCATCAAGTAACCAATACAAATAATTATTTGAACACAGAAAGAAGAGTTCTTTACCAACTATGGTTGATTCATCAAGATTCTTCAGGGTTTTACTTGGATGTAAGACTAAACGAGTCAATTGAAATATTCTATCATGTAAGAGTTTGTTAAATTAAGATTAAAATGTTAAAGCATAAACAGTAACATTCACAAGACATACTTGACTATTCCAATTACAAATAACTAAATTATCACAAGGGATGAGCACAGTCTTAGAACAGAAGTAATAGCAGCATCACTTAAGCTTAAGTAAAAGAGCTATATTTATTTTTCATAGGTGATCATGAGTGAAGTGCACCAAATCTAATCCTTCCCATGCAGGTCACTTCCTCGAGAAGTACCTAAAGAAAACATCAACAACAAGCGTGAGTCGATGACTCATGAAAGTACAACAGTGAAATAATAAAAAATGTACACGTGTATGGAATATAACAAAATCCTCATATAGCCATCAGTAATTGATTCATAAAAGATTCTCTCCCATTTGCATGCAATGCAGATGCCAAGAATGCAACTTTCTTCCTTCTTTGTAATTACCGGTAATGCGGAGTAGTGCATTCGTCGATGCATACTTAAGCCTGTGTCCTCTGGCACAGGGACCTCAAGCACACACTCCACTAGTGTGGGGACCTCATGCCCATCCATTACATGACGGAGACCTCAAAAGAATCAGTCCTTGGCTATCATGTAGTCCAAGACTCAAAGATGAATGCCATGATGAAAATAACGTAATATTCTTAATCAATCATGAGATAATAACATTCAGTGGCAAAATCATAAATAAAATTCCATACAATTAAACCATGGCAATTTTCATGAATTTAGCACCACAAATACTCTACAATGCTTGCACTTGCCTCAACCATGGGAAGGGTAACGACGAATAGAGGACTCTATCCCTAGGTTCTCACCACCACTTGGCCTTCGCAAAGCATACTAAGAATACCATTCAATTACACACAACATAACAATTAAAACTAAATGAACTCATTTGCTCCTATTCGTAACTCGAAACAATACCATTACATTCCCAAATTCCAATATGTCCAAAACAGATAGTCACCATAGGAAAACCATAACTTTTGATTTATAGCTCCAAAAATCATGAATTTAGGTTCTCTAGAATCTACACACATATACTGACAAATTCTCAAGTGATCGAAAGTTTAGATTATTTTTTCTCTGATAACAGTTCTGTCATCTTTGGTACTATTGGCTTAGAAATTCCATAAATTTTATTTGGTATAGCCAAACACAATGATCTAAGTCATTTTGGAATCTACAAAGACTAGTGTCCACAATAAATTTATTCTAATTTTTCTAACATAGCAATTTTGCCGACAGTCTCCAACAAAAGGACAGAACTACAATGAACGATTCAAAATCCCATAACTTTCATAATACTTGTCTAAAAAAATACGATCTTGGGATCTCTAGAATCATTATAAAGTTAACTATCTAAGTTATGCAGACCAATAATCTAGATTCGTCCATTGTCAAACTTTAATTTGCAAAACAATGTTTGATGTCCCAAACCCGGGAACTGAACAAACACTCAGTTCGTAAAAAACATAACTAATTCTCTACTCATCCAAATAATATGAACCAAGACTTTCTAGAAAGGTATTTAGTTTATCTACCTATCTCTAGGAGGCACAAAACCCTGATTTCGCTCTGAACTATTTCAAATCTACGGATCAAACAGAGCTGCAGAATACCGATCTACTGACAACAGGGAACAAATATGATATCTAAGAACAAATCGCATAGAAAAGAATTGTAATAGCTATTGGGGAAAATGAATTTACCCTAAAATACCCTGCTGGATCTCTCTGAAGATCTCTCTAGGATCCCCCTTCTTCCCCTTTTCTTCTCCCTCTTCCTCTTCTCCTTGATCAGTAGCGCCCAAAAGAGCTTTTCCCGATCTTCGTCTTGGCCATCAGCAGGGAGGAGCACAAGGAGGTGGGGAGGCACCACCAGAGGAGGGGAGGAGATGAAAGGGGAGGTGCTGGAATGGGAGGGGAAGGGGCGGCCAGGAAGGGGAGGGGTGGCGGCCAAAGGAGGGTGGGTAGGGGAGGCGCGTGGAAGGGGGGTTTACGGTTTTGGCTACCCCCCGAAGGCCGGCTGCCCACATGGGCTGAGGTGCTATCGGCTTTCGGCCCACAGCCCAGGTCCTCTGAAAACCGCGAAAACCCCTGAACTTATGGTTAAAACCACTCTCTAAAACAATTATCACCCGTAAAGTATTTCTCCTGTTTAAACATTTGGGATATTACATTCTACCCCCCTTAACAGAATTCGACCCCGAATTCTATCTGTCGGTCTAAACAAAAGAACAACCACAACTGAAACAAAACAATGATTCACACGTCTTTGGCGTGAACAACTCTGGACAACGCTCGCGCATGCGAGACCTCTAGCTTCCAAGTCGCTTTCCTCTCGGACTTAGGGAACCACATCACATTTGATGGATACCAACGTCTATGTAATACCCCGGCCTACTCGTAGTGTGGCCCATGTGGCCCATGAGGAGTCATATAGTGGGATTAGTCCCATATTGCTTATCAAAAGTGAGTTGTAGTAGTATATAATGCCTGTTAGGTCCAAACTTAGCACTCTGGGTTAACCCTTTTACACGAAGTGAGGACGAAAGTGTAACTGGGGTGCTATGTGTGCACGGGTCCGCCCCACGGTGGGCTGGGCATTGAGCGGATTTTTGGGCTAGGGTGTTACAGTCTACACCTCAACACTCGTCTCGCCCATTTTAGGTTCTCTCAACACACATGACTCAAAGGTAAGGCCTTACTCGTTGGCCAACGGCTCTAACGAAATCCCAAACTGCGGACCTCTCAGGTACTCACTCAGCACCAGAACATACCAGACATCGTGTACTCCGCGTATGGACCCGAGACGGCCCTAGCGATATGCCAACTTCCTAATTCCCGCAATTGTCGAAAACAAACCAAAGTACCTTGGGTTAACTTCCCCTTCAGTACCAAAGCACACAACATGAACAACACACACAGAACTCTTGTCCCATTTCTCAATCAATCCCTTCATCTTAACAAGGAACACATAATAGAACTCACTTTAAACAAGTCTTTTACAAATAAAGCCCAGCTGAAAATAAAGGACTCTCATCGCAACCACACATTGCCAACTCAGTACCAAAAGAGTCAAATCCAGAATCGAAGATTCATCACGAAAACCTTTTCACCCTCTAATTAGGCAGTTTGCAAATAAACACCACGTCAGCCAAAGGAGAAATCACTCGAATATCTAAATTAATCATTGCCTTTATTCTTGCTGAACTGATAAGAACCACACATGCCAACATAAAGCCAAACTCAAATTACGAAAGACATCAGTCATAAACACAAAGCTCAAACAAGAATCAAGAGAGTGTTTCACTACTCGAGGAAACATCTTTTTTCTCAATTTCTCTTTTAGGAATAAAATTTCTCTCAAATTTTGGAATTCCAATTCATCGCATATCACACTAGCTCATATCTCTTAAATTCGCATCCTCAAAGCTATGCTCAAACCGAAATACATCATCCACACCATTGTAGAGAGGATCTATTGACCCCACAGAAACATACTCTAGACAACTTCTCTACCGACGGAATTAATTTGATAGATGACTCCCAATGCATGTCAAAATAGATCTCACACGCAATCACATCACCTCAATCTTTTAAGAATAAACAACTTGGAATTCTCAACACACACACTCATGTACTACATCAAAAGGGTTCTATCAATGATCATCCCACTGCTCGGAATCCACCCTTATTCTACTTCCTCTACACACAATCATTGGGCGACTAAAGTTATAGCATAAAGAATGCAAAGCCCAAATTTAACCTCTAAGACCCCTACAACGAAGTTCTCATATAGAAGATAGGAAAAGCCTCAAATTAAAACCCTAAAATTCCCACAATCTGAACATACTCTCACTCATTAACATCAATATAGAAATATTTTCTCGACCAAAGTATCTTTAGAAAAAAAATTCTAATTCTCAGAGGGCTACTCACTAAGGCCAAGTCATAGCTAACAATAAGCCAACGATCCCAGCTATCTCATTATTTGCTTTAATGATTAGATTACTTTGCTAATCTTACTCTCATTATACTACACTGTCATATTTCACCTACACAACCTTGCAAATTACCCAATCATGATGGTCTAATAAACTAATCAAGATTTTCATTCTTTCAATAATTCTAATGTTCCACCCAGAATGAACAAAAGATCTTGGACCACCAATCACTATAGGTTCTACTAGTTGCAACCACGTAACCAGTTAGCTACAAAGACCAACTTTAAAAAAAATTCAAATCCTCTCTAAGGATTACTCCAAGAAATCAACTTATCACTCAATGCGTCTCAAACAAATTGACACCCAGAGTCTCACAGAAACATTCACTTGACTACCACCAATCAGTTGCCACTATACCCTCTATGAGGTTTTGTAAAACAAATCCATTATTCCTTTCTCATAAGAAGAGACAAATAACAATAATGTTTTCAGTACTTAGAAAAATATTTACCATTCACAGTAAACACAAAACCAAGAGAAATAGTCAATTAGCAATGAACTCGAAAAATAAAAGATGAGACCATAGATAAGGGCACAAGTCCCACAAGAAGAGAATATCAAACTTCAGCCAATAAAAATAAAGCATTGCTTTTGAAACTTGAGGAACTCTCATGCGGCCAACCAACAAGGTTAAGCACGCTTCAATAAGTTGCAAGTTACAAAACTTGAGTCCAACCGCGAATACCTCTACTACACCCTTCCATTGCACAAAGGAAATAATTTTCTTTGATTGAAACATCACTTTGCCAACTCAAGCAAAAGATCCTTTAAGCTCAAATCACATGAATCACTTAAGATCCCATAGAACCTTCCAATACGTCACTCTGCGCAAACTAATTTCAGATACCACATAAAATCACGAACTCCCAAAGGACCACGAATGCAAAACTCCAAACATTTCATTTAACCGATATTACCAAAGGCGATCAATTTACTTTCTCTCGTGAAGAATCATCATCACTCTCATAAGTCACAATCTATTGTAGACAATCTTACTAACATCAAGAATAATACACTCCTAACAAGAATTGTTATCATCTACCCTTCCATTATAAAGCCCTCCAAAATCTCATCAAATAGTTCCATACTACTTTATCATCCCATTCTCAAATTGAGAGTATTCCAAAACCTTACAACCTCACTACAAGAACCGCTTTATTTTAGAGGAGATCTACTACACAATTTAAAAGGTTCTACCAAAATCCTTTCATCAATAACATACTATCATCTGACAATCCTACCATCATGTAAATATAGATCACATATTAAACCACATCCATTCCTCTCTTACTGATGCTTAACACCAAACTTCACTACACAATATTTGCACCTAGCAATTACATATGAACACTAAGTATCCACAAAAGATAACTTCAAGATTAATATCTACTAATACAGTAATCTAACGCCTTTTGAATTTAGCCATCCCAAACGGTTAGATTAATCCATTGACACCCGTTGATCCAATTTATCCCAAAAAGTTTACCAAATTTGTCACTCTTAATGATCAACCAGATCATCAAAGTTCCACGCCTCTTAGTAACTCTATCGATTCCAATTAGGAATAGCCCTACACACAATCACAGTTCATTAAAAACTACAAGAAGACAACATCAACTTATTCGATTTCACTTCCAAGGATACTAGTTTGGATTAATTATGCACCACGTCATTAACCCAATTTGTTACCTCGTATCTTATTAATGAACTTCTATGTTTACCACCTCTCGCTTAAACATAACAAGATATCATAAATGGGTTTTAACACTTCCTTTGATAAAAGTGAGGCATTTAACGTCAACAGCCAAATTAATCCAAAAGAAATACGTAGGGCCAAAGCTTCTACATGCTACAGAACTTGCAAAAGTTAATTTCCATTACCCAAAGCACCAAGCAAATAAATGAGTCATGTTTTCCAATTAGAAAAATGGAACAACCATGGAAATATCAATCTAGCCAATGAACAATGTTCACAAGTAGCAAAAGCAACTCAACAGTCGGAAGAGCCAATAATTACTCTATAAAACAAATGGACACCAAGTGAAATCTCAACATTTGCCTTGAAACCAATATCCCAAGAAAATTCATCAACCGCAACTATACGTAGAATTGGCCTAAATCCAGCTCAAGAAGAGAACAACTTTTCTAAAGAAACTCATCCTCAACACTTGTAACTATGGTACTTGAGGTAACCACTTCACTATCCTCATACCACGAACAATGGTGTAACCTAGCAAAGCCCAGGGCTACAACCACGACCTCTATCTCCCAACAGCAACTATCATCACACATAACATTTATAATAATCAACTCATAAGCATTCATAATCAATGCGACATAACGGAAATGTAATTGCAATGTTTTGCCCATTCCCATCCTACTGTGCACCAGTGTGTCAAATTTTAAGTTGATTAGCCATTAGCAAATTTTAATTAATCTATTCACCATAGACCTAAAGCCCACTCTGATACCAACTGTAACACCCTGGCTATGCGGAAGCTAAGATGCAACCAAAACTACTAACACCAAACAACACTATAAATTTTTCTCAACAAATCAACATCTAATGACAGCTAAACTTCATCACAAAACAATTCTGATAAAAATAATTCACATATTTAACAGCCGGAGGATTTCTCCTCCACCTGTGCGGCCACGTCACCCAAAAAATAATGGTCGTCCGATCGCCCGTCGGACAGCTCTGTCCCATTTGATTCAGCTCCTACGCGTGCTGGCAATGCGTGGCCATGTGTGCTCCACATCACCCTCCCAAGCCTGACCCAGTCCTCTCTCTCCTTTGATCTCTCCGCTGTGCCTCGCTCAGTCCTGTGCTGCCACTCCTCGCTTTCCTGATTGCCTCGCTGCCTCCTGCCCTCTCCCTCTCTCTCTCTCTTGTGCCGTCGGGCCGATCTATCTCGTCAGCCGCAGCCAGTCGCTATCTCCGTCTTCGTCCCCTTCCTCCTACGCTATTTGTCACTCGGTCCTGCACCGCCACCCCTCGTTGTCTCCTGTCCCCTCTCTCTCCCCGGTCACATTCCCGGCTCCTCTCTCGATCCATCCAGCTCCTTCCCTCGCTGTTGCCCTTCCGCCTCCTGTCCCTTCCCTCTCCCTCCTGCGTCGCTCGCTTGATCTCCCTAGCTGGCCGCCGTCGCTCCCTTCGGCTTCTTCCCCTTCCTCGCCCGCCGCCCCGTCTGTCTACCTCAAGCTTCTTCCCCTTTCTTCCCCCCTTCGCCTCCCGTCCATGCTTCCGCCACCGGGTCCTCCCTCCAAAGACCACGCGACAGCGTCCTCTCCTCCCCGACTCACTTCACCGAGGCAATGGATTCAAGGCCGGCGGCTCCCCTCCTCTGTTTTTCTTCTTCCCAAGCACCGCTGGCCCTCCATGATGTTGATCCCGCTGCCCTGCCTCCCATGATCGAGCCTGAGTGCCACCGCTCTTCCTCTACTTCGTGTGCTCACCGCTGCTCAGATTCGATCACCTCTGCCCCCAGTGATATTGACCCGAGCTGCTGCACCTCTGCCCCGACCCTTCGTTCGCTGAATCCCGCCCAACCCTCCTCAGACTCGGCCGCTCCCGCCCGGATCTGGCGACGCACCTACCACCGTCACCGCCACCAGGCTAGCTCCTACCGCCGCACAGCTAACTCCGGTCATCCCCGCCCGTATCTAGCCGTTGACGCCCGGATCTAGCCCCTCCACTCCAGATTCGGCTGTCACCCCTCTGCTCCCCAAGCTCCCACCAACCTCGGCGCCACACCTCCCTTCCCTCTCGATCCGTTCTCCTTGCCTCCTTCACAGGATTCTATGTGGTAGAGACCCTCTGTCATCTTCTTCCTCTACAGTAAGTAATTCATGCTCTGTTACCTCAATCTCATCGACAGATTTACACTCTAGTTTTACCGTCACTTTGTTGATTGTGTGTTTGTGAGATTTGATTCGAGAGACCTTTGGTTTCTTTGTGACATCACCTCAAACACCGGCTGAACACTGCTTGATTGTTCACATATGCTTTAGTTCGGACAATTCAGATTGATTGTTCGCATATGCTTTAGTTTAGACAATTCAAATTTTTCACTTCAGTTTGTACCTTTTAGTTACTTCTCCCCAATAGAGCTGAGAAGTAGGAATTTCTTGCTTGATTGTATCCTTAACCGTTTCTTTTTTTTGGCACGAGGAACTCACCATGAATCCACTAATCACTGCTGCTTCCATTGTTGCTACTAGATTGGCCGTAGGGCTTGCTTCTATTGGGCCTGGAGTTGTTCGGAGTACTGCTACAGGACAGGTTGTAGACGTTACTGCGAGATAGGCAGAAGCAGAAGGTAAAATACGATGTATTTTATTGCTTAGTCTAGCTTTTATGGAGGTTTTAGTAGTTGCATAGAAGTGATAGAGTAAAAAAAAGGCCCCAATCTAGATATTGCTAATATATCAGGACCGACATAATAATAGTTCTAATGTGTTCTCTTGGAATTTGGAATCGAATGAAATACTCTATACTCAAGGAAAATAGATGTAGATAGAAGCTTATACCCTCAAAAAAATTATGCTAACTTCGTAAAGTTAAAGGTCTTTTTGTTACATCAGCAAATCATTTTCCTGATTCTTTTCCTTAGGATCTCTTGAATGAAATTAGGGAACGGAACAAGTAGATTAGATAGATTTAGTAGAATCTCTATCTCCTACTCTATAAGGATAATTTACAAAGCAGAGAGCTTTGGTTTCATTCAGATAGAAAACCTGACATAGGTGTTAAGTTTCCGTCATTGGCTATGGCTATTTGCTCTTCAGTTTGCGAAATTCAAACTGTGCTTCAGTGAATCAGTATAATGGACATTGAGTGAGTGCAACAGTTGTTCCTTTGGCCAATATAGATGAGATTCCTTTCTTCGATGTTGTTGTCCTGATAACTATTGGACATCAGCTTGGGTCAATGCATAAATAGAAATTTCTATTAACTTTTTTCCTACAACTCTTCCATGAATTTTTGTCCAACATTTGCGGCAACCGCTTATAGGCATAGAAAAAAAATTTGTTGATTAGTTTACAGAACGTTTGAATGTAGGTGAAGAAATTGTAGATTTCAGTGCCAACACACTCCTGTGATATGGTGATGTTCCAACTTTAGAATAGTCAGTGCTTTGTTCATATAAGACTGATTAGTCCAATATTAGTGCATAGGAATCCAACAGAGGTTTGGATAGAAAGTCGTTATGGCAACAAAGACCGGTATTATGGTGTCGCATATACTTTAGCAAGGCAAATCATTATTTCTGAAAAGAAATTCAGATAGAGATTGTAATCATGCAACCGACATTCGTATTTGATCCCTGAACAATTAGCTAGAGGCACAGAACTATTCAGGATGCCGTAGATATTCTTGCTGGGCTGTTTGGTTGCTTCGCAAAACATTGTCGACCTACACTGTCAGATATAATCTTTTTCTCTATGGAACTGGATCAGCTATCTAGAAAAAAATGAATAGTATGCTTTCATGTACAGTGGAACACTCACAGCTTGCAAATTTCCTTTCGCTTATTTTCATGAAGTTTTGTCCATACAAATGTCTTTTTTGTGACGATAGTTCCAATATATATGAAGTGCACACACGAGGAGATAGAGAAAAACGGTCCAAACATGCACATCTGCTTACTATCGGTGTTTAGTTAGCATTAGCTTTTCTTCAAACTGATCACTTGAATCTTTTCTTTCATTATTTTTAGGAGAAAACTGATCACTTAAAGCTTTTCTTTCATTATTTTTATGAAAATTTCCTGTCAGTGTTGTTGTTTGTTTTTCTGCCAGAATGATACCGATTGATAAATAACATCCTATGGCATGAATCAGGAACAAAACAAAGGGTAGCTTCTTGGCATTAGATCCGAGGACGCATGTTGTGGAAATAAATTTCTTGAAGCCACACTCTTTTAGAGATCATATGCCAATGGAAAATCACTAGGTATTTCTCCTTAGTTATATGTGAATGAGAAATACTGAATGATGGGGAGGTACCTTAATAGGTTTTGTCATGTAGTGATTTAATCTTACTTACTCTTTGCTTCCTCCACCTTACAATATATTTGTTTCCCCTCGAGGCGGATATTTATGTTATGTTGCTTGCTGTGTTGGCCATGTTTGTGATCGCGTCTCTAAATAGCTTCATGAGGTGTTGACCCGAGGGTAGATGGAGATGGGCGATCAAGCTTTACAGTGTAGATGGACAATCGACCTTTAGAGTACGATAGCATTGTTAGTACACATCATTCTAAATAACGTCTTTTTTTGTAGAGCTAGATGGCCTAGAAAATAACGATTAGTTCGTTGTCATATATAATGGAAAGCTAAACACTTGAAACTTTTATTTCATTATTTTAATGAAACTTTTCGTCGCTCTCGATGTTTGCTTTCCGTCGTAATGATACCACTTGATAAATAGCATCGTATGGCATGAATCAACAGAAAAAAGGGTAGCTTCTTTACAAGAATCGTAAGACGATGTCATGGAAATAAATTGCTTGAACCCATGCTCTTTTAGATTGTATGTCATTGGAAATTCACTAGGTATTTATCCTTAATTATATGTGGATGACAAATACTGAATGATGGAGAGGTACCTCCATAGGTTTTGTCATGTAGTGATTTAATCTTAGTTACTCTTTGCTTCCTCCACCTTACAAGATATTGTGTTCCCCTCGAGACGTATATATATGTTAGGTTACTGGCTGTGTTGTCCATGTTTGTGATCGCGTCTCTAAATTGCTTCATGAGGTACCAACCAGAGAGTACAGGTAGATGGGTAATCAACCTTTAGAGTACGATACCGTTCTTGCCAATTATGATTTATTTGTTCTCAGATATAGTGGAATGATCGCTTGAAACTTTTCTTTCATTATTTTTATGCTACTTTTTCCTTGCTAACGATGTTTGTTCTTCTATCAAAATGATTCCGATTGATGTTAATTCCCACCTCATTCCTTTAGCTCGCTGGTGCTGCATTTTTTTGTGTGCACAGAGGTGCGTACATGAGGAGCCAAAGAAGAGGAATTACAGTATGTGCATCTACATATGCAAAGCTTAACGAAGTACATTTCCTATTATTCCATTCCAAATCTCTTTACCCCTAACCTCTTCTTTATATGAAAATACTATTTGCTATGCCACTCCTCCTTTACCATGCGTGTTGCATCTATTTCAGTGAAAAAAAAATCCAACATGCCCGCACATCCCTGAAAACTGCAAAATCCCACTTATATTTTAGTGTTTGGGAATATATGTCCTATACTTCTAGCTCCATGCAAACTATCACTTATATTATTATTTTTCCTTTGCCACATGCACTTTTAGTTTTTATAGTTTACCACTTGCACGATTAAACTTAGTGCAAGTTAACATGTGTGCTTCTGAATTTACTAAAATTCAACGCATTTAGTCTGCATAGGATTGTTCACTATCAACATCTCTAATCCTCCTCCTCCCATTATAGGATATATGTTACTTGACTATCTGTTTTCCTTATTATAGGATGGCTTTTTTTATTGGATATGTTGGAATTTACCTTTTCATAGGAATACACGGTTGCCACGATGATGGATGTACCGGCTTAGGTGGCCATTTCTATAATTCCTTTATTGTTCACTTTGTTTAATGTTTTCTATTTGTTATACTTATCTATTGCTGATTTATACATATTTTACATTCAGATTTATATACTTATATACTGCTATGTTATCTATTGATTGTGTTAAACTCATGCAGTATCTAAATATGAACTTATTTACACCATTGCGCCAGCCAGTGGTCTGCGTTGTTGCCTGCCAAAAAAAAACGATCGATATGTGGACCTTACCCCCACATAAAACAATAGCATCCGTGCCATTTGGCACGAGTTATCTTCTAGTTAACATAATTTCAGTAAGGATTTAAGTACTAAATTCCAATTTATGACATTTCATTCAAGTGGAACATTATCAAGACTACGTCCTGATATTTTAAACCATCAACTAGCAATAACATCGACCATGAGGAACTAAAGGAACCACAACCTAATCAGTTATTACAATTCCAAAATGAATGAATCTGTAACACCCTGGCTATCTGAAAGCCAAGATGTTACCTAAACTCCTAACACAAATCAACAATAAAAGATGTTGCTAATATTTTAACATCTAATGACAACTATACTGCAACACACAAAAGTACTACTACGTTAAATAACCTAAATTTCAGCAAGAAGTTAAACTCTAAATTTCAGATTGTAATGTAATATTCAAGGGAACAAAATCATGAATATATCTGGAGAAACTTAAGACATCAACTAGCGCAAGTAAAGTCTATAGACGAACATTAGAAAACAACGTGACACCAATTATTACAATGTTATATTCCAAATATTTAAAGAGGAGAAAATCTTTACGGATGCGAATTGTTTTAGAGAGTGTTTTTAACCAAAGTTTCAAGGGGGTTTTTTTGCGTTATTCGGAGAATCTGGGCTGTGGGCCAAAAGCACACAACACCTTGTCTCATTAGGGTGACCATCCAAGTGGAGGGGGCAGCCATGCTACTGTCCTATAGCAACCCCTCCCCTCCCCATTGCGCCTCCACCTCCTCTCCCCTCCCCATTGCGCCTCCACCTCCCCTCCCCTCCCCTTTGTGGCCGCCACTTCCCATCTGTCCAGCACCTTCCCTACACCTCCTCTCCTCCCCTGGTGGTGCCTCCCCTCCCCCTTGAGATGCCTCCTTGCTATCGGCCAAGATCAAGAAAGGAGGGAGGAAGAGAGGAAAGAAGGGAAGAAGAAGGGAGGAAAAGAGGACGGACCAAGGACCACGTTTTCTTCTTTGGATGATCTTCAAGGGTAGCAATCTAAAAGTCTTTGGCAAGCCCTATTTTAATTTTGGTTCAATTTGTAGATTGTTTAGCCAATAGGAAGTTAGGTTTCGGTTCTGTCTAGATTTGTCAGGTTTAGGGCAGTCCATTGCGAGGGCGTTTTGGGCTAGTTAAACTCGAAATTAGAACTCTGTCTAGTTATTTAAAAGATAGGTTATTTCGTTATCTTTCTTTAGCGTGCTGGATCACAATTTTTGAATGAGTATATCTCGAGATATGATATTTGCAATGTTGCTATCCAGTATCTCTGTCAAGTTATAGCAGTCGTAGTAACTGGCAGATTAGAAATGGTTAATGGCCGAATCAGGGTTGTTTACCAACGTGACTTTTGTAGGAAATTATTTTAGCTTTCTATAATGTTAAAGAACAAATTTTTTGGATCATTAGGATGAAAGTTATGGATATTTCAATATTACTGTCCAGAATGTTTATCAGTTTCTGATAGTTGTTTTGATCTGTTTGTTAAAATTAGTTAAAGGCAAAATTTGAGAATCTGGCCAACTAGACTTTTATAGACAATTTTGTAATATTTCCAGAGAGACTAAAAATGCATTTTGATGATAAGCAGAATGAGAGATATGTATTTTAGAAGGTCGCTGTCCAGTATTGAGTTACTGCTAGTTCATCGTTTCGCTTGAGTAGATTAAATATATGAAATGTGGGTTTTTGGGAGTGTGGTTTAGAGCGTTGTGATTAGCATTATTCTATCTTGTCAAATCTTGTTTGAGTAAAGTATTTATTGTAGGCGGAGTGATCTTGGGTTTGGTTTCGCCTTCTCTATAGTCAATTTGTCGCAACGTGAAAGACATGTACATTTTGGATCATCTTGGATGTGTGTTATACAACTTGGTTGAATTACTATGATATGGATAATCTTATGAAGTATGAGTATTTTTATACGGATTGCTTGTTTTCCGATTCAACGTTTCTGTTTTGTATTCGATTCAATGTTTCTTATGTCATTCGTTCGTACTTGTTGAGTCTTGGACTCACTCTTGCAAATTTTATTTTTAGGTGATCGTTGAGGACGACACGTCCTGGGAGGGAGTAGATCACATGAAGAAATCCATATTATCACATACTTCACCAATTCAATAATATTTCTGTAGCTAGCTTTCATTTGAAAATTATTGAATGTAATTATTGGATTCATGGTACTTCTATTGTTCTTCCTTAAAGTTTATTCATACTAGTTGATCGTTTAAAATTATTCGAACGTATTCATAATATTGTTCCTCTTGATTGAATTGTTATAAACTGAAATTTAGTGCTTAAATCATTGCTGAAATTTATGTTAGTTAAGATATCAGAATTGTTGTGTGATGAAGTTTAGCTGTTATTAGTTGTTGATTTGCTGACAAAAATTTATAGGGTTGATTGATGTTAGTAGTTTAGGTTGCATCTTGGCTTCCGCATAGCCAGGGTGTTACATACAATTCATAGCTCTCAAATGAAGAAGAGTCACAAACTTATTATCTAAACTATGAATCATGTGATATAGTAAAGTTCATCAAGTGGTCTAATACCTTCCCGAAGCGAGTCGTCCTCAAGGTTTACCTAGAACAAAACAAGACCTGCAAAAGTGAGCCCACGACTCAGCAAATATAATTGAATAACATAAGAAACAACGAATCAAAGACAGATCATTATCAATGTTTCAAATGAAAGAAAACTATGCAATGGATGCAAGTATGAAAATGCATTCACTTCTCTTCTGCATATACCAGTATAGCCAGTGAACACCCATCGGTGTTCACTCAGGCCCGGATTACCAAAATACGGGGATCCAAGGCCCGTATGAAAAATCTTTCAAACGGGGAACCAATTGCCCATATTGGAATGATGAGACTTATTTTTCCCATATTGGAATGATTGGACTTTCATTACCCACTCTTGTGGGTGAGGAATTAATGAATGAAATGAAATGAATAACATTAATTGAAATCTCTCATAGAAGCAAAAGGATATCACCAATGCACATAATCATGTAAGAACGATAATACTCATCATTTATAGAATTGAACAATGACATACTCATACTCTTGAATTGAACCAATCATACATTATTCTAGATTATTCAATCTATACTTGCCTTTTCAAGGTAAACTCACCGGAAGGTAGGGAAGGTGCAATTAACCCCGAAGCTTCTCCTCCTACAACAAGCATATTACTCAAAACAAGCTTGACAAGGTAATACAACGCTAATTGCAACGCTCTCAACCGCATTCCCAAAACCCATGATTCAATTACTCAATCTAATCAATTATGACAACGAACTGGCAGAAACCTAAACTAGAGAACGACCCTTCTAAAATTCATAACTCTACAACTGTTAATCATAAAAAGGCATTCTAAGTCTCTCTGGAAAGGGTACGCAACCATCTTCAAAAACTTAGTCGGCAAGATCTCCTAATTTTGCATTTAACTAAATCTACCATACAGATGAAACCTTCTGTCAGAAACTGACAAACAAAATGGACAGCAGCACAAGAAAAACTATAACATTCAATTGATTGAACCAAAATTTATGTTCTTTAACAATCTAGAAAGCTAAGTGAATGTCCTACGAAAGTCATGTTGGGAGACCTCCCTGAATCGGCCATTAACAAAACCTTATCTATTGATTAAAACGACTGTTATATTTCTATAGGGTTTTTGGATAGCAATAAAGAAATTAATGTATCTCCCAAACTACAACTCCAAATTAAGTGATTTTAGAACCTATAGAAACCTAAAGATAATCCCCACAATTCTCTAGGAGGCCCAATTTCGGACCCGGGATTAACACCCCAAATCCTCTGTGCATTTCTAAACTAGTCTCATGATCAGTAGCTAGTTCACACAGTAAACAGATATGGTAATATCCATAAATCGCACAATTATATTAATCATCAATAGAGTTTATTACAAAAGAGGCTTACAAGCCAACAATAAAGAACACAGTGAAAGACGAAGAAGTAGTGGAGTCCAGCAGATCTGCCACAGGCAATCGACTGGGGTAGCGGCCTAGTCGTCGAGATCCACACTGGTAGCAAAGTCCTTCTCCTCTGAAATTTATTTGCATAAAGCAAGGTACCATGCTCGCAAGTTACACCCAATAACAGAGTTAATGCATGTATGGATGTAGCAAAGGATGGCTTATAGGGTTATTTGTGCAAAAGCAATATTTGGCATTTTAAATACAATACTAAGTTCAAAAGCACAAATTTTACATTAACTAAAATTGAGTTTTAACTGAATTAATAAAGCTAGTGTAGGCACTAACCTAACACCAACATAAACACGGGCACCAACCCGGGGCTTCAACCCATAACCCTAGCGCAAGAGGGGGCTTCAAAACTATTTTACAAAATCATTTTTAAATCAAAACCAAAGTCTAACTTTGAGTGGCTTTACCAAGCATGTCCATGACCGTGGATATGGCTATTTGAATAGTCCTTAACACTCTGCAAAGGTTGTACAACTTTACCCACATGACATGAATTCTCTAGTTTGTTTGACATCCATCGATACCACTGCTCACTACCTTAGGTAAGCAGTTTAGAGCACGTGTCAAGGCCTTTACAAAGCGCCATTTCACCGTAGTCCCCCCCCCCCCTCGCTAAGGTTTCACTCCCTTTGGCATGCAACCCGCAGGATTTGAGCCCCCTCTTGCACTAGGTGGGACTAACGTGGGTCATAACATGACTACCAACCACATCTGAAGGGAACGACTACGGTGAAACATTGCAAACTAGTTGGTCAGGTCCCCTCCCCATACTCAGGACATGTGGTAGTACGATTTGGCTTAGCAAGATACGGCTCAAAGATCGGTCCTTAACTAACTTGGGCGACTTTCCATAAAACTCATAGGCCTCGATCATAGAAATGACTCGATCCCGTGCATCAACATGCACCATCCAAACAACCATTTGCCCAAGTACAAATATTTCATTTTCCAAAGCATTTGTAAACTTCCATAACACACCAATGCCATGGATACAATTTAAACCACCTTTGATTTTTGGCTGAAATTCCCCAAATCAAATATTTCAGGTCTAAGCATGGCTAAGCATAATTTTTCTCAAAATGTTCTAGTTCATACTATTGCATAAACTAGATTTATATCTAAGGTATCAAGTTATGTCTATTCTGTAACACCCTGGCTATGCGGAAGCCAAGATGTTACCTGTAAGACTAATGAACAACAGCAATACAGAATAATTTCATCCATTTTTCAAACAATAATGCTTTAACCAAATAGAACTAAGACATTTCTCTCAAAACCGGCAGAACCTCCTTTGTATAGATGGCTATACCGGAGGTTCAAACAGTTTAATATAGCATCATTCAACAAGTCAAATCATCCAATTTAACGAATCCTCAAAGGACATCTAGGATAAGCTAAACAACTATAGCATAATCAAAAGGGCATCCATAATCTTCTAATCAACCCTATTACAAATTATTGAGACTCTAATGAACCAATTAATTTCATCAACTCAATAAACCATCGACCAAACATTCTAACCCATCACGAGAATTAAATGAACTCAATCAACAAATGAATAAGAACATGAATATGTCATCCATGACCACAATTAAAACATCCACCACGAAGGGTGGCCACAAAACTGAAACTAAAGCAATTATCAATATTATGAATTTGTGGATAATTGGCTCAGGTTATTCAGTGTGAGTTGTGTTTATGTGACGTGCACCAAGTCTACCCCTTCCTATGCATGCCGCTGCCTCGAGAGGTACCTAGCAAGCACAACACAGCAAGTGTGAGTCCACGACTCAGCAAAGTGCAAGAGCAAATCAAACATAGCATCATAAGCAGTCAAAGGGAACCAACAATTCCGTCATGAATACAACACTAATTACCTCAAATCCATCCCTTATGATAGCGTCATAAGTAGTCAAAGGGATTAAACAATCCCCACCTGAACAACCACCTTTTATACCACAATCCATCTCTTATGCCAGCATCATATGCTAAACAACAAATCCATAACTTATGCAGGAGTGCAATGAATATGCCATGAATGCAAAATACTTCACTTCTTTGCAATTACCGGTAATGCTGAGTATGTATCCGTCGATACATACTCTAAGCCTGTGCCCCTTAGGCACAGGGATCCAAAGCCCACACTCCGCAAGTGTGGGTACCAGGCCCGTCCAATGCAGGATGGGGATCTCAAGGAAACAGCCCTTGGCTACCACGTAGTCCAAGGTTCAGAAATGAACATGCAGAAATGCAAATGCGCATGTCCATTATCATTATCATGATTCATCATTAACAAGGTAGTCTCATTGCTCGCCTTGTCCCATCATTCTTGCCATCAACATATAACCATTGTCATGCAAGCATCACCATATAAATAGTAACATATACGCATCATCATGTAAACATTAACATGCAGCATCATATAAACATTCCCAAGTAGTAAGCATGTCATTAAACTATGGCATTTAGGCTCATCAACATTATCAAGCAACAATCAACATCAATCAACTATGGCATTCGTCAAGTATATAATATAACAACTCAATAATAATACTTGCACTTGCCTCAGCCGTGAGACAGAAGACCAAAAAGGCAGAACACTCTAGTGCCGGGGTTCACCACCACCAAATGATCTCATCGTGGGCCAACATATCATATAGTATCAGACATCCATTACTCAAACCAAACCTACACCGGGAAACGAGCTTGTTTTTAGTTTACTCTTGCGCATATTCAGTGGCGGAGCTTGAGCCAAATCTCAAGGGGTGCCAAAGGCTAAGGTATATACATAACTATTCAAGCGCTAAATCATACTGCTACAACATGATTTAATCTATAGCCATTGAAGAGCAGTAGGTTGATCTTGTCCACAATTTGGTTAGAAAATACCATGCATGAGCAAGTTTCAACTATAAACTACTCTAAAACAAAAGGAATTATACCAAAATACAGTTTAACCTTGGAGTTAATCACTACTCACTACAACGTTGGAAGCATCCACAACAAAATAGTTTAGTTGCTGTTCTAATCCTTACTTATCATGTTGGGTAAAATCTGTGGATAATACTTCTTCACCAACTCGCATATGATAGCAGCTTTACAAGATCAAAGTAGCACCAGTGGATAAAAGATCAATTACCTTCTCATTGAACCTAAGATCTAATTGTTTACCTACATTGTAATGTATGAACGATAATTGATCAATTTACTGCAAAATACAAGCTAACAAAGCATCAAATTCCGTAGTGCAAACCAGCCAAAAATCAAGGATTTATAACCTACTTAGCAAATGCCCCAATTAAGATTGAAGATACAGGGAGTATAGGTCAATATAGAGTGCACAACAGTGAATACCACCATCTAGCCCTAGGAAACTCCAATCAACAAACTTGCAGAATATAGAAGAAAATGTTTCAAAGCACAATCTATAGACTCACCCCTTGAAAGAACAGTCAGTGAAATCCACAAGCCTTGGTCTTTACTTCCATAAATATCAATGCCATTCGGAAGCTACAAAAAATCCGTGAACCAAAAGCCACAAAATCAAACTGAAATTTCTCAAATCCCCTAGCAGCCGCAATAACACCAGCAGCAACCAGGTCACAACCATCAGGCACTAAGAATGGGTCCTCCTCCTCGGCGATGATGAGCTCGGCGAAGGACCCGACGCCCACAAAGGAGCAGACGGGTCACTGGCTAGAGCGGCCAAGACGCTGGCCGACGGCGTCGACGACACCGTGTAGTCGAGCTGGCACGAACGGCGAAGGGCGGGCGAACCTGATACTTGCCCTGCTTGTAATATCCCAAAAGTATTCGAATGATTATTCGAGTGAGAATAATTATTTAGAGAGAAGAACTAGTTAGCAAGTGATTTAACAGAAAGAATGGAGGGAGTTTTCTGCAAAATCCCGACAACCTGGACCTCGGGCCTTGGCCCAGGAGGCCCATGAGGGGCCGGCCACCATTAAAAGGAGAGAGGAAACCCTTGGACGCACTGTAGCTACAGTGCCCGTCGCCGCTACAGTGCCCTGCTACAGTACGCCTCCCCCTTGCACTTCGTTGCTATTCCCCTCCCTCTTGGTGGTGCTCTCCCATTGCTGCCGGCCAAGAAGAAGGAAGAAGGATGAAGGAAAAGAAGAGAGAAGGGGGGAAAGGAGAGGGATGCAGGCTGTTCTTGTGTTCTTCGGCGGATCATCAAGGGTAAACCCCAATCCCCCTTCGATTAGTTGCGTATTTGATTAATTGATCAATGTCGGTATTTAGGACTGTTCAGGACAGATTAGAGAAGATCGAGGATATTGTAGAGGACGTCGCCACCTTTCCGTGAAGGGCTAGAACACATAATTTGGACCCCTGTAGCAGAAGTTATGATTTTATTAGTGGGACTGTTCTGCAGAATCGTTGGAGTTCTCATAGGTTTTAGTAATCTGGGTGAAACGATTAGTTAAATGGGAAATCAGAGAAGCTCAGTATAATCAAAGTTGTAGATAATTGTCTCAGCTTTTCAAAAAGCTCAAGAACTCGAAATTTGGATACACGTACTGAAAGGTATGGTATTTTTAGTGCTCTGTCCAGAGAGCCTGACGGGAAATCGATGTTTTATTAACTGGCTTGGTAGGGGTATTGTTTGGCCGATTCAGAGAGGTTCACCGACTAGACTTAGTTGGATAATTTAATTACCTTTCCAGAAAGTCTAAGAAAACCTTAATTGGATTTCTGTAGCAATAGATATGAATTTTAGAAGTTGACTGTCCACCGAGGGGACAGATTGACGTGTAGGATTTGGGATTGGGATCAAGTTAGACGTTCTTGCAAGTTAGTGATTGTTGTATACTATGTTTTGGTCCGCTACTGCCATCTTAGTGTGCGTTATAATAACTACTCAGGTGGTGGACCGTCCCGGGCGGCACCTTCTCAAGCGCCCCTCACTCTCTCGCTTAAGGCAAGTATAATGATGGTTATAATATATATGGTTGAATGGCAATGTTTGATATATATTATGAGAATTTGTGTGTTCATGAATTGTGATGATGGCATAGTTGGTAATGTTCATGGTTGCTAGAGATTTGTGTTATGTGTTAATCGTGGATGTTTGATAGTTGTGAAGTCGATGTTTATGAGATTTTGTAGTATGAATAGAATATTCATATGCAATGTTGTTGCGGATGCATGTTTGTATTAATTTGAGAATTTATACATATGCATCATATTGGCTTATTGAAGTCTTGGTCATGTGATGACCAAGCAACTCTTGAGGTCCCCGTCATGTTGATGACGGGCTAAAGGTCCCCATGCTTGTAAAGCATGGGCTTTGGTCCCCATACTTGTGGAGTATGAGCAATGGTCCCTGTGCCAGATGGCACAGGCATGGGTGTGCATCGACGAATGCACACTTTGCATTACCGGTAAAATGCAAAAGGGAAAGAGAAGGAAAAGGATCATTTTGAGCATATTGCATAGCATGTGTGTGTAAGGTGATTGATATGTGGTTTTGTAAAGTATAGTTGATAATTTACATGCTTGGATGTTGTTGATGCCATTTATTATATTTGCTGAGTCTTGGACTCACCCCTTGTTGTTTGTTGTGTTTTAGGTACCTTTACGAGATCGAAATGCATAGGGGAAAGGAAGAATTAGACTTCTTGCACTTTTGCACGAACTACCCACCATAGAATGAAAGAAAAAAATTAACTAGGAGATGAATGAACTGTTTAAAGTACTCTTCTTGATTATTGATTGCTTGGAGTAATCTGTAATAAATGAATAGTCATTTTGGATGCTTATGGTCTATTCATTAGACGTTTAGTTGCTATGGATGTCATAGTAATGAATAGCCAGTTTTGATTATATCTTGTTTATTATGCAATCTGGATTATCTTTATTTGTTATAACTGCCTGTTGGAACCTCCAGTATAGGTAACTATACAAAGGAGGTTCTGCTGAAATTTTGTAGGGTGTTTTAGTTTAATTACGTTTAATTATTTAATTTAGTAGCATTCCAGGCATTAGTTGGGCTGGGGTGTTACACTGCAACTGTAGGAACGTCGCGAAGTTGAGGGTGGACGCCGCCACACGCACCCGCACGGCCGTCGACGACGCGAGACCGGGTGGTCGCCGCCATGCGCACCCGCACGGCCGTCGGTGACGCGAGCTCTGGGACCAAGTGGTCGTCGGAAACCGCCGCGAACGGGGAGATGTCGCTGCCGGGCAGCAGCCTGGGGTCGCCGAGCCGCCGCACCACGAGCGCCTCCACTTCCTTTGGTTAGGGTTTGAACAGATGGGAGACCAGGAGGGGCCGCGGCCAGTGAAGGGTGGTGCTGGAGGGAGCCAGGCGGCCAAAGGCGGGCCAAGGAGGAGGGCGGTGCCAAGAGAAAGAGGGGGCGGCACCATCTGCGAAGGGGACGGCGGCCAGGGCAAGGAGGAAAGGGGAGGGGGAAAGAAAACTGGGCGGCTAGGGTTATGGGGGCGCTCCCCCCCTTTTTCTATTCCACACAGGCCGGCCCACTAAAGACTGCTACACAATGGGCCGAGAGCCCAAAGTCCAAACACGCTAAAAAAAACAGAAATTGAGCCAAATCCAATCTCTAAACTTTGATGTATTCGAAATTGAATAAATTTCGCTTTCCCGAACATAAATCTTTCTAGTTGAAATTTGGGGTATTACATATTCAATGTCAAATGTGGTTGTACAAAGGAATTAGGTATAACTATAATTTAAAAACAGGAATTTAAATTACATTGAATAGAAATACGCATGCAATAATAATTTAAAACGGAATTTAAATAATTTGAAATAGTGGGATCAAATATGATCAAAGATGTAACTTGCCTTTCTTTATTGGTTGTTGTTCTTAAACGATATCGAATCTGACTCTCCGAAGTCATCGAAATCTATACGCGAAAATAAGCTAAATTCAAACAAAATTCAAATGAATTCCAAATTAAATAATTTTAGTTTAGTTAGCTATATCTTGAATTTATATGAATTTAGAAATTTGAATCGATGAAATCGGAGTTTGTATGAAGGAGAACGAACCCCGGGAAGTTTGAAAATCACATGAAATGATGAATTCTGAAAATTGTACTATTCATTGGAAATTGTGGTTTCGGATGACTGGGAACAAAGAAAGAGCTTTATAGCCATGACGAGGAAGTATGACGTTGAACACATTGAGGCAAACTCAACGATGTAGACGGCTCGGCCAGATGACCTTCGATGGCGACGCAGTCCGATGGAGAAGACCTTCGATGGGCGGCGGGCAGACGTCGGCGTTCCGGGCAAACGGGGAGGAGTTAGTGGATGAGATTTGTGGGGAAACGAAGAGGGAACCACGGGGAACACAATGCTCACCCGGGTGGTGGTGGAACGCGCATGGTCGGCCGCTGGCGGCAATGACGCGCAAAATGGACCAAATAATTAACGGAAATTAAATAAAATCTAAAAAATTATGAAATAAATACTGGAAATAGTAGATGAATTTATATGAATTTAGAAGAAATAATCAGTAGATTTTAAGCTTGCATTTGAGAAAACGAATTTTTGGAAGGATTAAAATTGTTATGTACAAACTATGAAGCATGGCTACTAGAAAATTACTGTTCACCTTTCTTCAACCTTCAGTCGAACAGCAAGCAAGAAAGGAAATGGTGGCGCCTAGAGAAGGAAAAAGGGAGGGGTGATTGAGGGGAAGGGATGAGTGAAAGGAGGGGCACCGGAGGCTCCTTTTATAGGGCAAGGGATGGCCGGGGG
This sequence comes from Phyllostachys edulis, assembly GCA_036346405.1. Taxonomy (NCBI): domain Eukaryota; kingdom Viridiplantae; phylum Streptophyta; class Magnoliopsida; order Poales; family Poaceae; genus Phyllostachys; species Phyllostachys edulis. The sequence goes on along the minus strand of CM070547.1, from coordinate 40,996,159 downwards.
AGGGGAATCGATGCGGCGGTTTGAGGTGCAATGAAAACAAATGAAAACTGCAAAATTAATTGCATTTAGAGGGGAAAACGTCCATTTGATGGTGTGGTAACGTGCGTGACATTAATGCGCACGTTTCGCTTCAAACGAAATCCAATTTAACACATTGAGTGGGGCGAAAGAAGAAAAAGATTGGCCGGCAGCCATTAATGGAGCTCGGAGCTTCATTGCAGCAGTGACAGCCATGGGAGGGTGAAGAGGAGAGGTGGCGCGGGTGGCCGGGAGAGGGTGGCGCGGTCCACGGTGGCGGTGCCCGGAACCGGCGAGGTGGCGTAGGTGGTGAGATGGCCGGCCATGGCTGCTGTCCATTTGAGAAGAAAATGCACGGATAAGAAGAACAGCTGGATGTCGAAGATGAAATGAGAGAGGAAGGAGGGGACATAACAATAAAGAGAGGTCATGTATTGGTTGAAACCAAAAGGGCAAGTGGCAGCTCATGGATGCTAAGATTGGGAATATGAAGCGTGCATGCGCTTGGGGAAAAAAACAGGATGGGTGACTTGTTGGGGAGGGCACCGCGTAGGAAAAAATATTTTTTAACATTTTTTTAAAGAATTACTGTTCACAGGTGGATGTTCGGACCAGCTCAAAGTGAATGCTTCGGACTGGTCCGAACAGATTTTTATTTTATTTTTTAATTTTCGAAATTAAGATAAAACACCCAATCAAATATATTTTTAGAAGAAAGCAAATAAAGTCCAAAAGTTCTAAAAAAATTCACAAAAACTTCTAGAATTATTTTGAACTTAATAAAAATAATTCCAACTTAAAGTTGGCTTTTATTTTTGCACATAATTTATTTTGGCTTTAAAATAATTAGGGAAAGCTTTTAAATTCCAGAAAATAATTAAAATTTTGCTTTTCACTTTAAATCCAATAAAATCCCAGAAAACTCCATTTTTTTTTTTGATTTTAAAACCTAGAAAATAAATAATTGTTTTTTTCTTCTTTTAACAAAGAAAATTCTTTTTAAATTACAGAAAATCAAAGAAAATCTTCGACAGCTAGAAAATCCAATAAAATAATATCTTTATTTATTTTTATTTTGGTAACAGAACTTTGGGATGTTACACCCAAACCTCAAAATTCGCCCTGATCTAGACCTAATCTGACGAACAAGAAGACAGCAGAATACCGACTCAATTTCAGCAGGAACAACAAATCACTAAACGACATCATCTCCTCGAAAATACTTAAACCAATAGTGAGGATCAGAGATATTACCCTAGAAGACATGAATGAACACGCTGAAAATCCCCTACGAAGAAATCCTTCCACTTCCCCTTCCTTTCACCTTTGGCCAGCACACCCACCGGCTTCTCCCTTCTTCCTTAGCTTTGGCCAGCAGCGAGGAGGCAACAACAAGGGGGAGGAGGTGCTGGAAGAGCTGTTGGATAGGAGGGAGGGTGGCGGCCAGGAGGGGAGTTGGGGGTGGCGGCACAAGGGAGGGAGAGGGGGAGGGGCGGCTAGGGTTAGGGGAAAAGAGGGTGCCCCCCCTCTTGGCTCACTAAATGGCCGGCCCAACATGGGCTAGGGCGCCTTGGGCTGAAAGCCCATGGTCCAAACCTCCCACAAAATCTGAATTTTTATTTTAATTCCCTCTCCAAACTATGTTGTTTTCACTAATGAAGAATCGAGATGTTACATTCTACCCCCCTTAACAGAATTCGACCCCGAATTCTAAACATCTTTTAAACAAAAGAACAGCTACCTTTGAAAGGAAACAACAATTAACACGTACCAATCGTGAACAAGTCCGGATATTGCTCGTGCATGCGAGACTCTAGCTCCCAAGTGGCCTCTCTCTTAGACTAATGAGACCAAAGCACCTTAACATACTTCAGCGTTTTGTTTCTCATAACTCGTTCTGACTCTTCCAGAATTTGCACTAGTCGGGATTTGAAGGTGAGATCCTACTCAATGCTCAACGGTTCTAGTGGAATCGCATGTTCTGGATCTCTCAAATACTTCCTCAACATGGAAATATGGAATACATTATGCAAGCCACATATGGACTCAGAAAGGTCCAAGCGATATGCCAATTTCCCAATTCATGCCACAATTGGAAATGGTCCAACATACCTCGGGCTAAGCTTCCCTTTGGTACCAAAACACAATATTCCCTTAGTAGGAGACACTCTCAAAAGTACCGGGTCCCCTACCTCAAACTCCAATTCTCGCCTCCTTACATCAGCAAAACTTTTCTGTCGGCTTTGAGCGGCTAACAGATTCTGCCTAATCTCTGCCACCCTGTTAACAGTCTGCTAAACCCAATCGGGACCAAAAACTGCCCATTCACCAACTACGTCCCAACACAACTGGGACCTATACTTTCGCCCATACAAGACCTTGAATGGTGCAGCTCGAATACTAGCATGATAGCTATTATTGTAGGAGAACTCCGCTAGAGCCAGATGATCCTCCCAACTTCCTTTCCAGGACATGACACAGGACTTGAGCTGTCCTCAACTATTTGAATTCTGTGCTCAGACAGACCATCCGTTTGAGGGTGAATTGTTGTGCTAAGACAAAGCTGCATACCCAAGACATCCTGCAAACTCTCCCAAAACTTGGAGACAAACTTGGCATCACGATCAGAAATAATAGTCTTAGGCACACCATGCAACCGCGCGATCTCTCGCACATAGAGAGGAGCCAAATCGCTCGCTGAATTTGTTGTACGGATAGGAATGAAATACGCAGACTTGCTGAAACGGTCCACTACAACCCAAATAGCATCGTTCCCTCGCTGCGTGCGAGATAAGCTTGTTACAAATATGCCCTAGAGGCAATCATAGAGATGATTATATTTCATTATGTTCATAACATTGGATAACATGTTATCATGTTCCTAGAATAATATCGATAATATTTATTATCAAGTATGTGACTTGATTGTGAAACTCTATATTTTCGCGATGATTATTCTTAAACGTTCCCTAGTTGGAAACATATCAGAACACACATGAATAGACTAGCATATGTATTGGTTGATGACTATGTTTCACAGGTCATAGATATGGAGATATGAAACCAATAATATCGACACATGTTAGAGAACATGGTGTTGGATAAGACCCACCTTGAGACACTGTTGAGATTATTATGATTCAGCGTGTCATTAGTTGGTCTCAAACAATGATGATGTGTAATCCTTAGACCTGAGATCAGCATGGTTTCCTACATATGTAATAGCACTCTTAGGGGTTGCTAAATGCTACTCGTAACTGGGTAGTTATAAAGGTAGCTTTCGGGTATGCTACGAAACGTGTGGAGTGATGTGACTGGTCAGATATGGGGTTTGCCCCTCCTAACATAATAGGAGAGATGTCTCTGGGCCCCTCGTTGTAGTCAAATAAAGAAAGTGTATGGCCATGCCACTAGTGGTCGAAGTATCGACCACATGAAGTTATTCAACACTTGATCGAGAAAGTATTGAACAGTCCATGGATGACAAATAATCTCACCTGGATTTCAAGCAGATGTTGTGAGGCAAAGGGATAACACACAAACAGGTCGTTTAGTTCGACCAGAGAGTACGGCTAATATCCTTTCTCCACGTGTAGGGATAACCACTTTTTTACCTCCCCTGCTTGGAGTGGTCCTGGAGTTGTTCTGGAGTGGTCTGGGAGTGGTCCTGGAGTGGTCCAGGAGAAGCCTATCGAGGAGGTCCAAAAGGATGTCTCAAAGCTTGTCGATAACTAGTCGTATGAAGATATGAGCAGGTCATAGACTGGTCAGAACTGGTCGTAGACTGGTCGAACATAACCACTAACTGGTCGTAAGGAGTTACCAACTGGTCGTGACTAGATATGAGCTGGTCGTAAGTGATAAAGACCTGGTCATAGATCATATTGCATTAAGGTTCGTCCGATATATTCTATGTGTGTTCGGGAATCGTTATGTACTGCTAGGTACCGCTGACGACTCGTGGTCGGAAAAGAGTTTCCGAGTCACAACCAATTACACATGAACCTATAGGGTCACACACTTAAATGGCTAGGATTTGATTTGGATGGTGATCTGAATTCTTATAGGCCACGAGTTCCTAATGGGCCTCAAGTTCGAGTCCCATCATTGATGCTTATAAATAGAGGGGCGGTGGCATGGGGTGATATCACTACTACAGAAAAGGCCTTCACAGACGGTTCAAAAACGCCATCACAGACGGTTTTGTGAGCCGTCTGAGTTTATGGGTCAGTAATGCATGAGGTCATCACGCACGGTTTTCCAACCGCTCGTAATACATAATATCCTAGACGGTTTCATCTACAAACCGCTCAGTGATAGTCGATTATCACAGACGAGTCAGATATAAATCGCAAATCGTGATAGTCGATCATCACGATGGTTTCATCTACGCATCGCTTGTGATAGTCGACTATCACGCATTTGCTGCATATACGCACCGCTTGTGATATTCTTTGCATTGCTAAATCTATTTCGCTTATTGGCTAGCCTTAGGAAATGCTAGCCATGCTCTCTCAAACAAGCACATCCAATTCGCATTCATTTCGTATGTGCACATCAAATTCAAGATTCATTTCGTAAACAAGCACATCCAATTCACAAATCAATTAACTAAAATTAACCATTAATGTACATTTTACACACATGTACCATTAAGTTCAATCTATCCCAATCAAGTTCAATCTACACTGTGGAAACTCCCATCTGGATTTATGACCTGACTGTTCAGGAATGACACAAGGTATGATCAACATTTTATGAGCTCGCTCTGTTCCAACGCAGTTTCGTCGATGGTCGCAACCTGTCGATAGGAAGATTAAATTCGTGCTTATATAAATTGGTAATTATATATGAAATAATTGTTGCAAGATTGACAAACCTGAGGATCATTGGTGATCGCGGAACCGATGAGTAGTTGCATGTTGTGGCAAACATAGTATCCACAGACGCTATGGCCTACGCAAACGGTGGCACCGCAAAAATAGAATTGGTTAGTTCGAGAGGCATTACTACGAAGTGTTATATAGGATTAATGTGTACTAGCTAGCGAGTACCGGGAATTTTTGATCATGTGACAGCGTCTTTCCCCTGATATTCCATCCTCTAGCATGTAACACGTCGAACACCCTATGTGACTCCAAGAAGTTAGCCTTAGCCATTGCAAAGGAAGGAAAGACTACAATAGAGTTTCTATGGAGGAAATGTGTTTACCTGATGATTAAATTCCGAATAATTGTGAAGTTATGAGTGGCCCTCTGTAGGGAATCTAGTTATATTACCCATTTCTATTTTGGTATAATTACAATTAGAATCCAGTGGAAGCTACACAGGTATGTCAGCATGGTCATTAAACCTAAGTTCATGTTGCTTATAAAGTACAAATCAACAAGTATAGCCAGTAGTGCAACACTTACTTCTGGTTGTAGGGCAAAAGTATGAATTCCTTGTTGCGCGAGCTATAAAAAATCTATAATGTAATTCTCGATTTAATGTTGCATTCGGCCGTGATGCTTTGCTCGGAGACAATGTGTGGGTCGAGGAAACCTACCAAAGGATTTCCTTCTTTTCTTCAGAGATCATGTATCTATATACAAAAGCAAGGAGTTATATATAACATTTATCGGTATTACACTAACATTGACCGTGATTGTACACACTTACGGTTGTCGAAGATCGTATGAGTGAGACGCCGAGCTCATCGAGGTTGAAGAGATGAACAAGTCGTCGAAGGTCACCGTGAAGACAGCGTCTTGATGCACGTGGTTAAAATGATCCTCCTTGAACTTGACGGTGAAACTCGAGTGTCGTTGATCAACTGGCTTGTTGGACTGTTCCATGTACCATGTATGCAATGCTGTGCAATCCGGTCCTAGGGTAGGGCTGTCTAACTTCTCGAGCAACGGCTCACCTAGCACGAATTTCTGAGCCAACGACAAGAAGGGGATATCAGGACAAGAATCGATCGTCTTCGATTTGCCATTGCTGCCTCGCTTTGTATAGGTCGACTTCACAAGAGTCGACTGAGCACGAGGTGTAAATGCATGTGATGCAATGGGCCCTTGCCGTGTCAAGCAGTAGCCGGTGCAGCCGAGTCCCGTGGACTTGATGCCGCTGCAGACATTCCGTGAAGTTGACACCGAGCAAGTAGCTCCGTGCAGATGTCCTCCTTGGGCCATCGGATGAATGTTCCAATGGCTTGCTCTAGAGTCATGACCTCGCTGCTTGGGGGAATTTTCACGGACGGCCTCAAATTGGCACAAACACCGCCCACATTCACTTTTGCGAAACCCGCGCTAGATTTACACTGCACCAAAGCTCCGACACCGGATGGATACACCGCCCCAAGCAAAGATCTAGGGCAACAGAGACATATCTCACTTGGAGCTTGCACTTCATAGCCACTTACGTACATAACGATACAAAATTAGCTACTCCAACAGGCCTATCAATGGATCGAGCATTCCAGAGATAATAATTATTGCCTGGATGTCATCGACAGGAAATCTGTCGTCACCTATTAGGGTAGGGTTAGGGTTGGACACGCAGCTACTCGAAAGTTTGGGGGGCTGGCTAGCACAGTAGGGGCAGGGGCTTGCAACTGATTTGGGAGTTGCAATCCCCTAATCCTTTCCTCAAAGGTCTCCATCTACTTTTGCTGGGATGCACGAATCTCCTCTCTGATGGATTGAGTGACCTCATCTCTGATTTTTTTAGTGAGCTCATCTCTAAGGGATGCACAAATCTCCTCTCGTAGCTTTGCATCATGCTCGGTTTTGGCTCTCTTCCTACTCCGGTATGATTCGGAGTCCGCTTGGAACCATTTTTCCCATGTAACATAAACACAAGTGCCTCTCGTGTGACCCGGATGCTCACTGTTTACTAGGGCCGCAGAGAGTATATCTTTCTCCCTGTCTGCCTGGAATGAGCCTTGGGAAGATTGTGCACTCAGCGTTACCTGCAATAGCCCGACATGTTATTTCACTTCCTATGAAGTTATGGAGTAATTACAAACTAGGTAGTTCGACATCTTACCAGCGCCGACACTTCGACCATGGGGTTTGGAAAGTACGCTCAGAGGCCCAATACGTAACCTCGCAAATAACCACCGCTCGGAGCGCACATGATCTCGTGAAATGGCGGAGACATTCAACAGCTTTTGCTCGCTTGCTCTGATCCGTCCATATCGGGTTTACCCGCATACCCAGCGTGCCGAAGTCCGTGGGGGTGCTTGTTTTTTCTCGAGGGTCGTAGCGCCGTGATTTCACTCCTAAATTCATCTGTCTGCTTCTTCGCCACAAACTTGGCCCAGACTCTTCCAAGAATGGATACTTGTGGAAGGGCCTCGATCCTTCTCCATGTAGTTCTTGACAAGCGTGTTTTGAAGTTCTTCCATGCTTTGCACGCTCAGAGCAACGCTGTCATTGCACGGAGTCCGTGTTCTCTACCGATCTCGAACGATTTGAGAATATCCGTCGACAAAGAAGCCAAGAGTTCGCACCAACTTCCACGAATCGTAGGTGACGCCGACCCGCCCCGCAACTATTCGACCGCTTCTCCGAATGCGGATGCTCCGGCGAGGATTGATAGGGTCCCAAACCGACGACTCGTGATGGTAAATCGCCCCGCCTTTTCGATATTCCTCTTCTTCTACCGCGGTTGGATATTGTTCTAGAGGATGGTGCATCATTAGACCCATGAAGCGGCGATGACGAAGAATGAGTGGAATACATCTTCACAAGAAAGAGAACATCATGTGAACAAATGAAATCAGCATAAAGCTAAGATTTAACATTTTGATATTGCTATTAGATGTAGAGTACGCATTCCAATTAGAGCTCAAGTACAAACCCGATTATCAAAACAATTTCAGTACAAGACTATTATCATCATAGAGCATTCATCTCAAGCCCACCACACCACATTGCAATATATTCCAGTAGCAGAACAACAAGGAACGTAAAGTAAAGTTCTCTCGTTTGTACGCATCCCATATATGTACCCCTTCAATCCACAGTATTTTTAGATCTTCCATCAATGGTGCTAGGTACACATCAATATCATTCCCAGGTTGCTTCGGGCCTTGGATAAGTATCGACAACAAAATATACTTCTGCTTCATACGCAACCAAGGAGGAAGGTTGTAGATACATAGCGTCACGGGCCAAGTGCTATGTCGGCTGCTCATGTTACCGAAAGGATTCATTCCATCTATACTCAATCCAAACCTTATATTCCTCGGTTCCGCATCAAGTCTGCAAACCTCCTATCGATGTTTCTCCACCGGGCTAAATCAGCAGGTGTCTTAACTTTCCGTCATTCTTACGCCTCCTCGAGTGCCAATACAGCGCTTTTGCATTCTTTGGGTTCGCAAAACCGCTTCAAACGGGGAATTACAGAATATACCACGCCACCTTAGCAGAGGTCCTTTCTTCACCTCGATTCCCTCATCGTCATCTGATTGATTCTTACGCTTGTATCGGGATGCGTTGCACACCGAACATACATGCATGTTTGTATACTCGTTACGGTAGAGGATACAGTCGTTCGGACATGCATGTATTCTTTCTACTTCCATTCCCAATGGACAAAGAACCTTCTTGGATTTTGTAGGTGGTTTTGGGCAACTCATTTCCCTCTGGAAGCATGTCCGCTAAGAGACCTAATACTCAGTGAAACTCTTGTCTGACCAACCGTTGCTTGCCTTCAATTTCAGCAGCTTAAGCACGATGACAACCTTGTGTATTCTCGACTTGCGGCCGGGAACAAAGGTTTCTCCGAGTCCTCCATCAAGCCCCGCATTGAACATACTCCCTCTCATCACAGCTTCCTTCGCATCGCAAAGCATCCGATCTAGATTGTCATCGCGGCCTTTATCCGAATCGGAACCACAATCGACATCATCCGTGGCATATCGTTGACTTCAGATAATATGCATATCGTTGACTTCAGATAATATGCTCTTCACCGTGGATCGTCCAATATGTATAACCCTTTTTGAAACCCTTCAATCAAGTGTGCTTCGATCTGCGCTCGGTTGTTAAACATCTTCAGATTCTCGCAGTCAATGCATGGACAGTACATATATTCCGCCCCCTTATTCAACATATCCTCCTTGACAGCTCTTATAAAAGCAGACATGCCATTAATGTACTCATCACTCACACGGTTCTCAGCGTACATCCAGCTTTGGTCCATCACACGGTTCGTATTGAAAACCCTGAAAATAAATAAAAGGGTGACTTCGAAAGCGTATTTTCTGAGGCTTAATTACGTTTTTTTCATTTTTACATTTTTCCGGATTTTATTAACTTACATGTGGGCCCTACTTGTCAGTGACTCATTTTTTATTTCATGATTTTATTTATAAAATCTATGGCGGTCCCACATGTCATAGACTCGTTAGTTTATTAACTAAATGGTTAAAAATAGTAGGATTTGAAGCTCAAATTGGGTTTAGGGTGACATCGCATTGCTAATAGTCGTGGCTCGGGGCCCTAAGGTCGCCTGAGGTGAACCGACGGTGATGTCCTGTGGCGGCGCCTGAAACTAGCGATTTCGGCGTAAACGCCTGAAACTACTCAAATTAAAGGATGCTTATGCTCCAGTAGCTCACCTCAATCACGAGGAAGGTGTCAATGAAGTCGGGGAAGGTCTAAGGCGGCTGGTCGTCGATCGGTGAACAGAGGCGACGGCGACAAGCTCCTCGGCGACAATAGCTGAAAGGACCACACGAGCGGGCCGGCTTAGTGAGGTGAGGCGATACTGAAACCGGGCACGGAGTGGCGATGGACTCACCGGGCTTGGAGATCTCTCGTGGTTACCGTAGCGCCAGAGATGGAGATCAAGAAGACTCATTGGTCGGGAGCTATATATGTACATCGCACCGCTCGTGATGAGTTAATTATCACGGACGATTTTTAAAAAACGTTCAGGAAGAGGTCATATCACAGATGGTTCATGTTTAGAATCGTCTGTGAAGTATCACAGACGGTTCGACAAAAACCGCCTGTGATATTGGGTAATATCACGAGGCGGTTTTGTCGTAACCGCCTGTGATACTTCACGATGCTTCTAAACATGAACCATCTGTGATATGACCTCTTCACAGACGGTTTTTAGCGCGGAGAATAACATAGACGGTGGGTAAACAAAAACCGTTTGAGATTGTGTTTAATACAGACGGTTTCGATGAACCGTCTGTGATCAGGCGTCTAGTATTAGCATTTCTGTAGTAGTGTATAATCGAAGCTTTTGAGGACTTCCCGAAACCCTAATAGCCACACCTTCCTCAACCACTCCGCTGGCGCTAGCACTCCAGCGCGTGGTGTCCCTACCCCGTATGTGTAGATACCTAGGAGGTGTTGTTGCAAAGCATCAGCACTAGGACGATCCGCAACTCGTGATGACCATACGACCACTCGGAGGAGAAGACACGCGGCAAGTAACTACGACTGCATCAATTCGCTACATCGACTCTACTTTCACTACGAGTCGGCGCGTCTAGTGGTAATCTCGTGATCTATTACTCGCGGAGGTTCCTTGGTTGCGCGGTAGAAATTTTTGTTTTGTGCTATCGTAGCCTACGCATGACCCAACAAAGCCAACCACAAAATCCATAGAGATATCATCCCACGGCCAAACTAGAACCTCCAAAGGCTGCAACAATCCTGCTGGATGTTTATGCTCGACCTTGACCCGCTGGCAAACACCACAGGACGCCACATACTGAGCAATATCAACCTTCATTCTTTTCCACCAAAAACTCTTCTTCAAATCCTTATACATCTTGGTCTCGCCAGGATGTATGGTATATAGAGTATGATGAGGTTCCCTTAGAATGTCATCCTTGACCTGAGCTCCCTGTGGCACACAGAGGCAACCCTTAAACCATAATATGTCAAACTCATATATGTCGAAATGACCTTGCTTACCCTCATCTAGTCGCTTCCTTGCCCGCTGGAGCAACTGATCATGTTGTTGTGCTTCTCGTACCCGATCTGGAATAGCTCACTCAAGAAGCCAACGAGTCTTATTCTGAGCGGTACCCGCAAAGAAGAAAGAGATATCCATACGCTCAAAATCGGCGATCAGACAGCCGAGAGTCGGGGGTGTCGCCTTGTGACTGAGAGCATCTGTCACTACATTTGCTTTGCCCGGTTGGTACTAAATCGTGAGGTTATAATCTTTTTTTAATTCTAACCACCTTCTATGCCTCAGGTTCAAATCTTTTTGGCTAAAAATATACTTAAGACTCTTGTGATCTGTGAAAATATCACAAGATTTGCCATACAGATAATGGCACCAAATCTTTAAAGCAAGAACCACTACAGCAAGTTCTAAATCATGGGTGGGATAGTTCTGCTCATGTGTCTTCAGTTGCCTTGACGCATAGGCAATCACCTTGCCATCCTGCATGAGTACACAACCAAGGCCAACTCGAGAAGCATCAAAATAAATGGTGAAACGTTTCCTAGGCTTGAGAAGAGTAAGGATAGAAGCAGTCACCAATTTATCCTTTAAAGTACAGAAACTGTGCTCACCATCTTCTAACTACTGGAATTTAACATCTTTCTGCGTTAGCTGAGACATTGGTTTAGCAATGATAGAAAAACCCTCTACAAAACGCCATAATAACCTACCAAGGCCAGAAAACTCCTCACCTCCTTGACATTAGTTAGTCTTTTACATTCCACTATCATTGAGATCTTGCTAGGATCAACAGAAATACCTTCTTGAATAATCACATGACCCAAAAACCTAGCTTTTGAAATCCAGAACTCACATTTCTTCAGTTTGGCATAGAATTGATTCTTCCTCAAAGTTTCAAGAACCAGCCTCAAATGCTGCTCATGATCCTCCTCAGTCTTGGAATAGATCAGAATATTGTCAATAAACACTACTACAAAATCATCAAGATATTGATGCAGCATACTGTTCATTGCTTCCATAAAAACAGCATGAGCATTAGTTAGTCCAAAAGACATAACCTTGTACTCATAATGCACATACCTTGCGGAGAAAGCTATCTTCTCAATATCTTGTTCTCGTATACGGATTTGATTGTACCCCAACTGAAGGTCAATCATGGAGAACACCTTAGCTCCTTCTTGATCGTTGCCTGATTGAGAGCGCGATAATCCACGCACATATGCCAACTTCCATCTTTCTTCTTTGTGAAAAGAACAGACACTCCCCATGGCGACACACTGCACTGGATCATTCCTTTGGACAACAAATTGTCTAGCTACTTCTTTAATTCATCCTGAAAGGGCCGAGCCAAACGGTACAGAGACAAAAAAATATGATGAGTACCAGGAATAAGATCAATCCGAAATTCCACATTCTGTTCTGGTGGCATCCGGAGAAGCTCTGTAGGGAAAACATCAGGGTATTCACTCACCATGGGAATCTCCTTGATAAGTAGGGAGGAACTCGACTTTGCGTCAAGAGACCAAAGTAATGCAATTCATGATGCTTGTCGGCTAGGAAACAAGCTGGCCAACACAAACAAAGAATCAGATGGAGCATTTCCTTGAAAGACCAACTCTTTACCAAACGGAGCTTGCAAGGTCACAGTCTTCCAGTAACAACAGATATTAGCACAATAACTGAACAACCAGTCCATGCCAAGAATAACATCAAAAGGAGATAATTGGATCACCATTAAGTTAGCTGTGAAATCCTCATCATTGATGGTAATAGAATAACTCGGACAAACTATAGAACTAGAAATGAGACCCCAGGAGAGCTGACTACGATAGACTGGTAAATATGCTGCAAAGTCAAACCCACCCTCCTAGCGAACTAAAGTGATACGAACGAATAGGTAGCCCTTGAATCAAAAAGAATGAAAGCCTCAAAGGAATCAACAAGTAATGTACCTGTCACCACATCAGGATGGCATATTGTCTCAGGTGTAGGCATGGCATAAACCCCACGTGGTGCCGGAGTGGAGGACACCCCAACACTAGGCGAAGGAAGAGCAGGAGCTGCTAGTGGAGTAGTGAACTGAGGTGGTGCCGAAGCTCCCTGGTTCCAATAGTATCCGACAGGGGGTGCCGAAGGAAACACTGTAGGAGGAGTCCAAACTGGAGGATGTTGCGGCATTGGAGCGGCCGCAAGCATCTGAACCGAGCCTCGAGATGATGCAGCTGAAGACGCCGCATGAACCGGTTGCCACTTGATGATACTGGAAGGGTTTTACTTGCAAACAGACATCTTATGGCATTCCAAGCCACACTGATGACAAGTCCCTGCGAACGAACACTATGAAGCACGATGTCCAGCACCACATCTGAAACAAATAATGCCCTGGCCTGGAACAGGACGCATTGGCAGCGTAGCTAAGGAAGGACATGGTGATGAAGGAGCAGGCTGCCACTACTGAACAGGACAAGAGAATGACTGCGTGTGCTGACTTCCTTGAAACCTCTTGGGGATGGGCCGCTGAGATGACCTGCCTCCTCCACTAAAACTCTGCTTCTGGCCATCGCCAGAACCACCAGCAAGAACAGAGCCGCTCGAAGCCTATCCCTGCGAAGTAAGCTCCCTCTCCAACTCCATTCCCCTGGACTGCTTGACCACAGAGCTAAAGTCACACAGACCAGCCGCCCCCAGAACATGGCGATACTCCTAGTTGAGGCCCCTGCAGAACCTCTTAGCCTTCTCCCTGTCATCACCAGCCACTGCGTACAAAGTGTACTAGATTGTTGAACCCAGCTTCATATTCTACCACTTACAATTTCCCCTGAACAAAAGTCATCAGTGAATGCTCCATCCTCTCAAGGAAGGACTCTAGATAATACTTAGCTCTGAACTGCTCCACAAAGAGCTCCCAAGTAACCGGTCCCTGAATGGGGGTCATAGCTGACAACACCCCTTCTCACCAGATATCTGCATGACCTTTCAGTTGAAATGCCACAAAGCGCGCCTTTTGAAGAGAAGACATCTCTAGAGCTCCAAATTGTCGTTCCATATAGTGGAGCCAATCCGCTGCCTGAACCGGAGTGCCCGCTCCATAAAAAGTGTCCAGACAAAGCGACATCCACTCACGGAGGCTCATCCTAACCTCCTGCGGAGCTGGTATAGCGTCAGGAATAGCAGCAAGTGTGGTTGTGGCAGGAGGGACCACCTGCACCTGTTGACGGAGTTGCTGGACTTCTCACTGAAGGTCCTACAACAGAACGGCTGAAGCTGCCTAAGCGCCGATGGTTGGCTGAGCAGCCGAAGCAACTTCCTCTCCCGCATCACCCACAACCTCCTCAACCGAAGGTGGTGGCACTGCCAGGCCACGGCCGCGACCACGGCCTCTACACCTTGCCATAACTGGACACCAAAAGAAAACTAATCATTCAGATCAAGCACAAAGTCAACAACAGATTGAAAACAATCATCTCAATTTATCATCCATGGCGAATAGATAATCTATCAAAACACTATTGCGTTGCATAAACCCATCCCAACCTACTGTGCACTAGTGTGTCAAATTTTAATTAGATTGGCAAGAGTTAATAACTTAAAATACCACGGACCTATAACCCGCTCTGATACCAACTATAACACCCTAGCTATGCAAAAGCCAAGATGTTACCTAAACTCCTAACACAAATCAACAATTAAAGATGTTGCTAATATTTTAACATCTAATGACAACTATATTTCAACACACAAAAGTACTACTACGTTAAATAACCTAAATTTCAGCAAGTAGTTAAACTCTAAATTTTAGATTATAATGTAATATTCAAGGGAACAAAATCATGAATATATCTAGAGAAACTTAAGACATCAACTAGCGCAAGTAAAGTCTTAAGACGAACATTAGAAAACAACGTGAAACCAATTATTACAATCCATAGCTCTGAAATGAAGAAGAGTCACAAACTTATTATCTAAACTGTGAATCATGTGATATAGTGAAGTTCATCAAGTGGTCTAATCCCGTCCCGAAGCGAGTCATCCTCATGGTTTACCTAGAACAAAACAAGACTTGCAAGAGTGAGTCCACGACTCAACAAATATAATTGAATAAGATAAGAAACAACAAATCAAAGACAGGTCATTCTCAATGTTTCGAATATAAGAAAACTATGCAATGGATGCAAGTATGAAAATACATTCACTTCTCTTCTGCATATACCGGTATGGCCAGTGAACACCCGTCAGTGTTCACTCAAGCCTGCATTACCAAAATGCGGGGCAAACGGGGATCCAATTTCCCATATTGGAATGATGGGACTTATTTTGCTCATATTGGAATGATGGGACTTTCATTACCCACTCATGTGGGAGAGGCATGAATGAATGAAATTAAATGAATAACATTAATTGCATTCTCTCATAGAAGCAAAAGGATATCACCAATGTACATAATCTTGTAAGAACGGTAATACTCGTCATTTATAGAATTCAACCATGACATACTCATACTCTTGAATTGAACCAATCATATATTCTAGATTATTCAATCTATACTTGCCTTTCGTGTTGCAACCCATTAAAAGGTAGGGAAGGTGGAATTAACCCCGAAGCTTCTCTTCCTACAACAAGCATCTTACTCAAAACAAGCTTGATAAGGTAATACAACGCTAATTGCAACGCTCTCAACCGCATTCCCAAAACCCATGATTCAATTACTCAATCTAGTCAATTATGACAACGAACTGGGTGAAACCTAAACTGGACAACGACCCTTCTAAAATTCATAACTCTACAACCCTTAACCACAAAAAGGCATACTCAGTCTCTATGGAAAGGGTACACAACCATCTTCAAAAACTTAGTTGGCAAGATCTCATAATTGTGCATTTAACTAAATCTGTCATACAGATGAAAACCTTATGTTAGAAACTGACAGACAAAATGGATAGCAGCTTAAGAAAAACTATAACTTTTAATTGGTTGAACCAAAATTTATGTTCTTTAACAATCTGGAAAGCTAAGCAAATTTTCTATGAAAGTAGTGTTGGGAGACCTCCCTGAATCAGCCATTAACAAAACCTTATCTATTAATTAAAATGACTGTTGTATTTCGATAGGGTTACTGGACAGTAGTAAAGAAATTAACGTATCACCCAAACTACAACTCCGAATTAAGTGATCTTAGAACCTATAGAAACCTGAAGATAATCCCCACAATTCTCTAGGAGGAACAAACCTAAAATTTCGCCCTGATCTAGACCTAATCTGACGAACAAGAAGATTGCAGAATACCGACTCAATTTCAGCAAGAACAACAAATCACTAAACGACATTATCTCCTCGAAAATACTTAAACCAACAGCGAGGATTAGAGATATTACCCTAGAAGACATGAATAAACTCACTGGAAATCCCCTACGAAGAACTCCTTCCACTTCCCCTTCCTTTCACCTTTGCCTGGCACACCTACAAACTTGTCCCTTCTTCCTTAGCTTTGGCTAGCAGCGAGGAGGCAGCAACATGGGGGAGGAGGTGCTGGAAGAGCTGCTGAATAGGAGGGAGGGTGGTAGCTAGGAGAGGAGTTGGGGGTGGTGGCACAAGTGAGGGAGAGGGGGAGGGGCGGCTAGGGTTAGGGGAAAAGGTGGCGCCCCCCTCTTGGCCCAATAAATGGCCGACCAAACTTGGGTTAGGGCGCCTTGGGTCGAAAGCCCAAGGTCCAAACCTCCCACAAAATCTGAATTTTTATTTTAATTCCCTCTCCAAACTATGTTGTTCTTACTAATGAAGAATCAGGATGTTACAAAATCATGTGTAGAGTGTAGTGCTTCTCAAGTGCAAAGTTACCATGTTCTACTTTCTCGCCAAAGTATGTCGACATCAACGTTCACCTGAAACATTAAATAAACAAGCGTGAGTCCAAGACTCAACAAATACAATTGAATATCACAGGAAACATCGAATCAAATACAGTTCATCCTCAATATTTCGAATACATAAGAAATTACTATGCAATTGATGCAAATATGAATATATCATCCACTTCTCTTTTGCATATACCGGTATAGCCAGTGATACACTCATCAGTGTTCACTCAGGCCTGCATTATCCAAAATGCGTGGATCCAAGGCCCGTATGAAGAATCTTTCATACGAGGATCTATTTGCCCATGTTGGAATGATGGGACTTTCAATACCCACTACCATGGGTGAGGCATGAATGATTGAAATGAAATGAATGCATTCTCTCATAGTAACAATTTTAATATCACCAATGAACAGAATCATGTAAAGGAAGGAAAAAACTCATAATTCATAAGAATTACTCATGTCATAATCATATAGCCAAATTGAGAAACAACCATACATCATGATCTAATTTGTACTTGCCTTTCGCGTTGCAACACGTTGGATGGTAAAGAAGGTGCAACTAATCCCAAGGTCACTCCTCCTACAAGAAGTAATTTACTCAAAACAAGTTCTTGACAAGAGGAAACAATGCTAATCACAACGCTCTCGTCCGCACTCCCAAAACCCATACTTCAAATAATTAATCTACTCAAGCGAAACGACAACGTAACAGTAACTAGGTATGGAAACGGATCGAATACGAATCGAATAGTCCCGAATACGAATACAAATCCATATTTTTAAAATGAATACAAATACAAATTCGAACATTCTCGAATACGAATATGAATTCGAATCAAATATGTACTCAATTCGTTCGAATGCGAATATCCTACAACTTTTGCGACAAATCTTGGTAGAACAAATTTATGTAACATGACTACACGTCGACAGTCTACACAAGTTGTAGCAACACCCAATAGCCACATATTCGCACCGAATCAAGACCCCGTCGAAACAAAAATGCTCTGGGAAAAATTCGGATAGTATTTGTATTCATATCTGGAAAAAAAACAGGTAGTATTCGTATCCGGGAATAAAACGGATAGCATTCGTATTCGTATCTGGGAAAAAACGGATAGTATTCGTGTTCATTTTTCCGGATAGTATTTGTTTTTTCAGATACTATCCGGTTTTTTCCCGGATACGAATAACGCCGAATACGAATACGAATACTATCCATCTTTTCTAAATACGAATACTATTTGAATGCGGATTTTACTTACCACATTTGCGTTTTCTCGGATACGAATATCGGATAAAACAGATTATCCTTTACCATTTCCCATCCCTAACAGTAACTCAAAACTGGACAGCGATCTTCTAAAATACGTATCTCCCAATTTGATTATCATAAAAATTCATTTTCAGTCTCTCTAGAAAGATTATGACCTGGTCTATAAAATTCAAGTTTTTCAAGATCTCTTAATTCTGTCTTTAACTAAATTTAACAAGCAGGTGAATAAACAATGATAGAAACTGACCGACTGTTTGGAAAGCAGCCTTAAAATAGCTATAACTTTCACTAGGATGATCCAAAAATTGTGTTCTTTAATATTATGGAAAGCTAAGAGAATGTACTATAAAAGTCATGTTGGTGGACTATCCTGATTAGGCTATTAACAAGTTCTAATCTGCCAGTAACTACGACTGCTATAACTTGACGAGGTTTTTGAACAGCAACATTGCGAATGTCATAACTCACAAACTACAACTCCAAATACTATGAACTCAGATTCTACAAAAACATAACGAAAGAACCCACAATTCTTTAGGAGACCCAAAACCGTAATTTCACAGTTATCAATTTCAAAACTACAGCACCACAAACAGCAGTAAAAACCTGATCTACTGCCCTAAATCAATCGCATGGAAACGAATTAATCAAAAACATCAAAGAACTGAGAAATCACCCTTGAAGATCGAGATGAAGGAGGAGAAACCCTAGTAAATCCTCACGAAAATCACCTTCCTCTTTTCCTCCCTTCTTCCTCCCTTCTCTTTCCTTGCTTTCGGCCAGCGCACACAAGGCAGCAGGAGGAAGTGCTTGGGAGAGGATGGCAACAAGGGAAATTAGGGGAGGTACTATAGCACAACGGCCACACTATAGTAGGGCGGTAGTGTAGCATATTTAGGGTTTCTCTCCTTTTTGGGCCAAACACTATGGGCTTTCAGCCCACGACCCAGGTTCTTCCTACTTTCTTTCTCTGCAGCAAACACTTCGGAGGTCGTAACTTTCTCTCCTAATATCAGAATGGAGTTATTCTTGTCTTCCAATTTAGCTAACTCATAGTACTTCAAATTCCTATTGGTGGAGTTTTTCTGAAAACGCCGTCTTCATTATGAAATTTTCCTTGAAAGTTGACTCAGTTGCAGACGTTGGTTCTCTGTTGTGAGACCCCGACGTTTATTAGGCTCATAATACTTAGTCATCCAATTGACCCTAGTATTATCAACCAAATAAACTCGGTCTCGAGAGATGTATACTTCCCAGAATGCAGTACACATACCTCACAACAAAAGAATGCATCAATTCCATACAACACATAGTACATAAGCAACAAACCAAAAGTTAACATTAATATGGAATAGATATTACAAAAGAGAGGCCCTTAGGCCAAAAAGCAATAATTACAAAAAGATAACAGCGGAAGCAAAAGTGCCATAAAGATGGCTATAACACAAAGCCAATCAAGGTGCCTTAACCCCTAGGCATCTGACCGACCGCCAAGCTAGTCGTCAAGAAAGCGCAACACGTAGCACAAAAGAGAGGCTCTTGGAGCTCTCCTTCTTCCTCTGCACAAAAGCCACAAAAATTACCACAACCACGGGCGGATGAGTACATAAAGTACTCCGCAAGACTTACGTGTGAGATAACAGAACTATAAATAGCTACATGCAAGCTTTATTTAAGTGGATGAGGCTTTGGACTCATTTTAGCATAAAGCAACATTTATTTGCAATAACATAATAGATTGAAAGCAATTTGACAAAGCATTTTTAATGGTTGAAATAACAACGCGATAATAACATAATAACAACAACAAGAACAATCCTGGAAGTGACTAACCCAAGTCACCACAACAATAGCATGAACTCCCGCTCATACCAACCATGTCAAGTTTTAATTAAAGGTTGTAGTCTAGTCTTGAACGACCTTACCAAGCATGTCCATAACCTAGGGCGAGGCTATTCAATAGTTTCATCCTGCAGGTGTACCACTGCATCCCACACGCCGATCGCCTTTCCTTTACGCACACTTCCAAGGTGTGCTTGTGCACGCTAAGTCCTACGAGACCTTTCCAAAGGATGAATGCTAATTACGAGCTGCACAACCCACGGGAGAAGGAGACATCACAACCTTCCCGAAGCTAATGCTCCTCCCACACTATACATATACATTTGTTTTAAAAACACACCAACCGAGCTCGCTCATAATTAACACCTCCTAGAGTACTTAGTCAAGAGGGTTCCATATGCCCTCAAGTGGTTAGTACGCTAAATCGCTGGCTTAGTGACCCAAGTACTCGGTCCTTAGGGACCTGCATACCACCACATCCAAAAACCGCACCATCCATCCAATATGCCCAAGTCTAAATCAATCTTTTATTTTCAGTTTTGATTTTACAATTAAACAAAGCACAAGTGCTGGACATATAGGAGTAATAATCATTTTGAGTGATCAAGACCATCGACTAAGTCGATGATCGCCCATTTCTACCGATAACTAAGCATGTCTAAGCAATTTACATCGAAACTACTAAGTGATAAGAGCTCATCCAACGAGCTCCCACCACAGCAAATAACCTAGGCTCATGGTAGTAGAGGATAAACAATTCCTACAGATCATGCAACTATAGGCTTGCTAGCGACATTTAACACAAAGTAGCATGCATACATAGAAGTAAAACAAAGTATTAAGCTTTAAAGTAATGGGACAATGATGGAAATGGTCAAACTGCTTGCCTTGTTGCTGGCCAAGTTGTGGCAGAGGGTCGCTCTCGGGATCAGCACAAATGTCGAAACCTAACGGAAAAGCGAGAAAGAACCGATAAGAACGATTTAAAAATCAAAAGACGCACAACAAACGAACTCCAAAAGCCATGAAAATTTTACAGCAGCAAGACAATGATTTATCATGAATTTAGCAACAAGAACCAATTGATTTGGATTCTCAATGCAAAAGATATGATGAAATCAATTCTGCTCAGCCTATTAATTAGAAATATGCTACTGTTCATCGCAAAATTTTCTAGAATAGAAGTGAAGCTGAAATTTTTACTGTAAAACCAGCACCTCATGAGATGAATAACACAATTGAGTTCATCTCATTTGGAGCTATTATGCACTCTCTACAAATTTTCAAAAACAAGAACTTGAACAAAATTATAATGCACAAGTCCTCAATTTCCTAACAGCAACATGCTCAAAACCAATTTTCACAGTGAGTTCCCTAAGAGAGGAAACCAACAAAGTTGGTCTCACCCAAAAATAGTCTATAGAGCATTAGTTATGTATTTTACAAGTTAAGCATTGATTTAAGTGCACATTTTAAAGTTGGTTTTAAAATCTAATGGCAAACTGTGCTCTAGAGCTGAACTCAACTTACAATCATTTTTGGATTAAAGTCAAGTTCAAGACAGAGCTAACACAATTTGAATGACCTCAAAAGGATTCAAAACGAAGAAGATATGAAATTCTAAAGTCTATACCTTATTTCAGTTTAACTAAGACCTCACAGGAATTTCTAAAACCCATAAGGGCATGGGAGGACGTGAGCCACAGATCTTAAATCCAACGGCTCAAGACCTCCCAGGAGAACATCACACACGCGCACGTGAAGTCCAGAGGTCCTGGACCTCTTAGCAACTCACATGCGCGAGGTGAGGGGGAGGTCGGGCCGTAGATGCGAAATCCAATGGACCACAACACAGAAAGGAGGTCCGGAACGGACCAGATCTAAAGGGGAGGTCCTCAACGGTGAGATCTTCCAAAGGAAGATCTAAACTATCAAGATCTCCCCAAGGAAGATCTGCATCGTCAAGACCTCACAGGGGAGGTCCTGGACGGTCCAGATGTTCCAAGGAGGTCCTCGATGGTTCGGATCGTCAGAGGAGGACCTTGACGGTCAAGATCTACCCCGGGAGGTCATGAACTACCGAGATGGCTACGGAGAGGTCCTAAGGGAGGTCCTAACGCCACAGCACCTCCGTGAGGTCTGGACGGCCACGATTGCGCAAGGAGGGTCTTGGGCGCCCAGATCTCCTCGGAGGAGGTCCGGACGCCCTGCACCAGCTTTAACTTCGCGCAAGACGCGCTGGACATGAATAAATGCGCCGCTGGACATCAAGGAGGTCCGCTACGGAGGTCTTAAATGAGCACATTAAAGGGTGGATTTAAGGTAGTTAAGACGCCCCATTGATTACAATGATTGGGCATTTAAAACGGTGAATTTATGTCCTAAAACGACAATGACACGCTCGGGACGTCCGACAAAATCCCGAGCGTGAAGAAGTGATCCTCGCCGGCGATGTAGAGCCCGCCGGTGAGGTCCAATGATACCGTTGGGTCCGCAATAACCATGCGCACCCAATGGTCCTCCTCTCAACGGCGGCGACGGCCTTGAACGCCGTCGAGCCGGAGAGGTCAAAAGATGACCAGCACGGCCAAACAACGCAAATGCAAAATGAAGCTCCGCGCGACATTCAAGCGGGTGCCCAATTTAAAAGCTCCGCGACCTCATACATGCGGGTGCCCAGCGCTAAAGGACTATCAGGGAGTACCTGGAGGTCCTAAGGTGCTGAGGAGGTCGAGGAAGGGAGGACCGGTGCTGGGGAGGAAGGGTGCTCCACGGCCAAAGCTTCAACTTCAAGCTCCACTTTGTCCCCCTCTGCAAATGCCCAACAATATCAAGTTAGGCCTTGGTCCCAGAGGGTAGGGCACAAATGGAAGCAAGGAGAAAAGGAGGAAAAACTCCAGGGACCCTTGTCCACCGAGGAGCTTCAAGCTTCTCAACAATGGCGGCCAAGAGGGGAGGAGAGGAAAGCTCAAATGACACGGTGCAAGCTTAGAGCTTAGAAGTGTGCCAAAGAAGCTAAGGGAGGAACCCAATGGGGGTTTTATACTTTGGGAGAAGCAGGCACACGAGCTGGGGTTAAGCTCATGGTGAGCTTAGCCCATGGCTCGGTCTAGGGTTTGGACAAGACACGAGGCTGACATGGTGACAGTCTGTGTGGACAGGAAGGGCGGAAGGCTGACCTGCATTTAATGCGGGTCAGCAAAGAGTTGTTATAAGGTACACAAAGGACAAAGCCGGGCATTAATTCACTTGCTCGTGGCACGCATGCGTGACCAAGGAAGGAGAAGAACAGGAGGTCATTTTGACCATTGGATGAGCCACGGGAGGTCCTGCCCTCCGATGTGGTTTTGAACCGTTATGTTTTAAGTGGCCGGAGGAGGTCCCAGCCACACGATCAAGGATGGGGAGGTCGTGGCCCTCCGATTTCTTTAATCGCAAAAACGCACGTGAGGAAAAGGGACAGAGGTCCAAAGCGTTGGATCTCCATCCAACGGTCAAGGACCTCCAAAGTGAGGACTTAACGCACGCGATCAAAAAGACATGAGGGAGGTCATGGCCTTTGGATTTAAATCCAAGGGCACCGACCGATGGGGAGGTCCGATATGATGCGCAGCAGCAAGGGAGGTCAGACCGCTAGATTTAGATCTAAGGGTTCCGATCAAAAGAGGTGGAGGTCTGAGCTCACAGAACGCACAAGGGAGGTCATGGCCTTTAGATTTAGATCTAAGGGCTACGATCTCACGTCTTGCCGGGAGGTCAGTGCGCATGAGACAAAGGAGGTCGTGGACCGTAGATTTTAATCTAACGGTGCACAACAAAAGATGGGGAGGTTGTGAGTGCTTGTTATTCAGGAGGTCGTGAGTCGTTGGATTTGATCCAATGGCTACGACCTTGGTTAGGTGGGAGGTTTGTTTAGTTTAGGTTGAGAGGAGGAGGTCGGGGCCATGGATCTTGGATCCAAGGGCTATGACCTCACGCAGTGGGAGGACTGATGAGTATGTTGAGGAGGAGGTCGTGGTCGTTGGATTTGATCCAACGGCTCGACCTCAACAAATGGGATGACCTCATTGCGATGGTTTAACAGCTCGAGGAGGTCTTTGAGGTTTAACACACGGGGAGGTCATGACCATGGATCACTGATCCAACGGCAATGACCTCATGAGGTGGGGAGGTCCTCGCGGTGTTGACCGCGGAGGAGGTCGTGGCTGTTGGATGTAAATCCAACGGCTACGACCTCAACAAGGTGGAGATGAGGTCTGCTGAGGTGCAGACATGGTTGGGCTGGACCAGCTTTGAATATGGCTAGCCCAAGGAACAGTGTAGGCTTTTAAATTTAGTTTTTAACAGCTGAAACTTAGCCGAATTATTTGAGATAGCAAATGAACTCCAAATTTGATGAAATTTTAACTGGAGCTTGCTGACAATGAGATCAACCTTGCATAAAATTTCCAGAGGTTATTATGCAATGCATTTTTCTCAGGAAATTCATGAAGGTTGTTTAAAGGATTGTTTTGCCTCCAAAAATTATCAACAAGTGTTATAACTCATGATATTTTTCAGAAGGGGTCCCATATCAGTTTTTGGGACCAAGGAAAATAAATTCCAAATGTTTGACACAAGATTTAAGATAATTGGAAAATGAGTTTGATTTTTGGTCAACAAGAGCTTTGTGTTTTTGAATTACACAACTCTTGGACAATAATTACATAAGATTTTAGGGTTTTTCAAGATGTGAGAAAAAGTTTTAATTTCTACACATATAATTATACTTGATTAACCCTAATTATACATTTGGGATGTTACATCTGTGCAGCCTACCTTGCGGGCCCCATATCTCACACCTTGGAACTCCAAATTAGGTCAATGAGGAATCTAAATTGGACTATGGAAAATGACCTACAACTTCATAGTTATGAGGTTTTCCATTCGAAGCCGTTCTAGTCGCGAAAATCACGTTGCAAGATGATTACAGATTCTGTTATATTTCATTGTGAAGCAAATAAGGAATATCTCAAGCTCCTTATATTCTCCGTAAATAAATGGGATATTACATTCGCAACCTGAAACAATACCAATACATTCCCAAATTCCAATCTGTCCAAAACAGACAATTACCATAGGAAAACCATAACTTTTGATTTATAGCTCCAAAAACATGAATTCAGGTTCTCTGGAATCTACACACATATACCCACAAATTATCAAGTGATCGGAAGTTCAGATTATTTCATCTAAACCCTTGTTTTTCTCTCCGAATCTAGTTCTGTCATCTTCGGTACTATTGGCTTAGAAATTCTATAACGTTTATTTGGTACAACCAAACACAATGATCTAAGTCATTCCGAAATCTACAAAGAACTAGCGTCCATAATAAATTTATTCTAATTTTTCTATTTTGGACAAAATTTGCTAACAAAGCAATTTTCCGATCGTCCCCAAAGTATGACGAATCGCAATGAATGATTCAAAATCCCATAACTTTCGTAGTACTTGTCTAAAAAATATGATCTTGGGCTCTCTGGAATCATTATAAAGTTAGCTATCTAAGTCATGCAGACCAATAGTCCAGATTCATCCGTTATCAAACTTTAATTTGCAAAACTATGTTTGTTGTTCAAAACCCAGGAACTAAATAGACACTCAGTTCGTAAAAAACATAACTAATTCTCTACTTATCCAAATAATATGAACCAAGACTTTGCAGAAAGGTATTGAGTTTATCTACCTATTTCCATGAAGCACAAACCCCTTATTTCGCTCTGAACTATTTCAAATCTACGGATTAAATAGAGCTGTAGAATACTGATCTACTGACTACAAGGAACAAATCTGATATCTAACAACAAATCGCGTAGAAAATAATTGTAATAGTTATTGGGGAAAACAAATTTACCCTAGAATACCCTGCTGCATCTCACTGAAGTCCCCGCGAGGATCCCCCTTCTTCCCCTTTTCTTCTCCCTCTTCCTCTTCTCCTTGATCAGCAGTGCCCAAAAGAGCTTTTCTCGATCTTCCTCTTGGCCAGCAGTAGGGAGGAGCACAAGGAGGTGGGGAGGCGAAACAAGGGGAGGGGAGGATATGAGACAGGAGGTGATAGAATGGGAGGGGAAGGGGCAGCCAGGAATGGGAGGGGTGGCGGCCAAAAGAGGGTGGGTAGGGGAGGCGCATGGAAGGGGGGTTTTAGGGTTTTGGTGCCCCCACAAAGTGGGCCGCCCACATGGGCTGAGGTCTTTGTGGGCTTTACCTGACCCCAAGTCCTCTGAAAACCATGAAAAACCCCCTAAACTTATGGTTAAAACTACTCTGTAAAACAATTATCACCCATAAAGTATTTCTCCTCTTTAAACATTTGAGATAATGCACATGATGACGCGATTGGTTTGACGAGAAACTCACCGGAGTTGCGAGGAACATGGAGGAAGTGTGTCGGTGAGCAGAGTGTGGCCGGAGATGACGAAATGAAGTGGGTGCCAGAGCTAAGAGACAAGGGAGCTCCGCTGGATGGGCACACTCAAATGAGGAGGACGAGACGGCTCCGATGGCATAAACGCAATGGCTCGGGGAGCTTTGTCAGTGATGAACGGCGATGAAGTGGTGGCATTGGTCATTGAGAAGAAGAGCTCAGCGGCGGCACTTGAGGGCTTCCTGGGCAGAGGGAGGATAGGGCACGGAGGGGCGAGTCAGGGCGGAACACATGCGCACGAGGTGGCGGCTTTTATGGCGTGGGGAGTCGGGCATCACAAGGAGTCCAATGGTGGTGCGGAGGAGGAGGAGTCCACAGCATGCATGAGAGCAGCAACGGTGGCTCTGCCAAGTGGTGCTAGCGCGTGCACAGCTGCTGGCAAGCAGGCCTGGGCAAGGTGAGTTGGCGGGTCGGGTGAAGCAGGGATGGAGTTGGTGATACGGGGATGGGCCGTGTGGCTAGCCGAGCCGAAGAAGGGAGAAGGCGAAGTGGGCCAGACCAATTTGGCCTACGAAGAGATTTTGATTTTTAATTGATTTTCAAATTTAGAATAAGCTAAAAATCCAAAAGAGGCGAAATAAATAGAAAATAAATTTGAAAAATCCAAGAAAATTCATTTAATTGATGTTTACATTAGTCAAATTAAATAGTTTAAATTTTAGAAATTTCCAATTAAGCTTTATTAAATCAAAGAAAATTGGTGGAATTTTTCAGGGACCTAAACTACACAAAAGATTTTTGAAAACTCAAATTTTGGGACGTTGCAAACCTCCCTCCTTAAAGGAATCTCAACCCTGAGATTCAGGCTGGCTATGGAATAGGTTAAAGAACTCAGTCTTCAGGTCCGCTTTGCGCATTCAAGCTTCTTAAATCTTGATGCAACAGCTCTTCTAAACACTTGCGGGACGGACGTCTTTCTTCTTGCTCAACCAAAACATGACAAAATGACTCTCGGCAGGCAAAGACCTTTTGCTATTCGATTTCTTTTGGCGGTGACTACTTGGTCGATCTTGAAGCCACTTCTGGAGTTGAGGAAACTCCTACTGCTGACTGGTAACTCTTGTTGACAAGCTACTCCTTCTTCTGAGCTTCGGAATCTCGAACTGACTTATACACTTCTGAGACAAACTTCTTAACACAGAACTTTCTACCGCAAACTTTTTTGAGCGTGAAACTTTCTTAACACCGTTCAACAAGTGTTCAAAAGATAGACACCACTACGAAGGTGATAACTTGCGTAGCTTTTCTTCCTAAACTAAGCTACTACCAATCTATTTAAGGTTTAAGACACTTGGTCCTCTACTTCTTGATTGATGCCAGTCCACACACTTTCTTATATGGTTTGCTTCTAGCTGAGCGATGTCTTACATGGTGAACCATAGAGAACTTCAAATGGTGACAACTACGAACTGGCTGACAACTAGTGTTGTAGGGAAACTCTGTGTATAACACACACTTGTCCCAACTGTTGTTATGAGTTAGAGAACAAACTCATAATTTCTTTTAATTTGTCCACTGATTCAGGGTGATACATAGTACTGAACTGAAATGAGTACCGAAGGCTTCATACCAACTCTATTAGAAACACGACGTGAACTGGATCCTCGGTCTGACGCTAACTCTTCTAGCACATCGTACAAACTAACCAGCTCTGTCGGTCTAACACTATACCACCTTTGTCGCATACCATCTCTGTTGTTTACCACTCTACTAGACAGTCCCCCGACCGAGTGATATTAATAGAAATACATCGGAATCTCTGTAAAATGATCAGCAACCACTCTTTAAGGAATTACATCCCGATTGGGTCCTAGGAAATCCTATGTTTGAATTCTTGGAGGTGGGAGCACTCCAACCGACCTCTAACATGCTAGCTGACTTTCTAACATACCAAACATATGGTAACACATTCTGCGACATTTTGCTTTGTTTGGTCATCACAATTTAACTTTGAGATCTTTGTACCACTTGGTACTTCCAGAGGAAATGGAATACTCGTACTCAAATGCTGATTTAAGTATCCACTACTAGAGTTTCTTCTGATCAGATACGTAAATATGCTCATTGATTCGTAGAGCATTTTGCTAGCCTTCGGTGGATTCTCAAGCTTTACCTTGCTTCATGTAGATACAAATTTCCTTAGCATAAATGTCATCGCACTGTCTTGTCAAGTCTGCTTTTCTAGTATTGGCTTAAACTTTGTGGTTCAACTCTTGTGACTGACTGAAGATTCAACTTCTAGATTTCGAAGGTAACTTTGGATGACTCTTCTTTGATCAACAAGTTCTTGCGGTAACTCTTTTGACTCAATGCATCTACCACTATACTGATTTGACCCAGGGTAACGGATTACACCTCATAGTTCTCAATCCAATAAAACCATCTTTGCTACTCCATGGTAGCTAAATTGAACCATGACTGGGATAATTCTCTGCTTGAAATCTTAGTTGTTAGGAAGTGCTAACTTTTTATAATAACAGCTCACATTGGTGATTTGACACCGCTTTTATCTAAGAATATCCTCTGCTATGCTCTATTATTTCTACAAATTCATTGATAACTTCTGTCATATTTTACCTCTAACATAATCCCTTCTGTAAATTGGATGATATTAGGTACCAAGTCAAAGACAAACTTGACTTCTAATATGGTTGCATGGTGCATAGATCACTTGCAATGACAATTGCATACTCTCTTACGAATACTGACATGTTAACATGGTTATGGTCTTCAACCATTTACTGTTGCCTTATTGTATATGTAAAATGATGACTTAGAATTCAACATCACATTATTTGATTATGGCTCTATGGCCTTCAATCAATATAACTCAACGTCAGATTACTCAACTTGCAATGGCATGTGCTTATAGAGGTATCCAATGATTTAATATCCAACAATCCTTTTTCTTCATAACTTGTCTACAAAGATGTCCACCTTTCTGCTCCTAAACAAAGGAAAGATTACAACAATTCTTTGACTTTACAGCTATGAATGGAGGCATAACACTGCACAGTCTGGTATCGCCAATCTAAGCTTCCTTGGTAACATCATTGTTCAAAAGCCTCTTCTTTGACTACTTCCTTGGACAAACAGATCTTGTTGTTTTACCACCTGCTCTAGGTGTTATGATCTTGACTAAAATGACTTCTGGCATGCTTGCGTCTGAAGTGGGTGACTGGTTCTTCTGAGGACATTGGCGGCTATAGTGACCTTCTTTGCGATAATTGTAACATACACATGGCAACCATTGTGACTTGCCTGAGGTGACTGTACTGGAATGACTATCTTTTCTAAAAGTTGATGCTTGATGCTTTGCAGGGCATCTCCTAGCCCAGTGGCCCTGCTTACCACACTCGAATCACTCTATTGATGATACTGACTTGCTCCTCCTTTGAGGTGGGTTGCTATGGTCAACATTTTGCTTTTTTGAATCCTCAGCTGACAAATCTTGAACTAACAATGTTTTACACTCTTTTGCTAATGCCTGACTGACAGCGGCTCGGAAATTCTCTCACTAATGTTGTGTTGCAAAAGTCAACATTGAATACCTGGGGCACAGGCTTAGACAATGATCATTGCCTTCACAAAAGAAATACGTGATCTTGCTTATTGGACATTCTCCAACAGAATGGTTCCCTTTGCAACTGGAACAATTAATTTTGTGCTCATCAGCACTATTGCATATTTCTCCACAAAAGGTACCTGCACAAACTTGTGACTTATTTGGTTGGCAGCAATTCCAATGACAACAACTAGATTGGATGTAGGACAACAAAATAACAGGTTTCTCTTGATCACTCTTGCTGTAATATCCCGTTCAAATATAAAACATATAAGTGACTAGTATTAGAATTAAATATAATTAGAAAGGGAAAATTCAGAATTTTGGAGGAGTTTTAGAACTCGGGCCTTTGGCCCATAGCTCTTTGGGCCCATGTGGGGGGGAACTAAACCCTAGCACCCAAGCACTGTAGCACGGGCACTGTAGCACCGCCGCCACTGTAGCACGGCGCTACTGTAGCACGCCCCTCCCCTCCGGTGCTTCTCCATTGTTGCCGGCCATAAGGAAGAGGAAGGAGAGGGAAGAAGAGAGGAGAGGAAGAAGAAGAAGGTGGAGGTGATCTTCGCGAGGGCTTCGCGAAGGTTTCAGCGGCATCTCGCGTCGTTTTTGTGAGTAAATTCGTGATCCCAATTAGTTTTGGTAGATAATTCGTATGCGATTCGTATTCATTAGATGTTCTGAGATTTCTGTAGTAGATCGGTTGAATCTGTCTTCCTATTGACGCGCGGTTTTGGGTTAGATCCGAGCAGATTCAGGGATTAGTGTCTCCTGGAGATAGATGGGAATTTTCGTTATCTTTCCAGAAAGTTCTAATTCATAATTTTTGGATAAACGTTTAATTAGTTATGAATTTCGCAAGACAGAGTGCTAAATCAGTCTCAGGACTTGTGCAGCGAACATAGATCCGTAAATTTGATATGGTAGAAGACCAAATTGGATCAGTTGGTCTCCTTGAGAGTTGTAGGTATTTTCATTTTTATTCCAGAAAGTTAAATTTCATAATTTTTGGATTTCTAGATCAAAAGTTATGAATTTTAGAATCTCAGCCTGTAATCTGCCTCTCTGTTGTGGACAGAAGAGTTTTACTTGACTATTTACAACATTTGTTGCACAATGGAAATATTTGAGATAATTTTATTGAGATAGTTGGTTTCCTTTAGTTTCCATAGAGTATTAGAACAATGTGTTTGGTTGAGCCAAACAAAAGTTATGAAATTCGCAAGTTAGTAGTACTGGAGATGGCAGACCGGTCTTCGGGATTAAAAACAAAAACTTAGATGAACTAGTTTGATCTTTTGGTCACCTGAGAAGTTGTAGCTAGGCTTGTGTAGGTTCTAGGAAAATTGGATTCATGGCTTTTGGAGTTTTGACTCAAAAGTTAAGAATTTTTCCTTAACAGTTGTTCGTTTGGACAGATTTGAGAATTTGAGAGAGTTTTGATTAATTGTTGGGATTGCGATTAGGGACGCTTGTTCTCTTTCTGTTTCATTGCATTGTTGTACACTTTTGGTTGGTGTACTTAGTATATTATTTTACGGCTGCCAGGTGGTGGTGAACCCCGGGGCTAGAGCTTTCTATCGTTGACTTCCGAATCACGGTTGAGGCAAGTACAATTGATTTGTCTTGTTTGTTGTTTGTTCCACTTGATTGATGAATATGAAATGGGTAATTTCGGTATTCCTGGTTTCCCTTCATAGTTGATATACCATGATTCTTCAATAATAAGACTATGTTCCTTACATTCATTCGCTCCTTCGCTCCCCTGCTCACCCATGGGAGTGGGTAGTGAAGTCCCATTATTCTAATATGGGCAAGTACATTGTGTGATGTACTGTTGTCGATTGTTCATAATGTTTTAAGCTCATGCCATGACTGAGTACTATGGTATGTGAGTAGTTTTTGTTGACTTCTACTTCGTTTCTTGTATGTGAATCATGCTTCTTGAGTTTTCTTCTTACAAATTCATATATATTCATTCATTCATTCATTCATTCATGGTTCATGATTCACCCACGGAGTGGGATGTAAAGACCCATCAATTCCAAAGATGGGCACGTAAGACCCACCATTCCAATGTGGGCGTTTGGGACACCGTGATGAAACGTTCTTCATACGGGACTTGGGTCCCGCATTTTGTTAAATGCGAGCTTAGGTGAACACCGACGGTGTGTCACCACTATACCGTATATGCATGTGTGTAGTCCCTTCATTTCATTCAATTCATTCATTCCATTCATTCAAATATTCGTTCTGTGATTTATTCATATTCTTCAATGATGTTGTCATGATCATGTTTGTTGTATGTCCCATTTATTTTCTATACTTGCTGAGTCTCAGACTCATTCTTGCGTTGTTTGTTTTTTAGGTGATCATTGATGTTGGCTCTATTGGGAGGAGTACACGCACTACTCATTCACTTCACCTTAATCAAGTCCAAGATTACGATTTAGTTCTATTTTTCATTCGTTATTGATGAACTGTAATAAATAAATTTAGATGGTGAATGATACCTAGTGCTATGTTATGGTTGATTAAGTATTACTTGTGATCTTTGATCATTCCTTCGATATAATTGCTTGGATTCAGACTATATTCATGCCATGGTTCTAGTGAATATTGATATCTTTATGTCATTAGATGAGATAGTGTTCAAATTCTTCCGCATTATGGCTGTATGTTAGATTATTTAGGTGGCATCTTGGCTTCCGAATAGCCAGGGTGTTACACTTGCTTGGTGTCGCATGCTGTTGGCGAAAAGCGGCAGTGAACTTTGCCCACGTGATGCTCTGCTTGTCATAATGGGTGGTGCGAAAGTTTTCTCTCAAATCTAATGCAACTCCTTCCAAATGATGGGTGGCATAGAGAACTTTCTCTTTATCATTGCATTGCATGACAGTTAGCTTCTCTTCTATGGTGCGAATCTAGGATTCTACATCCTTGAGTGCGATTGATCCTTCAAAGACTAGAGGCACGGTCGTAATGAACTTTGCAAAATTGAACTAGGGGTGTGCCGCTGGGATGGCAACTAGTTGTATATCAGTGCAAACATTACTGCTGTCTAATTGTTGCTCGTCACTTAAATGAGCTGATTTTGGGTGGCAGGAAATTGATTCAGGCTCGATGTGTCACTACTGGCACTAGAGATAGTTGCTGGTTAATGTCTGCTTTCGTACTGACACTAGTGATGGTACGACGGCTTGCTCGATTATCCTGATTTAACAAATTGACTATAAAATCCCCATGTTCTGTTAACAAAAATAAAATTAATATTATTTTATTGGATTTTCTGGGTGTCAAAGAATTTTTTTGATTTTCTGTAATTTAAAAAGAGTTTTCTTTGTTAAAAGAAAAAACAATTATTTAATTTCTTGGCTTTTAAGAAAATTTATTGAGTTTTCTCGATTTTCTTGGATTAAAGTGAAAAATAAATTTTAATTATTTTCTGAATTTTCTCAAATTTTAAAAGTTTTTACCTATTTATTTCAAAGCCAAAATAAATTATTTACAAAATTAAATACCAATTATGAATTAGAAATATTTTTATTTAAGTCCAAAATGTCTTAGGGAATTTCTGTGAATTTCCTCATAATTTTTTGATTTTATTTGCTATTTTCTAAAGCCTAAATGAATTAATTGAATTATTTAAATTGCTAAATCAAATTAATTTGGAAAACTTCTTTTGGGCCGAAACCTCCTCCGGCCCATTCCTATTTTTCGAGCGAAAGGCCTGCTCCACTGTGCACCACTCCTTTTCTCTCTCTTTGTCTCGTCGACAAGCGGGGCCCACCAGTCATTCTTTCCTCTCTCTTTCCTTTTCCTTTCTTTCACTGCCATCGGGGCCCACTTGTGATCTCATTTCTCGCCTTTGTCTTCATTTCGAACCTGTTCACGCCACCATTTGTGCGATTTGGAAGCTTTCCAAATCCCAGCCAAATCAATCGCATTTCCTAAATCGTCGCCGAATTAATAACCGCATATCAATCCTGCGCCCATCTCGCCCCTTTCCTTTCTATCTCTGGCCTCGAATCTGTAACACCCCAGCCCAACATTGAGAATGGAATGCTACTAAACTATCTTAACAATCTAGCTTACATCAACTTTACATCTACTTACTATAAAATTTCAGTAAGCTTTCCATCATCAATTAAGCTAGCAATAATCAATATAACTATCACAAGCTACACATAGCCATCTAATAAACACCATAGCTTCTAGACATAATAAAATATTCTATCAATTTTCACTAAATTTTGACAGAGTTTTATTTGAAATTACGTCCATTCAAGAATTCTAACATTATATCAAGTAAGAGCATGATAGATAAGTAATATAATTTAGAAACATAACTCTAAACGTTGACCTGGAGGAATCAGATAACTCAATTACAAAGTAACTATTTCATCACGAAGGATGATCATGATTGTAAAATAAATAGGAGCAAATACTAAGTTTTCTCCAATTAATCAAAACATGACATTTTATTTGGCATGGTGATTCTCAAGTGTGCTGCTCTAATGGCTAACGCTTCCTATGCATGCCGCTTTCTCGAGGAGTACCTAAAGAAAACACCAACAACAAGCGTGAGTCTTCAACTCAGCAAAGTACATTCAATGTAATAAACTGAACAACATAAATAAATATTGAATTCTATAATGTTCACATCTAGCCATCAACAATGAGTTCATAAATTAGTCTCTTCTCCTTTCATGCAATGCAAATGTCAATAATGCAACTCCCTTCCTTCTTTGCAATTACAGGTAATCCGGAGTAGTGCTTCTATCAATGCATACTCAAGCATGTGCCTTCTAGCACAGGAACCTCAAGCCCACAGTCCACGAGTGTGGAGATCTCATGCCCATCCGATACATGATGGAGACCTCAAAAGAATCATTCCTGGCTACCATGTAGTCCAAGACTCAAAGATGTATGCTTTGATGCACATGATCATAATAACCTTAATCGAACATGAACAAATATCTTCCAGCAAAAAGATCATGAATAAAATTCTTACAAGTAAAAAAATGGCAATTTTCATGAATTTTATTCCCTCATATGCTAAACACTAGTTGTACTTACCTCAACTGTGCGATGGGTGACGACGGGTAGAGGATTCTAACCCCGGTTTCTCACCACCACCTGGCATTCATAAAACACACTAAGAATACCATCCAAAAGCACACAGAATAACAATAAAATTAAATAAACATATCCGCTCCTAATCGTAACCCGAAACGATACCATTTTTTTTCCCGAACATCATTCTATCCAAAACAGGACTATTACCTTAGAAAAATCATAACTCTTGATTTATAGCTCCAAAAATCATGAACTCAAACTTTCTAGAATCTATACACTTATAATCACAATTTCTCAGGTGATCTAAAGTTCAGATTATTTTGCTTAAACCCTTGTTTTTAACTCCCAAGACAGATCTGTCATCTTCGGTATTATCGATTTAGAGATTCCATAAATTTTAATTGGTACATCCAAAAATAGTGATATAAGACATTATGGAATCCCCATAGAACTAGATACCATAAAAAATTAATCTATTTTTTCTACTATGCAACAAACTTTGCTAACTCAACATATTTCCCTGACTGTCCCCAGCAGAAAGACATAACTGAATCGCATAGTTCAAAATTTCATAATTCCTATTATACTTGTCCAAAAAATTTGATCTTGGGCTCTTTGGAATCAGTATAAAGTTATATATCTAATTCATGCATACCAAATGTCCAAATTTGTCCATTTTCAAATTTTAATTTGCATAACTATGTTCACTGCCCAAAACCCAGAGACTGAACAGGCACACGGATTGTACAAATCATAACTAATTATCTACATATCCAAATAATGCGAACAAGAACTCTCTAGAAATCTAATCAAATTATCTACTTAACGCTAGGAGACAAAAACCCCAAATTTTGCCATGAACTATTCCAAAACTACAAATCAACTAGACTGCAGATTACTAATCTACTAACAGCAGGGAAACCAATCTGATACTTTACAACAAATCGCATAATTTAACTAACAATTGGGGAATAAAAAATCACCCTCGAAGACACACTGGATATCGCTGAAACCTCCACAAGAATTCCCCTGTAATATCCCAAAAGAATCTGAAAGAGTATTCAGGAGAAAACCAATGATTTAAAGAAAAGGATTATATGGAAATTGATCCAGGGGAAGGATCTATTGGAAAATAACTAATTAACCAGTTAGAGAGGGGTTAGCAGTGTTTATAGGACAGCTTGGGCCTGGGCCTGGGCCTTGGCCCATGGGGCCCACTTAGTGGCCGGCCAAGGGGGGGAGGTGCCCTTTTCTTCCCCCTCCAAACCCTAGCCGCCACCCCGTTGGTTCCTTTCTCTTGGTGGCCGCCCCCTTCCACCTTCCTCTACTATCGCCCAAGCTCCTGGCCACCCCTCCCCTGAAGCCTTGTGCCCTGGTGTCATCCCCCCTGCTGCCGGTGACGAACTCCGCTTCTTGCTGCCGGCAGATTGGAGAGAAGAGGAGTCCGCGGGTGGTGTTCGGCCAAAGGAAAAGAAGAAGGGAGAAGGGAAAGGAGAAGGATCACCAGTAGGTGTTGGTGTTCTTCGTCGTTCGTCGAGGGTAACCTTCGTTTCCCATCGATTAGATGTTTAACTTGTTGTTTCAGCAATATCGGTTGTGTAGATCTCATTCTGTCCAGTAGATTGAACGGCGGTTTTGATGTCTTTAGATGCAGATTCCGTGGATCCCATCTCTTAGAAATAGTTGGGTAATGTCCTTAGATTTCCATGGCCGCCAAGAATGCCCAAATCCGATTAACGGTCAGTGAGTTATGAATTCTTTAGTGTCGCTGTCCTGTTAATCTGTCAGTTTTCTGACAGTTTGTAGAAAACTGGATTAAGCCATTAGTTAAAGAAGAAATCAGAGGATCTCGATATAACAAAAAATGTAGGTAATTTCCATACCTTTCAAGAAAGCTAAATAACGCAAGATTTGGACGCTCGTAGAAAAAGTTATGGTGGTTTTAGTGTACTGTCCAGAGAACCCGACGTGAAAATTGAAGTCTTTTAATTTGGCTTGGTAGGGGTTTTAGATGGCTGATTTAGAAGGGCCCCCAACTAGGTTTAGTTGGGGAATTTAATTACCTTTCCAGAAAGTCCTAGAATACCTTATTTGGACACATGCAGTGAAAGTTATGATTTTTAGAAGTTGACTGTCCACAGAGGGGACAGATCGATCGTTAGAAGTGGGACGTTTGGAAGGCGCTTGAGAGTTTGGTTTTTTTTCGGTTGAGCTATTAATTATGTCTTGGGTCCAGTATGGTTGTCTTAGCTTGGTTCATAATTATGTTCAGGTGGGGGATTGGTCCCAGGGGCAACGTCCTCTCCGCGTCTACCGTTTCCTCACGGTTGAGGCAAGTATCATGTTTGTAGCACAATTATGATTGTTTGATGTGATTGCTTGTGTTTACTCATATTAGTCATACATGGATGATAGTGTGATGAATATGAGTAGAATTTGGTGAATGCATGTTTATGGCTAAAGTTTTCCTATGTATGTTGTTAATGCCTTACATGCTATGTGAGATCTGAAGTTGTGGTATGTACTTGATGATTCATATGTATGAAAGATAGGGCCATAGTATATACGCATACTGAAAGCATATCTGAGACTTGGTCATGTGGTGACCAAGTATATACAGTTGAGGTCCCCGTCATGTAAATGACGGGCTTGTGGTCCCCACATTCATGGAATGTGGGCATTGAGGAGAAGTCCCCATCATGAAGATGATGGACAATGGTCCCTATACTCATGGAGTATAGGCTCTTGGTCCCTGTGCCAAAGGGCACAGGCAAGGGTATACATCGATGGTTGTATACCCCGCATTACCGGTAAAATGCGAAAAGAGATAAAGATTAAAAGATGCATTGCATGTTCGCATTACCTAAGCATGGGAGTTATTTTTAGTGTAATGCTTCTTTTGACATGTTGATGCCATATCTGTGTGTTTAATGTTTTTTTTTATAGATACTTGCTGAGTCATTAGACTCACCCATACCACAGGCAAGAACAGCATGCTTGGGAGGGAGTAGTTTTATTGGAATGCACCCACTACCATTCATCCTAAAGGAAGAATATCATTTAGTTCATACTCAATAAATAAGCAAACCGATTGAGATTCACTCATAGCTTTGGTTGAATGCTTTGGCTTATTTGTAATAATGAGATTAGCGAATTTGGATTATGCTCATTATTGTTTTATCGGAATAAACTATCTTGCATGCTTGGATGAATTTGGATATTGAATTATTGTTAATGATATATTTAATTGTCAAACCTCAGATAGTTAACTATACAAAGGAGGTTCTATGAAAATTTTGGTAAATGGTCTTAGTAGTATTGTTTAATTTTATTTTAATAGCATTCCGTGCTCAATGTTGAGTCAGTGTTACAATGATTAGTATCGAGCGAAATGGCAGAGGTCCGTGGTTCATAAAATAGTAATTTTGACATACTAAGCACAGTAGGATGGGAATGGGCAAAGCATTGCATTTACATTTTCGCTATATCATATTGTTGATTGCTGATATGAATTGAGTATTATTGCTCATTAATCTTAACTACTATAATTTCGAGTTTAGTCCGCGCAGCGAACGATGGTCCCACCCCTCGCGTTTTCTGCACTCGCGTCCCCCTCGCAGAAGCCTCCGCCGCGTCCTCTCCTCTAACCATCGCACCCCCACCACCAGACTAATCACCTCCATCCACTCCTCCCCTCCATTCCCCGCAACCGCCACCCCCTCACCTTCCTCTCCTCTCTCGCGCCCGCCGCTGCTCTTCCTCCCTCCCTCCCTCCCTCCCTCCATTCACCTTCCACGTTCCCCACCCGCGTGGGTCACGAGGCAGCAGCCGCGGCGGCTCACGGGCTGGCCGGTGAAGGCGTTGTCCATGGGGGCTGCCACCAAGGAGGCGAGCCCTCGCAGGGAGTACCGGGGGATCCCTGGGGACGGCGGCGACATGGGGGATATTGGGCTCACGGACCCCGCCACGTCGTGGCCTCCGCGGAACAGGGCCGATGATCCCAACCTGCACAACCTGTTGCTCCGGCTCGAGCGCATGGGCTGTGGTGGCTCGGCGTCATCTTGGAGTGGGACGGAGTGATTGTTGAGGATGATTCCGAGTTGGAAAGACAGGCATGGTTGACCCTCTCGCAAGAAGAGGGGAAGTCACCACCTCCGGCATTTGTGTTGCGTAGAATTGAGGGGATGAAGACCGAGCAGGCGATTTCCGAGGTTCTCTGCTGGTATCGGGACCCCTCGAAGCTCAGGAGATTGGCCTCGCGAAAGGAGGAGATACACCGTAGCAACCTTCGGGGTGGCGCATTTTACCAAATGAGGAATGGCTCGAGGGAGTTCATGAGCACGCTCGCCAACTACAAGATCCCTCTCGCTGTGGCCTCCACATGGCCAAGGAAAGTCATAGAAGAAGCGATCGAAGCTGTTGGCGTGCGGAGCTTCTTTGATGCTGTTGTGGCAGCAAAGGATGTTTATCAGGGGAATCGTGACCCTGAAATGTTCCTGTATGCTGCACAGCTCCTCAGTTTCATCCCGGAGAGGTGCATTGTGTTTGGGAACTCCAATTCAGCGGTGGAGGCTGCACACGATGCCCGTATGAAGTGCGTTGCAGTTGCAAGCAAGCACCCAATCTACGAGCTTAATGCTGCAGACCTTGTGGTGAAGCAGCTTGACAAGCTATCTGTGGTTGACCTCAAGAACCTTGCTGACATTGAGTCTCCAGAGTTTGGCATGGAGCCTGAGCCAGAGATGGAGGAGAAGGAAGAAGACCCGTCCCCATCGACGTCGGTGGGCGTAGATGATTTGTTTTGGTAAGCGACCAGCTTGTGCATTTGATTTATTCCTCTCCTATATGATTGATTGTCGTAGCGATCAGGAAGGGCTTACCCTTTGAATCTGTAGATTGTGATATGTAAATGTTTCTTTAGAGCTCACACAGCACACTGTATATATACTTGAAAAGAGAAAAAAAAAGGGAACTGAATACATCAGTGCGTCTAAAACGCAGTTCCTGACAAGATCTATTGCAAAATCAGAATTCCATGTGCTACTGACCTGTCTCGTTCCTACAGTCTTATTTTGAGGACCTAAACGGTTTCCCTCCTTACCGACAATATATGC
The DNA here is from genome assembly GCA_036346405.1 of Phyllostachys edulis. NCBI lineage: Eukaryota > Viridiplantae > Streptophyta > Magnoliopsida > Poales > Poaceae > Phyllostachys > Phyllostachys edulis. The sequence continues at coordinate 40,956,018 of CM070547.1, read as the reverse complement.
TCAAACTAAACTGTTCCATAGATTGATACAGGCAGTCAGGCACTAAGCTCACATCCAAGGTTTCGTGGGCTTCCGAACTCTGGTTGTTGTGATTGTGATGCCATGGAAGTGGCGCGGTTGTTCGTGGAATTAAAATATTTGCCTTGTGCAGAGATGAGAGCAGTTATAACCGCCTTGAGCAATCAAGTCTTTTGATTGAAGAAGCTAGACGCCAACATAAACTGACCTGCGATGCCGATGAGATGAGATGCGATGCAGAATTGCAGATGCAGCACAGAGCAGTTACTTCACTAGGTCGCCTCGCCATCTACCGGGATGGGATGGGATGGAATGGGAGATTGGAGGCCCAATCATTCACATGCGCTGATGCGCCCCATGTGCCAAGCCAATCCACGGTACTTTCATTAAATGCCTGTTTGAATTGTGATGACTTTTAGGATGATCTTATTTTGTGGTCCTGTTGATTTAATTCAACCTTCATGTTGTATCTATAGCATACCTATTTATCATTTCCTGCATGATACATGTGCAGTGAGACCTTCACTTTATTTTATCCTTGTAAAGTTCTCATTTACTTTCTGCAGGCAGACAACTATGAGAAAATATTCTCTCACATGAAACCGAAGCTGCAGAGTTTCGTCTCATGTGGGGATATGAAATGCCTCCTCATGTGTTAGCACAATGGTAAACTTTGGTCTAACTGAAGTAGATGATGCAACAATAGTTGACAAAACCTATATTTGCTTGATAACATTTAAAAATCTTTGATCAGCACCTTAATTAATTCATTCTTTCTGTGCCACTATCACTCATATTCATTGTTCATGTTGGAGGTATGAAAAGAGATGGTGAGGAGTTTTCTGGCAAAATTCTACTTGTGCTTTAGTATCAGACTTGTTTTTTCTGTTGTTAAGCTATATGCACACATTACTCCGTTCAATAACTCAATTCGCTTACTTTGGTTTTTTCACTGGGATACTCTGCATTTAACCAACTGTGTATTTTTTTCTTGTTTGTAGGATTGCAGCAAGAGCACAGATCTGCACCCAACATCCTTGACGAGACGACCTCTGGCCTCAGACTGGATGCACTTGCAGAGTCTCACCCTATTGAAGTAATCTTCTTTGGTATGGTTTGGCAAGTTGCTGAAAATCCTTGCTTTGCATTTTTTTACCATTATTATATATAAGAACATATTTTGCTAATAGTGGTATAACAGATGTTGCACATTATTTGCATTAGAGATACGAGAATATATTACGACAGTAAGTAAACATTACAAAGTACACGAGTTGCACACACATACCCGCTGATTGATGCATTATTGTCCCTTGACATGATTACAAAAGAATCAAGTTCTGATAGTTAAAATCTCTTTTCTTGAACTATTCAGATGTTGATGCTTATATTAGATTGTTATTTTAGAGAACTCAAATGTGTCAATATATTGTCATTTGTCAAGCACTGTTTATTGTTTCTGTCCACAGCATTAGCATCTCCATTCATCTCAGTTGTGACTTCTGGTTATTTGGCCTGTTTTTTTCAGGTTGAAGTAAACCATGCCAGTGAAATTGATGCGATTTTTTATTCCATAAGCTATGATAAGGGAGCTTCTGTCATTTGCATGCTACAAAGTTACCTTGGTGCAGAGCGTTTTCAAGTTAAATGCCTTTTCTCTTTGATGAATTTATCAAAATCTTTTTTCCTTCAGTGGTCCACTCTGTGTGAGGGCATCTGTCACTTCTTCACCACAAAAACACTACTATCCTAAGACACCAGTAGTTAAATCAGGGGAGGAGGTGTGCATTGCAGTGTTGGGGGCCAGCGGTTATACTAGAGCTGAGGTGGTTCTCTTTTTCCCTGTCATTTTTCATTTTTGTTGATTGCTTTCGTCATGTAGGGGTAGGTTTCTTTCACCCAATGTAGTGTTAGTCCTATGTTTTGTTTTTTACTTTTCCGGTTCAATATTTCTGTGCTACAATCCCAATATTTTCATCTTTTTTTGTTCTGTTTGCTAATGTTCTAAGGTACACTTTCGCTAACAGATTTTTCGGCTTCTGGCAAACCATCCTCAGTTTCGTATTAAAGTGATGACTGCAGATAGAAAAGCTGGTGAACAGTTTGGATCTGTATTTCCTCACTTGATAACACAAGTAAGAATTTTTCTACTCTTCCTCTACATGTGATGCTTCATCCTTGTGTATCAAGAATTAGCTGAACCTTTGGGCAGTAGCACATTTCTTTGTATTAGAATTAATGTTGACATCATATTGCTCCTTTTTTTATTTTGCAGGATCTGCCAAATTTGGTTGCAATAAAAGATGCAGGTTTTTCCAATGTTGATGCAGGTTTTTGTTGCTTGCCACATGGAACAACCCAGGTTGTTTATCTTCATCATGCCTTTTTCTAAAATGTCCCCATCCATTGCTGAGTTGTTTAAAGGAATACAGTTACACGCTCTGTTGTGTGTTGGAGGATAAGATTTTATTGAATTTTTTTAATCTATATCTGATTGTAGTTTCTTTTATCAGGAAATTATTAAAGGTTTACCCCAGCAACTGAAGATTGTTGATCTCTCTGCGGTGTGCTCTACACAAACTTATGATTTATCTTCATAGGCATCATCTCCGTTGCTATTTAACAGCCAATCATTCTTATGAGTGACTTAACATGTTTACAAGATTTCCGATTGCATGACATCAATGAGTACGCAGAGTGGTATGATCATTCTCATATGGCACTAGAACTTCAGGTTTTCTTTACTATCCCCTACAGACTTGTCTGTCATTGGTTACGAAATTTTGCTGGTACTCAATTCTTAGGTTCCAATTTTGATATTTGATTACCAACTTCGATTCCTATTGATATGCTCCATCAATTTTTTGTATGATACTTTTTGGGGTTTGAATTAGACTCTTATATCTTAATCTTAACTAATAAAAGGAGGCGACCATCGGAGCGTGTTAGGACTAGAAACATTAACTCTAACAACTGTTGACAATTGAAATGTATAGCTTTACTTGTAGGTTTGTAGCACTTGCCCTTAGCCGCATGTAAAGTTTGCAAACTCAAGTTACCATTCATTTGAACTTATTTCTTCGCCTACAGTTGTGCTAACAGCTCATGCTTTTGAAATTTTAGGTGTCACTATGCTATGCAGAAAATTCTGGAAACCCAAACTTCAAAGGGTTGCACTAATTCTGATTCAGAATGGGTGTGACATCATTTTCAACTACTGCACCAGGTCCTTCCTTGATTCATATGCTCAATGGTTGCCGTCACCGGGCTCCTCCTCTCGTCGGTGATGTGATCTTGAGCGCCAATTGTGTCACCACACCTAGAGGGGATGCGTCGCACCAATGGAGCAATTAGCTCATTATTGATTATTCATACTAGCTAACTTTTAGTAGTGGTTCAGACAACAAAAAATACGGGAATTGTATAGCTAATTTTATATCAACAAGTCTTGAGCTATTATATGGCTATATAATGCTTGTTCTGCTGGAGAATCTGTTCTACTATTTGCAGTTTTGGACTGAACATGTGCAGAATTGTATCCTCCGTATTTTTCATCCTCCTCTATCCTCAGATTTGCGATTGGTTTTGATAACCACCACCACCATCCACTATCTCCTCTCCAGGAAATCACCAACTGATTTCTTTCCTTTCATCGCTTAATTCTGTCGCTTTTTTTCCTCTTTAATGTCAGATCTGCAGATCTAAATCAAGATCAAGAACACAGCACCAAATCAAAGATCGCCAATTTGGAAGAAGCAAGACGGTGATGTGGTGTGGACAGTTGCAACATGTACACCCATCTGATGTATTTTTGGAAATGAGCTATTTGTTAGCTTGTTCTTGAGTCACATGTTTAGATAATCGATTGAGGTTACAATTTTAGTCTGCGACAAAGTCTCATGTATGATTTGTTTTATCTGTTGCAACGTATGGACACCTAACTAAAAATTGATATTTATTATGCGATTTAGGATCTCGTTTGCTAATATGTATTACTTTCTTTTAAGATTCCATTGCAACGCACGGTCATCCTACTAGTTGATTATATGATTATTATGTGTGGGGATAACTCATGTTGAGAGGTTGAGGTTGTGGTTGTGGCCCTGGGCTTTACCAGGCTACACCACCATTCGCAGTATGATAATAGTGTGTATCTCTAGAAGAGTTGTTCTCTTCCTTGAATTTGATTTGGTCAACTCTTATCTTGTGGTGATTGATGAGTTTTTCTTGGGTTATTAGTTCATCCCGGTTGATGGGTTGCTTTGAAAAGGATTGATATGTTTCTATTGGCTTAATTTGTCCCGTAAAGAAATCGTTGTTTTCCCAACCGATGAGTTATTCTTGCGGCTGGTGAACCTAGTCGATTGTCAAGTTGACCTTTATATTGAAGTTTTGTCTTTCTCATCGGAAAGCATGACCCATTTATTCGCTTGATGTTTTTTGGTTAATGAAAGTTTCTTTTTGCAAGTCCTTTAGTACGTGGAGGTTTTGACTCAATGTATCTCTTGTGTATTTTGAGTGATGAAGATTAATGGATCTCTTTTATGAAAGAAGATGTTAAACCTTTTAGTGTTGTGTTGTCTTGGTTAAGTGAGAGGTTATAATCAAAGCAATTAATGGATATGATATGGGTTATCAGGTTAGGTCTGTAGTATGTGCATGATCGATCCTAACTAAGATCCTTGAAAGGAAAGTTGATTAATTTGAAAGTGTCTTGTAGTAGTTCTCGAGGAGCTGTGATCTCGAGCTGTGATTAAGAGCATGGTTATATCTAATCGTAATCAATAGAGTTAATAAGAGGTGTAGAACATTGATGAAATTGAGTTGTTGAGTAAGAGTGATACATTGGTAAACTTCTTTGGTAAATTGGATTAACGTGTCTCAATGGATTAATCTAACCGTTTGGGATGGTTAAATTCAAAAGGACTTAGATTATTGTCTTAGTGGATATTAATCTTGGAGTAACCTTTTGTGGATACTTAGTGATTATAAGTAATTGCTAGGTGCAATTAATGTCTATTAATGTTTGGTGTTGAGCATCACTAAGAGATAAATTGATAGGATTTAATAGATGAACAATATTTACATGATGGTAGAACTATCAGATAATAGTATGTCTTTGATGAAAGGGTGTTGGAATAACCTTTTAATTTGTGCAGTAGTTTTCCTCTAAAATAAAGTGGTTGTTATAGTGAGAGTATAAGATTTTGGTATACATTCAATTGAGAATGAGATGATAAAGGGGTCTGTAACATTTTGGTGAGCTTTGGGGGGCTTAATAAAGGAAGAGTTGACGATAACGAGTCTTGTTAAGGGTAGATCATTCTTGATGTTAGTAAGATTGTCCACAAGAGATTCTGACTCATCGTAGTGGTGATGATTCTTCTAGAGAGAGTAAGTTAATTGCCTTTCGTAATATCAGTCAAATGAAATATTTGGAGTTTTGTATTCGTGGACTTTTGGGAGTTCATGATTTATGTAGTAGTGGAATTAATTGAGCAAAGTGACGTATGGAAAGGTTCTGATTGGTTCCTAGTTGGTTAATGTGATTTGGTTTTAAAGGCATTTCTTGTTTGGGTTGGCAAGTAATGTTGTAATCAAAGATAATTGCTTTTTTTGTTAACGGAAAATGTGTACCATAAGTATTTGAGGTTGGAGTTAAGAATGGTAATTTGCAACCTTTCTGTTGTTACAGCTTCAGAGTTTCTTGGGTTTTCCATAGCAGTGTCTTATTTTGATTCATGGAGGTTGAAAGTTCCTTCTTGTGGGACATGTGCCCTCATCAGCAGACTTGTAATTTTGTTTTTACAGATCATTTCCTTTTGTCTGTTTCTCTTGGTCTCGTGCTCACTCTGAGGGACAACTTTTTCTTGTGTGTTGAAACTTGTATTAGTTTGTCTCTTCCTTCTTGAGAAAGGAATTAACCAATTTGTGTTGCCGAGTCTTCTAAAGTGTAATTTGGTGACTGGTTGGTGGTGGACAAGTATATGATAGTAGTGAGATTTTGGGAACCAAGCTATGTGAAGAGCAGTAGACAGTGGATTGGTTTTGACCTTTAACACCTGGAGAGGATTCGATGGAATCTTTTGGCGATGAAATAAAATTGATTAGTGTTACAACTAGTGGAACCTATGGCGAGTTATGATCCAATAACCTTGTCCATGTTGCAATTGGATACTTAGTAATATTGTGTAGAAGAGTTTTGATGGTGAAGCTAATGAGAGTAGTAGTGTAGAGAAATCTTTTAGTCGTGCTAATTAATGGGATAGCAATGATTGTTAAGTTGTAACATCCCAGCCCAACTAAGGCCTAGAATGCTACTAAATTAAATAATTAAACGTAATTAAACTAAAACACCCTACAACATTTCGGCAGAACCTCCTTTGTATAGTTACCTATACTGGAGGTTCCAACAGGCAGTTATAACAAATAAAGATAATCCAGATTGCATAATAAACAAGATATAATCAAAACTGGCTATTCATTACTATGACATCCATAGCAACTAAACGTCTAATGAATAGACCATAAGCATCCAAAATGACTATTCATTTATTACAGATTACTCCAAGCAAGCAATAATCAAGAAGAGTACTTTAAACAGTTCATTCATCTCCTAGTTAATTTTTTTCTTTCATTCTATGGTGGGTAGTTCGTGCAACAAAGGCAAGAAGTCTAATTCTTCCTTTCCCCATGCATTTCGATCTCAGAAAGGTACCTAAAACACAACAAACAACAAGGGTGAGTCCAAGACTCAAAGAATATAATAAATGGCATCAACAACATCCAAGCATGTAAATTATCAACTATACTTTACAAAACCACATATCAATCACCTTACACACACATGCTATGCAATATGCTCAAAATGATCTTTTTCCTTCTCTTTCCTTTTGCATTTTACCGTAATGCAAAGTGTGCATCCGTCGATGACATTCCATGCTCGTGCTATCCGCACAGGACCATTGCCCATACTCCGCAAGTATGGGGATTAAAGCCCATGCTTTACAAGCATGGGGATTTTAGCCCGCCATCAACATGACGGGACCTCAAGAGTTGCTTAGTCATCACATGAGCAAGACTTCAATAAGCCAACATGATACATATGTATAAATTCTCAAATTAATACAAACATGCATCCGCAACAACATTGCATATGAATATTCTATTCATACTACAAAAGCTCATAAACATCGACTTCACAACTATCAAACATCCATGATTAACACATAACACAAATCTCTAGCAACCATGAACATTACCAACTATGCCATCATCACAATTCATGAACACACAAATTCTCATAATATATATCAAACATTGCCATTCAACCATATATATTATAACCATCATTATACTTGCCTTAACCGTGAGAGAGTGAGGGACGTGCAGAAGGTGCCGCCCCCGGGACCGGTCCACCACCTGAGTAGTTATTATAACGCACACTAAGATGGCAGTAGCGGACCAAAACATAGTATACAACAATCACTAACTTGCAAGAACGTCTAACTCGATCCCAATCCCAAATCCTACACGCCAATCTGTCCCTCGTGGACAGTCAACTTCTAAAATTCATATCTATTGCTACAAAAGTCCAATTAAGGTTTTCTTAGACTTTCTGGAAAGGTAATTAAATTATCCAACTAAGTCTAGTTGGTGAACCTCTCTGAATCGGCCAAAAAATACCCCTACCAAGCCAGTTAATAAAACATCGATTTCCCGTCAGGCTCTCTAGACAGAGCACTACAAATACCATAACTTTCAGTACGTGTATCCAAATTTCGAGTTCTTGAGCTTTTTGAAAAGCTGAGACAATGATCTACAACTGTGATTATACTGAGCTTCTCTGATTTCCCCTTTAACTAATTTTTTCACCCAGATTACTAAAACCTGTCAGAACTCCAACGATTCTGCAGAACAGTCCCACTAATAAAATCATAACTTCTGCTACAGGGGTCCAAATTACGTGTTCTAGCCCTTCACGGAAAGGTGGTGACGTCCTCTATAATATCCTAAGAGACGTCCATGACTAATTCTGCCATTAAACACATCAAAACCTCGATCTTCTCTAATCTGTTCTGAACAGCCCTAAATACCGACATTGATCAATTAATCAAATACGCAACTAATCGAATGGGGATTGGGGTTTACCCTTGATGATCCGCCGAAGAACACAAGAACAGCCTGCATCCCTCTCCTTTCCCCCCTTCTCTCTTCTTTTCCTTCATCCTTCTTCCTTCTTCTTGGCCGGCAGGAATGGGAGAGCACCACCAAGAGGGAGGGAATAGCAACGAGCGCAAGGAGGCGCATCAGAGCAGGGGGCACTGTAGCAGCGGCGGGCACTGTAGCTACAGTGCGTTCTAGGGTTTCCCTCTCCTTTTAATGGTGGTCGGCCCTCATGGGCCTCCCCGGCCAAGGCCCGAGGTCCAAGTTGTCGGATTTTGCGTAAAACTCCTCCATTCTTTCTATTAAATCACTTGCTAACTAGTTCTTCTCTCTAAATAATTATCCTCACTCGAATAATCATTCGAATACTTTTGGGATATTACATAAGTAATTGTCAAGTATAACTTGGCCTCAGTGATTAATCCTATGGGAGTTAGGTTATCTCTAAAGGTAGCGTGGTCAAGAATTTATTTATTTATTGATGTTAGTGACTGAGTATGTTTGAATCTTGATCAATCAGTTAAAGTATGGTGAATGGGTATATTGTGGTCGTGTAGCTGAATTTGATTGATATGGGTTAGAGAGGGTCTAAGGTTGGTGAAATGAATCGCTTTAGGCGATATTTGATTAGTGAGGAATGTTGATATTAATAACTGAGGTTATTGTTGAGCTGTGTGAAATTTTTAGTAAACGAATTTAGGGATTTCCTATCAAATATACTAGAAATTCAAGGTAGGAGACTTGGAGGTTACATTTGTGGCTTTGCATGTTATGATAGGACCTTGGAGACCCAATATTATGGGTGGAGGTGGATGAACAGAAGTGAATTTTGATTAGTGTGTTGATCTTTGATAGAATACTTTGGGTAAAGTAAATGAGTGGAATGTGGTGAATTTCACATTGATTATCCATAAAAGATGAAGGTGACGTGATTATGGAGGAAAGCTATATTGAGGTGTGTCGGGAATTATTTGTCAAAGTAATTCTTTTGGTAGAGAAGTTGATCATAGTATGTTATTATGAATCAGAAGAGTATCTCTACATAGGTGTGGATTTTACGTACAGTTTGAGCATAGCTTTGAGATGGTCAAATTAAAAGAAACGAATTAGTGTGTTATGCGACGATTTGGAATATCATGGTTTAAGAGAAAGTTAAATGCTTAAAGAGAGTTTGAGAAAAAAAAGGTTGTATTCATGAATGATGAATTATTCTCTTGGTTTTTATTTGAGCTTGTCTCTATGTCAGATGCCAAATTACAACTGGAGTTGTTTCTTTTTGGAATGCGTGGTTCTTTTCGGTTAAGACAAAGAAAGGAAATGGTTGTATTGGGCATACGAGTGATTGAGCCTTTGGTTTTTGGTGGTGTTCATTGGCAAATTCCCTACTTGGAAAGTGGAAGAGTTTCATGACGAATCTTTTGGTTTTTGGATTTAACTCTTTTAGTAAGGAGTTGGTAATGCGTGTGGCGGTGATACTCTTTTATCTTCAGCTGGGTTCTGTTTTTTTTTAAAAGAGTTTGTTTTAAAACAAGTTCTGTTGTGCGTCCTGGGTTAAAGGAGGTGCTCATTGTCAAAGTGAAGAGATCGAATGATAAAAGGAACAAGAGTTCTATGTCTTATGCGCAGGTTTTGTGGTTTGGTACCAAAGGGAATGTTGGCCCAAGGTACATTGGTTGTTTCTAAAAGTTGCGGAGATTTGGGAGATAGCGTATCACTAGGACCATTTGAAGTCATAGCATGTAGCATGGAACGTTTTGTGTGACCTAGTGTCGAGGGAGTATTGGAGAAATCTGGAGGGTAAAGTTTCGTTAGAATAGTCGACCCACGGGTAGGACCGTGCCTTCGAGTCATGTCCGTGGAGTAGCACGTGAGAGGTTGGGACGAGTAATAAGGTGTAACATGTCAGTAACGTCAAGGTGCGGTGGTCCCATAATTCCGAGAGGAAAATGAATTGGCAATTGGAGTCTCACATGCGTGAGCGATATCAGATATTATTCACACAAGTACGTGGTAGTGTTGGTAGAAGTTTTAGCTGTAATGTTTCCTTGGCGTTAAGCGTGGTTAGAATTCGGGGTCGAATTTTGTTTAAGGGGGTAGAATGTAATATCCCAAAAGACTCTGAAAGAGTATTCGGGAGAAAACCAATGATTTAAAGAAAAGGATTAATTGGAAATTGATCCAGGGGAAGGATCTATTGGAAAATAACTAATTAACCAGTTAGAGAAGGGGTTAGCAGCATTTATAGGACAGCTTGGGCCTAGGCCTTGGCCCACGGGTCCCTCTTAGTGGCCGGCCAAGGGGGGGAGGTGCCCTTTTCTTCCCCCTCCAAACCCTAGCCGCCACCCCCTTGATTCCTTTCTCTTGGCCGCCCCTCTCCCCACCTCTCCCATTGGCCGCCGCCCCCTTCCACCTTCCTCTGCTGTTGCCCAAGCTCCTGGCCGCCCCTCCCCTGAAGCCTTGCGCCCTGGTGTCATCCCCCCTGCTACCGGTGACAAACTCCGCTTCTTGCTGCCGGCAGATTGGAGAGAAGAGGAGTCCGCGGGTGGTGTTCGGCCAAAGGAAAAGATGAAGGGAGAAGGGAAAGGAGAAGGATCACCAGCAGGTGTTGGTGTTCTTCGTCATTCGTCGAGGGTAACCTTCGTTTCCCATCGATTAGATGTTTAACTTGTTGTTTCAGCAATATCGGTTGTGTAGATCTCATTCTGTCCAGTAGATTGAACGGCGGTTTTGATGTCTTTAGAGGCAGATTCCGTGGATCCCATCTCCTAGAAACAGTTGGGTAATGTCCTTAGCTTTCCATGGCTGCCAAGAACGCCCAAATCCGATTAAGGTTCAGCGAGTTATGAATTCTTTAGTGTCGCTGTCCTGTTAATCTGTCAGTTTTCTGACAGTTTGTAGAAAACTGTATTAAGCCGTTAGTTAACGAAGAAATAAGAAGATCTTGATATAACAAAAAATGTAGGTGATTTCCATACCTTTCCAGAAAGCTAAAGAACCGAAGATTTGGAAGCTCGTAGGAAAAGTTATGGTGGTTTTAGTGTACTGTCCAGAGAACCCGACGTGAAAATTGATGTCTTTTAATTTCGCTTGGTAGGGGTTTTAGATGGCCGATTCAGAAGGGCACCCCAACTAGGTTTAGTTGGGAAATTTAATTAACTTTCCAGAAAGTCCTTGAACACCTTAGTTAGACCCATTTAGTGAAAGTTATGATTTTTAGAAGTTGACTGTCCACAGAGGAGACAAATCGATCATTAGAAGTGGGACGTTTGGAAGGCGCTTGAGAGTTTGGTTTTTTTTGTTTGAGATATTAATTAGGTCTTGGGTCCAGTATGGTTGTCTTAGCTTGGTTCATAATTATGTTCAGGTGGGGGATTGGTCCTGTGGGCGTCCTTCTTCGTGATTCACTGCTGCACTGCTGAGGCAAGTATCTTGTTTGTAGCACAATTATGATTGTTTGATGTGATTGCTTGTGTTTACTCGTATTAGTCATACATGGATGATAGTGTGATGAATATGAGTAGAATTTGGTGAATGCATGTTTATGGCTAAAGCTTTCCTATGTATGTTGTTAATGCCTTACATGCTATGTGAGATCTGAAGTTGTGGTATGTACTTGATGATTCATATGTACGAAAGATAGGGTCATAGTACATACGCATACTGAAAGCATATCTGAGACTTGGTCACGTGGTGACCAAGTATATACAGTTGAGGTCCCCGTCATGTAAATGACGGGCTTGGGGTCCCCACATTCATGGAATGTGGGCATTGAGGAGAGGTCCCCATCATGAAGATGATGGGCAATGGTCCCTATACTCATGGAGTATCAGCTATTGGTCCCTGTGCCAGAGGGCACAGGCAAGGGTATACATCGACGGTTGTATACCCCGCATTAACGGTAAAATGCGAAAAGAGATAGAGATTAAAAGATGCATTGCATGTTCGCATTACATAAGCATGGGAGTTAATTTTTAGTGTAATGCTTCTTTTGACATGTTGATGTCATATCTGTGTGTTTAATATTTTTTTTTATAGATACTTGCTGAGTCATTAGACTCACCCTTGCTTTGTTGTGTTTTAGGTACCACAGGCAAGAACGGCATGCATGGGAGGGAGTAGTTTTATTGGAATGCACCCACTACCATTCATCCTAAAGGAAGAATATCATTTAGTTCATACTCAATAAATAAGCAAACCGATTGAGATTCACTCATAGCTTTGGTTGAATGCTTTGGCTTATTTGTAATAATGAGATTAGCTTAATTTGGATTATGCTCATTATTGTTTTATCTAATAGACTATCTTGCATGCTTGGATGAATTTGGATATTGAATTATTGTTAATGATATATTTAATTGTTGAAACCTCAGATAGTTAACTATACAAAGGAGGTTCTAATGAAAAATTTGGTAAATGGTCTTAGTAGTATTGTTTAATTTTATTTTAGTAGCATTCCAGGCTCAATGTTGAGCTGGGGTGTTACATCCCCTTTTCCTTTTTTTCTTCTCCCTCTTCCTCTTCCTTCTCTCCTTGACCGGCAACACCAAAAGGGGCCTTCCCCCTTTCTTCCTCTTGGCCGGCAGTAAGGAGGAGCACAAGGGAGGATGGGAGGTGGCAGCAGGGGAGGAGAGGAGGCGTGGGAGAGGTGCTGGACAGGGGAGGAAGGGGGTGGCCATGTAACATCCCAAATCTGGGTATGTGTTTCAAATGTAAGAAAATGAGAAGAAATTAAAACTTTTCTTGCATCTTGATGTTTTTGAACTTTTCTGTAATTCTTGTAAAGGAATTTTGGAATTCAAAAACCAAAACCTCCAATTGACTTAAGTCATGACCTCCTTGTTGAGAATCTTGTGTTCAACCTCTGGAAATAATTTTCCTTGGTTCTAGGGATGCTGGGTGACTCCTCTGAAAAAAATCTCATAATCTTTAGAAATTATTTGATAATTTTTGAGGCCAGTCAAACCAGTTTGACTTTTGGTCAAACCCTAGAACAAGCCTTGAGAAATTTTTGGAGAAAAATGCTTTGCATAAAAACCTCTGGAAAATTTATACATGGTTTATCTTGGAGCTAGGAACCTCTAGTCCAAATTTCAGAATTTTTGGAGTTAGTTTGCTACCTCTAAAAATTCCTCCAAGTTTTCAGCTTATTTCAAACCCTAAGTCAAACCTTTGGTTGGGTCTGAGTCAGACTCGGGCCCTTTGGTTCAACCCAACCAGTCCCGCACCTGGCTCGACCTTGTTCAAGCACGCAGCAACATGAGCCGTTGGATTTCAATCAAACGGCCCTCGTTCGCTGACACCTTTGGACCTCCGATCCCGCCAGCCCTTGTCAGCCGTTGGATTCTAATCCAACCGTTGTGTTTGCACTCGGTCGTTTTGATCAAAGTGACCCAAGCCAGTTTCAAGTTCTTGATCGAACCTAACCGCCTAAACACGCCAGGCTCGTTTAAGTTGGCACGTGTGTTTTGGGCCGTTAGATCCTTTTTGGACAATTTGGATCTAGTGGGCCGTTCGGACCTCCCGATCGTGCTCGCAATCGTGGCCATCTGTTTTCAATCGGACCGCCAGCATTGTTTTGAGCTTTTGGAACCCTCCATTTGGCTCGTTCAATCCTGGCCGTTCGTTTCTCATCCAACCATTAGGTGTTTGGGCCCATGCCTCTTTTGGTCTGGCTCAACCCGGTTGCTTGTTTAGACCCGGGCCACCTTTGGCTTTGTCTATTTGACTAGTAGGCCCTCTCCAGTCCTGGTCATCGTCTCCTTCCTCAGTCACACCCGTGCGTGTGCGCTAGTGCGCCATGGCGTGGGAGCGCAGAGCGTTGTCACCTCCTTGGCGTCCTTCAACGGCTCTTTGCTGCTAGCATTAATTGTGTGCCAGTGCTTTCGCCCCCAAAGTCGCCTTTCCTCTGCTGCACCACCTGCTCGGCTTGTCCATGGCAGAGGCTTGGACCAAGCTCACAGTGGAGCTTTGCCCTAGCTCAGTCCCTTGCTCCCCGGCTTTATAAAGCCCTCAAGCTCCTCCTTGGATTCTTTTCAGCACCACCTTGCTTAACCCTTGCTCCCTCTTAGTTTGTTTGTGCTCAAACACCCGAATCCCCAAAATCGCCATTGTTGGCCGTGAAGCTTCTTCATCGTCCCGGCGCTCTAGTGGCCCTTGATTCAATTCCTTTGCGTCAACTTGCACCTCTTGCCACCTCAATCCTTTCGCCTAACTCAATTTTGTTTGACATTCGCCGGGATTGTCGAATTTTGAGTTTTGTCGTTTGCGACCGAAATCACCCCCTTTCTTCCTCAACTCTGGTAAGCATCTCCGCTCTTTAATTAATTGCTTGTGGACCTTCTATGAGCTATATTGAAGCTATCTTGATGACCCGGTCTTGCTCTTTTTTGCTCAGGCCATCTTCTTCACTTCATCTTCCTCAAGACTGCAAGATCAGTAGCCGCTCTGTCGAGCAACTCCGCCACCTCCTTGTCCCTACAAAGACTAAGGTAGCTCCCTTGTAGTCTTTAGAAGCTTGGGCACCTGCTTCTCAGAACAATGCGGAGCTTAGTCGCTGTTTTCGCTTTTGGATGTGCTTGCACCGCCGCTCAACTCCAGCTCGCCGTCGTTCTAGGCCGACGCAGCTATGAAGGTTGATCCCAGTGGGTGCGCAAGGCTATTACGGACCCGTGCATGCCTTTGGGTTGCTTCGTTGTGACCGGAGTCGCCGGCGGTGAGCTTGGCATTATGCTCGATTAGGACAATGATTTTGTTCATTAATTGCTAATCATTGCTAATCAGTGCTTAACACTTAATGGCTGTCCTAAGTTAGCCTTTGTGCTGCTGACATGTGGGACCCGTGCTCTGTAAACGTGAGTTAAGTTTGGGTCATAGCCTAATTCACTAACAGGTGGGCCCTGTGTGTTTAATCCCATAGTGAGTAGCTTAATAGTCGCTTACATGTTGGCCCAGCGCCACTTAAACCCTCTCGGGTGCGTGCGCAACACTTTGTTGATCCTGGACCGTCGATTTTGAGATCAGCGGCCCAGATTCGTTGGAACGTTCGGACCATCGAACCTCAGCTGTCCATTTTAAGATCTACAGTTGAGATCTGCGGGACCTTCGGACCCCCGGACCTCCCTGTAGCTTTGGCCATCCATTTCTTGATCTGCGGCTCAGATTCTTTGGAACGTTTGGACCGTCCGAACGTCACTTTGATCTGAGTCATCCATCTTCAGATCAACGGCCCACGTTCGCGTGAATGTTCGGACCTTCTGACGTCTCGTGCATTGTGGACCGTTGGATCTAATCCAACGGTTGGCTCTGTTGGGCCTGTGCGCGCGGCTGTGCTTCCATTCGCGTGGGCTGTTGGATTCTATATAAGCGGCCCATGTTTTTCCGCTTTGAGTTAGTTTTAAAGAAAAGCCCGAAAGCTTTATTTGTGAACTAAAAAAGGTATTAAACTTCAAAATTGCATAACTAATTCGTTTTAGCTCCGTTTGAGTTGCTTCAAATTTTGTCAGCTCTAGTTTTAACTAAGCTTTAATCTAAAAATGGTTGGAAGCTTAGTTCGGATCCAGAAAATGTATTGCTAATTTGTTTAGGTGAAGGCTTTAATTGTTGCTCTAATTTGCTTTTAACTTGAAAATTGCATAAGTATTTATCTGAAGATCCTTTTTGAGTGAAACCAAGTTTGTTGGCTTTCTCTGTGAGTGTGATTAATTTTAGAATAGGATTTAGTTATGCCACTATTTCTAAAGTTTTTGTGGATGCATTTTGTTTGTGCTCTTTTGCATGTCTTTGAAAAATCATAGAAAATGCATCCTAGCTCCAAATGAGGTGAATCAAATTGTGTTGTTCATCTCATGAGGTGCTTTGTGTACCACAAACATTTTAGGTGCAACACCTCTCCAGAAAATTGTGCCAAAGAATTAATTTGGATGAACAGTAACCGAAATGAATTTTTCAGCCTTTTTCCAACCAATCGAAATTGTTTTGGCCATAACTTTAGCATTGAGCATCCAAATCAATTGGTTCTTGTTGATAAATTCCTTAAAAATCATGCTCTACCTGATGTAAGAATTTAATGGCTTTTCGCTGAAGTTGGTTTTTGAGCCTTTTCGGTGTTCTTCGTTCTTATCGGTTCTTTTCGTTCTTTCGTTAGGTGCTGACGAGTTCGTTGATTACGAGAGTGATCCTCTGCAGCATATTGAGCATCTCTAGCAAGGCAAGCAGTTTGATCATATTAATCCCATTACTTTTATAGTCTAATACTTTGTTTACCAATTGTATGTACGCTTGCTTCTGTGTCAAAATTAATTTTATCGATTAGAGGTAGCTAATCCTATTGCATGGTTGCCCTTAAATTGTTTATCCCCTGCCACTAACCTTAAGTTATTAATCTCACTGGTGAATTAGAGCCCAGTGGATGATATATGATCTTTTATCTTTATCGGTGTCCTGCTTAGAAATGCTTAGCTATTGGTAGAATTGGGTGGTCATCAACTTAGTCGATGATCTTGATCACACAAAACTTATTATTACCTTATGTCCAACACCTTGTTCTTTGTTACTTTGTAAAGTATAAAACTGAAAATAAAATGTTTGAGACTTGGGCATATGGTATGATGGTGTGATTATCTGGTGTGTGGTGGTATGCCTAAGTCACCAAGGACCAAACATCTTGTTACACTAAACCAAGTATTTTTTGTGTGCTAACCACATGAGGGGGATATGGGACCTCTCTTGACTTAGTACTTTGGCGTATGTTAGCTCCGGGTCGCATGGTGGATGTGTGTGTTGTGTTGGAAAAAAGAAACTTGTATTGTGTGTGTTTGGGTGAACAGTGGTGGAGGTTATCCACCGCGAGGAGCATCGTCCTTTATAAGGGAAGTGAGCATCTTTGATGACTCCGTATCAACATATGGGCTTCTTCCATATGGGCGACTCGTAGTTAATGCACAATATTGGAAACGTCTCGTAAGACTTAGCCGTGCTGGCATACCAAAAGTAGTGTGCTTCATCATGTGGCAAAAAGGAGGTCTGACGTGTGGTTACATTGGTACACCCCTGTAGGGTTCAAACTATTCGAATAGCCTTGTCCTAGGTTATGGACACGCTTGGGGAGGTCTTTCGAGAGTTAGACTATAACCTTTAATTAAAACTTGATGTGGGTGGTATGAATGGGTAATTCATGCTATTGTTGTGGTGGCTATTGGGTTAGTCACTTCTAGGTTGTTGTTGTCATTTATCTATTGTTACTCGCTGTTATTTGAACATTAAAAATAGATTGCTAAATTGCTTTTAAATGTACTACCTTATTGCAAATGAAAACTTGCTTTATGCTGAAAACGAACCTAGAGCTCCTTTGTTCAAGCTTGCATGCAGCTATGTATAGGTTGTTACACTACACGTAAGTCTTGCGAGTATATTTTTGTACTCATTTGCATTGCTTAAATTGTTGCAGAGGAGGTTAATCCCCAAGGGATTGACTGTCATGAGACCGACTTCGACTTCAACTTTGACAACTAGCTGGCAGCCCGATCAGTTTGCCTTGTGGGGTAACGGCAAACCGGTTGGCTTTTGTTTATCGCCATCTTATGGCTTTCGCTTCCGCTGTTATTTAAGTTATTTATCTTTTGTGGCCGATTGGCCCCTTGTTTGTAATAACTCTATTATGTATGTCCTTTGTTTAATCTAGTTTGTGCTTCGGTTCTGTGCTTGTATAGAATTGATGCATGATTTTGTAAAAGGGTGCGTGTACAGCAATTTCTGGGAGGTACATATTTTCCCGAGGCACGGGATATTTTGTTTGTGATGCTAGGGTCAATTGGAAGACTAAGCATTACAAGCTAAATACCCCGGGGTCTCACAAAGTTTGGTATCAGAGCCGTACTGGCCGTAGTAACCCTAGCTTGGTCATCTTTAGGATGTTTTGAAAAACTTAGTTTCAAAGTATCAAATGGTTTATGAAAGCTTAAACAAGTTCTCCTATTTTACTCCTTACCTATCTTAGATTGCTCGTCTCATCTTGCTCTAAATTGAGTTTGAAAAAGTTGTTTTCCTCTCCTTCTTTCAAAAGATAGTTGTTATCGTTTAAATTTGGTTTTGGGGAACCAATGAGAGTTCTAACTTTGAAGTGTTGGCTGCCTTTTGATGAAGAATAGAAGCATTTGGAGCTGGAATCAAATCTGGACAGCAAGCTGTTAGTAGTAAATAAGGTAGAGATTGAGGGTATAATTCAACTAAAATTTGTGGGAATAAAAGGGTAAGATGTGATACTAGTTGGCTAAGTATCTAACACCCTCTTTGCTAGTTTTTCCTTTCTTTATAGAAGTGTTAGAGCTAGAGTAGTGTTCTGAAATTTTGTCTTCTCAACCGATTACTCGTTCATTTAATACAGGTTAGTCGTGTCGGGAATTTGGTTTTAAGTCTTGTGGTTCCTTGCTGTTTTTTGAGCCTTTTGTGAGCTTTTAGAGTTCCTTTCTTTGCTGTCTTGTGTGGCTTTCGGTTAGGGTGATGCTCATTCCCCTAGTCGTTGGCTTTTCCTTTTGCTTTCTTTAGCTTCTAGTCTTCGGGTTTCGTGCTAACCCATCTCTTCGTAGCAGGATGTCTGGACAGACCAGCGGTGGGCTAGGTCAGCAAGGCGGCTGGGATGAAAATCTCCCTGGCCCCAACTATCCAAGCAAGACCTGTAAATGCTTCCGCTCTGGCAAGTGTTACGGATCTTGGTCCCGCTACCCTAAGAAGCGGCGAGTACTTCCTATCTGCTATCGCTGTGGTGAAGAGGGGTACTTCGACGTAGGTTGCAAGCTAGGGAGGGTCAAGGTTTGTTAGCGCTGTGGTGAGGAAGGGCACTATCGCAAGCAGTGTACTACAGCTTGTCCAAACTGCGACCGAGACCACCTACCCGGAAACTGTCCGACTGCCAAAGTCACTTGTTTTCTTTGTGAGGGGAATGATCACTATCCCAAGGAGTGTGGTCTGAATCAGGCAATCGCCAAGTCAGTAGAACTGCAACAGCAGATTCTTCATGCATCTGTAAGCCTCGCAACCACCGATGCCGCCCAACAAGAGAAGTTCTTGGATGGTTTGTCTGAGGAGCTGCGGGACAAAATAGCAGTCTATGGCTTCCCCAACTTTCAGACTTTGGTCGACAATACCATTATGGCCAGGAGCAAAGAGTGAGCGCTTAAGGAATTTCGCAAGCGCCAGAAGAAGGCTCAGGGTGACCTCCGCAATCCAGCTGCCGGGGTCACTTGCTTTTTCTGCCAACTCAAGGTCCATTATGTGAATAATTGTCCTAAGAGGGTTGCAGCAACCCCTCGCCCTTCGCAGGCCGTGTCTCAACCACGTGCACCTGTGAGTCAGCAAGGTGGCCTCCGTGATGCAGCCGAGGTCACATGCTTCTATTGTTGTGAGAAGGGGCACTACGCCAACAATTGCCTTGTGAAGCATCAAGATCAGAAGGTTGCTCATGGTCAAGTCAACCCCATCTCCGCTAAGGAAGCACGGGAGGCGTCTGACGTCGTGTTGGGTACACTTTTTGTCAACTCTCATCCAGCTACTATTTTGTTTGATTCAGGAGCTTCTCATTCTTTTGTATCTCGGTCTTTTGCTGCTGTTGGTGATCTTCTTTTGCTCCTTTGTTGGTCCCGTTGCTCATTCGCTCTCCCGGTTCGGAGTTGAGAGCTAAAATAGAGTGTCGGGATGTTCCTGTTGAGATTGAGGGGGTGGGATTTTTGGCAAATCTTATCCTCCTCATTTCAGCGAGTTTGTATGGGATTCTTGGCATGGATTGGTTGTCCCAGCAACAAGGGCGAATCGATTGAGACAAGAAGTTGTGTGGTCCGCTAATTGCGAGGAAAGTTTTCAAGAACTCAAGAAGCATTTGACCATAGCTCCTGTTCTCATTCTTCCCGACACCCATCGAAGCTTCGATATCTTTTGCGATGCTTCTCGTCGAGGACTTGGTTGTGTCCTTATGCAAGAAGGCAAGGTAGTGGCCTATGCATCAAGGCAATCGAGACATCATGAACTCAACTATCCCACCTATGACTTGGAGCTAACTGCTGTGATTCATGCAGTTAAGATTTGGCGATATTACCTAATCGGTAATCGTTGTGAAGTGTATTCGGATCACAAAAGCTTGAATTATTTGTTCACCCAACCCGATCTGAACCTTAGGCCAAGAAGGTGGTTGGGATTGATCAAAGGCTATGACAAGGGTATTTACTATCATCTGGGCAAGGCTAATGTCGTTGCCGATGCACTTAGTCGAAGGGTGCATTGCAATGCCTTGTTGCTCAAGGAGCATCAGTCCACCCTTCTTGAAGAATTCCAATGTCTCAACTTGGAAGTGGAAGTGGGATTCGATCGGGATGGATTTTATCACCGGTCTGCCGAGATCTCCGAAGAAAAATGATGTCATTTGGGTTGTCATTGATCGATTGACTAAAGTGGCTCATTTCCTCCCAGTTAAGACTCAGCTTCGTGTGGGTCCCTTAGTCGAGCTCTATGTTTCTAGAATCGTGAGTTTGCATGGTGCGCCCAAGACGATTGTTTCTGATCGTGGTGCACTCTTTACTTCTCGGTTTTGGCATAGTTTGTAAGAGGCTATGGGAACTCGCCTTTCTTTCAGCTCAGCATGTCATCCTCAAACTGATGGCCAGACCAAAAGGGTCAATCAAGTTTTGGAAGACATACTTCGTGCTTGTGTTCTTTCCTATGGGAAGCATTAGGAGAAATGCTTGCCATTCGCCGAGTTTTCGTACAACAACAGCTTTCAAGCCAGTCTCGGCATGGCACCTTTTGAGGCCTTATATGGGAGAAAGTGCAGAACCCCATTGAATTGGTCTGAGACCGGCGAAAGACCTTTCTTTGGCCCAGACTCGATCAATGAGGCTGAGAGTCAAGTCCAGCTGTCGTGATCGTTTGCGCACAGCTCAATCCAGGCAAAAGAGCTATGCGGATCGTCATCATCGTGAGTTGAGTTTTGAGCCTAATGACTTTGTTTATCTCAAAGTCTCTCCTTTGATGGGCCATCAACGTTTCGGCGTCAAGGGCAAGTTAGCTCCTCGATATGTTGGTCCATACAGCATCATCGAGAAGAAAGGAGTTGTTGCCTATACGTTGGATTTGCCTGCTGCACTTGAGGGAGTACATGATGTGTTCCATGTGTCCCAGTTGAAGAAGTGCATCCGTGTTCCAACCGAGGAAGCTCTGTTGGAAACTCTCGATGTTCTAGAAGTTTTGACCTACTGCAAGCACCCTGTTCACATCCTTGAAGAAACTGAAAAAAGAAAAAGTAATCGTGCCCTCAAATTCCTTAAAGTTCAGTGGTCAAACCATTCCGAGGATGAAGCTACATGGGAACGGGAAGATCGTCTACGTGCGGACTACCCATCCTTCTTTTCCGAGTGAGCCAAATCTCAGGACGAGATTTTTGTAGGGGGGGAGGTTTTGTAACATCCCAAATCTGGGTATGTGTTTCAAATGTAAGAAAATGAGAAGAAATTAAAACTTTTCTTGCATCTTGATGTTTTTGAACTTTTCTGTAATTCTTGTAAAGGAATTGTAGAATTCAAAAACCAAAACCTCCAATTAACTTAAGTCATGACTTAAGCTTTTGAGCTTCTCCAATTGAACTTTTCTTTAATTCTTGTAAAGATATTGAAGCTATCTTGATGACCCGGTCTTGCTCTTTTTGCTCAGGCCATCTTCTTCACTTCATCTTCCTCAGTATCGGCGTTGTGCTTCGTCGTCGGAGCAACTCCGGCCACCTCCTTGTCCCTATAGCACTAAGGTAGCTCCCTTGTAGTCTTTAGAAGCTTGGGCACCTGCTTCTCAGAACAATGCGGAGCTTAGTCGCTGTTTTCGCTTTTGGCTGTGCTTGCACCACCGCTCAACTACGGCTCGCCGCCGTTCTAGGCCGGCGCAGCTGTCAAGGCTGATCCCAGTGGGTGCGCAAGGCTATTGCGGACCCGTGCATGCCTTTGGGTTGCTCCGCCGTGACCGGAGTCACCAGCGGTGAGCTTGGCATTGCTCTCGGTCTCTTTGTCGGACAAGCTGCACTGTAGCTTTGCCGGTTAGGACAATGATTCTGTTCATTAATTGCTAATCATTGCCAATCAGTGCTTAACACTTAATGGCTATCCTAAGTTAGCCTTTGTGCCACTGACATGTGGACCCACGCTCTGTAAACGTGAGTTAAGTTTGTGTCATAGCCTAATTCACTTACAGGTGGGGCCCTGTGTGTTGAATCCCACGGTGAGTAGCTTAATAGTCGCTTACATGTGGGCCTAGCGCCACTTAAACCCTCTCGGGTGCATGCGCAACACTTTGTTGATCCTGGACCGTCGATTTTGAGATCAGCAGCCCAGATTTGTTGGAACGTTCGGACCACCGAACCTCAGCCATCCATTTTAAGATCTACGGTTGAGATCTGCGGGACCTTCAGACCCCCGGACCTCCCCGTAGCTTTGGCCATCCATTTCTTGATCTGTGGCTCAGATTCTTTGGAACGTTCAGACCGTCCGAATGTCAGTTTGATCTGAGCCATCCATCTTTAGATCAACAGCCCACGTTCGCGTGAACGTACGGACCTTCCGACATCTCGTGCGTTGTGGACCGTTGGATCTAATCCAACAGTTGGCTCTGCTGGGCCTGTGCGCACGGCTGTGCTTCCATTCACGTGGGCCGTTGGATTCTATCTCTGTGGCCCGTGTTTTTCCGCTTTGAGTTAGTTTTAAAGAAAAGCCCGAAAGCTTTATTTGTGAACTGAAAAATGTATTAAACTTCAAAATTGCATAACTAATTCGTTTTAGCTCCGTTTGAGTTGCTTCAAATTTTGTCAGCTCTGGTTTTAACTAAGCTTTAATCTAAAAATGGCTGAAAGCTTAGTTCAGCTTCAGAAAATGTATTGGTAATTTGTTTAGGTGAAGGCTTTAATTGTTGCTCTAAAAATGCTTTTTACTTGAAAATTGCATAAGTATTTTTCTGAAGATCCTTTTTGAGTGAAACCAAGTATGTTGGCTTCCTCTATAGAATAGGATTTAGGCATGCGACTGTTTCTAAAGCTTTTGTGGATGCATTTTGTTTGTGCTCTTTTGCATGTCTTTGAAAAATCATAGAAAATGCATCCTAGCTCCAAATGAGGTGAATCAAATTGTGTTGTTCATCTCATGAGGTGCTTTATGTACCATAAAATTTTTAGGTGCAACACCTCTCTGGAAAATTGTGCCAATGAATTAATTTGGATGAACAAAGAATCTAAATGAATTTTTCAAAGATTTTTCCAAATTTCTATTGAAATTGTTTTGGCCATAACTTTAGGATTGAGCATCCAAATCAATTGGTTCTTCTTACTAAACTCCTTAAAAATCATGCTCTACCTGCTGTAAGGATTTCGTGGCTTTTCGCTGAAGTTGGTTTTTGAGCCTTTTCGGTGTTCTTTGTTCTTATCGGTTCTTTTTGTTCTTTCGTTAGGTGCCGACGAGTTCGTTGATTACGCGAGTGATCCTCTGCAGCATATTGAGCATCTCCAGCAAGGCAAGTAGTTTGATCGTACTAATCCCATTCCTTTTAAAGTTTAATACTTTGTTTACAAATTGTATGTATGCATGCTTTTGTGTCAAAGTTAATTTTATCGATTAGAGGTAGCCAATCCTATTGCATGGTTGCCCTTAAATTGTTTGTCCCCTGCTACTAACCTTAAGTTATTAATCTCGCTGGTGAATTAGAGCCCGGTGGATGATATATGGTCTTTTATCTTTATCGGTGTCATGCTTAGAAATACTTAGCTACCGGTAGAATTGGGCGGTCATCGACTTAGTCGATGATCTTGATCACACAAAACTTATTATTACCTTATGTCCAGCACCTTGTGCTTTGTTACTTTGTAAAGTATAAAACTGAAAATAAAATATTTGAGACTTGGGCATATGGTATGATGGTGTGATTATCTGGTGTGTGGTGGTATGCCTAAGTCACCAAGGACAGAACATCTTGTTACACTAAACCAAGCATTTTTGCGTGCTAACCACATGAGGGGGATATGGGACCTCTCTTGACTTAGTACTTTGGCGTGTGTTAGCTCCGGGTCGTATGGTGGATGTGTGTGTTGTGTTGAAAAAGAGAAACTTGTGTTGTGTGTGTTTGGGTGAACAGTGGTGGAGGTTATCCACTGCGAGGAGCATCGTCCTTTATAAGGGCGGTGAGCATCTTTGATGACTCCATATCAACATATGGGCTTCTTCCATATGGGCGACTCGTAGTTAATGCACAATATTGGAAACGTCTCGTAGGACTTAGCCGTGACGGCATACCAAAGGTAGTGTGCTTCATCATGTGGCAAAAAGGAGGTCTGACGTGTGGGTACATTGGTACACCCCTGCAGGGTTCAAACTAATAGAATAGCCTTTTCCTAGGTTATGGACACGCTTGGGGAGGTCTTTCGAGAGTTAGACTATAACCTTTAATTAAAACTTGATGTGGGTGGTATGAATGGGAAAATCATGCCATTGTTGTGGTGGCTATTGGGTTAGTCACTTCCAAGTTGTTGTTGTCATTTATCTATTGTTACTCGCTGTTATTTGAATATTAAAAATAGATTGCAAAATTGCTTTTAAATGTACTACATTTTTGCAAATGAAAACTTGCTTTATGCTGAAAACGAACCTAGAGCTTTCTCCTTTGTTCAAGCTTGCATGTAGCTATGTATAGGCTGGTACACTACACGTAAGTCTTACGAGTACATTTTTGTACTCATTTGCATTGCTTAAATTGTTGCAGAGGAGGTTAATCCCTAAGGGATTGACTGTCATGAGACCGACTTCGACTTCAACTTTGACGACTAGCTGGTAGCCTGGTCAGTTTGCCTTGTGGAGTAACAGCAAACCGGTTGGCTTTTGTTTATCGCCATCTTATGGTTTTTGCTTCCACTGTTATTTAAGTTATTTATCTTTTGTGACCGGTTGGCCCCTTGTTTGTAATAACTCTATTATGTATGTCCTTTGTTTAATCTAGTTTGTGCTTTGGTTCTGTGCTTGTATGGAATTGATGCATGATTTTGTAAAAGGGTGTATGTACAACAATTTCTGGGAGGTACACATTTTCCCGAGGCACGGGATATTTTGTTTGTGATGCTAGGGTCAATTGGAAGACTAAGCATTACAAGCTAAATACCCTAGGGTCTCACAGGCCAGGGGGGAGAGGAGGAGGGTGGCGGCTGCTTGGGGAAGGGAGGCCAGGGTTTGGGCTGCCCCCTGTCCCTTTGAGGTGGTGACTACCCCCCTTTGGGCTTTAGTGGTGTGGGCCAAGAGCCCATAGCCTAGGTTTTATTAAATTTTCAGGAAACTCCTCTACTTAATTCCTTTCTCACTCTAAAGTGTTTCGAAGTATTACAGAATACCCCAAATTCCGCCTCTATCCTGGCGAGGACCTTCTTGCGCCATATGTTGTTCCTTTCCCACCCTCGCCCTATTTAAGCGCCCCAGGTGCGCCATCTCCATCTCATCCCAACAACGCCACCCACCTCACCCCAATCCTCTTGAGTTCATCAGAATTTGAAGTCGAAGCCTCGTCGCTCGAAGCTTTTCCACTGTCGATTCTGCCGCCGACAAGCTCGCTCTGTCGCCTTCGTCTATGTCCCTGGTATTGCCTTCACCCGTTCATCCCCGTGCATGCACTCTCTCAACCAGTGGACCACCGAAACGCCCTCGCTGCTGTCGACCTAACTCCGCCGCCGCAAAACCTCTCACCACCGGTGTGGGGACCCCGAGATCGGATCCGTGTCAAGCTAAGTAATTACGCTGAAAGAGCACAGTACTTAACATGAGATGAAAACGATTCCGAGTACCCAGATAGGTGTCTCATGTTAGCTCCCAAGGATCAATGACTAACATGCACATATCCAAACACAACATTGTATTCACATCCATACACAATATACAAGAATAAAGGAAACATAAATACAACATCATTGAAAAGAAACATAATATACAAGTTTGCATAAGAGGGCCAATCGGCAAAAGTAATTATCAAATGATAAATCGCAGCGGAAGACAACCTTAAAATAAAAGGAATAACCAAGTTGGCATGCCCACAATCCCACAAGCAACCAACTGGGATTAAAGTCGAAGGCTCAAGTACTTTACCCAATTTGAATGACTTCTCACCGAACAAATGGACAATTTTAAGTACAAAGTTGTACTCATGAGACTTTTCAAGAAAAATAAGGATGCATGTAAGTGTCAAAGGAAGGCTACTACACTGGTCAATTTTCAGCATAAAGCAAGTTTTGCAATTAGATAAACAATATAGATTCAAATTGCCATTTTTAAACATTTAGAAAACATTGTATAACAGTAAGTAATGATCAACAACAATATAATCTCCAAGTATAATCATCACACGAATATACCATTCGTGACACAAATCCTTCCATAACAAATTAACAAGCGAACATCCCGTTCGAGATAACATTTCAGATCTGGACAAACTAACATAAAGACATAACATTGATAACCATAACCCAAACTTAATTTCCCATAAGCTAACTGTGCATGCTTTCCCACAAGTGATGTCCATAACCGGGGACACGGCTATTCGAATAGATTTATTTGACTCTGTAGAGGTGTACAGCTTTACCCACACGCTATGAATACCTTGTAATGTCGCCATGCACTCTTCCGTAGGAGTGTGACTAAGATATCATAATGAGGTCGTTACAATGTCATGTCCTAACTATCAAACCACCCGAGGATCAGAATCCCATAGCAGACTAAGCGTCAGACTACAGTGAACCTCGTTGTGTAAGTAAGTCCCTTGCTAGCTTTCACGGCAAGCAAAAAAAAGACCCTTAAGGGCATGAAAAGAAAAGTGTAACATGCCCCCACCAGATTGACAAGAGAGCCATTAAAACCAAACAACAACAATTGCCAATCTGATTATGCTTTTGATAGCTAACACACAACAAATTATTAAGCCAAGCCTTCGCCATGATCCCGTGTGTGGTTGTACGTAAGACTTGGTTCATCACACCACGCATCGGTCCTCAAATACCAGACGGGCTACATGAATCCAGACCACCTCTTCATCACCCTATCACCCGTCCAAGTCCAACACATGTACAACAACAACCCATCAACAAGTTCATAATAATCAGATATGAAGATCTGGACATTTTCCTCAAATTCAACATAATCAAATCCATATAATCCGCAAATTTCATTAAGATTCAATTCGATCCATCGGCCGATGGACTAGCTCCATCAACCGTTATCAACTACAACTACAAGCATGACTAAGCATCGTTCTACAAATTAGCAAACACTCCCATATAACATATATCCTTAATCATACAAGGTAAAAAGGGGTAATCAATATTCAAAGGAGGGCCAATGCAGCAAGTAGGAATTTAACTACTTCTACCCATAAACATACTTTTCAAAATAACATGCAATGACGAGATTAAAAACCATACAAAACATTTTAAAATCAGTAGGAGCAATATGTTCAAGAGGAGGGTGCTCGCACCTTTGCTGTACCACTTTTTCAATCTCAGGTTACACTCATGAATATATGTTTGTATCGTCGAGATATCTATCGAAAGAATGATATTGCAATTAACACCAAAGAAGCCGAAAAATCAAAATGCTCAAAAATGCATGAAATTTATATAGTAGGTATATTATGATTTTAGATGAATTTAGGTGAAAGATTCATTCCATTTGGATTTAGCATGTGAGAGTTATGACGGTTTGAATCTCAGTTTTTAATATGTCTTAATTCATGTAATTTAATTATTTGGCCAAAATTTGTAGAGTATTGGTGAGGCAAAGTATTACATAGATAATTATAGAATACTATTATAAGACCAAAATAGTTGAGTTTACCTCATTTTGATTTTTTATGAATTAGTTATATATTTTTAAAGTTATCACTTTTTCTATTGTAAAAATAATAGAGTTATGGATCATTTTACAAAACTATATTCTCTGCTACAGAGACATGTTTGAAACCTATTTTAAAATAAAGTTCACTTAAAATAAAAATTATCAAAAATGGTTTCATCTATTTTGGAGTTAAGATGAAATAGTTATGAATATTTAAAGTTAAAAGCATTTTCTAGTGTATAAATAAATAGGTTTTGGATCAACCTTCAATAACTATATTTTCTGAGATAGCGACAAGGTTGAAACCTATTTTCATATATAGTTCATTTAAAATTAAAAATAACAAAGTTGGTTTCACTGTTTTTGGAGCTAAAATGAATTAGTTATGCAATTTAGAAGTTAATTGCATCTTTCAGGGTGTAAATAAACCATTTCGGAATTTCTATACTTGTTTAGTACTTTTCTTACCGAGCTCTATTCTAGCCTTAGCCGCTTACGAGCGGGACCCAGGTCAAGTGTTGACTCAGTCAACATTGACCAGCCCTAGCTGTAAATGACATGGAAAACGTATTCTGGTACTACGCCTCCTAATACCGATAGTGTAATCTCGGAAAGAGCGCATAAGAAATACATTTTCCCTGACAGAAAACGTACTTATCTGCTTAACAAATTCACTTAACTGGCCATATGGCCCACATGTCATTGACTAAGAGGTTTAAATGTTTTACTATTAAATAACTAATCATGCTTTAGAACCAGTGGGGCCTACATGTCATATAAATACTTAAGATCTCGATTATTGCTAATGATAGGTCATTACCTAAAACCGACGGCGATTAACCGGGGTTCCCACGGCGAGCGGCGTGGCCGTGCGGTTGATTCAGCGCAGCTGAGGGTTCAAGGGCTCGGGATCAACTCCACCGGGTGCGGGGCAGCTTGGTGAAGTCGATGGAAGTGGCGGGGAGGCTCACGGTCGACGGTGGCAGGCTTACGGCGGACGGAGGCGGAGCCGGAGAAGCGGCGCATGCGGGGAAGACGCTATGGGCCACGAGGAGGCTTGAGGAAGGGCGTGCTGAGGTCGCCACGCTGACAGGAACACAGAGCCCCCAACAATAATGACAAAGGACGACGGTGGCGCCTGTGATGTCGACGGCGGCGGTTCACCGAGGTCGGAGAAGAAGCGGGTCGCATTCCCACGACAAGGCACCAAATTCAAATTAGTCTCGGAAATAAACTCCATATGACTATGCAATCTCAACGGACACAAAAACATAGTGATTCACTCACCGGAACGCTCATGCGCGTCGCGGCCATGGCTACCAGAGCCGAAGACGAAGGGGATGCGCCCGGCGATTTAGGGGACGACGAAGGCTCGGACCGGCAAAAATGGATGCGGCGCGGTACAAGGAGTCCGACGATGTGGTCGCGGGTGAAACTCATAGAGAGGAGGCGGAGCTATCGCCTCCCCCTTCTTCCATGCCCGGGAACCAAATAAGCGAAAGAGAGACAGCGAGAGCCGTTTAAGAGCAAGAAGGTGGACGGAGAACCAAGCTGCGTTAAGCGGAGGTGCTCTCGGGTTGGTTGGTTTGGGCGGTGGGGCAACGGCGTTGCTCACGCGGACGGAGGAGCGGTAGAATGCGACGGGCGCGTGGCAGGCGTGCTCTGAGCGTTGCCTGCCCGAGGTTGAAGATGAGCGCACGCATAGGCGGGCCCACTGGCCAGTGGCTCAGCGTGGGGGTGAGCGGGTGTGGTGCAACCAAAGAAAACATCAGGCTCGATCGGTGTGTGACTCGGGTCAGTGCCTGGTGCGGCCGGTGTGGATTAGTTGGCTCGATCGAAACGAATGGCCCGGGTCGGTGCAACAGTGCTGAGCCCAAAGTTTTGAATTTAGATTTGACTAAGAAATAGAGGGTTTGACCGAGACTTTAAATATAGAAATAAAATTCTAAAAATTCTGAATTAATTCAAGGGTGTTCCTGGGACATCCTAGTTCCCATAAAAATTATAAAACATTACTGTTCATGACTTATTTTCTTATTTTAAATTCAAACTTGGAATAGGTTATTGATTTGAGTTTGAATTTTCTTTGGGTCAAATTAAGTTCCAAAAATTTTGGAAAAATTATATTAAATCATGATAATTATTCTATTATTTGAATAAATTACTTCCAAAAGATGAACAAGAGTTTTTGTTCTTGTTTTCTTTTGGAACTTAACTTTAAGTTGTATGTTTAAACTTTGTTTGAGATTTTCCAAGTGCAATAATTTATGCAAATATTTTCAAAATGTCATGCATGCTGATAAGATGCATACTAATTATTATTAATTAACTTGGGGATGTTACAATCGGCCACTCCATTGTGCTCCACCGCCGCAAGGTAACACATAAGGTTCAGCGTCATCTCCCCTTCTTTTTGTGCGTAGCTCACCGTGGCGCATAGTGCCAGTGACCATGGGGACCCTTACCCCTCCTATAGACAAAACTCCTTTCAACCAGATAGTCGAAACCCCTTCCAACTAGGTGGTCGAAACCTCCTCCACGGACTCGTTTTCCTTCATACGAGCTCTGATTTAGATGATTCAAATTTATAAAGTCATCTAAATTCAAGATCTATCCAACTAAACTAAAATTATTTAATTTGGAGTTAATTTGAATTTTCATTTGAATTTATTTGAGTTTATTTGAATTTAGCTTATTTTCACGTATAGATTTCAACATTTCTGGGGAACCCAAGTTAGTTGAAGAAGAAGAATTTGAGCATGGCAAGTTACATCTTTGACCATATTGATCCTATGATTTTAAATTATTTAATTCTATTTTAAATCATTATTGCATGCGTATTTCTATTCAAGTTAATTTTAATTCATGTTTTAACTTATAGTTATTCCAATTCCTTTGTATAGCCAAATTTGACCTTGAGTTTACCATTCCTTGTTACCCTAGTAGAAAATCTTGTTAGTACATAAGTATGACTAGAACATGTTGAAAAATTATGCTTAGACGAAAAATATTGATTTGGGGGGTTTAGCCAAATTATTCAAATTTGATTTAAATTGAGTCTACGGTATTGTCTTACCATCGAAATTTTAGAAAATGGTTTGGCATGAAAAATAAAATAAAATTGGTTTAGACTTGGGCAAATTGGATAGTTGGTTGGTGCAGGTTTATGCACGGGCTCAATTCAGGAATGATTGAGGCCCATGGGTTTTACTGGAAGTTCCTAAATCAGTTAAGGATCGGTCTTCGAGCCGCATCTTGCTAAGCCCCATCGTACTACTACAAGTCCAAAGTGAGGAGGACCTGGCTAAATAATTTGTATCCACCAATGCGAGTTGCACCATTGGAGTGACCCACGAGTCGTGTCGCTGGTTTTAAGCCATCATGGACACGAGTCGTGTCGCTGGGTAAGCCACCGTGTGGCGCAAGAGGGGGCTTGGGTGTGGTGAACATAACTACCCTTAGATGAAACCTTAGCGGGTGTAACTTATACCGGGGGATGCATTGTAAAGGCCTTGTGATAATCACTTCGTCGCACGCCTTCGGAAGCGTGTTATGGTCGACAGTGAAAGTTGATTATCTCTTATGGGTAAAGTTGTACAACCTCTGTAGAGTGTAGAAACTATTGGAATAGTCGTGTCCACGGTCATGAACATGCTAGGCAAAGCCACTGAAGTTAGTATTTGGTTTTGATTTTTAAAATGGTTTTAGCAAATAATTTTTAGGATGGTTAATCTTTGTGGTAAAATTGGGCGGTCAGCCATGTGATAGGAGGGTATCCTTCACCATTCATTTTTGGAGGCTATCCACTATAAAACTGTCAATTTAAAATTTGATTTTAGTTATAGATTAAAAATTGCCTTAAAACTTAGTATGAGTATTTAAAACTGAAAAATGCTGCTTTATGCAAAATGAACCCTATTAGCCTCACTTGATTACACTTGCATGCATCATATTCTACTATTAGGTGTAACTTGCGAGCACGAAAATTGTGCTCACTCTTGCTGAATAAAATTTATTTAGGTGAAGATTATTATCAAGACGGTGAGGATAAGACTAGGCTACGCCCCTAGACGATTGCCTGTGGTGAATCGTGTGGCCAACCGATTTATGTGTCTTTCATTGTTTCTTTATATTTTGCCTTGTTCCTAATTTTGTATTAAATTCTTATTATCAATAAATAAATGTGTGATATGATTTTGCTATCACTTTTGTTTGACTGTGTAGACTAGCTATTCCTGGACTAGTGTATGAAACATAGAGAATCTAGGATCCTTCATTCCCAGGTTCGACATTGACTAAGGTAGCGGCGACATGATTCTGCTGTGCCATCATGTTATTCATGCTCTGTATCATCGTGTGGATCTGCTACTCTTGGTACTGATAACTATCCACTGGAATTGACAAGATCTGAGCTAGCACAGACTGTCTCAAGATTACTAACAAGGTTGGCTCTACTGGGGCACTCCATCTTCTCACTAACTAAGGCTTAATAGATAAGAGGGAAAAGCATAAGGTAAGAGAAGGTAATCTACTTAGGGGAGCTGGTTTAACCTAGAGAACACAAATAGTGGAAAAGCTATTAAGAAGCATAAACTCATAGCCAAACTACACAAAGGGGATATAAAAAAAAACCTAATCATCTAGTTGATTAAAACTCCAAACTAAATTTGGTGACTCGGCTCAACACACAAGAGGAGCCTTAGTTGATCTATCCTTTATGGCTGGTCTGAAGAACACACTGACTGGTCACGGTCTTCATCAAACATTAACTGGTTGTGATCCTTGAAGTAATTATCATGAGCTCGAAGTTTAGATAAATGAACTAATTCATTTTCCATGGATAGTGCAAGTGTGATATGCATCAAGTCTACCACTTCTCATGCATGTCGCTTCCTCGAGAGGTACCTAGAAAGAACAACACAGCAAGACTGAGTCCACGACTCAGCAAAGTACAATAGTGATAATAACATAACCTCACGACCAGCCAATGAAGATATCAAATCTTCGCATGAACATCAGCAATGAATCATAAATAAATCACTTATGCTTGAATGCAATGCATATGTCAAGAATGCTCTTTCTTTCTTCTTTGCAATTACCGGTAATGCAGAGTAGTACATCCGTCGATGTATAATCAAGCCTATGCCCTCAGGCACAGGGTGTAGTATCCTGAATTTAATTTAGGGAGTTTTAAGTCGGGGAAAAAGTTTCCAGTATAATCTTCAGTTTGGAAGGGGGTTTAAAGAAGAGGGCCTCTGGCCCAGGATACCTTGGTCTTGTAGTGGGCCAGGCAGCCCAAGAGGAGAGGCGTCATGGGCCTAAAGCCCATGCGCCCCCACCCTCCTTTAACCCTAAGCAAAGGCAGCCTTCATCCCCTAGCTTGGCTGCCCCAAATTCTTCAAGCCGCCACCTCCACCCAGGTCTTGAAGCTGCCGCCTTCCCCATGTCCTGAAGCCGCCGCCTTCTCCAAGACCTGGTTGCAGCCCTACGCCCCATCCTTCTCCCTTGGAGGCAGCCTTCTTCTTCCATTGGAGGCAGCCTTCTTCCTCCATTGGAGCAGCAGCATCTCCTCCATTGGAGCAGCAGCAGCCGGCCATCTCCTCCATTGGAGCAGTAGTAGCCGGCCATCCTTCCCCATTTGAGCAACAGTAGCTGGCCATCCTTCTCCATTGGAGCAGCAGCCCCATCCTCCTCCCATGATTCAGATTCCTTCTTGGTAAACGTTGGTTTTTGGTTCTTTGTCAGGGCTGTGTTCAGATTCAGATTTCTGTTCTCTGTTCATCATCGATTTTCGTTTAGATCAAGGCCGAATTAGAACTTATGATCTCTTAGAGAGTTGTAGATTATTTCGTCAGGTTTCCACAGCCTCTGAGTTCATCTAAATCCGAGTTATGGTTTGCTAGATACGGCCATTTTTGTACTGCTGTCCAGAACATCGTTTAATTTCCAGCAGTCACTTTGCGGGGCACTTTGAGCATAGCTAAGTTCCGAATCAGGAATCCTCCCTATTATGATAATTGTAGTTTATTGTCTTAGCTTTCCATAGTAACTAAGAACACCTAATTCCGACGTTCGAGTCAAAAGATATGACCGTTTTAGTATCTGCTGTCCGGATTCCTGACGAGATTAAACTGTTGTGTTAATTCGTAAATTATGAACTTGTAATTGGCAGAATCTGGGTTTTCTCCCAACTAGGTTATTGTAGGTAATTTGATAACCTTTTCGAATTGATAAATAATGATCAATTCGGAGTTATAGATTAAAGTTATGGTCGTTTTAGTGCTGCTATTTATTCAGTTAGACAGTTTTTATGCTGAAAGTTCATATGTCTGTTAGCGTACTAAATTGGCCGAATTAAATTATCTTGTCAACTAAAGTATTGTAGATTTGTCAGTTAAGAATCCACAAAAACTAGGTTCACCTCATTCGGAGTTCCAGATCAAGAGTTATGCTGTTTACCGTGCTGTTGTCTAGGGGCGGTTTAGGGCAGAATGTGTTGGTTTTCAGTTTAGAGTTCTAGTTAAATATTGAATCGCCGGGGAACGCGTTGTAGAACGTTAATGGAAGCATCCTATTATATGTTGTTCTTATTTCAAGCGTATGTTGTGTAGGCGGAGAGGCTTCAGGTTTAGGAGCGCCGCCACTGCTTACTAACGCGTCGCATCGCGGAAGGCAAGTACCTCAATGTTCCTATAATCATGAAATGTTGAATGCCTGTTGTTGATTTTGTATTTCTAAGAACCATGTTAATATTTAATTGTTCGTAGTCAATCCATTTGTGCTACCTCCATGAATAGAGAGCATGTATTTTCAATGTTCATATGTCATACCATGCATCCATAATACATGTTTCAATCCACGGAGTGGATCAATATATAAGACCCATCAATTCCAAAGATGGGCACGTAAGACCCACCATTCCAATGTGGGCGCTTTGGGACACTGTCGAAACGTTCTTCGTGCGGGGCTTGGATCCCGCATTTTGTTAAATGCGGGCTTAGGTGAACACCGACGGGTGTGTCACCAAAGAATACCGATATATGCATGTGTGTAGTCCTTCATTTGATCCACATCATTCATTCCATTCATTCAAGTGTTCGATTACGTGCTTATTTCATACACTTTAATGATATTCACATGATCATGGTTGTTATGTATTATTCATTTATCGTACTTTGCCGAGTCTCGGACTCACTCTTGCTTTGTTTGTTGTTTTTTAGGTGATCTTTGAGGTTGGCCCCATGGGGAGGGAATAGACACACACTACCCTTTCACTTCACCTTAATCAAGTCCGGATTTCATTTTAGTTCAATTTAATCATTCATTATTGATGAACTGTAATAATAAATGTTGGCTGTGGCTGATAACTCTTCTCCGTTAAGATTGGTTAAGAACTGTGCGTGAACTTAGTTCATCCTTTTGATATAGTTGCTTGAGATCATATTATACTTCTGCGATGATTCTGATATTTGTCGATTTCACTATTGTCTTGATACTAATGATTGTTGGAACCTCCGGTATAGCTAACTATACAGGGGAGGTTCTGCCGAAATTTAGAATTTTGTCGTTTGTTTTAGCTTTGTTAACATGTTAGTTTAGTAGCATTCCAGGCCCTTGTAGGACTGGGGTGTTACAGTTGGTATCAGAGCGGGCTTTAGGTCCGTAGTAATTAATTTATTAAAATGACACACTGTGCACAGTAGGTGGGATGGGTAATTCGTGGCTTCCGTATTTCTATTGTTATGATTTATCCGTTGAGTAATTGTTGAATCGTTTCTGTGCTTCTAATACAGTTAAGCTAAATGTTTAGTTTTATGTACTTTGGTGTTCTTAGATGGCGAGAGGTAGAGGCAATGGTCGTGGAGCGGCTCGTGGTCGTGGTCGTCCACCGGGCCGTGGCCGTGGTCGTGGACGTGAACCGGCTGTGTCTTCATCTTCGTCTGAAGAGTCTTCTGGTGCTGTCGCTGAGGGGGTTGCCTCAGCCGCTCAACCGGCCGCAGAAGCTCAGGCCGCGTCAGCTGCTATCATTCAGAATCTTTAGAGGGAGAACCAGGAACTCCGTCGACAAGTGCAGGCAGCCCTTCACCTTCACGGCTACACTAGTTATGAACCTCTTCATTGTAGCAAATCCCCGAGGCTAGGATGAGCCTCCGCGAGTGGATGTCACTTCGTCTGGACACCTTCGACGGCGCAGGTACTCGGTTCAGGTGCGATTGGTTGCGATACATGGAGAGACGATTCGGTGCCTTAGAGATGACTTCAAAGCAGAAGGCGCAGTTCGTGGCCTTTCAACCAAGGGCCAGGTGATATCCGTGGGAGGGGTTCTATCCGCTAGAACTCCAAAGTCAGGACGATCACTTGGGAGGTATTCGTGGAGCGATTGAACAAAATTCTATCCGGATTCCTTTGTTGAGAGGATGGAGCGATCCTTCGCGATATTTGTTCAAGGAAAGATGTCGATGGCGAGCACGAGGTGGATTCAATAACTGCACGCTTTGTACCAGAAGGGCCAATGATGATCGGAGAAGGCCAAGAGGTTCCGCAGGGCCTCATTAGAAGTATCGCCACGTTAAGGGGGCGACCGCTCGCGTGATTTCAGCTCCGTGGTCGGCGGTGCCAGGGAATGGAGCTAGAGAGAGATTTCTTCTCGGAGGCGGTGCTAGTGGCCTGTCCTTACTGGTGGTTCTGGTGGTGGCCAGAAGCGGAGTTTTGGTGGGGGAGGTGGGTCTTCTCAGCGACCCGCTCCCAAGAGGTTTCAGGGGAATCAGCATGCTCGTCCTGTTCAAAGATGGCGATCTACCTCATCGGCGCCACGTTCTTCGTCATCCACACTTCAGATGCGTCCTGCTCCAGATCAAGGTATGAAATGCTTCAGGTGTGGTGGAGAGCACCGGGCATCGAGTGTTCTTTCAAAGGACATGTAAATCGATGTGGCGGGATGGCCACAAGTCGTCAGTATGTAACCAGAACCCAGCGAGCATTATCAAATAGGAGCCAGTCCCAGCTACGTCTGTTTCTAGTGCTCCTCGGGCTTCGGTTCAAACCCTAGCTGCTGTTCCTGCACCTCAGTTCTCTTCAGGATGGGCTCATTCGGCAGCATTTACTCTTATGCCTCCTACGGGGTTCTACTGGAACCCCGTTCCGTCGACACCACCGACGCTCGCTTCACCTGCTGCAGCTCCTGTTCACCCCACTCAGAGTGTCGGTGCATCTTCTGCTCCGGCACCACCGGGAGTTTACGCCATGCCTACTCCAGCGACTTTAGGCCGCCCTGACGTGGTGACAGGTACTTTGCTAGTTGATTCGCATGATGCTTTAGTTCTCTTTGATTCTGGGGCTACCTATTCTTTTGTGTCTCTGGAGTTTGCTAGAAGGGCGAGTTTGAGGTTGCAGCATATTTCTGAGTCTGTGGTAGTCAGTTCTCCAGGGGGTCTTATTTCTAGCTCTACAGCATGTCCGGGCTGTTCTATCACTATTGATGATGAGAACTTCACTACTAACCTTATGGTAATTCAGTTGTCGCCGTTCGACGTTATTCTGGGCATGGACTGGTTATTTAATTACCGTGCCAAGATATGTTGTTTCTGGAAGACGGTGACTCTGCAAGCTCCGTCCGGGAAAGAACTGGTGTTTCAAGGCAGTGCACCATCTGATTCCTTATTCGTATTGGCTAGTATGTTTCCCAGACTTCGGGCCTCAACCATTGGATTGCTTTGGTCTCTCAGCGAGAAGGCTGATTCCTCCCAGCGCATTGAGGAGATTCCTGTGGTGAATGAGTTTCCTGATGTTTTTCCTGTGGAACTTCCTGGGATGTCGCCAGAGCGGAAGGTAGAGTTCCGGATTGATCTTATTCCGGGAACTCGACCTATTTCAATGTCTCCATACCGGTTGGCACGACCCTTCCAAGAGGAGTTGAAGAAGCAATTGGACGATCTGTTGTCCAAAGATATGATTCGGCGTAGTGTTTCGCCGTGGGGAGCGCCTGTTTTATTCACCAAAAAGAAAGATGGCAGTTGGCGTATGTGCGTAGATTATCGGGCTCTTAATCAGGCTACTATGAAGAATAAATATCCTTTGCCCCGCATTGAGGATCTCTTTGATCAACTGAAGGGAGCTAAAGTATTCTCCAAGATTGATCTTCAGTCAGGTTATAATCAAATTCGAGTTCGGGAACAAGATATCGAGAAGACGCTTTCTCTATGAGGTATGGCCATTATGAGTACAAGGTTATGTCTTTTGGACTAACAAATGCTCCTGTAGTTTTCATGGAAGCATGAACAGTATGCTGCACCAATACCTTGATGATTTCGTTGTGGTATTCATCGACGATATTTTGATCTATTCCAAGACGGAAGAGGATCATGGTCAACATTTGAGGTTGGTTCTCGAAGCTTTAAGAGAAAACCAATTTTATGCCAAGCTAAAGAAGTGTGAATTCTAGATTTCTGAAGTTGGGTTTCTGGGCCATGTAATCAATCAAGAGGGCATTTCAGTAGATCCTAGCAAGATTTCAACAGTGGTAGAGTGGAAAAGGCCAACCAATGTCAAGGAAGTGAGGAGTTTTCTGGGTTTAGCTGGATATTACCGGCGCTTCGTGGAAGGTTTTTCAACCATTGCTAGACCGTTGTCTCAATTGACGCAGAAAGGTGTCAAGTTTCATTGGTCAGATGCGTGTGAGCGCAGCTTTTGTACTTTGAAAGATAGATTGGTGACCGCTCCAGTTCTTACTCTTCCCGAGCCTGGGAAGCGGTTCACCATTTATTCAGACGCGTCTATCGTTGGGCTTGGTTATGTACTCATGCAGGATGGCAAGGTGATTGCCTATGCATCGAGACAGTTGAAGAAACATGAGCAGAATTATCCCACTCATGATTTAGAGCTTGCAGCAGTGGTTCTTGCTTTGAAGATCTGGCGCCATTACTTGTACGGCGAATCCTGTGATATATTCACTGATCATAAGAGTCTGAAATACATCTTTACCCAGAAAGATTTGAACCTGAGACAGAGGAGGTGGTTAGAGTTGATAAAAGACTATGATCTCACAATTTAGTATCACCCGGGCAAGGCGAATGTTGTAGCAGATACCCTGAGTCGCAGGGCGACACCTCCTACTCTCAGTTGTCTTATTGCCGATTTTGAGCGTATGGATATCTCCTTTTGCTTTATGGTACCATGTAGATCGAGACTCGTTTGCTTCTTGAGTCACCATTCCAGATCGAGTACGGAGGCACAACATGATCGGATGCTCCAAAGAGTGAGGAAGCGATAGATGAGGGCAAACAAGGCCACTTCAAAGTTGGCGATTACAGTGCGTTGAGATTTAAAGGTCGCCTCTATGTGCCACAGGAGGCTCAAGTCAAAGATGAAATTCTAAGGGAAGCACATCGTACTCCATATACCGTACATCCTGGTGAGACCAAGATGTATAAGGACTTGAAGAAGAGCTTTTGGTGGAAAAGGATGAAGGTCGATATAGCTCAGTATGTAGCATCTTGTAGAGTTTGCCAGCGGGTCAAGGCTGAGCATAAGCGACCAGCAGGTTTGTTGCAACCTTTGGAGGTTCCAGTTTGGCCATGGGATGACATCTCCATGGATTTCATAGTTGGTTTACCTCGCACCCAGCGAGGGAAGGATGCTATTTGGATCATAGTGGACCGGTTCAGTAAGTCTGCACATTTCATACCTATTCACACAACCAACTCAGCAAGTGATTTGGCTCCTCTCTATGTGCGAGAGATAGTGCGGTTGCACGGGGTACCCAAGACCATTGTTTCTGATCGAGACGCCAAGTTCGTCTCCAAGTTCTGGGAGAGTTTGCAAAGTGCGTTGGGCACACAGCTTCGTCTTAGTACCGCTTTTCACCCCCAAACAAATGGTCAGTCTGAACGCACCATTCAGACACTGGAGGATATGCTCAGATGTTGTGTTATGTCTTGGAGGGGAGGCTGGGAAGACCACCTAGCTTTGGCAGAGTTCGCCTATAACAATAGTTACCATGCTAGCATTCGAGCGGCACCGTTTGAGGTTCTCTATGGGCGGAAGTGCAGATCCCCGTTGTGCTGGGATGCAGTTGGAGAGCGGGCAGTTTTGGGTCCCGATTGGGTTCAACAAACTGTGGCCAGGGTGGCAGAGGTTAGGAAGAATTTGTTAGCTGCCCAGAGTCGACAGAAGAGCTATGCAGATGTCCGAAGGCGAGATTTGGAATTCGAAGTGGGGGACGAGGTTCTTTTGAGAGTATCACCTACCAGGGGTGTAGTGCGCTTTGGTTCCAAAGGGAAGCTTAGCCCGAGGTACATTGGACCATTTCCAATCGTGGCACGAATTGGGAAGTTGGCCTATCGTTTGGATCTTCCCGAGTCTATGCAAGGAGTTCATAATGTGTTTCATGTATCCATGTTGAGGAAATATTTGAGAGACCCAGAACATGCTATTCCACTTGAACCATTGAGCATTGAGCAGGATCTCACTTTTGAGTCCCGACCGGTGAAAATTCTAGAGGAGTCAGAGCGGGTTCTGAGGAACAAGACTCTGAGATATGTCAAAGTTCTTTCGTCTCATCAAACTGAAAGAGAGGCCACTTGGGAGTTAGAGTCTCGCATGCGCGAGCAGTATCCAGGCCTGTTCACTTCCGGTACATGTTAAATACATTGATTCTCATTTCTTGGCAATCCATTCCTATGTTCTTTATACGGTAAGAATTGGCCTGAATTCATTAGAGGGTAGAATGTAGTATCCCTAATTTAATTTAGGGAGTTTTAAGTCGGGAAAAAGTTTCCAGTATAATCTTCAGTTTGGAAGGGGGTTTAAAGAAGAGAGCCTCTGGCCTAGGATACCTTGGTCTTGTAGCGGGCCAGGCAGCCCAAGAGGAGAGGCGTCATGGGCCTAAAGCCCATGCGCCCCCACCCTCCTTTAACCCTAAGCAAAGGCAGCCTTCATCCCCTAGCTTGGCTGCCCCAAATTCTTCAAGCCGCCACCTCCACCCAGGTCTTGAAGCTGCCACCTCCCCCATGTCCTAAAGCCGCCGCCTTCTCCAAGACCTGGCTGCAGCCCTACGCCCCATCCTTCTCCCTTGGAGGCAGCCTTCTTCTTCCATTGGAGGCAGCCTTCTTCCTCCATTGGAGCAGCAGCATCTCCTCCATTGGAGCAGCAGCAGCCGGCCATCTCCTCCATTGGAGCAGCAGCAGCCAGCCATCCTTCCCCATTGGAGCAGCAGTAGCCGGCCATCCTTCTCCATTGGAGTAGCAGCCCCATCCTCCTCCCTTGATTCAGATTCGTTCTTGGTAGAGGTTGGTTTTTGGTTCTTTGTCAGGGCTGTGTTCAGATTCAGATTTCTGTTCCCTGTTCATCGTCGATTTTCGTTTAGATCAAGGCCGAATTAGAACTTGTGATCTCTTAGAGAGTTGTATATTATTTTGTCAGGTTTCCACAGCCTCTGAGTTCATCTAAATCCAAGTTATGGTTTGCAAGATACGGCCATTTTTGTACCACTGTCCAGAACATCGTTTAATTTCCAGCAGTCACTTTGCGGGGCAGTTTGAGCATGGCTAAGTTCCGAATCAGGAATCCTCCCTATTATGATAATTATAGTTTATTGTCTTAGCTTTCCATAGCCACCAATAACACCTAATTATGACGTTCGAGTCAAAAGATATGACCGTTGTAGTATCTGCTATCCGGATTCCTGACGAGATTAAACTGTTGTGTTAATTCGTAAATTATGAACTTGTAATTTGCAGAATCTGGGTTTTCTCCCAACTAGGTTATTGTAGGTAATTTGATAACCTTTCCGGATTGATAAAGAATGATCAATTCGAAGTTATCTATTAAAAGTTATGGTCGTTTTAGTGCTGCTATTTATTCAGTTAGACAGTTTTTATGCTGAAAGTTCATATGTCTGTTAGCGTACTAAATTGGCCGAATTAAATTATCTTGTCAACTAAAGTATTGTAGATTTGTCAGTTAAGAATGCACAGAAACTAGGTTCACCTCATTCGGAGTTCCAGATCAAGAGTTATGCTGTTTACCGTACTGTTGTCCAGGGGCGGTTTAGGGCAGAATGCGTTGGTTTTCAGTTTAGAGTTCTAGTTAAATATTGAATCGCCGGGGAACGCGTTGTAGAACGTTAATGGAAGCATCCTATTATATGTTGTTCTTATTTCAAGCGTATGTTGTGTAGGCGGAGAGGCTTCAGGTTTTGGAGCACCGCTACTGCCTACTAACGCGTCGCATCGCGGAAGGCAAGTACCTCAATGTTCCTATAATCATGAAATGTTGAATGCTTGTTGTTGATTTTGTATTTCTAAGAACCATGTTAATATTTAATTGTTCGTAGTCAATCCATTTGTGCTACCTCCATGAATAGAGAGCATGTATTTTCAATGTTCATATGTCATACCATGCATCCATAATACATGTTTCAATCCACGGGAGTGGATCAATATATAAGACCCATCAATTCCAGTATGGGCACGTAAGACCCACCATTCTAATGTGGGCAGTTTGAGACACCCGTCTGAAACGTTCTTCGTCAGACGGGCTTGGATCCGTATTTTGTTAAATGCGGGCTTAGGTGAACACCGACGGTGTGTCACCAAAGAATACCGTATATGCATGTGTGTAGTCCCTTCATTTCATCCACATCATTCATTCCATTCATTCAAGTGTTCGTTCTGTGCTTATTTCATACACTTTAATGATGTTCACATGATCATGGTTGTTATGTATTATTCATTTACTGTACTTGCTGAGTCTCGGACTCACTCTTGCT
Organism: Phyllostachys edulis; assembly: GCA_036346405.1. Classification (NCBI taxonomy): domain Eukaryota; kingdom Viridiplantae; phylum Streptophyta; class Magnoliopsida; order Poales; family Poaceae; genus Phyllostachys; species Phyllostachys edulis. Next base: position 40,913,193 of record CM070547.1, on the reverse strand, counting down.
TTGTTTGTTGTTTTTTTAGGTGATCTTTGAGGTTGGCCCCATGGGGAGGGAATAGACACACACTACCCTTTCACTTCACCTTAATCAAGTCCAGGATTTCATTTTAGTTCAATTTAATCATTCATTATTGATGAACTGTAATAATAAATGTTGGCTGTGGCTGATAACTCTTCTCCGTTAAGATTGGTTAAGAACTGTGCGTGAACTTAGTTCATCCTTTTGATATAGTTGCTTGAGATCATATTATACTTCTGCGATGATTCTGATATTTGTCGATTTCACTATTGTCTTGATATTAATGATTGTTGGAACCTCCGGTATAGCTAAACTATACAGGGGAGGTTCTGCCGAAATTTAGAATTTTGTCGTCTGTTTTAGCTTTGTTAACATGTTAGTTTAGTAGCATTCCAGGCCCTTGTAGGACTGGGGTGTTACACAGGGACCTCATTCCCACACTCCACGAGTGTGGGGACCCAATCTCGTCCAATGCATGATGGGGATCTAATGCCCGTCCAATGCATGACGGGGACCTCAAAGAAACAATGCTTGGCTACCACGTAGTTAAAGGTCCAGAAATGAATGCCATGATGCACATTGAATCTCACATTCTCAATCCATCATGAAAGTATAATGCTCAGCAATATTATCAAAACATAAAACTTCATAATTAAACCATGGCAATTAACATGAATGGAATATCGTAATTCATTCTATACTGCTTGCACTTGCCTCAACCGTGAGACGGATGACGACGACGGAAGAGCTCTAGCCCCAGTGATCACCACCATCTGGCAACCATAAATTATACTAAGTATCAACCAAAACCAAACATGCACAGCATTGCAGTGGAACAAAATGAAATCAATCATTCCAAATCGAAACCCGAAAATTAATCAATATACTCCCAAAATCCAAATCTATCCAAACAGATAGCTATCAAAGGAAAATCCATAACTTTTGAGTCAAAACTCCAAAAGTCATGAATCCAATTTTCTTGGAACTTACATAAGCATAGCTACAACTTCTTAGGTGACCGAAAGATCAAATTATCACACCTAATCCTTTGATTTTAATCCCAAAGACTGTTTTGTCATCTTCGGTATTTCTGACTTGGGAAAATCATAACTTTCATTTGGTACATCCAAACTCATTATTCTAAGACTCTATAGAAACTATAGAAAACTATATTTCTCAATAAATTCATCACAATTATCCCTACTATGCAACAATAGTTGGAAACAGCCAAGCCTTTCAGTTCTGTCCACAACGGAATGACAGATTACAGCATTAAATTTATAAATTCATAACTTTCATTCTATCCGTCCAAAATTTATGAACTTTATCTTCCTGGAATCACCATAAAGTTATCTAAATAACTCATGACATCAACTGACCAACTTCAGCTATATCCAAACTCTAATGCGCAGAACTATGTTCGTTGCCCAAATCCTGAGGCTGAATAAGCACCCAGACTTGCAAAATTCATAACTAATTCATCATTTATCCAAAAATTATGATTTAATACTTTATGGAAAGCCCACGTGAAACCCCACATAATTTTAGCAGACACTAAATGCTGGATCCACATTGATCGAAGTCAAAATCACGCGTCAACAAAACAGCAGAATCAACCGATCTACAACAGCAGTTACAGAATAACTAATGACGATGAATTGCATATGAAATATCTACTAAAACAAGTGGGGAATATGAAATTACCCATGAAACAACACTGGACGTCGCTGAAGTCCTCGTGAAGAACTCCCTTCTTCTACATCTTCCTCTTCCTCTCTTCCTTCCTCTCCTTCTCTTTCCCCAATGGCCGGCAGCACCCGAAGGTTTCTTCTCCCTCCCTTCTTCTTCTTGGATAGCAGCAATGGCGGAGGGGAGCACTGTAGTAGCAGAGGTACTGTAGCACATGCGTGCTATAGTAACCTTTAGGGTTTTTGGCTGTCCCTAATGGGCCAAGGCTATGGGCCTTTGGCCCAAGATTTAATCCCTCTTCTAGAGAAATTCTGAAATTCCATTTTAAATCCCGATAAAATGTGTTTGAAATTCAATTATACTTCTAAAGATTGAACGAGGTATTACATTCTAACCCCCCTTAAATAGAATTCGACCCTGAATTCTACTCGAAAGAACACCAACTGAAATTAATAACTATTAACACGTACCTAATGTTAACAACTCTTGTTAAAGCTCGCGCATGCGGGTTTCCAAGTCCCAAGTCTCATCACACTTAGACCATAATGTATACCAATGTCTTACACCTCAACACTCGTCTTGACCTTTATATGTTCTCTCAACACACAGGACACAAATGTAAGATCTTACTCGTTGGCCAATGACTCTATCGACAACTCAAGCTTTGGACCTCTTAGGTACTCACTCAGTATTGGACATACCAGACGTTGCATACCCCGCATATGGACCCAAGACGGTCCTAGCGGTACGCCAACTTTCGAATCCCCACAACTAGCGAAAACACCCTAATGTACCTTGGGCTAACCTCTCCTTTTGGTACCAAACCACACAACATGCGCATAGCACATGGAACTCTTGTTCCACCTCTTAATTGAACTCTTCACCGTAACAAGGATCACCTCCGTTAACGATGGACACACAACAGAACTCACTTTGAACAAACTCTATTATAAACAGAGTTAACTGAAAGTAAAGGATTATCATCACAACTGTAATACCCCGATTTTGGTTGTAAGGCAGAAGCTTGATCATTTAGTTAAATCAGAGGTAAAGGGGGGTTTATTCAGCTTTTCTACCCAGCCCTGGGCTTGGGCCCTTGGCCAGCAGGCCCAAAAGGGTGGCCGAAAGGCCCATGAGGGCAGTCGGCTTGGGCTTTAGGGGGGCCGGCCACTTGGCTAAAGGGGGGCTCTAACCCTAGCCCCCTCCCATTCCCTTGCACCTCCACCCCCTCACCTCCTAGCAGCCGCCCCTACCTCCCCTTCATTGCGCCTCCACCCCTTCACCTCCCTTGGCAGCCTTCTCTTCTTCCTTGTCTTTGCCGGTCAAAGCAAAGGAGGAGAACCGGGTGTTGCTGTCCGAAGGAGAGGAGAGGATATCTTTGAAACTGTCAGCACTTCACGGGTCTTCGAGGGTATTTGTTCAATCTTCCCCGCTGTTTAGTTCAATTCGTTCTTGGTAGATGTCGTTTTTTGATTCGTCGGTAGTGCTGTATTTAGAAACAAATTGCTATTCTCTGTTGTACGTTGATATTCGTCTAGATCAAGGCCGAATTAGGATTTGTGATCTGTTAGAGAGTTGTAGATTATTTCGTCAGGTTTCCATAGCCTTTGAGTTCACCTGAATCTGAGTTTTGGTTTGAAAGATACGACCATTTGTGTACTATTGTCCAGAACATCGATTAATTCTCAACAGTCATTTTGTGTAGCAAGTTGAATACTGTTAAGGTCCGAATCAGGATTCCTCCCTATTATGAGAATTGTATTATATTGTCTTATATTTCCATAGCCACCAAGATCACCTAATTCTGACATACGGATCAAAAGTTATGTTAGTTTCAATCTTGTTGTCCAGAATTCTAACGAGATTAATTTGTTGATTTGTCTTTTGAAATATGTTTATGTTAGAAGCAAATTCAGGGTTCCCATCCAACTAGAATATTTTAGAAAATTTCATAACCTTTCCAGAATGTTAAAGAATGCCTTAATCGGAGTTGTAGATGAATAGTTGTGTTATTTTCTTTACTGTTGTACGTTTCGTCGGGACAGAATCTGTCTTTCTTGTTCAGCTGCCTGTTAGTATATTTCTTTGGCCGATTTGGGTTATCTCCCCAACTAGGTTTCCGTAGATTTGTTCGTTAAGTTTTCATAGGATTTGGGCTCACCTCGTTCCGAGTCCCAGATCGTTAGATATGAGTGATTCCGTGCTGCTGTCCAGAATCAGTTCCATGATCATGTCGTCTGTTTTCAGATTAGATCTAATTAGTTAATTGTGGGTTGTTGGGAAGGCGTTGTAGAACATTATTGGAAGCGTCCTATTATATGTTGTTCTTATTTCGAGTATATATATTGTGTAGGCGGAGAGGCTTCAGGATTAGGAGCACCGCCATTGCCTACTAACGCGTCGCATCGCAAAAGGCAAGTACTTTGATGTTCTTATAATTAGAAAATGTTGAATGTCTGATGTTGGTATCCTGATGTTGGTACTGTGTTTCTACGATCCATGTTAATATTTAATGTTCATGTTCTTTCCATATGTGTTATCTCCATGATTAGAGAGCATGTCTTTTCAATATTCATATTTCATTCCATGCATCCATTATTCATGTTTCATCCACGGGAGTGGATCAAAAAGACCCATCAATTCTAGTATGGGCACGTAAGACCCACCATTCCAACGTGGGCAGTTTGGGACACCCGTATGAAACGTTCTTCATACGGGACTTGGATCCCAACATTTTGTTAAATGCGGGCTTAGGTGAACACCGACGGGTGTGTCACTAGCTATACCGGTATATGCATGTGTGTAGTCCCTTCATTTCATCTAATTCATTCATTCCATTCATTCAAATATTCGTTCTGTAATTTATTCATATTTTTCAATGAAGTTGTCATGATCATGGTTGTTGTATGTACCATTTATTTACTGTACATGCTGAGTCTCAGACTCACTCTTGCGTTGTTTGTTTGGTTTAGGTGATCATTGAGGTTGGCTCTATTGGGAGGGAGTAGACACGCACTACTCATTCACTTCACCTTAATCAAGTCCAGGATTACGTTTTAGTTCTATTTTTCATTCGTTAATGATGAACTGTAATAAATAAATTGAGATGGTGAATGATACCTATTACTATGTCATAGTTGATTCAGCAGTAATTGTGATCCTTGATTTCCTTCGATATTTATATTGATTAGAATCGGACTTTATTCATGACATGGTTTTTTTTTCAAATGTTGATCTCTTTATGTCATTAGTTGAGATAGTGTTCTAAGTATTCCGCATTATGGTTGTGTGTTAGTCTATTTAGGTGACATCTTGGCTACAGAATAGCCAGGGTGTTACAGCAACCACGTAAATCTAACTCCCCACCAAAAGGGTCAAATCCAAAATCGAAGATTCATCATGAAAACCGTTCCACTTTCTAATCAGGCAGTTTGCAAATGAACAGCACGAAAGCTAAATGAGAAATCACTCAAATGCCCAAACCAAATATTTCTTTTATTCTTTTTGAACTGGAAAGAACTACCCATGCCAACATAGCGCCAACTCAATTTGCGGAAGATATCAGTCATAAACATATAGCTCAAACAAGAATCAAGGGATCGTTTCATTACCCAAGGCAACATTCTTTTTCTCTGTTTCTCTTTTAGGAATAAAATTCCTCTCAAACTTTGGAACTCGAATTCATCACATACCACACGAGCTCAAATCTCTAAAATTGGCATCCTCATAATTATGCTCAATCCGAAATACATCATCCACACCTTTGTAGAGAGGCTCTATTGACCCCACCGAAACACTCTAGACAACCCCTTCTACTGACAAAATTAATTTGGCAGATGGCACCCAATACACCTCAAAATAGATCTCATGCAATCACATCACCTCAAATTTTTAAGAGTAAACAACTCAAAATTCTCAGTACACACACTCATGTACTACATCAAAAGGGTTCTATTAATAATTATCCCACTGTTCGGAATCCGCCCTTATTCTATTTCCTCTACAAAATCATTGGGCGACTAAAGACCTTGCATAGAAAAATGCAAAGTCCAAATTTAACCTCCAAAACCCCTACAACGAACTTTTCATATAACAGATAGGGTAATCCTCGGATTAAATCCCTAAAATTCCCACAATTCCAACATACTCACTCATTAACATCGTCATGGAAACATTTTTTTGACCAAATTACCTCTACAAAGATTATAACTCTCAGAGTGTTACTCAATAAGACTGAGTCATTCTTAACATTAACTCAACCTTTCCCACTATCCCATTAATTGCCACAACGATTAAATTAATTTGTAATCACAGTCTCATCAAATCGCATACACAACCTCGCAATACAACCCAATCGCGACACTCTATAACTTGATTAAGATTTCCATACTTTCGACGATCCCAATATTTCAACATGAACTAAGGTTCTGGGATTACACTTTACCATAGGTGTAATATCCCATTCAAATATAAAACATATAAGTGACTAGTTCTAAAATTAAAAAAAAATTAGAAAAGGAAAATTCAGAATTTTGGAGTAGTTTTAGAACTTGGGCCTTTGGCCCATAGCTCTTTGGGCCCATGTGGGGGCAACTAAACCCTAGCACCCCAAACTGTAGCACATACTGTAGCACCGCCGTCACTGTAGCACGGTGCTACTGTAGCGCTCCCCTCTCCTCTGGTGCTTCCCCTGCAGATTGGCCGGCCATAAGGAAGAGGAAGGAGAGGGAAGAAGAGAGGAGGAGGGAGAGGAAGAAGAAGAAGGTGGGGGTGATCTTCACGAGGACTACAACGTAGTCTAGCGGGGTATTTCGTGGGTAAGATCATGATTCTCAATAGTTAGTTCAGTTCTATAGATGTGTTTTGCTACCAATTAATCATTGTAGTATCCTGCTGTCGTAGATCGGTAGTACTGTAGTTCTGTTGATTCGCGAGATTGGGTTAGTTCCAGGCAGATTAAGTGTTTAGGGTCTCCTGGAGATAGATGAGGAATTTCGTTAGCTTTCTAGAAAGTATTAAATCATAATTATTGGATAAAGGATGAATTAGTTACGAATTTTTCAAGACTGGGTGCTAATTCAGTCTCAGGATTTGTGCAGCGGTCATAGTTCTGTACATTAGAGTTTGGAGATGGCCGAATTTGGTCTGATGATCTGCATGAGATATTTATATAACTTTATTCTGATTTCAGGAAGGTAAAGTTCATAAATTTTGGACGGATAGATCAAAAGTTATAAATTTTTAAAGTTATTACTGTAATCTGTCCTTCTATTGTGGACAGAGGTGAAAGGTTTGGCTGTTTGAAACCATTGTTGCATAGTGGGAATATTTTTTATAATTTTATTGAGATATCTGGTTTTCTGTAGTTTCCAGGGAGTCTTAGAACAATGAGTTTGGCTGTGCCAAACAAAAGTTATGATTTTCCCAAGTCAGAGATACCGAAGATGACAGAACGGTCTTCGGGATTAAAAACAAAGCATTAGATACGGTATTTTGACCTTTCGGTCACCTAAGAAGTCGTAGCTAAGATTATGTAGATTCCAGGAAAATTTGATTCATGACTTTTGGAGTTTTGACTCAAAAGTTATGGAGTTTTATTTAATAGCTGTCTGTTTGGACAGATTTAGATTTTGGGAGCATATCGGTTAATGTTCGGGTTTCGTTTAGGAACGATTGCTCTTGTTTTGTTCCAATGCAATGTTGTGCAAGTTTGGTTGATTTTTAGTATAATTCACGGTTGCCAGGTGGTGGTGACCCCCGGAGCTAAAGGTTTCCGTCGTTGTCTTCTATCTCACGGTTGAGGCAAGTACCTTGGTTGATTGACTTAATATGAGTGAATGGCATTGTTTGCTAATACTATGAGTATATGTGTTGTTCATGGTTGCTAAGATATTATGAAGGTTAATATTCAGGTTTTATAGTGTTACAAATTATGTGCTATTCATGGATGTTTGAGAACTATGAAGTCAATGATCATGAATGCTTGTAGTATAAATAGGTTTATTCATATGTGAGGTTGTTACGAATGCATGATTATGATGATTTAAGATTTCGTTCATATGCATCATGATGGCATATTGAAGGCTTAGTCATGTGATGACCAAGCAATTGTTGAGGTCCCCGTCATAATTATGACGAGCTAAAGGTCCCCATGCTCGTGGAGCATGGGCTTTGGTCCCCATACTTGTGAAGTATGGGCAATTGGTCCCTGTGCTAGAAGGCACAGGCATAGGTATGCATCGACGGATGCATACTTTGCATTACCGGTAAAATGCAAAAGAGAAAGAAAAAGAGAAAGTGTTGTTGAGCATCTCGCATAGCATGAGCATATGAAATAAGTGTTGTAAAGATTTGTGAATGGCTATGGATGATTACAGTTGCTTATGTTATTGTTGCCATTTATTGTACTTGATGAGTCTTTGGGCTCACTCTTGCTGTTGTTGTTTTTTTAGGTACCCTTTACAAGAACGGCATGCATGGGAGGGAATAAACCTAGAGTGGTTGCACAATGGCACGAGCTACTCACCATCGAATTGTTTAGAATGATAGTTTTTGTAGTTGAATGAATTTGATTAGAGAATTAAATATGATTACTCCTCAAGCTTGGATTAATTGTAATAATGATGGTTAGCATAGCTTGAATGCTTAAGATTATGTTTTAGTTGATTAGCATATGTTGGATTTTTTCTCTTATGGTATAATTGTCTGTTAGGACCTCTGGTATAGTTAACTATACAGAGGAGGTTCTGCCGGATTTTTAGAAGATTGTTCTAGTTTAAATTGATTATATTTTAGTTTAGTAACATTCCAAGCTCTTGTTGGGCTGGGGTGTTACAATAGGTTCTATTTGGTCGTAACACCAATCAGTTTTACTTCAGCAACAATTATTCCATTTGAATCAAATTTTCTCCAAGAGTTATAGATCAAAACCGATTCATTTTCTACTACTCCTCTAATAGCTTGGTACCAAAATCTCACCACTACATTTATTTGACCACCACCAAATAGTTGCCAGATTATGCTTTATAATACTTTGCAACTCAAATCTGTTGATCCTTCCTCAAAAGGAACATACGAACAAGGACAAGTTTTGGCACACAGCAAAGTGTTACTCCTCGTAGTGAGCATGAGACCAAAAGAAATATTCCAAAAGCGATGATCTTAGAAAATAAAAGATGAGATCACAGTTGAGGGCACATGCCCCTCAAAAAGAGAATAGCAAAAATCAGCCAATAAGAATAAGACATTGCTATTAAAACTCGACAACTCTTGTGCGGAAAAAGCAAAAAGTTTAGGCATGTGTCAATTAAACCACAATTTACAAGACTTGACTCTAATCCTCAAATACTCTTACTACACTCTTTTCTTTAACACGGAAAATAATCCTTTGGCTACAACAACACTTTGCCAGTTCGAACAAGATAAGTTCTTAAGACCAAACCACCAGAACCACTTAAAAACCAATAAAATCTTTCAACACGTCATTTTGCTCAGAACAATTTCAACTACCACATAAATTATGAGATCTAAATGATCACAACCACAAAACTTGAAACATTTTCATTTACAGGATATCACAAAAAAAAAACAGTCAGATTATTCTCCTCTTAAAGGAATCGACATCTCTCTCGCAACCATATACTTTCTAACATCATATAACGCACTCCTGGCATGAACCATCATACCTTACTATCCCATCATCAACCTTTTCAAAAGAAACACATTAACTTATTTCATATACATACATACATACATACATACATACATACATATATATATATATATATATATATATATATATATATATATATATATATATATATATATATATATATATATATATATATTTCAACAGGTTGCAATACTCAACTTAGTCAAGAGAATATCTAATGCACAATCCTCACTATCGAAGTAAACCATCTTTTAGCAGGGGCATGCTACCCAGGTTATCCTCATAAAACACACATATATAGATTGCCCTTAAATTCCAATCATTAACCTATTAGCAATGCTCAACATCATACTTTGATACATAATAATTGCACCTAGTAATTACATATGATCAATACATATCCATAAAAGATAACCCCAAGATTAATAGCCATTATGACAATAATCTAACACCTTCTGGACTTAATCATTCCAAAGGGTTAGACTGACATGTTGAGACCCGCAAATCCAATCTACCCAAAAGCTTACCAAATTTATCACCCATAGTGATCAAACTAGTTCACCAATGTTTTATACCTTTAATAACCCTTCTAAATCCATTTAAGTGTGGACATACTCTTAGTCACTATCCATCAGGTAATTACTCTTTGACAACATCAAATTAATCAACTTCAATTCCAATGATCTGGGTTAAGACCAATCATGCACACGCCACAGATCCGACTTGATAACTCATACCTTAACAACGAACTTCTATGTTTATCATCTCTCGCTTAAACATAACAAGACATCATGGAAGGATTTTAATTCTTTTCAGAACAAAGGGCATTAAATTTTAGCACTTGAAATAATCCCAAAAGAAACACAGAAGTCAAAGTTTTCACATGTTAAAGAACTTCCAACAGGAAACTTTCAGTATCCAAAATACTAAGCGAATAAATGATTCATATTTTCCAATAAGAAGGTGTAATATACCGTTCAAATGTAAAACATATAAGTGACTAGTTCTAAAATTAAAAGTAATTAGAAAAGGAAAATTCAGAATTTTGGAGGAGCTTTAGAACTTGGGCCTTTGGCCCATAGCTCTTTGGGCCCATGTGGGGGGAACTAAACCCTACCACCCTAACTACTGTAGCACGGCACTGTAGCACCGCCGCCACTGTAGCACGGCTAATGTAGCGCTCCCCTCTCCTCCGGTGCTTCCCCTGCAGATTGGCCGGCCATAAGGAAGAGGAAGGAGAGGGAAGAAGAGAGGAGGAGGGAGAGGAAGAAGAAGAAGGTGGGGGTGATCTTCACGAGGATGACAACGTGGTCCAGTGGGGGATTTGTGGGTAAGATCGTGATTCTCAATAGCTAGTTCGGTTCTATAGATGTGTTTTGCTACCGATTAATCATTGTAGTATCCTGCTGTCGTAGATCGGTAGACTGCAGTTCTGTTGATTCGCAAGATTGGGTTAGTTCCTGGCTAATTAAGTGGTTAGGGTCTCCTGGAGATAGATGGATAATTTCGTTAGCTTTCTAGAAAGTATTAAATCATAATTATTGGACAAAGGATGAATTAGTTACGAATTTTGCAAGACTGGGTGCTAATTCAGTCTCAGGATTTGTACAGCGGTCGTAGTTCTGTACATTAGAGTTTAGAGATGGCCGAATTTGGTCCGATGATCTCCATAAGATATTTAGATAACTTTATGATGATTCCAGGAAGGTAAAGTTCATAAATTTTGGACGGATAGATCAAAAGTTATGAATTTTTAAAGTTATTACTGTAATCTGTCCATCTATTGTGGACAGAGGTGAAAGGCTTGGCTGTTTGAAACCATTGTTACACAGTGGGAATATTTTTTATAATTTTATTGAGATAGATGGTTTTCTGTAGTTTCCAAGGAGTCTTAGAACAATGAGTTTGGCTGTTCCAAACAAAAGTTATGATTTTCCCAATTCGGAGATACCGAAGATGACAGAACGGTCTTCGGGATTAAAAACAAAGCATTAGATATCGTATTTTGACCTTTCAGTCACCTGAGAAGTCGTAGCTAAGATTATGAAGATTCCAGGAAAATTCGATTCATGACTTTTGGAGTTTTGACTCAAAAGTTATGGATTTTTACTTAATAGCTGTCTGTTTAGACAGATTTGGATTTTGGGAGTATATCGGCTAATGTTCGGGTTTCGTTTAGGAACGATTGCTCTCGTTTTGTTCCAATGCAATGTTGTGCAAGTTTGGTTGATTTTTAGTATAATTCACGGTTGCCAGGTGGTGGTGACCCCCGGGGCTAGAGGTTTCGTCGTTGTCTTCCGTTTCACGGTTGAGGCAAAATACCTTGGTTGATTGACTTAATATGAGTGAATGGCATTGTTTGCTAATACTATGAGTATATGTGCTGTTCATGGTTGCTAAGATATTATGAAGGTTAATATTCAGGTTTTATAGTGTTGCAAATTATGTGCTATTCATGGATGTTTGAAAATTATGAAGTCAATGATCATGAATGCTTGTAGTATGAATAGGTTTATTCATATGTGAGGTTGTTGCGAATGCATGATTATGATGATTTAAGATTTCATTCATATGCATCATGATAGCATATTGAAGGCTTGGTCATGTGATGACCAAGCAATTGTTGAGTCCCGTCATGATTATGACGGGCTAAAAGGTCCCCATGCTTGTGGAGCATGGGTTTTGGTCCCCATACTTACGGAGTATGGGCAATTGGTCCCTGTGCTAGAAGGCACGAGCATGGGTATCATCGACGGATGCATACTTTGCATTACCGTAAAATGCAAAGAGAAAGAGAGAAGTGTTTTTGAGCATCTTGCATAGCATGAGCATATGAAATAAGTGTTGTAAAGATTTGTGAATGGATGTGGATGATTACAATTGCTTATGTTATTGTTGCCATTTATTGTACTTCTTGAGTCTTTGGGCTCACTCTTCTTTGTTGTTGTTTGTTTTTAGGTACCCTTTACAAGAACGGCATGCATGGGAGGGAATAAACCTAGGGTGGTTGCACAATGGCATGAGCTACTCACCATCGAATTGTGTAGAATGATAGTTTTTTGTAGTTGAAGGAATTTGATTAGAGAATTAATTATGATTACACCTCATGCTTGGATTAATTGTAATAATGATGGTTAGCATAGCTTGAATGCTTAAGATTATGTTTTAGTTGATTAGCATATGTTGGATTTTTCCTTATGGTATATTTGTGCATTGGGACCTCCGGTATAGTTAACTATACAGAGGAGGTTCTGCCGGAATTTTAGAAGATTGTTCTAGTTTGAATTGATTATAGTTTAGTTTAGTAACATTCCAGGCTCTTGTTGGGCTGGGGTGTTACAGTTGGTATCAAAGCGGGCTGTAGGTCCATGGTGACTAGATTAATTAAAATTTTCTAATGGCTAATCAACTTAAAAGTTTGACACACTAGTGCACAGTAGGATGGGGATGGGCTAATCATTGCATTTACGTTTCTGTTACATCATTTTGATGATCGCTGATATGAATTGAGTATGATTGCTTATTAACTGATTATATGATTGTTATGAGATGATCTTGCATACTTATAATTGATTATATTGGTTATGTGTGTTGCTAGTTGCTATTGATAGGTTGAGGTGGTGATTGTGGCCCTGGGCTTTACCAGGTTACACCACCATTCGTGGTATGGAAATAGAGGAGTAGATACCCCGACTACCCTAGCTATAGGTGTTGAGGGTGAATTCCTTTAGAAAAGTTGTTCTCTTCTTGAGCTTGAATTAGGCTACTTCTAGTTATAGTTGTTGTTGATGATTTTTCTTGAGTTAGAGCTTACAATACAGCTAGTGAAGTTTTCATTGGTCTTCCTTGGTCCGTAAAGCGATTACTTGATCTCCTGAATGCTGATCTATTGTTGCTTGTGTGAGCGTCGGTTAACAGCATGAATGATCTTTTCATGGGAGGTCTGCCCTTCTTGTTGGAAAATATGAATAATTTATTCGCCTGGTATTCTGGATATTGAAAGTTTCCTGTTGCAAGTTCTTTAACATGTGAAAACTTTGACTTTTGTGTTTCTTTTGAGATTATTTCAAGCGTTGAAATTTAGTGCCCTTTGTTCAGAAAAGAATTAAAATCCTTCTATGTTGTCTTGTTATGTTTAAGCGAGAGATGGTAAACATAGAAGTTCGTTGTTAAGGTATGAGTTATCAAGTCGGATCTGTGGCGTGTGCATGATTGGTCTTAACTCAGAACACTGGAATTGAAGTTGATTAATTTGATGTTGTCATAGAGTAATTACCTAATGGGTAGTAACTAAGAGTATGTCCATACTTAAATAGAGTCAGAAGGGTTATTAAAAGTATGTAACATTGATGAACTAGTTTGATCACTATGGGTGATAAATTCGGTAAGTTTTTTTGGGTAAAATGGATTTGCGGGTCTCAACGTGTTAGTCTAACCCTTTGGGATGGTTAAGTCCAGAAGGTGTTAGATTATTGTCATAATGGCTGTTAATCTTGGAGTTATCTTTTATGAATATGTACTGATCATATGTAATTGCTAGGTGCAATTATTATGTATCAAAGTATGGTGTTAAGCATCCCTAAGAAGTGAACTGATGGGATGTAATTGGGATATATGTTTACGTGATGGTGGAGTGGTAGGATAATAGTATGTTTTGATGAGAGGGTTGATTATTGCAATTGTTTAGTTTGCTAAATCTGTTGGATTACTTGATCTCAGCAGATTAATTTAACTGTGTAGGAAGGGAGAGATAAGGATATATTTGACTGTTGTCTTAGTGGATAATAATCTGGAGGTTTCTTTGTAGGGCTACTTGATGATCCTACATTTGCTAGTGGGAATGCAAAGAGAGAGAGGACCACAAATTCTTCCATAACTGAATAACCATTAAATGTCTATGGTGACCGCTAGATTAGATTGGTGTGCACTAACTTGATGTTGAGCATTGTTAATAGGTTAATGATTGGAATTTAATAGCAACCTATTTATGTGTGTTTTACAAGGATAACCTAGGCAGCATGCCCTTGCTAAAAGATGGTTTATGTCGATAGCGTGGATTGTGCTTTAGATACTCTCTTGACTAAGTTGAGTATTGCAACCTATTAGAAAAGTATATACATATACATGAAATAGGTTATTGTGTTTCTTTTGGAAAGGTTGATGATGGGATAGTAAGGTGTGTTGGTTCATGCCAGGAGTGCATTATGATGTTAGAAAGATTAACAGTATATGGTTGTGAGAGTGAGGTTGACTCCTTTAAGAGGAGAATAATTTGATTGTCTTTCTTGATATCCCGTAAATGAAAATGTTTCGAGTTTTGTGGTTGTGATCATTTGGGTCTCATGATTTATGCGGTAGTTGAAACTGTTCCGAGCAAAATGACGTGTTGAAAGATTTTATTGGTTCTTAAGTGGTTCTTGTCGTTTGGTCTTAAGAACCTATCTTGTTCGAAATGGCAAAGTGTTGTTATATTCAAAGGATTATTTTCAGTGTTAAGGAAAGAGTGTAGTAGGAGTATTTGAGGATTGGAGTCAAGTTTTGTAACTTGTAGTTTAATTGAAAACGTGCTTAAACTTTCTATTGTTCCGCTCAAGAGTTGTTGAGTTTCAACAGAAATGTCTTATTCATTGGTTGATATGTGCTATTCTCTTTTTGAGGGGTACGCTATTGGAATATTTCTTTTGGTCTCGTGCTCACTGCGAGGAGTAACGTTTTTCTGTGTGCCGAAACTTGTCCTTGTTTGTCTCTTCCTTTTGAGGAAGGATCAATAGATTTGTGTTACAAAGAATTAAAGCATAATCTGCAATTGTTCGGTGGTGGTCAAGTAATGGTAGTGGTGAGATTTTGGTACCAAGCTATTGGAGGAGTAGTAGAAGGTGAATCGGTTTTGATCTATAACTCTTGGAGAGAATTTGATTCAAATGGAATGTTTGTCGCTGAAGTAAAACTAATTGGTGTTACGACCAAGTTGAACCTATGGTAAAGTGTAATCCCAGAACTTTAGTTCATATTGAAATATTGGGATTATCGAAGGTATGAAAATCTTGATCAAGTTATAGAGTGTCGCGATTGGGTTGTATTGCCAGGTTGTGTAGGTGATTCATGATGATGTGATTTAATGAGATTGGGATTATAAAGTAATTTAATCATTGTTGCAATTAATGGGATAGTGTGAAATGTTGAGTTAATGTCAAGAATGACTCAGTCTGATTGAGTAACCCTCTGAGAGTTAAAATCCTTGTAAAGGTAATTTCGTTAGGAAAATATTTCCATGATGATGTTAATGAGCGAGTATGTTGGAATTGTGAGAACTTTAGGGAATCAATATGAGGATTTCCCTATCTTTTTATATCAGAAGTTCGTTGTAAGAGTTTAGAAGTTAAATTTGGACTTTGCATTTTTCTATGCTAGGTCTTTAGTCGTCCAATGATTTTGTAGAGGAAATAGAATAAAGGGCAGATTTCGAACAATGAGATGATCATTGATAGAACACTTTTGATGTAGTACATTAGTGGTGTACTGAGAATTCTAAGTTATTTATTCTTAAAAGTTTGAGGTGAAGTGATTGCGTGAGATCTATTGTGAGGCGCATTGGGTGCCCTCTGTCAAAAAAAATTAATTTTGTCAGTAGAAGGAGTTGTCTAGAGTGTTTCGGTGGGGTTCAATAGAGCCTCTATACAAAGGTGCGGATGATGTATTTCGGCTTGAGCATAGTTTTGAGTATGCCAATTTAAGAGATTTGAGCTCGTGTGGTATGTGATGGCATGTGTAGTCCTTATCAGTTCAGAAAGAATAAAGGAAGTATTTGGTTTGGGCATTTGAGCGGTTGCTCTTTCGGTTTATGTGGTGTTTATTTCTAAACTGTCTCCTTGGAAAGCGGAAGGGATTTCATGATGAATCTTTGCTTCCGAATTTGACCCCTTTTGTGTGAAGTTGCCATTTCGTGGTTGCAACGAGAATCCATTATTCTCAGTGGGGTTCTAGTTATAAAAGAGTTGTTTAAAGCGAATTTTGCTATTTGTTCCTAGTTAGAGGAGGTGCTCCTTGTTAGATGAAGAAACCGATTGAGAAGTGGGATAGGAATTCCATGTGGGTTGTGCATGTTATGTGCTTTAGTAACAAAGGGAAGTTGGCCCAGGGTACATTGACTTGTTTTCGACTATTGTGAGGATTAGGAAGTGAGCGTATCACTTTGACTGTCTTGGGCCCATATGTGATGCATGCATCGTCTGGTATGTTCTGGTGCTAAGTGAGTACCTGAGCAGTCCGAAGCTTGGGATTTCGATTAAAGCTATTGGCCAACGAGTGAGAACTTATTTTTGAGTCTTGTGTGTTGAGAGAACCTATAAAGGTCGAGACGAGTGTTGAGGTGTAAGATGTTGATATCCTTCGAGGTGAGGTGGTCGCATATGTCCTAGAGGGAAGCGATTTAGGAGTTAAAATCTCGCATGCGTGACCAAAATCCAAGGTTGTTCACATTGCGTATGTGTTGAATGTGATTAATTTCAGCTGTAGTGTTCTTGCGAATAGAACGACAAGTAGAATTCAGGGTCGAATTCTGTTTAAGGGGGGTAGAATGTAATATCCCGTTCAAATATAAAACATATAAGTGACTAGTTCTAAAATTAAAAGTAATTAGAAAAGGAAAATTCAGAATTTTGGAGGAGCTTTAGAACTTGGGCTTTTGGCCCATAGCTCTTTGGGCCCATGTGGGGGGAACTAAACCCTAGCACCCTAACTACTGTAGCACGGCACTGTAGCACCGCCGCCACTGTAGCACGGCTAATGTAGCGCTCCCCTCTCCTCCGGTGCTTCCCCTGCAGATTGGCCAGCCATAAGGAAGAGGAAGGAGAGGGAAGAAGAGAGGAGGAGGGAGAGGAAGAAGAAGAAGGTGGGGGTGATCTTCACGAGGATGACAACGTGGTCCAGCGGGGGATTTGTGGGTAAGACCGTGATTCTCAATAGCTAGTTCGGTTCTATAGATGTGTTTTGCTACCGATTAATCATTGTAGTATCCTACTGTCGTAGATCGGTAGACTGCAGTTCTGTTGATTCGCAAGATTGGGTTAGTTCCAGGCTGATTAAGTGGTTAGGGTCTCCTGGAGATAGATGGAGAATTTCGTTAGCTTTCTAGAAAGTATTAAATCATAATTATTGGATAAAGGATGAATTAGTTACGAATTTTGCAAGACTAGGTCCTAGTTCAGTCTCAGGATTTGTACAGCGGTCGTAGTTCTGTACATTAGAGTTTAGAGATGGCCGAATTTGGTCCGATGATCTCCATGAGATATTTAGATAAATTTATGATGATTCCAAGAAGGTAAAGTTTATAAATTTTGGACGGATAGATCAACAGTTATTAATTTTTAAAGTTATTACTGTAATCTGCCCTTCTATTGTGGACAGTGGTGAAAGGCTTGGCTGTTTGAAACCATTGTTACACAGTGGGAATATTTTTTATAATTTTATTGAGATAGATGGTTTTCTATAGTTTTCAAGGAGTCTTAGAACAATGAGTTTGACTGTTCCAAACAAAAGTTATGATTTTCCCAAGTCAGAGATACCGAAGATGACAAAACGGTCTTCGGGATTAAAAACAAAGCATTAGATATCGTATTTTGACCTTTCGGTCACCTGAGAAGTCGTAGCTAAGATTATGAAGATTCCAGGAAAATTGGATTCATGACTTTTGGAGTTTTGACTTAAAAGTTATGGATTTTTACTTAATAGCTGTCTGTTGGACAGATTTGGATTTTGGGAGTATATCGGCTAATGTTCGGGTTTCGTTTAGGAACGATTGCTCTCGTTTTGTTCCAATGCAATGTTGTGCAAGTTTGGTTGATTTTTAGTATAATTCACGGTTGCCAGGTGGTGGTGACCCCCGGGGCTAGAGGTTTCCGTCGTTGTCTTCCGTTTCACGGTTGAGGCAAGTACCTTGGTTGATTGACTTAATATGAGTGAATGGCATTGTTTGCTAATACTATGAGTATATGTGCTGTTCATGGTTGCTAAGATATTATGAAGGTTAATATTCAGGTTTTATAGTGTTACAAATTATGTGCTATTCATGGATGTTTGAAAATTATGAAGTCAATGATCATGAATGCTTGTAGTATGAATAGGTTTATTCATATGTGAGGTTATTGCGAATGCATGATTATGATGATTTAAGATTTCATTCATATGCATCATGATGGTATATTGAAGGCTTGGTCATGTGATGACCAAGCAATTGTTGAGGTCCCCGTCATGATTATGACGGGCTAAAGGTCCCCATGCTCGTGGAGCATGGGTTTTGGTCCCTATACTTACGGAGTATGGGCAATTGGTCCCTGTGCTAGAAGGCACAGGCATGGGTATGCATCGACGGATGCATACTTTGCATTACTAGTAAAATGCAAAAGAGAAAGAGAAAGAGGAAGTGTTTTTGAGCATCTTGCATAGCATGAGCATATGAAATAAGTGTTGTAAAGATTTGTGAATGGATGTGGATGATTACAATTGCTTATGTTATTGTTGCCATTTATTGTACTTGCTGAGTCTTTGGGCTCACTCTTGCTGTTGTTGTTTGTTTTTTAGGTACCCTTTACAAGAACGGCGTGCATGGGAGGGAATAAACCTAGGGTGGTTGCACAATGGCACGAGCTACTCACCATCGAAAATCTAGAATGATAGTTTTTGTAGTTGAAGGAATTTGTTTAGAGAATTAATTATGATTACACCTCATGCTTGGATTAATTGTAATAATGATGGTTAGCATAGCTTGAATGCTTAATATTATGTTTTAGTTCATTAGCATATGTTGGATTTTTCCCATATGGTATATTTGTCTGTTGGGACCTCCGGTATTGTTAACTATACAGAGGAGGTTCTGCCAGAATTTTAGAAGATTGTTCTAGTTTAAATTGATTATAGTTTAGTTTAGTAACATTCCAGGCTCTTGTTGGGCTAGGGTGTTACAGAAGGGCAGACCTCCCATGAAAATATCAATCGTGTTGTTAACCAATGATCACACAAGCAACAATAGATCCGCATTCAGGAGATTGAGTAATCACTTTATGGACCAAGGAAGACCAATGAAAACTTCATCAGCTGTACTGTAAGTACTAACTCAAGAAAATTCATCATCAGCAACTGTAAGCAGAATTGGCCTAAATCAAGCTCAAGAAGAGGACAACTTTTCTAAAGGAATTCACCCTCAACACCTATAACAAGGGTAGTCAAGGTAACTACTCTATTTCCATACCATGATTGGTGGTGTAACCTGGTGAAGCCCAGGGCCACAACCACGACCTCAACATCTCAACTTCAACTATTACCACACATAACTAATGTAATAATCAAATCATAAGCATTCATTATTAATTCATAACAGCATTGATCAAAGCGATATAACGAAAACGTAAATGTGTTGCTTGATCCATTCTCATCTTACTGTGCACAGTGTGTCATTTTAACAAATCAATTACCATAGACCTAATGCCCGCTCTGATACCAACTGTAACACCCTAGCCTAACATAGAGACTAGGATGCTACAAACTACTCAACATAACCAAATCAATTCAATTAAATAATGAACTTTCAGTAAAACATTCAACTGAAAGACACAATTGTAATCATCAAGATCTAGCACCATCCATAATTAAACAAGATAAACAATGACATCTAACAATTGTAATTAATCTAAGCATGGAATTTTAACTTCATCTACTAAATCCAAATCAAACGTCTATGCTAATCAATCAACTCAAATTAAATAAACCAAACTGAGGTTTAAAGCATAAACCTATCATCCATGACTACAATCGAACCAACCACCACGAACGATGAACACAGTCTGAGTCTAAAGTAATTATCATGAACTCAAAGTTTAGATAAATGAACTAATTCATTTGCCATGGATAGTGGAAGTGTGATATGTATCAAGTCTACCCCTTCCCATGCATGTCGCTGCCTTGAGAGGTACCTAGAAAGAACAACACAGCAAGAGTGAGTCCACGACTCAGCAAAGTACACCAGTGATAATAATATAACCTCACAACCAGTCAATGAAGATATCAAATCTTCTCATGAACATTAGCAATGAATCATAAATAAATCACTTATGCTTGAATGCAATGCATATGTCAAGAATGCTCTTTCTTTCTTCTTTGCAATTACCGGTAATGCGGAGTAGTACATCCGTCGATGTATACTCAAGCCTGTGCCCTCAGGCACAGGGACCTCATACCCACACTCCACGAGTGTGGGGACCCAAGCCCGTCCAATGTATGATGGAGACCTCAAAGAAACAATCCTTAGCTACCACGTAGTCAAAGGTCCAGAAATGAATGCCATGATGCAAATTGAAACTCACATTCTCAATCCATCATGAAAGTATAATGCTCAGCGATATTATCAAAACATAAAACTTCATAATTAAACCATAGCAATTAACATGAATGGAATATCGTAATTCATTCTATACTGCTTGCACTTGCCTCAACCGTGAGACAGATGACGACGACGGAAGAGCTCTAGCCCCGGTGATCACCACCACCTGGCAACCGTAAATTATACTAACTATCAACCAAACGTGCACAGCATTGCAATGGAATAAAACGAAATCAATTGTTCCTAATCGAAACTCAAAAATTAACCGATATACTCCCAAAATCCAAATCTGTCCAAACAGACAGCTATCAAAGGAAAATCCATAACTTTTGAGTCAAAACTCCAAAAGTCATTAATCAAATTTTCCTGGAACCTACATAAGCATAGATACAACTTTTGATGTGACCGAAAGATCAAATTATCAAATCTAATCCTTTGATTTTAATCCCGAAGACTGTTCTGTCATCTTCGGTATTTCTGACTTGGGAAATTCATAACTTTCATTTGGTACATCCAAACCCATCGTTCTAAGACTCTCTGAAAACTACATAAAATTATATTTCTCAATAAATTCATCACAATTATCCCCACTGTGCAACAATAGTTGCAAACGGCCAAGCCTATCACATTTGTCCACAACAGAAGGACTAATTACAGCATTAACTTTAAAAATTCATAACTTTCATTCTATCCGTCCACAATTTATGAACTTTATCTTCCTAGAATCACCATAAAGTTATCTAAATAACTCATGAGAATCAACTGACCAAATTCGGCCATATCCAAACTCTAATTCGCAGAACTACATTCACTGCCCAAATCTTGAGACTGAATAAGCACCCAGACTTGCAAAATTCATAATTAATTCATCATTTGTCCAACAATTATGATTTAATACTTTCTGGAAAGCCCACATGAAACCCCACATAAGTCTAGGAAACACTAAATGCTGGATTCACATTGATCTAAGTCAAAATTGTGCATCAACAGAACAGCAGAATCAACCGATCTACAATAGCAGTTACAGAATAACTAATAACGACAAATTACATACCAAATATCTACTAAAACTAGTGGGGAATATGAAATTACTCACGAAACCAATGCTGGACGTTGCTGAAGTCCTCATGAAGAACTCACTTCTTCTACCTCTTCATCTTCCTCTCTTCCTTCCTCTCCTTCTCCTTCCCAATGGCCGACGGCACCCGAAGGGTTCTTCTCCCTCCCTCCTTCTTCTTGGACAGCAGCAATGGCGGAGGGGGACACTGTAGCAGTGGAGGTACTGTAGCATAGTCATGCTACAGTACCTCTAGGGTTTTTGGCTGTTCCTAATGCGCCAAGACTATGGGCCTTTGGCCCAAGATTTAATCCCACTTCTAGAGAAATTCTGAAATTCCATTTTATATCCCAATAAAAAGGTTTGAAATTCAATTATAATTCTAAATATTGAACAGGGTATTACAATAAATTTTTGAAATTTTTCCTTGAAATGTCTATTCTAACTAAGGTCCCGACCTACAATCGATATGGCTATGATAACACCTGTGTTGGGACCCAAATATGTGAATATGGACCATCTATGTATACTGCACTAATCCATAATCACGCTAGTGCAGATAGTGATAACATCGATGAAACATCATTCCATATGCAAAGATAACTAAGAAACAAGCAAACCTTAAGGTCAAAGCTTACAATTAATGATTCAGAGGTGAATATCTCAAATAAGCTACAGCGGAAGGAAACATAATTACTTCAGTGAAGTCCATCCATATGCCCATGGGCAATTGATTGGGGTAGCGCGACCTAGTTATCCACAATCCTTGAAGTAGACATTCTTGACCAACGATGAGCTGATGTAGTCTTCTTCAACTGAACAACATTGTCTATAACAAGAATGGGTACATAGAGTACTCAGCAAGTAGCCCCACAGAATGCAATTATAGATGATGGCTTATTCCAAAGGATATGACATATATGGTTCTTTTGCATAAAAGCAACGATTGCAGTTGAATATGAATAATAGATTGAAAGTGTAATTTAAAAAAATAACAATAATAATTTTACCAAGTATTTTCACAAAGCTCACATAACCTAATCAGTTTCTTTCATATAGTTGGATAAGTTTACTCACACAGCTGCCCGTCCCTTTTTTTTTATGAAAATCTACCCCTTGTGTGAAATCCCCGAGCATATTCATGACCACGGACGCGTCTATTTGAATAGATTGATGAACACTCTACAGAGGTTTGTATATTTTACCCACAAGATGCAATCAACTTGATCAGAGATGATCACAACAAAACCTTTTCGAAACTTCATCTTGACAATTGACCCTCCCGATGTGTTTTACTGTCGTACCGATCCTTACGAAGTGCTTTGGTCCGATGCACATCGTTGGACCTGGAGGCAGCGAACCGCTCATAAGTGTGGCTTGACACAGTAGTACAGACCTCCACCCCTGGCACACAATCTAACCTAAATGTCGGAGTAGTCAATGCCAAGATTTTGTAGCTTACTAAGTTAGGCATGTCTCATACCAGGCATGTGGTCATACAATTATGGCTCAGTTCAATAGTGAACAAAGTTAAGTCCTTAATTGACCAAGGCGTGACTGCCCAATTTCTAACCAAATTACCAAGATTCATATTTTCCCAAGAATGGAGTTCCACCATATCACAATTCTTTCCACTCGCCTCAGTATAAATCTTTTCCCACTCTATTAGTTAAGTGCATCACATGTCATCAATGAGTAACAACATACATCACACAGTTTTTACACAAAGTTCCATAATCACCAGCGGCAAGCAAGGAAGCGGTAGCGGTAGATCGGCTACGACGGCGAGGTTTCTACGGCGAAGCTTTGGAGAAAGTGAGGAGAGCATGACGTAGAACACGGTGCGATGATGAAGATGGTGGGGTTGATGAGCAGCGGAACTCACCGAAGAGACAAGGAACGGCCGACAATGGCCATCGGCTGGAGAGGGATTACAAAGGAGAGATCTCTGCACATGGTGGAAGAAACATGGGAATAAGAGATGGTAAAGATAGATTGGGATGAGGGACACATGGTGACGTGCTTGGTTTCACAAGAAACTCAACAGAATTGCGAGGAACACAGAGGAAGCATGTTGGCGGGCGGAGCGCGGTCGGAGATGATGAAGATGAAGTGGGCGCCGGAGCTAGGAGACAGGGGAGCTCCGGTGGATGGGCACGCTCGGACAAGGAGGATGAGACGGCTCCGGTGGCGTGAACGCAATGGCTCGGGGAGCTCTGTCTGCAATGAACGGCGATGAAGTGGTGGTGTCGGGAATGGAGAAGAAGAGCTCGACGGCGGCACTTGAGGGGTTCCCGAGCAGAGGGAGGATAGAGCACAAAGTCAGCGGGTCACGGCGGAACACATGCGCACAGGGTGGTGGCTTTTATGGCACGTGGAGTCGGGCTTCACAAGGAGTCCAATGGCAGCACGGAGGAGTCCACACCATGCATGATAGCAGCGGCGGCGGCTCTCGTAGGTGGGGCTACCGCGTGCGTAGCCGCTGGCAAGCAGGCCTGGGCAAGGCGGGTTGGCGGGTCGGGTGAAGCAGGGATGGAGGCGGGGATACGGGGATGGGCCAGGTGACTGGCTGGACCGAAGAAGGGAGAAGGCGAAGTGGGCTAGACTAATTCGACCCACGAAGAGATTTTGATTTTTAATTTAGAAAAAAATGAAAATCCAAAAGAGGCAAAATAAATTCAGAAAAATCCAGGAA
Organism: Phyllostachys edulis; assembly: GCA_036346405.1. Taxonomy (NCBI): domain Eukaryota; kingdom Viridiplantae; phylum Streptophyta; class Magnoliopsida; order Poales; family Poaceae; genus Phyllostachys; species Phyllostachys edulis. The sequence goes on along the minus strand of CM070547.1, from coordinate 40,888,691 downwards.
AACTCAGGAAAATTCCTTGGAATACTATGCAAAAATAGCAAAGATATTTTCATTTAATTGATGGTTACATCAGTTAAATTAAATAGTTTAAATTTCATAAATTCCCAGTTAAGCTTCATTAAATCAAAGAAAATTGGTGGAATTTTTCAGGGACTTAAAGTACTCAAAAGATTTTTGAAAACTCAAATGTTGGGATGTTACACTATGTCATTTTCGTACATCTTCAACAGAATAACAATTTGTAGAATACCATGCACAATTATAGGAGATGTTGGATAATACACAGCAGACAAAGCAATAGTCACTATTACAAAAAGGCTAATACTGGACGCCTCATCACAGACGGTTGACCAAAACCGTCTGTATTAAATACAATCACAGAAGGTTTTGGTTTAGCGACCGTCTGTGTTACTGGCTGCACTAAAAACCGTCTGTGAAGAGGTAATATCATAGACGGTTCGTGTTGAAAACTATCTGTGAAGTATCACAGACGGTTCTGAAGAAGAACCGTCTGTGATACTACTAAATATCATAGACGGTTCTTGTTCAAAACCGTATGTGATACTTCACAGACAGTTTTCAACACGAACCGTCTATGACTTCCCATCCTTGGAATGCCTAACACTCCGATTTTACCATGGCTTGGAATCACTAACACTCTGATTTTACCATGGCTTGGAATTACTAACACTCCGATTTTACCATGGCTTGGAATCACTAACACTCCGATTTTACCATGGCTTCAAATCACTAACACTCCGATTTTACCATAGCTTCAAATCACTAACTCTTTGATTTTGAGTTAGTGATTTGAAGCCATGGTAAAATCGGAGTGTTAGTGATTTGAAGCCATGGTAAAAATCGGAGAGCCATGGTAAAATCGGATATATATCACAGACAGATTTTAATACGAACCACCTATAATAAGATATATATCATAGACAGATTTTAATATGAATTGTCTGTGATAAGATACTTATCACAGACGGTTCGTATTAAGAACCGTCTATGATATGTTGTCACAGACGGTTTTTGTATGAAACCGTGCGTGATTCGCATGTGAGGAGTTCAAAAATTTTGAGCAGCAGCGAAGGCAAAATGTTTTTGTGATGTCCTTATATATTATAGCCACCCCAGCCTTGTTTTTCATCGCCTCCCTCCCTCCCCACACCGAGCTCCGTGACCACCCTCGATTCCCGTCGTGATTCGGTGAGAACCTGACCCACCACGCGGCGATGAGGAGGGATGCGGAGGAGATCCTTGTCTGCCGCAGAAGGTAGACTGCTGGAAGGTACATGTACGTCCCCATAACATACACAATTTGTTGGCTGTTTGTTTTAATAAAAATTATCTTAATTTTGTGTTACCTAAGGTCGGAGCGCCGCTGGAGGTTTTCAGTCGTCTCTCCTTGCCGACGAACTTGAGTCGAACTCGACGACATGCAAGAACATCTTATGATATGCTGGTGAGGTATAGAGAGGAGCTCACAAGACCAATCCAAGAAGCCGATGAGTTCTTTAGGAGCTTGGAGGCATAGATGGTTTCTAGCTAGTTTAACTTTGTAACTTTATTCCTTTTTTCCCATTCGGAGGGGACATTGTGAAACCTTTTGGTTTCTCTTTCCTATAATGTGTTTGCCATCATAATTTTAATTGGAGTTTAGTTGTCTTGCTAGAGGTTGCATATGGAAACTACTATCTAGCAATTGATTGGTTTGGCTCAAAATCCGATTTTTTTTTTGCAATAGAAAAAACTATCACAGACGGTTCTGAACAAGAACCGTCTGTGATAAGTAATTATCGCAGATGGTTCTTGTTCAGAACCGTCTATGATAGCTTTTTCATAGACGGTTAAAAAACCGTCTGACCTCATATCATTACTAACCCATAAACTCAGACGGCTCACGAAACCGTCTGTGATGACGTTTTTGAACCGTCTGTAAAGACCTTTTCTGTAGTAGTGAGTTGGGTTCATAAAAAATTTCCTAAAACTGAAGTATCTTTTCAGCAACAAACAAATGCTACTCAGTCAATAGTACACTACCATCAAGGCTTTGATAGTGCGTTTGAATAAAAACAAAAAAAAGTTCTCTTATATGGTAAAAGACTCTTAACCATCAAGTAGAGTTCCATCTTACTACATGTCCAAACCAAATTTTCTAGGACGTACACCCATTGCTCTGCAGAAGTTCTTATATGCTGCTATTCTAATGTTAGAATTATTCAAGAAAGATATTGCATCGCGGAAAGCTTTAATATACGAAGTCAACCTCTTCAAACCACATTTTACTATAAGGTTAATAATATGACAAGCGCATCGCTGATGTAGCAAGAAGGAATTAATGTACGTACTCAACATTGGAGTAAGAATATCCATTGCCCTAAAGTTTGAAGCGACACTATTTAAAGTAATTGATAATATTTTGTTTGTAAGACCAAAGTATTTCACGACTTTGATAATACAGTCCAAAATATTCTCACTCATGTGTGCTACATTAATTAATTTGAAACCTATAATTCTTTTCTCCATTTCCCAGTTGTCATTAACACAATGAGCAACTACACTAAGATAATCCTTCCTAGCCCGACCAGTCCAAATGTCCGTGGTGAGGGCCATTGAAAATGTGCACATATTAAATAGTTCCTTCAATTTATCAAGGTGTTCATTGTAGTTTTTAACTAGATCCCTAGTTGTTGTTTGTCTAGAAATAGAAGAAAATATAGGATTATACACAGTCCTTATGTAAGTTTCGAAAGTTGTAGACTCCCCAAAGCCAATAGGTAAATCCTTAGAAGTAATTAAACGATAAAGAGATTGACGGACTACATCAGGGTTGTACTGCAGCTGCTTCTACCTCATCGCCAATCCCTTCTTAGCCTTACATCTTGAAGCATGTCTAAGAAAGTGCCCTGTTCCACCTGAATACTTTGCAGACAACTGATGATGACAAACTTCACAAACATCTTGTGGTACCTGAACTCCTTGTGCGTCTTCCTTGGTTGTCCCATTGAAACTCTCCCAGACTCCTGATGTACTCGTCTTGGATCTCTATGCTCTGGTGGTTGCCGATGAAGACGTTGCCGTATATCCTGATGATGATACTCCTCATTGCCCTTCTGGTAATAACCCCAATTGGTTTGAGGCAGCGACATTCTTGAACGATGCAACATCCTCTGGTGAAAGTCCGTAATCACCAAGAACACAGCTATCATAATTTTTGATAACAAAAACTACAAAATCAAAACTTACAATATTATTTCTTTCATCTTAGGATAACAAATAATAACAAAAAATATGCAAATAAAATAGTATTGTACCTCTTTCCACGCCCGGTTGTGCCTTGTCGTGCCCATCGCGCCCCTCCGCTCCCCTCCGCGCCTCGCCAAACCTCGTTCGTGCCGTTGTGCCTGCCCCGCGCTCTTTGGCCTCCCTGCCTTGCCTCTCCTGCCCCGCACCGGTCCAGCCCCGCAATGTGCTCACGACGCCGCACCACACCGTGCCCACGCCGTCGTGACACCCGACCCTATGTCGTGCCCGCAACGCCACGCCCACGCCATCGTGCCGCTCTGGTCCTGTGTCATGCTCGCGACGCCATGCTGCAACATGCCCATGCCGCCAGGCCGCTCCGTGCCTAGCGCTGTGTCTGGGTCGCCGTGCCGCACTGCCGTACCCTGCCGCATTGCCCCCACCCCAGCCCCCACCGTGTCAGCCCGCTAGCCGGGGTGTGGACCCAAGCACAACACAGCCGCTCGAGCCCTACCGGCCCGGTGCAGCTATAGTGTGGGCCATGCCGTGCCCAGGGCGAGCCAACCGTGCTGTGCTTTAGGCCGACCTGGTTGGCATGTCCTATCTAGCTATCTCTAAAGCGAAGGGGTACGTGTAACATCCCAATTTTTGGGCTTTCAAAAATATAATCTTTTGTGTAGAATAGGTCCTCGAAAATTTTCACCAATTTTCTTGAGTTAATAACGCTTAAATGGGAATTTCCGAAGTTAAAATGATTTAATATGAATAAATTAAACTTCAATTGAATCAAAATCAAAATTTAATAAGTCCCAATTGGAATTTTCTGAGTTCATTTGGTATTTATTCTAGCTCATTTGAATTTTTAGCCTTTTCTCTAAATTGAAAATCATATCTAAATTCCTTTTCCTTCGTGGGCCAAATTGGTTCGGCTCACTCTACATTCTCTCTCCCTAGACCAGGTCATCTTAGCATGCCCCCGATTCTTCCCTGTCCTAGCCCTACTCCATGCCCTGCCAACCTACTTCCATCCCCACTTTGGTTCCCTGCCTCGCCACCCATCCCAACTCCCAATCCCAAACTCTTCCTTCATGGGCCACTGCCACGGCCCATCTCACCACCGCATGTTCCAGCGTGCACTTGAGCTGCCAACCTGTAGCGTCGCCGGCTCTCACCCTTTCTTCTGTAGCACCCACGCCTTCCAATGCTATACATAGCCACGGAGATCCTCGCGTTGTGCGTCCCTCAACATGCCACCCCGAAGCCTTAGCACCGCCACCTGAGGTCCTACTGTTCACGGTCAACATCCCCAAGTCCAGTGTCACCTGTGTCGTGCCTAATCTCTGTCATTGCAGATCCTTAGGACGGATCCTTTTGCCATCAGCATCACCTCATCACCCTACACCGACCGCATCTACCGATAGAAGCTCCCGAGCGTTGGATCACCAATGTCGTCCTCTTCTTCCCCACATCTGGCCAATCTCCGCCGAATCGCAGCAACGTCACCACATTCCTCGTTGATCCTGTCAGTCCCTCGTCAGTCCGTTCCACATCCCAATCTACCTTTTCCCTCGCTCAATGTTGATTTCCCATCGTCGTGTGTATAGATCGAAGTCGTGTCCTCCATGTTTGGTCGTGCACCTCCACCATTCAATTCTGCTGCCACTGGTGAGTTTCCTCCTCCGTCAACCTCACCATCGCCTTCCTATCCTCCCAGTGTACCCGGTGCTCACCTCCATTTTTATCAAAGCCCTTTCCCTCGATGTCGCTTGTTCGCGTCGATCTCCTATCACCACGCCCGCATCACCAGCATCACTAGGTCACCCCTTCTCCATTTTGGTTGTCGTCGCAGCTCCATCGGCCACCGCTGGGCGCCAATGGTGTTGACCCGAGAGCCCACTGCTGCCTCCACTCCCCATGTCTTTGTTACGTGTCGGCCACCCCTCTTCTCTCTCTTTCCTTCTGAATCGTGGACCCCAAGGTCCAAATTCGAATCTTAGCACAAAACCTACCTGTGGGTTCCACCTGTCTGTGACTGGGAGTCACTTGCGCATGGACCCCACTGACTGTCGCCATGTCACTTCCACCTCTCCTTTGTGGATGTGCCACATGATAGTCACCTCGATGACGTCCATACCTCGTCATCACCCGCATGGCTGAGAACAAATCCATACCCACCCACTGTCGTGTGGGCACCACAAGTCAGCTAGACATTCAAACCCTAGATTGAAATATGACCCAATGACATGTGGACCCCATTATCATCCACACCTACCAAACCCCAATCCATCTTCTTCTCACTTACAAGTGGACCCCACATGTCAGTTTCTTTCCTTGGTGAACTTAGTCCACCATAGTCCAGTGCCTGTACATTGGACATTATTCATAGACCGGTGGCCCACTTGTCAATGTCTCAGCATTTTATGATATTCTAGAAATTCCAAGATTTCCAGGATATTCCTTCGGCCCTACCTATTAATGACTTACAACGTCTCCCCTCTATTAATTTTTTTTATTTTCCTTCCTAGTCAAACTTCTAGAAGCCTATTTTCCTTCATATGAGCTCCGATTGAACCCATTCTTCTTCCTAAATTCATATAAAGTCAAGCCCTACCTTTTAGTACCCTTAATTTTCAATTTGGAGTTTATTCAAATTATTTTTTAAATTTTGTTTGTATTTGTATTTTCTTTCTTGTTAAACGTTGACGTTCGGGAATCGTTCGGAAGAGCTAGAAGTCAAGGAAGTCAAAGACTGAAGACAAAGAAACAATAGCGTAGCTATAGCAAGGCAAATTTTGTTTGATCATATTGAACCGAGTTTACAAAATTACTTTGTTTCAAACTATTGCATGCTATTTAAATTATCAATTGTTTATTACTTATGGGAATAGCTACGCAACCTAATTGTCATTTATTCCACCTTGTCGACAGTATGCCATGATCACTTTTCGCCGTAGGATGGTTAACTACTAGTAGGTAACTATTCTTACACCAACATGGGTTGGTTACTGTAGTATGACGCTTAGCCATGTTGGGTGATTGATATCATTTTGAAATGCAACTTTACACCAGATTAATCAATTATGGAATTGCTTTGTGAATAACTATGTGCTTAGTGTAAACAACTTTGGGTGGGTAAATGATATAGACTTGGGCGAGTGTTAGAGCTTTGGCGGGTGCAATTTGCACGAGATCTTGGTTAAGTGGTAGTCTCGCCTGGGTCAATTAAGGACTTCACTTTGTGTACCATTGAACTGAGCCACATCGTAGAACCACATGCTTGGAATGGGACATACCTAGTTTAGTAAGTTATGGAGTTCCAACGTTGGCTGCCTTAGGAAATCAGTTAGGCTCTGTGTTAGGGTGGAGGGTGTCGATACTATGTTTGAGCCACATCATGGATGGTTCCCGTTCTCAAATCCAATGGTGTACCCCTGCACCCATTCTCCGATGTGTTGTCAGCAGGACAAGCCGGAAGATCATGCATGTATCTGTTGTTGAGAGATAGAACACAACACCGATGAGCATGTAATCAACTGTTCCAGCTGCAAAAGGAACCATTCCCTTGGAAAATGTCTAATGAATAAGGTTACATGTTTTCTTTGCTAAGGCTAAGATCATTACTCCACTTAATGCCCTATGTAACTTGTGCTGACAGCCATGACCCAGTATCAGCGAGAGAAGTTTAGAGTTGCCTTGATTCAAGCAGTAACTTAAGTAGGTAGAACAATGGCTACCCATGCTAAGTCACCCAAAGAGTCGAAGGAGAATGTCGGGACCCCGGGTATGCAACCCCGGAACCCTCTGTGCATTCTGAGCTAGTCCCATAATCAGTAGCTAGCTCACACAGTTGAAACAATGGTGTAATCATATCCATACAACAAACAAAAGATGAAGCAGACAAATTAATATTATTTAGCAACAAAAGGACCTTATAGTCAAGTCTTACAACGTTTGCCACGTAGGGCTTAACAACAAAAGGGAGCTTGCAGCAGAAACCAAACCAAACACCAGCGGCGAGGAGGGAGAAGCGGCGGCCGAAGGCGGCGGAGGAGCTCCGGCGGGCTTTTGGGACGGGGAGGCGCGCACGGGGCGGCCCTTGAGCTTGTGATGCCGGAGGTGGGTTTGGTGGTGCCAGAGGAGGCTTGGTGGTGGCGCTAGAGGCAGCAACGTCGTGCGGTGGTTGGCGGCGAGGAGCTCGAAATGGGGGTAGAGGAGAGCAAGGGAGGAGAGGGGAAAGGGAGAGGAGGCTACGGTGCTTCCGGTGCGCGCACTTATAGGGCGCAGGGAGGGCGGAGAGAGAGGAGATGGCGGTATGGGTGGTGACGGACTTTTGCGGCTGCGCGGCATGGGGCAGCAACGGTCGAGGGAGGAGGCATGGGGGAGGGAGCGGGTGGCGACAGCGGATGCGACGGAGGTGGGAGGTGACACGGCGTGGCAGAGATGGGACGGGGAGGCAACGGGTGCCGGCATGGGCTCCCAACGGGCGGGAGGAGGATGAAGCACAGTAGCAGGGGCGGTCGCTGACGGGTGGGGCCACCTTGTCGGCGAGCAAGTCGAGGGAGGCGCGACTACAGACTCTGAGGGGAGCCAGACAGCGTTGGGCAGCAAGGAAGAAGAGAAATGGGCCGAAGAGATTCGGCCCAAACAATAAAGGAGGATTTAAAATACATTTCCGAATTAAATAAATACCGAAAAACAAAAGCATTTTTTGAAAATAGCAAATAAAGTCCAAAAATTCAAGAAAAATACACAAAAATTCCTTGAATTATTTGGAACATAGTAAAAATATTTTTAGCTTAACTTTTGCTTTTAATTTTTGCAAATAAATTATTTTTAATTTAGGGACAAAAGGATAACCTCTTTTAAAATCCAATAAAATACTTAAAATAATATTTTTGATTTTAAATCCAATTAAGATCCAAAAACTTAAATAAACCAACTTTGAATTAATTGAAGTTTAATTAATTCATATTAAATTGCTTTTAAATTCTAAAATTTCGTGTTAAGCTTTAACAATTCAATAAAACCAAATGGTTATTTTTAAATTTTCAAAAAGCCCAGAAAATAGGGATGTTACAGAGAAACACTCCTGCCCTAGTAGCCGACATCTAGGAAGAAGTAGGCCAATATCACCAATAGAACGCTTCGAGGGTGGCGAGCAAAGCCATTGGACCAGGAACTACCCTCCAAAGAGATAAGCATCCACCTTCAGGAAGGCTAATCCTACTATCATCATCACATCAACTCAACAGCCAAGATTGGCACATCTATGCTACAACTACCGCGAAGAAGGCCACTACACCAACCAATGTCCTTAGAAGTACCACGTGCTCACTCCAGTCAAAGCTATTCTAGAAGTCACTTCAGTTAAGATCATAACACCAAGAGCGTATGGCAAAGCAACATGAGCTACTTGCCCAGAGAAGTAGCTGAAGAAGAGGCGTTTGAATAATGACTCTACCAGGAAGCTCTAGACTAATGATGCTGCATCATGCAGTGGCACGCCCCTGTCCATAAAAATAATGTCGAAGAATCATTGTAATATTTCCATTGTTTAAAGAAAAATGGTCGATATCCTTATATGCAAAGTTTTGGAACAAAATAATTGTTGGCAAACGAATTGTTTTACATCTCCTTAAGCATTTATCTTCATAAGATGGTTAATCAAACAGCAAGGCATGTCTACTATAGTCCATAGCGCTGAAACTCTCATCAATACCATGCAATGTACATATTCACACTACTACAGAAAACGTCTTCACAGACAGTTCAAAAACGTCATCATAGACGGTTTCATGAGCCATCTGAGTTTATGGGTCAGTGATGACATGAGGTCATCACAAAAGGTTTTCGAACCATCTGTGATGCACAATATCACATATGGTTATTAACTCAGAACCATCTGTGATAGCTTAAGTTTCACAGACGGTTGGTATTTGGAACCGTCTGTGATAGCCTCTTCTCTACAAAATCTCCAAGCAGTGGCTGCTTTTCCTTTAAAACCAGCTTTGTATATATATAGTTCGTAGTCCCTGGTTAGCTAACTCCGATGCCTGAATTCAGCTAGCTAGCTCGCTGCTTGGCCATTCATCCTAAACGTGCAGGTGAACCACGACCTACTTCATCGATCCTGACACACTGGAGTGCTTGGCATGAAGCAAATCGTACACTCTAGTGTGTTAGGATCGACAAAGTAGGCTGTGTTTGGCAACTTCATCAAACCTGATACACTAGAGCATACGATTTGCTTCATGCCAAGGTATGAAGTAAATCGTACACTCCAGTGTGTCAGGATTGATGAAGTAGGTTGTGTTTCACCTGAACATTTTGGACGAATGACCAAGGAGCGAGCTAGCTAGATAAATTGATTAGGCCTCGAGTTATGTATATATATATGAAGCCGGTTTTAAAGGCAAAAGCAGCCACTGCTTAGAGATTTTGTAGAGAAGAGATCAAGAATAGAGGAAAGGGGAGGTGGCGGGCTCGGGGAGGAGGTGGCCACTGTTTGGAAAACTCTCACAAGGATTGAGACAAAACTCTCATGGATAATATACTTGAATACAAGTCCAGTGAAACATATAAAATGTGTTCAAATATGAATGGTAATAAGATACCATATATGGTAAGTTGACGATATCATGTTAGGATGTAAAAAAGAGTTTTTCTTAATGGTTAACTCTCTTTCTATAAAGCAGATAAGAGCAGCAACCTATAGAAACTCACCACTATCCATGTAGAAGTTCGTTTACATTGATATGTGCAAACCATGTGCAAGGATTTTGATTCCATAGATTCATAAGCTTTCATTCCAAAATTATTCATATACAGTTCATCCTATTGTCGTCCCTGGAGATTCATTTCATATCTCATCAGTGAACACAACTAGTAACATTTGTGGTTTTCATGTCAAGCAGATAAGAGCAGCAACCTGTAGAAACTCACCTATATCCATGAAACACTTACATGGTGTTATTTATCCTAAGAATAGATGGTGATCAGACTTACTATTAATAGACAACTATTTGTTAAGATCCTCTCTAGGACGCAACCAAATTGCCTCCCTCAGATTGCCACTTCTTAAGGTTGCATCAATGTATTTTTTGAGCAGTACACCCTACATCATACGTATGAAAAACAAAAAAAATATCTTTAGAAACATACCATGCAGCAGTCACACCCAAACACAAACCCATTCCCCACCTCCAGATCTATCCATCCATCTAGCCAACAGTCATAGAGGGAAAGACAGCAAGACAGCAAGACGGCAAGGCCAAAGGTGTCCAAACCGACCATCAAGCTAGTTAACTAGGTAGCCCACAATGCAACTCAGTTCACATGAATACCAACAGCACAAATGTAACATCCCAAAGTTCGGTTACCAAAATAAAAATAAATAAAGTTATTATTTTACTGGATTTTCAAAATTTTGAAAGAGTTTTATTGCTTTATTTGAATTTCTGAAGTTTTAAAAAGTCAAAAAGAAAATTTATTGAAAATTTATTTGATTTAAATTGAAAAATAAAAATTAAATTAAATTCTAGAATTTTCTAGGATTTTAAAAGCTTTTTTTCTAAATATTTTAAAGCCAAAATAATTTATTTGCAAAAGTAAAAGTCAAATTTAGGTTGGAAATAATTTTATTAAGTCCAAAATAACTCTAGGAATCTCAGTGAATTTTTCTAGAATTTTTGGATTTTATTTAAATTTTCTAAAGCTAAAATGAATTAACTATTTATTTTCAAAAAATCAATTAAAATTCCGGATTTAGTCTTGGGCCGAATCTAGTCTGACCTACTTCCTATTCACCGCATCCATGGCCCATTTCAGCCCACACTTTGCAGGCCCCGCTCCCACGGCTTTCGCTCCTCTCTCACGCTCAAGACGCCTTGGCCATTAGGCCTTCCATCGCGCGCAGCCGTAGGATGGGAATCAGACGGTCCTACGCCTATCTTCTTCCTTCCGCCTTTCTTCCTCACACAGCCGCACCCACCGCCCACCATTACCGCATCGTGGAGCTTCATCTCCACTGCCTTTTTCGCCCTCTCTCCTCACGCGGCCACGCGCATTCAAACCGCCCCTCAATCCCGCACCCATTCCGCCCACTTTCCCCCTCCCTTGCGCACGGTTTCGCTGGAACCACGCCATTGCCGCCGAGATGGCCGCGCGAATGATCTCCTCCCCTCACCCTCCTCGGCCCCTATAAAAGGGAGCATGAGGTGCCCCTTGAGTCTCTCATCCCTTTCCCCCAACTCACTCTCCCTCTCTCGCTTCCTCCTCACCGGATTTCAAGTTTTTCTGGCGGTGGCCGAACGGGCTTCTTCCACCATTAGCTCCATCACCGTTAGAGCTCCGGTTGTGTTCTCTACCTCCCTGGGATCGCCGTGCGACATGCTACCCCATGCGCACCTTACCCCGGCCCGAAGACCCCCCGGAGCCCCAACCTCGCTGCAAGCCCAACCTCACCGCCGCTTTTCGAGCTCACCGCCGGCCATTCCGCCTCGCCCACTCGTATCTAAGGTGAGCACTGGATTCATCACGATGCGCTCTCCCTTTTGACACCCTCCACAACCCTCGCCGCGGTGCACCGCGCCAGCGAGGTGGTCACCGAGCTGCCACTGGCCTTTGCCAATGTGGCACGCCACCGTGGCCGCCACCGCGATGCCACAAAGGCGCCACCTCATCACATATGCCCAGGTGAACGCGATGTCATCTACCCACGTGTCGCCCACATGGCCTTGCCACTGTATCGCGGGCCCCACGTGTCAGCGGCTCCATTTCTTTTTTCGAATTAAAATAAATCTAGAAATTCTGAAAAATCCTATAATTCATCATTTTATGTGAATTGTAAACTTCCCATGGTTCGTTCTCCTTCATAGAAACTCCAATTTCATCGATTCAAATTTCTAAATCTGTATAAATTCAAGATCTAGCTAACTAAACTAAAATTATTTAATTTGGAGTTCATTTGAATCTTCATTTGAATTTTCTTTGAATTTGACTTATTTTTGCGTATAGATTTCGACGACTTCAGAGAGTTAGATTTCGACGCTGTTTGAGAGCAACTAATTGAGCAAGGCAAGTTATACCTTTGATCATATTTGATCCCATTATTTAAAATTATTTAAATTCTATTTAAAATTATTTAATGCTTATTTATATTCAAGTTAATTTAAATTCTTGTTTAAATTATAGTTATTCCTAATTTCCTTTGTACATCCAAATCTTGACATTGAGATAAACCTACCTTGTTACTCTAGATAAAACCTAGTTGATACGATAGTGTGAACTAGGACCATTTGGAAAAATTATGCTTAGTGATGCTTAGACCCAAAAATGATTGATTTGGGGAATTTCAGCCAAAAATTAAATGTTGTTTAAATTGTATCCATGGCATTGGTGTGCTATGGAAGTTTATAAGTGACTTTGGAAAAATGAAATAAAATGATGGTTTGTACTTGGTTGAAATGGTTGTTTGGATGGTGCATGTTGATGCACGGGATCGAGTCATCTCTATGATCGAGGCCCATGGGTTTTGTGGAAAGTCGCCCAAGTCAGTTAAGGATAGACCTTTGAGCGTTCCTTGCTACGCCTTATCATACTACCGCATGTCCTGAGAATGGAGAGGGGACCTGGCTGACTAATTTCCAATGTTTCACTGTGGTCGTTTCATCCAGTTGTGTGGGTGGTCTTTTACGACCTACGTACATGCATTCCCACCTAGCGTAAGAGGGGGCTAGGAACTCTGCGGATTTCTATCCAAAGGGGGCGAAACCTTAGCGAGGGGGGACTACGGTGGTATGGAGCATTGTAAAGGCCTTGACACGTGTTCTAGACTGCTTACCTAAGGTAGTGAGCAGTGGTATCGACGGATGCCAAACAAACTAGAGAAGTCGTGTCTTGTGGGTAAAGTTGTACAACCTCTGCAGAGTGTAAAACTATTCGCATAGCCGTGTCCACGGTCATGGACATGCCATTCAAGCCACTCAAAGTTAGACTTTGGTTTTGATTTAAAAATGATTTTGTAAAACAGTTTATGACATGGATGGGTGTCCATGAGAAAAGTTATGGGTTGAAGCCCCGGGTTGGTGCCCGTGTTTATGTTGGTGATAGGTTGGTGCCTACACTAGCTTTATTAATTCAGTTAAAACTCAATCTTTATATAATGTAAAATTTGTGCTTTTGAACTTAGTATTGTATTTAAAATGCCAAATATTACTTTTGCACAAATAACCCTATAAGCCATCCTTTGTTACATCCATACATGCATTAACTTTGTTATTGGGTGTAACTTACGAGCATGAAAGTTGTGATCATCCTTGCTTAATGCAAATAAATTTCAGAGGAGAAGGACTTTACTACCGGTGTGGATCTCGATGACTAGGCCGCTATCTCAGTCGATTGCCTGTGGCAGATCAGTTGGACTCTACTACTTCTTCGTCTTCCGCTGTATTCTTTAATGTTGGCTTGTAAGCCTCTTTTGTAATAAACTCTGTTGATTATTAATAATATTGTGCGATTTATGGATGTTACCATATCTGTTTACTGTGTGAACTAGCTACTAATCATGGGACTAGTTCAGAAATGCACAAAGGATTTGGGGTGTTAATACCGAGTCTGACAACAAACCAATAGATCTGTCTTACCTCGATCGACATCACCGGTGTCGGTGGTGAGGTAGCTGAGGCTGAGGTCGGTGGAGCTAGAGGTAGCGGGGGAGGTCTGTGAGGTAGCCGGGGTCGCGCACGCTAGGGGGAGGAGGAAGAGGGGAAAGCATGCAGCGCCACCGTAGTTGTGGCACAACCGTGATACTGCAAAAGACACTCTTATCGTACGAGTGATCTTATGTAGTGAACCGTGATGTCACAATCGTCGGTGACGGGAAGAATGGCGGCATCGGCGATGGGGTCACTCGGGTGGGGAGGGAAACGGACGAGAGTAAGGCCGCTGGGGACTAACGAGTTAGAGCACAAACCCTAGCGGACTCCTACTAATAAAGAGACTTATCATAGTCGGTTCTATTATGGAATCGTTAGTGATACTTATCACAGACAGTTCCACAATGGAACCGTCTGTGATATGGTCTCATATCACAGACGGTTCATTATTAAAACCATCTGTGAAGTACCACAGACGGTTGTTTGTTGGAAACCGTCTATGATAGTAATATCACAGATGGTTCTTGTTCAGAACCGTCTATGATACTTCACAGACGGTTTTCAACATGAACCGTCTGTGATATTACCTCTTCACATACGGTTTTTAGCGCAGCCAATAACACAGACAGTCGCAAAAACAAAACCGTCCGTGATTGCATGTAATACAGACAGTTTTGGGTAACCGTCTGTGATGAGGCGTCCAGTATTAGTCTTTTTGTGGTAGTGTCGGGTCCCGACAGTACTGGAAGGGTGCTATTCGCGAAAAAAAATTGGACGTGCGGGGAGTTAACGCAAAACTGCATAAGTGGGGTGGAGCTTCTCACGCGGCCTCAGTCTGAACCGTTTGGGCTAGATCTGATGTCCCTGGTTGGCATCAGCACATTATCACCCAATTAGCCATTAGCACTAGATATGTTGCCACATTTATTAGCATTACTTCCATTTCATGATGATGTCCAACATGGCAACAATGTGAATATTCATCAATCATTTTTAGTAGTGAATTTGCACTAACTCGTCTATGGAAATTTTATTCAGAGAATTGAAGATCAACATGTGATTTTATTAACAGGGGGCAGTATGGTTTAAGTTTTCACCTCTTTCTTACATCTCATTAATCCGGGTGCACAAGGTCTGTGCCTCTGGCATATACAATGGTACAGATAGCTGCTGTCTATAGCAACTCTTCATGTCACTTGTAGACAGCACTAAAAATAGCTCATACAATGGTACAGACAGCTGCTGTCTTTTTAGTTGTCTTTATAGAACACACAATCTTTTAATACTTTTCTTGTTTCTCGTGATACAGTTGACTACATGATTATAGACAACATCTTTCTCTCTCTTCATTCTCTTTCATCCACGTCAGCTTTAATATCTAACTCATCAATTAACAAATTGAGTTCTAACTTTTCTTTTTTATAAGTCCCACTACTATTTTTAGCCCAACCACGAAGATATTGTCTAAGAGATTGAACCTTACATTGCCAAATTTGTAGGGTAGAATGACCTGTGAAGTCCTTCTTCCACACCTCAGCCACCATCTCCCTAAAACCTTCCCTACATAACCAGCCTAATTCAAATTTAAATAAAGACTGATTCCCTCTACAAGACGGTGCTCTTGTATTTAAAAGTAACAGCGTATGATCAGACAAAGTCCTTTCAAAAGCATTAACAGTAACTAAAGGAAATTTATGCTCCCAGTCTGTACTCATTAAAACTCTATCCAACTTTTCAAAAGATGGATTAACTAATGAGTTAGCCCAAGTAAATTGTCTACCAGATAAAACTATTTCCCTTAATTCCAAAGAATTAATCACAGCATTAAACAAAAAGGGCCATCTATATTCAAAGTTGACCTTGTTTTTTTCCCCTACATGCCTCATGATGTTAAAATCTCCCCCAACTAACAAAGGAAGATGATCTTTCCTACATGCCTGAACAAGTTCATTAAGAAACTGCTCCTTGAAATGGGGTTGAGCTGCACCATAAACAGCCACAAGAACCTATTGGAAATCATCATCTCTATTTTTTAAATGAAACTTGACATAGAATTCACCAGCATCAATAGAACCTATGCCAAAAACCTTAGGATCCACTCCTACAAGGATGCCCCCCGATCGACCTTGTGGCTGGGAAAAATGCCACAAAAAATCCCCACCCCCATAGAGATGATTAAGATTAGACACTAAAAAGTCTTTTTGACCAGTTTCAAGAATGGCCGAAAAATCTAGATACTACTCCTTAACCACTTCACAAATGTAGCGATATTTAGCCAAGTCTCCCAAACCTCTGCTATTCCAAAAAAGACCTTTCATTTTAACTGTAATTTGAAAGACCTACCATGAGAAAATCTGCCTTTTGACCCTTTTTTTATTGGTAACAAGAGTAAACTTAGAATGGTCATCCTCTAACAAATCATCATCTACATCATTACAATACTGATTCAGGGCTGATAAATCATCCCCATCCAGATTCTCTTCCTGCACCTCCGCTACATTCATAACTCCTTTATTTTTTTATTTTTTCTAATTCAAGATTCTTAATATTTTGAACAGAACAAACAATCTCTGTATTATTACCTCCTAGAGAAATACCAATGCTAGCAACTTTTGCAATAACTTGCTCATCGGAAAAAGACAAAAAAGATAAATTAGAAATAGACTTACTTGGATCTAGCTCGAGATTCCGAGCTTTAGCACGCCGCATAGCCTTCTGTACCGAGTCTTCATCTCCAGACATCTACAATTTGAGTCATTCACTCTGCCTTGGTTCCATTGACTCCTCCACAGGGACCCACGCCAATTGAGAAAGCCCAGCTGCCTTTGGACTTTTTATGTTCACCTTGCTAAGTATTGGAGCAGACTTGGCAAGTATGGGACCAAACAAATTAGCCCCACTATTAGCCTCATCAACCAACCGAGAGGGAGCTTCCTTTACAGCCGAACCCTCAATGTCTTCCCCAACAAAATCTGTTTTGGACCCAAGAGCAGCAATCATCTTTGGAACCAAACCCGTATCTCTTGCCAGAACTGAACCAGTCGCTCCATCAACTACGGCAATGTCCCCTAGAACCTCAGCAGATGAACCACCGGCCTTCCCCTTGGGTCCATCAACTACGAAGGGACAGAACTCAATAGCCTGCCTACTGTCCACTAAACCAAAGCTGCTTTCCTGCCTGCTGTCCTCTACACCAAAATTGCTTTCTTCCAGAGAACTATCCCTCAAGCCCTCCCCAGCCCCATTTGCTTCAAACTGATGCATGTGTGAACCGGCCATGTCCAAAATCAAACTCTCCCCTTGAAAAGGCAAAGCAGGCTTAATATCACCTCGAGCCAAAATATCGACCTCCTTCTTGACCGCCATCAGTGTAACCCAGACGGTATCTGATGCCGACAATCCCAACGTAGACCCCTTAGAGTTGGACGTAGACTGTCCCTTGTGGTTCTCATAAGCATTTGACTTAGCATCCGAAGCATTCTTTAGTCTCTTAGTAAATCTGTCTTTCATTTCAACATCTTTGCCTCTACCAGATTTATCTTCTCCTTCATGATCCCTGCTCTGATGCATTCCTTCGTCAACACTATCCATCGCACTGTTTTCAACTTTGAAGAAAATATTGTAAACGCATTCACCAACCACAATCTCAAAGCTAGCAGGTACGGCATCAACGTTCAAAACACCCACCAGTAAATGAACCAAATCGTTCTTGCAAACATTTTCCCACTACTACAAAAAGGCTAATACTGGACGCCTCATTACAGACGGTTGACCAAAACCGTCTGTATTAAATACAATCACAGACGGTTTTGGTTTAGCGACCGTCTGTTTTACTGGCTGCGCTAAAAATCGTCTGTGAAGAAGTAATATCACAAACGGTTCATGTTTGAAAACCGTCTGTGAAGTATCACAGACGGTTCTGAATAAGAACCGTCTGTGATACTACTAAATATCACAGACGATTTTTGTTAAGAACCGTCTGTGATATTATGGTCAACACAGACGGTTTTTGTTTGAAACCGTTTGTGATTCGCAGTGCGGGATAGTGGAAATTTTTGGATGCGTGCGTGGGAGACGAAATGTTTTGGACGCGTGCGCGGGAGGCGAAATGTTTTGGTACTATCCTTATATATTATAGCCACCCCTGCCTTGTCTTCCACTAGTCTCTCCCTCTGCCCTCCCCACGCCGAGCTCTGACTACCGCCGACTACTATCGTGAGCTCCTCCGCCTCTGGTTGTGACACCACAATGATGCTTCCACCGTCTCTCCTTCATTGCCGGTGATATCCCCCATCTGCTCCCCTCCCCTCTCTTCCTGGTTGATATCCAACATGCCAGTAAGTGATCAATCGCTCCCCCTGCCTTGTTGCTTTTGGTGGCTCTCAATTGTGACCGTGGTTTTCTTGTGAATGAATAGATCAAGATAAGATTGTGGACATCGACAGCGAGCACCTCGGCATCCCTGACTCTGAGTAACAGGCCATCGTCCGCCTCTTCGTCCCGGACTTTTTTTGCGCACTGTTCGGTAAAACAGCCATAACTTTTGCATACGAACTCGGATTGCGGCGTTCTTTGGCTCGTTGGAAAGCTAACGAAAAGTTCAATCTGAAAATCCATAAGCAAGGTTAGATTCTCTTCGCGAGGTCTCGAAAAAGTGAAAACCCCAAAAAAGATCGTTTATGGCCTCAAAACGGCCTCCGAAGTTTCAAAATTCGAAAAAAAATTTGCAATAGAAAATACTATCACAGACGGTTCTAAACAATAACCGTCTGTGATAGTCTATTTTCACAGACGGTTCTGAACAAGAATCATCTGTGATAAACAATTATCACAGACGGTTCTTGTTTAGAACTATTTGTGAAAATAGACTATCACATACGGTTATTATTTAGAACCGTTTATGATAGCTTTTTCACAGACGGATAAAAAACCGTCTGTGATGACCTCGTAGTATTACTAACCCATAAATTCAGATGGTTCAAAAAACCATCTGTGATGACAATTTTGAACCGTCTGTGATTACCTTTTCTGTAGTAGTGTTCATATCCACTCTCATTACTATGCCAAGGATCGATCCTATAGCACAAAGTCTAAGAAAGTCACAAACTTCAAGAGGCACTCCTAAAACCTGAACCCACACCTTCTGAAGCTAAAACTTAGGTAGGGGCGACAAATTCCATTCCATGAACTTCAATACTACCTTATGATCCTTCACATGCACGTCCCCAATAGCTGTCATTCGAAGCATATCAAGTCTTGTTTGAAAATGAACCAAAAACTCATTTTCCCCCGGGATCTCCACCTATGGCTACCAATTCATTGGTATTAACCTGCGCAGTTCAGCGATCAAAAGTTCTTCAAACAGTGGATCACCAGAGATCCGAACAAGCCCCGTTTTATTATTCATTTTCTTCAACTTCTTCGTCGCCGATGTTGGAATATGATAAAACTCCAACCCATCACCACCAAACCCATAGAGGTTAGCAACAGGTCTTGGCAGCACCAATAACGGACACTTATTTGCCGAATGGTCATTGCCCTAAAAAATATCACAGCTTAAGATTGCGCTACAATTGGCAATGCCATGTCCCTTCCCTTTGCACCGAAAGCAAATGAGCTTGGAATCATCTCCTAAGGGACCAATGAGGACATGAGAATTGCTCCCACTGAACCGGGCACGTCCCCGACCTCTAATACCATCTCCAAACCGTACAAGGCCATTGTTGGAAGTCCGACCTTGCCACTGATGAAAAGACGCCCGATTGCCACCAAATGAAGTGTCTGAGGACCCTCCCTGCCCACCTGAAGCAACACCAGTCCCAGCTGAATGAATGCCAACGCCACCTTCAAAGCCCAAACGTTGCCCACTGTCTACTATGTCCGAAGACAAAACCCTAGCACTACGACCAAAGCCTGGGACAACATGACCTCCCTGACCCCCAACACCAGCCATCTGACCACTGCCTACTGCGTCCGAGGACAAAACCCCAGCACCACGACCACAGCCCGGGACTGCTTGAACTCCCTAACCGCCCACACAAACCATTTGACCATGACCCAAGCCTCCGTCGCTAGCAACAAAACTCTCGTTGAAGCCGATCAAAGGCTCCTTCACAGCCCCTCCCTGCCTGCTGAAGAAGCCTCTCGGTCGAGCCATCTGGCTACCAACGCAGTCGCTAACAGAAAACTGGGCAGCAGCATCGAAATCCGGCTTCCGACGCTGGCCACCGGCACCACCACGGCCGAACTCCATGGAATCGGTCGGACAAAGAACTTCAACAAACGAGCGAGTATCTCCGATTGAAGTTCCCGACCAGCCGCCACAGATTTGTTTAGGGTTTGGTCTATTCGATCTCCAGGTGCGATGGAACAAAGAGCGCAGCCAGGGCAATCCCTTCAAGCGTTGCTGCTCCGACCCAGAAGAAAGGCAATCAACCACTTTCGATTCCAAACCACAATGAGTCAAGTGGGCTGCAGGTGGGTCCGGCCCATGAACCACACAGCCAGGCAACACGGGCGAAACTTCCGGCGCAACTGTCGGTGCTTTCGAAATTTGAAACTGCACCGGCTCCGGCAGAATTGCAGCATATTTAGCGCGATTCACCGGCCTGGTTAGAAAGATTCTTCGAGCTTGAACGATGGCGTCCCCCACTGTCACCGGAGGCGACTTCCGAGGAGGTGGTACAGGCCCTTGCCAAGGCTGGCCAAGACTATTCCTACCATTCTGTTTGCGACGACCCAGCTATATCCCCGCCTCACGAAACTCCGCTGGAGAGTACCCCATGGCAATGGCATCATCATAGATCAATTTGTTTAATGACTTCGAGGAAGATCCTTGGCTGAAGCTCCCCTTACCACCAACCTACAAAGACTAGATGAAGAAGAAGAGTGACCGCCATTACCTTTCAAATCAACGACCACTTCCGCCACTTCCACCAAGATGAGATCTTCGTCATCGGAAGAATCGCCCTCTTGCAACTGCCAAAACCTAGATCCAATCGCAGCGTTGATAACATGATGAACTTGCGAAAATGGAACAAGGACCTCGCTGTCACCGGCATCACCTCTAGCTCTGGCAACAACCTCTAAACGGCGCATCCTCTCCTCTACATCCATGTAGATCCCTCATCCTACACAAGAAATGTTGGTTCCAAGACAATCTAGTACCGCAGATGGCGACCACACACCTTTGGGACTATCAAAAAAGTTTCTGGTTGTAGAATTTGAGAATATTAATCCAATCAATTACGTCCCGGCTTTGGTCGATGGCGACGCGGTTATTGCGGATTCCTTTGCAATCTTGCTGGTGAGACATGAGAAATTCTGTTGATCTGATTATTATTTCTCATTAGTTTCACCCAGTAATGCTGTTAATATGAAATTTACCTTCCTTTCAAATATTATGAGAAAATCTTTCAATCATGTTTAGGGAGAGTAGGAATTTGAATATATGACTGGTCCTTTTGTTAGTTACTACCGAGTTTGCTTTTGACCTCACAAGAAACATCCATCATCGTCCATCTTTTTTGTTAGTTACTGTTGTGTTAGAATTTTTTTTATTAATTAACCTTTTTTTGAATTTTATTTTAAAGTTAACCCCCGGTGCACTTTATTTCCAATTCTGACCCCTTTGGTCACGCCACCACCCGTGGCGTGACAAAACTACACTGTCACGCTAGGCCATTTCTGATCAAACTCTTGTCACGCCCTTTGAAGTGGCATGACAAGAAGATTTAGTCACGCCACAACCAGATGGCGTGACAAAAATGCTATTTTGGGGACTTATCCTAGCGGCGTGGCGGTGTTGTTTTGTCACGCCACCACCCGTGGCGTGACCAAAAGGGTCATAATTGGAAATAAAGTGCGCCGGGGGTTAACTTTAAAATAAAATTCAAAAAAGAGGTTAATTAATAAAAAAAAAGTTCATTGTGTTAGGACTAGGAGTATGTCTAGTATTCTTTTGACCTAGCTTCCTAAAGAAAATCTCGAATGTCTACTGTGATTCTAGCACATGGCTTTTTGCAACATGATATTATCAAGATTTAATCATGCATATGCATTGCTTCTATGTTTGATTTAGGTCTGCTTGCAAATATGCCATTTTCTTTGGTTTTATTGTCATTATAGTACACATGTAGAATTTGATATTCTTGTTTCATTTCCGGTCATTGTTTTGATTATAATTACTCCCAGGGAAGTAACAAGTGAAAAATGGTAGATATGTTTTTATCTTGGGATAATTCATGATATACCACTTGAAAGATTGGCATAGCCCGGAATGCTACTCCGAAGATTGACTTCCACCACATACCACTCTAAAGATATTTAGATTCAACATATACCATTTCCTCGATTTTATTGTGAATTAAATATCCCCCTGGCCATGGGAAAGGACCATTCTGCCCATGTGTCCCATGTTTCCACACTTACCAGTTACCACTCCCTTTCAGCCGGTGCGACCCAACCAGCTCTTCTTCCTGGTGCAATCGAACCATATCGCCGCCGCTCCCCTCAATCAATTCCCCTCCCGTCCACTCCATTCCGCCACCTCCTCTCCATCAAACATCACTTGCCTCCATCTTCCATTGCGGATTGACGCCAACAAAGCACGCTGCCACCTCTCCATCGTTGCAGTCCATTACTGAATGGCTCGTTGTTATGATTTGTTGTACGGAATGCTGTCAATTGATGAAATTTTAGTAAAATGAGTTGTTTTTTGAATGACATGGAAATTTTGGCAGAGTTTTGCCTCTAATAGCAACATAGCATTACAGTTTTGTAGAAAGAAAGAAGAGTTTTAACAAGGTTAACATAGTATTAGATACAAGTTCATTTCACACACCATTCAGTGCGCATCACAAGTTTGCAACATAAACAAAGTATACGTCCCCAGTTTGCATATGACAAGTACCAAAAGAGAACCATAGGTTCATTACACAACCATCCATTGCACAAAATGCAGTCATCAAGCACATCCAACAACACATCATGCCTTCTTCCTAGGTGCAGTCTTCTTCTTTGTGGGTGTTTCCCTTCTTGGTGTAGCAACAACAGGTGTTCCCTCAATACCCTGGGTCAGTACTAAAAGCCTTCTGGTCTGTGGCCTTGGTGGAGTAGCAGCAACACTGATTGTTCTCTCCACTTGGCTGAAAATTGTTTTTTGTTTTGAAGGATGCAAATATGGTGTTAGTGAAAGAATAAAGATGAAAGCACTACAGTGATGGTTTGGGAAAAAAAAAACCTTGTTGTCACGAGTCTAGGGCCAATGTTCTCAGCTGGTGCTAAACTTGCACTTGCGCTTTTCTCTTGTTGGCTCCTCTTTTCCTACAAGACGATAAGGGTTAGTGTTCACTTCATAGCTGGTGTGGGCGCAAGTGGGGAGAAGGTAGGAGGATGCGATGAGTTTACTCGAAGGGAGAGGGGAATCGAGCGAGGGCAGCGGCGGTATGGCTCGGTCTCACCAGGAAGACGAGCTGGTTGGATCGCACCGGATGAGAGGGAGTGGTATTTCCCGAAAGTGTGAAAACATGGGAGACATGGGCAAAATGGTCCTTTCCCATGGCCAAAAAAGGGGAAAGCTTTAATTCACAACAAAATCGAGTAAATGATATATGTTGAATCTAAACATATCATCTTTGGAGTGATGTGTTGTGAAAATCTTTGGAGTGACATTCTGGGCTACACCAATCTTTCAAGTGCTATATCATGAATTATCTATTTTCTCTTAAAAGTAAATGGCATGCATTTTAGCTCCTCTACTTTAAAGATGACCAATTTGGTCCATCTACTTTCAAAACCATTTAAAAGAACCACTCCACTAGTTTCTAATGGTGTTGTAAGGTAGCTTGCTTGACACCTGTTTCACTATTTGTAGATGACCTGGTAGTCATGGTCCAAATAAGCACCTTTTATAGAGCCGTGTTTCTGTAATTTGTGCTTGCACTACATGGATTTAGTTTCTCCTACCCTGAAAAACGATGTGCCTTTTTCCTCCATGATATGTCATGATCCTTAGACCAATCCCCATAGGCCACAATCTGCGCGCGCATTAATGACTTGGAGCTTACATTGCCACTAGAGAATTCTGGTTGTTGGAGCTGTGCCCCATGTCCCTCGCTTTTTGGGGTTTCTTCATGCTGAAAACGTGAACCATTTCTCTCCTCTCTCAAGCCCTTATTGTCTAGTGCACTCACTCCATCATCAGGTAGAGCCTTCTTTTTTAGTTCATCATTGATCACCATCTTTTTATAATGACTATTTCAAGTTACCTCTTTGCCGTTGCTGAAAATGACTTGGTATGTAGTTAGTGGTGGGAATAAGTCCATATTATACCCCTGAACTATGGTCCGAGTCCAAAAAACACATTCAACTACAAAACTGTTCACTTTACACCCCTGAACTATTGAAACTAGAGCAAATCACCCCCTTGCCCTAAACCACTCCGGTTTTGGATGACGTGGCATCCATGCTGGCATGGTTTCGCCTCATCAGCACCTTCATGCGTGCCTCGTCAACACCTTCACACATGGCTCTCTTCTTCTTTGCTTCTCTCTTGGCCGCATGGCTCTCCTGGCTCGTCCGAAGTTTCATGGCACCGCCTCCTCCCCTCTCTAGTGCTGCCGCCGTCGGTCCATGGCCCTCTGCCTCCTCTCGCGCGGCTCGCCCGCTCGGTCCTGGCTCCATGGCATCACCATCAATGCTGCCCTGTACCTGAAGCACCTGCGGGCTGCACTATGGCTCTCAGTTCATCACATCACAGAGCAATAGGGAGAGGAGTAGAGGGAGAGATTAAGGTGAGGATGCACCTCAGGGCGGCAACGCACAAGCTGGAGGCAGCTGGGTGAAGAGGCGGCGGCGCCAGGAGAGAGTGGAGAGGAAGAGAGATTTGGAGAGGAACAAAGGTTTTCGGTCGTGCCGCCTTCCGTCGCACCACCTCGCCGCAGTTCGGCCACTCCAGTAAGCCGTTGCCCCAGCTGACCCCGTCACGAGGTGCCCCAAGGCCCGAGGAAGCCCTCCCCCACCTCCATTGTTCCTCCCCGCTGCCAAGGACTTCCACCGCCGCCACCTCTTCTCCTCCGCCTCCAGCCACCGCCGCCCCGCCGATTCGGCCACCCCCAGACTCCCCCGACCCCACCGCCACCTCCTCACCCCCGGGAGCAGCTCATGCATCGCCGCCTCCTCCCAGCACAAGAACTCCACTGTCGGGCGCAAGACATGGCCTTGCGCCATGCCTTTTTTTCGCCTTGCGGTGCTCCTCCATAACGCCACCGTCCCCGTCGCCAGTGCCCTTGAGGCCACCACCCTCTGGGCGTCCCGCCCCTGCCCTTGCCAGCGCCGTCGTGCCTCCCTCCGCCGACGGCGAGCCCGAGCCATGCGCGCCCATGGCCTCCCCTGCCTGGCCCGATTTTGGATCTCCCTGTAGCCCCTTTTAATTCCCCCCTCCTTTGACTGCCAAGTGGGCCCGTGCTAGCGTGGACGCCACGTCAGCTAAAACCAGGGTGCTTTAGGGCGAGGGGGTTATTTGATCTGGTTTTAACAATTGAGGGGTGTAAAGTGAACGGTTTTGTAGTTCATGGTGTTTTTTGGACTCAGTCCATAGTTCGTGGGGGGTAAATTGGATTTATTCCTTAGTAGTGCTATTTTTACAAATTCGTGTGAGTGGGGGCTACTTTTGCTAATACAATTCAAAAACGTGTCATTTTAGTCAAAGACTCAAACAAGTCCTTGTACCGTCACCATGCTAAATTAAGACTAGTACTCAAAATTTATGGGTTTGGTCAGTTTGTTTACACCAACAAGAGCTTATAGTATGTTAATCAGGAACAAGCATGAAAAAGAAAGTCTGGCGTACACTTTTAAGTGACGTACAACACTACATACTACTAGAAACTTGTAACATCTCGTATTTTCAGAGTCTTTTTCAAGCTTTAAAAATAAAATGAACCATTTGCATTTTATTTGATTAATTTAAAGATTAAATTGAAATTTTAGAATTTAAAACATTTTAAAAGATTAAAATAAACTCCAATTAAATTCAAAATTATTTTATTCAAGTTCTTGAGGTTCCTAGGATTTTCATGGTATTTTCTTAAATTTTTGAATTTATTTTATTTTTGAATTTTCTTTTCTTTTCTTTTTCTCCTTTTTCTTTCTTTCTTTCTTTTTCTTTTCTCTTTCTTCTTACTTTTTCTCCTGCTCTTTCTCTAACTTGAGCTGCTTGCTTCCTAGCCTCCTAACTCCGACCGCCGGCGTTGCCCTCGCCATGGTGGTCGCTCCCGCCGCTACTCCCGCCACCCCCACCTTCCCTTGGCCCCAGCCCGCGCCCACGCCAACGCCCTGTGCGCCGCGCCTTCCACTGCGTCCTGACACACCTCCTGGGCCATCTGCACCACACCATATGTTCTCCCCCATCCACGCGTTCATTCAATGTCGCGCCGTGCGCCACTCCTTTCACCATAAATTCCATCGCATACACCGCCGAGAATCCCGCTCGCATTCCCTGTCGATCTGAATGGCGCCTCCGCCCTATAAAGTGAGCACCACGTGTTCCCATCTCCCCTCTTTGGTTCGCCCCAAGCCTCAACACATAACTCTCCACCGTTTGCCTAGAACGCACAACGTCACCCGCCATCTTCTCCAAGTCCGGCCAAGAAATCTTCACATTGATCTTCTTCTCCAGCGATCCTCCGACCAAACCAGCCATTCACATCGTGTTATCGATACTCTTCTTCCGATCCCCCACCTCAATTCAGTTTTTCCCTTGCTGAGGAGCTCCGCCGCCGCGAGCTTACCATCCCCGTCGCCAGCCACCATGGCCGCACTTCCTTGGTCACTCTCGAGCCGAATCGACCAGTCCTCTACCTTCCTCATGCCGTGCTCGTGCCCGTGCTCCCTTCGTCTCTCACCGACTGCCACCAGAGCGTCGCCGCCCCCATCTACCGCCGCCACTGTGCGCCTCCGTTGCCGGCGGCGGCGGCCACCTCCCGCCACACCACCACCTTCCACAGCCTCAGCTCAAGGACGGCAACCCATTTTGGTCACCGGTTCGCCATCGTGCTTCCTTCTGTCGACGTCGGCGCCTAGCCCGAGCTCTAGTTCCATCCTCTGTTCTGCTCTGCATTTCCTTCTTCATTTGCCGTTGATCCTCTTACAAATGGAGACCACGGTGAGTCATTTTATTTTAATTCATTAATTCTGAAATAGAATATTCCAGGGTATATTCCCCTCCCTATCAATTTCCTAGAATTTCTTTGTTCGATAAACTTCCGGATGTTCTTCTCCTTCATACGAACTCTGATTCTGTCGATTATTGTTCCTAAATTCATAATATCTCTAATAGTACTAATTTTATAATTTTTGTATTTTATTTGGATTTATTGTATTTATTTGTCTCGCTTTGCGCGTATAGAATTCGGCGTTTCTGAAGCTTTCGTGGACCAGTCTGCAGAATTAACTCGAACATTCAACGAAGGTAGGTTGTAGACCTTTGACAATGTTGTACCTATTTTATAAAACTATATTTTTTTTATATCAACATGCATTGCTAAGTTTATATCAATTGTTTTCGAGAATAGTTAAATACCTATTTGATATTATGCCACCTTGAATAATTGTGAATGGTATATATCCTTGGACATCATAGGAAGGGTTGATATTAGTTGGAAATAATATTAATACCAACATGGGTATCATATTATGCTTAGTTACGATGGATTCATGATCACATGTTCAATAATATTAAATTTGACTTAATGATATATAGAATTATGGTGCGAGGTCACTTTTATAAAATTTTGTGCCATGGTAGGGATTATCATTGGTTTGGATGAACAAAATGATTTATACTCGGGCGAGTGATCATGCAGTAAAAGGGGGTGCGTGAGGCACATTGTTTTTGATGAGGTAGTCTCGCTTGTGTAACCACTAAGAACTTAACTTTGTGCATCATTGATTTGGACCTTACCGTACAACCACATGTCCAGTATGGGATGGACCTAGCTAATTAATTAGCAATACCTTGATTTTAGTTCAATTTTGGTGGAAGTGTGAACTTTGGTATGGACATTCGCACTGGCGCAAGAGGGTGCCATGACTGTGATGTGTGTTGAGATGGAATGTTGTGAGTTTGTGGAACCAGTCGGTAGCAAAACCTTAGCGAGCATAACCGGGTTAAGGCATAGCTTTGTAAAAGCCTTGTGATAATCACTTAGTCGCACGCCTTTGGAAGTGTGTCTTGGCCGATATTATAAGTTGATTATCTCTTGTGGGTCAAGCTGTACAACCTTTGCAAAGTGTTAAAAACTATTTAAATAGCTGTGTCCCCAGTTATGGACAATGTCTGGTGATTTCACACGAGGGGTAGAGTTTTCATAAAATGTTCGGATGGCAGAATGGATGGGAAGTGAACGGGTAGTTCACTAGTTCTTAGTCGGCAAGTGAACGGACAGTTCACTAGTTGTTTCAAAATACTTGTTTACTTATGTATTTAATCTTTTAAATTATGATTTTTAATCTATTCACTGTATTTACTGCCAATACTGCTTTCTGCAAAATACCATACAGCTATTTCTTGTTCAAGTGTTGTATAAATACTATTTGCATATTATTCCCTACGACTTGCTGAGTAATTTATATACTCACGGCTTTATGACATTGTTGATCAGTCACCGAGGAAGACCCAGGGAACACAGATTTCTACGAGGAGGAGTACTTTGAAGACTATACGAACTAGGCCGTGTTCTCCACTCGATTACCTGTAGGTATGTCGGATGGCTACCATGAGTTGTTTTCTTCCGCTGCAAGTTTATTTATTTGTCGTTAAGCTCTACGTGGCAAACTTTGTAAACCTTGACTATAAGGTCCGTTACTACTAAGTAATAATAATTTGTTTATTTCTTAGCTGTTTCATTGTATGGATGTGATTGCCATCGATGTTGTCCATGTGTGAACTAGATACTGATAATAGGACTAGTTCAGAATACACAAATGGTTCGAATTCAGAAATCTGATCCCGACAAAACCTCTTTTGTTACTGTAAATTATGGAATATCTAGACGGTAAACATTCGTAAATAATATGGCAAGTTCCAACATTTTTCTTAATTTTTTTTGTTACATTTTTTTTGTAGAAAATCATCGGTTACCTTGTTAGTGGTAGCAATGGCCACGTTTTAGTTGTTGTGCTGTGCCATCTGCCGTTGAATCTTCTACTGCTACATGAATTTTTATCTAGCAAGGCTCTGTTTAGAATACAGGAATTTTTTCTGATTTCGGTGGTAATTGAACTGTTTCTTACGACATTCCTCTGAAATTCTTGTGAATTTCCTACGTTCCAAATAGGGCCTAAGAAGCCTATAGCTCCAAGAAAGAAAAGTGTAGGCAATATATCTACATGTAGTAAAACATAATTGTGAATTATACATCACTGAATGCCAAATTAGGCCTGAACCATGCATATATCGTCAGGGGTTGCAAACTAAGTAAAACTCTGTTTCCTCATTTCAGTAGCTCCAACGTCCGGTTACCAACGAGACAGCTCTGGTTAACAACTAGACCAGCCATGCCTTCACGTGGATGCGTTGGTCCAGAACTTTGGTGATCCCAACTGCATACAGAAAGGCAGCAAAGTGATAGAGATCGATCTAGCTAGTTGGCATGGAGGTAATTAAATCCAGAAAAGCAGGGGGCGAGAGAGAGAGAGAGGGCGGGAGGGAGCAGTGGAGGCAAAGAAACAAACAAAACAACTACGCATGCGCTCAGCAACAGTTGGATGCAGGAGGAGGAATATGCCTTGCTTGCAATTATGTCGTAATAACAGACTTTAGTGGTGCCCTGAATTGGTTGGGACTTGGGGGAGGTCGTTGGGGATGAAAAGTGAAGTGGAACTTGTCTCGTTGCCTGTCTTGGAAGCCACGGCTGCCTGGCACCATTGTTCTAGTTCTCGTTTTAGGTCCGAATGCTGCAATGCCGATTCTGGTTTCTCTCTGGTTACCGGCGGGCGGAGGAAAGTACTTAAAAACCGCCAGAAGATGTGAATTCAAATTTTGAAGTTGAATTTGGAAACTAGACAAAAACCGGTCAAACTGGCTGAAAACCGACCAAATCGAACGAAAACAATAGGTGTTTTTCAATTCTGAAAATCTAATTTGTGGTTTCCAAATTTGTGCCGTATGGAAATATCGTTTTTTTTACCCAGAACCCGAGATTACCGAAAACTAACGGTAACCAGCCGGCTACAGTGGAGAATAACGATCAATCGATCCTGCTGCGCTTCTGTCGACTTTACTACACAAAGGCAGAGGAAGATCCCTTTCCAGATTAGGCACACCATGTAGCGAGCTAGCTCACTCGTGCGAAGGAGGCCATGGTCCAGGTCGAATTAGGTGCGCTGCCCGTGGCGTTGTGTGACCAAAGAATGGCTGGCCCAACCTCAACTCGTCGCTGATACATACATGATACTCCTATAAGACATGTAGCGAGGAGCACTACTGTTCATTGGTCCCGACCGGCCACTCGTGCTCTTCAGCCTCCATATTTCGTCGCAGCTTAGCCCGCGACCCCGCGTCCATGTTTGAAAGGCTGGATTGCTCTATCCATGCAGCACCTGGGCATCACATGGGGTTGGAAATTAAAGCTCGAAAGCTAATTAATCCCTTATGGATCACAGCTGTTTTTGGATGTGTAACCCACCCTCTAATACCAAATTACGAGTTTACATTGAGCTCCACTAGCATATAATACATGTTGATCTAAATCGTAGTACTTCTAAGTTTACCTTTTTAGACGAAACGAGGACGAAAGTCCAAATAAGATGCTACGTATATTGGCATGTGTGTCTACCCTGTGGGTGGGCTAGACTATATCCGAATTTTGGGTCATAGGGTGTCACAGGATGATCTGAAAAGTCAAGAGAGTAAGCTGGACAGGATCGGACCCACATTTGGTTTGATGCTTTGAGGTTTACTCGAATCATATATCTTGTCTAAATTAGTAGTAGTTGCATTTGACGTATATACTTGATACTCCCTCTGTTCTTTATCATATGATGTTGCCTTTTGCGGTCTTCGAGCCGAGACTTTGACAATTCATTTTTATAATATAATATTTGTATAAATTAATGAAATTTGAACAATAAGAAAGTACCTTTAACGACATATCCAATGATATGGTTTTCATATGGTCAAACTAAATACTTTCAAAATTATTCATAGTCAACATTTAGAAAGTTTGACTGCATTGATTCTAAAACGTCATTTGCAGAAGAACAGAGGGAGTAGCAATTCTCTGTTTGTTTACGCTGATGGTCTATATAAGGATGCTATAGTATTTTGCTAGTGCAGTAAAAACAGGTCGTTAGGCTCATGTGATTATTTCTTTAGATATGGGATGATAATAACATCCAGGCTAAGCCAGATTTGAACCAAGCCACCCAATTTTACTTTCCTTTTACCCTAGGGAAGAAAACCCTTTTTTCTTTCTCGAAACATTTTCTAACCCCGGAACCACCAATCTGGTTTTTTTTTTGTGCAATTCCTTAACCCGGAACCAACCTATTTTTTAACAAATCCTTAGGGCTTGTTTGGCAAATAGGGAAGAATTTCCCTGGCGAACTAAACCCCCAGGGATTTTGTTGAGCACCATATCCCCGTAATGAAACAATCCAGAGGAGAATTGAACCCTTGCTGCAAGAATTTCCCTGGCGAACTAAACCCCCCAGGGATTTTGTTGAGCACCATATCCCCATAATGAAATAATCCAGAGGAGAATTAAACCCTTGCTGCGTTTGGGACGGGCAAGGGGAAAATCTCAGAAAAGAAAGAGAAGGTATGCCATGCTCATTGTTGTCGCCGCCTTCCCCTCACCACCCTCCCCAACCTCCCCGACTGTGGCACCCCGCCCCTCCGACTTCTCCGCCGTGCTCTCCTTTGGCCTCGCCACCTCCCACGTTGAGCAGCTCCAAGACACCATCCGCCTCTCACACCGAGTAGCACCAGATGTTGAGCCCCGCCGCCATCGATCCGGGTGGACGATGCGTGTGGATGTCGAGGCGATGCCACACGGGATAGACCAGGCGACATTGCATCGTGTGTGGAGGAGATGCCTCTCCCTACTCCTCGGTTTCGTTGGCTCCTCGCCAACATCCAAGGCTCGTCAATGCCGTCAGCCACTTGCCCGACGCGCCCGCACCCTCAAGGTCACACATGATGTCAGTTGCCACCACCTCTTTAGGTGATGATGGCATCGCTACAACTACCACTACTCCTACTCCTACTACTAGCAAGCATGCTCCAGTTGGTCCTATTACTCAGGCTAGAGCTAAGCTACTTGACCAACAGGTAAATTTGCTCCTTAATGAGTTTAACTTGGATTTACATGAGAATTGGCTACTACCTAATGCAATGACATTGTGTGTACTCAAATTTGACAAAGAAGAAGGATGTAGAAGGAGGAGCGCATGGAGGAGATGGGCGTGGGAGTACATGTGGCCAAGGGATTTCTTGGACTGGTTTCGGCCGAAAGCAAGAAAGGAAGAAAGAGAGCAAGCCCAATTGGAGTCCACAATACTTATCCGAAATCAAGTTGGCCTAAAATCTAACTTAAGTCCATGGGCTTGTCCGAAATCAAGGTGAACTCCCAGTCAAATCCAAAATACAAGACAATTCAAAATCAGCCCCACTTGGTTTCGAATTTTAGCCCAAGTTTGCATTCCGAATTTGAAGTGGACTTAAATCCGAATTGGACCTCAGTTTTTAAGGTGAATCTGAGTGGGCTTGCATGCTCAATGGTTGGGCCGCATATTAATGTGATTTGGCCATGTATCTTTCCTTAAGTTGAGAGTCTGAAACAATAGAGTTAGGGTTAGGAGTTGGATTCGGTTTTGTGACCGAATCAGTTGTGGGCTTTTGTTTCAGCCAAACCAAGGGGAGGTGCCCCCTATATCTTTGTGTGCCGCACCTTTGTTTTTCTTAGACCATATTTATTCAAGAAATAAGAGATTTCCAAGTGCATTATCCTAGGGTTTGCTTAGCCGTCGGCTGCCGTCTAGGATTGTGCGCTTTGTCTCTACACCTTTGTTCTTGCTGATCCTTGTGGATTGGAGGGACTTGCATCCACTTTTGTGTGGTCAAGTGCATGTTCATCTAAGCATGTGGTTGGGCAAGTTTATGTATTGAAGGTTGTTGCATTGGCAGCGTACATATATATTGGCTTCATGTGATTCGTCAGGCTACTCGAGATATCTTCTATCCTACACCGAGAGGATCAAGCACCCCGTTTCATTAGGTGTGCCTCAATTCTCTGCGAGCCCGGCAGTTGGGGCGGTTTGGCAGCGCACAAACAAGGTGACAACAGGACTCGCACGGGATGCCACCCACTAGAACTAGAGCCTGGATATATGGCAGGCTCATGGCGCACAAAGCTACCTGGCTAGGTCAACGGGGGCTACGCCCAACGAGACAGCGCAATGGCGCCAATCATCAGATCGGGAAAGGAGGAGGAAGAGGCAACAACATTGCTAAATCGCGAGACAAAGGCGACGTCATGCGTTGACACTCACACAGGGAAAATAAATCTCGAGTCTGAGGCATGGGTGGTTTCTCCCGATTTTCCCCGTCCCAACCTCATCCAAATGCACCTTCAGGCTAGAAGGGAAAATATTCAAAGGACGGGAATTTCCTCTGTGACTGGCAGGTGGGGTCTAGATGGGTTTTGATTTTTATTTTATATTTATTTTTCTTAAGGAAAAACATATGTGGCTGACAGGCGAGGCTAGCCAGGGTTTTAGTTTCTTTTCTAATTATTTTTATTTGAAAAAAATCCAAGAGACAGACAGGTAGGATCGTGGTCCACATGAATTCGGTCCACCCGATGGTTTACAAGGACAAGGGGACCACATGTCAGTGACTTTGGTCTATGGACTTGGTCTACACAGAGAGTTCTAAGTTGTGGGGCCTACATATCAGTGCTCCGGTCGTCGTCTTCCTCCCGAAACAAAGGAGCGGGAAAGGACAGCCATGGCTAGCTCTGGGCGAACTCGGCACCAGCAGAGAGGACTTCGGCGACCACCCATGACCCCAAAATGGGTTGCGTGGTCCAAGGCAACCCTAACGGTGGTGACAGCACATCAAAAGATGGACCGAGGCGATGGCACTATGGCAAGGACGGCGGTGGCACTATTGTGCACATGGGCATCTATCGAGTGCGGCTACAAACTACAACTGAAGGTTAAAACACAATCTATAGGCTACTATGATGATAGGGGTGCTCTCGGTGCTCCAGAAGACGCAGCGCACCGAGCTCTCCACGGTGGCCTTCGGTTGCATGGCAAAGTGCTACCGCGCATCTATGCTACGGTCATCTAGACATGACATTGTCCAGTGTACCATGTTTGCAAGATGAAGGAATGCACAGGAATGGATGGACTCACCCGGGGTCTAAGGGAATTACGGGATCATTGCTGGTGGCAAGGTCTTCATGCTCTCAGCCAACAACGGGGACAAAGATGCATTGTGGCGGCTTTGGTGCATGACAAGGAAGAATAAGGCATGCCTTAGAGAGAGGAGGTCGAAGCGAACCCAAGAGACAAGGGCTTCGAGGTCAAAGATCACCGGGAAAGGCATAATGAGGCGGCGACGGCGCAAGCGTGCTCTGGCTAGGTCTGTAGACAACGATGGTGCTCAGCCCTTCCTATGAGGAAACAAGCAGGGCAATGTGAGCACAAGGAAGAGATGGTCGAGGTGACCAAGATGTGCGAGACAACGGGGTGGAAGCTCACCTGAACGATAAAATTGGT
Organism: Phyllostachys edulis; assembly: GCA_036346405.1. Taxonomy (NCBI): domain Eukaryota; kingdom Viridiplantae; phylum Streptophyta; class Magnoliopsida; order Poales; family Poaceae; genus Phyllostachys; species Phyllostachys edulis. The sequence continues at coordinate 40,854,000 of CM070547.1, read as the reverse complement.
GGGTAAACGTCGATGGGTAGAGTTGAGGAAGATGGCTCGCGCCACAAATTCCTTCTCCACCCGAGGCGAAGAAGAGGGGCAACACGGAAGATGACACTCTCGACCGTGGCTTCAATAGAGAGAAGACGGGAGACGAGCGTGAAGACATGGCCTCTTCGGAACGGCTTCGACTTCATTTTTTCCCTCGGAAAAGGTGGAAGCCATTCCAAACGGGTGGCTTTTCCCGAAGCGGGAAGCTACGAATAACAGGAGAAAACCAAAAGCCGGAAACCACCGAAGGGCAGCTTCCCACGGCCTCCGTTCTGACTTTACCCCCAAAGTTGGGGGTAATTACCCAATTTTGCCACCGCACAAAACCCCCCGCTGCCCAAAACCATAGCCACGTGCCCGTGTGGCCCGCTTCTTCCACCCTCTCGCGCCCGGTCCTCTCCTCCCTAGTGCCTACTTCTCCCTTGTTCGCTCCTCCCTCCTGCGCTCGCTCCTCCTCCCTCACCGGCTCCACCGCCCACCCTCCTCCTCCCCCGCTCAAGGCCGCCCTCCCTCCTCCTCCTCCTCCCGCGGTGCCCTCCTCCTCCCTCGGTGCCTCCGCTGGCCCCACACCGCCACGGTCCTCCTCCTCCCTCGACGCGGCGCCTCCTCCCTCGAGCTGTCACCGCTGTCCTCCTCCTCCACTGACCTCCTCCTCCCCTAACGCCAACCTCCTCCTCTCCCGACGCCGTCGCCTCCACCGTCGTCCTCTGCCACCCTTCTCCCTCCTCCTCCCCCAAGCCGTCACCGCCGTCCTCCTCCCCCGATGCCGCCGCCACCCTCCTCCCCGAGGCACGCCGCCCTCATCCCTCACTCACTGTCACCGCCCACAACCCTAGCCATTGTTCCTATTCTTTTAAATTTTCTTTGTTCCTTTTCTTTTTGTTAATAGTTCTAAATTAATTAAGTAAGTAATATTTTTTATTGTAATAATTGTTTATTATGTTATTTATGTAATAATTATTTATTGTATTTATTTATATAATATTTTTTTATTATAGTAATTATCGTTAATTACATTAATTGTGTTAATTGTCATTAATTGCGGTCTATTGCTTTAATTGTCATCAAATGTGATCAATTGTAGTAGTCGCCGTTAATTGCAGTCAATTGTGTTAATTATCATTAATTGCGGTATATTGCTTTAATTGTCGTCAAATGTGATCAATTGTGGTAGTCGTCGTTAATTGCAGTCAATTGCGTTAATTGTCATTAATTGTGGTAGTTGTCGTTAATTCCGGTAATTCTCGTTAACTGTGGTAGTTGTTGTCAATTGCGTTAGTTGTCATTAATTATCGTTAGTTGTCGTTAATTATCGTTAGTTGTCGCTAAATGACTTTAATTTCTGCCAATTGTGTTAATTATCATTAAATGGCATCAAACAAGCTATTACTTGCCTTAGGGTCATTTCAGACATTCTCCATCTCAGAAGCTATAGCCAGCCTACCTAAAAGCCAGACAGCCAAACACCAAACTTTTTCAACTCACCCCTTCAACCCTGCAGCCCAACCGAAAGCTGTTTTTCAGGAAAGTTACGACATGTCAAACAAGCCATTGAGGCGCTACTATAGAGCTCGAGGTGGGGAGAGGCTCACGTGGTGCATGCATATGACGCAATGGGTGAAAGAGAGGCAAGCTGGCGCAGAGAAGAAGCACAATGCTTCTCCCATGCAGCCTAATAGGTGGGGCCATGGCCCATTCATCAGCGAGCATGCATGCGAGAGAGAGCAAGGGCGGGGCTAGGCTACGGACGTGGCTGCGGCCTGGTGGGCTTGGCCTGCTCGCGGGATGTGGGGGAAGGGAAAGGAGAGGGGAAGCGACGGGCTGGCTGGGCTAGGCTGTGGGAAGGAGAGGGGGAAGGAGGAAGCTAGGCCGGTGGCGGGATGTGGCCCGAGGGGGGAGAGAGGGAAAGAAGGGTTTCAAAATTTTAGTTTGAAATTTCAGGAATTGGTTTGAATTTGAATTCAAATGTTGAGGTGGTTTTGCACAAAATTACACTTTTAGATTTTGCAAATCCAAATTTTAAGACAAAGAAATTGTTTTAAACTTCTAAATTGCAAGGCAATGCTTTTGGAAATTTTGAAATGCAACCAAAATTTTTGAAATTCATGAAGTTCATGCAAATTTTAAATTGATTCAAAATTGGGCTGTTACAATACTGTACTTATTTGTAGTGCTGATGTTAGGCAATTTTTCAGCAGGATACGTGATATCTTATATAAACAGTAAACTCAATATAGAGCCATAGTGATGTCTCCACTACCAGGTCTTTATCTGTTCTCAGGCCAAATCGGAATCCGCGTGTGATATCGAGATCCCATCGATCCGACCTAACAAAACGCTTATCCATCTATTCATACATGGTGCACAGTGCACACGACCAATTCGTGTCATTTGACCTACTTGTTAGTTTAGGGCAACGTGGACCAAATTAACCCTCAGATGGTGCATTTATCAGTACGCGCTAATCTACAACTGCATGCTTGCTAGTCCACACCACTAATTTAAATTGGTCATTTTCAGATCATTCGTCATTGTTTCCTCGATGGAAAGAAATAAACATGCAGAATTGCAAACAGGGTCACAACATTCTTGGTTGTCTATGTTGAAGACACTTCTACAACACAAGCTGGAGGATGTGTGATAAATCAGGCTTAGACGCTTAGTTTGTTATTGTAGTGGTGTTACCGCCAAATTTTCGCAGACAGCAGCACAATCGGCCTAAACAGGATCGGCTAAGAAATAAAGGCCGGTGCATGATAAGATCGGCTAAGAGATAAAAGCCGGCGTGGAGGAGGAAATTTGAAGAAAAAAGCCTGAGCTGATACGAAGAAATTTTTGAAGAAGAGATAAAGTTGACGCGGGAGGAGAAATACAAGCGGAAACAAGATCTTTTTGAAGAAAGAGTTTGGGCTGATACAAAGAGAACAGCTAGAAATAGATGCGTGTTGAGTCGATCGGCCATTTTTAGGAGTCTTTTGGCGTCAGCTATAAATACATTGTATAGGTTGATGGGAAAAACTTGCACACGCCAACCCCTTACTTTTTTCATTACTTTTTCCTGCATTAGGTTTAGTCATAGCTAATAGATCCAATCATACATATGTAAGTCGACTTTGAAAAAACTTTGTTCAAGTCTTAATTAACTAGATTATGTAGCACAATACAAACATGATGACTCACGTGAAATCGATCTGCCCCCAGTGGTGAGATTTTTCTAGGAAACATCAAACACTTGAATCTAGTTAAATTGGGCCTAACATAGGATAAATGGCAATGGCCTATTTGGAACGCAAGTAACAGTTTCAATGACGCAAGAATATATGAAAATGCATGTGTTCTAAATGGGGCCTAACTTGCTTGATGTCAAAACCTTACAAGAAGAAAAAAAAAACTTTGGTTGTTTGGACCAGAAGACGATGGTTTAAGCCCTGCCTATTTTTGTGTGAAAGGTCATATGTTCCGGCCATCACCAGGTGTCCTGAGAAAATCTAGCCAAGGCTAACTGGAGCAGTTCATAATTCTTTTTTCCTCTTAACAAAAGCAACCCAATAGGATAAAGAATGTTTACTCTTCTACTCTAATTTATACTCAATTTTCACACTCATCACAACCCCTACATAAGGGGGAAAATCAATTGTTAGCTGACCTACACGTTAACTAAATGGACAGATTCACACACATAATCTCAAAAGGAATACACACACACAACAGTCACTTTGTTCTCATCTCCCAACTGTCGCTTAGGTGGCACCAAACCCAACGGTACAGACTTGACTTAGAGAGACTTTTGGTACAGCAGCAGCAGCAGCACTTCGGCCACAGTCCACTGCTGAGCCTGCAACAGCTGAGCCTTCTTTTCTTACTAACAACAATTCGGCAGGCATATTCTGCAAGAGCCCGTGGGCAAAAGGCAGCCACGTTGTCTTCTCCCTTGCGTCCTCCCAATTCAAGTAGGTTCCTGGATTTATGGAAACGAGGAAACGGGTGGAAAAATGGTTGCTGTCACAGCACGACGTGTTGGAAAACCGGGTGGTGTGGCCACCCTACCGGCCACTAGCCCACCATCACGGCCAACGCTCGCCCTGTCACTGTTGAATTGATGCGGAATTTAGTTAGCGGTAGCTTAGTTAGCTCTAAAGTGTGGCTATCAGAGATTGAAACCACAATCCATCTACTGCGTGACCTTTTACATGTAAGCGTACTTTTATCGCTTGAGCTGTCCAGTCATTTGATTTCCTACAGAGATGGACTTAGAAATTAAATTTTAGTTTGGAACGGGTGCTTTCCATTTGATTTTCTGCAAAGATGGACTCACAAATTAAATGCTAGTTTGGAGTGCATGCTTTTGTTACCTGATGTAGTAAGTGTAGTTCTTTCGCACGAGCTATTCGGGCATTTCCTGCAAATATAGACTTAGAAATTAATAAAGACTTGTCTGGAATGTAGAAATTTTGCAAGAAAGAGAGCAATTCCTCAAAAAATTCTCGCGGAATGCCTACATTCTAAATTTGGCCTGAAGGGCACATTGATTGGAGGATATTTATGCAAAAGCAACAAGTTAAGAGAGCCGAGCTTTGCTTGGAGGGGGTGTTTATTTGAGGACTGAGCAGGGCTCAGCTGGCAGAGGGGAGTTATAGGCTCTCAACGTGCCATGATTCGAGCGTTGGCTCCTGTGGACGCCTCGCGAGATAAGGTGTTTCTTCTTCTTTAATGTGGACCGGATAGAGAAAATCCCAGACATCAAAAAATAAAGTTAACCGTTAGCTACATCATAATTGCTCCAAAGAGAATATCTGCATTTTATCAGGCTTGGGAGTAAAACTTTTCGGGTCTTTACTTGCACAGTATATACTAGCTTGCTTTTATTTCCCATCTTGTTCTTCGAGATCTCATATCCCTTCTCTTCCATGCCAAGTTGCCGGCAAAAACCACCCCAAAAAGAAGAAGAAAATCATAAACTTTACAACCAAAATTGCAAATTGGATTAAACAAATGGAGGCAGTGAAGACAAGAAGGGATTATATTACTCGCTAAATATCTCGTGGAAGATCACTCCCAAAGTGCTTCCCATAACAAAACAAGGTTGATCCTTGGGCCACCTAATTAACAACAGATTTCATGCTAATTGCGTCAAGAAATACACATATAAAAGATGCAGTCAATTAACAGCGTGATTAAAATCTAAACATGCGATTAATTAGCTGATGGTTAGCTAGCACCACTGATCCAAACTTGGCCTCGTTCCTGTTGTTAATTGTTTTGCAAGGACAAAAAAAATCTCAATCTGGTGTCCTTGATGCCGGACTTGCCACTAAACCAGATCTGCACAACGATGATCTGCCCCAGCTGTTCTGTTAGGTTGAGCTGTCTGCATGCTAGGATTGCTATGTACAATAAATGCAAATAGAAGGCGAGTCTTCTTTGTTTATTGGTAACCACAATTGAGCGGAGGTAGACACTGGTTTTAGAAAATGCACGAGGAAAACACTATGGCCTAATATATCGCTAGTGGTAACGGTGTATTTCACATGGTACCATTAAAAAGGATTTAGATGCCCCAGCTGGTGTACTAGTAACTACTGACGTGCCATTTGGAGTGTCGCAATCTTGGAAATTAAGGTGTGGATTTTACTAGCGTGGATTATCCGACAAGTTCATTTCTGATTCGACGACCGAAATGCCATGGATGGGGCATCTTGTTGCTTGATAGCACACGAGGATACCCAAGTCCAGAAGCTAATAATTTTTTTCTTTGGGATCAAGTCCTCAAGTTATCGCCTGATCATGCAAATTGTAGCCACAAATTGTTTATTCTACGAATACCTGATTGGTTTTTAATATAAGGAGGCACCAAGTTGATACAAAAATGTACTTGGGATTTCATTAATGGGTAAAACATCAAATACAATAATTACATACTTACGACTAAATAGGTTGAATTGGAACGTAGTCATAGGCTCTCCAGCTTCCTTGCAGAGTAGCTTCAACCACATTGTTGAAATATGACTATCTCTAGGGATACAAAGAGATGCTATGCCTAATTTGTATTTATATTTTGTGCCAACAATATAATTAGGTATAAACATCAACATCATGAAGAGGAAGATGTAACTAACTTATATTGTTTGCCCCACAAATAAAACATAATTTAATCGTGAGCAATCCTTGGGTGCAAAGCCAAAGGTTACTTCTAGAGAGAAAAGGAGACTTGTCAAGCAATTGGGTGATGCTTCAACTGTGGTGAGAGCTGTGTTCTTTTCCTTGTAGCTCGACATTAGTCCAACAGGTTGTTGACATTGAAATGAATGGTATGTAGGAGAGAACTTCCAAATTAAAGTTGGAGTGGCTGTAATGAGTGTATAACACAACTAACTACTTCAACTAACACTTTCCACTTGTATTCTAGTATCTTCATTTATACCAATATACACCAGACTTAGTTTCTGAATGCTGGCATATACCCAATCCTCCCTATCCATTCTCAACTTACTAAAATATTGCACAACATATACATGCACTCAAACTCCAAATTTTTGTTTTGTAATAATATTATTTTAAAAGAAATTTACAAAAATAAATAGTCAAAATTTGGTTTACAAAACTAGGCTATTGTCGTCATTCCAAATGGTAACAATAGCTAGGGAATGATGACAGTAGCCTAAAACAGTGCAGAGAGGTCCATGTCACCAGTTGAAATGGCGACATGGCCCTATCGCCACTCCAAATGGCAACAGGACCATGTCGCCATTTAAACTGGCGACGTGGACCTCTGCCTGTTTTTTTACTGTTTATTTTCGACCGTATATTTTATGGACAAATCATAATAATATTACAAAAACATCTAGCACAACGTCATCACGTTTTTTGTCGACAAATCACAATGATATTACAAAACATTCAGCATAACTTCCTCATATATTTTGTCGACAAATCACACTAATATTACAAAACATTCAACACAACGTCATCAACTAGTTTTTCGACAAATCAAAATGATATTACAAAGCATTTAGCACCACATATTTCAACAAGACGAATCTTTCCCGTGGCCGCAACCTCAACGTCCGCCATGTCGATCGTCTCGAGTGGGGGCGGTCGGATGAGGTCCCCGTGGAACCGTCCGGACTGCCGATGTCTCCTTCATCCTATAGATTTCTCGTAGGGCATTTCTTGAAGGTGTGCCTAGACCCCCTATAAATGGAGCACTTCTTCGTACGACGCCCGGCTTCTGCTTCATCCATGTCATTCCTGATACACCGTACCTGTTGCTGGCCAACCTTTACCTTCGACCTATCAATGTCTGCGGCCCAGATAAGTTACTCCCAGGTCGGATGGCCAGTGAAATGCCCAATCATGCCGTAACCATACAGGTCTACACTCCAGGTTTGCATCACCTCCTCCTTGTTGAAACAATCAGAGAGGTATTGGCTGGGATACTGCACCACCGTCGAACATGTGCCCATGACATGTGAGTAGGGCCTATGCAGAAGAAGAGGCATGTTACAAGTGCATATGCAACTAGCACGACGTAGCACTCGTGGGTGATCCTCTCACGGTTCGTCCCTCAGCGTCCTTTATCACTGCACAGTATCTCGAAGCGAAGCTCCCTTGTACCGATCTTGACTGCATGATGCATCTCACCCTTCTTGCTCTTCTCCTCTATGTACTTGGTGATTATGGCAGAGTATAGTACTATGTTATTTGCCATGGCGAGCAACGTGTTGTTGCTTCTGTCAATAAAGTCATTTGTGGTACCGCGGAGAATTGCCTCCACAATACCAACCAAAGGGAAACACTTGGCGCAACACATGACCGAATTGTACACATCGGCTAGATTGGTTTTCATGACACCATATCGAGCACCATCCCTATCATGTACCAACGATCACTGCTCCTTAGGCTCGTGCTCAATCCAGCCCGAGAAGCATGCCACCTGCACCCCCATCTTCCTCGCCACACTAGGACCACCTATGGGTAGATGTGGCAATGCTTCGGGGGCCTGGTCAGCACTTGTAGCTGCCTTTTTCGCTACCTTCCTTCTGTGGGTTTGGGTCTACTCATCCAAAATCTTCGAGAGTGCGTCAAACTTTTGTTGTTGGTTCTGGTTGCACAACCACTTGAACAGGTTCACCAAGTCCTTATTGTGGAACTACTTGTAGAAGTTTGCACCCAAGTGCCTCATGCACCACCTGCTCTGTAGATCCACCTATGGAAGTGGTTCGTTCTCCCCTTGTTGTAGCTGAGTTATTGCACTCAGCAGGCTCGCATACCAATCTTGTATGACGCATACGTTAGGACGACCCTGTACAACAGAAATCCTTAAATTCCTCAGGAACCATAACCAGTTGTCAGTGTTCTCGCTTTCAACGAATGCGAATGCTACGGGAAGAACTTGATTATTCACGTCCGTCGCTATTGCAGTCAGTATCTGGCCCTTATACATTCGAGTCAGAAATGTGTCATCCACGCACAAGATCGGACAGTAGTGCCGGAATGTTGGAATGCATTGATGCCTGGACCAAAGACGAAGAATGCTCGCTTCAGTACCCTCTTATTGCCCCACTTCAAATGTGTGGAATCTTCAATAGCGACATGAGTACCGGGATTCCTATCCTGTATGCCTCGAAGTTGGCTAGGCAGATTGTGGTAGGAGTCCTCCATTCACATGGATGGATGGAACCGCTTGTTGTTCCACATCATCCTCATCGTCGGATTCTTCATCTTCTGACAATGCCATGCAGTCCTAGTCTTCGAGATACAACCTTTGGACTAGTGCTTCCAGCTCTTCACCCTTGTCAGCAAGCCCACTAGCTTGCCTGACTAAAAGAGCTCCTTCCACACGGTCTTCGTCGACAGCATCAGGAACTCCTGGATCTTTGGCTATTGTGTGCACCGTGCTGTGGCTGGAGTCCCCGACTTTTTATTCGGCGTCACCACCCCCTTCTTGTTCAGTCATTGATGTAGGAGTAGGTTGGGCATATGCCTGGGCCAGAAGAACCAAACCCCACCGTTCCTCCCTCGCCCTGCGTACATATGACTACCATGATCTTGTTCCCTTGAACTGCACTAACTCCCAATATGTGCCCTATGGTGCTCGGTTGGCAAGGCAACTCAATCTCAGATCATACACAGCATAGTCCAAATCAAATATGCGGAACAACCACCGCATCACAGCACCCTATGTAAGCAGAGAGTCTTGTTAGGGTCACGGCCGCCGATTGGAAACAACGCAAATCAATCCCCTCGGGACCATCAACAATAGTCCCTTGACCGTAGTAAGTTTTGAAATTGGTGGCGTCCAACATATTTGACATACTGCACCGTAAACAAGATTTTCACGATTAACCACATTTCTAAAACTAAACTACCCACTGAAAAGGATTATGTACAACATACTACACTACGTAACCATACATCTAAAACTATGTAATCCATTCAGTTAAAAAAAAATACCTGAAAGGTGGACGACCGGACAGGCAGCGCTTCGCTAGCTTCTCTCCTCCCCTGTACTCCTCTCTGCTCCTCTCCCTTCCCTCCCCTCTTTCTCTTTTTTCTGAATAAAAGTGAGTTATGCCAGAATTTTGGGATCTTTTTATAGGGTAGATTGTGCCGCCATTTGGAATGGCGATAGGGACTTGCAGGATCCCTGTCGCCATTTGAATTTGTGATTTTCCTAAATTTTAATATTAAAAAAATTAGGGACTTGCGAGATCCCTATCACCATTTGAAATAACGATTGTCCTAAATTTTAATATTAAAAAATTTTAACCTGGGGATTCCTATCGCAAGTTGAAATAGCGACAGGGTCCTGTCGCCATTTGGAGTAGCGATATGACTATGTCGTCATTTCAACTAGCTATAGAGACCTCTCTGCACTGTTCTAGATTACTATCGCCATTTGGAATGATGACATGACAATTTCGCCATTTCAAATGACGAGAGTAGCCTAGTTTTGTAAAAAAAATAGACTATTTATTTTTTAAAATTTCTTTTAAAATAATATTATTTTAAAAAAGTTCCTCAAACTCCACCAGCATACACACCCCACCAATTAAAAACAAATGGCATTTCCAACCACATGAGCTTGGCAAAACCTCAAGACAACATGGACAAGTGTCCCCTTCCCCATGAATAAGATAAGAAGAAACATAGAAAAAATAATCCCCGAGTCCTAATATTTTGTTGGGTAACTCCTTCTGCCATCTCCCCAAAATTGCCTCCACCACTCATGTGTGGCCAAGTGGAGAATCTCCTTGTGCCAGCTTGGACTCTCTCACCCTTTCTTTGCCTTGTTGCTTTGGTTGGACAGCCTACACTTAAACCACATTCCAACGCCAAAGCATCCTCCTATATATGCACACACACAAACACGAAAACAGGCAGAAGCAAACACAACTGAGCACAACATATACTCCACATATCCAGCTCCAATCGCCTCTTCAAGACAGTAACATCAGCAACAACAAAGACCACTACATCAACAAGAAGCAACAAGGAGTAGAAGCCTCAGCTCAGCTCCCATTCTTGCGGCTGCTGCAAGAATGGGCGTTCTTGGGGAGTGGCAGCGAGGGCCAGTCATCGGCCGTGGCGCGTCGGCGACGGTATCGATCGCCACGGACCGCGTCACGGGCGACGTGTTCGCGGTGAAGTCCGTGGAGATCGCGCGCGCCGGCGTCCTCCGGCGCGAGCAGAGCGTGCTCTCTGCTCTGAGCTCCCCGTACGTCGTGTCGTGCGTGGGCTCCGACGTGTCGGCGGCGGCCGATGGGACCGGCGCGTTGTGCTACGACCTGTTCTTGGAGTTCGCGCCGGGCGGGTCGCTGGCCGACGAGACCAAGCGGTGCGGCGGCCGGTGCGAGGAGTCCCTGATCCGGTCGCGCGCGGGCGACGTCCTGCGTGGGCTGGCGTACGTCCACGGCGCCGGGATGGCGCACTGCGACGTCAAGGGTCGGAACGTGCTCGTCTGCGCCGACGGACGCGCAAAGCTCGCCGACTTCGGGTGCGCGCGGTGGACGGCCGAGGACAGAAATGCCGGTGGCGCAACGATCAGGGGCACGCCGATGTTCCTGGCGCCGGAGGCCGCGCGGGGCGAGGCGCAGGGGACAGCGGCGGACATCTGGGCGCTCGGATGCACGGTCATCGAGATGGGCACCGGCGGCGTTCCGTGGCCGAGGTTCGCCGACCCCGTCGCCGCGCTCCACCATGTCGCCCACTCCGGCGACGTCCCGGAGGCCCCCGCGTGGTTCTCCGACGAAGGGAAGGACTTCTTGGCTAGGTGTCTGATGAGAGATCCAACCGAACGGTGGACGGCGGAGCAGCTGCTCGAGCACCCGTTCGTGGTCTCCTCGCAAGCCAATTCCACCTCCAAAGCCGCGCCGATCAAGCAGTGGGTGTCGCCCAAGAGCATCCTCGACCAGGGCTTCTGGCCGTTCTGGGAGGATTTGTCAACGTACTCCGACACGACGGTGGCGCTCACGCCCGCCGACCGTGTCCGCGCATTGGCGGCCGGCAGCCCGTCCGTCGCGCCCGACTGGACCTGGAGCGGCGAGGATTGGATCACCCTGTGCGGCCTCACTTCCAGCAACGACACCACACTCTCCCAAAAATCCGACGCGGACACGACGGACGCCGGCAGCAGCAGTGGCGACGAGGAGCATGCCTCCTCCTCCTCCTCCGGCGGCAGCTGCAGCGAGCGCACGGGCGTTGACGCGTCGCGCGGCCAGGGCTCATCACATGGCCACCACGGTGGTTCAGCTGACGGCGACGCGGGCTCGAGCTGTCGCTTCTTGTGCCGCGGTAACAGTGTGATTAGCGGCTGTAATAATAGCTGTAGTAACTTTGCAAGCAGAAGCAATGCTGGATGTTGTTGGTTGATCAAGTCGGTTAACTTTTGTCCGAGCTGGCATTCGTTTACTTTCCCGCGTGTTGTTTCGTTTTTCACGAAAATAAATTTTACGGGGGAGGGCCTCAGGGGAGGCCCTTCCCCCATCTCTATCCATCTTCCTCCTCCCCCTGATCTAAGGGCCCGGGGGAGGGGCCTCACGGTGAGGCCCTCCCCTAGGGAATTCCTTTCCGTTTTTCACCTTTTCCGCGGCATCCTTTTCGTCACGTGCCAGGCGTGAGCCGTAATTAGGAGGCGGAGATGGTTACAGAGAGGCTTACAGCTTACGACTCAACGTGGGTACATCCCATAATCAATCGCAGGGGTCGACCCATCATTTTGCCGAGCTCTGCGTCCGCCAAAGCTACCTTCGGCTAGGAACCTCCCCTCCATCGAAGCGGCAACCCACTCGGCCGAGCACATGCCGCTGAGAACAGGGTCCTCACCACGGGGCTATATCCCAAGGCGTAGGCTTACTGGTAGTGGAATCCACGTTCTCCCTCCCTCCCATCCTTCCTTCCCTCCCCAGCCCACCAAGCCCGCACACAAACCAGCAGCACGTTTGTGACAGCCCACAGCCCACGTCACCCTCATCCCGGCTCACTCGAATCCGCAATGCCCCCCTCACCCCCCCCCTCTGCCTCGAACGCTTTGTCGCCACTCTACTTGGCAGCACGGCAGCTCACTACTGACTGCCCTAATCCCCAATCTGTCAAGCCGACGAGGGCCGAGGCGTCGGATTGCCAGAAGGTGGACCGCGGTCTGCGCTCCTCACGTCGGCTACTGCCAACTCGTCGTCAGCTGATTGTTTTCTCTTTAGTCTTTACTTTGGCGCATCGCATTAGATTGATTGATTTATTCATTCTTGAATTGCCATTATTGATTTGATACATCGCCTCGTACCAGTGGTATGTTACGTTCATGTTTTGCAATTTGCATCAATAATTAACTTTGTAGGTTTGTGTCTCTGATTTCATCTTTGAAGGTTTATGTTATTGCACTATTGTTGATAAAGATATGATAAACTCGAATGAACCAAATCTTCGTTAATTAGGTATTAACGTTTCTATTGCTCCACTAAGCCATGTTGTTTTGCCATGTTTATCTATTTCACTGTGTCATTAAGCATGGAGTTCAAATTTCATTTTAATTGTGTGTTCATGTTGCATTTTTGTTATGCATCGGTGTGGGTAGTAGTTGGTGGTAGTTATAGCCGTTTAGTTTTCAGCCTGAGGCTTAACGCAATCCTGGCACCACCACTGCCTGAGAAGACGAAGCCGAGGCACTATGCGAGCACGAGGTTTTCTGAAGAACGTGGCCTTCATGAGCCGTTCGAAGATGGTGGGTCACAGCCTGCTAAGGACCCTCGCGTGAGTTGTGAAGGTGCTAAGGCCTACTGTCACGTGCGTGCTCACCCACCCAGTCTCCTACACCGTGGAGAAAGCTGCCCTACTCGAATGCGGTGGCTTAACCATAGCGGCAACGGAGTGGGCTGGGCGTAGCATGGAGGTCAGGCCAACGTGTAACATCCCAAATATACGTTGGGTTTCAAATGTAACCAAACCAGGGTTTGTGTTTCAAATGTAACCTAATATGGGTGTTTGTTTCAAATGTAATTAAATGAGTAGAAATTAAAACTTTTTTCACATCTTGAAACTCTTGAACATTTCTATAATTCTCGTCAAGAGTTGTGGAATTCAAAGACCTAAACCTCTTGTTGACTAAAGTCAACCCCTTAATCAACTTGGCAAGAATCTGGTATTCAACCTTTGAAAATATTTTTCCTTGGTTCTAGGGATGATGTGTGACCCCTCTGAAAAATTTCATAATTTTTAGAAATTATTTGATAATTTTTAGAGGTAAGTCAAACCAGTTTGACCTTGGTCAAACCCTAGAACAGCCCTTGATGAATTTCTTGAGATAAATTCATTGCATAAAAATCTCTGAAAATTTTATGTTAAGTTAATCCTGGAGTGAGGAAGCTCCAGTAAAAATTTTGGAATTTTTGGAGTTAGTTTGCTACCTCTAAAAATTCCTCCAAACTTAGCCTTCAAAATTAAACTCAAATCTGGGGCACTGTTCCTTGGGTCCGAGCCACCTTCAAGTGGGTCGAACCCAACCTCGTCTCAGCTCAGCCCGAGCTCCTCCTTCACATGAAGTTGCCAGCGCTGTTGGATCCAAATCAACGGCCACGACCTCCGCCACAACCTCCGCCACGACCTCCCCTCTCCTGTCGTCGCCGTCAGATCCAGATCTAGCGGCCACGACCTCCCCTCTTTGCGGCGTCGCTGCGTCAAATGACCTCCCTCTCATAGCGCCGTTGGATCAAAATCCAACAGCCACGACCTTCCCTCTCCTTTCGTCGCCGTTGGATCAAAATCCAACAGCCACGACCTCCCCTCGATGTTGTGCGCCGCTGGATCAAAATCCAACAGCCACGACCTCCCATCCCTTGTCAGCGTCGTGCGCACCAGCCCGACCTTCCATCTCTGTTGTGCGCCGTTGGATCAAAATCCAACAGTCACGACCTCCCACCTCTGTTGTGTACCATTGGATCGAAATCCAACGGCCAAGACTTCCCATCGCGTCGTGCGCAATGGCCACGACCTCCCATCTCTGTTGTGCGCCATTGGATCGAAATCCAACGGCCACGACCTCACATCGCGTCGTGCGTAATGGTCACGACCTCCCCTCTCTGTTGCGTGTCCTTGGATGTAAATCCAACGGTCACGACCTCCACTCGCTGTTGTGCGCCCTTGGATGTAAATCTAACGGCCACAGCCTCCCATCTCTTGTCAGTGTCGCGCGCATCGGTCAAGACCTCCCGCCTCTGTTGATCGCCATTGGATGCAAATCCAACGGCCATGACCTCTTATCTCCTTCCAACGTATGACCTCCCTTTTCATTTCGCAACCGTCCGATGTGAATCTAACGGCTACGACCTCTCGTTCCTTTGCAGAACCCCCGATTCAGATCTAATGGTCGCGACCTCCCCCTTTCCTTTCAGACCACCCCGGTTCAGATCCAAGGGTCACGACCTCCCCCTTTGACTATCCAACGGTCGATATCAGCCCCTGTTCTTCTCCTTCCTCGGTCTCAAGACGCTGGCGCCATGGCGAGGGAGAGCAAGGTCTTGTCACCTCTCAACCGCTCTTTTGCTGCCAGCATTAAATGTGGGTCAGCCTTCTGCCCCCTAAGTCCTGCTCAGACCTGCTCCCATCCCCTCCGCGTCCTTGTGGAGCCATGGACCGAGCGGTGGGCTAAGCTCACCATGGAGCTTAACCCTAACTCATGGCCTCTACTCTTCGGCTATAAAAGGTCCCTCAGTACCTCCTTAGCATTCTTTAAACACCCCTTAAGCTTCTCCTCTGCTCAACTGAGCTTAAGCACCCGTGAGCCCCCAACCGCCATTGCTACACCTCGGAGCTCCTTGGTGCCGACAGGGTTCCAGGGGTCCTTCCTCCGTTCTCTTTGCTTCCACTTGAGCCCCTCATCACCCTGGTGCTTTCCCCTTGAGCCCCTCATCACCCTGGTGCTTTCCCCTAACTTGATTTTACATTGTCTCCACAGGAGCGACTTAATTTCGAGTTTTGGATCCTTGCGGCCGTGAGCACCCCCTTCTTCCCCATCACTGGTAAGAAGCTCCTCCCTTCAATTCCTTGCTCTGGGAGCATCTCCGAGCTATATGGAATCCATCTTGATGACGCGGTCTAGTAAATTTTGCTCAGGCTGCCTCGTCATCGTTGTAAATCTCAATGGCCGTGCAGTCTTCATCGCCGAGTCGCCACCCTTCCCAGTCCCTCCGTGACCTCCAGGTAACCTCCTGGTAGTCCCTAGGAGCTGGGCACTCACTTGAATGAACCGCTACGGAGCTCCTTTGCTGTTTGTCGTTTGGCCGTGCGTAGCACCGCCGCCCCTCTCCTGCTAGCCGCCGCTCTGGTCCACCACTGCAGGTGTGAGTGGTACCAGTGGGTGCGCACTGCTGTTGCGCACCCGTAGCTGGCGTCAGGTCGCGCCGCCGTGCTTTAGGTCGCCAGCAATTCGCTGGGGAAGCCAGCGAGCGCGTTGTCGGACGTGCCGGCACAGTGTCAGCGCGTGCGCGACATGGCTCACCGTGAGCCATCCATCTTTAAAGATCTGCGGTCTCGATCGCGTTAGTGTTCTGTTCTTCGTTTGCTATGGACCGTCCATTTCCAGATCTAAGGGCGTGATTTCGCGGGGCCGTGCGTGTGCATTGTGTCGCGTTGATTATGAGCCGTCCATCTCATGATCGATGGTCCATAGCAGCCGCCTCCGTTCGCGCGCGTGGGTTCAAACGCAGCGCGCGAGGTTTAATGTGGACCGTTGGATCCAAGATCAACGGCCCACGTTTGTCGATCTCACGCGGGCGCGTGCACGTTCTTCCCGTGGGCTTGGACCGTTGGATCCAAGATCAATGGCCTAGGTTCGTCCACGTCGTTATGATTTTTGGGAATTTCCCGATAGGCTTATTTGTAAACTGAAAAAGGTAATGAACTTCAAAATTGCATAACTATTTCATGTTAGCTCCATTTGAGTTGATTCAAATTTTGGTAACTCTGGTTTGAACTAAACTTTAATCTAAAAATGGTTCTAAGTTTAGTTCGGCTCCAGGAAATGGATTGGTAAATTGGTTTCAAAATTAACTTTAAATGTTGCTCTAAATATTGCATTTAACTTGTAAATTACATAAGTAATTCTCTAGAGATCCTTTTTGAGTGAATCCAATTGTGTTGGCTTCCTCTATTAGTGTACTAAATGGTTGAATAGGATTTAGGCATGTCACTATTTTCAAAAGAATTGTGGGTACATTTTAGTTGTGCTCTTTTGCATGTATTTGAAAAATCATAAAAAAATGCATACTAGCTCCAAATGAGGTGAACTCAATTGTGTTATTCATCTCATGAGGTGCTTTACTTACCATAAAAATCCCAGGTGCAACACCTCTTTGGAAAATTGTGCTTGAGAATTTAATTCGGATGAACAAGAATCGATTTGAATTTTCCAAAGATTTTCCAGTGAGCAGATTTGTTTTGGCCATATCTTTTGCATTGAGAATCCAAATCAATTGGTTCTTATTGATAAATTCTTTAAAAATCTTGCTCTTGTTGCTGTAAAAATTTCAGAGCATTTGGAGCAAGTTTTCTGTGGAGTCTTTTTGGTTTTCTTCGTTCTTATCGGTTCTTTTCGCTTTTTCATTAGGTGCCGACGAGTGCGTTGATAACGAGAGTGTTCCCCTGCAGCAATCTGAGCATATCTAGCAAGTCAAGCAGTTTGATCATATCCCGTTAATCCCATTACTTTTAAAGTCTAATACTTTGTTTAACTTGTGTGTATGCATGCTTACTTTGTGTTAAATTATCGATTAGTTAAGCCTATAGATGCATACTCTGTAGGTAAATGTTCATTCTCTACTACTAAGCCTAGAATTATCTTGCTGTGATTTAGGGTTCGATGGATGGACTCTTATCACTTAGTAGTTTACGTGATAATGCTTAGAAATTCTTAGATCACGGTAGAAATGGGCGGTTGTCGACTTATGTCAATGACCTTGATTACACAAAAATTATTATTCCATTATGTCCAGCACTTGTGCTTTGTTACTTTGTAAAGAAACAAAAATAAAAACAAACTTGTTATTGATTTGGGCACAATGGATGTTGGTGTGATCTCATGGTGTGATGGAATGGTGCCTAAGTCCCTAAGGACCGAGTTACTTGGGCCACTAAATCGAAAGCAATCTTATGTGCTAACCACACGAGGGTATTGGGAACCCCTCTTGGCTAAGTACTTTGGGAGGTGTTAATTATGGGTCGCAGGTGGTTAAAACTGTTTTTATAAGGGGAAGAGCACCCGCAGTTGCTTAGGCTGGGCCAGTGTCTCCTACTCTTCGGGTTGTCGCGACTCTTAATTAGCATCATTCATTGGAAATGCCTCGTAGAACTTAGCCGTGCCGGCACACCAAAGGAAGTGTGCTAAATAGCTTGGCGAAAAGGTGGTCTGGCATGTGGGTACATTGGTACACCCCTACAGGGATAAAACTATCGAATAGCCTCGTCCTAGGTTATGGACATGCTTGGCAAGGTCACTCAAGAACTAGACTAAACATTTAATTTAAAACTTGTTGGGTGGTATGAATTGGGTAATTCATGCTATTGTTGTGGTGACTATTGAGTTAGTCACTTCCAGGTTGTCCTTCTGTTGTTATTATTATTGTATCGTTGTTACTTCAACAATTAAAAATGCTTTGTCAAATTGCTTTGAATCTATTACATTATTGCAAAGGAAAACTTGCTTTATGCTAAAATTAGCCTAATGCCTTCCACTTAAATAAAGCTTGCATGTAGCTTATGTATAGGTTTGTTACCCTTACACGTTAGTCTTGCGAGTACAGTTTTGTACTCATTTGCTTTGCTTAATAACGTTGTTGTAGAGGAGGTGGAGCCCCAAGGGCCCTACTTTTGTGAGATGTGCTATGGTTGGGACAACTAGGTTGGTGGCATGGTTGGTTGCCTTGTGGGCTAAAGGCAAACCATATGGCCTTCTTTTGTTTATTGCCATCTTATGGCTTTTGCTTCCGCTGTGTTTATCTTTCTTAGTTGTTTTGGCCGGTCGGCCCCTTTTGTAATAACTCGCTATTATGTATGTCTTTTATTTAATCTAGTTTGTGCTTTGGTTCTATGTCTTGAATGGAATTGATGCATGATTTTGTAAAGGGTGTGTATCTTGCATTTAGGAAGTATACATATCTCAAGACACGGTTATTTTGTTTGTGATGCTAGGGTCAATGGATGACTAAGCATTACAAGCCAAATAAGCCGGGGTCCTCACACAACGGGTGGACGTGGCGGCTCGCGGCGACGACTACGAGGTGCCAAGGCTAGGTCGCGCCTGATGAGAAGCGAGAGACAAGAAGGTATCGATGAGTCGATGCAATCTGCGATGTTTTTGGTAAATTACTTCCGTGTATTACATATGGTGAGGACATCCATGTGGTTTACACTTCCATAACAGTACCTACACATCAATTAGGCAATGATAAGGTGAATCCGTTACTTGAGAGTTCATTTTTGCATAAAAGAATAATGATGCTGCCTAATTGCTTAATCGATGATTGTAGGAATGCTAGATGTATACAAGCTATCCAACGGGAGGTGAGGGAGGAAAACTGTGAGGACCTCTCTCGGGATACACCGGGAAACGTCTCTTAGGATCTCTTAGGGAGGTCTGATAGGACCACCCGGAGGTTCTGGGAGGTCCTCCAAGTATACACTGAGAGGAGGTCCACCAGGACCTCCCAGAAGATCTTCGAAGACCTCCTGGAGGTCTGGACAATGTGCACTGAGCTAGTTCCAGGATTCCAAGCTAGCCCACACGAACAACATAGGTGTAATCACAACCACATGGCCAAATAACAGATGAAGCAGACAAATTAACGTATATTAAGTAGAGACCTTATGGTCAAGGTTGCTTACAGGGGTTGTCAACTTGGGCTTACAAAAACCGACACAAAAGAGAACTTTACAGAGGAACACCAAAGAGCGCACAAAAGCTACCCTGCAAGCCCACAGGCTGTCGAGTGGAGGACGTCCTAGGCAGCTGGGCCATCAAAGAACTCCTCCTCGAAGAGGTCTGAGCATCCTTGCACTTGTTCATCTTCAACCATTGCTTTAACACAGGGCTTACAGCCATGAGTACTTTGAATGTACTCAGCAAATCGCAAGGAACAATTATGCAAATAATATTCATGCAATGGCTTGACAATGAGAGCTATAGGGTTAATTGCTCAAAGCAATATTTGACAGTAAATAACATGTATAGATTGCAAAGCTCAAGTTAAAACAATAATACTTAAATATATTTGTTTGAAAAGAAGAGGAGTGAGCACCAACTCCCTTCCAAAGCCACTTGGGGGGAGGTCTGGCCGCACCCACGACTAGGACCTCTCCCAAGACCTCTCTGGAGCACCAACTCCAGAGTTCCCAAAGACCTCCCTAGGGCTCCAAGATCTCCTCTGAGCACCCACTCAGGAGCTCCTTGGACCACCCTAGGGTTCACAAAACCTCCACGACTAGCCGAGGACATCACAAGCACTCGGAGCCACCCAGAATACTTGCAGACATCCCAAGCCAGCCGTAGAACACAAATTTTGAAAAGTCTACCCCTTGCACCATTTTCACCGGGCATGTCCATGACCAAGGACTTGGCTATTCGAATAGATTAATACTCTACAGAGGTGTACAACTTTACCCACAATTCACGACCTCTCTAGCGGGGCGGGTTCTCGTCGGAACCCTTTGCTCATTTCTGAAGGTGAGCAGTCTAGAGAGCGTGACAAGACCGTTACAAAGCTTTGATCTGACTTAGAGCTGCCCGCTAAGGTTTCGCTTCCAGTTGGGCTGCAACCCCCACCGGATTCGTGCCCCCTCTTGCGCCAGCGAATCAGCACGCTCCACCACAACAGAACCAAGCCAGCTCAATGCTAATTATTTGGCCCAGACCACCCCCATAAAGTGATCTTGTGGTTGCACTCAAAGGCCCAGATCAACAGAACACAAAGTTAAGTCCTTAATTGCTGCTCAGGCAAGACTTCCACATCCCAGTGTGCGCATAGCATCCCCTTTACTGCACGATCACTTGCCCGAGCAAGAAAACGTTTTGGGTTCACCTGGCGAAAGACCTCCCTGGTCTTGGCACACAAGATTTTAACAAAGTGGCCTCGCACCACAAACAACACAACTGTAGTATCCCACCACAGTTGCTCATCAGTGGCACCAACCACAGTTCCATAGTTCCATTAGTCAAGTTATTAAAGATGAAGCATGATTCTCAAGACCCACAGTTCTAAAGCAAGGTTAAGTATAAACATACGGTCCCATGTTGGCAATACCAAACAATACCAACTAAAATATTCATTCTAAGGCTTCCAAGAGGATCATGTCAACATGTCAAATACAATTATCCAAGGAGGCATATTGTCAAGTAGGAAGTTATCTACTGCCCAAACCATTTCTTATAAAAATAGCCATGCAGGATTAAGTAAAGCAAAATACATTTGAAAAGCTAGGTTCAATATGATCAAAGGTCTGCAACTTGCCTTCGTTGAGTAGTGGTGAGCCTTCGGTAGAAACTGCTGGGTCCAAGTACTCCTCCACAAACTCGGGATCTACATGTTCGCCAAAGAACCAAATAAGCAAACCAGCTCCAAGCAAAGAACTTGAAAGAAAACTAAAAAGCGCTTAAACAAACTCAGCCAAAACCAGAAAACAAGAGGCACAACACAGCCTCGGAGAGCTCCTTGGGGAGGTCTTGGGCACAGAGAAAACTAGGCAAGAGCAAGAAAGTTAGAAATGAGCAAAAAGGTGACAAAGGGAGGCATGCCCAGGCTATTTATAGCCAGAGCTAGCGAAGAGACAATGAGGGGCTTGAGCAAATGTGTCAAAGATCGGTGGTAGACAGGACAAGGTTAGGACAGTGTATGCCCTCAAAAGAATAAAACAAAGTACCTCAGATGTGATTGCATTTAATGTGATACAATAGCCATTAAATACGCACAAAGTTTTGAGGCAGAAGAATTGGGAAAAGTGAGCAAGGCTGACAAGTGGGGCCAGTCACACTCAAGAGAACAGATCAGTCAAAAGGTTGGTCTCACCCGCAAGGGAGGTCCTTGCATAAAGACTAGAGGTCGTGACCTCAAAGCGAGGTCCTAACCTCAAGGAGGTCTTGAGAACAGGAGGTCCAAAAGACACCACAACGGGGAGGTCCTGAGGACAAGAGGTCCAAAAGACACAACAACGGGGAGGTCCTGAGGACAGGAGGTCCAAAAGACACCACAACGGGGAGGTCCTGAGGACAGGAGGTCCAAAAGACACCACAACGGGGAGGTCCAAAGGCAAAGGGAGGTCCTGACGGTTAGATCTCTCAATAGAGATCCTAACGGTCAAGATCAAGAGCAAGGGGGAGGCCCAAATAGACGAGGGGAGGTCCAAAAGGACACGGGAGGTCCAAATGAACGCAGAGGAGGTCCAAATGGATGAGGGGAGGTCCTAAAGGACACGGGAATCACCCGAATTTGAATTTCAAGATTCAAGGATATTTGAAACACAAACCTGAGCTGGTCTAAGGCCCAAGAGAGGAGGTCCTAGACCCACAAAGGAGGTCTGGGAAAGAGGAGGACCAACACATGGGAGGTCTTGGAAAGGGGAGGTCCAAGAGAAGACACTAGAGGTGAGCCAAAGAGAACGAGAAGGTCCAGAGAAGGATGAACTAAACCAAAGGGCACACAAGGCAAACACAGAAAAGAGAACTAAAACCAGAGAGCACTAGAGAACCCCAAAAGGACAAAGAACACAAACCAAAAGGACTTAGTTGAGGTTTGGTTAGTTCAAATTAAGCTCCCAAATTTATAAAATTCCAAGTTAAGCTTGAGCAAGCAAGTAAATCAAATGGTTCCTTTTTAGCTTTGAATTCTAGCAAGAAACTCTAGGACAAACGAGACGTTACAAAAACACCACAAGGGGGCACTTGCATTTGCTTTGGACAAAAGGAGAAGAGAAGCCAAGCAAGCCAAAAGGGAAAGGAAGGAGCTGTGTGCCATCAAGCCAAGTGGACCAAGAAGAAGAGAGGTGGGGTGGTGCATGGACTGGGCACATGGGCCAAGGAAGAAGCGCATGGGGCAAGCCAAGGGTACATAGGCCAAGAAAAGAGGCCCAAGCTAGGCCAAGGAAGGCCCATGGACAAACATGAGTCCAAATTAACAAGGAATTCCGAATTGAACACTTCTCCAAATTCCAGACCAACTTAGTTTCAAATTTGAAGGGGATTTCAATCTGAATTGGGCTTTTTGAGTTAGAAACCAAGTGGGTTTGCATGCCTAGGTATTTAGTGTAACATCCCAATTTACTGAGTTTCAAAACCCTTTTGAGTAGTTTAGTCCCTTAGAAAAATTTACCAAATTTTATTTGAATTTAAATAAAGCTTAAATAGGACTTTCAAATGTCAAAACAATTTAATGTGATTAATCTAAACATAAATTAATTCCAAAACTATTTTGTTTGAGTTCTTTGTGCTTGAAAATATTTTCCAGATTTTTCTGGAATTTTTTCGAGTTCATTTGATACTTTTAATTTTCCTTTTCGATTTTCTGGTATTTCTAAAATAAAAAACCTATCCAAAATCTTAGGAAATTCTTCGGGCCGAATTTCTTTCCATCCCGACTCAAATTTTTCGCTTCCAACCCGTTTTCTCACACATCTCGTCTCTCTCTCTCTCTCTCTCCCCCCCGCTCGTCCGCATCCCTAGCCTCACTCGTCAGCCACACGTGTGCCGTGTGCGACATGGTTCCGCCCGAGCCACACTCACTGACATGTGCCCCCCTGAGCTATTGTTCACCAGCCCCGTCACGGACTCCTTTCTCTCTCCTTCGTTGCGCCGCTGCCATAGCTGAGCTGGAATCTGCCTCTAGAGGATATTTAAAGCACCGAGGATCTTTGTTTTTCGCACCCTAGCCACGCCTCAGCTTTTTCCCTAGCCGCCTTCGCCCGAGTCACTGCCTAGTGCCACTGCTGTTGTCTTCTGCCCCATCTCCGGTCGAACGACTCCGTCTTCATCGTCGCCATTCTAGTGAGCCCCACCGTTGATGGCCACCACCATCGGGATCGCCTCGACGACCGCATCTCAGATCTGCCCATGATCCCGTGATTAAGCATATTAAGCTCAAGATGGAAGAAGGAAACTTCAAAGATTTTACTAAGGATGATCAGGATACGCTTTGGATCAATAGACATATCTGTGTGCCTGACAGTATTGATTTGAAATAGCTGATTTTAAGAGAGGCTCATGATTCGAAGTATTCTATTCACCCTAGAAGTACCAAGATGTATCAGGATGTTAACGATAAATTTTGGTGGCCAAATCTAAATCGAGAAGTCGTAGAGTTTGTTGCCCTGTGTGACATGTGTTAGAGAGTAAAGGCGGAACATCAGAGACCAGTAGGTTTGTTATAACCCTTGAAAATTCTAGAGTGGAGATGGGAAGAGATCGGTATGGATTTTATCACCGGTTTACCCAGGACTCAATCGGGATACGATTCCATCTGGGTTATAGTGGACCATTTGGTTGAGGTAGCACATTTCTTGCCAGTCAAAACCACTTACTCAGGAGATCGCCTTACAGAATTGTATATGTTAAGAATTGTCAGTTTGCATGGTGTGCTTAAGAAGGAAGTGTCAGATCGAGGATCCAAGTTCACCTCATGTTTCTAGCAAAGTTTGCAGGAAGATTTGGGGACTCATCTAAATTTTAGTACTGCTTATCACCCTCAAACGGATGGGTAGACTAAAAGTGTAAATCAAGTGTTGGAGGACATGTTGAGAGCTTGTGCTCTAGCTCGTGCTACTAGTTGGGATATGAGTTTGCCTTATACAGACTTATGGTACAACAATAGTTATCAAGTCAGTCTACAAATGTCACCATTTAAAACTTTGTATGATTGTGCCTGTAGAACCCCTCTGAATTGGAAAGAGACAGCTGTGCATTTGGTGTTTGGACTAGATATCATTCAAGAGGTAGAGGACCAAGTGTCTATGATCAGGGACAGATTGAAGATATCTCAGTCTAGGCAGAAGAGCTATACTGATAATTGTCATCATGATTTAAGTTTTGAGCCAAAAGATTTTGTTTATCTTCGAGTTACTCCTCTTAAAGGTGTTAGGAGGTTTTATGCCAAAGGGAAGCTTGTCCCTAGGTATGTCGGCCCTTTTAGGATTGCGAAGCGCAGAAGAGAGGTTACTTACCAGCTTGAACTACCACAGCCATTAGCAGAAGTACACGATGTCTTTCATGTCTCGTAGTTGAAGGAGTGCCTTCGTGTGCCAACGGAGCAAACTACCTTAGATTCAATTGAATTGAAAGAAGATCTCACTTACAAAGAACAACTAGTTAAGATTTTGGATATGGCAGAGCATTTAACTAGAAGTAAGACCGTCCATTTTTGCAAAGTTCAGCGGAGTAATCACTCAGAAAGTGAAGCAACTTGGGAGCATGAAGAAGAAGTGAAAGCCGAGTTTCCTAGCTATTTCTCTAGCTAGCCTGAATCTCAGGGTCAAGATTCCTTTAAGGGGGGGTTGTAACATCCCAATTTTCTGAGTTTCAAAACCCTTTTGAGTAGTTTAGTCCCTTGGAATAATTCACCAAATTTTATTTGGATTTAATAAAGCTTAAATGGGACTTTAAAATGTCAAAACAATTTAATGTGATTAATATGAACATCAATTAATTTCAAAACTATTTTATTTGAGTTCTTTGTGCTTGGAAATATTTTCCAGATTTTTTTGGAATTTTTCCGAGTTCATTTGCTATTTTTATTTTCCATTTGGATTTTTGGGCATTTCTAAAATACAAAACCTATTTAAAATTTCAGGAAATTCTTCGGGCCGAATTTCTTTCCGCCCTGGCCCAAATTTTCCACTTCCAGCCCACTTTCGCACGCAGCCTGTCTGAAGAATCTAGACCCGCCATTATGGGTTAATAGAGCATTTTGGTGATTAATGACAAATCTGTATGTGAGACTAACACTTCTATTGATATACCTGTTGTGTAGTCCTATTTGGATGAAAAGGTGAAAATCAAAGAGTATTCGACATCATATTCCCATATATTATTGCATTCCTCTGATCCAAAATATAGGTTGAACTCCACCAAAAGTTTAACTTGAATATGTGCATATGTTTTCATTACACATTCGTGTATGCGCACATTTAGGGGGAGTTCACTCTATATTTCGTGGTTTCATTAGTATTGATCCATATTTCTTTATCCATATATATTGGGGATCTCTACTTTGAAACATATCCTTTGAGTGTATAAAACTTGTGTAGTTCATATATACTCATATTGCTTTATATTCAACTATTTGCAATTGTGTTGTGGGACTAATGTGTGTGCTAAGATGTTTAAAGGCTTAGTCCCAGTTTATGGATGGCGACATGGTAATGGAAATGCAATGACAATAGAGGGATCATGACTAGTAGCTTGATAGCATGTTCTTGTGCCATTTGGATCATTTTAGGATCATGCATGCATTTGGAATTTATTTTGAAAAGCCAACTGTGCAATTGTCAGGACAATCGGTAGTACCAGAAACTACATGGCGGAACTATCGCATAGCGGTATGACCGCATATCCTTTGGTGGTACTACCGGTGGATGTTCAGACCATCCGAATGCGATGCAATCGTGCAATTAAGACCTGTGGTCCGAACGGCCAAATGCATCTGAGCCGTCCACGTAATCAGTCCGATCGAGCAAACCTGATCTGGTCGCTCAGCGGTACGACTGGCTCGTGGTGCGTTACTACCGCAACCCGGTCGTTCCGATTTTTAGTTGGCGGTACGTAAATTCCAGAGAGACTCCATTTGGGTTTTATTTACAAACCCTGGGAACGGTAGTACCGCCATTGTTCAAATGGTACTACCGCACCGCGGTAAATTCTAGAAATGTGAGCGGTACGTATTTTCCAGAGAGCACCTTTTTTTTGGTTTTTTGAGAAACGGTAGTACTGTCCTAGTGGGCGGTATGACCAGCCTCGGCGGTAGTACCGCATGATAGTTGGTGGTAGTACCGCTCTGCATTTCCAACGGCTTGTTAAGAAGCATTTATTGCAGATATATCTTGGTAATTAATGTTAATCATTATGGAACTAACATTTTCCATGAGTTGGATAAATAGGTTGTGTGCCAAGGTAATGGAGACTTCGGATGATATCATGAGTTGATCGTCATCAAGTCAAGGTTCAAGAAGAGGATGCATCATGTGTTGATGCATATCAAGATCTCGAAGAGGAGATGATCATGAGTTGATCATCAAGTCAAGAGAAGACTCATCATATGTTGATAGAGGTCAAGTAAAGGATGCATCATGGGTAGATGCATGTCAAGACGATGACCCGGACTTGAAGTGAAGATGTGCGTCATCAAGCTTTAAGAAGATGCTCAAGGCAAAGGTATGACTAGCTAGGGCTAAGGATGTGTTCCTAGTCTTTTACCGGTCTTGGTGTTTGGTTGGAAGACCAGATTGCTAGTATAGATTGTCGTACTATTAAGAGGGGTCTTGTCTAGTAGCTTGAGTCTCATCATGTGTTGATAGCTCAATCTCACTTGCTCTAGCTCACTATGGCATGATGCTATTATTTGCAAATGTGTTTTGCAAATAGTCGAGGCTTATGCATTTAATCCTTGTAGCATGTGACTATACTTTGCAAATGGTTGAAGTCCATGTACCTACTCCTTGTGGCATGATCTAAGTCTGTAAATGTGTTCTGCAAATTGTTGGGATTTATGCATTTTTCCTTGGTATGGTCTAAGATTGTTTGTTGCTATTTCTTTGGACTTAGATCATGGTGGTGGCTCTTTGAAATTGTGCTTTTTGATTTGATTAAATGTGTTCGAGATCAATCAAATAGGTGGGTTTTGTAGCCCTCTGAATAAGCTTTCCATAGAGTCCAAGATCACTTAATTCCGACATCGGAGTCAAAAGTTATAACCTTTTTACCGAGTGTCGGCTGTGCTGAATCTGGGTTGCGGAACTACCGCCATTTGTACTGTGGTACTACCGCAGAACGGTAGTACTACCCATTGTACTGCGGCAGTACCGCACCAAAAGTTTTAACGGCTAGTTTTTGAGCCTTTAATGCACCCTTTCTGACCGTTGAGTAAAAAAAGGGTAGTACTGGCCTTTGAATGGCGGTACTACCGCATTTCGGCTGAATGTGCTGATTTCTACTCCCAACGGCTAGTTTTTGTGTGTGGGCTATAAATACCCACCTTGACCGGTTGAGAGACAACTCTTGGCATCCCATTTCACTCTCTTGAGCTAGTGTGAGCTTCTTCTCTCAATTGTGCCTGTGTTGCACCTTGTGAGCAAGGAGAGAGGTCTCTAGTGGCATGTGTTGTATCTGGAGGTGGATTTGTTGGGCCACGGGTAGGCTAGATAGCAACAAACAAAAATTTTCTACCACGCAATCTAGGAAGCCAAGCAAGTAGATGATCATAGATCGTTACCACCAGACGCGCAGAGCAGCAGAAGAAGGTTTGGAGCAGCCTGGTCCAACGTAGAGCGCGTCGATGTAGTGGTCGTAGTCGATCGTCCAGCATCCTCGCGAGTCGATCGTCTCCTCTAGCAACGTCTGCAGTTCCTTGTGAAGATCGCGGATCGTCCTCAAGCGCAATAGTCGCAGTAGTGCCTCTACGGTATCCACACGTCCAGGGAAGGAACAACCATACGCCGATGTACTAGCACCAAGTCGCACGGCAGAGCTCTCAAGAAGATGGCGGCTAGGGTTTCGGTGGTGTAAAAACTTGTTATGCCCAACAGTCTCATGCATCTCCTTATATAGTGCTCATGACGGATCCTATCCGAACACATTTGACGAATCGTATCCGTACTGGTTTGTTCCAACCCGTTAAGTGTGTGACCCTGTAGGTTCATGCGTAATCGGTTGTGACTCGGAAACCCTTTCCGACCACGAGTCGTAGCGGTTCCTAGCAGAACATAGCGATTCCCGAATACACATAAATTATATCGGACGAACCTTGATGCAATATGATCTACGACCAGGTCCTCATCACTTACGACCAGGTCTTATCTCTATACGACCAGTTCGTATTTGGTCACGACCAGTTCGTAACTCCTTACGACCAGGTTACGACCACTCTGTGATTATGTTCGACCAGTATACGACCAGGTCTTATCTCTATACGACCAGTTCGTATTTGGTCACGACCAGTTCGTAACTCCTTACGACCAGGTTACGACCACTCTGTGATTACGTTCGACCAGTCTACGACCAGGTCCTCATCACTTACGACCAGGTCTTATCTCTATACGACCAGTTCGTATTTGGTCACGACCAGTTCGTAACTCCTTACGACCAGGTTACGACCACTCTGTGATTACGTTCGACCGATCTACAACTAACTCAGATTCTATATCGACCATCCGTAGAATCGTCAACTAAGCAACCTACTCGTGTATACTCCCTTTGCCTCACGATGTCTGGTTGAACTCCAGGTGAGATGTTGTGTCATCCATGGACTGTTCAATACTTTCTCGATCGAGTGTCAGATAACTTTACGTGGTCGAACACTTCGACCACTAGTGGCATGGCCATGTACTTTCTTTATCCGACCACAATGAGGGGCCCAGAGACATCTCTCCTGTTATGTTAGGAGGGGCAAATCCTATATCCGACCAGTCACATTCCTCTGCATGTTTCATAGCATACCCGAAAGCTACCTTTATAACTACCCAGTTACGGTGTAGCATTTGACAACCTCTAAGAGTGCTATTACACATGTAGGAAACCATGCTGATCTCAGGTCTAAGGATTATATATCATCATTGCTTGAGACCAACTAACGACACATAGAATCATAACAATCTCAATAGTGTCTCAAGGTGGGTCTAATCCAACATCATGCTCTCTAACATGTGTCCATATTATTGGTTTGATATCTCCATATCCATGACCCGTGAAACATAGTCATCAACCAATACATATGCTAGTCTATTCATATGTGTCCTCATATGTTTCCGACCAGGGATTGTATAAGAATAATTATCGTAAAAATATAGAGTTTCACAATCAAGTCACATACTTGATAATAAATATTAACAATATTATTCTAGGAACAAGATATCATATTATCCAATATTATGACATAATGAAATATAATCATCTCTATGATTGCCTCTAGGGCATATTTCCAATAGGATTTCGTATCCACTTGAGCTTGTGCATTCATTGCACGTGGTGAGAGTCAAGCAAGGGACTTGGCTTATTACTCTTGGTGTTTGCCGACACCTAGATGGCGTGGAGGCGTCGTGGTCTGGTGATCTTCTCAAGAATCTTGTGAGAAGACTTGGCGTGTTGTGAAGGTTGGAGCTCTCCTACTCGGAGCGGGAAAGAGCTACTACTAGTGGAATTGAGGTGTTTGGCTTAATTCGTGGAGCCGGTCCAATTATTTTGGGCTTACCTCAACATGGATTAGGGGAGACCAGCAAGTCTCCGAACACCACGGTAAAACATCATTGTGTTATTGTGGTTTGCTCTCTAGTGATTTACTTTGTGCAATTTACATTCCTAGAATTAAATTGCTTTTATGTCTTTGTATGTTTACTATCATTATCAATAGACTTATATTGTTGGTGCACTTAGTCAAGACTAGTTGATTTAGGTTTTAATTGAGCAAAACCGAATTGATTTACAATTCCACATAAAACTTAGTTTTAGCCAAAAGTTTTTAAAAACCGATGACTCTTTTGCTTCAAGAAGGGGAGGATGATATGGTCCTAGGCAAGGTAGTCAGAGTCGAGATCCCGAGTCGGATCGATTTGCCTCCGGTAGGATTGAATCGTAGTATCGAATCGTAGAATCGGCGATTCTACGGATTTGTAAAAATACACATATTTAACATCTATACTATAAGTTTGTATGATTGTTATATGGTTTACCACTTGCATGTTCCTTAAAAGTAGCTAGACATACTCCAGGAATAAAAAGAGCTTATCATTATCAAGCTCAAGATTGCTCATGCCATAATATAGATATTTGTACTAGCATTACCACACTGATACAATATTTTGCATTCTCCTTGTTTATTTATAGTTTCATTCTCAGAAATTAATATCAACAAATTTTGCTCTAAAATAAAATATCAATAAAGCCCGGCCTCTAAAAAAATTGCCCTAAGTCTCTCACGAGTAGGATCGACAAGTGAGATTTGGATCGACAGTCGTCGTGGGTTCAGAGAACCGTAAGACTCTAAGAGTAGGATCGCGATCCTACCGACCTTGAGTAGGATCGGATCGGCAGTAAGACTTGGATCGACAGGCTGTCGTGGGTTCGTAGAGTCGTAAGACTTTAAGACTTGGATCGCGATCCTAACTACCTTGGTCCTAGGTGCATCTACAACCTTGATGAGTGATTCTAAAATGCAAACTAAAATTAAATCTCAATTTGATGCTATTTTGACTAAAGAAGTAAAAGGAGAATTGCACTGCTTGCATTCGGCCAAGTGCAACCCTAGCCAAGGAGGAAGACAAGTGCATATGGTGCATGGGCAGCATGGTAGAGCTAGATATGTTATTCCTACAAAGACAGAAGTCAACCGAGGAGAAAAGAAACATCAAGTTATTTTGGCCAAAAACCAGGAAAGCACACCAGAATTTAGAAGAAATAAAGAAAAGTCGAAAACTTTTCTTTGGCACAAAGATTGTTGTTGTGAGAGGGACTTCCATGTAGGGTTTGATTTGTTTGCATCCAATTGAAGGCTTTAGGTTCTTCAATTGCTACTGAATCCTTGTGGTCCATCCACACAAATGTTTCTCATAGATTGGTTTGTGTGTTCTTCATGCAAAGTTTGCATTAGATCGGTTTGATCTTGTAAACTTTGTCCTATTACTGTTTTGGCTGAAAGGAATTAAGGGCATTGTTCCTATTTTGATCCAGCTAAGAAGAGGAAAAGAGGATTGATCCTGGTGATTGATTTGGTCAAGAAGAAGAAAACAATATCGATATTCAAGTACCGTGAAAGATTAGGTCACTTTACGCATCGATTACATGTTGAGATCTGTATCAGGCTTGGCCTATGGTTCTTTGACCAAACCTAGGAGTGGGACTAGCTCCCTATTTAGCTTGTGTAGCCAGCCCTAGCTAGGGGGCCATGAATCTTGATGAATTTTCCAGATTGGTTTTGTTCTTGAGAAGAACTGTGTGTTCTTGCTACCTTTGTTCTTACGAATTCTTAGAGTTTGCTTGGATTGATATGTCGTGCTCAAACTCTCCGTGCAATTGCCTACGTGTTGGTTGTGTGGATTGGAATTTCATGAGAGTTGTGATGTAATTGCCATTATGAGGTCTTGTGCTTGACACAAGGTTGCTCAATTTCAGATTGTACTGCTACCCTTGATTTATCTTCGTTCTTCGTGTATCCATTGTCATCGCAAGATCGGGCAATCCCGTATCAACATAGATCTAATTGGTTAATCTCATGAAGGATATATAATGTATTCGTGCTTTGTGTTAGTCGTAAAATCACCATAAGATCTATGCAAATTTGCTAATTTTTTTGCCCATAAGAAGCTTGAAACAACTTCTAAATTGCCAACATTAAACATTGACATTATGCAGTTGTGCACTTGAAACAACTTCAAAATTGACAACATTAAACATTAGCATTGTGCAGTTGTGCTGCCCACCAAAATGCTTAGCGAAATGCCCAGTAGCTCAAGCCACTTTGCATGAGCTGCCTGGCTCGCTGGGGCATGGTAAATAGTTGTGCTTGATGGACATGTGCATGGTATTCTCCATCATTGGCACACCCTCGATTTTAATCATGCATACACATTGTAGATGTTGATTTCATTTAGTGTCATATACTCTTATTAGTACAATAGCAATATAGTTTATGTATGGATTCCTTTGCTTTTGGGTAATACACTTTGGTCTACGCTTGCGACTCTGACATACCTAAAATTTAGTCTAGGATCCGCCACTCATCAAAAGCTGAATCTCAGCACGCTCCATGGCCGCACACGATCCTCAAGAGAGAACGATTATATACGTATAAAATATTGATTTCCTTGGACCAATATTTTTGTGAAAAACTAATCGGTACGCATAAACACTTCCTGATAGTCGGTGGTGGGGCTGATGAAGGTGCATAGGGTACAATTGTACCCCATTTTTTTTTGCCAAAATACCTAGTAGTATATGTTGAAGGGATGCAAGCAAGAAGTTATGCAAGCAAGAGATCATAGATCGTTACCGCTAGACGCACAGTGCATCAGAAGAAGAGTTGGATTAGCCTGATCCAACGTCGAGCGTGGCGATATAGTGGTCATAGTCGATCGTCCAATGTCCTCGACACCGATCGTCTCCTCCAACAACCTATCACATTCGTTGCGTAGGTCGTGGATCATCCTCAATCAGTGCAGCAGCAACCGCGATAGCGCCTATACGGTATCCACACGTCTAGGGGTGGAATGCCGTACACCGGTGTACTAGCACCAATGCGCACGGTAGGGCCTTCGGTGAGATGGCAGCCAGGGTTTCGGTGGCACAACTCTGATACGTCCCAATAGCCTCATGCATCCCCTTATAAAGAGCCCATAACGGATCCTATTCTAACTCATTCGTTCCAACTTGTTAAGTGTGTGACCCAGTAGGTTCATGCGTAACCAATTGTGACTCGGAAACTCCTTTCCAACCATAAGTTGTTAGCGGTTCCTAACAGGACATAACGATTCCCGAATACACATAAATATTATATCGAATGAACCTTATGCAATATGATTTGAGACCAGGTTCTTATCACTTACGACCAACTCACATCTCCATACGACCAGTTCATATTTAGTCACAACCAGCTTGTAACACCTTACGATCGGTTCGCTGATTAGTTAGTGTTCATGTACGATCAGCTTACGACTAGTCTGTATCTCCATACGACCAGTTTGTGTATTCTCCTTTTGCTGCATGACATCGGGTTGAACTCCACGTGAGATATGTGTCACCATGGTATGTTCAATATTTTCTCGATCTAGTGATGGATAACATCATGTGGTCGACTCTTCGACCACTAGTGGAATAGCTATGCACTTTCTTTATCCGACCACACCGAGAGACTCAAAGATATCTCTCCTATTATGTTAAGAGGGGCAAATCTCATATCCGACCAGTCACATCCATCTGCTAGTACCCTTCAATCGCTGCTTATTCCCAAGTGGAAATGGGAGGAGATCGGTATGGACTTTGTTACCGGTCTTCCAAAGACTCAGAATGGGTCCGATACGATTTGGGTGATCATTGACCGTTTAACGAAAGTAGCGCATTTTATTCTAGTCAAGACCACTTTCAATGGCCATAAGCTAGCAGAGCTTTACATTTCCAGAATTGTTTGCCTCCACAGTGTACCAAAGGTCATTATTTCTGACCGTGGCCCTCAGTTCACCTCATATTTTTGGAGTTGTCTTCAACAAGCAATGGGGACTGAACTCTCTTTCAGCACTGCTTATCATCCTCAAATCAGTGGTCAAACTGAGAGGGTGAATCAAGTGGTGGAAGATCTTCTCAGAGCCTGTGTGCTGTCATATAGCAAGAACTGGAAGAAGTGTTTGCCGTATGTGGAATTTTCCTACAACAATAGCTACCAGACAAGCATTCAAATGTCACCATTTGAAGCATTGTATGGAAGGGCTTGTAGGACACCTTTGAACTGGTCCGAGTCCGGAGAAAGGCCATTCTATGGTCTAGACTTGGTGGTGGAAGCCGAAAAGCAAGTTCGTCTGATCCGAGACCGATTGCGTACTGCACAGTCTCGTTAGAAGAGCTATGCTGACCATCGCCGTCGTGAGTTAAGCTTTGAGGTAGATGATTATGTTTACCTGAAAGTTTCACCAATGAAGGGAACTCATCGATTTTAGGTGAAGGGAAAGCTAGCACCTCGTTATATCAGCCCTTTCCGCATCCTTGCAAAACGAGGCGCTATGGCATATCAACTGGAATTACCCAACTCTCTTTCAGCGGTACATGATACTTTTCATGTCTCCCAACTGAAGAAATATCTCCGCATTCCTACTGAAGTGACTGCCTATGAGAACCTTGATCTCTAACCCGATCTTTCCTACTAAGAGCAACCGGTGCGTATCCTCAATGTAATGGAACGCAGGACCAGAAACCTCACCGTCAAGTTCTTAAAAATCCAGTTGAGTAATCACACAAAAGAGGAAGCCACTTCGAAGCATGAAAATCTAATGAGGATTGAGCACCCCTACCTCTTCCATGATTGAAGTGCCTTCGAATCAAGAAAGGCAAGGTTAAATAAAAGCAATGTAAAAGAAAATATAATAACAACACCATGTTAGTTGTTATGATCTTATTTTTCTATTTTTGAAGGAAATCAAAACAACAGATATTGTTTATATTCCTTTTCTATCTTTGAAGGAAATAAAGATAACAAATGTTGTGTTTCTAGAAAAGAACTACTTAGAGTCATTCTATTCCCAACTTCTCAACTACCAGAATCTCGGCATGAGATTCTCTTAAGGGGGGGGGGAGGTTTGTAACAGCCTCATTTTAGTAAATAGTAATATTATGCATTTCATAGCATTTTTTGTCATTTTGAAACATGTGCATAATTTGTTACAAATTAAAAACCTCAAATTCAAATCAAAGCTAAAACTTGAATTTAAACTCCAAGAAGAAACTTCAAAGTTTTGATAGTAAATAACTCTGGTAATTAATTTAATCAAATACTAGATTAATTATCACAAATTAATATAATTTTTGTCAAATTTTTAGAGATCAATTTGACCTTAAGAAAATCCTTGTTCTTTAATTAACCCTATTAGGTTAAAGGATTTATTTTAGCATTTTAAAACATGATTAGTAAGTGTTCACAATTTATTTAGCGTCTATATCATCCTAGTAGCTTCTCTGAGAAATTTTGTATTTTTATAAATTTATTTGATATTTTTAACCCTTCGGTCAAACTTTTGAAGTTTGATTTTAGTTCTAGTCAACCAAATAGACCCAGCCCAAGCCAATTGGCACTGTAGCGACTCAAACCTAAGCGACTTGGTTAGGTCCAGCCTTATGCCGATCAGACCGACCGAGCCACGTTCTTAGGGCTCAGACCAACCTCCAGGTTGCATGTGAACCATTCGATTTGAAATGGATGGACCAAATCAGTTGTGATGTTCGGACCACTCGAACGCTCCATGCAATCTGGACCATCAATTTTTCAATCGGACCATGCTATTTTCAAATGGTTAAGCCCAACGTGCATGAGCCATTCGATTTTAATTCAACCGCTAGATGGAGCGGTGACGTTCGGACCATCCTAACGCGCCTTGCCCTTGAACCGCTAGATCTTAATCGGACCATCCGCATCAAGTGTGACGTTCGGACCATCCGAGCGATCTACTCAATCTAGATTGTGTATTTTCTATCGGACAGCGCCGCTTTCATTCATTTGAAACTAAAGAGCGCATCTTTTTGAGACCGTTAGATTTTGATCGAACCGTCAATATGAGTTGGGCCGTTCGGACCATCTGAACGCCCTACTCAATCTAGGCCGTTCATTTGCGATCGGACCATCCGCAGGGATTGGGACATTCGGACCATCCAAACAGCCCTTTTGATCTTGGTCGTTGAATCTAGATCGGACCATTCGCGCCTTTTCACTCGCGATCGCATCGTTTCCGCCGAGGCTGACAGTCCTAGCCCACAAGTCAGTCTCATGTCTCTCGTCTTCTCCACGCCATGCCCGCACCTTGCAAAGCCGAGGGCGAGGTGGCGTTACGTCGCGTGTGTTTCCTTGCATGCAATCGCTACTTGGCATCACATTGCTGCCATCATCGGTCTTGCATTGACATGCACGGTCGCCCTCGTTTCCTCCGGCCAGCAAACTAATAAAACCCCCATTCCACCCTATTGGCCGAATTGATGTCGTTTTTGGTTCTTCCTCCTCGTGACAGTGTATCCTCTCTTTCTTGCACCTTTGTCCATCTCTCTTGATACCTTGTTCATCCTATTAAGGGACGCTCTTGGCATTGTTTGTAGATTTGGAATCGCGAAGTTGTCTTTTGAGCAACCGGAGCTCGCACCGAATGCCAAAATTCGTGTCAACCGTGCATTCGGTAAGTTCTTTGCAGATCTCTTCATGTCAATTCATGTCTTAAACTTTAGGGAGTAAAACCCCTCAGTTAATTTCATCTTTGGTCGAACAGGTTGGTTGAATTTTGAAAATCTTCTGTTTCGGCCAAATTTGCCCCCTTTCGTCCCCAACTCCTGCCGGGTGAGTCATTTCTCAATTCATTCACATGGTAGCATCTTGTATGCATAAGTAACCTACCCCGACCATTCACTCTTTGAATCCTTGCTCAGGTCATCTTGTCGTCGTGGATCCCTAATTGTCGTTTTTCGGTCTCACGATGCCGGCGAGCCTCATTGCTTCTCCTAAGCTCAGGTAGGTCTCTCATAACCCCTAGTAGCATAAGCAAGAGTTCTTTTGCTTAATGCGTGTTCAAATTGGCGTAGTCGTTTTTGTCCGTTTTTGCGCTGCCGTGGTTCCTTGTCGCGCCGCCGCTATGGGTCACCGCCGGCCAAACTCTAACCACCTCCGGGACCGCGACACTATTGCAGTTCCATTTTGATCTTCAGTTAGCGCCGCCGTAGACCACAGCTCCGGCTAGCCGTTAGCAAAGCAAGCGGGAGCTGGCTGCTCTGTTGTCGGACAGACGACAACACTGTAGCGGGCGTTTAAATGGTTAATCACTGTCGGGCTAAGTTAAGCAATGATTAGGTACTAACTGTGTCTTAACCTGTGACACTGACGCATGGGCCCATTTAATCATTTAAGTGAATGCGTAGGTTTAGATGATACACTTTGTATTAAGTGAAAACATATTTCGTTCTTTGAAAATCAAAAGTTCGCCTTTGTTTCCGGGAAACCTATTTTTCAAATTTACACTTTTAGCACGTCGCTATAGCTAGGCTAGGTCAAGGCTGACTAGGTCAACCATGGACCTAGGTCCCGCTCGTTAGTGCCCCGGGCTAGCTGCAGCTCGGTAACAAAAGTTTTGATTACTACTTAAAATCCTGAATTGGTTTAGTTCTACACTGAAAATTGTTTAAACTTCAAAAATTCATAAGTAATTCATTATAAATCCAAAGTGGGTGAAATCAATTTTGTTAGTTTTAGTTTTTATGGAACTTTAATTTGGAATAACTTTTGCACATGCCGCTATTATAGAAATTTTTGTTAATTAAATTAATTACACATTAAAGACATTAACCTCCTAAAAATTCATAACAAATTCAAATGAGCTCCAAATAAACTGAAAGTTTCACCAAAATTTAATTAAGTCACAAGAATCCTACTGTAATTTTATCATGCATCTTTCTATGTTTTTGCACTTGGTCGTTTCTTTTCTCGGTATTTACTTGTTATTGCTTTTTAGATTCTGGTTTTCCCCGATGTGAGTGAATATACTTCTGATCAACTTTAGATTGAACAAGTGGTTTATTGTAATATCCCATTTTATTAAATAAGTATTTAATGAATTAGAAATTGATTAATAATCTAAATTTAGGAGGAAAATAGTTATGGGCCTTTGGCCCATACCTAGGAGGTGGGCCGGCCACCAATAAAAGAAGGAGGGGGAGGGGAAACCCTAGCATGGCACTGTAGCTACAGTAGAACCACCACCTCCTACAGTGTCTCCATGCTACAATACCGCCCCATCTCCTGGTGCCACCTCCTTTGGGTGCTGCCGGCCAAGAAGAAGAAGGTAGGGAGGAACCCTGTTGGGTGCTACCGGCCAAGGAAGAAAGGTAGAGGAAGGGGAAGAAGGAAGGAGGAAGAGGGATCGCGTGGTGTTCATCGCGTTCGATAGCGGATTCTCCAAGGGTAATCTAGATTCCGTTCGTTTAGTAGCATAATTCTTGTAATTGCGTAATGTCGGTAATAGATCGGTTTAGAGCAGTCTGTAGTGGCCGTCAGTTTTGAGGATGTTAATTGTGAAATCAGGTCTGGCCATCTCCTAGAAAGTTGTAGACAATGTCAGTAGCTTTCCGTAGGTTCTTGGATCATGTCGTTTGGAAGAGCGGATTAGGAGATATGATTTTTGTAGCGTTGCTGTCCTGCAGTTCCGTCATAATTCTGATAGTTAATATTAATCGGTCATTAGAAAGTAGTTAAATGATTATTTAGAATATCTCACCATAACAAAAGTTGTAGGTATTTTTCTTATCTTTCCATAAAGCTAAAGAACACAAATTTTGGATCATTGTACTGTACGATACGTCAATTTTAGTCTTGCTGTCCAGAACTACTATCGAGATTTTGTTGTTCAATTAATCTGTATGGTAGAGATAGAATATGGCCGAATCTGGGAAGCTCGCCAAATAAGTTTATGTAGGCCATGTTTTAAGCTTTCCAGAAAGTCAGAGATCACCCCTTTTGGATCTTTCTACGAAAAGATATAGATTTTAGAAGGGGACTGTCTGTTGAGGGGACAGACAGATGTTTAGGATTTTGGAGTTGGGATTGCGCTAGAGAGTGTAGCGAATTCGTATTTGATTCTAGCTTCATTTTTGTCCAGAATTGCTATCTTAGAGTGCTTGTTAATTTAATTCAGGTGGGGGTTTGGTTCCGGGGGCAGCACCCTCTTCGCGTCTTCCATCTTCGTACGGTTGAGGCAAGTACAGTTATTGATAGATTACTTAGGAGTGATTGATCATGTTTGCAAGTATTATGTACATATTCGCTATATATGGATGCTAGAATGATATGTATGTTAATGATCAAGAATGATAGAAGTATGAGTAAGTTTTATTCATGTTTGATGCTGCTGCTAATACATGTTAATGATGGATAGAAGAATTGTTCATGTGCATCATGTTATCATATTTGAGGCTTGGTCATGTGGTGACCAAGCATTGATTTGAGGTCCCCGTCATGTAGATGACGGGCTTGTGGTCCCCACACTCGTGGAGTAAGGGCATTGATTTGAGGTCCCCATCATGTAGATGACGGGCTTGTGGTCCCCACACTTGTGGAGTGTGGGCTTATGGTCCCTATACTTGAAGGCACAGGCATGGGTATGCATCGACGGATACATAATCCGCATTACCGGTAAATGCAAAGAGAAAAGAAAAGGTGCATTGCGCATTTGCATTGCATAAGCATGTGAAATGTTTTATTGTAAAGATTTGTGGATGGATGTTGATGTTATAATTGTGTGTTATAATGTCTTATTAATTATACTTTACTGAGTCTTTGGACTCACTCTTGCTGTTGTTTGTGTTTTTAGGTACCCTTCATACGAACGTCATGCATGGGAGGGAATAGACCTAAGATTGGTTGCACACTGTCACGAATCATTCACAGTTGAATAAATTGGATGATAATTTAGTAGTTGAGTAAATTGCTTAAAGGTTTTATTATGATTATTTCATACGCTTTGGATAATTTGTAATAGAGTTGATTAGCTTATTATGGATGCCTTTGATTATACTTTAGTTGATTAGCATATTATGGATGTTCTTTTCTGATTCGTTTGAATTGGATGTTTGGATTAATGAATGATGTATTGTTAATCTGTTAGAACCTCTGGTATGGTCACCTATACAAAGGAGGTTCTGCCGAAATTTAGTAAAAAGATTTAGTTTATTTTGTTACTCTGTTTTTTTTAGTAGCATTCCAGGCTCATATTGAGCTAGGGTGTTACAGTTGGTATCAGAGCGGGCTTTAGGTCCGTGGTGATTAGATTGATTAAAATTTGCTATTAACTAATCAACTTAAAAATTTGACACACTGGTGCACAGTAGGATGGGAGTGGGCAAAGCATTGCATTTACGTTTCCGTTATATCGTATTGATGATTGCTAATATAAATTTAGTATGATTGCTAATTAATTGATTATTTTTGGTTATGTGTGATGATAGTTGAAGATGAGAGGTTGAGGTTGTGGTTGTAGCCCTGGGCTTTACCAGGTTACACCACCGTTCGTGGTAAGAGACTAGTGAAGCGGTTACCTCGGATATCTTAGTACATGCGTTGTTAGTGAGTATCTTTAGAAAAGTTGTTTTCTTTCTTGAATTTGAATTTGGTCAACTCTTGTCCAGTTGTAGTTGATGAATTTCTCTTGGGTTAGTAGTTCATTGCAGTTGATGGGTTGCTTTGAGAAAGGTTGATGTGTTTCCATTGGCTTAATTTGTTCCTTAAAGCAATTATTGTTTTCTCAACTGTTGAGTTATTCTTGCGGCTGGTGAACTTGGTTAATTGTCAAGATTGACCTTTGTATTGGAGTTTTGTCTTTCTTATTGGAAAATGTGACCCATTTATTCGCTTGATGATTTGGATAATGAAAGTTTCCTTTTGCAAGTCCTTTAGAATGTGGAAACTTTGACTCAATGTATCTCTTTTGGGTATTTTGAGTGTTGAAGATGAATGATTCTCTTTTATGAAAGAAAATGTTAAACTCGTTAGCAATGTCTTCTCGTGGTTAGTGAGAGGTTACAATCAATGAAATTAATGGATATGATATGGGTTATCAAGTTGGGTCTGTAGTGTGGTGCATAATAAATCCTAACAAGTATCCTTGGGAGTGAAATCGAATAAGTTGATATTGTCCTCTAGTAGTTCTTGATGAGC
This sequence comes from Phyllostachys edulis, assembly GCA_036346405.1. Classification (NCBI taxonomy): domain Eukaryota; kingdom Viridiplantae; phylum Streptophyta; class Magnoliopsida; order Poales; family Poaceae; genus Phyllostachys; species Phyllostachys edulis. Next base: position 40,812,856 of record CM070547.1, on the reverse strand, counting down.
TGTGATTATGAGTATGACTATACTTAGTTGGAATCAATAGAGTTATTAAGAAGTGTGGAACATTGATGAAATGGTTGATCATTAGAATTGTTTAGTTTGCTAAACTTATTAGATTATTTGGTCTCAATGGATTAATCTAGCTGTGTAGAAAGAGAAATATAAGGATATATTCGACTGTTGTCTTAGTAGATAATAATATAGAATTTTCCATAATTGGCTATTTGATGATCTTATTTATGCTTGTGGGAATATAAATAGAGAAAGGACCATCAATTCGTCCATGATTGAATAATCATCAATGATTTATGATAACCTCTAGATTGGAATTAGTGTGTACTAAATTAGTGTGAGCATCCCGAATAGGTGAAGGGTTGAAATTTGAAAGTGATTTATTCTCGTGTGTTTCATGAGGATTTATTGTGGCTGCATGCCCTTGTTAAAAGAGGTTTGCTCCGATAGTGCGGTTGGTATATTAGATATACTCTAGAACAGGTTGACTGCTGCAATCTTATCGAGATAACAAAAAAATTATGAAATAATCTACTGTGTTTCTTTTGGAAAGGTTTATGATGAGATAGGAGGCTATGATGATTCTCACTAAGTATGTATTATTTTATTGTTAGTGTGATTGTCAATGAGGGATTATGATGATAATGTTGAATGTTTTGTATAAAAGAATATGATCGTTCGCGTGACATTGATTAAATGAAAATGTTTCTAGTCTTGCGTTTGAACTTTTGGACCTCATGTTGATGCGGTAGCTGCTATTGTTTTGAGTAAGGTGACGTGATGAAAGGTTTTTATTATTTCCTAAGTGATTCATGTGTTGGGGTCTTCAAATCTCTTCTTGTTGGGGTTGGCATGGTGATGCTGTAATTAAAGAAAGTTGCTTTCTTTGTTAAAGAAAAGAGTGAAGTAGAAGTATTTGAGATTGAAGTCAAGTTTTGTAACTTGTAGTTTATTGAACTTTGCCTAAACTTTTTGTTTTTGCCCATAAGAGTTTTCCGAATTTCAAAAGCAATGTTTTATTCTCGTTTGAGGTTTGATATTCTTTGCTTGTGGGACGTGTGCCCTCAACTATGATATCATCTTTTGTTTTCCAAGATCATTGCTATTTGGCTATTTCCCTTGATCCTGTATATATTGTAAGTGGTAACGTTTTCCTATGTGCTGAAGTTTATTTCTATTTGTCTCTTCTTCTATGAAAGGGTTAACCGATTTGTGTTGCAAAAGTCTTTTCGGATGTGTAATAGCAACTAGATAGTGGTGGTCTAGTAGATGATTTTGTGAGCCTTTAAGTGTCAAGTTGTTTGAGAGGTATTGATTAATAAATTGATTTATTAGAATAATCCTTGGAGAGGATTGATTTAATTAGAATGTTTGTCTTTGGAGCTAAATGATTACGTTGTCGCAACTAGTAGAACCTATAGAGAGATGTGGTCCAAGATCTTTTGTTCATTTTGACAGAACATTAGAATTAAAAAGTACGAAAATCTTGATCAATTTATTAGAGTATCGCAATTGAGTACTCGGTAAAATTGTGTAGAAGAATTATGATGGTATAGTTTAATGAGAGTAGCAGTGTGGAGAAATCTAATTGTCATGTTAATTAATGGGATAGCAGGGATTGTTGAGTTGTTGTCAAGTATGACTTAGCCTCAGTGAGTAACCCTCTAGTAGTTAGATTATCTCTAAGGATAACTTGGTCAAGAATATATTTATTTATTGATGTTAGTGATTGAGTATGTTTGAATCTTGGTCAAATAGTGAGGGTATTACGAATGGATATATTGTGGCCGTGTAGCTGAATTTGCTTGGTGTGATTTAGTGAAGGTCCAAGATTGGTGAAATGAAACGCCTTGGGTGGTTACTTGATTAGTGAGGAACGTGGATATTAATGACTGAGGTTATTGTTGAGCTGTGTGAAATTTTAGTAAATGAATTTGAGGATTTCCTAACAATCATACAAGAAATTCATTGTAGGAGACTGAGAGGTTGAATTTGGGCTTTGCATTTTTATACTAGGACCTTGGGGGCCCAATATTATGTGTAGAAGTAGAAGAACAAAAGTGGATTCCGAATAGTGTATTGATTATTGATAGAATACTTTGGGTTTAGTAAATGAGTATGTGTGCTGAGAATTTCAAGTTGATTATTTGTAATAGAGTTGATTAGCTTATTATGGATGCCTTTGATTATGCTTTAATTGATTAGCATATTATAGATGTTCTTTTATGATTCATTTGAATTGGACGTTTGGATTAATGTGATGTTTTGTTAATCTGTTAGAACCTTCGGTATGGTCACCTATACAGAGGAGGTTCTGCCAAAATTTAGTAAAATGATTTAGTTTATTTTGTTACTTTGTTTTTTTAGTAGCATTCCAGGCTCATGTTGAGCTGGGGTGTTACATTTATAATTAAGGCAAGCATCCTCTTGTATCATTTTGATCCTAGTTTTGGTAATTGGTGTTTTTTTTTAAATGCAATAATGATTGTATGCATGCTATTTTTGTATGAATCAATACTTTGTGAGTTAGTTAGTTATATCCCAATCTTTGTGGCTTCTCCTTGATCAAATTCATACACTTATGCTTAAGATAGAAATCATGTGTTGAACAAATCGGTCTTTAGATAATTGCTTAGCCATACAAGTCAGTAGAGCGATAGTTTGATTGACAAGCTTAACTTGTCAGTCATGGGAAACACTAAATGAATTCTAGAATTGGTTTCTTTGTTCAGATTGTTAAAACTGAAAGTTAAGTTAAAAATTTGTATGTTAAAAACTTGGTTTAGATCTGGACAAGTGTTTAATAGTAATGGTGCCTTCGTGCACGAGATTTAGGAAATATGGTAGTCTTGTCCGGATCATTAAGGACCGAACTTTGGGCTGTCAATTCAAGTACCATACGTACTTCCACACGCAGTGTATGGGCGCTGCTTGGTTAAGTAAGGGGAGGGTCTTATTGAGTTGAAAAACTAGTGGAATGAGGACATATGTGTTTGATCATATGTTCGTAGGGATCCGATTGTAATTTAATATGTACAGGTGAGCACAGTTTTAGTTTAGTTCTTTTGGGTCGGCATTCCCAACACAACTTGTGTGCCTTGATTAGCAAGCTCTATCAGTAGCTTGTACTAAACAGGATTCATCACACATGGGTGATTCAACTCAATAATATCAACTTGCTGAAAAATACTGAGTCTTGGTTTACCCGGCTGGCATACCTAAGGTAGTGTGCTACTTTGCCATGGGCTTACGGGCTGACCAAGTCGTGTGGGTAAAGATGTACACCCCTGTAGGGTTAAAACTATTAGAATAGCCGTGTCCTCGGTTACTGACGACACTTGTTTTGATTGACATCATAGTTAGACTCTGAAATAAAAACAATTGATATGGGAATACTTGGAATGGCATGAAAGTGGGTTCATGCATGTTAACAAGTCAAAGTGGACCGCCACTTTGATTTGCTTTGAGTTATGATTAACTATCTACTACTTGTTGTTTTTAGTCCAAATTTGTTTATAAAATGGCCTTTGCAAAAATTAGCAAGTGTAGAGATAAAACTTGTGCTTTATGCAAAAATTAATGCCACTACAGCATTTCCTTTGAACATCCTTAAGCATGTATAAAAATTCTAATTAATCCTTTGGTTAGGTTCTACTAAACACTTTCTTTTAGTAGTTTTGTGTAAATCTTGCGAGTACCTTCTGTACTCAGTTGCTTTTTAACCACTTGTTGCAAGTGAGGATGATTATGTGTACGACACATTCGTTAGCGCTGATGATGGTGGCGCTAACAAATGATACTGTTTCTACCTCCACTCAGTTGCTTGAGGGTGTTAGGGCACACTTGGTGGACCTTTTGGTGTTTATAGTTGTTTCCGCTGCAGACTTTTACTTTTAGTTGACAGTTGTTCACATATGTAACTAGTGTACTGAAACTCAGGTCTTGTAAAGTTTTGTTATAAATATATGTCCTTTTGTGTGACTTTGTACAATGTTGTTTAGGATATGTGTACATTAATATTTGATCTTGGGAATTAATGTATGGCACACATCCGGGAACTTGAAATTGAGTTCGTTCCTAATTAAAAATTATACCTTTGGTATAATCTTTTCATTTGAAACATATTCAATTTCAGGGGTCCTCACACCCATATCTATGACCGGTGAAACATGGTCATCAATCAATACATGTGCTTATCGATAAGTCACTAGTGTCCCGACCGGTGACATCTGACTAGGGACACATTTAGAATAACATCATATAGCTTAAAGAATTTCACCAATAAGTCACATCTAGTTAATCTTTATAAATAATAAATCATCCAAGGGACATAATAACATTAATTATATAACTCTTAAACATAGATATGATATAATCATCTTTATGATTGCCTCTAGGGCGTATCATCAATATATAAACTAGGGCATATCACCAACATATACACCTCTAGTACACAAGGTATACACTAACTAATACACACTCCTTCCTCAATTTGTCCTGACAACCTACAGCCCACGAACCCAACAGCCCCAATAGCCAACAAGTGTAATGGCCTAGCTGCCCAAAGCCTACCAAACCACAAGGTCGACACCTCCCTAGCAGCCCAGCTCAGAATCAATCCCTAAATCCAATCCCCATCGCATCGTACGTTTGCCATCTGACATCTCATACCCAACCCCATCACTTTGTTACATTCATTGAGCCTGAGTTTTTTTTCTATAGGTTAGTGACGATGTTGTAATTAATCACTTTTAAATCATGAAGGAATGTCATATCAGGTTGTAGTTTTTTTTAAAATATTTTGTGAGATCGGTTATAGTGCAAACATGTAATTTATTTCATTTGAACTTTCGTACTATGTCTTTTGAACTTTTGTGTTCACTTAAGTTCGCACTCTATTACCAAAATCTTAGCACCGCCAGTGCTTACAGGTAGGCCCGATCGAGCGGTACAACTAATTTAGGAGAACTTAAGTGCAATGAGATGTGGTACGGATCGATTGACGTTAACCGAAGGTGCACCTTAGGCATGCCTAATCGTCCAAGTTGGCATTTGAGCGCGAGGTTCGCGTGGGGTAGGACGTGCAACCACCTGACCCGACCCAACTTTTCAGGCCAGAGAGGTGTGAGAGGCGAGGAGGCGCTGTTGCGGCCATTGCCATTGATGCGAAAAGCTGCAGGCATACGGGAGTTGAATGGTCGCGTCCGGCTAGTTGGTTGGTTGGTTGGTTAGTTGGTTAGTCGCCCGGTCCTTCCTTCCCGTCCTTCCTTCCCTAGCGGCCGAGCTGACCCACCCCATTAGACCATCCATTACTATTATTGACATGTACTCATAGCTGTACTCCATCGAGCTAGGCATATCTGACAGTACACTTGCTTCGGGCGGAAACGTTGGGAGGGTGTAATGCTGTGACCAAGCCACTTGAGTAAGGAATTAACTCAAGCGCATCGTGCAAAATGTGAAACAGAGTCTGTGCCTCTGGTATGTGGAGAAACAGATCGAAATTGCTGAAAAACTGCGTGCTAAAATCGGAATGAGTCTGCAGGGCGGCACACAGGTGCGAACTAGGTGCTTTGAAGAGAAGTTAAGCCAGAAACATTGTCAGCGCGCGCGAATTAATGGTTTGCGAAACAAACTGTTTGTTGCACAATCGGCAATTAATCCAACTGTTATTGGCAAGCTGCTAGCTAGCTTGGATGAATTATACCTGTAGGTGGAGTGGATCCTATGTGTCAATGACAACCTGTAACAGTCGTCGTGCCTAAACACAAAATATATTTTTCTCACGTGAAGATATCTGATGTGGGGCCGGCCTTGGATGTTGGTTGTCAAAGATGTGCAGATTAGCCAGACCAAGTCAAGGCATCAACCATGCATGTACGAGCTTGGTGCACTGCACGTTTCAGTCGAGGAGCTCGATAGCACTGGCTGACTGAAACGTTGGAGCGCAGCTGCGGCTTCATGCGTTTCGCGCGCGGGGTAGGCTTCAGGTCAGTATCACGTACATGGCCTTAATTTGCACGTACAGAGAGAGAAGAGAGACGAACTGACAAGCTAGAGATAAAATATCTCTGAGGAAAACGTGCGGCCTGCGCGCAATATTGCGTCGTGAAAGCGACCGGCCGGAAAGCGTCGAGCCGAATTATACAAGGCCAGGCCGGGGCCATGGGTGCGTGCGGTGCGGTCGGTCGACGCAAACGAAACGGGCCGTGGCGTGCCGTGTTGCTTATTGGTTTCGCCATGTTGTGTAAAAAAATTTAAACTCACTCCGGTGGTTCTATTATAATTGATATATTTATGTTTATTTTTTAATTCCACAAACAAGCATTTTACACAATATATTTGTACAAAATAAATTACAATCCATCGATGCATTAAGTATTAAGAAGTACGTGGCTTAACTAGGGAGACTACAACTCTTAGCATACTAGGCTCGATATTGGGTCCATGTCTCTGTAGCGAAGGACCCTGCTCTGCGATTTCGTTGTGAGGTTACTGTTTCGCTGTGTAGGTAAGCTATCTGCTCTGTATGGGTCTGACTGTCCTTGTCGGTTCATGCAGTTTGGGCAGACAGATTTTTATGGACCTATAGATAAGATTCTTATTCTTTCAAATGATATGGTTTTCTTCCAGCCACGTGATTGTAACTGGCCTGTGGGTGGAATTTGATGATTTTTTAAATAATTAATTTTTTATTCCGAAATACAGTAATATACCTTTTTTTTTTTTTTTTACAGAAATAATCCTACGTCGCTCTACTGTTAGGCGACTTAGGTCTAGTCGCTCAACTATTGGGCGACTTGAGCGACTAATCCTAAGTCGCCCAACCATTAGGCGATAGCAAGTACAGTCACTGTGTCGCTGAACCGTTGAGGCGTCTTGCTGTCAAGTCGTCCAACGGTTGAGCGACTAAACGGTTGTATAGAAAGACACACGTACAGTCTCTTTCGCCATTTCTTTCGGGAGAGAATGAGAGAAGCTCAAGAGAGGGAGAAAAAGAGAGGGAGAGAAGGAAATGAGAAGTGAAGAGGGGGAGAAGGTCGGGAGAAGGAGCGACTAGTCCCAAGTCGCCTAACCATGGAGCGACAAGGGATTATTAATGTAAAAAAAACCGATTATTATTTACGTAATTCCAAATAAAAAATTGATTATTTTTATTTAAAAAAAATGGGAATTTGATAGCTAGTGCTTCCCAACTTCTGCCACTGGGTTTGTATTAGCTCGTTTTATGATCTATTTCCTTCTATAGTTTTACAACTATAGATGAGCTTCATGTTGTTCTGAAAAATTCCCAACTTTGTATGCTGAATATGAAGATTAACATGATGCAGATGGATGCAGCTAACCATGAATTTGTGCATGCGAGTTGTTTGTGCGTCTTTCAATGTTTTAATGGGTAGCTTGACTTCATGTTTGAAAAAAGGATAGCACGATTGTTGTATTGTTTTTCGATGCTTTGCAAAATGTAGTTCTTTTTTCACGTTTTCATATGTAAATATGTAATGCGAATTTGAATCAGATTTCATGCAATGCATGTTTACATTACTCAATCTTTTTATGGATAACATAGTGCATGTTAATGTTATGGAAATATTTGTGTGTTTGTAATCTTATGTATTCTAAACCTAGACATCTTTTAATCTATCCTTTTACTAAAGTCGGGAGAAATGCCGCTCCCAGAGCGCTGCCGTATGGGCCTTCTAGCGTTCTGGCGCACACACGCATCCAATTCGCACCCCGGTTCATCGTGGACATGGTTCAGCGGCGCTGCTAACCAATTTCGATCGCCGACGCGCCTTAAATGCAGTTCCAAGGGCCTTATTATCGCTGCTACTCAGAGAGCCAATGACTCCCATCCACGAAGCTTGGTCGCACGAACCTTCCTGGTCCCTTCCTGCTTCCTCCAAACATCCCTCCCCTTCGCCCACACTGCCCCAGCCGCCTCCCTCCTCCCATTCACTCGCCTCGCCCCTGCCACCCCGTCCTGCCTTTCGGTTTTGTCGGACCCACCGTTCACCTTCGCCCTTGCCCTTCCATCCTTCCCCGCCAACGGCCCTCCTCCCGCCATGCGCACGCCCTCCTCCTCCCTTCACCATGGCGCCTCTTCCTCCCTTCGCCGTGGTGCTGACCGCCTCCTCCCCTTCACTCGCGTCGCACCCATCCTTCCCTCACCCACGCCTCCTCCCTTCGCCAAGACCGCACCCATCCTCCCTTCGCTGCCTCCTCCTCCACTTCACTTGCGCCCCTCCTCCTCCTCCGCCGCCTATGCCCCACCTCCTCCCTTTACGCCGCAACCCTCCTCCTCTAGCTACATCTCCCCTTTGCCTGCACCCCCCTCCTCTAGCTACATCTTGAGGCCTTCTCGGTCTGCAATACTCGGCCGTGTCGCCACCTCGTTGCCTCCTTCGCTCGTATGCCATGACCTGCTCTGCCACGTTGGACCGTCGGTCTCCTCGCCCGCAAACCTACCTCCACCGCGACAGCCGATCTGGTCTGTCGGCCACACCAGCCCAGCGGTGCGGCCACGAGGGTTGTTGTTGTGCCCGCCTGCCTTCAACCTGCCTGTGGTAATACGTGAGTATCTTTTCACAGTGCTATTATGCCAATGCTACTGAAACTTCTTTCTGCAGGTCATGGCTCAAAGCCCTGGATGTGCAGCAGTTGACACTCCAATACTTGACACCGTTCATACAATGCATGATGGAAAGTTTTTAAGTTTGCCTGTTTTAGACAGGGGTACGTCTATGAATTACAATCAAATTAGATCTAACTAAATTCTTTTGGAGTGCTATTAAATGGTAAAGATATGTTTTCTCTATCCAGATGGAAATGTTGTAACTGTCGTTGATGTCCTCCACATCACTCATGCTACAATTGCAACAGTTAGTGACAATTTCCTTCCAACTGAATCTAGCTTGAAATTTTTTTTTCAGGGAGAATGAAAGAGAGGAGAATGAAAGTACAAAAAAACACAGCCCAAAACACAGAAAGAAAAAGACGAAAACAAAAAACAAAAAGAGAAGCCCTTACGCCGGCTAGAGTCGAGCTTAAGCTTCTTCTATAGGCTGGATTACATTGCCCTCCGGTAAACAGGCTCAGAGCTTGGTCGCCCCACTGACCGCCCATGCCTAGGCTTCCTCCTTAATGATGGCCAACAATCCGGTTGGTTCCTCTCTATGATGCTGAAAGATTTGTCTATTTCTTTCTTTCCAAATGTGCCATAGAGTGAGAAGAATCAAGGAGGCTTGGCCTTTTCTGCAACTACCTATGCCCGAGTGGAAGGTGTCAATCCACCAATCCACCATCCGTAGTCGCGCAGTCCACTGCGATGGTGAAAGATTTTGCCGCCCGACCTAGGCAGCCACAAGTGTCCAGACTTGTCTAGCGTACAAACATTCTAAAAAAAGATGCATCGTTGTCTCCGGATTGTTTGTGCATAGAGAACACCAATGTTCATTTTGCATATGACGAGCTGTCAGGACATCAGCTGTCGGGAGGCGATGTTGAACGAGAATCCTTGCAAAGATTTTACATTTGTGTGATGCCCAAATGCGCCAAAAAAGTTTTTGAAATGGGACCTCCGTCGCTCCGATGAATTGCATCTCATATGCAGATTTGGTTGAGTAGTTCCCTGAAGTTGTCCACCTCCAAGAGATGTCATCTGGGACATCGTGATTTAGTGAGGCTTGATGAACCATGGTATAGACCTGTACGAAATCTCGAATTAGGAAAATATTGATTTTTTTTCGCAGATCCATTATCCATTTTCCTTCGTGGGTTGCATCCTGCACCGTGCGATTTTTGCATGCTGCAATATGGTAGAGTTCCAGCATCATCTCCTGTAAGGATCTCGGCCCAAGCCACTTATCCTTCCAGAAGTTCGTCTTGTCGCCCTTTCCAATGTTTATCGTTGTGGAGGCACGGAAAAAAAGATGATCTTTCAAAGTTATCCGGAGCGGCATTCCATTCCATTGCTTATCCAGTGTTTTCCATTGGTGCCAAAGCCATCGAAGACGAAGAGCATGACTAAAATGCTCAAGACATAAGACCCCAAGACCACCAAACTTTTTCGGATGACATATCAGGCGCCAATTAACCCAAAGATTTTCCACCAAGTCAGATGTCAATCCCGGTCCGTAACCAAGCTCTTCGTCTTTTATCTATTTGCTTTATTATCCAGGCGGGTATCTCAGTGGCTTGAAATTTGAAACAGTTTTTCTTTCCTTGTGTACACAGACTCTGGGCCTACTCCTGTGTGCGTACTTTTGGATGTGAAATTAAAAGCGTTTGTTCACAATATGATGGTCCCCACAATACTTGGTTATTCAGTCTGCACCTTAAACTGCTGAGTGAATGCATTGTATCTTTTTTGCAAACTGCGAGGTATATAAGTCATATGGGCCATTAAGTAGTGTAGCTTATGTACTGGAATTGCTACAGCTGACCCTTGAATCTATAATTATTGCATTGTATTCAGGTCAGAGACAGTGAAGCAGCCGGATCTTAGGCAACATCTACTATGATGCAGATGCTCTAGGATTCTTCAGTGTCCATTGGACCTCTTGATGATGACGACAACTCCAAAAGGTTAGCATCTCTTTTGCATCTTATCATTTTGAGGACCCAGTTTTGTCTGACTAATTGTCTTGCCATTTTCTCAGTGAAGGGTCAACAAAAGTGCCATATGAGACAATAGATATAGGAAGATCAACCTTTTATTCGGCTTCTGGTTTATCAAATACTTTTCGGTTCAAGATTCAAGACAAACAAGTTAGGATGCACAGATTTAGCTGTGGTATGTATTCACATCTTAATTTCATGCTAATAAGGAATTATTTTATCAATATCCTTTAAGTCTTTTGTTATGCCTAGTGATTTAGATTGCATTTTGACTTTCATGTGTAACGTGTTTCAAATTTAAGAAACGAGAAGCTTGACAGACCTGGTAGCTTGGATTCTACAGAGAGTTGGCGATGACATTGATAGAAAGAACCTACTACAAATTTCGTTACTGGCCAAACTCCCTCCTCATTATGTATCCATACCCATACCAGTATGACAATTTTCTAAAGGTTTGTGTTCTTTCCTGATGCCGTTTCATAGTATGAACATGAGGATCATGATAAGGTCATACTTTCATCAGATAGTGATGTTGTAGCTACTGTGGACCATGCAAGACAGATCGGTTGGAAGATCATGTCGTTTTCAGGTAAAGATGATTTTCCCCCTCCATACCTTGCTTGCATTGAGAATATTAGTTTTGTGCTATGAATACCTAGGTTCAAATTAATACATTGCTTGCATTGAGAAAGCATGCTGCGCCCTTTGTAGCATAGTTTTTTGCTGATGCATTGCTTATGATTTGTAGCCCATGAAGCTTCAGCTTTCTTTCTCCTTTGTTCATATCTTTCTGTCCTAAAACATAGGATATTAATATCTTCTGCTCTCTACTGAATTGTCATCCTAACATATTTTCCTTCTGTTGTGCAGTTTATGCTGATTGAGGCATATGCTTAGATATCTTACAGGGTCAGTGGAGCCCAATGTATGATGTAGCTGCTATACTTAGATCCATCCAGGTACAACAAAATATTTTATGTCTTAGCAACTCAGGTTATTTGGTCGCAAACATTTTGTATTGTCTGATTGTTGGCTTGTTACAACAACATATATTTTTAGATCTGTACCATGCTTACAATGTTTGATTTCGAACATGCTTGGGTGACCATTCAATGCTAGGCCTATTTTCAACCACATATTGAACATATCCAAATGATAATTACAAATTGTTTTTTTGTGATCGCATGTAAGTCAAGTGTAAAATTCTTCTGAAATGCTTTAGCAGGTTATGAGCGGTAGGAAACTAAGAGCCAGTTGTTTGGACATGTAACGGAGGTCAAGTACAGATTAATCCATCATCATTTTTTTTGGAAACTGATTTAGCAAGTCTATGTTAAAATAGTTAGTAGTCATTTTATTATTTATATATACTTTGGGATCTTTAGTGCTATTTACAGTATGAAAGGTCTGAAGCTTTTCTAAATCATGTAGCAAGCTTGCTCACAGATATTATCACTAAATTTATTCTTAGGAAAAAAATGTATCACATGCATCTCTCGACTTATATTAGGATATCTTAAAACCTATAGAGCACTCCATTTCATCTTATGGATTGTCAGTTTATAGATGCAATGGACTCTTTCATTGCCGCTTCATGTAAGGCAAATTATGATGTGTACATTTTTGTGAGCTCTGTTCTATTATTTGTTCGTCTATCCATTTCGTCATTGAAAATCGCATAGTTATGCAGACTTCATCTCCTACTGTGTTCGGCTTTCAATTCTACATAGGTCATATAAATTTCTTAATAGGTTTCTAAATTATGTCTATAGGCAATAACTGCCACAAGCTTGTCACAAAATGAACATACGTTTTGCGAGAACCACAACCAGCTGAAGAACAATAATTTCGTAGTGGATCTAAAAACATCTTCTTCTTTTTTTCCTATGAATTTGTTTGTTTATGCTGACAACAAGGCCTATGATGTTAAGATTATTACTTACGTGCCCTATATTTCGTTATTCATAGGGTTATGTTAATTTTATGCTACCTGCTGCTACCTGATAGTCTATAGTTGATGTTTTGACAGACATTAGAACTGGTTTTGAGATACATGTCTCTAAGGGACTATTTCCCTAGCAATTATTCTTTGTTTACATATAAGATGGGATTTCAAGGATATTTCATTTCATACTCATGCTGTACATCTGTGTTCATCTAATTTGTTGTTTGCTAATTGTATTCATCCATGCGAGTAGGTTTTACCACTTCGTCTTACTCCTAGACTAATTGATGACTTATATTCCATGCGCTGTAATAGGTCAAAACATTTTATGTATATATATATATATATATATATATATATATATATATATCAGGTACGCTCTCTGCTTCTTTGTGTATAATTCAAAACACCCTCTACCCTGCAGACACACTACAAACACAAGCGCAGCTGCATAGCGTGCAAATTCATCCTATTACGCTCAACCTCCCTATTTATTATTGTTTATACATGTCTTATACTTTCATGCCGATGTATTCTATAGATCAATACCAGACGATGCCTTACCTTTCCATAGATACCGTTATGTTACTGACTGTGCATTCGCTTTCAATAGCTACCGTTACGTTACAGACAATGCCTTAGCTTTAGCTTTCCATAGATAACGTTACGTAACAATGTGTTCACAATGAAAAACTACCTATATTACCCTGATGTAAAGAGTCATTAACACATACATATAGCTACCATGCACAAACCAATAAAAAAATTCTTATACAATTAACTACGGTGCTGCCAACCGAGCGCGCGGAACGTTCTAGTATTCTCTAAGTTGAGTACAAAACAAAGTCTATAGATGCGTGACATCATCAAAAAAAAATTGCATGCTGTTAGATGGCAATCTAACGATCTCAAATGTCCTCCCACCAGAAACCTCTAGAAAACCTTGTGGTCATAGTAGATACTGAAAAATGATACTTTCGACCGGAGTAGGAAAAAAGGGGGAAAGCCCAGACCTTTCTACAACTCTCTCATAGCTGCTCAATACAACATGCACCCCAAATTCATCAATCCGAGCTAGGGATGGTAATTCCCGTGTGTCTTGTGTTGAGCCAGACTGGTGATACACGGACAACATATTCTCTAGGCTAGCGAGGCGAGGACAAATTCTCCCCACTCAGGCCGTGGTAAAAATTATAAATATATTATTTTGTTTATATATTATGGTTTTTATAATATGGGAGATATATATTTTTTCTTATATATTTAGACTAAAACTTGAATATATGTGTTATGATATAATTTTTGAAGCTATATTTTCGAAAATAAGTATACTACAATACTTATAATTTAATAAATAAAGTCATATTATTTTTTGAAAACAAACATGTAACCAAGCAGGGACCAGGAACAGAGACATCTCCTCCCGGAGGCCAAGCGGGGATCATGGCAGGGGTGCGGGAGCGTCCACTGGGACTCCCCGCCCCATTTCCACCTGTAATCTGAGCTGCAACTAGCAAATAAGATACTTCCACCATAGATTTCCAATGTGTGTAAAAGATATGCTCTATCAAAAGTTTAATCACATTGGTCGCCAACGAATATGCCAAATTCTACTAAGAAGTTGGATTATGATGTTAAATGGAACGAAGTCCTACCAAAATTTTGGTAGCAACTCCTAAACACCTGCAAAAATCTGATCAACATGAAATTTTGGTAGTAAAAGATCAGCAGCCCTTAAACTTCAAAAAAGCAAACTACTCTGAGTTTCAACTTGCCAGGTTGTCTCTGTTGGAGATATTAGAGACTAGGAAAGAGTCCAGAGTTTAGGTAAGAGTCCAAGTCGTGTTGGAGTCGGATTGTAATATTTGGCACTATAAATAAAGGACGTAGAGATCCCAAAAGGGACACACAATTGTTTCCCAAAATCCTACATGGTATCAGAGCCAATCCTAATCTATTGTCCCGAAATCTAACCCTAACCCACGACTCACCTGCTGCCACCGCCGCCCCCTCCCTCGATATGCCCATCACCACCGTCACCACTGCAATAGGGCGCCACCACCGTCGTCTCGTGGGCGTGTGTGGGCCGCCACCGCCGTGCTTTGTAGGAGGAGGCGTTGTGGCGGTGGACAGCCTAGGACGGATCGGCGAAGGAGGTGAGGAAGGTGAGGGAAGGCGGTGGCTTGCGTGGGGTTGCCAAGGGAGAAGCAGATCGTAGGGCTGGCACATGCTTCGACGGCGGAAGGTGCGGGCGACGGCGAGCGCGTGCTGTGGCGAATAATTCGGGTGCTCCAACGGCTGACCCAGCAAGCGGGTAGATCCGGGCCGGTCCAGTCGGAGGGAGAGGACGGGGAGAAGGAGGCAGTGTGGTGCTCTGGGCGGTGGTGGCGGGATTCGGCGGCCACTAGCCGAATCTGGATGACCTGGCGTGGCGGTAGAGAAAGGGAGGCAACGTGCGGGGGCAACGCGCTTGGAGGTGCTGGCGTTTGAAGGGGGCGGTGCTCGGGGGAAGGAGCTTCGGTGCGGCGGAGGCGGCTCGGGCCGGCGGTGGAGGAGGGGAGAAGGGAGATGTGCTTACACTACTACAGAAAAGGCTTTCACAGACGGTTCAAAAACGTCATCACGCAGCGGTTTCGTGAGCCGTCGAGTTTATGGTCGATGATGACATGAGGTCATCCGCACGGTTTTGAACCGTTTGTGATGTATACTTTCCGAGCGGTTTGTGGTTCAAACCGTCTGCGATAATAATATCACGAGCGGTTTCATCCACAAACCGTTTGTGATAAGCACATATCACAGACGGTTTCAGCCACAAACCGTCTGTGATAAGCACATATCACAGACGGTTTGTGGCTGGAACCGTCTGTGATGACTTTTCTCTATAAAGGCCCAAGCAGTGGCTGCTTGTACCATTAAATCCGGCATCATATATATATTACATATATATTGTTCATAGTCTCTCAGCCACTTTGGGGGGATCGTCCACACAGCATGAGAAGGATGAGACAGTAGCCACGGGCAACCTCATTGAGCCCTTGCAAGTATAAAAAGTATGGATGCAAGGAGAGCGTTCGGACATCCAATTACCTGGATTGGACGTCGCTATGTTGAAAGTTCGTTGATCTTGTGTTACTCAACAAGAACACTAAGCAACCATTCTCATATTTCAAAAGAATTCTCAACTTGTTGCTTGGTGTTCTTGTTGACTTTAAAGACAATTACATGCTCAAGAATTGTTGGTTGCTAATACATGATGCCATTCTCAGATTTCAATCAACGCCATTCTCAACATAGCGACGCCCAATCCAGTAATTGGATGTCCGACTTTTGCATCCATACTTTTTAAACTTACAAGGGCTCAATGAGATTGCCCGTGATACCGCCTCATTCTTCTCATGTCATGTGGACTCAATTCCTAAAGTGGTCGAGATCATTTAATAATATATATATAATATATATATATATGATGCCGGTTTTAATAGCACAAGCGTACCACGCTGGAGACTTTATAGAGAAGAGATTATGAATGGAATGGTAGGACGTGCACTGCACGCAAGAGGTAGGAGAACTTGACCGGCATGAACAAGGGGACTATTAATATGAACTAATTATCAATTCAATTTCAGCATAAGACTATTAACACCATTATATCACAGAGCAAGGGACTATTAGCAAGCATAAGGGACTATTAATATGAACTAATTATCAATTCAATTTCAGCATAGGACTATTTACATCATTACATCACAGATAAGACTATTGACAACATTACATCACATCATTACAAGAGGACTATTAATATGAACTAATTATCAATTCAATTTCAGCATAGGACTATTTACATCATTACATCATCAGAGCAAGGGGTGTAGAGAGCCCTCAGAGAGAGGACCTTAGTAAGGGGTAGAGACAGAGAGGGACCTTAGTACCACGGTGGCGACCCCACCACTAGCACAACCCTCATCCATTTCCTTTACCTTGCATAAATCACACAAACATCGAGACACAACTTAAGGTTCATGCATAAAAATCAAACTCAACAAAAGACATTAAGCTAACAGATCTAGAGGAGAATAGAGGAGGATGGGGAAAGCAAAGCCGGCGGGGGCCCTAGCAGGCGCAACGGGTCGGGCGGCGTCGGCGACGAGGTCGGCGGCGTCGAGGTGGGAGGAACGGAGTTAGAGGCGGGCGCAAACCCTAGCAGAGCCGGGGAGTGACGAGAGTTTGGGCGTCATCAGTGGTTGTGGCACAATGGTGTGACGCAAAAGACACTCTTATCGTCGAGTGTCTTTTGCGGTGTCACCAGAGTCTCTAACCGTCGGCGACGGAAGAATGGCGGCGTCGGCGGCGGCGAGGAGAGCGGACGAGAGTAAGGCTCTTTGAGGAGTGACGAGTTAGAGCGCAAACCCTAGCGGCAAGTGGGCTAGCTCCTACTTATAAAGAGATTTATCGAGACGGTTCTATTATGGAACCGCTGCTGATAATTATTACGACGGTTCCATAATAGAGCCGTCAGGATATAGGACATATCACGCACGGTTCCATAATAGAGCCGTCAGTGATATGGACATATCACGACGGTTCCATAATAGAGCCGTCGTGATATGGGATATATCACGGACGGTTCTATTATGGAACCGTCAGTGATAATTATCACAGACGGTTCCATAATGGAACTGTCTGTGAAATGGTTTTTTCTCAAGTATATATATACAATTACATGACATGAAGAAATTACATGTTTATATTAAAAAAGCAGAAACCTATAATTAAACAAGGTTTTTCTAGTGGCGAAGGTAGGCTGCTATCTCCATCTGCAATACTTCATAGGCGACGGTGTCGGCATCGGACGGTTCCTGATCATCAGCGAACGAAGCCTGAAATGCGTCCACCCGTTGATGCGCTCGTTCGAGTGTCTCCCGAAGACCCTCAGACTGTTGAACCAAGAAGAATTGAGCCCATAGGCTCTCTTCCCTTGCTTGAGGGGTCTCGGCCGTCGACTTTGCTTCTGCCGCCTCGATTACATTAGCCAAGTGACGGCAAGCCTCCCGAGACGTGCAATGTCGTTTTGGAGGACTACGACGATGACGTAGAACTCGCCGAAAGTGTGAGATCACCCTAAGACACGGCGGAGGAGGATGTCAAGACGGCGGAAGGTGGCGTCACCGCTCCGCAAATTCTCCGCCGGCAGAGGAGTGAAGACACTGTTGATCAAACAAAGGTTCTTCCGCAAAGACGGTTCAACTTATACCGAGAGAGGTGCTCAGACAAAGGCGCCAGAAGGCCATCGCTGCGGTGACAAGGAAGAGGCGACCATTTCTTTTTTTATAAGTATGTGGGATGATCATCTTGGATGGCGGATGATCCTTTTATAAAACAAGGAATAAATTCGGGCGTGAGACGAAGAGACGCGAGGAGCGAAGTGGATCGATCGATGAAGAGACGATCGGGAGCCGGCGGATGGCGGCGAACACGACGCATCGGCGATGAAGAAATTAACTCACGCTGGGCGATATTATCCTGAGCGGTTATTTTTAAGAACCGTCTATGATATTAATTAATATCACGAGCGGTTCTTGTTGAGTAACCGTCGTGATACTCCTGCATAGCTTGTGTTTTAAAACCGTGCGTGATCTCGATTAATATCACGAGCGGTTCTAAACAAGAACCGCTCGTGATACTTCCTGACGGTCTTCAACATGAACCGCTCGTGATATTGCCTCTTCACGAGCGGTTTTTAAGCGCGGCCCGATAGCCTACGCGTCTCTAAACCAAAACCGTCTGTGATTGAATGTAATACCGACGGTTTCGGTCAACCGTCTGTGATGAGGCGTCTAGTATTAGCCTTTTTGTAGTAGTGTTAGGAGAGAGGAAGTGCTCTGGGTTTGAGGGAGATGAGGTGCTAACTGGTGATTAGCGAGAGAATCCGACTGGTTGTGCGCGTGAGCCGCTAGGGGCAACAGTGGTGCGGCGGTGAAAGAAGAGGGAGCTGGGGGTCGGCGACGGTGAGGGAGAAGGGATCCGGTGGATCCGAATCCGGCGATGGGGCGCTGGAGGTGGAGTTGGCGAGGAGGAGAGGCGGCTGGATCCTTGGCCTACGGCTAGATCTGAACCGTGCGGCTCGGGGGCACTCGGTCTGGCGGTGGAGAAGGCAGAGGGAGGAGATGTGCTCAGGGGAGAGGAAGGGAAGAGGAGGTGCTAGTGCTTGTGGAAGGAAGAGAAGGCTATGGGGGGAAGAAGCTCGGGGAAGGAGCGGCGCTCAGGCTCAGGAAGAAGGGAGGAGATCCTGGTGGTCGAGGAGGGGAGATGGGATCCAGCGGCCATGTGGTGGAAAAGGCCACGTCGGAAGAGGATCTGTTGGCAGCGGAGAGAGAGATCCACCACTGTTGATCGTCTTGGGGTTGAGGGAGAGAAGGTGTGATCACCAAGAGGTCGGGGAGATAAGGTGTTGAAGTCCGAGGAAGAGGAAGAAGGTCTTTCTTGTTTCTTTGTGGGGCCGATCCGGTGTGGTGTAGGTCTCGATCTGGTGTGGTTGAGGAATCTCTGGTATGGTGCGCGTTTTGTGGTGGGAAAAGGAGAGAGAGGATGTGTTGCTTGGCGGTAACAGTATTGGAGGTTACGACGAAAGGTATGGAAGACAGGGGGAAAAGATTATCCAGGTGGTGCTTTAGTGGTTGTGCTAATGGTGAAATTGGATGATGGTGATGAGCTCGACGATGGTGAGGATGAAGTAGGAGCTGGTGGTAGCTCCAGTGGAGGTTATGTCAGTTGACGGTGATTGTATTGGTGTCGTGCAGTTGTGTTGGTATGGGTGCCGGAGATTGTGTTGCTGGAGATGTTCGGGTGGATTGGGACTGGAGTCAGGCGTAATGGTCTATGATAGGGGTAGAGGTGGCGGAGGCCGAGACTGGGGGTGTGTGGGTAGAGTGGTGGAGGCCGGGGGTGGTTGGGGGTATGAGGGTAGAGGAAGATGAGGTTGAGGTCAGGGCAGCTGGTAGATGGTGGAGATGGATTTGGTGACGTCCTTAGTAGTATTGTTGGTTAGCAACTATTTTTATGGTATTAGTTATGGAATCGATGGATGGTAGTTTTTACTAGATTCTAGTAATAATATTGTATTGTGTAACAAGATAGTCATGATTGCTATCTCATGACTATCTTGAGGGGAGTGTTGGAGATATTAGAGATTAGGAAAGAGTCCAGAGTTTAGGTAAGAATCCAAGTCGTGTTGAAGTCGGACTGTAATATTTGGCACTATAAATAAATGACCTGGGATCCCAAAAGAGACACAATTATTTTCTAAAATCCTACAGTCTCCACTGGCTGGAAGGATTTGAGAAAAAACGTGGTACGGAGTATATAACGGGCTGGCATCGGATACAAAAAATTTGTGCATGGCAGACAATTCCTTGCGCGGGCCCGTTCGAGCCTGAATTCAATTCCTTGCGCGGCCCGCCCGTTACATCACAATTACACATCCTCCCCGAGTAACACATCGTGTGATTCCTATGCCTGGGGTGCTATATTACTTCCCACAAATCTGAGCCACAGGATATGAAATGAAAGGGCAGATGCAGAGATGCTGGACGCCGCCCCACCTCCAGCACATTTTGCACATTGCCCCCAGATATTTCAGATCAGCACTAAGGGCCTCCCTCCTTTCCCCCCAAATCCCCATCCCCACCAAAACAGGAGCACTACCCAAGCTTCTATTTTAGGTTTCCTCAGGTCTTTAGCTAAAATGATACTGTTTCACGATGAAATAGCAAAAATAGCAACTCTATAAACGAATTGACAAAAATACCACCGGTACCACGCACAAAATACACGACAGGAGATCTACTATGCCTTCACGGTCACTAAGCCACGTGGTAAACTCTCATTTGGTGTCGCCCACTTGCCTGCTGCATGGGAGCCAAAACCTCGGTTTCCTCTCCTTTCTCTCCCTGCTCGCCACTGAGGCGTACTCAGGCCCGGCCCTGGGGAGGGGCGGGAGGGGCAGCCGTCCCAGGCCCAGCACATTGATGGACCCCTCCCGCCCCTCACGTCGTTTCATATGAATATTGCTTTTGCATTCAGTTAACTGCTTATTAGTAATATTTTATATATGTGTGTATATATACTACCAATGGGTAGTACTAGTAGTATTATCATGTTTATATAAAAAGGTCCAAAATTTTAGCTTCGTTCTAGGTAAAAAAAAACTCAGGACCGGCACTAGGCGTACTTAGGCGGAGCTCTACTTCCTCACTTGGCACCGAGCTGTGCCATCGCCAAGCTCTAGTTCTTTTCTCTCCTTGATCACCACCAACTTGTACCGCAGCCAAGTTGCACCGAGGCTTCGGGTCGTTCCATGCTTAGTACGAGCAGCAGGCGCACGCGACCTGGTGGAACTGTGGAAGCTTGTCGTGGCCTGATCTGCAAATTGGGGTGGCGGTTGCTACTCTAACGAAGGGAGCGATCTCAACATCTAGGGCAAGGTATCCCGTTTCCTTACAAATGGTTCTTAGCATTTTTTTTCTCCCTGTTCTATGCTTCAATCTTGAAATCTCTGTCACATTGTGTGTAATTTGTAGACCAAGTTTTGTTCCAGTGTTATGGTCCCATTTTTACTTGCAAGCTTGTTTCAATATGCTGCGATTGATGTCCCATTATGAACTTTTTTGCCCCGATATTTGCTGAAATCGATTATAATGTCCTGAATATTTGGATTGGCCAAAAGAAAATGAGAGCACTGCTATGGAGTGAAGCAATTCGACTGAGGTAACATATTGGGAAGTATAAAGTGTTGGCTGCAGCTGATGGCTCATCTTTTGCATTGGCAGCACTTAGGAGCAGCAGCTCAGGTCATCTATTACGCACTAGAGAGCAGCAACAGCATCAGCATCATCTGCAATTTCCCTTTCCATATTGTCATTGTTCAAAACATGTAATATATCTTCCATATTCTATGAGCTTGGGCCTTGATGAGTTTCATGGATGATGTATATGTTATGGGATACTGAACAGTGTGAACCTCTTTCATGTACATTGATCCTGTATTGACACCGATGAATCAAATCTTGTTTATTGTGATGTCTGAATTATATTGGTCCTGCTAGCCGCTCGAATTGTTGGGAGTATGATAGCATCTTTAATTAGACGTATGCTTCCTCGTGTACTGAATGCTGCTGGTCAGCTTGTCCACATGGAGTAGCACATGAGTCACACTGATGTATGCGCAAATGCTGATTTCTAGTGGTGGTGCAATTTCTAGTCCAGTGCATGCACTAGCTGTTGAATTATATTGCGAATTCCTCTAGCTTGTAGCTGGTAGTGGTTTGTATTGTTGGTGCTTGCTGAAGGTGGTTTGTATTGTTGGTGCTTGCTGAAGGCCAAGAAGGTAACACTGGTTTGCAAATGTTATAGTCTGTTCACTTTGATGATGTGCAGCTTCTTCAATTCTTCAAAGTAATGTGCATACTGTGGGGGAAAAGGTCCATTTTTCAACCCTCAACTATGCCTTGAGTCTCTCTTTCAACCTCCAACTCTAAAACCATCTAAAACACACCCTCCAATTGTTGAAACCATCTAATATACCCTTGACACGAACCCACCCCGGTTTTAGTGTGACGTGGTGGTGGTTTTGGCTGATGTGGCATTGACCCCACATGTCAGCTAGTATATAGGGGATTTGGAGGGAGCTGAAAAACTCCTATCATGCGGTGCCCACATGTCAGTCCATCTTCTTCCTCTCTCTCTCTCTCTTATCTTGTCACGCTGCCGTCCATAGCCACTCCGAGATGTTGCTCCCGCTCACATGTTGCACACCACCCATCCACCACAATCCATACACATAGATGAAAAAAAGCCATATTTCACAACCGAATCGGCCACTCGACTCCAAGTCCGGCCGCCGCATGACCGCTCCTCCACCTCTCTCCTACTGGCATCTTCTTGGCGAGGGCTTCGAGTGCGGCCAGTATAGGCTGAGGCGAAGGTGAGGGCTTCAAGTGCGGCCGATGCAGGCTGAGGCAACACTACACGTACTGAGGCCGCTAGTGGCAGAAATAGGGGAAGGTGGTGTGGTCGACGTCATCAGCGAGCTACAGGCACAAATGATACCAGGGAAGAAGGGTTATAAGAGGATTAGGACACAGGTAAGGTATAGGACACCATGATTTGGGCAAAGAGGCAGCGAGGGGCTCAGATTTTGGAGATCGGCGGCGGCAACCGTAAGGGGTGATGATGAGATTATCGTCGCTATGCCTGTCTTTGGTGAATTGCCACTGCCATCTATTCTCGTCGAACCACCCACGTCACAAGGTGTGCATCCCTTCAGTGAAGCTATCCCCGGCCCTCTTCCTCCCCCCCCCCTCCTTAGTGCGCCAATGTTGTCCTCGACCAACCTGCCATGGACGTTGTTGTCAGTGGCCTTCTCCAATCCACCTCCACCATGAGTGGCAAAAGAGAGAGGACGAAGAAAGGGGGAAGGAGTAGCAGTGGGGAGTGGGAGCAGTGGCGGCTTGGAGACGGACTGTGGCTGGCGGCGTGAGAGAAGAGAGAGGATGAAGAAGACGGGGAGGGACAGTGGAGGAAGATAGGGTTGTGGGCCCCTTCATTCTTTTCTTAAATTTGCTGACTCATTATTATATGCTTATGTGTCAAAATTACCGCCATGACGGAAACATGTGAGACAAAACCACCATCGTTTCGGTCGAGGGGAGTCAAGTGACCCAGTTTTGATAGTTCAGGGACTTGTTCTAGACAGTTTTACAATTGATGGTTGAAAAATAGATTTGGCCATAGTTGATGGTTGAAAAAAGGGACGTTTTGCTACTGTGGGGTGGACGTGTTACTGTCTGGTTTCATTTTGATTGACTGTACAAACTGGTTCTTTGTACTATAATGTCGTTCGCACTCTATAAACTATACCTGAAGCAGTGGGGGGGGGTAGATTTTGCTTAGATTCTCAAAACTTGCAGCTGTACTGTACATGCTGCAAGCTTATAGCAGCGGCATGTGCTCCAATAATTTTTGTTACGAAAAAATCTATATAACACCCCGAACTTTGATTGAAAGTTCGTCCAGTACCCCCGAAATATGAAACCAAACATTTGACCTCCTGAACTTTGCAATCCAGCTCAAATAATGTAACATCCCAAAACAATGGTGTGTGTTTCAAATGTAATAAAATGAGGATAAATTAAAACTTTTGATGCCTCATGATGTCATTTGAAATTTTCTAGAAATTTTCCCGTAGTATTTCCTATTTCCAAAAGCACAATGTTTCTATTGATGGAAATAGTCAACCTTAAAAGCTCCATGATCAAATCTTGGGATAATCCTCTAGAAATATTTTTCCTGTCATAATGATCATCCTAGGAACCTCTCTGCAAAATCTCATAATTTTTAGATTTTACTTGCTATTTCAAAAGAGCAAGTCAAACCAGTTTGAACTCTGGTCAAACCTCTAGGGCAGCAGCTTGTGAATTTTCTGTAGAGCAATGCATTGCACTACAATTTCTGGAAAAATTACACAAGGTTGTCCTCTGGTCCAGAAAGCTTCCATAAAAATTTTAGAATTTTTGGAGCTTCGGAGCTACCTCCAAAAATTCTCTAACTTCTCAGCCTTTTTAAATCAAAACCTAAAAGCAATGTTCATCGGGCTCGGACCATACCCTGACTCAGGTCCGACCGAGCTAACTCGGTCTAACCAAGTCGCTTAACCGCACGTCACATGCAGCCGTCCGATCGTGCATCAACGCTCACGATCGCGTACCGCTTCACCGAGTTTTAAAACCTCTCGCGCGTAGTCAGCCGTTGGATCTCGATCCAACGGCCCGTCTCGATTTCCTTCTGCGGGGTCGCGCGCTCGCGCTAGGTCTCTGCGTCGCGGGCCCGGCTTGTCAGCTCCGTCCTCTTCCTCGCGCTGGCAAGCGGGCAGAGGTTGCGCGCCATGTCGCCGCGCGCACTGCCAACCCCATCACGGTGCAGCAGCGCCGTCAATCCACCACCCCTCTCAGCCAATCCTCGGCTTACGATTGGCGCGCTTGCTTTCCATAAATGGCCGGGGTTAATACTTCCTCTCCCGCCCGATGGAGGCCATTCCTCCTCTCGGTGGTTGAGGAGGGAGGCGCTTGTCCGAGCTGCACTCTCGGGTAAGTTCCCTCCGTGTGGTCTCCCTCTCTTCCTCTCCCTTCACCGCTCCTTTGGGCGCTGGTTTGAGCTCTTGTCTCCTTGTGTAGCTCACGGTTGAGTGGAGTGCTCCCCGCTGCTCTAGAGCTCGCACCCGAGGCCGCCGCCGTGCCATTTTCCCCTCCGGTGAGTTTCCCTCTCCCTCAAGTGCGTCACCATGCGCCATTTGGGCTTAAGAGGAGAACCCCTCAACCAATTTTGTTTTTCATCCACAGGAGCTCAAGGAATTTCATTTTTTCCCCATTCTCGGCCGTGAGCACCCTCTTCTTCTCCGGCGATGGCTCGGTAAGCCATCATTCAATTCCTCGCTCGTGCACCATCTTGAGGCACCTAGGATGCATCCTCCATCACCCATTCCTGCTCTCTATCCTCAGGTGGAGCTCTGCTCGGTGAGGTGCCGCCGCCGCCTTGGGATCTCGTCGCTGGCTCGACTCCGGCTACTCCTCCACCTCCGGGTTGTCGTGGTGAGTCCCTGGAGCCCCCCTTTAGCTTATGCGCGTGCTACCTAGGTCTTTTAGCCATCAGGTTGTATTTTGCACCGTAGTCATAGCTTTGCCTTCGCTCATTGCCGTCGCACCGCCGCGTCGGACCACCTCCGGCCTCGCCGTCGGTGCCGTCGTGTCTTGCTGGTGGTGGGCTTTCCATTTTGAGCACCCACTCGGCCGCCATGGCGTGGCGCGCCGGCGAGCCGGGGAAGCTCACGGTCGCCTTGAGAGCGTGGCGCGTTCGACCGCCATCAGAGTGCATCATTAAAGGTTAATGATTGTTTAGGTTTTAATATTTGTCTTTAGGAGGTTAGTGAGTCTATTACATGTGGGGCCGGGCACAGTAATCGTGGGGTTATTGCCGGTTTTGCTCTAAGATTGAAAAGTGGGCCCGGGAACTTAAGTGCACAGTATGCACCCATGGACCGGCCATAGACCCTCGGTCCATGCACTATGCTGTGGACTGGGTGTATGACAGGCGGGCCCCACCTGTCAGTTTCATCAAAAATTCTCTGGAAAATAGAAAATGGCACTGTTCAAGGGACCCCACTGGTCAGTGGCTAGGGCTAGGCTAGCTTGGGTATTAAAAGTATTGCATGTTTATATAATTTCCGAAATATTTTATTAGTGAACTGAAAATTGGTTAAACATCAAAATTGCATAAGTTATTCATTTTAGCTCCAAAATTGATGATTCAAATTTTGTTAGCTTCCTTTTTAAATGTAATTTATTATAAAAATGGATTGAATCATGTTTCTATTCCAGAAAACACATTTGGCAAAATTACTTTATGTTTAGTATCATTGTTGCACTAAAAATTGCTCTAACTTTAAAAATGCATAAGTATTTCTCTGTAACTCCAAAAAGAGTGAACTCAATTTTCATAGAATCCTCTGTTAGTGTTGTTTATTGTAAAATAGGTTGTGAGCATGATACTATTTTTGAAAATCTTATTTTGCATGTAACTTGAGTACTACTTTCACAACTTTGAAAAATCATAGGAAATTCATCTTGGCTCCAAATGAGGTGAATCAAATTCCATTGTTCATCTCATGTGGTGCTCTTCATACCGTAAAATTGTTAAGTACACCACTGTTCTGGAAATTTTCACCAAAATAATTAATTAGGGTAAACAGTAACCGGTAGCATTTTATTGGATTTTCCAGAAAAATGATCTTAAAACTGTTATAAATTTTGCATAGAACATCCAATTGAATTGATTCTAGTTGCTAAATTCATCTAAAATCATGCTCTACCTTCTGTGAATTTTTCATAATTTTTGGATGAATTTGAATTTTTGAGCCCTTTTGGTGTTATTCGTTCTTATTGTGCTTTCGACTTCTTTCGCTAGGTTCTAACGATATTATTGATAGCGAGAGTGCTCCTCTATAGCAAGAGGGTAACCCACAGTAAGGCAAATAGTTTGATCATAAATGTCCTATTACTTTCAAGTCTAATACTTTGTTTACAAATTGTATGTATGCATGCTTTTGTGTCAAAGTAATTTTCCGATTAGAGGTAGCTATTCCTATTGCATGGTTGCCCTTAAATGGTTATCCCCTGCCACAAAACATAAGTTATAAATATCGCTGGTGAATTAGAGCCCGGTGATTTAATTATGCTCTTTTATTGTCTTTCGGTGTCATGCTTAGAAATGCCTACATACTGGTAGAATTGAGCGGTTATCGACTTAGTCGATAACCTTGATCACACAAAATTATTACTATCATTATGCTCAGCACCTTGTGCTTTGTTATCTTCTAAAGTCAACAACTGCAAATAAAATGAAATGTTGAGACTTGGGCGCAATGGTTGTTGGTGTGATCTTATGATGTGATGGAATGGTGCCCAAGTCAATCAAGGACCGAGTTACTTGCGCCACCGTACCGAGCAATTTGCGTACTAAACACATGAGAGGGATATGGGACCTCTCTTGACTTAGTACTTTGGCGTGTGTTAGCTCCGGGTTGCATGGTGGATGTGTGCGTTGTGTTGAAAAAGAAACTTGTGTGTATTTGGGTGAGTAATGGTGGAGGTTATCCACTGCAAGGAGCATCGTCCTTTATAAGGAGATGAGCATCTTTGATGACTCCGCATCAACATATGGGGCTTCCTCCCATATGGGCGACTCGTAGTTAATACACAATATTGAAAATGTCTCATAGGAGTTAGCTCTGCCGGCATACCAAAGGAAGTTTGCTTTATCGCGTGGCATTAAGGAGCGGTCTGACATGTGGGTACATTGGTACACCCCTACAGGGCTCAATCTATCCGAATAGCCTCGTCCTAGGTTACGGATACGCTTGGATACGCCCCGTGAGAACTAGACTACAACATTTAATTAAAACTTGATGTGGGTGGTATGAATGGGGAATTCATGCTATTGTTGTGGTGGCTATTGGGTTAGCCACTTCCAGGATGTCTTGTTACTATTATTGTTTAGTATCTCGCTATTTTTATCAAATAAATTCTGATTGTAAAATTGCTTTCAATCTATTACATTATTGGAAATGAAAACTTGCTTTATGCTGAAATTTGAGTCTAGAGCCTGCTCTACTTAAATAAGCTTGCATGTAGCTATTTATATAGGCCTATTACTCTACACGTAAGTCTTGCGAGTACATTTTTGTACTCATTTGCTATGCTTTAATTAAATTGTTGCAGAGGAGGAAGGTGAACCCCAAGGGTTATACTTTTGCGAGATGTGCGGTGGTTTCGAGGTTTAGGTCGGTGGCTCGGTTAGTTGCCTTGTGGGTTTAAGGCACACTACTTGGATTTTGTTTATCGCCATCTTATGGCACTTTGCTTCTGCTGTTAATTAGACTCTTTAGTTGAATTTGGCTGGTCGGCCCTTTTTGTAATAACTCTATATTGTATGTCTTTCGTACTGCTTAGTTGTGCTTTGGATTCTATTGTGTTGAATGGAATTGATGCATAATTTTTGTATGGGGTATGTGTACTGCATTTTGGAAAATACATATACGTCGAGAGTCGTGATATTTGATTTGTAATGCTTGAATCATCTTAATGGTTAAGTATTACAAGTTAAGTACCCCGGGTTCTCACAAAAGTTGGTATCAGAGCCATGCTAACCATAGAAACCACTAGCTTGGTCGTCCTTAGGATATTTTGAAAAACTTAGTTTCAAAATGTCAAATGATTTACGAAAACTTAAGTAAGATCTCAGATTTTTCTCCTTACCTATCTTAGATTGCTCCTCTCACCTTGTTCTTGTTTAAGTTTTGTAAAGTTGTTTCCTCTCATCTTTTTTCAAAAGATAGTTGTTACCGTTTAAATTCGGTTTTGGGGATTCAATGAGTGTTGAAAATATGAAGTGTTGGCTGTCCTTTGATGAAGATTAGAAGATTTTGAAGTTGGAAAATTCAGCTTGAAGCTTAGATATAAAATCTGGACAGCAAGCACCAAGTTCTTCGTTAGGGCTAAAAATGAGAGGATATACAACTAAAACTTGTTGGGTTAAAGAGGTAAGATGTGATATTAGATAGCTAGTGTCTAACACACCCTTAGATGGTTTTTACCATGATATTTAGATGCAATAAGACTTGAGTTATGTTCTGGAATTTTCTTCTCAAAATGATTGCTTGTTCATTCAATACAAGTTAGTCGTACAGAGAGGTTGGACCTTATGTCTTATGAGCTTTGCTTTGGGTCTTATACCTTTTTGCAATTGTTTGGAGTTCATTTTCTTGCTGGTTATATGGTTGTAATGGGGTTAGAGTAATATATCATTTCCCTAGTCGATAGCTTGTCTTTTGCTACCTTTCGTCTCTAGTTTTCGAGTTTTTGTTTCTAACCCGCCTTGATGAAACAGGATGACTGGACGAACACGCAGCAGCCAGGGTCAGCCAGATGGTCGAGATGAGGAGCTCCCGCCTCCTCCGACCATGGCTGAGGTTCTCGCTCAAATCGAGCGGAATCGCATGGATCAGACGAGGATCCTAGAGGCGATTGCACGGAACACCTCTAGCTTATCCGGTGCCTCCAGATCAGGAGGGGGTGGTGGCCACCATCAGAGGGTGGACTCTCAGAGTTCCTTCGCACACAGCCACCCACCTTCTCGCGGTCCGAGGATCCGCTTGACGCGGATGATTGGCTGCGTCTTGTCGAGCGGAAGCTCGATGTTGCCCAGTGCCAGGAGCAGGAGAAGGCACTCTTTGCCTCCCATCAGTTGGAGGGGGCAACACTCTCATGGTTGGAGAACTTCCTCGCCATGCAGCCCGAGGGCCGGGCTATTACTTGGGCTGAGTTCCGCTCTGCTTTCCGTCGGGTTCATGTGCCCACCGGCTTGATGAAGCTCAAGAAAAAGGAGTTCTCAGCGCTTAAGCAAGGGCGCAGATCGGTGACCGAGTACCTCCATGACTTCAACCACCTCTCTCGGTACGCCCCTGAGGACGTGCCCACAGATGAGGCGAAACAGGTGAAGTTCATGGACGGCTTGTTTGAGGAGCTTCAGGACAAGCTGTCGATCGTCGACTTCCCTGACTTCCAGTCGTTGGTCAACAAGGCCATTGTCGCCGAGCACAAGGCAAGGGCGCTAGGCGATTCTTGCAAGCGCAAGTGGGAGGCCCAAAAATCAACAAGGGCCAATGCTCCTCGTTCTTATGGCGGGCAAGCCCCGGTGCATCACTCTCAGGCTTCAGCACCACCGAGGGCATCGGCATTTTTACCACGCCCACCGTAGGCCGTGTCTCAGTCACGTGCACCTCCGGGACAGCAAGGAGGTCCCCACAACCCAGCTGCTGATGTCACCTGCTTCTTCTGCAACAACAAGGGGCATTATGCTAATCAATACCCTAAGAAGGCTAGAGCGGCCCCTCGTCCTAATGGAGGGCGCGGGCAAGGAAATGGCCATGATCAGAAGGATCATCAGAAGGCCCAGAATGTGGGCAGCGGTCGAGTCAATCATATCTCGGTCGAGGAAGCTCAGGAGGCACCCGACGTCGTGTTGGGTACGCTTCTTGTCAATTCTCAGCCTGCTATAGTTTTATTTGATTTCAGAGCTTCACATTCTTTTATATCAAAGTCTTTTGCTACACTTAGTGATCTTCCAATTGTACTTATGCATGTTCATTTGATTATTCACTCTCTGGGGTCGGTAATGAGAGCTGAGTATGAATGTTGGGATGTTTCTATTGAGATTGGAGGAGTGGGATTTTTGGCAAACCTCATCATCATTGATTCAACAAGTTTGGATGTGATTCTTGGTATGGATTGACTGTCCCAACACTTGGGGCAAATCGATTGTGCCAGAAAATTTATCACCACACTAGTCCATCCGACGAGCAAGTTGGTATTTCTCCGAAGCTGCAAGAACCACATCTTTATACACTTGAAGCAAAGCCAACTTTGGAGATTCATGAAGTCCCAATAGTATGCGACTTCGCTGATGTATTTCCCGAAGAATTGCCTGGGATGCCTCCAGTTCGGGATATCGAGTTTGTTATTGAGTTGCTACTTGGTACCGCCCCGATTTCAAAAAGGCTGTATCGGATGCCTCCAAATGAATTAGAGGAGTTGAGGAAGCAACTTAGTGAGCTTCAAGAGAAGGGTTTCATTCGCCCAAGCTCATCACTGTGGGGCTGTCCTGTAATCTTTGTAAAGAAGAAAGAGAAGACTCTGCGTATGTGCGTTGATTACCGTCCATTGAATGCTGTGACGGTGAAGAACAAGTACCCGTTGCCCTGGATTGATGACCTTTTCGATCAATTGACCCGCGCTCGGGTATTCTCCAAGATCGATTTGAGATTGGGCTACCATCAAGTCCGAATCAGGCCTGAAGACATTCTGAAGACGGCTTTCTCTACTCGTTACAGATTGTACGAGTGCACAGTCATGTCTTTCGGCTTGACAAACGCTCCTGCTCTTTTCTTGAATCTTATGAATATGGTATTCATAGAGTATTTGGACAAGTTTGTGGTGGTCTTCATTGATGATATTCTCATTTACTCGAAGAATGATGAAGAACATGCTGAACATCTGAAGCTAGTGTTGGGAAAATTGCGTGAACATCAACTCTATGCGAAGTTCAGCAAGTGCGAGTTTGGGTTGAAGGAAGTGGCATTCTTGGGTCATGTTCTTTCAGCGAGAAGCATCGCCGTTGATCCTAGCAAGGTCAGTGATGTGCTATCATGGGGTCAGCCCAAGTCAGTGACTGATGTGAGGAGTTTTCTCGGTTTAGCGGGATATTATCGTCGCTTTATTGAGAACTTCTCCAAGGTTGCGAAGCTAATGACAGAATTGCTCAAGGACAAGAAATATGTGTGGTCCGCTGATTGTGAGAAGAGTTTTCAAGAGCTCAAGAAGAGGTTGATCTCAGCTCCAGTTCTTGTTCTTCCCAACGTCCACCGAAGCTTCGATATCTATTGCGATGCTTCTCGTCAAGGACTCAGTTGTGTTCTTATGCAAGAGGGCAAGGTAGTGGCTTATGCATCACGGAAATTGAGGCCACATGAACTCAATTATCCGACCCATGACTTGGAGTTAGCTGCAGTGGTTCATGCACTGAAGATTTGGCGACATTACCTCATCGGTAATCGTTGCGAAGTGTATTCGGATCACAAGAGTTTGAAGTACTTGTTCACCCAACCGGATCTGAACCTTAGGCAAAGAAGGTGGTTGGAATTGATCAAAGATTATGATATGGGTCTCCAATACCATCCGGGCAAAGCTAATGTTGTGGCCGATGCTCTCAGTCGCAAGGTTTATTGTAATACCTTGATGCTCAAAGAGCAGCAGCCCGTCCTTCATGAAGAATTTCAACAGCTCAACTTGGAAGTGGTTGAGCATGGTTCCCTCGCTGCCTTGGTTGTGCAACCAACCTTAGAAGATCAGATTAAGGCTGCATAACAAACAGATGATGGTGTGAATCAGATCAAGCAGAATATCAAGAATGGAACAGCCAAGTGCTTCTCAGAAGATGACAATGGTGTTGTATGGTTCGGAAAGCGCCTTATTGTTCCGAAGGTCATGGAATTGCGGAATGTCATCCTCCGTGAGGCCCATGCTTCTCCGTTGTCCATTCATCCCGGGGCCACAAAAATGTATCAAGATCTCCGTCAGAAGTTCTGGTGTACCCGAATGAAGCTGGAAATCGCCAAGTTTGTTGCCGAGTGTGACGTATGTCGTCGTGTGAAGGCCGAGCATCAACGACCAGCGGGTTTGCTACAACCTTTGTCTGTACCTGAATGGAAGTGGGATTCTATTGGCATGGACTTCATCACCGGTCTACCCCATACCTCAAAAGGGAAAGATGCCATATGGGTTATCATTGATCGGTTGGCGAAAGTAGCCCATTTTCTGCCGGTGCAGGCTAAGATTTGTGTAGGTACTTTGGCGGACCTCTACATATCCCGCATTGTGAGTTTGCATGGTGTGCCCAAGACGATTGTTTCGGACCGTGGATCACTCTTTACCTCCCGGTTTTGGCATAGTTTGCAAGAAGCTATGGAGACTCGTCTTTCTTTCAGCACAGCATATCATCCTCAAACTGATGGCCAAACCAAAAGAGTCAATCAAGTATTGGAAGACATGCTCCGTTCTTGTGTTCTCTCCTATGGGAAGAATTGGGAGAAGTGTTTGCCATTCGCCGAGTTCTCTTACAACAACAGCTTCTAGGCTAGTCTTGGCATGGCACCATTTGAGGCATTATATGGGAGAAAATGTAGGACTCCATTGAATTCGTCAGAAACAGGTGAAAGACCATTCTTCAGCCTAGACTCGATCAATGAGGCCGAAAGTCAAGTTCGGTTGATTCGAGATCGATTGCGCACGGCTCAATCAAGGCAAAAGAGCTATGCGGATCGTCGTCGCCGTGAGTTGAGCTTTGAGCCGAATGACTTTGTTTATCTCAAAATCTCTCCCCTGAAGGGTCATCAACGATTTGGCGTCCAAGGCAAGCTAGCTCCCCGATATGTTGGACCTTACCGCGTCATTGAGAAGAAAGGAGCAGTTGCCTACAAGTTGGAATTGCCCGCTGCACTTGAGGGTGTGCACGATATCTTTCACGTGTCCCAATTGAAGAAGTGCCTTCGCGTTCCAACCGAGGAAGCTCCATTGGTGAGTCTCGATGTACAAGAAGACTTGACCTACAAAGAGCGTCCTCTTCGCATCCTTGATGAGGCTGAACGAAGAACAAGGAATCGTGTCACCAAGTTCCTTAAGGTTTAGTGGACAAATCATTCCAAGGATGAAGCCACTTGGGAGCGTGAAGACCGTATGCGAAATGAATATCCAGATCTTTTTCCTCCTGCTTGATGTGCCTTTGAATCAAGAAAGGAAAGGTTAAGTAAAGCAATGGAAAGGAAAATATTGTAACCACTCCTTGTAACCTTGTTAAGGATATCCTAGCACTATCTTTAAAGGAAATCAAGACAGCAGATGTTGTGTAATCTATTAGAACCTTCCTATCCAGTTTCCGACCTACTCGGAATCTTGGGACGAGATTCTTGTGGGGGGAGGAGGTTTTGTAACATCCCAAAACAATGGTGTGTATTTAAAATGTAATAACATGAGGATAAATTAAAACTTTTGATGCCTCATGATGTCATTTGAAATTTTCTAGAAATTTTCCCCTAGTATTTCCTATTTCCAAAAGCACAATGTTTCTATTGATGGAAATAGTCAACCTTAAAAGCTCCATGATCAAATCTTGGGATAATCCTCTGGATATATTTTTCCTATCATCATGATCATCCTAGGAACCTCTCTGCAAAATCTCATAATTTTTAGATTTTACTTGCTATTTCAAAAGAGAAAGTCAAACCAGTTTGAACTCTGGTCAAACATCTAGGGCAGCAGTTTGTGAATTTTCTGGAGAGCAATGCATTGTACTAAAATTTCTGAAAAAATTACACAAGGTTGTCCTCTTGTCCAGGAAGCTTTCAAAAAAAAATTAGAATTTTTGGAGCTCCGGAGCTATCTCCAAAAATTCCCTAACTTCTCAGCCTTTTTAAATCAAAACCTAAAAGCACTGTTCATCGGGCTCGGACCATACCCTGACTCAGGTCCGACCGAGTTGACTCGGTCTAACCAAGTCGCTTAACTATGCGTCACATGCAGCCATCCGATCGCGCATCAACGCTCACGATCGCGTACCGCTTCACCGAGTTTTAAAACCTCTCGCGCGTAGTCGGCCGTTGGATCTCGATCCAACGGCCTGTCTCGATTTCCTTCCGCGCGGTCGCATGCTCGCGTTGGGTCTCTACGTCGTGGGCCTGGCTTGTCAGCTCTGTCCTCTTCCTCGCGCTGGCGAGCGGGCAGAGGTTGCGCGCCACGTCGCCGTCTTGCTGCCAACCCCCGTCCGCACCAAGCAGCTAGCCGTCAATCCACCGTCCTCTCGACCAATCCTCGGCCTTGACGGTTGGCCGCTTGCCTCCGTCGTCGCCGGGTTTAATACCCCTCTCCGCCTGGATGGGGCCATTCCTCCTCTCGGTGGTGAGGAGGAGGCGCTTGTCCGAGCTGCACTCTCGGGCAAGTTCCTCCACGTGGTCTCCTCTCTCCTCTCCTTCACCGCTCCTTTGGGCGCTGGTTTGAGCTGTTGTCTCCTTGTGTAGCTCACATTTGAGTGGAGTGCTCCCATTGCTCTAGAGCTACAGACCAGGCCGCCGCGTGCCATTTTCCCCTCCGTGAGTTTCTCTCCCTCAAGTCGCCACCATCGCCATTTGGGCTTAGGAGGAGAACCCTCAACCAATTTTGTTTTTCGTCCACAGGGAGCTCAAGGAATTTCATTTTTCCCCATTCTCGGCCGTGAGCACCCTCTTCTTCTCCGACGACGGCTCGGTAAGCCATCCTTCAATTCCTCGCTCGTGCACCATCTTGAGGCACCTAGGATGCATCCTCCATCCTCCATCACCCATTCCTACTCTCTGTCCTCAGGTGGAGCTCTCCTCGGTGAGGTGCCGCCGCCGCCTCGGGATCTCGTCGCCGACTTGACTCCGGCTACTCCTCCACCTCCTGGTGATCGTGGTGAGTCCCTGGAGCCCCCCTTTAGCTTATGCGCGCGCTAGCTAGGTCTTTTA
Organism: Phyllostachys edulis; assembly: GCA_036346405.1. Lineage (NCBI taxonomy): Eukaryota > Viridiplantae > Streptophyta > Magnoliopsida > Poales > Poaceae > Phyllostachys > Phyllostachys edulis. The sequence continues at coordinate 40,777,583 of CM070547.1, read as the reverse complement.
GCCATCGGGTTGTGTTTTGCATCAGAGTCGTAGCTTTGCCTCCGCCATCGCCGCTGCTGCGTGGGACCACCTCCGGCCTCACCGTTGGTGCCGTTGTGTGCGCCTGGTGGTGGGCTTTCCATTTTGAGCACCCACTCGGGCCGCCATGGCGCGTGGCGCCGGCGAGCCGCCGGGCAAGCTCGTGGTCGCGCCCGAGAGCGTGGCGCGTTCCGACCGCCACTGTAGCAGATCATTAAAGGTTAATGATTGTTTAGGTTTTAATGACTGTCTTTAGGAGGTTAGTGAGTCTATTACATGTGGGGCCGGGCACAGTAATCGTGGGGTTATTGCCGGTTTAGCTCTGAGATTGACAAGTAGGCCCAGGAACTTAAGTGCACAGTATGCACCCATGGACCGGCCATAGACCCTCGGTCCATGCACTATGTCAGGATCGTGTATGACAAAGTGGCCCCAATTGCCGCTTTAATCAAATTCTCTGGAAAATAGAAAATAGCACTGTTCAAGGGACCCCACTGGTCAGTGGCTAGGGCTAGGCTAGCCTGGGTATTAAAAGTATTGCATGTTTATATAATTTCCGAAATGCTTTATTTGTGAACTAAAATTGGTTAAACTTCAAAATTGCATAAGTAATTCATTTTAGCTCTAAAATTGATGATTCAAATTTTGTTAGTTTCCTTTTTAAATGTAATTTATTATAAAATTGGATTGAATCATGTTTCTATTCCAGAAAAACATTTGGCCAAATTACTTTATGTTTAGTATTATTGTTGCACTAAAAATTGCTTTAACTTTAAAAATGCATAAGTATTTCTCTGTAACTCCAAAAAGAGTGAACTCAATTTTCTTAGAATCCTCTATTAGTGTAGTTTATTGTAAAATAGGTTGTGAGCATGATACTGTTGCTGAAAATCTTATTTTGAATGTAACTTGAGTACTACTTTCACAACTTTGAAAAATCATAGGAAATTCATCTTGGCTCCAAATGAGATGAATCAAATTCCATTGTTCATCTCATGTGGTGCTCTTCATACCATAAAATTGTCAAGTGCACCACTGTTCTGGAAATTTTCACCAAAATAATTAATTAGGGTAAACAGTAACCGGTAACATTTTATTGGATTTTCCAGAAAACTGATCTTAAAACTGTTATAACTTTTGCATAGAACATCCAATTGAATTGATTCTTGTTGCTAAATTCATATAAAATCATGCTCTAGCTTCTGTGAAGTTTTCATAATTTTTGGATGAATTTGAATTTTTGAGCCTTTTTGGTGTTATTCGTTCTTATTGTGCTTTCGACTTCTTTCTTTAGGTTCTAACGATATTATTGATAGCGAGAGTGCTCCTCTGCAGCAAGAGGGTAACCCACAGTAAGGCAAGCAGTTTGATCATAAATGTCCTATTACTTTCAAGTCTAATACTTTGTTTACAAATTGTATGTATGCATGCTTTTGTGTGAAAGTAATTTTCCGATTAGAGGTAGCTATTCCTATTGCATGGTTGCCCTTAAATGGTTATCCCCTGCCACAAAACATAAGTTATAAATATCGCTGGTGAATTAGAGCCTGGTGATTTAATTATGCTCTTTTATTGTCTTTCGGTGTCATGCTTAGAAATGCCTACATACCAGTAGAATTGAGCGGTTATCGACTTAGTCGATAACCTTGATCACACAAAATTATTACTATCATTATGCTCAGCACCTTGTGCTTTGTTATCTTCTAAAGTCAACAACTGCAAATAAAATGAAATGTTGAGACTTGGGCGCAATGGTTGTTGGTGTGATCTTATGGTGTGATGGAATGGTGCCCAAGTCAATCAAGGACCGAGTTACTTGCACCACCGTACCGAGAAATTTGCGTACTAACCTTATGAGAGAGATATGGGACCTCTCTTGACTTAGTACTTTGGCGTGTGTTAGCTCCGGGTCGCATGGTGGATGTGTGCGTTGTGTTGAAAAAGAAACTTGTGTGTATTTGGGTGAGTAGTGGTGGAGGTTATCCACTGCAAGGAGCATCATCCTTTATAAGGAGATGAGCATCTTTGATGACTCCGCATCAACATATGGGGCTTCCTCCCATATGGGCGACTCGTAGTTAATACACAATATTGAAAATGTCTCATAGGAGTTAGCTCTGCCGGCATACCAAAGGAAGTTTGCTTTATCGCGTGGCATTAAGGAGCGGTCTGACATGTGGGTACATTGGTACACCCCTGCAGGGTTCAATCTTTTCGAATAGCCTCGTCCTAGGTTATGGACACGCTTGGATATGCCCCGTGAGAACTAGACTACAACATTTAATTAAAACTTGATGTGGGTGGTATGAATGGGGAATTCATGCTATTGTTGTGGTGTCTATTTGGTTAGCCACTTCTAGGATGTCTTGTTACTATTATTGTTTAGTATCTCGCTGTTTTTATCAAATAAATTCAGATTGTAAAATTGCTTTCAATCTATTACATTATTGCAAATGAAAACTTGCTTTATGCTGAAATTTGAGTCTAAAGCCTGCTCCACTTAAATAAGCTTGCATGTAGCTATTTATATAGGCATGTTACTCTACACGTAAGTCTTGCAAGTACATTTTTGTACTCATTTTCTATGCTTTAATTAAATTATTGCAGAGGAGGAAGGTGAACCCCAAGGGTTATACTTTTGCGAGATGTGCGGTGGTTTCGAGGTTTAGGTCGGTGGCTCGGTTAGTTGCCTTGTGGGTTTAAGCTACACTACTTGGCTTTTGTTTATAACCATCTTATGGCACTTTACTTCCGCTGTTAATTAGACTCTTTAGTTGAATTTGGCCGGTCGGCCCCTTTTGTAATAACTCTATATTGTATGTCTTTCGTACTGCTTAGTTGTGCTTTGGATTCTATTGTGTTGAATGGAATTGATGCATAATTTTTGTATGGGGTATGTGTACTGCATTCTGGGAAGTACATATACGCCGAGAGTCGTGATATTTGATTTGTAATGCTTGAATCATCTTAATGGTTAAGTATTACAAGTTAAATACCCCGGGTTCTCACAAATAACAAGTGGGGCCCATAGGGGATTCTCTCCTATCGAGCTCCCAATCGCGCTTCCATGGCCGACCCTTGTAGCCTCCTCCCTCTATGTTTCGATTTGAGGGAGAAGCCCTTGTTGGTTCCACTTGTCATTCACATAAACTTGACCAACGTATCATCCTACATAGCAAAACCGTCCACTCATAGCATCACACGGGCAATACCACCCTGCGAAACCGGGCTAGAGTGTTATTTGAACTATGTTGCAAAGTTCAGGGGGTTAAATTTCTGGTTTCGTAGTTTAGGGTGTTGGATAGACTTTCGAGCAAAGTTGGGGGTGTTATGTGGACTTCTTCCTTTTTGTTATTTTCTTGTATCAAGGCATGTAATCTAATAAATATACTATTGTTTCAAGCACAGGCTAACATATATAAGTGTTATATTTCATGTATTGTTTGACCTTCTATTTTCATTTTCATTTTTGGACAAATGTTCTTGATGTTTGATCGCTGCATGCTCCATCTAAAGATTCTACTTGGCAGAACAAACTATACATTCTGAGCATATTGCCAGCACCAGTAGGATTTACTATCGTTGCATTTCTAGGAAATACATTGTTGAATTGTTTGTCAGCACGACGACACATGAACGAATCTCATCTAGACATACATGCTTTGGTTCATTTCATATTTACTACCATGGCATTTAGATTTTGATTTTCTACAAACACGGAAACACAAAGGAAAAAAGAGTTGGCATTGTCATCTTCTGAAGCACCCCTGCTACATAACTAATTTATATTTCATCTGGTACACTTCTTCGTCGCCCTTCTTTTCCTTCTTGGTACTATCAGTGAACAAAGGAGTGGAGAAGATGCACTACTCACTGCAAATAGGGAAGTGACATTTTCCTGATGATGTTGTCTTGCCTTTACTTGGGATCTGTCTTGCCATCGCCATGTTGAATGTATGTTTCAATAAGCAAAGAAAGTGATTTGATGAACAGATCGGCTATTTCATTAAAGGTTACCATTACCACGATGTATCCAACAAATTTGATTGCAGTAACAATTTTTGTTTCCCTTGACGCTGGAGTACTTCCTTCCGATGAAATAGAAGAATTTACATGTTCTTCGGGTGCAGGAGGCAATGCCGATGGGACTATGCTGGTAATGATTGAATGGGGTTTCCATCTTCCTGTGTGGTACATCAATTTATATGAGCACTTTGTGCCGAAAAAAAGTTATACATGAAAAGTAGTTGAATTCTTAATAGCATACGGGACCAGAGCAAAGATTTATTAATTTCCTATGTTTGCTTACCTAAAGCAATTACCGCAAAGAAAGCAAAGCGTGTAAAGAATATGAAAACGGTTTTCCCATGTATGCAGGCAACCGGATGCACTATATAAACCACTCAAAGTGCATCGAGATCTGTGCTAACAAAGTCGGTGGAATATTATACGCATTGTGTATCCACCATTCCATATATCTTATTATCTCCCCCCCCCCTCTCCCACCGGTAGGGTCGGCCTATCGCGACCCGACCAGAGGTCTCACCCGAGAGGTCCTTCAAGACCTCCCTGGGAGTCCATCAGGACCTCCCAGGAGGTCCCAAGGACCGCTTGGGCGGTCCACCCAGGCCTCCCAGGAGGTCCAGGGAACTGACCCGAGGAGGTCTTTGGATCTCAGACCTCCCCAAGCTCCACGCCCGATCTGAGGGAGGTCCGTGAGGATCCATCCCGAGGAGGTCGTGGGGCTTGGGACAAACCTCAAGTCTACTGTGATCTAAACTAGTCCCCAAGGATCAATGACTAGTTCTCACAGCAAGCAAGTGATAACATACACATCCTCAACAGGCTTTATTAACAACAAAAGAAAGTTAATTACAAGAGGTTACTTACAAGCTCCAACAACCAAGAGCTAAATACACAGCGGAAAAACCAAAAGGATAGACTCCATCCATTACACCACAGGTGATTGGCTGGAGGGCGCGGCCTAATTGATTTGGTCCTCCCCATCGAAGAAGTCTTCACCTGCTCAATTCATCAATCAAGCAAGAGTAAGCACAACAACCGTGCTCGCAAGTTACACCCGTCAATTAACAATATGACATGCATAATGGATATATCAAAGGAAGGCATATTAGGGTTGATTTGCGTAAAGCCAAGTTTGTTTCAATTACAAGTATTAAGTTTCAAGGCGGTTCTACCATATCTGAAATTCATTTTGTAAATTCTATTTTTCAGTTGGATAACATTCATCATCAAGATGGTGAAGGATACCCTCCTGTCACATGGCTTCCCGCTCATAAACCATTTGGATAGAAATCCAAAACCAATTCCATAAGTCCTTTGAAAACCAAAACCAAGAGCTAACTTTGAGTGGCTTTGTTAGCATACCCATGACCGTGGACACGGCTATTCTAATAGATTTACGCTTTGTAGAGGTTGTACACTTTACCCACATGACATGAATTCTCTAGTTTGTTTGGCATCCGTCAATACCACCTCACACTTCCTTGGGTGAGAGGTCTAGAACACATGACAAGGCTTTTACAAAGCATTACTCCAACGCAGTCCACCCTCGCTAAGGTTTCACCCCCTTTGGACTACCCATCCGCAGGGTTCAGGCCCCCTCTTGCGCCAGGTGGGACTACAAAGGTCGTAACATGACTACCCACCACATCCACAGGATCAACCGTAATGGAGCTTTGCAAATTAGTTAGCTAGGTCCCTTTGTCCATTTCTCAGGACATGTGGTTGTACGAGGGTGGCATAGCCCATTATAGGCATAGCAAGATGCGGCTCAAAGACTGGTCCTCATATGGCTTGGGTGGCTAACACAAACCCCTGGGTCTCAACCCTACCCGAGTTGAGCCCGTGCATCCCCTACACCAGCCAAACAACCAATCCGCCCAAGACTAAATCCATTTGTTCATTTCTGTTTTTTCAAAACCATTTATCAAAACCCCCATGACAACCCAATGTCATGGCTTTAAAGCATTGAACATTTTGGTCTGTTGGAAGAAACTTTTCCCAAATCAAGATTTTGGTCTAAGCAAGACTAAGCTTTCACTTTTCATAAGCCTCTGGTCCTTACTATTGGCAAAACCAGATTTTATCTAAGGTGACAATGAAGTGGGTTCAACATAGACAGTTGCCATACAATGGAACTGGGAATAGCTATGAACAGAAAGATAGGCATTGCAATAACTTAGTAAAAGTAAGCATGCATACATCTTTGAAACCAACATAAGTATCTTGAAGTAATGGGTGCAATATGATCAAGAGTGTAACTTGCCTTGCTCAAAGTCCTGAGTTTCTTCTTCTTCTAGGGACCCTTGCTCCTCCCTACAGTCGCAATCTACACGGTGGGAAAACAAAATAACTCAAACAAAGCTCAAGCAAGATTCAAAGGAACTCCAAATAAATTCCAAAGTAAAACCAACTGAGAGATTGGGAGATCAGGAGGAGGTCAAATGAGCTTGCTGGAGAGGTCCAGAGAGCTTGGAGGGAGGTCCTAGAGCTGGTCGGTGGAGCTGGAGAGTGGAAATAAGGAGAAAATAAGAGAGGAAGGGCTGCCCAAGCTATATATAGCTGGAGCCATAGAGCATGCCCCAGGACACGGGTGTTCAAGAGTTGGTAAAGAGGACAAAGGAAACAGTAAGAGATGTGACAAAAGTATGACATAGGTATCAAAAAAGTGGTAGCATTTAATGTGATACAATATGCATTAAATGTGGGGAGACTCTTTGCACAAGGACACAAATAAAGGATAAAAGAAACATTAGGCGTGATCGCCAAGTGGGTCCAAATAACAAGATTACAAAAAGGCTAATATCGACGCTTTATCACGCATTTGCTGACCAAAACCGCTTTGTATTACATGCAATCACTGCACGGTTTTGGCTTAGAGACCGCCTGCGTATTCGGGTCGTGCTAAAACCGCTCGTGAAGAGGTAATATCACGACGGTTCATAGCTAAAACCGCTCGGAAACATCACAGACGGTTCTTGTTAATAACCGCTTGTGATAATACTACATATCACGACGGTTTCAACAAAGAACTGCTTAGAAACATCACGACGGTTCTAATAATAACCGCCTATGATATTACCACATATCACGTATGGTTTTTGTTATAACCGTCTGTGATAATATCGCTACAGCTCCACGGTGAGTTTCTTCGTCGTCGATGCGTCTGTTCGTCGCCATCCGCTTCGGCTCCCCAATGTGTCTCTTCGTCGATCGATCCGCTTCGCTCCCGATCGCGCTCTTCGCCTCACGCCCGAATTTATTCCTTGTTTTATAAAAAGGATCATCCTCCATCCAAGATGATCATCCCCACATATTTATATAAAAAACAGAAATGATCGCTCTTCCTTGTCGCCGCATTGATGGCCTTCCTGACCGCACTGTACAAGCACCTCTCTCGGTGTACGTTGAACCGTGTTGCGGAAGAACACTGTTTGATCAACAGTGTGTTCACTCCTCTACCGGCAGAGAATTTGCCGGAGCAGGTGACGGCCACCTTCCGCCGTCTTGACATCCTTCTCCGCCGTGTCATCCGGGTGATCTCCCACTTTCGGTGAGTTTACCGTGTCATCGACGTAGTCCTCCAAAACAATGTTGCACATCTCCAGGAGGCTTGCCGTCACTTGGATCACAGACTGAGGCGGCAGAGGCATCGAGTCGACTGTGCCGAGACCCTCAAGCAAGGGAAGAGAGCCTATGGGCTCAATTCTTCTTGGTTCAACAGCCTTAGGGTCTTCGAGACACTTGAACGAGTCGGCAATGGTGGACGATTTCGTGCTTCATTCACGATGATCGTGAACCGTCCGGCGCCGCCGCCGCCTATGAAGTATTGAAGACGAGATAGCACCTACCTCCGCCACTAGAAAAACTTTGTTTATTTATAGGTTTCTACTTTTTAAAATCTTTTTAGTTTAACGCCACTGCTTGGCCATATATATGAAAATTCCAAAATAAAAAAAAGTTTGGAGGTGAAGTGTGTGTATATATATATATATATATATATATATATATATATATATAGAGACGGTTTTGTGGAAAAAAAAATCTAGTTTGGAGGTGAAGTTACAATTAATATTAATTATATCGAGATGCTTTAGTGGAACAAATTAATTAATTAATTAATTATATATATATATCCGATCGATATATATATATATATATATATATATATATATATATATATATATATATATATATATACATATATATGTATATATAGTTAAAGCAAATTTTCAAAGAAGATTTAAATGACAAAATTGACATATAAACATGTAATTTCTTCATGTCATGTAAGTGTATATACAAGATAAATATACTTGAGAAAAACTATATCACGGACGGTTCCATAATGGAACCGCTGGTGATATGTTCTATAGTCACAAACGGTTCCATTATGGAACCGTCTGTGATAATTATCACCGACGATTCCATAATAGAACCGTATGTGATAAATCTCTTTATTAGTACCACCTGCCGCTAGGGTTTGTGCTCGCCTCTAACTCTCGTCACTCCCCAAATCCGCTTAGGGTTTGCGCCCGCCTAACTCGTCACGCCCCAAATGATTTACTCCGCTTCCTCCCCACCTCGACGCCACCGCCGACCCGCCGCTGCCGCCGCCCAACCCCGCTGTCTGTGCCGCCGCCGGCCAGACACCACTCGCACTACGTAAACACTCGCACGATAGTAGTGTCTTCTGCAGTGTCAGGGTCGTGCCACAACTACGGTGACGTCGCCACCCAAGCCACTGGGCTTGGCCCCACGTGTCGCCTGCGCCGCCATGGCTTAGTTCTCCTGCTCGGCCTCCTGCGCTCGGGCCCTGGCCGGTCTTTGCTTTCCCCATCCTCCCTCTACTCTCCTCTAGATCTGTTAGCTTAATGTCTTGTGTTGAGTTTGATTTTTTATGCTTGAGCCTTAAGTTGTGTTCTGATGTTTGTGTGATTTATGCAAGGTGAAGGAGATGGATGAGGGTTGTGTTGGTGGTGGGGTCGCCGCCGTGGTTGCGCTATACTGAGGTATCATCCTACCTTACTCCCTCTCTGTCTCTACCCCTTGGTCTGTGATGAAAATGGCTAGTGCTCATGATGGATGCCGAGGGCTACCATCGGTGTGGCGGGTTTGGACACCCTTGGTCTTGTTTGTCTTTTGTCGTTGAACTGCCTTGCAATGATGTTAATAGTCTTATGCTGAAATTGAATTGATAATTAGTTCATATTAATAGTCCCTTGCTCGTGATGTAACGATGTTAATAGTCTTATGCTGAAATTGAAGTGATAATTAGTTCATATTAATAGTCCCTTGCTCGTGATGTAATGATGTTAATAGTCTTATGCTGAAATTGAATTGATAATTAGTTCATATTAATAGTCCCTTGCTCGTGATGTAAACCGAGGGCTATTGGTGTATGTGCATTCTATGCATCTTGCTTAGTTCATGCCGTGGGTTCGGATGGGGCTTGATATGTTATGACTTATTGGGTTGTTGATATGTATGAGTCGTTGATATGTTATATTGTTATGAGTTATGACTTATTCGTAAGTGTCAAGTGTTGTCTGCTATTGATAGTGGAAACTTGCTTGGTGAACCATGGGCTGTTGATATGTATGATTGATGATTTGCAAAAATAGATGTATAAAATGTGTGATATGTATGTTATGACTTATTTGTCAATTTGTCATTTTGTCAAGATGTCATCTGTTGCTTCTCGCCATTCATTTCACATTTTTCTCTGTAACTGTGTTCATGCAGTCAAGTTCTCCTATCTTGCGCCCTAGGTACGTCGCCCTACCATTCCATTCCATTCTAATCTCTTCTCTATAAAGTCTCAGCGGTGGTCACTTGTGCCTTTAAAACGGCATATATATATATATATATATATATATATATATATATATATATATATATATATATATATATATATATATATATATATATATATATATATATTGTCCTCGAGTCCTCATTTTAGAAGTCGTGTCCATTGAGAAGAGAGACATCAACAGAGGCAACCTCATTGAGCCCCTACAAATTTAAGATGGTTTGCTGAAAGCGTCAGGACATCCAATTACTTGGTTGCTAATACATGATGCCACTTCCCAGTCGGAGTACCTGCATGTTAAGAAAGTGACGTGGACGCGCAGGTACTCTGACTGGGAAGTGGCATCATGTATTAGCAACCAAGTAATTGGATGTCCTGACGCTTTCTAGGCAGCCATATTTCTTAAATTTGCAGGGGCTCAATGAGGTTGCCCCTGGTTGCTATCTCCTCTTCCTCATGCTACGTGGATGACCCCCTGAAAGTGGCTAAGGGACTAGGAACAATAGAAATATAATATATATATATGATGCCGGTTTTAAAGGCACAAGCAGTCACTGCTTGGTGGCTTTATAGAGAAGAGTCATCACAGACGGTTTGAAAGCACAAACCGTCAGGATATACAAATATCACAGACGGTTTGTGGCTCAAATCGCTCATGGATATATAGTCATCACAGACGGTTTGTGGCTTAAAACGTCTGCGATATATAGTCATCACAGACGGTTTGTGGCTGAAACCGTTTGCGATATATAGTCATCACAGACGGTTTGGAAACCGTCTGTGATGAACTCATGCATCACTGACCCATAAACTCAGACGACTCAAGAAACCGTTTGTGATGACGTTTTTGAACCTTCTGTGAAGGCCTTTTCTGTAGTAGTGCAAGACCCGATGGGGAGGTCCTGCAGAGACCTCGAGGAGGTCCCGCGGAGGACAAGGGAGGCCCTCACCCACTGGGGAGGTCATGACGGTTGGATCCCTGAAAGGGGGGTCCAACGGCCAAGATCAAGTGCAAAAGGGGAGGTCTGTAGAGGTCAAGTGGAGGTCCTCACCCACTAGGGAGGTCCTGACTGTTGGATTAAATCAAGAGGGAGGTCTGAATGGTTAGGATCTAATCGAAGGAGGAAGTCTTGAACGGTTAAGATCTCCAAAGGAGGAGGTCTGGATGGTTAAGATCTCCAAAGGGGAGGTCTTAACGGCCAGATCTACAAGGAGGGAGGTCTGGACGGTTAAGATCTCCAAAGGGGAGGTCTTAATGGCCAGATCTTCAAGGAGGGAGGTCTGGACGGTTAAGATCGGTTAAGATCTCCAAAGGGAAGGTCTTAAGGCCAGATCTTCAAGGAGGGAGGTCTGGACGGTTAAGATCTCCAAAGGGGAGGTCTTAACGGCCAGATCTTCAAGGAGGGAGGTCTGGGCGGTTAAGATCTCCAAAGGGAGGTCTTAACGGCCGATCTTCAAGGAGAGAGAATCGATCGCTAAGATCTCCAAAGGGGAGGTCTTAACGGCCAGATCTTCAAGGAGGGAGGTCTGGGCGGTTAATATCTCCAAAGGGGAGGTCTTAACGGCCAGATCTTCAAAGAGGGAGGTCTGGACGGTTAAGATCTCCAAAGAGGAGGTCTTAACGGCCAGATCTTCAAGGAGGGAGGATCTGGCGGTTAATATCTCCAAAGGGGAGGTCTTAACGACCAGATCTTCAAGGAGGGAGGTCTAGGCGGTTAAGATCTCTAAAGGGGAGGTCTTAACGGCCAGATCTTCAAGGAGGGAGGTCTGGGCGGTTAAGATCTCCAAAGGGGAGGTCTTAGCGACCAGATCTTCAAGGAGGGAGGTGGGCGATAGCGAGATAGGAAGCGGGAGGAGTGGGAGCCATTGGATTTCAATCGGACCGTCCAACAAAGATCTAAGGGCACCAAGATCAAACCGTCCAATGCAAATCGGATGGTACACAAGCGATAGAGGTCCAAATGTACAAAGAGGAGGTCCTGGAGGACATGGGGGGTCCTGAAGGACACGGGAGGTCCAAATAAAGGAAAGGGGAGGTCCTGAAAAACAGTAATACCGTGAGTTGGGACGGTAATACCGGATGGGCAGTGAGGGACACTTCTAGAGAGGATTACAAGGGTTAAAGCAAAGGAGGTAAGTCCAAACAGACTCAGTAGGGGTTCAAAAGATACAGAGAGTGAGTTCCAATGGATTTGAGAAAGGTTTAGCCTAGGAGAGGTCTAAACTTGGGAAGGGACCACGGAAGGAGGTGTAGACCAGGGAAGGTATAGTCACTTGGGGAGGTTTAGACCTAAGGAGGTCCGGTCCAGAGATGGACAAAACACGGACAGAGAAAAGGAAGATCACCAAAACTCCAACAAACTCAACAAACCATCAAGGAATTTTAGTTGAAGTTTGAGTTAGTCAATTTAAATCCATTATGAAATTTCAAGTTAAGCTTCAAATTCTCATCAAAACAAAATGGTTCTTTATATTTTGAAATCCACAAAAAGGCTCTGAAATTCAGGGTGTTACAAACCTACCCCCCCCCTTAAGGGAATCTCGACCCTGAGATTCAAGCTTGGTCAGCAAAGAGGTATGGATAGTTTGTCTTAAGGTCTTCTTCCTTCTCCCACGTGGCTTCACTCTAAGGATGGTGACTCCACTGCACCTTGTATGTTCGAAGGATCTTACTTCTGGTGACACGCTCCACAACGTCCAAAATTTTGATTGGCCTCTCCACATAAGTGAGGTCTTCTTAAAGATCAATGCTTTCCAGGAAGGTGTGGTCTTCTAGGACTCGAAGGCACTTCCTCAACTGCGACACATGGAATATATTGTGCACCGCCGTCCGAGAAGTTGGCAGCTCAATCTGATAAGCAACTTCACCTTGTCTTGCCAAGATCTTATACGGTCCAACAAATCTTGGTGCCAGCTTTCCTCTAGTTCGAAACCTCCTAACTCCTTTGAGTGGAGTTACCCTAAGATACACAAAATCTCCAACTTCAAAAGACAAGTCTCGTCGACGAGTATCAGCATAGCTCTTTTGCCGGGACTGAGCTACTCTTAACTGCTCCTTATGAGCTTCAATTTTTTCAAATTTTCTTTGATGACATCGGGTCCAAAGAATTGGCACTCACCCACTTAATCCCAAAGGAGAGGGGTCCTACATTGTCTCCCATACAGAGCTTCAAATGGAGACATATCCAAGCTAGCTTGGTAACTATTATTGTAGGAGAACTCAGCATAGGGGAGGTTTTTGTCCCAACTTTTCCCATGGTCCAATACACAAGCTTTGAGCATATCTTCGAGAACTTGGTTCACATGCTCTGTCTGTCCATCGGTTTGAGGATGGTATGTTGTGCTGAAATTGAGCCTTGTCCCCAAAGCTTCATGTAAGCTTTCCCAAAACCGAGAGGTGAACTGGGAACCCCTGTCGGACACTATCCTCTTGGGTACACCATGTAGGCAGACAATTCGAGCCATTAAAGCTCTGCCAGCTTGCTGCTCCTATAAGTAGTTTTGACAGGGATAAAATGTGCCACTTTGGTTAATCGATCAACCACGACGCAAATAGAGTCATAGCCTGATTGAGTCCTAGGCAAACCAGTGAGAAAATCCATACCGATTTGCTCCCATTTCCACTCTGAATAGGCAGGGTAAGCAAACCAAACAGTCTTTGGTGCTCACCTTGACCTTTGGCATACGCCACAACGTACACAAACTCAGCTATTTCTCTCTTCATGCCGACCCATCAATATCTTTCCTTGAGATCTTGATACAACTTAGTACTCCCTGGATGAATGGAGTATTGAGACTCATGAGCTTCTTTAAGTAGGAGTTGCTTTATTTCTTGACAGTTTGGCACACAAAGCCTGTTGCCGAACCAAAGAATTCCCTATTCATCTTCTGAAAATCCAGGAGCTTTTCCTCTTTCTAGGTTGTCTCTAATCTCTTGGAGGTCCTTATCCTTAGCTTGATTCTCTCTTATTTGATTCTGGACCACAGGTTCAACTTCTAGCGCATGTACAGAACCTTGATTAACAATTTCCAGATTTAGGTGTCTCATTTCTTCATACAGTTTGGGTTGGTTTTCTCGGACCAATAGGGTATTGCAATAGCTCTTTCGGCTTAGAGCATCAGCTACCACATTTGCCTTGCCAGGGTGGTAGTGTATTCCAAGGTCATAATCTTTAATAAGTTCTAGCCATCTTCTTTGTCATAGGTTGAGGTCTGATTGGGTAAAGATGTACTTTAAGCTCTTGTGGTCTATAAAGACCTCGCAGCGATTACCAATAAGGTAATGGCGCCAAATTTTTAGAGCATGCACCACTGCAGCTAGTTCCAAATCATGAGTGGGGTAGTTAGCCTCATGAGGCTTTAGTTGCCAAGAGGCATAAGCTACCACCCGACCTTCTTGCATCAAAACACAGCCTAGGCCCTGCCTAGAGGCATCACAGAAGACTTCAAAATCTTTCCGGATATCAGGCAAAATCAGTACTGGAGCAGAGGTCAATCTCTTCTTCAATTCTTGAAAGCTTTGCTCACATGTTGAAGTCCACACATATTTGCTTTCCTTCTTGAGCAATTGAGTGAGAGACCTTGCTATCTTTGAAAAGCCTTCAATAAACCTACGATAATATCCTGCCATGCCAAGAAAGCTTCTTATTTGAGACACTGATTTGGGTGGCTTCCAATCTAACACATCTTGAACTTTATCAAGTTAATAAATACACCAAATTACCGACATGACATGGCCCAAAAAGGTGACCTCTTTCAACCAAAAGTCACACTTCTCAAATTTTGCATAGAGCTGATGGTCCCTGAGCTTGTCTAGGACCAACCGAAGGTGGCCTTCATGCTCTTCCTCAGTCTTAGAGTATACTAAAATGTCATCTATGAAAACAATGACAAACTTATCTAAGTACTCCATAAATACTTTATTCATCAAATTCATAAAGTATGCAGGAGCATTAGTTAATCCAAAGGACATGACTATGAACTCATAAAGTCCATACCGAGTTGAGAATGCTGTTTTTGGGATGTCCTCTTGTCGAATCTTCAATTGGTGATACCCTGACCTTAGGTCAATCTTGGAGAAAACTGCTGCTCCTTTTAGCTGATCAAACAAGTCGTCGATCCTGGGCAAAGGGACTTATTCTTGATGGTAACATCATTGAGAGCTCTATAATCCACACAAATGCGTTGTGTACCATCCTTCTTTGCCACAAAGATCACAGGAGCTCCCCAAGGAGAGGAACTCGGCCTCACAAATCCTTTACTTTGCATTTCTTCAATTTGTTGTTTCAACTCAACCAGATCATTTACTGGCAATCTATATGGCCTTTTGGAAATAGGTGCTGTTCCTAGAACTAGGTTAATGACAAATTCCAAATCTCTATCCGGAGGCATTCCAGGTAGCTCACTAGGAAACACGTCGGGGTACTCCCTTACCACAGGGAGGTCCTCAAGCTTAACTTCTCTCAAACAGGCCAAGCTAGGGCCTAACCTAGGAGAGGTCTTAGGGCTAAATTCAACTTATACCCCTTGCTCATTGGTGAGTACAATAGACTTGTTGGCACAATCTATTCGACCTTGGTTCTTGGCTAACCAGTCCATTCCAAGAATCACATCTAACCCTTGGGAGTGCAAGACTATAAGGTCTGCTGAGAAATGAACTTCCAAGATTTCCAAGGAAAGATTTGACACAAGGAATTAGTCCTCATTTCTGAGCCTGGGGAGTGGATTAGCATAGGGTTTACTAGAGGAGATATAGCTAACCCGTTACTACCCACAAATTTAGAAGAGACAAATGAATGAGAAGCTCCGGAATCAAAAAGAACGGAGGGTGGTACGGAATTAACAAGAAACGTACCAAGAACCACATCCAAGGCGGTTTGAGCTTCTTCAGCTGTGACATGGTTCACTCGCCCCTTAATATATTTTACCGGAAGCTTCGAATTGATGTGGCTTCCAGGAACCGAGGACCCTTGACCAGTTCGGTTAGGAGCTAGAGTTGCAGCTTGAAGCTTCTTCGGGCATTTGCTAGCATAGTGTCCAACTTCATGGCAATAGAAATATGTGACCCCAGCTCCAGAAATTGCGGCTAGCTTGTTCTGAATTTGGCCTCCTAGAGAGGTCTTATAAGGGCTGGAGGTACCAGCCTGCTTAGTTTGCATTGGAGGCTTGGAGGGGGAGGAGGTCACGGGTCTCCTAGACTGAAATTGAGAAGTCTTTGGCCTGGAAAAACCCTCTGATCTGAACTGCTGAGCTGCCTTCCTCTTCTTGCGGTTTTCTATCTCAATGTGCTTGCCCTCTTGCCATATTGTCATACTGACAAGCTGCTGAAAATCTGGGAAGTTATGAGCGAGGAGCTGAACTAAAAGATCGTCGTTGAGGCCTTCCAAGAAGTGTTCTTGCTTGGATTCATCAGTGGCTACGTCTTCAGGTGCATACCTTGCCAATTGGTTGAATTTATGAAGGTACTCGCTGACTGTGCAGTTCCCTTGGCGCAAGGATCTAAACTCCTTCTTCTTTAGCAACATCATTCCATGAGGAATATGTGCACGCCTAAAAGCTTGAGTAAATTCATCCCAGGTGATAGCTTGAGCATTGGCGTGGGACTGAGTAAAGTTATCCCACCACTCCGAGGCTGGTCCATGAAGTTGGTGAGAGGCAAATAAGACTCTCTCTCTGTCTGTGCATTGGATCATGTCAAATTTTCTGCTTATAACCCTGAGCCAATCATCAGCTTCTAGAGGCTCAGAGGTGCTAGAAAATGTGGGTGGCCTCATCCTCATAAACTCAGAAATGTTTGCTCTAGGAGGTGGAACATACACCGGTGGTTGAGCTGCTACCGCTGCTTGAAGGTTTTGAGTATTGTTGATGGACTGAGCCAGTAAATTGATCAATTGTGCTTGATTTGCCATCATTTGGTTCCAATCTGGACCTTGAGCTGGAGGAGGTGGTGGTTGCGGCACTGGGGTCCCTGGGTCACCCCCAGAGGTTCGGCCTTGACCACTAGTGCTACCACTACCTCTAGTGGTCACCATCTGCCAGAGGTCCAAGAGGTAGAGAAGGGATGAGAGAGCTAAGGGGGAAGGGGTTATAACATCCATACCAGCATCAACCAAGAACAAAACTTCAGCAACCAAAACACGGACACTTACTACTCGAGGCTTGCTGCCCTCAAGGCTACAGCAGTGAGGACACGGTCATGAGGGGTAGTCTCCGGCAAAGAAGCCTCAGGGGTAACCTTTGCAAAGGACTGCCACTCAATGCCACAAACAGGGAGGTCCTTAATGCTACCACAGGGGTCTAAGTCAGCCCTATTGATATTTCAAGGAGAAGAATTCCATTTAGCTTTATAAAACGTTGAGACAAGCAAAAAGATAAGAAGGAAATAAGGTAAGAGAGATACAGAGAAGGTGATAAGAAAAGATAGATGACTTAGGTAAGGAGAGAACCACTTATTTCTCTTGTTTAGGAAAACTCATTTTGAACCTTCTTCTATCGACCATTCTACTACGCTGCGACCTATAGTCAAGATGCTCTGATACCATTTGTCGCGACCCGGCCAGGGGTCTCACCCGAGAGGTCCTCCAAGACCTCCCTGGGAGTTCATCAGGACCTCCCAGGAGGTCCCAAGGACCGCTCAGGCGGTCCACCCAGGCCTCCCAGGAGGTCCAGCCGGACCTCCTAGAGGTCCAGGGAACTGACCTGAGGAGGTCTTTGGACCTCAGACCTCCCCAAGCTCCACGCTTTGATCTGAGGGAGGTACGTGAGGATCCATCCCAAGGAGGTTGTGGGGCTTGGGACAAGCCTCAAGTCCACTGTGATCTAAACTAGTCCCCAAGGATCAACGACTAGTTCTCACAGCAAGCAAATGATAACATACACATCCTCAACATGCTTTATTAACAACAAAAGAAAGTTGATTACAAGGTGTTGCTTACAAGCTCCAGCAACCAAGAGCTAAATACACAGCGGAAAAACCAAAAGGATAGACTCCATCCATTACACCACAGGTGATTGGCTGGAGGGCGCGGCCTAATTGATTTGGTCCTCCTCATCGAAGAAGTCTTCACCTGCTCAATTCATCAATCAAGCAAGAGTGAGCACAACAACCGTGCTCGCAAGTTACACCCGTCAATTAACAATATGACATGCATAATGGATATATCAAAGGAAGGCATATTAGGGTTGATTTGCGTAAAGCAAAGTTTGTTTCAATTACAAGTGTTAAGTTTCAAGGCAGTTATACCATATCTGAAATTCATTTTTTAAATTCTATTTTTTAGTTGAATAACATTCATCATCAAGATGGTGAAGGATACCCTCCTGTCACATGGCTTCCCACTCATAAACCATTTGGATAGAAATCCAAAACCAATTCCATAAGTCCTTTGAAAACCAAAACCAAGAGCTAACTTTGAGTGCTTCGCTAGCATGTCCATGACCGTAGACACGGCTATTCTAATAGATTTACGCTCTGCAGAGGTTGTACACTTTACCCACATGACATGAATTCTCTAGTTTGTTTGGCATCCGTCAATGCCACCTCACACTTCCCTGGGTGAGAGGTCTAGAGCATATGACAAGGCCTTTACAAAGCATTACTCCAACGCAGTCCACCCTCGCTAAGGTTTCACCCCCTTTGGACTACCCATCCGCAGGGTTCAGGCCCCTTCTTGCGCCAGGTGGGACTACAAAGGTTGTAACATGACTACCCACCGCATCCACAGGATCAACCGCGATGGAGCTTTGCAAATTAGTTAGCCAAGTCCCTTTGCCCATTTCTCAGGACATGTGGTTGTACGAGGGTGGCATAGCCCATTATAGGCATAGCAAGATGTGGCTCAAAGACCGGTCCTCATATGGCTTGGGCGGCTAACACAAACCCCTGGGTCTCAACCCTACACGAGTTGAGCCCGTGCATCCCCTGCACCAGCCAAACAACCAATCCGCCCAAGACCAAATCCATTTGTTCATTTCTGTTTTTTCCAAAACCATTTATCAAAACCCCCATGACAACCCAATGTCATGGCTTTAAAGCATTGAACATTTTGGTCTGTTGGAAGAAACTTTTCCCAAATCAAGATTTTGGTCTAAGCAAGACTAAGCTTTCACTTTTCATAAGCCTCTGGTCCTTACTATTGGCAAAACTAGATTTTATCTAAGGTGACAATGAAGTGGGTTCAACATAGGCAGTGGCCATACAATGGAACTAGGCATAGCTATGAACAGAAAGATAGGCATTGAAATAACTTAGTAAAAGTAAGCATGCATACATCTTTGAAACCAACATAAGTATCTTGAAATAATGGGTGCAATATGATCAAGAGTGTAACTTGCTTTGCTCAAAGTCCTGAGTTTCTTCTTCTTCCAGGGACCCTTGCTCCTCCCTACCATCGCAATCTACACGGTGGGAAAACAAAATAACTCAAACAGAGCTCAAGCAAGATTCAAAGGAACTCCAAATAAATTCCAAAGTAAAACCAACTGAGAGATTGGGAGATGAGGAGGAGGTCCAATGAGCTTGCTGGAGAGGTCCAGAGAGCTTGGAGGGAGGTCCAAGAGCTAGTCGGTGGAGCTGGTGAGTGGAAATGAGGAGAAAATGAGAGAGGAAGGGCTGCCCAAGCTATATATAGCTGGAGCCATAGAGCATGCCCCAGGACACGGGTGTTCAAGTGTTGGTAAAGAGGACAAAGGAAACAGGCAAGGGATGTGACAAAAGTATGACATAGGTATTGCAAAAAGTGGAATCATTTAATGTGATACAACATGCATTAAATGTGGGGGAGACTCCTTTGCACAAGGACACAGTCAAAGGATAAAAGAAACATTGGCGTGACTACCAAGTGGGTCCAGTCAAGACCCGATGGGGAGGTCCTGCGGAGACCTTGAGGAGGTTCCGCGGAGGACAAGGGAGGTCCTCACACACTGGGGAGGTCATGACGGTTGGATCCCCGAAAGGGAGGTCCAATGGCCAAGATCAAGTGCAAAAGGGGAGGTCTGCAGAGGTCAAGTGGAGGTCCTCACCAACTAGGGAGGTCCCGACGGTTGCATTAAATCAAGAGGGAGGTCTGAATGGTTAGGATCTAATAGAAGGAGGAAGTCTTGAACGGTTAAGATCTCCAAAGGAGGAGGTCTGGACGGTTAAGATCTCCAAAGGGGAGGTCTTAACGGCCAGATCTTCAAGGAGGGAGGTCTAGACGGTTAAGATCTCTAAAAGGGAGGTCTTAACGGCCAGATCTACAAGGAGGGAGCTCTGGGCGGTTAAGATCTCCCAAGGGGAGGTCTTAACGGCCAGATCTTCAAGGAGGGAGGTCTGGGTGGTTAAGATCTCTAAAGGGGAGGTCTTAACGGCCAGATCTTCAAGGAGGGAGGTTTGGGCGGTTAAGATCTCCAAAGGGGATGTCTTAACGGCCAGATCTTCAAATAGGGAGGTCTGGATGGTTAAGATCTCCAAATGGGAGGTCTTAACGACCAGATCTACAAGGAGGGTGGTGGGCGATAGTGAGATAGAAAGCGGGAGGAGAGGGAGCCATTGGATTTCAATCGGACCGTCCAACAAAGATCTAAGGGCTCAGAGAGGGTGGGATGTTCGGAGCATCCGAACATCTCACCAAGATCAAACCGTCCATTGCAAATTGGACGGTACACAAGCGATAGAGGTCCAAATGGACAAGGAGGAGGTCCTGGAGGACATGGTGGGTCCTGAAGGACACGGGAGGTCAAAATAAAGGAAAGGGGTGGTCCTGAAAAACGGTAATACCGTGAGTTGGGACGGTAATACCGGATGGGCAGTGAGGGACTCTTCCAGAGAGGATTACAAGGGTTAAAGCAAAGGAGGTAAGTCCAAACGGACTTAGTGGGGGTTCAAAAGATATAGAGAGTGAGTTCCAATGGATTTGAGAAAGGTTTAGCCTAGGAGAGGTCTAAACTTGGGAAGGGACCACGGAAGGAGGTTGTGAGGACTCCGGCTTATTTGGCTTGTAATGCTTAGTCTACCATTGACCCTAGCATCACAAACAAAATAACCCGTGTCTTCGAGATATGTATACTTCCCAGAAATGCAGTATACACACCTCTTTACAAAATCATGCTTCAATTCCATTCAAGACATAGAACCAAAGCACGAACTAGATTAAACAAAATACATACATAATAGAGTTATTACAAAAGGGGCCGACCGACCAAATAACAACTAAGAGAGTTAAATAATAGCGGAAGCAAAAGCCATACGATGGCGATAAACAAGAGCCAATTAGTGTGCCTTTAACACACAAGGCAACCAACCGGGCCACCAACCAAGTCGTCAAATCCACCGCACATCTCACAAAAGTGGATCCCTTGGGGATCAACCTCCTTTGCAACAAATTAATTAGGCAAAGCAAATGAGTACAAAATGTACTGCAAGACTTACGTGTTGTGTAATGCACCTATACATATGCTACAAGCAAGCTTATTTAAGTGGAGGTCAGAGGTTGTTTTCAAAGATAAAGCAATTTTCGCTTGCAATAATGTAATAGATTTAAAGCGCTTTTGCAACTGCTTTTAATTTGCAATTAATCATGAGACAACAACATAATAACAATAGATAGATGACAACAACAATCCTAGAAGTGACTACCCAATAGTCACCACAACAATAGCATGAATTACCCATTCATACCACCCACATCAAGTTTTAATTAAAGGTTGTAGTCTAATTCTTGCGGGAAATAACCAAGCTTATCCATAACCTAGGACGAGGCTATTCGAATAGATTTAACCCTGCAGGGGTGTATCAATATACCCACACGTGAGACCACCTTTTCGCCAAGCTATTTAGCACACTTCCTTTGGTATGCAGGCACGGTTAGTCTTACATGACACTTTCCAATAGAATGCATTAACTACGAGTAGCTCATATGGATAGACACCCATACGTTGATAAGGAGTCATTAATCCTTTAGACAAAGGACCAATGCTCATCACCCTTAGAAAAGGATGATGCTCCTTGCAGTGAATGACGCTCCACCACTATTCGCCCAAAAACACACACAACACAAAGTTTAGTTTTCAACACAACACACACATCCACCATGCGACCCGGAATTAACGCACACCAAAGTACTAAGTCAAAAGAGGTTCCATATCCCCCTTGTGTGGTTAGCACGCAAAAGTGCTTGGATCAATGGCGCAAGTAACTTGGTCCTTGTTGACTCGGGCATTTTATTTTCAGTTTTAGATTTACAAAGAAACAAAGCACAAAGTGCTGGACATATGGTGATAAATAGATTTGTGTGATCAAAGTTATTGACTAAGTCGATAACCGCCCAATTCTACCGTAAGCTAAGCATTTCTAACCAATATCAACACGTCATCTACTAAGTGATAAGAGCTCATCCAACGAACTCTAAATCACAGCAAGATATTCCTAGGCTTAGTAGTAGAGATTGAATATTTACCTACAGAGTATGGATCTATAGGATTAACTAATCGACAATAATTTAACAACAAAATAGAGCATGCATACATACACTTTGCAAACAATATATTAGACTTTGAAAGTAATAGGATTAAATATGATCAAACTGCTTGCCTTGTTGGATATGCTCACTATGCTGCGGAGTAACGCTCTCGAGATCAACGCACTCGTCGGCACCTAACGAAAAAGCGAAAAAGAACCGATAAGAACGAAGAATACCGAAAAGACTCCACAGCCAACTTCCACCAATTGCTCTAAAATCTTTACAGAAGCAAGATAATGATTTTTAAGGAATTTAGCAACAAGAACCAATTGATTTGGATTCTCAATGCAAAAGTTATGGCCAAAACAAATCTGCTCAGCCTGGAAAATTCAAATCGGTTATTGATCATCCGAATTAAATTCTTTAGCACAAATTTCCAAAGAGGTGTTGCACCTGGGATTTTTATGGTAAGCAAAGCACCTCATGAGATGAACAACACAATTGAATTCACCTCAATTGGAGCTAGGATGCATTTTCTATGATTTTTCAAAGACATGCAAAAGAGCACAAATAAAATGCATCCACAAGGACTTTAAAAACAGTGGCATGCCTAAAACCTATGCTACCATTTATTACACTAATAGAGGAAGCCAACAAAATTGGATTCCCTCAAAAAGGATCTATAGAGAATTACTTATGTAATTTACAAGTTAAATGCAATTTTTAGAGCAACATTTAAAGCCTTTTCCTAAACCAAATACCAATCCATTTTCTGAAGCCGAACCAAGCTTCCAACCATTTTTAGATTAAAGCTCAGTTCAAACTAGAGCTAACAAAATTTGAATCAACTCAAAAGGAGCTAAAATGAATTAGTTATGCAATTTTGAAGTTTATTACCTTTTTTAGTTCATAAATAAACCTCTTGGGATATTCTTAAAATCAAATTGACGTGGAAAAACCTGGGCCGTTGAGATTGAATCGGACGGGCCAAGATGATCTGGTCGACGCGACGACGCGCGCGTGGAAACCCTGGTCGTAGACCGTTGAGATCAAATCCAACAGTCCAGATTGACTTGACCGCGGCCGCGTTTGGATCTCGCGCGCGCTAACGCCTGCGCGAATCGCAGCCGCAGATCTGAAGATGGACGGCTCAGATTGACAGTCACATTTGGTGTTTAAAACGTCCATGCGATCTGAGCCGTAGATCCAAAGATGGACGGCCCGCAGCTAAGCACACGCGACAAAGGCGACTTAACCGTAAGGGCCCATCGCCGCGACTCAGAGTTTCTTAAAGGACGACCATTAAATACTAACCAGTTATTAACGCTTAATTAATCAGTGATTAGCCATTAATGAACGGGGTTAATGTCGTAACGACAACG
Organism: Phyllostachys edulis; assembly: GCA_036346405.1. Taxonomy (NCBI): domain Eukaryota; kingdom Viridiplantae; phylum Streptophyta; class Magnoliopsida; order Poales; family Poaceae; genus Phyllostachys; species Phyllostachys edulis. Next base: position 40,753,908 of record CM070547.1, on the reverse strand, counting down.
ACATAGTGCCGCTGCCGTCAGACAAAAAGCCCGTCGGCTTTCACGGCTCACCGCCGGCGACCTAGGGCACGACGGCGCGAACTGAGGCTATCTACGGGTGCGCAATAGCAAAGCGCACCCATTGGTACCACTCACACCGGCGGTGACGTACTAGAACGGTGGCTAGCCGGAGAGAGGCGGCGCGGCAACTCACGGCCGAGAACGAAAAGTGAAAATGGAGCTTCGCAGTGGTTCAGAGGAGCAGTGCCAAGCTTCTAGGGGCTACTTAGAAGGTTACCTTAGCACAAAGAGGAACCGAGGAGGTGTGAGGAGCTCTGGCGACGGGGGTCCTTGCCGGCGCTGAAGAAGAAGAAGCGGAGAGGGCAAGCTGAGCAACAATAATAGCACCGGGTCATCACATTAGCTCCAGAAGGGCTCACAGAAGGTCTCTGAGCAACCAATTGGAAAATGGAGGACTTACGAACGCTGAGGACGAAAGGGGCGATTTCGGCCGAAGGGGACCAAAACTCCAAATTAGGCCGTTCCTGTGAAGGCAAACCTAAATTGAGTGAGGGGTTTTAACCACAGAGGTGAGAGGCACAAGCTGAAGCAAAGAGAGAAGAAGAAAAGCCACTAGGGCACTGTCTTCACCGAGGAGCTCGAGGTGCAACAATGGCGGCAGAGGTGTTTTGGGTGATTCGAGCTCGACCAGTAAAGAGCAAGTCGAGAGGGTGTTTAAAGAAAGCCAAGGAGGAACAAGGGGGGCTTAAATAGCCAGAGGAGCAAGGTATGGAGCTAGGGCAAGCACCCACGGTGAGCTCGGCCCACGCTCGGTTCACCGCTCGGCCAAGGACGCGGAGGGGATGGGGGCAGCTCTGTACACGACTTTGGGGCTGAAAGCACTGGCAAGAGCCAGGCTCCGGTCCACGCCCGAGGAACAGTGAAACCAGGTTAGGGTTTAAATTTGAAAGCTGAGTTTGAAAGAATTTTTAGAGGTAGCAAACTAACTCCAAAAATTCCAAAATTTTGACTAGAGCTTCCTTACTCAAGGATTAACCTTACACAAAATTTCCAAAGATTTTTATGCACTGCATTTTTCTCAAGAAATTCCTCAAGGTTTATCCTAGGGTTTTACCAAAGGTCAAACTGGTTTGACTTGCCTCCAAAAATTATCAAATAATTTCTAAAAATTATGAAATTTTTCAGAGGGGGGTCACACCGCATCCCTAGACCCAAGAAAAAATATTTCCAAGAGTTGCACACAAGATTTTCAACAGGGAGGTTATGACTTTAGTCAATTGGAGATTCTGGTTTTTGATTTCCACAATTCCTTTACAAGAATTACAGGAAAGTTCACAAACTTCAAGATGCAAGCAAAGTTTTAATTTCTACTCAATTTCTTACATTTGAAACACACACCCACATTAGGTTACATTTGAAACACAAACCTAGATTTGGTTACATTTGCAACACAAACCCTGGTTTGGTTACATTTGAAACACAACCTATATTTGGGATGTTACAGAGGTGTAGACCAGGGAAGGTACAGTCACTTGGGGAGGTTTGGACCTAAGGAGGTCCGGTCCAGAGATGGACAAAACACAGACAGAGAAAAGGAAGATCACCAAAACTCCAACAAACTCAACAAACCATCAAGGAATTTTAGTTGAAGTTTGAGTTAGTCAATTTAAATCCATTATGAAATTTCAAGTTAAGCTTCGAATTCTCATCAAAACAAAATGGTTCTTTTTGTTTGAAATCCACAAAAAGGCTCTGAAATTTAGGGTGTTACACGGCCCAAGCACAACACGACTCACCACCTAAACAGGACATGCAAGCTCGGCACAATCCACCATGTCGTGCTTGGGTCGCGACCTCTGCCCAGCAGGCTAGCCCGGTCTAGCAGGAATAGTACCAGGCCTGGCACGACATGACCTAGACATGGCACGGCCCGTTAGGCCCATTCATTTTTAAATATTTATATGATTTTATTTTGTAGTTTTTGAATTTTATATAGTTTATTGTATAAGTATATATAAATTTATTTTGTGTTTTTAAAAAATTTATATATTTTTAGGATTTTTACATTTCTTCAATTTTTCATACCAAATTGATTAAATGGGCCGACGCCGACTGATGGGCTAACCGTGTTCGGGTCGGCCCAACACGGCCCGTAAAGCTATCGTGTCGCTTAGGTCGGTGTCTCAACCCAAGGCTAGCACAACACAACCTAGCCAAACGGACCCGTGTCGTGTCACCCATTTGGACACCTTTGGGCACCAATCTCTCTCTCCTCATTCTCTCCTTCCTCTCTCTCACCCCTCTCTATATTCCTCACTTTCCACCATCCACCGTGGCCTTACGGCCGAGGACGATGACCTCGAATACAACCCACCCTGTCTGCGGCCGAGGACGATGACCCCGAATCCAACTGCCATCTTTGTCTTCTCCTTTTCGGCCGCCCTCAGCCTTCACTACTACAAAAAAGGCTAATACTGGATGCCTCATCACAGACGGTTGACTAAAACCGCTCAGATATATGCAATTACGCATAGCTTTTGATTTTGCGGCACTCGCTCAGGTTATCGCCGCGCTAAAAACCATCTGTGAAGAGGTAATATCACAGACAATTCATTATGAAAACCATCTATGAAGTATCATAGACAATTCTTAACAATAAATGTTTGTGATATTTCAAAATATCACATACGGTTTTCAACAAACAATCGTCTGTGATACTTCACAGACGGTTTTCATAATGAACCGTTTGTGATACGACACAATATCACGGACGGTTCGATTGTGGAACTTGTCTATGATATGAGACCATTTCACGGATGGTTCTATTGTGGAACCGTCTATGATAAGTATCACTGACGATTCCATAATAGAACCGACTGTGATAAGTCTCTTTATTAGTAGGTGACCGCTAAGGTTTGTGTTCTAACTCATCACTCCCCAGCACCCTTACTCTTGTCTGTTCCCCTCCCCACCTGAGTGACCTCGTCGCCGACGCCGCCATTCTTCCTGTCGCCGATGGTTGTGACACCACGGTTCACTGCATAAGACACTCGTACGATAAGAGTGTCTTGTGTAGTGTCACCGTTGTGCCACAACTACGGTGACGCTGTCTTCCCCTCTTCCTCCTCCCCCCGGCGTGTGCAACCCCGGCTACCTCACCGACCTCCCCTGGCTACCTCTAGCTCCACCGACCTCAAATTCGGCTATTTCACCACCGATTAATCGCGATGTCGACGAGGTAAGACAGATCTATTAGTTTGTGCTGTTGGTATTCATGTGAACCGAGTTGCAATGTGGGCTACCTAGCTAGCTTGTCGGGTGATGGTCGGTTTGGACACCCTTGGCCTTGTTGTCTTGCACTCTATGATTGTTGGCTGGCTAGATGGATGGATCTGGATGTGGGGAATGGGATTGTGTTTGGGTGTGATTGCTGGTATATTCCTAAAGATATTTTTTGTTTTCGATACGTATGATGCAGGGTGTGCTACTGAAAAAATACATTGATGCAACCTTAAGAAGTGGCAATCTGAGGGAGGCAATTTGGTTGCCTCCTGGAGAGGATCTTAACAAATGGTTGTTTGTTAATAGTAAGTCTGATCACCATCTATTCTTAGGATAAATAACACCATGTATGTAAGTGTTTCATGGATATAGGTCTACAGGTTGCTGCTCTTATCTGCTTGACATGAAAACCACAAATATTATTAGTTGTGTTCACTGATGAGATATGAAATGAATCTCCAGTAACAATAGGATGAACTGTATAAGAATAATTTTGGAATGAAAGCTTATGAATCTATGCAATCAAAATCCTTGCACATTTGAATGTAAATGAACTTCCACATGGATAGAGGTGAGTTTCTACAGGTTGCTGCTCTTATTTGCTTTATAGATAGAGAGTTAACCATTAAGGAAAACTCTTTTTTACATCCTAACATGATATCGTCAACCTACCATATATTGTTATCTTATTACCATTCATGTTCTTTTTACAGAAGTTTGTAGTCTTCTTATTTAGTATGAAGAAATTTGCCGCTTCTATTAAAATACTTGAGCGAGATGTGATTGTAATTGTCTCGAGTCTTAATTATTTGTTTCAACATATTTTATATGTTTCATCGACTTGTATTCAAGTATTATCCATGAGAGTTTTGTCTCAATCCTTGTGAGAGTTTTCAAACAAAGGGGCGCCTCCTCCCAGAGCCCGCCTCCCATCTCCTCTATTCTTGATCTCTTCTCTACAAAATCTCTAGCAAAGGGCTGCTTTTGCCTTTAAATATATATATATATATATATATATATATATATATATATATATATATATATATATATATATATATATATATATATAGTAGTTCGTAGCCTTTGTTAGCTAACTCGAGGCCTGAATTCAACTAGCTAGCTCGCTCCTTGGGCGTTCATCCTAAACGTTCAAGTGAAACACAACCTAGTTCGTCGATCCTAACACACATGTAAGCTATCACAGATGGTTTTATATATAAACCGTTTGTGAAACGTAAGCTATCACAGACAGTTTTATCTATAAATCGTCTGTGATGACCTCATGTCATCACTGACCCATAAACTCAGACGGCTCACGAAACCAGCTGTGATGACGTTTTTGAACCGTCTGTGAAGACCTTTTTGTAGTAGTGCCCGGTGCCACTTGAGCCCGAGCCACTCTGTCCTCGGCCTCAGCGTTGCCGTCGTCTTCTTCTCTGGCCATCCCCAAGCCCGATGTCACTGGATTCGGATCCAGTAGTGAGGAGTATGCACGGCGACGGGTGGCAAGATACCACGACGATTCTTCATCGTCCACCTCAGCGACGACCGGAGTAGAAGCAACAAGCGATAGATCTGCCTTCTCGAAACCCAAATCCCTGCCTCCGACACCTGATCTGTCTCCCCGGAGCCTAGATCAGACAGGACGCTTCCTAGCTGGATTTGGCGGTCTCGTCATTGGGTTTCCCCGTCGCTTCTGTAACATCCCAAACTCGGGTTTATATTTCAAATGTATAAAAATGAGGAGAATGTAAAACTTTTGGTGCATCATGCTGTTATTTGAATTTTCTGGAAATTCTTCCAAAAGGTTATGTTGTTTGTGAAAAACCTAATGCTTCGATTAACTAGAAGCATAACCTTTTTAAACTTTTGAAACAAATCTTGTGATCAGCCTCTAGAAATATTTTTCTCAAGTTCTAGATCATCCTAGTGACTCGTCTAAAAAAATTCAAAATTTTTAGATTTTATTTGCTATTTTTCAGAGGCCAGTCAAACCAATTAGATCCTTAGCCAAACCCTAGGGTAGAACCTTGAGACATTTCTAGAGAAAAATGCAGTGCATAAAAACCTCTGGAAATTTTATGGAAGGTTAATCTTGCAGTCAGAAACCTCCAGTAGAAATTTCGGAATTTTTGGAGTAATGAAACTCAATCTAAAAATTCCTCAAATTTTTAGCCTGTTTTTCAAACCTAGTGCTTGCTACTGTTTGGGCTTAGGTCAGACCCAAGCCTCTTGGTTGAACCCAACCATCTTCGCACTCGGGCCAGTCCGAACGGACATGAAGTTATTTGGGCCGTTCGATTTCAATCGAACTGCCAACATCGTTTGTGTTGTTTGGACCGCCCGAGCAAACACGCGCGAGCCGTTAGATTTCATATCAACCTTCCGAACGACACTCTCGATCAGGACCGTCCATTTCAGATCGGACCGTCGAAATTTTCTGACTCGACCATCTGACTCAACCCAACCTACTCATCAAAACGCTGACCTAAGCCACTTTCGCTTGAGTCATTGACATGGCGGGACCCACTTGTCAGTTTCGTCTCTTACCTCCCGTTGGTACTCGCGCAGAAGCTCAACGACAAACGCCTGTTGCATGCTACACCACCCCGTCAACACCGTGAGCCACCACCCATTGCGACCACTCCTGGAGTTTCGTTGCTTAACGCCGCCTCCATTGTCGTCATCTTCCTCGGTTAAAACCCCTCCAAATCCTAGTTTCTCCTCACTTCTCCTCTTTTCGGCCGAGGAGAAGGACGCTCCCATTGACTCATCCTTTCGGTAAAATCCTCACCTCCAAGTCCCTTAGTTTCCTTCTTGCATGCCATTTTCATTTTGGCTAATACGAGCTCTTAGTTTCTTATGTATTGCCCAGATCGCCTTTGCACCAATTTTCGCCCTAGAGCGCGCCTCGAAGGCCACCTTTGTGCCAACTTTGTCTTCGGTGAGTATTATCCTCAATATTGCATGTCATATCGTGTCTTTAGGTGTGACATTGAAAACCCCTCAACTAATTTGGGCAATGTGTCATAGGAACTCGTGGATTTGGAGTTTCCTCCATTATCAGCCGACACGATTCCTTTTCATCTCCTTGTCGATCTGGTAAGGCATTTCCCAATCCCACACTCTTCCACCATCTACTGAACCTACTTGAGCTATCTTGATGCTTCATGGGTCTTTTCCTTGCTCATGTTGTTCTCTCCACGTGGAGCCGAGCGCTGCCATTGCCATTAACGATGTCAAGCCACGTCAGAGCTTCTTCGGACCTCTCCATCCGTTGGTAAGGTCCCTAGTAACCTCTAGATGCGCATGCATGCATTTTTAGGCTCGAGGCACACTCGGGTTGCAACATGCACATTTTGCCCGTAGCTTAGTGCCACCCCTCTCCAACTAGCCGCTGGTACAGGCTGGCTCATCCATCGTAACCACCACCATTTGGTGCGCATTACTATTAGCTTTCCATTCATGCCCTTGACCGGCTTCGCCGTGGCCTGAATCACCAGCAATGCTCTAGTGAAGCCAGAGCTCATTTTGTGGACAACCGGCAGTCACTGTAGCTCAATGATTAGGGCTAATCTTGGTCGTTAGGACACAGTTAATGATTAGTTTAATTCAATGACCGGTTAGATTTTTGTAATGAGTCATTGACGCGTGGGTCCGGTCGTTAAGTGCGTAGTAACCCCTCACTTTGGACCGTCCATTTTGAGATCAACGTTCCGGATTGATTGGGCCATTCGAACCAGTGCGATCGGCCCTCTCATCTAAACCGTCCATTTTGAGATCAACGATTCGGATTGATTGGGCCGTTCGGACCGTCCGAACATCCCTTTCGTGTGGACAGTCCGATTTCAATTCAACCACTTGGATCGTTTGGGCCATTCGGACCGTCCGAACGTAACCGTTCGCATGGACCATCCGATTAGATCTCAACGGTCCAAACATTTTCAGCTCAAAGTTTATAAGAAAATCTGTATATCAATTATTTCTTGCACTAAAAATTGTTTTAACTTCAAAAATGCATAAGTATTTATCTGTAACTCCAAATTGAGCAAACTCAAGCTTGTTGGTTTCCTCTGTTACTATAATTTAATGTAGAATAGGATTTTACTATGTTACTGTCTCTAAAAACCTTATTTTACATATGGTTTGTGCACTACTTTCATGACTTTGAAAAATCATAAGAAATTCATTTTAGCTCCAAATGAGGTGAATCAAATTCCATTGTTCATATCATATGGTGCTCTGTCTACCATAAAATTTTAATGTTCACCACATCTATGAAAATGTTCGCCAAAAATTTAATTTCGGATGAACAGTATGTGAGAGGGATTTTTCAGCATTTTATTAAAAGCTGATTTTGTTTTGGCTATAACTTTTGCATACGACGTCCAAATCGATTGATTTTTATTGCTTAATTCATTTAAAATCATTCTCTACCTTCTGGTAAAATTTGATGATTTTTGGATGATTTTGAATTTTTTAGTATTTTCGGTGTTATTCGTTCTTATTGTTTCTTCTCAAATCTTTAAATAGGTTCCGACGAATTCGTTGAGTACGAGAGTGATCCTCAACAGTAAGAAAGTTATCTCCAACAAGGCAAACAGTTTTACTTTGATCATGTTGACCCCAGTACTTTCAAATTCTATTATCTTATTTGCAAAATGTATGTATGCATGCTCTGTTTTGATGTTAAATTATCGCTCGAGTAGTTGATCTATAGTTGCATAAACTGTAGGTAAATATTCATCCTCTACCAATGAGCCTAGGTTTATATCTGTTGTGATGTACAGCTTGATGGATGGACTCTAGTCACTTTACATGTAGTATATGAGTTGATGTCGCTTAGCAATGCTTAGAACGGTAGAATGGGGATCATCGCTTCGGTGGTGGTCGTTATATCATCACTTTAAATTACTTGGGTCAAGGTACTCATGTATGTAATTGTATTAGGAAAACTAAAACTAAAAACAAAAAGACTTAGACTTGGGCACATGGTTGATGGTGTGGTTATCGGGTGTGTGGATGGTGCCTAAATCAACAAGGACCGAACATCTTGTGTCACACTATCCAAGAATTATTGCGTGCATTCACGTGAGGGTATGGGGGATCCCTCTTGACTTAGAACTTTGGGAAGTGTTAATTAATGAGTCGCTGGTGGTAGATTAGGAGAAAAATATTCTGTTATTCTATTGTTGTTGGACATGTGCGGGGTGAGATCTGGATTTAGGTTCCCTCGCCCGAGGAGCGTCGGCAGTTGCTGAGGCTAGGCCGATGTGTCTAACACAATGTGTGGGTCCTCTGTGGGAGCCCAGGATGGGCGGTTCGCTGAAGGGTTAACCCCCATACGTGCGACTCTTAATTAATTCATTCCATTAGAAAGCGTCTCGTAGTAGGACTTAGCCTTGCCAGCATACCTAAGGAAGTGTGCTCTATGGCTTGGCGAAAAGGCGGTCTGACATGTGTATAAAGTTGTACACCCTGCAGGGTATAAACTATTCGAATAGCCTCGTCCTAGGTTATGGACACGCTTGGTTAGGTTTTGTAAGAGTTAGACTATAACCTTTTCAGTAAAACTTGAGATTGGGTGGTACGAATGGGTAATTCGTGCTATGTTGTGGTGGCTGTTGGGAAATCACCTCCAGGATGTTGTTTATGCTTATAATTATTGTCTCGCTGTTATTTAAACAAATAAAAACATATTTGTTAAAATTGCCTTCAATCTATTACACTATTGTAAATGAAATATTGCTCTGTGCTGAAAATAAACCCTGTAGCTTCTCCTTTGATTCAGCTTGCATGTAGCTATGTATAGGTTTGTTATCCATAAGTCTTGCGAGTACATTTTTGTACTCAATTGCATTGCTTAATTATTGCAGAGGAGGTTGACCCCCCAAGGGGTTAACTATTGTGAGATCAACTTCGTGCAGGACGACTAGCTTGATGGCCCGGTCGGTTGCCTTGTGGGTAAGGGCAAACCGGTTGGCTTCTGTTTATCACCATCTTATGGCTTTTGCTTCTGCTGCTATTCTAGTTGTTTACATTGTCTTTTGGCCAGTCGGCCCCTTTTGTAATAACTCTATTATGTGTATGTCTTTATGATGTAAAATTGAAGATTCTGAAGATTTGGTATTATAATGACATGTGTATGGAATGGATGCTATATTTTGTGAAGGAGTACGTGTACCGCTCCTAGGATGTACATACTACTCCGAGAGTCGGATTATTTGATTTATAATGCTAGGACCAATTGGATGGTTAAGTATTACAAGATAAATACCCCGGGCTCCAGATCTAGCCACACAGAAGCCAGATCTAGCCACGAAGTGCACCATGCCGCCAAGGGCAACACCGGATGCGGTGTACCGACGCCTCTCTGTCAGGCATGGTGGCGATGGAGAGTGCGCAACCGGCAACCATGGAGCACTTCGCAATCGTCCTCCACCACGTTGGTCTCCACTTCACGAGCAAGGGCGAGGCTAGATCCGCCATGGGGGTGGCCATGGTGCATCGATTTCTACGGCGCACACTCGCCATCAGATCATTCTCTATCACCAGATCCACAACAGCTTCCCTAACCACCCCATTTTTTCTCGTTTTCTCTTGGATAGGGTATCCACAGAATTTTTGGCTCATTTTGCCTCTGTTTTAAACAAAATAGAAAATCTAGCTTTCTCGCGTTCGAAATGACAAAAATAATACCACGATAGGCTAAGCAGACGATACGTGTTCTCTGCTATGCTCCAAACGTGTGACAACACCTTACCATGCTCTCGATCCACTACACGTGTATGCCACGGATCCGCGCACCCAAAATGCAGGAGCTTGCAGCTCTCCCGGTGCACGGCAATTTGTGTGGTGTAGCAAACTCTTTGTTCATTGACATGAACTGTTGACAAGAAAAATGAAAGGATAAGACATTGACAAGGTTACTGTACTAGCCTACTAGGCCTATCGGAAACTCTAGGGGCATGGCGCAAATTATATTAGTACAGTTGCTAGCTAGATACCCTAGCTAGTACAGGACAGGCAACTGCCGTGACTCGGAGAGTTACAGCTCCTACATTGGTTCTGTGATGGCCTAGGCCCCATCAGTTAGCTGTTTGAGTGTGCTGGGTCGGTTCGCCTATTTAGTTCATCAGATCAAATGTGGTCTGTTTAGCCCATTTGACCTGATAAAATGGAAAAATTCAAAAAAAAACTAAAAAAACTAGAAAAATAAAAAAAAATGTGTAGAATTTAGAAGTAGACATGAAAATTGAAAAGAATAAGACAATCATATTGAAAATTTAATAGAATTTTGTTAATGTTTAAATAGCTAGCTCGTTAAAACATTTGTCATTTAGCTCATAAGACATGAAAAATTGAAAAACAATCCTAGAATATATATATTTAAAAACCAAAAAAATTATATATACTTATAAAATGAACTATATAAAATTTAAAAACTACAAAATAAAACCATATAAGTATTAAAAATAGAAAGAAAATCATATAAATATTAATAAATAAAAATAAAAATATATGTGTATATTGAAGCGATGTAAGTGCCCTAACGGTCGTGCCATGCCTAGGTCGTGCCGGGTTGGGCCCGGCACTATTTGTGTTAAATCTTGTCTTTGGCTTTGTCGTCTTAGGAGTCTTGGCCTGCACGGTCCGAGCTATCGTCTTGCGTCTTACCTGGCCAGAAATAGTGTCGTGCCTCATGCTGGCCCAACAGGCACGGCCCGTTTGGCCAGCTCTAGTAGGAGACATGCAGTGGTCCGGATCTACCGCACACATGTGCAGCAGATTGGATACGTGGTAGGATGATGTCGCACAAATGAAGTGCACTAGGGAACATATGTCGCCACACTAGCGTACTGCGATGTTATTTTTGCCATTTTTGATGCAATGAGCTAGATTTGCTATTCTGTTCCAAAAAAATGCTAAATAAGCCAAAACTCAGTATCCACGTGGACTTCTCATTCTCTTGTGTTTTTTGGAACCAGAAAAACCAAAATCGAACAAAACAATCTCTTGTAAGAAAAATAGTGAATTTCTGTGAGAACCCGGAAGATTCGGCTTGTAATGCTTAACCATCCACTGGGTCCTAGCATCACAAACAAAATATTCCGTGCCTCGAGATACATGTACTTCCCAAGTTGCAGTACACATACCTCTTTACAAAATTATGCATCAATTCCATTCAATCACATAGAACCAAAGCACAACTAGATTAAACAAAAGATATACATAATAGAGTTATTACAAAAGGGGCCGACCGGCCAAATAACAACTAAGAGAGATAAATAAACAGCGGAAGCAAAAGCCATAAGATGGCGATAAACAAAAGCCAATTAGTGTGCCTTTAACCCACAAGGCAACCAACCGGGTCACCAACCTAGTCGTCAAACCCGCAACACATCTCACAGAAGTGCATTCCTTGGGGATCAGCTTCCTCCTCTGCAACAATTAGTTAAGCAAAGCAAATAAGTACAAAAATGTACTCACAAGACTTACGTGTAGTGTAACAGACCTATACATAGCTACATGCAAGCTTGTTTAAGTGGAGGAGGCTTTAGACTCATTTTCAGCATAAAGCAAGTTTTCATTTGCAATAATGTAATAGATTTAAAGTAGTTTTACAATCAGTTTTATTTGACAAAAACCGTGATATAACAAGTAACAATTATAACAAGACATCCTGGAAGTGGCTAACCCAATAGCCACCACAACAATAGCATGAATTCCCCATTCATACCACCCACATCAAGTTTTAATTAAATGTTATAGTCTAGTTCTTGCACGACCTTACCAAGCATGTCCATAACCTAGGACGAGGCTATTCGAATAGTTTGAACCCTGCAGGGGTGTACCCATGTACCCACACGCCAAACCGCCTTTTTGCCACTAGATCAAGCATACTTCCTTTGATATGCTGGCACGGCTAAGTCCTACGAGACATTTATAATATTGTGTATTAACTACGAGCCGCCTGTATGGATAGAAACCCATACGTTGAGACAGAGTCATTGTAAAGCCGAAAGTCAACTACCACTGTAGGGTAAAGCTCCCGGACAACTACAATGCCCTTCTGTGTGGAGAACCTAAACCGGATTCCACTCCCGCTCACCCAAAACATAACCACAAGTTTCTTTTTCAACACAACGCGCACACACATCCTCCTGCGACTCGGAGCTAACACGCCAAAGTACTAAGTCAAGAGAGGTCCCATATCCCCCTCGTGTGGTTAGCACGCAATAATCACTTGGCTTAGTGACACAAGTAAATCGGTCCTTGTTGACCCGGGCACCATTCCAGTCACACCATAAGATCACACCATCAACCATAAGAACGAAGAACACCGAAAAGACTCAACAGCCAACTTTCACCAAATGCTCTGAAATTTTTACAGAAGCAAGAACATGATTTTTAAAGAATTTAGCAATAATAACCAATTGATTTGGATTCTCAATGCAAAAGTTATGGCCAAAACAAAATCAGCTGGCTGGAAAATGCTAAAAAATTGCAATCCGAATTTAATTCTTTAGTACAATTTTCCAAAGAGGTGTTGCACCTGAGATTTTTATGGTAATTATTGCACCTCATGAGATGAACAACACAATTGGATTCACCTTATTTGGAGCTAGAATGCATTTTCTATGATTTTTCAAAGACATGCACAAGAGCATAATTAAAATGCAACCACAAAGATTTTAAAAATAGTGGCATGCCTAAAACATATTCTACCATTTAGCACAATAACAGAGGAAGCCAACCAAATTGGATTCACTCAAAAAGGATCTATAGATAATTACTTATGCAATTTTCAAGTTAAATGCCATTTTTAGAGCAACAATTAAAGGCTATTTCTAAACCAGTTTAGCAAAGTATCTTCTGGAGCCGAACTAAGCTTCCAACTATTTTTAGATTAAATCGTAGTTCAAACTAGAGCTAACAAAATTTGAACCAACTCAAATGGAGCTAAAATGAATTAGTTATGAAATTTTGAAGTTTATTACCTTTTTTAGTTCACAATTAAATCCTTCGGGAAAATCCTTAAACCGAAAAGACGTGGAAATGCCTGGACCGTTGATCTTGCATCGCACGGCCCAAGATGAACAGGAAGGCGCGAACGCGCCCACGCGAGACCACGCGACGTGGACCGTCGATGTGGCATCCAATGGCCCAAATTGAATCGCGCGCAGCCGCTTTTGGAACTCGCGCGCGTGAAGGATCCCGTGAAGGTGGACCGTAGATCATGAGATGGACGGCTCACAACGAATGGAGAAGTAACACGTTCACGCGATCAGGACCGCAGATCTAATGATGGACGGCTCACAGCGAATCAACCAAACGCACGCGCACAGTGCGCGTTTTAGCGCGTGGGACCCACTGTCAGTGACTCACTAGAGCGCTTAAGACAGCCATTAACTACGCTAACCAATCATTAGCAGTTAATGATGCCGCAATAGTGTCGCTCGCGTCCTATAACGAACCCGAGCGCATTCCATGGCGAATCGTCGGCGACTCAGGCCACGGCGGCGCAAACCAAGAGTGGTCTGAGGTCGGCAATAGCCTTGCGCACACAATGGTACCACTCACTGTGTCTGAGCTGATCCCCAAACGGCGGCGAGCCGGCGAGGAGCGGCGGTGCCATGCACGGCCACGACGACAACAGCAAACAAGCTCCGCAGCGGTTCAAGTAAGCGGTGCTTGAGCATCTAGGGACTACGGCGAAGCTACCTGAGGGTCGCAGAGGGACATGGAAGGTCGGAGCAGCTCCGGCGACGTTGAACCGCACCGATGATGAGGATGACGACGTGGAGATGGCGGCCTGAGCACAATGAGCAAGACCGGGTCATCGGGTTAGCTTCAATAGCGCTCAAGGATGGTCCATGAGCAAAGAATTGAAGAGAGAAGGAGCTTACTGGCGGCGAGGATGAAAAGATTGAATTTCGGCCGAATTTGAACAAACCCCAAATTAGTTGATTCCTGAGAATGCAAACCAAAATTAGGTTAGGGGTTATGCTCAAGATGATAAGGGACGCGAAGTGACGCGAGTGGAAGTGAAGAAGAACCACTGGAGCGTCGGCGATGAAGAAGAAGCTCCATGGCCGATAATGGCGATTTGGGGGTTTTGGTGATTGAGCTCAACCAAGCAACAAGGGTGCCTAGAAAAGCACAGGGGGTTTGAAAGGAAGGCAAGGAAGAGCTTGGGGGGCTTAAATAGCCGGAGGAGCAAGGCATGGAGTGGGCGCATGCTCAGAGGTGAGCCACGGTCCACGCTCTCCCTAGGGCGAGCTGAGCGACGGGAGCAGGTGAGAATGGAGACTTTGAGGGCGAGAGCACGATGTGCATTTAATGCTCCGACCCGTTGGCGAGGACACGGAGTGGACAAGGCGCTGCGCTGCCCACGCAAGCTCTATCCATGGCGACCGACGCGTGCGCGAGCGAGCGACCGAGGAAGGAGACGACTCGAGCGCAGAGGCCCACCTGCAGCGACACGGCTCGAGCCCAACTGCGATGAACGGGGTTGAGTCGGACCAACAGGCGCTGACGCGATCGCGACGGTTGGATGGCGATCCAACGGCTCGCATGCGATCGGGGTTGCACAGCCCCACGCAAACATGGACGGTGCGATGGAGATCCAACGGTTGACGAGGCGCGCGCCATACCAACTGGGCCGGTGCAGTTAGTTGATTGGGTCGAACCAAGACGGGGTCGGGCTCGGACCCAAGGAACAGTGCACTGGTTTAGGGTTTAAATTTGAAAGCTGAGTTTGGAAGAATTTTTAGAGGTAGCAAACTAACCCCAAAAATTCTGAAATTTTGACTGGAGCTTCCTCACTCCAAGATTAACCTTACATAAAATTTCCAGAGATTTTCATGCCCTGCATTTTTCTCAAGAAATTCCTCAAGGTTTGTTCTAGGGTTTGACCAAGTGTTAAACTGATTTGACTTGCCTCCAAAAATTGTCAAATAATTTCTAAAAATTATGAAATTTTTCAGAGGGGTCACACAATATCCCTAGAACCAAGGAAAAATATTTCCAAAGGTTGAACACAGGATTCTCAACAAAGGTTGAAAGACAGGATTGACTTTAGTCAATTGGAGGTTTAGATTTTTGAATTCCACAGTTCCTTTACAAGAATTACAGAAAAGTTCAAAAACTACGAGATGCAAGAAAAGTTTTAATTTCTACTCTTTTTCTTACATTTGAAACACACACCCAGATTTGGGATGTTACAATTTCCAATTTCTTGGATCCGAAAATGTGTTGGAGTAGATGAATCCGATCCGAATCTTGAAAATGAAAGAACAATGTGGTGATTTTTTGTTTGTGCGATTTCTTGGTTCGATCCAGAGGAGAGAGAGAGGTGAGAGAGAAGATAGGAGAGAGAGGAGAAAGATACATATTTGTCCCATCACGAATTTTTCCATGTGCACCAATCTCAAAGCAAACATCTAGTGTGGATAGTACATATGGTTTCATGTATACGTGCTTTTGATTTTTTGAAAAAATATGATAGGAATTCTTTTATTAAAAATAGCAGAGCGCTTGCTCTTCTCAAGAAAAAAACTACCAAACCTTAGATGGCATGCATGTAAATTTGGAAATAATGAATTGGTCATGTGGCTGTCTCACATAATGGACTCAGCATTAGCCATCGAGCAGCCTAGGTGGTCAAATGGGCGGTATGAAACAGCCTTAGCCCTAATAAACAGTAATAAGATGCTGTTCATAGCATCACTGTTCATTTTGGCAAAATAGGCAACATGTTACCATCTAATTTCCCCAAATTCTAGCCAAAAATTCATATTTGATCGAAGCTTCAAAAGAAAATACCACTCAATGTTGGTATTAAGACCGGGAAGTATTTTATTTAAAAGCCAGATGATTTATTTTGCCCAAAAATAATTTTTCTCGAGTTTTTAGAAATTATTTTGATCTTGAGAAAAATATTTGTCTTTAAACAAAACCTATCAGGCCTAGATGAATTATTTATGTATTTCAAAAAGGAGAAACAGTGGTTTCAAAACTTATTTAGGGAATATATCATCCCAGTAGCATTTCTGCAAAGTTTCACAATTTTACAAATTCATTTGCAATTTTAAAGCCCCGGTCAAACTTTTGAAATTTCAATTAGGGTTGGTCAATCTTTCTGGTCTAACCTGACCCTTTTGCACTGTAGCGACCGAATCTAGGTCCAAACCATGCAACTGGGCCTCACCCGACACGTTCACGCGCGCATCCTAACTTCCAGTGAACGAGAACCGTCGATTTCCTTACGAACGGACCAGATTAGATGGGTCGTTCGGACCACTCCAATCTGCCCTTCAATATTGACCGTAGGATCTGAATTGTGCGGCGCGTGATCTTCAGGCGATGCCATTTTTAAATGGCGGCGAACCGCGCGTGAGAGCCGTTGGATCCTCAATGAATGGGCCAGATCTTGTGGGCTGTTCGGACCATCCGGACGCACCACGTGATCTCCACCGTTGGTTTTCTATCGGACGTGCTGCATCCATTGTGCCGTTCGGACCACCCGGACCTCCCTTCAATCGCGCCGTTGGTTTTAGATCAATCGTGCCTTCCTTTTTTTAAACTAAGCGCGCGCGCATTAAATCTTGGGCAGCTGAATTGTGATCGAACGGCCCTTGTGGATTGTGACCTTCGGACCACCCGGACGTTCCAGCCATCCTAGCCGTTCAATTGAGATCGCACGGTCCATATTGAAGGATACCAGTTCAGTGTTATTTGCTCACCTCATCGCAGCCGCTCACTTCTAATTGAACGGTTGTGGATCATTGAAGTTTGTCATGTGCTGTGCATGGCTGTGACTGCCTTTGGGGCCCGATTGTCAGCGACGATCCTCTCCTTTTTCTCTTACGGTGCGCCGTCGCCGACATCCTCGCCGGAGCGGTGGCAATGCACAGGGAATATACGAATATTCCTTTGATATTTAGCCTTAGTTGCCACCTCATCAGCTCTGGAGAGTTCTCGTTTGCTCTAGGAGCTCTAACACTATATAAACCCTACTGTCTTAGCTTCTGCCATTGTTGACCGAGAGGAGCTCCACTAGTTTGCCTTCCTTCCCAGTGAAGCTTTCTTGCTCTTACCCTTGTTCAGCTTTGAGTATGCCTAAATCTCATATTAATGTGGATTTTGGGCATCTCTTGTAGGGTTGGACCCAGGGTTTACTCTCTGTCAACTTAAGCAAAGTGGGAGCACCACTTCGGTGAAATCTCATTTTGGTAAGTTAAACTCCATTCCTTCCTATCAAAAACATGGGTGGTAGTCTTTAGAGCTTAAGTTTCTACTATTTTGTTTTGGTCAGACTGGTGTAAAGGACTTTGGATCTTTACTGTTTGACCAAGAACTTGATTTCATCTCCTTCAACCCTAACTGGTAAGCTTAGACCTTGCCTCCTGTTATCTTAAGCTCTCTAAGGACATCACTAGCTCACATGAATCACTCACATGTTCATGTGATGTTCCAATCTTGATTTGACTGAAAAGTTCTTTTTATAACTTTTCGGTCTTTCATATCGTTTTCAAGACCTAGGGTTTCTCTTACCAGTATACTAGCTTATTTAGGTCCTAGGTAAACCCTAGTATCATAAGTAGACCATCTTTTGATTATTAAGCTCATCAATTCAATTAGTAATACAAACCCTCTCTCTGTTAGTTATTGTCGGTCCAAAACCGACAAATGCTCAACCCTTCTTTTCTTTCTTTAAACCAGGCAGTTAAGGTTAGCATTGATGGGTTGTGATATTAATTATCTTCCAGATAGCTTTAACTTCCATTTAAGGTCTTCGTTTTGTGTATTTCTTCAAGACAGCCGAAGTCTAGAAAGAGATTCTTTGCTGTTTTTGTTGTTGGTCAAACCGACAACATAGACAGCAAGAGTCCAATTTCTTAAATTGCTATTGATAGTTATTAAATGATCAGCTAGGTCACAGTACTAGTTTAAATACACTTAGCTCTAGCACAGTATTTCATTTACATAATGTTTAGCTAGGCAAGTAATTCAATTATGAGCTGTCTTGTTCCAGTTTCAAAAATCTGAAACTGTAGCTCAATCTAAATTCCAAGCTATAGTGAATAGTACTAGCAAAGGTTAGTTGTAGTTTATTATTCTAAATTAAATTATTGTACCTTAAGCATGTTTCTAATCATACATTAAGCCATTGACCATGCATTCTTTTTATACATGTTGTTCTCTGTTTTTCCCTGTGTTCATTGGATTTTATTTTCTTTTAGATTACGGTTCTTCCGAGGTTATTGAATCATTATTGAGCGAAGAACACGAGCAAGAGGTTATTTATTACTACCAAGGCAAGCTTCCTCTCGCACCATGTTGATCCCAAATTTGTGAACTATAGATTTACAAAATCTGGTGATCTTGTTGCATGCAATTTTCTAAAAATTATTTGTGCTCTGTCTCTAGTTAGCTACAACCCAATCTTTGTGGCTTACCCTAAATCTGATCATACCCTCAACCCAAGGTAGTCTTTTGTATTATAGTATTTAGTTTTAAATTTTGCTTAGCCATGCAGTTCATAGAACGGTAGTGTTTGGCAAGCTTATCTTGTCAAACCTGGGAACAACAACTGAATTTTATTTATTTGAATTCTTTGTTCAGTTTATTTAAATCTGAAATGACTCTAAGCCTTGTTAATAAACTGATTTCAAATCTGGACAAGTGGATGGTAGTGATGGTGCCTTTGTGCATGAGAATTGGAAAATGTGGATGTCTTGTCTGGGTTGAGTAAGGACTGAACTCTGACAAGCCAATTCAAGCCCCAACGTACTTCCACACGCAGTGTCTGGGCACCGTTTGGTTAAGTAGAAGGTTAATGCTATTGAGTTGGGAGCAGAGAGTAGGGACATGTGTATTGATCTCATATGGCATAGATGCTTAAGTCTTGATGCGTGTCTTATGCCATGTGAATTTTATATCGATATCGGATGTTCTTAGAAGGGTGAGGCGTATATGTGTTACATCGCATGTACGTACCTTAAGGGCTTCGATTGCGATGTAGTATGTGCAGTGAGCGCAGTTTGCATTTAATTGATTGGGTCGGCATTCCCGACACAACATGTAGGCCCCGGTTGAGCAGATGCTATCAGTCGTTGTTTAAGCGGGATTAGTCTCACATGGGTTGTCCAACTCAATAGCGTCAACTTGTCGAAAAATACCAAGTCTTAGTCTACCTGGCCGGCATACCAAAGGCAGTGTGCTATTATTTCGGAGGCTTATGGGCTAACTAAGTCGTGTGGGTAAAGATGTACACCCCTGCAGGGTTTTAAAACTATTCGAATAGCCGTGTCCACGGTTACGGACGACACTTGAATTGATGTCACCTGTATAGACTTTGCTCTAAATTCGGTCTTGGGAATTATTTCGGCATGATGGTTGTCATGCACGGTTTGATAGTGCTCTGTCACTTTATTATTATTCTTGTTTATAATTATGCTCTCATTTACTTCTTGTTTTAGCCCAAATTGATTTATTAAAATTGCTTTGTCAAAACTTAGTAATTGTAGGTTAAGATGTATTGCTTTATGCAAAATTGAACCATTAAAAGCCTTCCTGTTGTTAACCTTATGCATGTAAAATTTCTATTCCTTTGTATAGGTTCTATCAAACACTTTCTTTTATTAGTTTGTATAAGTCTTGCTGAGTACCTTCCGTACTTAGGGTTTATGACCTCTTGTTGCAGGTGAGGATGGTTATCTTTATGAGATGCCCGTTAGCGCCGATCAGGGTGACGCTAACGAGTGAAGCAGGTTCTTACCTCCACGCAATAGCCTGCGGGTGATGGGGCCATTGGTGGTTTTTGTTGTTTAGCTTTACTTCCTCTGTTGAACTTTTGTGATGACCAAAGTCATCTCATTCTTCGTAACACCAAACTAAATTGTAAACTGTTATGTATAATTAAGTGAATGTATAACTTGTATGTGTATGATGCAATGTTGTTTAAGGATATATGCTAATAGTCACTAATCACGGAACTATTGCATGACATATATCAGGAACCTGAATATTGGACTTATTACGTGTTATTATTATGCTTCTAGTATGATTTTTAATGAGGAATTACACTGTTCCTTAATTAAGAATTATCTTGCGATATAATTTTAATTGACACATTCAATATTTGAGGGTCTTCTGACGTTGGTATCATCGTTTCCTAGAGGTTAGAGTTAGCATGGTCGTTATCCTTAGTGAGTTTACGTGAAATTACTTTAACATAATTAATTTCTAAAGATCTAAATATGCTATCTTTTACTTCTTATCTTCCTTAGTATCAATTCTTATCCAATTTTACATTGATTTTCCAAGATAAGTTTCTTACTTACCTTGTCCTTTGTCCGTAGATGAGTGGTGGTATTTGATTAAGGAGACTCGAGCGAAGATGTGGGCGGGTTTCGGCCTTGCTTGAATATGATGTGGCGGGCCAATTTCACTTATCAGCTGGAGTATGCCATCTATCGTCGAGATCGAGGGCCTGGTATGGAAGAGTACCAAGCTATCATTAATGTGATCGCCAGACAGGTGGTGGGTAGTGTTCCATACTGCATCCATGTACGTGCCACCTCTGAATCTATGGTCATTCAGAAGTTGCACAGGGATGATGAGCCTCCTTCGTCATGATTTGTGGGAGCTGTCTCGACCACCCTATGTTCACTTCCCAAAACAAGGCCCTAGGCGAGATGTGAGTACGTTTGATGAGATTTAGTTTGGAGAGGACCCATACGTACGCGAGTTAGCGAGGTTGGTCCGTATTATGGACCAAGTCCATCACTGTCTCGTGTATGAGCTATGGGAAACCCGCCGTCGTCTGCACAAGGCACAGAAGTATTTGAGGCTTGGTGTTGCCACGAACCGCGTTCCTCGTAACGTGCTCTATGGTAACAATGAGATCCCTCCAGCTGCTACTGCACCTCCGGGATTTCGGCTTCCAGAGGTGCCTGGGCTTGTTCCTATCCTTGGGCAGTGTCGTCAAGCCCGGATGTCTGCTGGTTTTCCTCGCACCCAGCGACCTGCACCTTCTGGAGGACACCATTTGCTGTTGGGTTCTCCTACACGTCTGATCAGCCCAAGGGACCCCATAGATACAGGTTCACCTGAGGCTCATATCTTAAATGAGTTTCCGGTGAATTTTAACCGTAATGATTATACATAAAGGCTGAATGATGTGTTCTGTAGTAGATGTGTAATAGGCTTGTAGCTGTCCCTTAAGTATTGTGTAATAGAATAGCCTATATTTTGTAAAAATACTATGTGCCAATTTTGGATTTTGGACTTGGTGTTGTGGTCAGCCGACATATAATAAAAGTGGAGGCCGAACATTTTTGCTATGCTTGTACGGTTTATGGCTTTGGTGTTAATTTGGTTGCATATCATAACATGATGCATGAATAAGTTTGGTACTTTCTACTTGCTATTTAGAATCTTGTATGTGTTCGCTCGAGTATATCCTTATGATGTTGTTAACCATTATATGGCAACAGGATGACAGGACCTACTACTCGTGCACGAGCACAACAAGAGGAGAGGTTCTCAACCCCTGTTCCCTATACTCAAGGGGAGCAGGCTGACCCTTTTGGTTCTCATGGCCCACAAGGTGGTCATCAGGAAGAGGAGCTTCCTCCACCACCTACTATGGCGGATGTGCCCATGCAAATCGAGCGCAACCGAATGGACCGAACGCGCATACTGGAACAAATTGCGCGTAATACTTCTTCCATCACCCCACCAGCTGGCAGGGCAGGAAGTCAGCATGGGCAGGGGAGTCTTGCTAATTTTCAGCGGACTAACCCGCCAGTGTTCTCCAGCTCCCAAGATCCGATGGAAGCAGAGGATTGGCTTAGGGAGATTGAAAAGAAGCTATTAATTGCCCAATGTTACGAAAGGAGAAAGTCCTATATGCTAGTTACCAATGGACCGGACGGCTAGCAATTGGTGGGACAATTATCTGGCTATCCAGCCCACAGGACATACCCTACGGCTTGAGTTCATGGAGGCCTTTCGCGAGGCCCATATTCTGAAGGAGTGATGATGCTCAAGCGGCAAAATTTCTCGCTCTCAAGCAAGGCGAAAATCGGTGACCGAGTATCTTCATGAATTCAATTTCCTTGCTCGGTATGCCCCTGACGATGTTTCGACTGACACTCGTCGTCGAAACCGTTTCATGAATGGTTTGTCCGAAGAGCTGCGATTAGCTTTGGCGATTGCAAGATTTGTGACTTTTCAACATCTTGTGGACAAAGCCATTATTCTTTGAAACTAAGAGCAAGGCTTTAGAGGAGTCACGAGGCGGCAAAAGACTACCCAATTTGCATCGAGTAGCCGTTCAGTAAGACCGCGTCTGTGGCAGCCTCAGTCTTTCCGAGCATCAGCTCTAGCTCCACCCAGGGCACCGGTGTTTGCATTTCGTCCACCTCCACCCACTAGGCAGTCCCGACCTAGTGGAAACCGGCCACCTACTGTTATTAATGTCAGGCCGGGTGTGATTTGCTACCATTGTGGACGCCCGAGACATTTTGCCAACCAATGCTTTGCTAAGGCACGTGGGTTGCCACATTGACCTTCCCATTGCTGCGTCGTCTGCACCTTCTCCAAAAGCGGTTTGTCAAGCTGATCGATTCGATCATGGCAGATAAATCGAGATAACTCTTGAAGAAGCGGTAAGAGGCACTGAAGTTATTCTTGGTATGCTCCTAGTTAATTTTCGTTCAGCTACTGTTTTATTTGACTCTAGAGCATCCCATTCTTTTGTTAGTAGGCAGTTTGCTACTCAACATCAGCTAGTTATGCATCCACTTCATCCACCACATATTATTCACTCACAGGTGGGTCTTCATGGTGATCAAATTCTTAGTAATGTCAATATCAATATTGAAGGGGTAGATTTTTGGGCAGACCTGATTGTGATAAACTCCCAAGGGGTAGATGTTATTTTTGGAATGGATTGGTTGTCCTAGAATCTCGGCCAAATTAATTGTGCCCAACGAACTATATCTATAACTAATAAAAACGGCATTTCAGTCGTTTTTCAATCTAGAACAGTTCATTCTCATCTTGGTGCATTGCAAATTGATGCCACCCCTACCTTGGAGTCAGTACCAATTGTATGTGAATATCCAGACGTCTTTCCTGAAGACCTTCCCGGTATGCCACCAGATCGGGAAGTGGAGTTCGTGATTGAACTAGTTCCCGGCACTACTCCCATATCTAGACGACCCTATCGTATGCCTCCTAGTGAGCTGGTTGAATTGAAGAAACAGCTTGGAGAATTACTTGACAAGGGATTCATTCGACCGAGTTCCTCACCTTGGGGATGCCCGGCCATTTTTGTTAAGAAGAAAGACAAGACTTTACGGATGTGTTTGGACTACCGTCCGTTAAACGAAGTCACTGTCAAAAATAAGTATCCTCTGCCTCGAATTGATGATCTGTTTGACTAGTTGACTTGGCCCGGGTCTTTTCTAAAATTGATTTGCGATCGGGCTATCATCAGATCAAGGTTAGAGCTGAGGACATTCCTAAAACAGCATTCTCTACTCGTTACGGATTGTACGAGTATACCGTTATGTCCTTTGGTCTAACAAATGCTCCTGCTTATTTCATGAATCTTATGAATTCAGTATTCATGGATTTCTTGGATAAGTTTGTTATTGTGTTCATTGACGACATTCTTATCTACTCCAAGTCCTGTCAAGAGCATGAGCAACACTTGAGACTTGTGCTTGGATACACTTCGCAGCGTCAGCTGTATGCTAAATTTAGCAAGTGTGCTTTCTGGCTCAAGCAAGTCGCCTTCTTGGGACATGTGTTATCCGAATGAGGTATTACTGTTGATCCCAGCAAGGTACAAGATGTACTAGACTAGAAGCAGCCCTAGAATGTTCCTGAAGTTCGAAGTTTCCTTGGACTTGCGGGATATTACCGTAGGTTCATTGAGAACTTCTCCAAAATTTCTAGACCTCTGACTCGGCTTTTAAAGAAGGAGAACAAATTCTTTTGGTCAGCTGAGTGTGAAGGCGATTTCGACTCTTGAAAGCTCTGATGAGGCTCTGTTCTCACTCTTCGGATATTCATAAAATTTTGATATCTATTGTGATGCATCTCGCCATGGACTTGGCTGTGTGCTTATGCAAGAGGGCCGAGTTGTGGCATATGCATCCAGGCAGTTGCGACCTCATGAGGTGAATTATCCTACTCATGATTTGGAATTGGCAACTGTGGTTCATGCCTTGAAGATTTGGCGACATTACCTTCTTGGTAATCGTTGTGAAATCTATACTGATCATAAGAGCCTGAAATATATATTCACTCAAGTTGATCTGAATATGAGACAAAGAAGATGGCTTGAATTGATCAAGGACTACGATATGAGTATTCATTACCATCCTGGCAAGGCCAATGTTGTGGTGATGCTTTAGCGAAAAATCACAATGCAATTGCTTGTCGACGGTACCTCGGCTAAAAGCTTATGTGCTGATTTTCAGCGCTTAAGTCTCGAAATGGTAGAAGATGGATTTCTCGCTGCCTTGCAAGTAAAGTCAACACTTTCGAAGATCAGATTCGGAGGCCCGAAAACCGTCATTGAGGTAGTGAAATCAAGGAAAATTTGAAGGCGAGTAAAGCCAGCGAATTTTACGAAGATGCCCGTGGTACCATTCGATATCGTAATCGTCTCGGTGGTACCTTGAGATCCTCATCTGAGAGGCTTAATTCTTAAAGAGGCTCATAATTCCAAGTTTTCCTTGCATCCTGGAAGCACTAAAATGTACCAAGATTTGAAGAAAACATTTTGGTGGAGCAAGATGAAAAGACAAATTGCTCAATATGTTGCTGAATGTGACATTTGTCAAAGGGTTAAAGCCGAGCACTTGAAACCTGCTGGTACCCTTCAACCTTTGCCTATTCCACAATGGAAATGGGAAGAAGTCGGTATGGATTTTGTTACCGGACTTCCTAAAACTCAGAATGGATTCGATGCCATCTGGGTGATAATTGATCATCTGACAAAAGTGGCTCATTTTATCCCTGTCAGAACCACTTTCAATGGCAGGAAATTGGCAGAATTATATATTGCTAAGATTATTTGTCTCCACGGTGTTCCGAAAGTCATTGTTTCAGACCGTGGATCTCAATTCACTTCTCATTTTTGGAATTGCCTTCATCAAGCAATGGGAACTGAACTCTCCTTGACCTTGCTTATCATCCTCGCACCGATGGTCAAACCGAAAAGGGTGAATCAAGTGATGGAGGATCTTCTTAGAGCCTGTGTGCTATCTTATGGCACAAAATGGGAGAAATCTTTGCCATATGTGGAGTTTTCCTACAACAACAACTACCAAGCAAGTATTCAAATGTCACCTTTTGAAGCCTTGTATGGAAGAGCTTGTAGGACTCCATTGAATTGGTCGGAGTCTGATGAAAGACCCTTCTTTGGTCCAGACTTGGTTATGGAAGCTGAAGAGCAAGTTAAATCGATTCGGACCGCTTGAAAACCCGCCTGATCTCGTCAGAAGAGCTATGCGGATCATCGTCGTCGTGAGCTAAGCTTTGAGGTAGATGATTATGTCTATCTTAAAGTATCACCAATGAAGGGCACTCATCGCTTTCAAGTGAAAGGAAAGCTAGCACCTCGTTATATCGGACCTTTCCGAATTATTGTAAGACGAGGAGCTGTGGCATATCAATTGGAACTTCCTGACTCTCTCTCGGCAGTTCATGATACCTTTCATGTTTCTCAATTAAAGAAATGCCTCCGTGTTCCTACCGAGGCTACTGCTTATGAAAGTCTTGATCTTCAACCGGATCTTTCCTATCAAGAACAACCAGTGCGTATCCTCGATGAAATGGAACGCAGGACAAGAAATCGCACTGTTAAGTTCTTGAAAATTCAGTGGTCTAATTACTCAGAGGATGAAGCCACGTGGGAGCACAAAGATCTGATGAGGATCGAGCACCCCCACCTTTTTGTTGTTTAAGAATTGCCTTTAAATCAAGAAAGGCAAGGTTAAACAAAGCAATGTAAAAAGAAGCTGTAATAACAACACTATGTTGTTATGTAAAATCTTTCTTTTCTGTCTTTGAAAGAAATAAAGACAACAGATGTTGTTTCTTTGAAAGAAATCATTTCAATTCCATCTTTGTCCCACTTCTGAATTACTGAAATCTCGGGACGAGATTTTCCTAAGGGGGGTAGGTTTGTAATGACCTCGGCCCTAATAAGCGATAATAAGATCTTTGTTCATAGCATCACTGTTCATTTTGGCAAAATGGGCAACATGTTACCATCTAATTTCCCCAAATTCTAGCCCTCAATGTTGGTATTAAGACCGGGAAGTATTTTATTTAAAAGCTAGATGATTTATTTTGCCCAAAAATAATTTTTGTCGAGTTTTTAGAAATTATTTTGATCTTGAGAAAAATATTTGTCTTTAAACAAAACCTATCAGGCCTAGATGAATTATTTATGTATTTAAAAAAGGAGAAACAGTGGTTTCAAAACTTATTTAGGGAATATATCATCCCAGTAGCATTTCTGCAAAGTTTTATAATTTTACAAATTCATTTGCTATTTTAAAGCCCCGGTCAAACTTTTGAAAGTTTAATTAGGGTTGGTCAATCTTTCCGGTCTAACCTGACCCTTTTGCAATGTAGCGACCGAATCTGGGTCCAAACCATGCAACTGGGCCTCACCCGACACGTTCACGCGCGCGTCCTAACTTCCAGTGAACGAGAACCGTCGATTTCCTTACGAACGGACCAGATTAGATGGGCCGTTCGGACCACTCCAATCTACCCTTCAATATTGACCGTAGGATCTGAATTGTGCGGCGCGCGATCTTCAGGCGATGCCATTATTAAATGGCAGAAACTGAAAAGCGTGTGAGCCGTTGGATCCTCAATGAATGGGCCAGATCTTGTGGGCTGTTCGGACCATCCGGACGCACCACGTGATCTCCACCGTTGGTTTTCTATTGGACGGGCTACATCCATTATACCATTCGGACCACCCGGACCTCCCTTCAATCGCGGCCGTTGGTTTTAGATCCAACCGTGCCTTCCTTTTTGGGCCTAAACGCGCCGACGCGCATTAAATCTTGGGCCGTTGAATTGTGATCGAACGGCCCTTGTGGATTGTGACCTTCGGACCACCCGGACGTTCCAGTCATCCTAGCCGTTCAATTGAGATCGCACGGTCCATATTGAAGGATACCGGTTCAGTGTTATTTGCTCACCTCATCGCAGCCGCTCACTTCTAATTGAATGGTTGTAGATCCTTGAAGTTTGTCATGTGTGCATGGCATGGTGGATACGCCGGGGCCCGATTGTCGTGACGATCCTCTCCTTTTTCTTCTTCTTGCTTGTCGTCGCCGACATCCTCATGGAGCGGTGGCAATGCACAGGGAATATACGAATATTCCTTTGATATTTAGCCTTAGTTGCCACCTCATCAGCTCTGGAGAGTTCTCGTTTGCTCTAGGAGCTCTAACACTATATAAACCCTACTGTCTTAGCTTCTGCCATTGTTGACCGAGAGGAGCTCCACTAGTTTGCCTTCCTTCCCAGTGAAGCTTTCTTGCTTTTACCCTTGTTCAGCTTTGAGTATGCCTAAATCTCATATTAATGTGGATTTTGGGCATCTCTTGTAGGGTTGGACCCAAGGTTTACTCTCTGTCAACTTAAGCAAAGTGGGAGCACCACTTCGGTGAAATCTCATTTTGGTAAGTTAAACTCCATTCCTTCCTATCAAAAACATGGGTAGTAGTCTTTAGAGCTTAAGTTTCTACTATTTTGTTTTGGTCAGACTGGTGTAAAGGACTTTGGATCTTTACTGTTTGACCAAGAACTTGATTTCATCTCCTTCAACCCTAACTGGTAAGCTTAGACCTTGCCTCCTGTTATCTTAAGCTCTCCAAGGACATCACTAGCTCACATGAATCACTCACATGTTCATGTGATGTTCCAATCTTGATTTGACTGAAAAGTTCTTTTTATAACTTTTCGGTCTTTCATATCGTTTTCAAGACCTAGGGTTTCTCTTACGAGTATACTAGCTTATTTAGGTCCTAGGTAAACCCTAGTATCATAAGTAGACCATCTTTTGATTATTAAGGTCATCAATTCAATTAGTAATACAAACCCTCTCTCTGTTAGTTATTGTGGGTCCAAACCGACAAATGCTCAACCCTTCTTTTCTTTCTTTAAGCCGCGATTAAGGTTAGCATTGATGGGTTGTGATATTAATTGTCTTCCAGATAGCTCTAACTTCCATTTAAGGTCTTCGTTTTGTGTATTTCTTCAAGACAGCCGAAGTCTAGAAAGAGATTCTTTCTTTGTTTTGTTGTTGGTCAAACCAACAACATAGGCAACAAGAGTCCAATTTCTTAAATTGCTATTGATAGTTATTAAATGATCAGCTAGGTCACAGCACTAGTTTAAATACACTTAGCTCTAGCACAGTATTTCATTTACATAATGTTTAGCTAGGCAAGTAATTCAATTATGAGCTGTCCTATTCTAGTTTCAAAAATCTGAAACTGTAGCTCAATCTAAATTCCAAGCTATAGTGAATAGTACTAGCAAAGGTTAGTTGTAGTTTATTATTCTTAATTAAATTATTGTACCTTAAGCATGTAAGCTAATCATACATTAAGCCATTGACCATGCATTCTTTTTATACATCTTTGTTCTCTGTTTTTCCTGTGTTCATTGGATTTTATTTTCTTTTAGATTCGGTTCTTACGAGGTTATTGAATCATTGTTGTTGAGCAAAGAAGAACCCGAGCAAGAGGTTATTTATTACTACCAAAGCAAGCTTCCTCTCTGCACCATGTTGATCCCAAATTTGTGAACTGTAGATTTACAAAATACAGTGATACTGTTGCATGCAATTTTCTAAAAATTATTTGTGCTCTATCTCTAGTTAGCTACAACCCAATCTTTGTGGCTTACCCTAAATCTGATCATACCCTCAACCTAAGGTAGTCTTTTGTATTATAGTATTTAGTTTTAAATTTTGCTTAGCCATGTAGTCCATAGAACAGTCGTGTTTGGCAAGCTTATCTTGTCAAACCTTGGAACAACAACTGAATTTTATTTATTTGAATTCTTTGTTCAGTTTATTTTAATCTGAAATGACTCTAAGCCTTGTTAATAAACTGATTTCAAATCTGGACAAGTGGATGCTAGTGATGGTGCCTTTGTGCACGAGAATTGGGAAATGTGGATGTCTTGCCTGGGTTGATTAAGGACTGAACTCTCACAAGCCAATTCAAGCCCCAATGTACTTCCACACGCAGTGTATGGGCACTGTTTGGTAAAGTAGAAGGTTAATGCTATTGAGTTGGGAACAGGAGAGTAGGGACATGTGTATTGATCTCATATGGCATAGATGCTTAAGTCTTGATGCATGTCTTATGCCATGTGAATTTTATATCGATATCGGATGTTCTTAGAAGGGTGAGGCGATATGTGTTACATCGCATGTACGTACCTTAAGAACTCGATTGCGATGTAGTATGTGCAGTGAGTGCAGTTTGCATTTAATTGATTGGGTCGGCATTCCCGACACAACATGTGGGCCCCGGTTGAGCAGATGCTATCAGTCGTTGTTTAAGCGGGATTAGTCTCACACGGGTTGTCCAACTCAATAGCGTCAACTTGTCGAAAAATACCAAGTCTTAGTCTACCTGGCCGGCATACCAAAGGCAGTGTGCTATTATTCCGGTGGCTTATGGGCTAAGTAAGTCGTGTGGGTAAAGATGTACACCCCTGCAGGGTTTTAAAACTATTCGAATAGCCGTGTCCACGGTTACGGACGACACTTGAATTGATGTCACCTGTATAGACTTTGCTCTAAATTCGGTCTTGGGAATTATTTCGGCATGATGGTTGTCATGCACGGTTTGATAGTGCTCTGTCACTTTATTATTATTCTTGTTTATAATTATGCTCTCATTTACTTCTTGTTTTAGCCCAAATTGATTTATTAAAATTGCTTTGTCAAAACTTAGTAATTGTAGGTTAAGATGTATTGCTTTATGCAAAATTGAACCATTAAAGCCTTCCTGTTGTTAACCTTATGCATGTAAAATTTCTATTCCTTTGTATAGGTTCTATCAAACACTTTCTTTTATTAGTTTGTATAAGTCTTGCTGAGTACCTTCCGTACTCAGGGTTTATGACCTCTTGTTGCAGGTGAGGATGGTTATCTTTATGAGATGCCCGTTAGTGCCAATCAGGGTGACGCTAACGAGTGAAGCTTGTTCTTACCTCCACGCAATAGCCTGCGGGTGATGGGGCCATTGGTGGTTTTTGTTGTTTAGCTTTACTTTCGCTATTGAACTTTTGTGATGACCAAAGTCATCTGTTACTGTAGCACCAAACTAAATTGTAAACTGTTATGTATAATTAAGTGAATGTATAACTTGTATGTGTATGATGCAATATTGTTTAAGGATATATGCGCAATAGTCACTAATCCTGGGAACTATTGCATGACATATATCCGGGAAACTGAATATTGGACTTGTTACATG
Source organism: Phyllostachys edulis (assembly GCA_036346405.1). Taxonomy (NCBI): domain Eukaryota; kingdom Viridiplantae; phylum Streptophyta; class Magnoliopsida; order Poales; family Poaceae; genus Phyllostachys; species Phyllostachys edulis. The sequence goes on along the minus strand of CM070547.1, from coordinate 40,723,069 downwards.
TTATTATTATGCTTCTAGTATGATTTTTAATGAGGGAATTACATTGTTTCTTAATGAAGAATTATGCTACCAGTATAATTTAAATTCAGCACATTCCAATATTTGAGGGTCTTACACGGTGTCTACCAGATCGGGCCACAGCACGATACTGTTGGCTCGGCCTAGGCACGGCACGGGACAACGAGATGTGTCGTGCTTGGGTCGGCACCCTGGCCCAACAGGCCAGCCTAGCCCGACATGCATAGTGTCGGGCCCGACCTGGGATAGCACGTCCCGACACGATTAGGCCCTTTAGGCAAGGTAAGGCATGGCACGACACAACCCATCGGCACGATTAGGCCGGTTTAGCCCATTTAGGCATGGTAACTGTCAGAGTTTTAAAATTTTTAGGCATTTTTAGCTGTTGGAGAGCTTTCAAAATACAAAACAAATTCAAAAAATCTCAAAATTGTTTCTATAAATAGGTAGCATACCCCATTCAATCAACCACCATCCAATCTTCAATCTCTTCTCTGAATTATGTTGTGCAAATCTATATCCCTTTTGTGATAGTTTGGCAAAATTTGTGCCAAATATTCAAATTTTCTAAATCCAGCTGCAGTCAAGAAAAGATGTACAATACTGATTTTTGTATAGTTTTATTATTCTTATTTGTTATACTAAGATGAAATAAATAATAGTATAATTTTTTATTTTCAGTTTTGGTAATGGAAAATCACGATAGTTTTTTATATTGGTGATTTTGGAATTTTTATCAATGGATTTTGCATTCTTCAAGAATGTTGCGGCGCCAACTCGACCGCAAGAGCAAACAATATCATCATCGGGCTCTATGAGTGCCTCTGCGTCTACAAGCACTGGAGCAAAGAGATCTAGATCGAGTACATCGAGAGTCTAGGAAGATTTCGATAAGACAACTAAGCTAAACAGATAACGAATTGATGTAAGATATGTTGTTTGTAAAATTTTCAAACATGAATCATCTACAAAGTCTTTAGGTGGAATGGGAGACTTGATTAGACATGCTACAAGATGTAAAGCAAGACAAGGATTGGCCATGAGGCAGACATAGTTGCAATACAACTCTAACGATATGGTATGTAGCTGGGACTATAGTCCTGAGGTAGCTCGTCAGTCTCTTTGTCGTTTAATTATTTCAGAGGATCTACCTTTAAATTTGGTGAGTCTAAATTGTTTGAAAATTACATTAGGACTTGCGTAATCCTAGGTTTTCTACCGTTTCTAAACTGACAACAATCATGGAGTTAAATACTATAATGAATGTCATGATAAATTAAAAGAACTATTTAGTACCTGTATATTTTCGGTGGCTTTGACCTCGGACATATGGAGTGGTTGGGCTAGGTTTGGACATGCCGGTAAGAAGGAACTCTACTTACTTTATGTTTAAGAGCCTTTTACCATATAAGAGCATATTTTATGTTTTTATTCATGCGAAGTATCACAACCATGATGGTAGTACACTATTGACTAAGTAGCATTGATATGTTGCTGAAAAGTTATCGCTATGTATTATCCAACATCTCCTTTAATTGTGTATAATATTCTTAAAATTGCTAGTCCATTGAAGACTTAAATGAAATAGTATTACCAGAGGTTATCGTTGCTATGAAAACTAAATACTTGAAATATTTTTCTTCAAAAAAAAACTTGAAATATTGGAAAGAAATCTCATTCCTATATGCATTTGCATTTATTCTAGATCCCGAAGCTAAAATTCAAGGATTTGCTAATGCTCTCCAACTTCTTAGTGATGCTACAGGCCTAGATTATTCTAACTATTTTGCAGATGTTCGTACTAAATTTTCTGAGGTTTATCAAAAGTACGAACATAAGTTTCAGGGAGTTCGCTTGCAACTACCTTCAGTATTACCCACCATAGGTAAAATGATAACTTCATGGGTCAAAATATAGGGTGTCGGTTCTTCCTCTAGGTCCAGGGGTTCAGATTCTACAACGCCAGGTTATGAAGCAAGACAAATCGCTCACTGAAGGAGTGAGGAACTATCCACCTATCTGGACAGCGATACCGTCGATTACCAAGAACAATGCTTCAAAATTTTGCAATGGTGGCATGACCACAAGGTAACTTATCCAGTGCTATCCATATTAGCATGTGATATGTTAACTGTTCCTGTCTACATGGTTTCCTTCGAATCTGCTTCCAGTCTTTCAAGAAGAATATTGGAGGAGAGAAGAACAAGCCTCACGAGTGAGGTGGTGGAGATACTTCTAACTATGAAAGAATAGGAACAAGCTGATGCATGAGAATAACACTTTGTAGAAAATCCAGAGTTGGTAGATGCGTTCGATTTTTTTTTACCTAGACAACGACACTTAGAACATGGATGTATGCCGAGTTATAGGTTGTAGTCTTTTTCCTTTGCCAAGGTTTCTCATGTTGAGTTTTTAGTTGACAAAGTTTTTAACGAGACAACCATGTAAACATTAATAAAGCTCATTATTACATTTTTATTATATTTGTCTCTTTTCATAGATATAGAATTCATTTTTATAATTTTAATTTGTATTTTTGAATTATATGCATTTTTGATTTTTTTTTAATTTGGGTGAGATGGGCTACACGAGCCAACCCCAGCCCGTCGGGTTTATTGTGCCTAAGTCGGCACAACACGGCCTGTGAGCTCAGCGTGCCGTGCGTGGGTCAGCAACCAAGCCCACGAGCCGACACGACACGGCCCGTTTAGTTAGCCAGCTCATGATGTGCTGGCACATGCCCGTGCCTTGTCGGGTCATGCCAGCACACCCATGCTACCCATTTGGCCATCTCTAGAGTAGCCTTATCTCCTGAACCTCTAGAAATGATAGTTCCATTTGTACAATTAAGTAGAAACTCAATATCAGGCATTCAAAATAATTTGAAGTGCTTTTGTGTGCCAATCTGATATGATTTGTTGGGCATTCATTTCTGTCCAAAATTCCACCGACCATTAATGTGCCATCAATATTCAAAACACACACCAGGCATTCAAAATTCCACTCAATATCAGGCATTCAAAATTACACGCAAACAAGGTTCACATATCTTGGCAATGTGAATTGCACTATCATCTAAAACACCGAATGATTTTGATGAGATTATATTGCAATTTGCTAACAAACCTAACGCAGCAAACAACTTTATGGCACATGACAAGAAGCAAGGACGTGTACTTGTGAGCATACTTATCAATTCCATTCCAGTACTGGCCAAAATGGCTGAAACATGCCATACCGGCACCCAAATCGGCACACCATAGCCTCAATCCCGTACCAGCATCAATACCAGTCAATACCGGTCAATATCGGCCATTCCGGCCCATTCCGGTCCATTTCGGCCATTCCGCCATTCCAGTCATTCTAGTACCGGTCAAAAAAAATCAAAATTGAAGTGATCACTTGTTTGAATCAGCTCGGAAGGCCGAGTCCAATACTACTGCTTCTGTAAATGAAATTATGCTAGACTAGTATGCTAGACTATGGTAAAATATATGAAATTATGAACTCATGTTGTATTATTTAACTACGTACGACCTTTATATTTATGAAGTAATTGAACTATGTGTCATTTTTATTCTGTGATTATGTATTTGAAGTGAGATTCCAAGCTAAATTATGTGTGCATTGTGAGGACCCCGGCTTATTTGGTTTGTAATGCTTAGTCATCCATTGACCCTAGCATCACAAACAAAATAACCCGTGTCTTCGAGATATGTATAGTTCCCAGAAATGCAGTATACACACCCCTTTACAAAATTATGCATCAATTTCATACAAGATATAGAACCAAAGCAAGAACTAGATTAAACAAAAGACATACATAATAGAGAGATATTACAAAAGGGGCCGACCGGCCAAATAACAACTTAGAAAGATAAATAACAGCGGAAGCAAAAGCCATAAGATGGCGATAAACAAAATCCATACGGTTTGCCTAAAGCCCACAAGGCAACTGACCGGGCCGCCAAGCTAGTCGTCAAATCCACCGCACATCTCACAAAAGTGAAACCCTGGGGGATCCACCTCCTCTGCAACAATTTAATTAAGCAAAGCAAATGAGTACAAAAATGTACTTGCAAGACTTACGTGTAGTGTAACAGACCTATACATATGCTACATGCAAGCTTATTTAAGTGGAGGTTGTAGGTTGTTTTCAGCATAAAGCAAGTTTTCATTTGCAATAATTAAATAGATTCAAAGCAGTTTTACAATTCATTTTTAATTTGTAAATAACAACGAGGCAACAACATAATAACAATAGATAGATGACAACAACAATCCTGGAAGTGACTAACCTAATAGTCACCACAACAATAGCATGAATTACCCATTCATACCACCCATATCAAGTTTTAATTAAAGGTTATAGTCTAACTCTCGAAAGACCTCCCCATGCATGTCCATAACCTAGGACAAGGCTATTCGAATAGTTTGAAACCCTGCAGGGGTGTACCAATGTACCCACACGCCAGACCGCCTTTTCACCAAGCTATTAGCACACTTCCTTTGGTATGCCGGCACGGCTAAGTCCTACGAGACATTTTCAATATTGTGTGTCAACAACGAGTCACCCATATGGGGATACAACCTCCCTATACGTTGATGCGGAGTCATCAAAGATGCTCACCTCCTTATATGGATGGTGCTCCTTGCAGTGGATAAACCCCACTACTTCTCACCCAATAGCCCACCATGCAACTCGAAGCTAACACACGCCAAAGTACATAGTCAAGAGAGGTCCCATATCCCCTTCATGTGGTTAGCACGCAAAATTGCTTGGTTTAGTGTAACAAGATGTTCGGTCCTTATTGACTTAGGCACCATTCCACATACCAACAAATCACACCATCATCCATTGTGCCCAAGTCCAAATAGTTTTCATTTTCAGTTTTGTTTTAACTTTACAAATTAACAAAGCACAAGTGCTGGACATAATGGAATAATAATTAGATTTGTGTGATCAAGATCATCGACTAAGTCGATGACCGCCCAATTCTACCGCAATCTAAGCATTTCTAAGCAATACCAACACGTAATCTACTAAGTGACAAGAGCTCATCCACGAACTCTAAATCACAGCAAGATAGTCCTAGGCTTAGTAGTAGAGATTGAATATTTACCTACAGAGTATGCATCTATAGGATCAACTAAACGATAATCATTTAACCAAAAAATAGAGCATGCATACATACACTTTGCAAACAATATATTAGACTTTGAAAGTAATGGGATTAAACATGATCAAACTATTTGCCTTGCTGGAGCTTCTCACTATGCTACAAAGGGTCACTCACGGGATCAACGCACTCGTCGACACCTAACAAAAAAGCGATAAAGAATCGATAAGAATGACGAAAACCGAAAAGACTCAACAGCAAACTTGCTCCAAATGCTTTAAAATTTTTACAGCAGGAAGAGCATGATTTTTAAAGAATTTAGCAATAAGAACCAATTGATTTGGATTCTCAATGCAAAAGTTATAGCCAAAACAAATCTGCTCAGCCTCGAAAATGCTGGAAAATTCAAATCGGTTACTGTTCATCCGAATTAAATTCTCTAGCACAATTTTCCAAAGAGGTGTTACACCTGGAATTTTTATGGTAAGTAAAGAACCTCATGATATGAATAACACAATTGAGTTCACCTCATTTGGAGCTAGTATGCATTTTCTATGATTTTTCAAAGACATGCACACTAGTGCAAAACAAAATGCACCCCCAAAGATTTTGAAATAGTGACATGCCCAAAACCTATACCACCACTTATTACACTAACAGAGGAAGCCAACAAAATTGGATTCACTCAAAAAGGATCTATAGAGAATTACTTTTGCAATTTACAAGTTAAATGCAATTTTTAGAGCAACATTTAAAGTATATTTCTAAACCAATTTTCAAATTCATTTTCTAGCCGAACTAAGCTTACAACCACTTTTAGATTAAAGCTCAGTTCAAACCAGAGCTACCAAAATTTGAATCAACTCAATTGGAGCAAAAATGAAATAGTTATGCAATTTTGAAGTTTATTACCTTTTCCAGTTCACAAATAAACCTCTCGGAAATTTACTAAACTCAAATCGACGTGGAAATTTGTGGGCCGTTGATCTTGAATCGGACGGCCCAACGACTGGACGCACGCGCGCTCGCGCCTGCGTGAGACCAACAAACATGGACCGTTGATCTTGGATCGAACGGCTTACGACCAGTCGACGCGACAACGTGCGCGCGCGGAAAACCCTGGTCGTAGACCGTCGAGATCAAATCCGACGGTCCAGATTGAAACGACCGCAGCTGCGTTTGGAACTCGCACGTGCGAACGCCCGAGTGAATTGTAGCCGCAGATCTAGAGATGGACGACGCACGACTACCGCAACACAGTACGAGCGCAGCCCATGCGACATCTCGCCCACAGATCTGGAAATGGACGGTCCTACGACGATGCTACAGTTGTCGTCTCCGTCCGATAACGAAACCGACGGCGTTCCACAGCGAATCGCTGGCGACTCAGGCCACGGCGACGCAAACCAAGAGTGGTCTAAGGTCTGCATTAGCCTTGCGCACCTGCTAGCACCACCCACTGCGGCTGAGCCGGCGAGGAGCGGCGGTGCCGTGCACGGCCAAATGACAAGCAGCAATAGAGCTCCGCAGCGGTTCAACCAAGTAGTGCCTGACCATCTAGGGGCTACCAGGGAGCTACCTGGATGACGCGGAGGGACAGGGGAAGACGGAGTAGCTCCGGCGACGAAGACCCGCACCGGCGCTGAGGAAGACAACGAGGAGATGATGGGCTGGGCAAAATGAGCAAGACTGGGTCATCACATTAGCTCCAATAGGGCTCAAGGATATTCCATGAGCAAGGAATTGAAGAGAGGAGGAGCTTACCGGCGAGGGGTGAAAATGATGATCCACGGCCGAAAAGGGGAAACCCCAAAATTAGCTGCCCCCTGTTGAAGCAAGCCAAAATTGGATTAGGAGAAATGTTTAAGGAGGAGAGGGGCGCGAAATGACGCGAGTGGAATTAAAAATGAGCCCCTGGAGCGCCGGCGATGAAGAGGGAGCTCCACGGCCGACAATGGCGGTTTGGGGATTTGGTGGATTGAGCTCAACCAAGCAACGAGGGTGCTAGGCAAAGCTTGAGCGTGTTGAAAGGAAGTCAAGGAAGAGATTGAGGGGCTTAAATAGCAGAGGGGGTGAAAGTGGGAACAGGCGGATGCTCAGAGGTGAGCCACGGTCCATCGCCGCGCACGCGAGCTCTGAGCGACGAGAGCAGGTGAGCCAGGCGACTTTGAGGGCGAGGCACTGACGCGCATTTAATGCTCCGACCCATTGCGGCCTGCACGGAAGGGACGCGACGCTGCGCTCGCCCCACGCGTGCTCTGCCATGGAGACGACACGCCAGCCGTCCGATTTTGATCCGACGGCTCACGTGAGATCGAGTTGGCACCGCTTCGCGCAAACGTCGACCACCCGATGGAGATCCAACGGTTGGCAACACGCGTGCCAACGCGTCCGCGCCAGTACAGTTAGTTGACTCGACCGAGTCAAGTGGCTCGAGCCTGAGTCTGACTCGTGCCCAAGGAACAGTGCAAACCAGTTAGGGTTTAAATTTGAAAGCTGAGTTTGGAAGAATTTTTAGAGGTAGCAAACTAACTCCAAAAATTCCAAAATTGTGACTGGAGGTTCCTCACTCTAGGATAAACCTTACATAAAATTTCTAGAGATTTTTATGCACTGCATTTCTCTCAAGAAATTCCTCAAGGTTTGTTCTAGGGTTTGACCAATTGGAAAACTGGTTTGACTTGCCTCCAAAAATTATCAAATAATTTCTAAAAATCATGAAATTTTTCAGAGGGGTCACGCATCATCCCTAGAGCCAAGGAAAAATATTTCCCAAGGTTGACATAAAATTTTTTTTTGACAAAGGTTGAAGAAGGGTTTGACTTTAGTCAACAGGAGATTTGTGTTTTGAATTCCACAACTCTTGACCAGAATTATAGAAAAGTTCATGAGTTTCAAGATGTGAGAAAAGTTTTAATTTCTACTCATTTAATTACATTTGAAACACACACCCATATTTGGGATGTTGCATGCATATAATTATATATATATTTATAAATAAATATCTATTATTATATTAAAATCCGAAACAGTACGCCGGAATGGACTGGTACCAGCGTATTCCATACCAAGAGGCAAACCAGAATGGAATTGATAACTATGCTTGTGAGATCTCACACACTATGAGATATCAGTGCATTCAAATTGAAGGACCATATCATTGCATTCAAATTGATGGACCATATCGTAGAACTACACGTAGCAGCACAATAGGAGCTCAATCAACTTGATCTCCAAAAATAAGATTTCAATTCAGGACATAATTCAGTTAGCCATCTCAATTTGTGCACAAGATCAGGGAAAAAGTTGTATCTAACTTTGTAAGGCAACATAACTTAGATATGAAACCAAGGAATTAAATAGGACAAATTGGGAGATTTTCTGTAACATCCCATTTTCGGGATGGCTTAATTTTGTTTTCGTCGCTTTCTGGTTTGTAAAGAGGTTTCAAAACCTATGTTGAAGTTAAGTGTGTAATTCAAAATCTCCCTCAAGTTTCAAAGGTTGGTTTGATTTCAAAATCTCGGTTTAAAAGCTCTAATTCAAAATCCCCAAAAGGATTTCAAATCTCAGTTCCATCTCAGGTTTTCGAATTCCCAAACCTCCCAAAATCTATTGGGCCTGGCCCATTTCTTCCTCTAGGCTCAGCCTATTTCCTTGGTGTAACACCCTGGCTATTCGGAAGCCAAGGTGTCACCTAAAAAATACTAACATGAAACATAATCGAAATGTAAGACAAAATTCTAAATTTCGGCAGAACCTCCCCTGTATAGTTAACTATACCGGAGGTTCCAACAGTCATATAAATCAAGACAATAAAGGAATCAATAATTGACAGTACCAAGACAGGAGTATAGTCTGAATTCAAGCAATTAACAAAAGGATGATCAAGATCACATGCAGTACTAATTCATTCATAACGTGGAAGAGGTTATCAACCACAGCCAACTTTATTTGTTACAGTTTATCAATTAACGAATGAAAAATAGAACTAAAACGTAATCATGGACTTGATTAAGGTGAAGTGAATGAGTAGTGCATGCCTACTCCCTCCCAATAGAGCCAACCTCAATGATCACCTAAAATAAACAAACAACGCAAGAGTGAGTCCGAGACTCAGCAAGTACAATAAATAAATGGTACATACAACAACTATGATCATGACAACTTCATTAAAGAATGTGAATAAATTATAGAACGAATATGTGAATGAATGGAATGAATGAATTGGATGAAATGAAGGGACTACACACATGCATATACCGGTATTACTAGTGACACACCCGTCGGTGTTCACCTAAGCCTGCATTTAACAAAATGCGGGGATCCAAGTCCCGTCTGAAGAACATTTCATACGGGTGTCCCAAACTACCCACGTTGGAATGGTGGGTCTTACATGCCCATACTGGAATTGATGGGTCTTATTAATCCACTCCCATGGATGAAACATGAATAGTGGATGCATGGAATGAAATATGAATATTGAAAAGACATGCTCTCTAATCATGGAGGTAACACATATGGAATGAATATGAACATTAAATATTAACATGGATCTTAGAAACACAATACCAACATCAGGCATTCAACATTTTATAATTATAAGAACATTAAAGTACTTGCCTTCCGCGATGCGACGCGTTAGTAAGCAATGGCGGTGCTCCTAAACCTGAAGCCTCTCCGCCTACACAATATATACTCGAAATAAGAACAACATATAACAGGACGCTTCCATTAATGTTCTACAAAGATTTCCCATAACCCATGTTATAGAACTAATCCCATCCATTGCTTCCTTTGTGCACAAATAATCAGTCACAATTAATGTTATGACACAGATGAATCATGTTGGAAGGCTTCGTGAACCATTGAGCAAACCTTCTTCAACAATGATATATATAACTATGGAAAAGACACACTGAGCCAGGAAACCCACAAAATGTCATTTCTGTCCACATGCAAAAATAATGATACTTGTAGGCTGTAGCGCTTCTTTGGGTACTAAATCGTGAGATGATATACCATTAAAGGGTAGTTGCAATAAGTGGGTTTATGACATGATAAGATCTGCATTTAGAAGCCCTAAATATTCATGAGATAATTTATGTTCTCTCAAGCATAAATCTCCACTATCCTACAATTAAGTAAATTAGGCTATACTGTACTCACAAGAACCAATTCATATCATAATAGAATAAAATCTACTGACGAAATGGAACATCCGGCCTAGCAACCCCAATGCTAGCCTTTCGCTGTGATACCTCACTGTCCCACTTCTCATCCCTGTCCACGACCTTAACCACTTAACTTCTCACCAACTTTCTCCAGCATTGTGTAAATTTCGTTGCTTCTTGGATGTCTGCACAGCCTCCTTGAGTGCGAAGCGGAAGATCCCCAGCACTACAGGATGCATCCCAACATCAACGTGCAGCATGCCCACAGGTGAGCGCGGACCAGGAGACAACATTCCTCTCCGCATTTCATCAAACAGTTGGCGGACGTCCAGAAGGTGCCCGCACTTGGCATACATCTAGTCACCCCTGTTCCAGGTTCATGTTACACATTCATAATCTATGCATAAACCATCCATCCATTCATCCAATCACAACAGAACACAGAGCAGAATCAACCCTAGTAGGGAGGAAGGTAGAGGTGTCTTACCGGTGAGTAGTGAGCCACCATCGGAGGTGTTAGGATGCTTGGCATCCTGCCATTTTGACAACGAATGATGATGATGGCGGTGGTATCGCGAGCGCAGTCGACCCAGGCCGAGGCGGCGTAGAGTGGCGGCGGCAAAGACCGGGCCGAGCGAGTCGCGTGGGAGAGACGAGGGCGTGACGGCGCACGCTGGTGGCGGCGGACATGGCGGCGAGGAAGGCAACAAGGGTCCATGGGTAGGAGGAGCTAGTGGCGGCCGGGACTGCGAGCCGTGCCGGCGGCGACACTAGGGAAAGGCGGCGGCAAGAAGCAATGATGGAGGAGGCGTGGTGCCGTGGTGCAGAGGGGAGGCGCCAAGGGGAAGCGGGAGCAATCGGGGGTGCCGACGGCAGGGGAGGCGACCGAGGGGCCTTGTGCGGCGGCGCTAGCAGGAGAAAAGTGGGGAGGCGGCGGCTGCTCCATGGGGATGAAGAGGAGGCAGCCAGCCTTAGGGCAATAGGGCACCCCCCCTTTTTTAACCCTAGTGGGACAGCCCACTTAGGGCCAAGAAGCACAGGGCCGAGAGCCCAAGGCCCACACTTCCAAAATTCCTGAATTTTTGTGTAATTGCCTGTCCAATATAAGTTGTTTCTCTCTAATCTTTAATGCATTTGCTAACAAAAACTGAATAAACTTCCCACTCCGAATAACATTATCCTAATTGGTATTCGGGGTATTACACTTAGCCCATCACCCCTGGCCTTTTCCCCCTCCCTCTAGCCTTCCTGGCCCAACGACCCCCTTGGCCACCCCGTCGCCCAGCTCACACGTCCCTGAAGTGCATTGGACATGCCCCGAGCTCGGGCGCCTCGCTTGCCAGCCGAGCCAAGACGTCATTGTGTCGTGTGCGAGCTCCATCTTGCTTTGCCCACCACGCAACTTGTCCTTGCCACCACTCCTGCTCGTCCTGGCCGCCATGCCGCTCGTCCTCACCGCCATGCCTCACGGCGAAGCACCATGCCGCCCTACCATCGTGCCGCCCGGCCTTCAATGCTCCCAACGGCCATCTTCGCCTCCCTCCGACTATAAAGGAGCCCCCCGCATCCCCTTGCCCTCCCTGCTTCGCTTCCCTCTCCATTGGTAAGTGCCACCAAAGAAAAACTCTCGCGCTCCTTATTCGGCTGCCACACCCTCATCGATGATTCTCCGCTCCAATGAGCTCCTCTCCGCACCAACCCTGTCACCACGTGTTCCAGAAACCAAGGAAGCTTCCCCCCAAGTCGATTTGACTTTGATCCACCAACGTCGCTGGAATCACGTTACTCCTTTACCCCCGTCTGCAGCTTTCTTCCCCGCCGTTCGCCAAGCTCCGTCCATCTCCGGCACTCCCTCTTGTCCTAGTGAGCTTCCCTTGTCATGTTTGCACTCGTGCTCCCTTGCTCCAGCTCAAAACCTCGCTGGAGCTCCTAAGCCGTTAATGGTGTGGCGATTGCCCTTCGCTTGCCTCAACGTGTGCCGCTCGGTCTTGTACTTGACCCGCCGCTAGTACCCTTGTGACCACCGTCCTCTTAGCGTTCCATTTTTGGCCTTGCCCGGCACTGCCGTGCTCTTCCCCGTCAGCAATAAGCTAGGGCTGGGAGTACCCGTGGCCTTCCCTTGTTTGTCCGAAAACCAGACAGCACATGTAGCGCATTAACTCACCCATATCTTGGTCATTAGGGATAAACATTAATTATCAGTGTTTAATTACTTATTTAATTGATGTCTGATCCCTATGGCATGTGGACCTAACGCAGTTAATGGAGTCCTTAACTCCTATTTTGTCCTGGGCAATCAATGACAAGTGGGCCCGAGTCGACTGAATGCGCAGTTAAAGCTCCAGTGGACCGGTGAACCCGTGCGCGTGGACTCCGTCTGTGCGCTATGGCCGTGAGCCAAGCCACTGTCCAGTGGACCCTGCATGTCAGAGAGACCAATTCTCTCCCTCGTCTTATTTTGTCTGATTTTATTGCGAACTCAAACTTCAAAAGTTCCGTTCTCCCTCGTTTTAACTTCGATTTAAGTGAAATTTGTTTATAAATTTGTCTAAATTTAGTAGCTTTCTAATAGCAGTAGCCTTGTTCAATTTAGAGTTCATTTGTTATCTCTTTAGTATTTATTTGTTTTATTTGCTTGTATGTTCTTTTCCGACGCGTTTGTCCGAATAGAGTTCGAAGAAGCGGGAGATCTCCAACTTGATCAAGCTCAAGACTATCAAGACCCTCTTGCCTTAGACCCATGCAAGTCAATACTTTAATCACATTGAACCCATATTTTATGCAAATTATATTCTTTTAAAATATCAAATTGCATGCTTATTTCATTAGGCAAATGTATGTCAAATCTTTAAGGTAGTTAAATACCAATTTGATACTTGAATATTACACCATCCTTGAGAATTGAATCCCTTAATCCTTGTCACTCTAGATAATTATGTGGTAACTTACTAGCTATAGTCGTACTTAAGCATCATGCTAGTCTTGCTTAATTACCAAGGAATTAATTGCCCTAATCATCATCTTTTAATCATGAAAATGGTTTTGGGCAGTCATTTTGGGTAAATGACTGGAATATTTGAGATAATATGTTTTATGCTTATCAAAAACCCTAATAACCTTACTATTACCACATATGGGTAGATGTTATGATGGTGGGTGCTAATGTACTCCAAGGAATGTTGGTATGTGGTTGGTATGTGGAATGAACCACCTAGATAACTTTAAGGACTTAATCCTATGATAACCTCTCAATGTAAAATAGTACAACCACAAGTCTATAATGGTGTCGACCTGGCTAAATAATTTGTATCCACTAGTGCGAGTTGCACCATTGGAGTGACCCACAAGTCATGTGGCTGGCGTAAGCCGTCGTGGACACAGGTCGAGATGCTAGCGTAAGCCGCCGTGTGGTGCAAGAGGGGCTTTGGGGGCATGGTTGACGCATGTGTGTGAGCGTAACCACCCTCAGATGAGACCTTAGCGGGTGCAACTAACACCGAGGGATGCATTGTAAAGGCCGTGTGATGATCTCTCCTTGATTCATATGTTCAAGGAAACGTGTGTACATATCAAGATGATTGTCTCTTGTGGGTAAAGTGTATAGTCTCTGCAGAGTGTAAACTGTTCGAACAGCTGTGCCTACGGTCAAAGGCGGGCATGGGAACTTACGTGAGTTAGTTCTATTTATAAAACCTTGTGCGTGGGATGAAACCTCATCGAGCCATTATGACCCTGAATTTGGATTTTTCCTAGGTGGTCGTACCAGTGTTGTTAATAGGTGGATGTACCCTAATTGAAACTAAGCATAAGGTGGAGGTAACCTCCCCTGTTATTAATATTGCACAATTACTCTTTAATAAAAAATACAATTTGGTTAAAATGCTAAGTGGTAGGAATTTCAAATTATGATATTTTTAAAAATGATGCTTTGAGCAAATAAAAGAACTTGAGCCTTCCTTATTAAGACTTGCATATGCGTATATTGCATTTACTGTGTGTTGGCTCATGAGCACAGTTGTTTGTGCTCACCCTCGCTCTTTCCCCCAACTCACCAAAAGCCATGGATCAAGGACATTATGCTCACTACAAGGATCCAGATGTTGGTTGCCAAGATAAAGCTGAAGAGTAGTCTAGTTTCTAGTAGTTTAGATCTTGCCTCTGTCTAGCTGACTCAGTCGGTACTCGTGTACCACCAATATTACCCAAGTCATTGGATAATATCAGTCATACGTTGGTTTCCCAGTCGTGTGCTTGTGGCGAGATGTGCTCTACCCCTTTTGCTTTCGCTATCATTTCCGCTGTTTTGTAATGTAATCTTTTGGCCCGTTCGGCCCTACTGTAAAACTCGACCCATTGCGGTCTACTTAACTCTGATATTTGTAATATAATGAATGGTTTGGTCTACGTTATGTGTGAAATGATTCAGTAATGTATTCTGTGAGCGCTATCTACTGATCTAAGGAATAGCGCAGTGTTGTTCACAGAGGATTCTGGAGTGTGAAATCTGGGTTTGATAGAGCTGGTATCAGAGCATACGGCTGTAGGAGCCTTAGGTAGACTAGACATGCCTAAGGACTTGAGTCCTATTTTCAAAAACTAAGAAAAGCTTTGGCAAACTATAGTGTACTTATTTCTCTTGATTATCTCTCTTACATCTGTACTTATCTTTACTTCACTTGAGTTTTTACCATGTGGCAGATTCTTTCTCTTGTTTCAAAATTGTAGATGGCCAGTTCTACATCCGATGCCCCATGGGACTTCTTCACCCATTGAGAGGACTTCGGAGAGTTCGTGGATATCCTCCGCCAGCTCATGCAGTACCTGGGCTACCATCGCCAACCTATCTTCAGAGGCCGGAAGACTCAGATCCTGGACCGAGAGTCTTGGTCTATGGAGGTGCACCTCTATGCCAGGGATGGCGAGTTCATCTCCCATACCTTCAGGGCCGAGCACCCCAGGAGCCACTATTTTGATGCAGCTCAGGACGCAACACACTTCACCTCCACCCGCTTGTGCCAGTTGCACGAGGATCTTCTGCTGAGGTCCCCCTTCTGCTACTACCCATCTCTCTAGGAGGGAACCCAGAGATCTTCGATATTAGAGACGACGACCCCCGCCTAACCCACCAAATGCAACTCATGTAAGCATTGACAGCTTCCTTCATCGATGCGATGGAGGCGATGGAACAACTCCGGATGCTCCTCACTTCCAACTACGACCACTCTGACACCCTCCGCAACTAGCTGATCAGATGTGATGTAGCCCACTCTGCTGCGGAGTAGGAGAGGAGTGCCACCGTTGTAGAGTTGGCGCGGACCGCAGCAGCCACTGCGATGCACGCCCCAGCTCCTACTGCACCCGCCGTCATCCCCAGTGACCCAGCGCCAATTCGACCACTTCGACCCGAAGGACCCCGACCAAGCTCACTACGCAGGAGCGTGCAACACCCTAGTCCACCGTCCGTCATCTACCTTGGAGAGTCCAGTCATGGACGTAGTCTCAGTCGTTCTCGATCATGCTCCAGATCGCCCAGCTTCAGTTGCAGCCATTCTTGTTCCCACTCCCGGGCAACTACACCACTTGTGGTGGTCAGCACCTCATGGAGGAATAGTCAGGATAGTCTAGGTTAGCTACCAGTGCATGCTAGGCAGTCTTTTGGTTGTAAGAACTTCCTTTTTCTTTCTTTGTAGACGTTGTGTTTGTGATACGTGTTGTGGCTTAGTTTGTTGTAACATCCCAAAGTTATGTTACCAAAATTAAAAATTAATAAAGTTATTATTTTATTGGATTTTACTCGTCACAAAGAATTCTTGATTTTACGTAATTTAAAAGATTTTTCTTGGTTAAAAATATATATAAATAAATAAAAATCAATTATTTAATTTGTTGGCTTTTAAAGTCAAAAAGAAATTTTATTGAGTTTTCTAGGATTTTCTTGGATTTAAAGGAAAAGAAAATTTTAATTAATTTCTTGAATTTTACGGTAATTAAAAGGTTCTTCCTATTTTCCATAATATAAAAATAATTACTTTGCAAAATAAAAGCCAACTTTAAGTTGGAATTATTTTTATTAAGTCCAAAATAATTCAAAGAATTTTTGGACATTATTTGCTATTTTCTAAAAGTCTATTTGATTTATTGCTTTTACGAAATTCAAAAATTAAAATTCCGAATCTCAAATTTACCCCAAATCAAAATCCAAATTCATAGTCTCAATTCAAATCCTTGTTCAAAAATAAAATATTTTTTCAGCCAAGTCTGGATTCAAATTCTTGTTTTGAATTCATCTCAAATTCAAATCTGAGCCGAATTTCAAAATTCAAATTTATATTTGAATTTTCTCTAAAATGAAAATCTTAAAATTTCATCTCAATTTCTAGCCAAAAATATTTTCTTTCCTTTTCTTCTTTTCTATCTTTGACTTTTGTCCTTTTCTTCTTTCCCTCTTTTCTCTCTCCTCCTTTCTCCTACCTTGGCTCTGTCCAGAACGTATGCACGCACATCAGCCCGACGCCATGAATGCCAAATGAAGCTCTTCAAAGCCCTTGATTTTCGCCACAATTCTTCGCGAAATCATGGGCATTTAACTCCCTTCATCATGGCACCTCTATTCCCGGCCATCTCCCTCAATTCCACCCACAATTTCGTCCGTACGCGCCATGTTCGCCCGAAGACATGCAGCACCAATCTCCTGCCTCGGTCCCTCTCTGGCCCTATAAAAGAAAGCCCTGGGTGCCTCTCCTCTCCCTCATCCATCCTCGAAAATCTCAAGCCCTCTCCTTTCTTCTACTTGCCAAAAATCGTGTCTATGATATGGCCCATATCACAGACGACTCTATTAAAAAATCGTCTGTGATAGGGCCCATATCACAGATGGCTCTATTATAGAACAGTTTATGATTCCTTATGACAGATGGTTCCATAATAGAACCATCTATGATAACCTAATGAAATTCCTATCCACATGAACCTGGTGACAAGTCTCTTTGTTTTCTCACGCAATGCATGTGTCTCTTCGTCTCACGATCGCACCAACGTCACTACGGCTTCCAAAGTATCTCTTCGTCTCCCGCTCTGGATCTAGTACTTGTTTTATAAATAAATATCCCCTTCTAAAAGGGATTTCTCACGAAGCTCCTTGATCCCCTTTCTCCACAAACTCCAAATGGCTTCCCCTCTCGTGCCAGCTGTATTGACCTACATTATGCTTGTTTACTCACACCTCTCTGGTCGCAACCTGGCCCAAGCTGCGGATAAGCCTTCTGTTCGCAATGTCATCCGTTGTAGGCCCTCCAATCTAACGGAGACTATAGCGGCCATCATCTGTCGACTGGAGCTCCTCCTCAGACGGACCAATGCGAGAGTCTGCGACATCCATCGTGTAAACCTCATCGTGGAGATCGTCCTATGGAACTACTTGGTTCGCACCGAGGATGCAGCCCGGAGAGTCGAGGACGACATCCGAATTGTAGGAGAGCGGGTCGACCTCACCGTGACAGAGGAGACTAGGGTTGATGGCCTCTGGGTTATATGGGGCTTGGTTTCGGAGTCCGAACGGCTACAAGCACGAATCGACTGTGCAAGGTCGCAGGTGGTGGCGTTTGATCTGACAGTCGCTGATCCCGCCACCACTAAAGCTGACAAGAAGGCTTACGAAGATTTGAAGGCTAAGATAGGATCGCTAATCCTTTTTCTATCGTCTGTGATGTAAAAAGGATATGGTCTTTTTTATAGTCTATTTAATGCAAGTGCATAATATTATCATTCCACATTACAATGAAGTCCACATTGACATCAAAATCAGAGATGTCTCATGTTATGGAATAAATTACAATGGAGTGAATTCTTAATTAAAATATAGCCCTTCATGATGATCGACGCGCATATAGCTAGCTTCCTCACTGGCTTCTTCCTCGAGCCTGATGCCATCTCCGAAAGGAGGCAACTCGTTAAATCGATTGTACTCTTCCTCATCCACGGTATTCTCAATTTCGACAATCCTTCTTTTTCCATAAAGAACTACGTGTCGGTTCTTATTTGCCGGGTCTGTTACATAAAAAACTTAAATAACTTGCTTAGCTAGTATGAATGGTTCGTCCTTGTATCCGACATGTTTGAGATCCACAGTAGTGACGTTGTACTTGTCGACCTTCTGTAATAGCCTCAGCCATAATAAACAGTAATAAGATGCTGTTCATAGCATCACTGTTCATTTTGGCAAACTGGACAACATGTTACAATCTAATTTCCTCAATTTCTAACCAAAAACTCCAACTTGATTGAAGCTTCAAAAGAAAATACCACTCAATGTTGGTATTAAGACCGGGAAGTATTTTATTTAAAAGCCTGATGAATTATTTTGGCAAAAAATAATTTTGTTGAATTTTTAGAAATTATTTTGATCTTGAGAAAAATATTTGTCTTTAAAATAAACCTATTCGGTTCATATGAATTATTTATGTATTTCAAAAGGAGAAACAGTGGTTTCAAAATTTATTTGGGGAATATATCATCCCAGTATCAATTCTGCAAAATCCCATATTTTTACAAATTTATTTGCTATTTTTAAAGCCCCGGTCAAACTTTTGAAATTTTAAATTGGGTTGGTCAATCTTTCCGGTCTAAACCTAACCCTTTTGCACTATAGCGACCAAGTCTGGGTCCAAATCGTGCAATTGGGCCTCACCCGACGCGTTTCCGCATGTACCCCAGTTTCCAGCAACGTGGACCATTGATCTGTTCGCGAACGGCCAAGATTTGCGGCGCTGTGCAGGCCATCCATGCATGCGAGGCTATTTCCACCGTTCGATTTCCATCCTACCACGCCTCTCTTCATGGCCGTTGGATTCCCAACGAACGGACCAGATTCCTTAGGCCGTTCGGACCACTCCAAAGAGCCATCCAATATTGACTGTAGGATCTAAATCGGGCGGTGCGTCATTTTCAGTATATACCATTTTCGAATAAGAAAAGCTGAAATGTACGCGAGCCGTTGGATCCTCAATGTGTGGACCAGATTAGGTGGGCCGTTCGGACCGGCCGGAGGCACCAATCAATCTCCTTCGTTGAAATCTGATCGGACGGACCACATCCATTGGGCCGTTCGGACCGCCCGGACCTCGCTGCAATCTCCGCCGTTGATATCAGATCCAACCGTGTCTTCCTTTTTGGGTTTGAAACTCGTAGGCGCGCATTAAGTTTTGACCGTTGGATTGTGATCGAACGGTCCTTGTGGATTGTAACCTTCGGACCGCCCGGACCTCCCATCAATCCTAGTCGTTCCCTTGAGATCGCACGGTCCATATTAAAGGATACCGGTTAGGTGTTATTTGCCCATCTTGATCGCAGCCGCCCATTTCTAATCGGACGGTTGGTGTTCTATTAATTCCACAGGGAGCATAAGTGCGCGGCTGACAAGCGGAGCCCACTTGTCAGCGATGTCTCTCTCTTCCTCCTCTCGCTGTGCACCGTCGCCGACACCCTCGCCGGAGCGGTGGCATTGCACAGGGAATATACGAATATTCCTTTGATATTTAGCCTCAGTTGCCACCACATCATCTCTGGATGCTTCTCGCTTGCTCTAGGAGATCAAACTCTATGTAAACCCTACTGTCTAAGCTTCTGCCATTGTTGACCAAGGGAGCTCTCCTCACGTTCTTTCTTCCTTCTCAGTGAAGCTTTCTGGCTTGCACTCCATGTTCATCCATAATCATGCCTAAATCACTTGGTAATGTGAGTTTTGGCATTATTTTGTAGGTTGAACAAGGGTGTGCTCTCTGTTGAACCAAGCCAGTTAGAGCATCACGTGGTGATTTCATGCTTCGGTGAGGTAGGTCTCACCTTTTCCTATCAAGAACGTGTATGATGGTCATTAGAGTTTAAGTTTCTATCATTTTCATTTTTTGGTCAGACCAGAGGAGAGAACTTTGGATCTTTACTGTTTTGACCAAGAACTTGACTTCATCTTCTCCAACCCTAGCTGGTAAGCTTAGACCATGATTCATGTCATCTTAAGCTCCCTAAGGACATCATTAACTCACATGAATCACCCACATGTTCATGTGATGCTCCAATCTTGCTTTGACTGAAAAGTTCTTTTTATAACTTTTCAGTCTTTCATATCGTTTTCAAGACCTAGGGTTTCTCTTACCAGTATACTAGCTTATTTAGGTCTTAGCTGAACCCTAGTATCACTAGTAATCTTTCTTTTAATTCTTAAGGTCACCAATTCATTTATTGATGCAAACTCTCTCTCTGTTGGTTATTGTCGGTCAAAACCGACAAAAGCCTACTCTTTCTATTCTTTCTGTGAACCGGGCATTTAGGGTTAGCAAGGATGGATTGTGGTATTACTTATTCTTCAGATAGCTCCAACTCCAATTTATAGTCCTCATTTTGTATATTTTTCCAAGCCAACCGGAATCTGTAAAAAGGTTCTTTGCTGTTTTGTTGTTGAACAGCCGACAACATGCCCAGCAAACTCTATAGTTTGTTACCTCTGTCACTTTGTACTATTTAATGATCAGTTAGATTACAGCATTAATCTGAATACACTTAGCTCAAGAAAAGTATTTCATTTACATGATGTTTAGCTAGGCAAGTAATTCAATTGTAAGTCATCTGCTTTCAGTTTACAAATGCACTGCGTAGCTCAATCTAAACTCTAAATTGTGGTAAATAGTATTAGCAAAGGTTAGTTGTAGTTTACTATTCTTAATTAAATTAATGTACCTTAAGCATGTTGCTAATGATGCATTAAGCCATTGACCATGAATTCTTTTTATGCATGCTGTTCTCTACTTTTTCCCTGTGTTCATTCGATTTTATTTTCTTCTAGATTCTGGCTCTTCTGAGGTTATTGAATCTATTGTTGAGCAGCAAGAACCTGAGCAAGAGGTTATTTATTACTACCAAGGCAAGCTTCCTCTCTGCACCATGTTGATCCCAAATTTATGAACTGTAGACTTACAAAATACAGTGATACTGTTGCATGCAATTTCCTAAAAATTATTTATGATCTGTCTCTAGTTAGCTACAACCCAATCTTTGTGGGTTACCTTGAATTTAATCATACACTCAGCTTAAGGTATTGTTTGTATTAAAATATTTAGGTTAGAACTTTGCTTAGCCATGCAGTCCATAGAACGGTAGTGTTTGGCAAGCTTATCTTGTCAAACATGGGAACAACAAATGAATTTTATTTATTTTGATTCTTTGTTCAGTCTATTTAAATCAGAAATGAACTTAAATCTTGTTTGATAAACCGATTTCAAATCTGGACAAGTGGATGCTAGTGATGGTGCCTTTGTGCACGAGAAGTGGGAAATGTGGATGTCTTGTCTGGATTGATTAAGGACCAACTCGACGGCCAATTCAAGCCCCAACGCATTTCCACACGTAGTGTATGGTATTGTTTGGTTAAGTAAAGGGTTAATGCTATTGAGTTGGATACAGGAGAGTAAGGACACGTGTATTGATCTCATATGGCATCGATGCTTAAGTCTTCGGGCCGTGTCGTATGCCATGTGAATTTTATATCGATATCAGATGTTCTTAGAAGGGTGAGGGCGCATATGTGTTACATCGCATGTGCGTACCTTAAGGGCTCCGATTGCGATGTAGTATGTGCAGCGAGCGCAGTTTGCATTTCTTTGATTGGGTCGGCATTCCTGACACAACATGTGGACCCCGGTTGAGCAGATGCTATCAGTCGTTGTTTAAGCGGGATCAGTCTCACATGGGTTGTCCAACTCAATAGTGTCAACTTGTTGAAAAATACCAAATCTTAGTTCACCCTACCAAGATACCAAAGGCGGTGTGCTATTATTCCGAGGCTTACGGGCTAACTAAGTCGTGTGGGTAAAGATGTACACCCCTGCAGGGTTAAAACTATTCAAATAGCCATGTCCACGGTTACGGACGACACTTGAATTGATGTCACCTGTATAGACTCTGAATCAAATCCGGTTATGGGAATTATTTCGGCATGATGGGTGTCATGCAATGTTTGAAGGTAATCTGTCACTTTATTATTGTTACTATTTATGATTATGCTCTCAATTACTTACTGTTTTAGTCCAAATTGCTTTATTAAAATTGCTTTGTCAAAACTTAGCAATTGTAGGTTAAGATGTATTGCTTTATGCAAAATTGAACCATTAAAGCCTTCCTGTTGTTAACCTTATGCATGTAAAATTTCTATTCCTTTGTGTAGGTTCTATTAAACACTTCTTTTATTAGTTTGTGTAAGTCTAGCTGAGTACCTTCCGTACTCAGGGGTTATGACCTCTTGTTGCAGGTGAGGATGGTTATTTGTATGAGATGCCTGTTAGCGCCGATCCGAGTGACGCTAACGAGTGAAGCTAGTTCTAGTCTCCACGCAATAGCCTGCGGGTGATGGGGCCATTGGTGGCTTTTGTTGTTTAGTTTTGCTTCCGCTGTTGAACTTTTGTGATGACCAAAGCCATCTGTTACTGTAGCACGGAACCAATTTGTAACCTTCTGTATAATTATGTAAATGTATGCCTTGTATGTGTATGATGCAATGTTGTTTAAGGATATATGCGCAATAGTCACTGATCCTGGGAACTATTACATGACATATATCCGGGAACCTGAATGTTGGAATTGTTACTTGTTATTATTATGCTTCTAGTATGATTTTTAATGAGGGAATTGCACTGTTCCTTAATTAAGAATTATGCTACCAGTATAATTTTAATTCGGCACATTCCAATATTTGAGGGTCTTACAGCGTTGGTATCAGAGCATACGTTTGCCTGTAGGTTAGAATTAGCTTGGTCGTTATCTTTAGTGAGTTTCTGTGAAATTATTTTAACATAATTAATTTCTAAAGATCTAAGTATGCTATCTTTTACTTCTTATCTTCCTTAGTATCAATTCTTATCCAACTTTCTGTTGATTTTCCATGATAAGTTTCTTACTTACCTTGTCTTTTGTCTGTAGATGAGTGGCTGGTACTTGATTAAGGAGACTCGAGCCGAAGATGTGGATGGGTTTCCGGCCTTGCTTCGGGATATGATGTGGCGAGCCAATTTCACCTATCAGCCGGAGTATGCCATCTATCGTCGAGACCGAGGCCCTGGGATGGAGGAGTACCAAGCTATCATTAATGTGATCGCCAGACAGGTGGTGGGTAGTGTTCCATACTGTATCCATGTACATGCCACCTCTGAGTCTATGGCCGTGCAGGAAGCTGCTCGTAGGATGATGAGCCTCCTTCGTCATGATTTGACGAAGCTGTCTCAACCACCCTATGTTCACTTCCCAAAACAAGGCCCTAGAGCAAATGTGAGTGCGTTCGATGAGATTCAGTTTGGAGAGGACCCATACGTACGCGAGTTAGCGAGGTTGGTCCATATTATGGACCAAGTCCATCACTGTCTCGTGTATGAGCTATGGGAGACCCGCCGTCGTCTGCACGAGGCACAGGAGTATTTGAGGCTTGGTGTTGCCATGAACCGCGTTCCCCGTAACGTGCTTTATGGTAACAATGAGATCCCTCCAGCTGCTACTGCACCCCCAGGATTTTGACTTCCAGAAGTGCCTGGGCTTGTTCCTATCCTTGGGCAGTGTCGCCAAGCTCGGATGTCTGCCAGTTTTCCTCGCACCCAGCGACCTGCACCTCCGGGAGGCCATCATTTGCTGTTGGGTTCTCCTACACGTCTCATCAGTCTAAGGGACCCCATAGATACGGGTTCACCTGAGGCTCATATGTTAAATGAGTTTCCGGTGAATTTTAACTGTAATGATTATACTTAGGGACTGGATGATGTGTTCTGCGTTAGATGTGTAATAGGCTAGTAGCTGTTCCTTAAGTATTGTGTAATAGAATACCATATATATTTTGTAAAAAAAAAATACTGTGTGCCAACTTTTGGATTTTGAACTGGATGTTGCTGTCAGCCGTTTGATAATAAAGTTGGGGCCGAACCTTTGCTGTACTCATGTATTTTCTGATTTTGGTGTCAATTTGGCTGCATATCATAACATAATGCATGATTAAGTTTAGTACTTCCTTCTTTTCTATCCAGAATCTTGTATGTGTTCGCTCGAGTATATCCTTGTGATGTTGTTAACCATTATATGGCAACAAGATGACAGGACCTACTACTCGTGCACGAGCACAACAAGAGGAGAGGTTCGCAACCCCTGTTCCCTACTCTCAGGGGGAGCAGGCTGACCCTTCTGGATCTCATGGTCCGCAAGGTGGTCGACAGGAAGAGGAGCTTCCTCCACCACCCACTATGGCTGATGTGCTCATGCAAATAGAGCGCAACAGAATGGACCAGATGCGCATACTGGAACAAATTGAAGGGCTACGGGTAGGCTACGCTAGCGCAAATTAATAAAAATTCTACCCGTAAACCAAGATCACTGCAGTTATAGATCACGGTATTACCACTAGACGCGCAGGTGCGGAATTGATGCAGCACGTCGGGGCAGAGTAGTCGTACTACGTTGATGTAGCACGTCGGGGCAGAGTAGTCGTACTACTTTCTCGTCCTCGTCGTGGTGTCCAACGTACAGCTCCTCTCTTGCGGTTCGTCCAAACGCTACTGATCTGGCGCCTCCACAGTATCCACACGCGGGAGGAAGCGGCGACGCCGGACTACTAGATCCGCGGCGGCGACTTAGGCGTGGGAGGGTGGCGGCGAGGTTTGAGGATGTCACGAAAAACTCATCATCAAACACATGCGCCTTTGCCCTCCTTTTATAGACGTCCTTACAATGGGCTTCTACTAATAGAGGCCCATTGGGACTCAATGCTTGATCTAATTCGGATCCAATCCGAATTAGGCTTCACCCTTAAGTGTGTGACCCTATAGGTTCACGTATGTTTAGACATGACACGAGTATACATACTTGGTCAATAGTTGGTAGCGGTCTCTAGCAAGGCGTGCCAACTCCTAAACGCACACAAAGATCATATCGGACGAACCATCACAGCGTTATGTACATGCCAATCCTTTGCCTCACGATATTCGATTGAGCTCCAAGTGACCACTCTTTCTCGATCTGTGATTCTAATCCCTTACTAGGTTAACTCTTAACCTTAAGTAGCATGGCCATGCATTTCGATCCGATCACTCGAGGGGCCCAGATATCTCTCTCGGGTAGAGAGGGCAAATCCCATCTCGACCGACCATGCCTCGCAAAGATGCTTCATGACAAATTCGAAAGCTACCTTTATAACTACCTGTTCACATGAGTAGCGTTTGATAGCCCCTAAGTAGGTCGATTCACATCTCAAGTACATGCGACAATCTCGTGTCTAAGGACAAGGCGTACACATTGTGTAGAGAGAACCATAAGTATAATTGTTATGTCTCATGTTGGGTCGGTCCAACCCCATGTTCTAAACATGTGTCCACATTATTGGTTTGACATCTCCATGTCTATGACACATGAAACATGGTCATCAACCGATACATGTGCTAATCCATCATTCACATGTGTCCTCACATGAACTCGACTAGGGACAATCTTTAGAATAACCATACAAGTGAAGAGTTTCACAAACAAGTCACATACTTGTTAATCAACACAAAGGCAATATTCAAGGAACATTTATTAAATCATGGATACAACGAAATATCATCATCTCTATGATTGCCTCTAGGGCATATTTCCAACAGCCTCCCACTTGCACTAGAGTCAATCTAGAAGATATCTAATACCCATAGCTCTTGTGTGTGCCTCATGCTTAGGTCAGGAAGAGGCTTCACAAAGGATCTGAAATATTCAAATCCGTGTGTATTTTGCATATCTTTAAATCTCCTCGATTGAGGATCTCTCGAATGAGATGAAACCGCCAAATATGTGTTTGTTCTTTTGGTGATTCCTCGGCTCCTTGGCTTGCGAATGGCCCCACTGTTATCACAAAGAAAGATCCAGAGGATCGCACGCACTAGGAACCACACCTAGTTCAGTTATGAACTTCCTTATCCAAACACCTTCCTTTGCTGCTTCAGAAGCCGCAATGTACTCGGCCTCCGTTGTAGAGTCAGCAACAGTCTCCTGCTTGGAACTCTTCCAATCGACCGCACCACTGCTCAAAATGAACACAAAACCCGATTATGATTTGTATCGTCTTTGTCGGTTTGGAAGCTTGCATCGGTGTAACCATTTACAACGAAGCTCTTCCTCACCTCCGTAGACAAGGAACACATCCTTAGTTCTTCTCAAATACTTGAGGATGTTTTTAACCGCTGTCCAGTGACTCTCACCGGGATCAGCTTGGTATCTGCTCGTAACACTTAGAGCATAGGAAACATCTGGGCGAGTACATATCATAGCATACATGATAGATCCAATGGCCGAAGCATATGGAATCTTACTCATGCGATCTCGCTCATCAGTTGTCGAAGGACACTGAGTCTTGCCAAGATTTATGCCATGAGACATGGGCAAGAAACCTTTCTTTGCCTCCCCCATGTTGAACCGTTTCAACACTTTGTCAATGTAAGTACTCTGGCTTAATCCTATTAGCCTTTTTGATCTATCTCTATAGATCTTAATACCCAAAATATATGTCGCTTCCCCTAAGTCCTTCATTGAAAAACTATTTTTCAGTGAGGTCTTAACGGACTCGAGCATAGGAATATCATTTCCAATCAAGTAATATGTCATCTACATATAAGATTAGAAATACGAGCGAGCTCCCATTTGCCTTCTTGTAAACACAAGATTCTTCTTCGTTTTTGATGAAGCCAAACCCTTTGACCACTTCATCAAAACGAATGTTCCAACTCCGAGATGCTTGCTTCAATCCATAAATGGATTTTTGAAGTTTGCATACTTTTCTAGCATTGTTTGATCGACAAAACCCTCGGTCAGTATCATATACACGTCCTCGGTTAAATTTCCATTAAGGAAAGCCGTTTTGACATCCATCCGCCATATCTCATAGTCGAAATATGCAAGAATAGCTAGAATGATCCTTATAGATTTAAGCATCGCTACAAAGTAGAAGGTCTCATCGTAGTCAACTCCTTGAACTTGCCGAAAACCTTTGCGACAAAGTCGAGCTTTATGGATATGAACATTTCCATCCATATCAATCTTCTTTTATAGATCCATTTGCACTCTATGGTTTTAACACCATCGGTAGGGTCAACCAAGTTCCAAACTTGATTGTCTCCCATGGATGCTATCTCGGATCTCATGGCAATATGCCATTTCTCGAGTCTGGGTCCATCATTGCTTCCGTGATAGGTCGTGGCTCATCATTGTCTAACAATAATATATCTCGCAGACATGGAGCCTTCCGACCTTCGTGGTGGTGGTGCTTCCTTTGCCATGGGTTCCTCAACTTGTTCGCGCCACGTGGGCATCATTCGTCGAGTCTTCCCGATTGGTTCATCTTGAACCTCTTCAAGTCGCACTGCTTCTTCCACTTGTCTCCTGTTGAGAAACTCTTTCTCTAGGAAAACACCACTTGAGCGACAAACACTTTGCCCTCTAGTCGGTTGTAGAAGTAATATCCAAAGGTTTCCTTCGGATATCCCACTTAAAATGCATTTATCCGACTTGGGTGTGAGCTTGTCCGACCAGAGTCGCTGACAAACGCCTCACATCCCCAAATCTTTAGAAAAGACAAACCGTGACTCTTCCCAACCATATCTCATATGGTGTCTTAACTACGGATTTAGACGGTACCCTATTAAGTGTGAAAGTCGCCGTTTCTAGAGCGTAACCCCAAAATGATAATGGTAGATCCGATCGTTTCATCATCGATCGAACCATGTCCAACAAGGTCCGATTACGCCGCTCGGATACCCCGTTTCTTTGAGGCGTTCCGGGCGGTGTTAGCTGTGGAACAATTCCGCAACTCTTCAGATGATTGCTAAATTCATGACTCAAATACTCGCCACCACGATCAGATCGTAGAGCCTTAATTTTCTTGGCACGTTGATTTTCAACCTCATTTTGGAACTCTTTGAACTTTTCAAAAGTTTCAGACTTATGCTTCATTAAGTAGACATAGCCATATCTACTAAAATCATCAGTGAAAGTTATGAAGTAATGAAATCCACCTCTAGCAGTGCGTGCTCAATGGTCCACATACATCGGTATGTATGATTTCCAACAAGT
The DNA here is from genome assembly GCA_036346405.1 of Phyllostachys edulis. Taxonomy (NCBI): domain Eukaryota; kingdom Viridiplantae; phylum Streptophyta; class Magnoliopsida; order Poales; family Poaceae; genus Phyllostachys; species Phyllostachys edulis. The sequence goes on along the minus strand of CM070547.1, from coordinate 40,694,640 downwards.
CGGACGCCTCTCAAAAGAACCTTTGAAAGGTGACTTGGTCATCTTACCAAGCAAACAAGCTTCACATGTCTCGTATGATTCAAAATCAAGCGGTTAGAAGACCATCATTATGGAGCTTCTTCATGCGCTTTTCACTTATGTGACCCAAACGACAATGCCAAACATAGGTGGGATTCAAATCATTAGGCCGAAGTCTTTTAGCATTTATGTTAAAGATGGGCGCATTATCAAGATTTAAAATAAATAACCCATTCACAATGGGCGCAAAAGCCATAAACATTTCATTTTTAGAGATCAAACAACCATTGTCTTTACTTGCAAATGAATAACCATCTCTCATCAAACATGAGGGGGATAAAATGTTTCGACTCATACTAGGAACATAATAACAATTATTCAATTCCATAATAAATCTCAAGGAAGCCGAAGTTGCATGGTGCCGACGGTCAACGCAAAGAACCCTTGCTTTATTTCCGACGAAAATCAACTTCACCTCTTGCGACTCCTCTACTTCTTATTAGCCTCGCATCGAGTTGCAAATGTGAGCAACCGATCCGTTATCAAATACCCAAGAGTTAATAGGAGAATCAGCGAGAAAATGTCTAAAACATTTATGACAAGTGTACCTTGGGTGGAAGTCTTACTTCCAAATTCTTCTTGCATTCCTCGGAATCCGGTACTTCTTGCGCTTCTCTTCCGAAGGCGATTTTTTACAATAGAAGCATCTTGTCTCGGCTCGTGTCCAAAGATTAGGCTTAGGCGTTGGCTTCGAGATCATATCTTTAGCCTTGCCCTTATTCTTTGCCCATGGCTTCCTACCCTTTTTCTTGAAGCTGGACTTGTTCTGCACAGCCATCACATGGCTAGGGCCTGCACACTTCTTAATGTCACTCTCTGCTGTTTTGAGCATCCCACAAAGCTCATTAAGGCCCTTTTCCACCCCATGCATATGGTAGTTCGAAATGAAATGTCCATAGCTAGGTGGAAGAGATGCCAAAATGAAATCAGTTGCCAACTCTTGGCTAATTGGAAAACCAAGTTTATCCAAAGTCTGACTGTAACCAACCATTTTGATCACATGTGGGCCTACGGGTGCACCTTCTGTTAACTTGCATTCCAGAAAAGCCTTAGAGACATTGAATCGTTCAGTCCTGGCCTGTGTCTGGAACATGTCCTTAAGCGCCATGATCATATCATACGCTTCCTGATCCTCAAACTGCTTTTGAAGGTCAGGTTCCATGCATGCAAGCATAAGACAGCTAACCTCAAGAGAGTCATCACATGCTTTCTTGTAGGCGCTTTTAACGGCGAAGAACGCAGTGTTAGCGTGCTCTTCGGGATTGGGGTGTCCGAACGTTTTCCTTTTATCCGCCTCGAGAACAATTCTCGTGTTACGGACCCAATCAATAGTTTGTTCCATTTAATTTTTCTTTCTCAAGAATCGATCGCAGCAAAAGGGTGTGCTTGTGGTTGCTAGATGCCATTGATCTACAATAGGAAATGCAAAATACTAAGACAAATAAAACCATGATAGAGTAAATCAGATTAAACAAATTTAATAGAATGTACTCCCACTAAAATCAACATCCTCTATTGATTCTTAGCGATTCAAGATCCGCAATTAACGAGTCTACTAGTGAGCTTTTGCATCACCGCTAGGAGACAAGGTAATTGATAAGCAACACCTTGCTAATCATATCTCTATATGACTCTTGTTGTTGGGTGACATCTCTATGCCCCGCTACCAACCTTTATGCCCCAAGGCCCATAACCTTTATGATAGCCTTGTTAAGTTCACCAACCCTTATGCATGTATGTATCCGATACAAACCCATCTAGTCAAGGAAAGTCGATGGTGCCCTAATTTTATAGACCCACCATCAATTTACAAGACATGGGATGGTGCAAAGTTTAGTTGGGAGGGCATATGTTTAACTTAACATTTTGTGAGGGATCGCTATACTTCTACCATTCAAACATGCATAGGAGTAAAACAAACAGGAATAGCATTCACACAGTTGTGACTCAGTATGGCCCATTTTCTCATGGTGATCTCCATCGCCATAGAATCTGTCCACCATGATGATCTCCATCTCCATGGTTAATGTGTGCCATCCCTCCAAGTGATGTGTCCTCCGAGTACTAATATAAGCTATTACTCATAACACTAGTAATAAAATACATGGATACAAGGAATCATCACAAGTCGACACACGCAGCCGTTAATACAATACTTTGACAACACAATGGCTCGGTAGTGTTTAGAACCCACACACGCAGTCATGAAAATATTACAAACATGCATCACATACACATTAGGCCATACGGTCACATGCATCCCGCAAAAACAAGTTATGCATAGAATCGCAATCTCTGGGATAAGGGGTCGAGGGGTTTCCCCATCAGGGTTCGAGGCGGCGCGCTCTCAAGGTTCGAAGGCGGCGCCCTCCTCAGGACTTGTATTCGTAAAAAAACAGAGATCCAATCTATGCAATTTTTACTTAGGATTTTGATCGGCAAATCATATTTACCACAAATCGACCATTGTTCCGATTCGACCAATTTGTATTGATCTTTACATGCAGCAACCGGTTTTACGTGTCACTGTCTACCCCGATGGCGAATCCGACCGGTAGGGGTATGTTGTTTCACGACCTTAGCAAAGATGATCACGTAACATCGATTATCAATCTAGGTTCCGATTCGACCAATCATATTGATCTTCGCATTCCGCAACCGGTTTTACGTGTCACTGTCTACCCCGATGGCGAATCCGACCGGTAGGGGTATGTTGTTTCACGACCGAAGCAGCATGATCACGGAAACCAGATCAGATCAATCCATTACCAGAACTATACAATCGATCACATCGATCATACCGACTTACATATCGCCATATGCAAATCACCCAACCCTTTACCAGGACAGCAACCGCTCTGATACCACTGAAGGGCTACGGGTAGGCTACGCTAGCGCAAATTAATAAAAATTCTACCCGTAAACCAAGATCACTGCAGTTATAGATCACGGAATTACCACTAGACGCGCAGGTGCGGAATTGATGCAGCACGTCGGGGCAGAGTAGTCGTACTACGTTGATGCAGCACGTCGGGGCAGAGTAGTCGTACTACTTTCTCGTCCTCGTCGCGGTGTCCAACGTACAGCTCCTCTCTTGCGGTTCGTCCAAACGCTACAGATGCAGCGCCTCCACAGGTATCCACACGTGCGGGAGGAAGCGACGCACGCCGGACTACTAGATCCGCATGCGGCGATTAGGCGTGGGAGGGTGGCGGCGAGGTTTGAGGATGTCATGAAAAACTCATCATCAAACACGTAAGCCCTTGCCCTCCTTTTATAGGCGTCCCACAATGGGCTTCTACTAATAGAGGCCCATTGGGACTCAATGCCCAGTCTAATTCGGATCCAATCCGAATTAGGCTTCAGCCCCTTAAGTGTGTGACCCTATAGGTTCACGTATGTTTAGACATGACACGAGTATACATACTTGGTCAATAGTTGGTAGCGGTCTCTAGCAAGACGTGCCAACTCCTAAACGTACACAAAGATCATATCGGACGAACCATCACAACGTTATGTACATGCCAATCCCTTTGCCTCACGATATTCTATCGAGCTCCAAGCTGACCACTCTTTCTCGATCCCGTGATTCGAATCCCTTACTAGGTTAACTCTTAACCTTAAGTAGCATGGCCATGCATTTCGGATCCGATCACTCGAGGGCCCAGAGATATCTCTCTCAGGTAGAGAGGGCAAATCCCATCTCGACCGACCATGCCTCGCAAAGATGCTTCATGACAAACCCGAAGCTACCTTTATAACTACCCTGTTACGGAGTAGCGTTTGATAGCCCCTAAGTAGGTCGATTCACATCTCAAGTACATGCGACAATCTCAGGTCTAAGGACAAGGCGTACACATTGTGTAGAGAGAACCATAAGTATAATTGTTATGTCTCATGTTGGGTCGGTCCAACCCCATGTTCTAAACATGTGTCCACATTATTGGTTTGACATCTCTATGTCTATGACCTGTGAAACATGGTCATCAACCGATACATGTGCTAATCCATCATTCACATGTGTCCTCACATGAACTCTGACTAGGGACAATCTTTAGAATAACCATACAAGTGAAGAGTTTCACAAACAAGTCACATACTTGTTAATCAACACAAAGGCAATATTCAAGGAACATTTATTAAATCATGGATACAACGAAATATCATCATCTCTATGATTGCCTCTAGGGCATATTTCCAACACAAATTGCGTGTAATACTTCTTCCACCACCCCACCAGCTGGCAGGGCAGGAGGTCAGCATGGGCAGGGAAGTCTTGCTGATTTTCAGCGGACTAACCCGCCAGTGTTCTCCAGCTCCCAAGACCCGATGGAAGCGGAGGATTGGCTTCGGGAGATTGAAAAGAAGCTGTTAATTGCTCAGTGTTCCGAAAGGGAAAAAGTCCTATATGCTAGTTACCAACTGACTGGGCCGGCTAGCAATTGGTGGGACAATTATCTTGTTATCCAGCCCACAGGACATACCCCTAGTTGGCTTGAGTTCATGGAGGCCTTTCGCGAAGCCCACATTCCTGAAGGAGTGATGATGCTCAAGTAGTAGGAATTTCTCGCTCTCAAGCAAGGGTGAAAATCTGTGACCGAGTATCTTCATGAATTCAATTTCCTTGCTTAGCATGCCCCTGACGATGTTTCGACTGACACTCGTCGTCGAAACCGTTTCACGAATGGTTTGTCTGAAGAGCTGCAGTTGGCTTTGGCAGTGCAAGATTTCAGGAATTTTCAACATCTTGTGGACAAAGCCATTATTGCTGAAACTAAGAGCAAGGCTTTGGAGGAGTCGCGGAAGTGGCAGAAGGCTACCCAATTTGCATCTAGTAGCCGTTCAATAAGACCGCGTCTGTGGCGACCTCGATCTTTCGGCGCCCACTCGGCTCCACCTAGGGCGCCAGTGTTTGCATTCCGTCCACCTCCACCCACTAGGCAGTCCCGACCTAGTGGAAACCGGCCACCTACTGCTATCAATGTCAGGCCTGGTGTGATTTGCTACCATTGTGGACGTCCGGGACATTTCGCAAACCAATGTTTTGCTAAGGCACGTGGATTGCCACCTATTCAACCTTCCCCAGCTGCTGTGTGTCCTGCACCATCTCCAAAGACAGCTGTCAAGCTGATCCAGTTCCGGTCCTCGGCCGTATAAATCAAATAACTGCTGAAGAAGCGGCCGAGGCACCTGAAGTTATTCTTGGTATGCTCCTAGTTAATTTCAGTTCAGCTGCTGTTTTATTTGACTCTAGAGCATCCCATTCTTTTGTTAGTAGGCAGTTTGCTACTCAACATCAGTTAGTTATGCATCATCTTCGTCCACCACATATTATTCACTCACCTGGGTCAGTCTTCATGACTGATCAAATCTGCAGTAATGTCAATATCATTATTGAAGGGGTAGATTTTTGGGCAGACTTGATTGTGATCAACTCTAAAGGGGTAGATGTTATTTTGGGAATGGATTGGTTGTCCAAGAATCTCGGACAAATTAATTGTGCCCAACGAACTATATCTATAACTAATAAAAACGGCATTTCAGTCGTTTTTCAGTCTAGAACAGTTCATTCTCATCTTGGTGCATTGCAAATTGATGCCACCCCTACCTTGGAGACAGTACCGGTTGTATCTGAATATTCGGACATCTTTCCTGAAGACCTTCCCGGTATGCCACCAGATCGGGAAGTGGAGTTCGTGATTGAACTAGTTCCAGGCACTGCTCCCATATCTAGAAGACCTTACCGTATGCCTCCTAATGAGCTGGTTGAATTGAAGAAACAGCTTGGAGAATTACTTGATAAGGGGTTCATTCGACCGAGTTCCTCACCTTGGGGATGCCCGGCCATCTTTGTCAAAAAGAAAGACAAGACTTTACGGATGTGTGTGGACTACCGTCCGTTAAACGAAGTCACTGTCAAAAATAAGTATCCTTTGCCCCGAATTGATGATCTGTTTGACCAATTGACTGGAGCCCGAGTCTTTTCTAAAATTGATTTGCGATCGGGCTATCATCAGATCAAGGTTAGAGCTGAGGACATTCCTAAAACAGCATTCTCTACTCGTTACAGATTGTACGAGTATACTGTTATGTCCTTTGGTCTAACAAATGCTCCTGCTTATTTCATGAATCTTATGAATTCAGTATTCATGGATTTCCTGGATAAGTTTGTTGTTGTGTTCATTGACGACATTCTTATCTACTCCTAGTCTGCCGAAGAGCATGACCAGCATCTGAGACTTGTGCTGGATACACTTCGCAAGCATCAACTGTATGCTAAATTTAGCAAGTGTGCCTTCTGGCTCAAGCAAGTCGCCTTCTTGGGACATGTGTTATCCGAAGGAGGTATTACTGTTGATCCCAGCAAGGTACAAGATGTATTGGACTGGAAGCAGCCCCAGAATGTTCCTGAAATTCGGAGTTTCCTTGGGCTTGCGGGATATTACCGTAGTTTCATTGAAAATTTCTCCAAAATTTCTAGACCACTGACTTAGCTTCTAAAGAAGGAGAACAAATTCTTTTGGTCAGCCGAGTGTGAAAACAGCTTTCAGCTTTTGAGAAAGCTCTTGACCGAAGCTCCCATTCTCACTCTTCCAGATATTCATAAGAATTTTGATATCTATTGCGATGCATCTCGCCATGGACTTGGCTGTGTGCTTATGCAAGAAGGCCGAGTTGTGGCATATGCATCCAGGCAGTTGCGACCTCATGAGGTGAATTATCCTACTCATGATTTGGAATTGGCAGTTGTGGTTCATGCCCTAAAGATTTGGCGACATTACCTTCTTGGTAATCGTTGTGAAATCTATACTGATCATAAGAGCCTGAAATATATATTCACTCAAGTTGATCTGAATATGAGACAAAGAAGATGGCTTGAATTGATCAAGGACTATGATATGGGTATTCATTACCATCCTGGTAAAGCCAATGTTGTGGCTAATGCTTTAAGCAGAAAGTCACAATGCAATTGCTTGTCGACAGTACCTCTGGCTAAGAGCTTATGTGCTGATTTTCAGCGCTTAAGTCTTGAAATGGTAGAAAATGGATTTCTCGCTGCCTTGAAAGTAAAGTCAACACTCGAAGATCAGATTCTGGAGGCCCAGAAAACTGATACTAAGGTAGCTGAAATCAAGGAAAATTTGAAGACGGGTAAAGCCAACGAATTTTCTAAAGATGCCCGTGGTACCCTTCGGTATCGCAATCATCTGGTGGTACCCTCAGATTCTCAACTGAGAGAGCTAATCCTTAAGGAGGCTCATAATTCTAAGTTTTCCTTGCATCCTAGAAGTACTAAAATGTACCAGGATTTGAAGAAGACATTTTGGTGGAGCCAAATGAAAAGGCAAATTGCTCAGTATGTTGCTGAATGCGACATTTGTCAAAGGGTTAAAGCCGAGCACTTAAAACCTGCTGGTACCCTTCAACCTTTGCCTATTCCACAATGGAAATGGGAAGAAGTCGGTATGGATTTTGTCACCGAACTTCGAAAAACTCAGAATGGGTTCGATGCCATCTGGGTGATAATTGATCGTCTGACAAAAGTGGCTCATTTTATCCCTGTCGCGAACCACTTTCAATGGCGTGCAATTGGCGAGTTATATATTGCCAAGATTGTTTGTCTCCACGGTGTTCCAAAAGTCATTGTTTGCATCGTGGATCTCAATTCACTTCCCATTTTTGGAATTGCCTTCATCAAGCAATGGGAACTGAACTCTCCTTCAGCACTGCTTATCATCCTCAAACCAGTGGTCAAACTGAAAGGGTGAATCAGATAATGGAGGATCTCCTTAGAGCCTGTGTGCTATCATATGGCAAAAATTGGGAAAAATCTTTGCCGTATGTGGAGTTTTCCTACAACAACAGCTACCAAGCAAGTATTCAAATGTCACCTTTTGAAGCCTTGTATGGAAGAGCTTGTAGGACTCCATTGAATTGGTCGCAGTCTGGTGAAAGACCATTCTTTGGTCCAGACTTGGTGATGGAAGCTGAAGAGCAAGTTCGTCTGATTCGAGACCGTTTGAAAGCTGCCCAGTCTCGTCAGAAGAGCTATGCTGATCATCGACGTCGTGAGCTAAGCTTTGAGGTAGATGATTATGTCTATCTTAAAGTGTCACCGATGAAGGGCACTCATCGCTTTCAAGTGAAAGGAAAGCTAGCACCTCGTTATATCGGACCTTTCCGAATTATTGCAAAACGAGGGGCTGTGGCATACCAATTGGAACTTCCCGACTCTCTCTCGGCAGTTCATGATACCTTTCATGTTTCTCAATTAAAGAAATACCTTCGTGTTCCTACCGAGGCTATTGCTTATAAAAGTCTTGATCTTCAACCAGATCTTTCTTATCAAGAACAACCGGTGCGTATCCTCGATGAAATGAAACGTAGGACAAGAAATCGCACTGTCAAGTTCTTGAAAATTCAGTGGGCTAATCACTCAGAGGATGAAGCTACGTGGGAGCGAAGATCTGATGAGGATTGAGCACCCCCACACGCAGTGTATGGGCGCTGTTTGGTTAAGTAAAGGGTTAATGCTATTGAGTTGGATACAGGAGAGTAAGGACACGTGTATTGATCTCATATGGCATCGATGCTTAAGTCTTCGGGCCGTGTCGTTTGCCATGTGAATTTTATATCGATATCAGACGTTCTTAGAAGGGTGAGGGCATATATGTGTCCACGGTTACGGACGACACTTGAATTGATGTCACCTGTATAGACTCTGAATCAAATCCGGTTATGGGAATTATTTCGGCATGATGGGTGTCATGCAATGTTTGATGGTAATCTGTCACTTTATTATTGTTACTATTTATGATTATGCTCTCAGTTACTTACTGTTTTAGTCCAAATTGCTTTGTCAAAACTTAGCAATTGTAGGTTAAGATGTATTGCTTTATGCAAAATTGAACCATTAAAGCCTTCCTGTTGTTAACCTTATGCATGTAAAATTTCTATTCCTTTGTGTAGGTTCTATTAAACACTTCTTTTATTAGTTTGTGTAAGTCTTGCTGAGTACCTTCCGTACTCGGGGTTATAACCTCTTGTTGCGGTGAGGATGGTTATTCAGATGAGATGCCCGTTAGCGCCGATCCGTGACGCTAACGAGTGAAGCTAGTTCTAGTCTCCACGCAATAGCTCATGGGTGATGGGGCCATTGGTGGCTTTTGTTGTTTAGTTTTGCTTCCGCTGTTGAACTTTTGTGATGACCAAAGTCATCTGTTACTGTAGCACCGAACCAATTTGTAACCTTCTGTATAATTATGTAAATGTATGCCTTGTATGTGTATGATGCAATGTTGTTTAAGGATATATGCGCAATAGTCACTAATCCTGGGAACTATTGCATGATATATATCCGGGAACCTGAATGTTGGAATTGTTACTTGTTATTATTATGCTTCTAGTATGATTTTTAATGAGGGAATTGCACTGTTCCTTAATTAAGAATTATGCTACCAGTATAATTTTAATTCGGCACATTCCAATATTTGAGGGTCTTACACCTTCATACCTTGCGGAAGTTTAACCCAATGGCATCGAAATAGGGGGATCTTGAAAAGTACATAGTCGAGCTCCCAAATCTCCTCTATGAACCCATAGTAGGAGTTCAACCCACGTGGCCCGGTGGTATTGAACTACTCTTAAAACGCATTTATGCGGACACCACTGTTCTGGATTGTTCACTTAATTTGCAGAAATGCATCAGTTTTCAGGAAATTCCAATTTAGTTCAATTCGGTTACTGTTCACTTAATTTAATTATTTGGCCAAAATTTGTAGAGCAGTGGTGAGGATGAGGATTATATGGATGGATAGAGAATATTAATATAAGACCAAAATAACTTGGTTCATCCTATTTGGAGTTTTTATGAAATAGTTATGAATTTTTAAAGTTAAAAGCATTTTTAGTGCAAAAATAATTGTATTCCGAATTTTTCCAAATCATTTAATACTTTTTGCACACATGCTAACCTAGCCTCTGTTATGACAAATGAGGCCTACAATTATTCTTTTCTATTCCATTTAATTTCTAAAGGAAAACATCTATCGGCAAATCTAATATTCTTATAATCATTGACTTAACCGATTCTCCGGTGTTGAATCCACTCACATCCATAACACTCTCCGATCATATTCGCATAACTTGATCTAAATCCCGTACTAACCTCCACTAAGGCATTATCAAGGTAGTCAATCCATCGAGTGATGCCCGAACTCACGATACTCCAACTATACAACCTATCCAATAATTATACGAAATCTACCGACTTGTGGGCATATGACCATGACTAAATCTATCAATCATTCTCCAATATGCTATTTAAGCTAATACTAACTATTTAGCTCTACTAGTCTTGCCTCGGCAAATCACATTCGTAAACACCAACATTTCCACCGATCGAGATTTATTTGACTTAACGATACCTAATGAGCTTACAATTTAATAGCATATCCAGTATTTAATAGCTCACTAATAAATCAACTTACATCCATTTCACCGGACTAGTCGTGTATGACAACTACTAATCCAATCACATATGCGCCTCTACGATCGACTAATAATCATTTAGCTACTAATCCAATAGAGAGTACAATTCCACCGACTCGGCACATGGGACTTACCTACTAAGTACATGGCTAATCCAAATATTTATTCGCAACCAAATGATCAATTGTTACCTTCTCCAAATTCTAGCACAAATTACTCACATGACTATTACTTAAGACATTCAATCAATCTACTCATGATTAAATAAATTATTCGAGTCAACCTCCATATCTCATTCAATATCGTCACAAGAGCTATCCATCAAGTAATAAATTATAAAATCCTTATACATCCTATCTCCTAAAATTACTAATCCAACATGAGGAAAAATCTCCAATTAATGTATTATCCAAAGATCACTACTAACATCCATGCCACTTCAAAATAATATCATCCGATCAAATAATCCAATCATACATTTAATCTAGCATCTACCGAACAATAACACACGCATTTCACCACAATAATATAATTATTCGCATCCACCAATATATCGATACATAATCACGCCTACGCACAATTATGACCTTACCGGAGAATTATATCGGTCTTAAGTTACCAAAACATTTTTATAATTAAACATGCATAAATAGACGACATGCACATGACTAATATGCAACATGCACGACTAATCGCAGCGCGTGCAAATCGTCCCCGGGCGACGTCTTCTCGGCTCCGCATCCACGTCCACCGTAGTCGTCGCCGTTTCCACGTCCGCTCGGCCTCTCGTCCGCGTCCACCGTAGTCGTCGCCGACCTCATCTTCGGCCGCGCAGCTCACTCACTGCCTTTGTCGCGCAGGGCCGCTGGACAACGAGCCATGCCGCCTCGCATGAGACCGCTGCTGCTGCCGCACTTGTTTTGGCAAAGCCATCACGTGCCGCGGCAGCACGCCGCTTCGCCACGCCGTCTATGGCGCCTCGCCATCATTCCCTCGGTTGCCGCTGCATGCACAGCCCCAGCCTCGCGCTGGCCACCACCGAGCCGAGCCTCGGCCGAGTGCGTCGCTAGGCTGCCGCGCACCACTGGACGTCGATTGACAACGCCGGCCACCTCGTCTTCGCATCGCTGCTGCTTCCTATGCCGTCGCTGCTCTAAGCTTGGTGTCACGCCGCCTAGAACCGGAGCTCCACCATCCGGGCTGCCGCTCCAAGATCTCATCGTTGATGCTCCAAGCTAGGCCAGCTGCACACAGCTGGTGCCATGCCGTTGGACATCGCCTTTGCCGCTGCCACCAAGCCGCTGTAGGCTGCTGCTCCACACTTCCCAAACCGCACTCCCTCTCGGTTGCCGCTGTACCGTCCACACCACGCCGAGCAACTAGTTGCCTCGCCTCCGCACCAATGTCACGTGCTAGCCCTCGGCCGCCTCGACACCGTCGCAGTAGTGCGCCATTCAAGCTCAACTTGCGAGCCGCTGCACACAACGCTGCTGTTTTCTAGCGCGCCGCCTGGCCGCCTCATGGACCTCGCGCCGCTCCCACGCCACTGCATGGACCTGCCCAAGCCACCTTTGTCGGGACGCACTGCAACAAGATTGCATTACTTGCCATGCATGCTCTGAAAGCTCCACCAACCTTGCTCCTCCTCCTCTCTCTTGCCAAAAGCTCAAACGAACTTGCATGTGAAAAATACTTGGATGGATGGAAAGCTAATGGGATGAGGATTGCAATGGTGTGACATGCAAGGGCTGATTCTTTGTTTATAGCTATGATTTTGAGGAGAGGAGATGGAAGCTTGAGCTCATGAGGGAGAAACGAAAATGGTAGTACTAATTGGGGGAAGAAGATGACTGAGTGAGAGGGGCTAGTTCGGCTGGGGGAATGTGGGGACCCCGAGATCGAATCCGTGTCAAGCTAGGTAATTACACTGAAAGAGCAAAATACTTAACATGAAACAAAAACGATTCCGAGTATCTAGATAGATGTCTCATGTTAGCTCCCAAGGATCAGTGACTAACATGCACATATACAAACACAACATTGTATTCACATCCATACACAAGATACAAGAATAAAAGGAAACGTAAATACAACATTATTGAATAGAAACATAATGTGCAAGTTTGCATAAGAGGGCCAATCGGCCAAAAGTAATTATCAAATGATAAATCGCAGCGGAAGACAAACTTAAAATAAAAAGGGAATAACCAAGTTGGCATGCCCACAATCCCACAAGCAACCAAGCGGATCAAAGTTGTAGCGCTCAAGTACTTTACCCAAATTGAATGACTTCTCACCGAACAAATGGACAATTTTAAGTACAAAGTTGTACTCGCGAGACTTTTCAAGAAAAATAAGGATGCATGTAAGTATCAAAGGAAGGCTACTACACTAGTCAATTTTCAGCATAAAGCAAGTTTTGCAATTAGATAAACAGTATAGATTCAAATTACCATTTTTGAAACATTGTACAACAGTAAGCAATGATCATTAACAGTATAATCTCCTAATATAATCAACACACGAATATCCCATTCGTGACACAATTCATTCCATAACAAAATTAACAAGCGGACATCCCGTTCGAGATAACATTTCAGATCCGGCCAAACTAACATAAAGACATAACATTTCCAACCATAACCCATAAGCTAACTGTGCATGCTTCCCCACAAGTGATGTCCATAACCGGGGACACGGCTATTCGAATAGATTTATTTGGCTCTTTAGAGTTGTACAGCTTTACCCACACGATATGAATATCTCGTAATGTCGGCCAATGCACTCTTCCTTAGGAGTGTGAATGAGATATCATAACGAGGCCGTTACAATGTCATGTCCTAACTATCAAGCCACCCGGGGACAGTCCCATAGCAGACTGTCGGTCGCCTAGAACCACAGGGGAACCTTGTTGTGTAAGTAAGTCCCTTGCGCAGTTTAATGGCAAACGCAAAAGACCCTTAAGGGCAAGAAAAAAAAGTGCAACATGCCCCCACCAGATTGACAAGAGAGCCATTAAAACCAAACAACAACAATTGCCAATCTGATTGTGTTTTGACAGCTAACTCACAAAAAATTATTAAGCCAAGCCTTCGCCATTATCCTAGCGTGTGGTTGTATGTAAGACTTGGTTCATCACACCACAGACCGGTCCTCAAATACCCAGACGGGGCTATGCGAATCCAGGACCACCCCTTCATCACCCTATCACCCATCCAAGTCCAACACACAACAACAACCCATCAACAAGTTCATAATATTCAGATACGAAGATCTAGACATTTTCCTCAAATTCAACATAATCAAATCCATATAATCCTCAAATTTCATTAAGATTCGATTCGATCCATCGGCCGATGGACTAGTTCCATCAACCGTTATTGACTACAACTACAAGCATGACTAAGCATCATTCTACAAATTAGCAAACACTCCCATATAACATATATCCTTAATCATACAAGGTAAAAAGGATAATCAATATTCAAAGGAGGGCCAATGCATCAAGTAGGGAATTAACTACTTCAACCCATGAACATACTTTTCAAAATAGCATGCAATTGAGGGATTAAAAACCATACAGAACATTTTAAAATCAATAGGAGCAATATGTTCAAGAGGAGGGTGCTCGCACCTTTACTGTACCACTTGTTCAATCTCAGGTTACACTCATGAATATATGGTTGTATCGTCGAGATATCTATCGAAAAAACGATATTGCAATTAACACCAAATAAGCCAAAAATTCAAAATACTCAAAAATGCATGAACATTATCTAGTAGGTAGATTATGATTTTATATGAATTTAGGTCGAAGATTCATTCCATTTGGATTTAGTATGTGAGAGTTATAATGGTTTGAATTTCGCCTCAATTTGTGTTAATTCATGTAATTTAATTATTTGGTTAAAATTTGTAGAGTAGTGGTGAGGCAAAGTATTACATAGATAATTAGAGAATAATATTATAAGACCAAAATAGTTGAGTTTACCTCATTTGGAGTTTTATGAATTAGTTATATATTTTCAAAGTTATCGGCCTTTTTCTATATTAAAAATAATAGAGTTAATGGATCATTTTTCCAAAACTACCTTATCTGTTACAGAGACATGTTTGAAACTATTTTAAAATAAATTTCACTTAAAATTAAAATTATCAAAACTGGTTTCATCCATTTTGGAGTTAAGAAGAAATAGTTATAAATTCTTAAAGTTAAAGACATTTTCTAGTGTATAAATAAATGGGTTTTGGATCAATCTCCAATAACTATATTTTATGTGATAGATAAAAGGTTGGACCCTATTTTAAAATAAATTTTATGCAAAACTAAAAATAACAAAATTGGTTTCACTGTTTTTGGAGCCAAAATGAAATAGTTATACATTTTTGAAGTTAAATGTATTTTCAATGTATAAATTAATGTATTCCGAATTTTACAAATGCATTTAATCCTTTTTGTACTGAGGGAAATCTAGCCAAAGTCACTTACAGGTAGGGTCCAGTGCATAGTATCAATTCTTATTTTAGTTTCCAAATTACTGTGTGCTCACAGGTGGGTCCTACAAGTCATACACATGGTTCATAGAACACTGCATGGACTAAAGTCCATGCACTCGGTCCATGGTCCACAGTCCCAACTACTGCGCACTAAAGGATTTTGGGCCCACATGTCAATTACACAATACGATAAGATTTCATAACCCTCTCAATTTCTGTTCCCGGTCCCACACGTAATAGAGACAGCACTTAAATGAATCAATCATCAACACAGTTAAGCATTGATTTCCAACATAGATCTCACATTAAATACTAACCATGCAGTTTAACTCCTAATTACGCCGCTACAGTGCTGGTTCTAACTCCCGACAACAGGAGTTAC
Organism: Phyllostachys edulis; assembly: GCA_036346405.1. NCBI lineage: Eukaryota > Viridiplantae > Streptophyta > Magnoliopsida > Poales > Poaceae > Phyllostachys > Phyllostachys edulis. Next base: position 40,679,192 of record CM070547.1, on the reverse strand, counting down.
GCTCACTTCGCTTGCGGCGGCCGCCAATGCAAGGCGGTCCACGGGCGCATGAGACAAGGGCAGAAACGAGTTCCTCAAACTATTGCGCTCCTATTGGTGGTGTTTACGGCGGTGGGGATGGCTTGTACCCACGGCTAGGTGGCGGCGAGCGGCGGCGACTTTCAGCCCAACGAGGCAAGAATGACCTGATGAGTCTTTGAGCAAATCAAAGCCGGCTAAAGCTACTAGAGAGTTCCTCGAGGCTTACCGAAGTGGTAGAGGGGCCGGTGAAGCTCGGTAGCAGCTCAACGCCGATGATGGCTATTGCGGCGACACTGGTTCACGTGGAGGAGACAACCTGTGCCATGAAGCCAACAAAGAAGAGTTGGGGGAGATCCAGTGGGCAGTGAAGATGGTGTAAACATGAGTAATTGAGAAATGCTCACCAAATCGACAAATGACCATGAATAGAGTCTTCAGCCGACAACAAGGGGAGAACACCAAATTAGCAAGCTCCTGCGAAGCATTGTTAAAATTGGTTGAGGGGATACCATGCTTATGCTCTAAGACATGAAATGACGCGCAAACTTGAGTGAGAAACTCACCGGAGATGGGAAAAGGAGTGGGGTGGCATTCGGTGCACACCCTGGAGCTTCTAGGAGCACAAGTTTGCCCCGGACCCTACAAGCAATGACAAAGGCTCAAATGAGCGAAAATGGAAACGGCATCGAAGGGGAAAAAGAATGGAGCCATCACGGCAATGCTTACCGGGACAGAGGAGAGCTCAAAGCCTCCTTCTCTCCCACGGCCGAGGAGAGAAGTGAGGGGAAAGGAGTGCAAGGAGAGGGTATTATCCTCGGGCGAGGACGGAGAATGAAGCGGCGTGAAGTGGCGGTGCTCCCGGACTGGTCGACGAGGGCAGTGGCTCACGACATTACGCCAAGACAAATGGAGCTCATGGCAGATTTCGCGTGCCCCGTGGCACGCGCGCTCGACCGAGGTTGAAGAAGCGACTAATCGCGTGGGCCAGCGATTAGTGGCTCACGGCAAGGCTGGTACGGGTCGAAACTGCTACGCGGTCTTGGCCACTTAAATCAGATCAAACGGTCCGCGTGCGAGTGCGATTAGGTGGTTAGGTTGGACCGCATGGGTTTGGGTCCGGTTGGAACAATGTCGGGCTCAGGTCGGAGCAACAGTGCCAGCCTGAGTTTGATTTCAATTTGACCAAATAACAAATGGATTTTACCGAGACTTTAAATATAGAAATAAATTTCCTAAAATTCTGAAATAATTCAAAGGGGTTCCTGGGATGTTCTAGTGCTCAAAAAAATTATTAAACATTATTGTTCATGACTTATTTGCTTAGTTTGAATTCAAACTTGGAATAGGTTATTGATTTGAGTTTGAATTTTCTGGGGGTTGAAAATAGTTTCAAAATTTGAGAAAAATTATATTTATTCATTATAATTATTCTAGTATTTGAATAAATTATTTCTAGATGATAATCAAAAGATTTTGTTCTTATTTTCTTTTGGAGATAAATTGTGAAGTGTAGGTTTAATCTTGTTTTGAGATTTTCCAAGTGCAATAAATGATGCAAATATTTCCAAAAGTCATGCATGCTGATAAGATGCATACTAATTATCATTAATTAACTTGGGGATGTTACAGGGAACGAGTGGCGTGGAGGGCATTTGTGGGGAAGTGAAATGGTGGCAGTGTGGGTAGATGGTGTAGTTGTGCTCAGGGTTTTCGAATTCGTTTGAGCAAAAATTTCAGGGGTGAGCGAAATTGCCGAAATTACCAAAATTTCGGTAATTTTGAATTCAATTCAGGCAAATGGCCGAAATTGGCATTCAAATTTGACTGAATTTCATCAAAAAAATTTGACGAATTTTGACGAAATTTTGAATTCAGTTTGAATTTGGCCTGAATTCTTGTGCAACCGAATTTTTTTGACTCAAAGGGAAAAAATTCGTGCTCCAGCGAAATGGCCAAAATTTCGCGAAATTTCGTTGAAATTTGAAACCCTGGTTGTGCTGTGTTGGTAGTAGAAGATGGTAGTGTTCAGTTATTGGGAGAATAGAAAAATGACAGAGGGCATCCAAGGCTTCGGTGGGCAAGAAAAGAATTGGGCAGTGGCTTGTGATGCGGGGATGTGTTCAGCTAGGCAAAAGAATGGGGTGGTGGCTTGGTTGTTGGGAGAAAATAAGAGGAGATGTGTTGCACACAAGTGTGTTGTCTTTGATGCTTGTAGGTATCTGTTAACAATTTCAACAAATGGAGCATGCATGGTCTTTGTGACCTATCTCTAGGGCAGTGGGTGGACAGGATTCGACTGGCATAAAGTTGGTCATGCATGTGGTTGCTTTGTTGGGAGAAAACAAAATTCGAATGAACAGTGGACAGCAATACAGAAAAGGGCAGAGAGAGTTAAAGAATTTTTGGGCATAGAAGTTTAATTCCAAAAATCATGAAATTTTTAGGGGAGGTACCTGACATAATTTTGATGCTTAGGTAAAATTTTCAGGATTTTATCCAAAGTGTGGTGCTCTCTAAAAATCTTTTAAGTTCCTATTTGCTTGGAAGATAAATAGTAGTACAGTTCTTCCTCTGTTTCTTCAACTTATTCAAACAATCTCGCATGCGAAAACTAACTACTAGAATGGAACGTTCTCATGACGACGATCGCAACAGTATAACATGCATCATCGGATTCTTGATTTTTGGTGGTGATTGCAAGGAGAGAGGTCGGGGAAAAGAAATGGACACGCAGGCGAAACGTCTGCAGTCAGTCGAACCGGAAAAGAAAGCAAAGATACTAATGCATGCAGGATGACATGATTTTTTCTGATGCATGCGAAACAAGGAATCAAAACAATTAAAAAAATTAACACGGTCTTTCAAACAATTTGTTTTAATAAAATGGAACCTTTTAATTAATTCAATTTGATTTTCAAAGCAACATTTTGATTAAACACTGGAAAAGTTTTAAAACATAGTCAAAAAATTAATATATCACCAAATTAAATATTAACATCCCGATTCTAGGAATCGGGGTGTTACAAACCTTCCCCCCCCCCTAGAAAGAATCTCGTCCCCGAGATTCAGGCGGAAAAATGATAGGGGTAGAAAGACTTAGTCACTTTGTTAAAATCCGATCTTCTTTCCAAAGACTAAACGATTCAATCTTCAACCCATACCACTACTATCTTGACAATCTCGGTTCAACAACCTCTAATTAAAATCCACCAATCATATTTAGTCTAAAGTAGGCACACTCCAATTGATCGTTCCACAATTTATATTTTAACTTCCAAAATTGCTTGCTTTGATGTAATTTTCAAACCCACTATAAATTCATAGGTTTGATTTGATTTCTAATCAAGATACTGAGTTACTTCTGAAGTTTAACAATTCAAAGGTGGGCACAAACTACTATTAACCCACTCCCACAGTATAACTCATGGTTTAACTCCAATCTCGATCACATTCTTGGGAACACTAATAATCCTAAGTGAAACCACCATATTGCTCATATATTACAGTACACTTGCTTTATAAATTTCTACCATAGGGTATCTCCAATATAACTCCCAAATCGTGAGCACTAGAGAACCATATTTCAAGGTCTACAATCCACCCAAGGTGAATTTGTAATTCGACTATGATCGAAATAATCTGAATCAACAATTTTGTCCGCCACATTTAATCATACCTAATCAATCCAATTATGTTATCCTTGGGACAACTATTCCCTTAAAGATAAATCCCATATATGCCCTTCGGTCAAGATCGATTCCGTACATAGGACATGAGAATTCTCATGTACCTCTCGAATGGGTATATATGACGTAGAACACAGGGCCACATATCTTTATCTCTTTCACAAGGTGAACAATGAGATGGACCATGATATCAAAAATGACAGAGGGAAATACATCTCAAGATGACATAGAGTCGTCACCACCTCGGCCTGCAGAGCATCTAGTCCTTGGGGATCGATGACCTTCTGAGCAATTGAGTTAAAGAAATAACATAGCCTCAGGATTGCCACTCGGATCTTGTTCGGCAAGATACTCCTAATTGCAACAGGAAGCATTTGTGTAATTAGCACATGACAATCATGAGACTTCATACCAATTAATTTCAAATCTTCCATAGAAACAAGTTTCTTAACGTTTGCGGAGTAACTGGACAGAACTTTCACACCATGCAAGCTTTGGCACAATTCATTTCTCTCGGCCTTGGACAGAGTGTAGCAAGTTGGGGGAAGGTACGTTCGTCCTTTATCGGTCTCTTTCGGTGCTAACTCGGTCCTTATATTCATATCAACCAAGTCATGCCGTGCGTTAACACCATCCTTTGTTTTGCCACTAATGTTCAGTAAGAGACCAATCAAGCTTCACATACATTCTTCTCCACGTGCATGACGTCGATGCAGTAGCAAACTTCTAAGTGCTCCCAATAAGGTAAGTCTCAAAAAATTGACCGCTTCTTCCAAATATTCTTCTAATGGGTTCTTAATTTACGTCCCTTCTCAAGCACAACATCGATCTCCCAACAAGCTTTTGCTCCTTTTGTACTGAAGCCCGACAGGATTACCAAGGGCAGGAAAATCATTGATGGTGCAGAACAACATGGCGCGTAAAGTGAAGTTCTCTCGTTTGTATGCATCCCATACTTATACCCCCTTCATTCCACAGTGTCACAAGATCTTCCAGTAATGGTGCTAGGTACACATCAATATCATTCCTAGGTTGCTTCGGCCCTTGGATAAGTAATGACATCAAAATGTACTTCCGCTTCATACACAGCCAAGGAGGAAGGTTGTACATACATAGATTGACGGGCCAGGTGCTATGTCGGCTGCTCATGTTATCAAAAGGATTCATTCCATCTATACTCAACCCTAACCTTATGTTCCTCAATTCCACGCTAAACTCTTCGAAGCTCTGATCGAAGTTTCTCCACTAGGCAGAATCAGCAGGTTGTCTTAGCTTTCCATCTTTTTTACGCTCCTCCGAGTGCCAACACAACAATCTTGCCTCCTTTGGGTTCGCAAATAAACATTTCAAACATGGGATCACAGGCAGATACCACAACATCTTAGCAGGAGGTCCTTGCTTCACCTTATCAGTATTCTTACTCTTGTATCAGGATGCTTTGCACACGAGACATACATGCATGTCTGCATACTCTTTACGGTAGAGGATAAAATCGTTCAGACATGCATGTATTCTTTCTACTTCCATTCCCAATGGACAAAGAACCTTCTTTGCTTGGTAGGTGGTGTTGGGCAACACGTTTCCCTCCGGAAGGATGTCTGCTAGGAGACCTAACAACGCCGTGAAACTCTTGTCGGACCAACCATTGCTTGCCTTCAATTTCTGCAGTTCAAGCACGGTTGACAACCTTGTGTATTCCGGCTTGCAGCTAGGGAACAAAGGTCTCATCGAGTCCTGCATTAAGCCTCAAATTTACAAAACTCTCTCTCACTGTAGTTCTCTTCTGCATCGCATAGCATCTGATCCAGATTGTCATCGTGCGACCTATCCTCATCAAAAGCACAGTCCACATCCGGCATTTCGTTGACTACCTCCGCGATGTCGTCATTATTAACTTCTTGTATAATCTGCTCTTCACCGTGACTGGTCCAATATGTATACCCTTTTTTGAAACCCTTTCAAATCAAGTGCGCTTCGATCTGCGTTGGGTTATTAAACATCTTCATATTACCGCAATCAATGCATGGACAGTACATAAATTTTATCCCCTTCTTCAACATATCTTGCTCGGCGGCTCTTGTAAAAGCAAACATGCCATTAATGTACTCTTGACTCATACGGTTCACACCATACATCTAGTTTCAGTCCATCTATGCTATGCATATAACAAATTAGTGTCAAATTAGATTAATAAACCACAAGTACGTACTCTTCATATTTACCAAACATACTTAAATTGATTAGCGATTAATTTATAGCAAACATAAAGGGTTATAGATCATTACCCTTGGAGCTCACGATGAAAATACCAAATATCTCTCGAGAATCCTCTCCTTCTCCTTCTCCTTCTCCTTCTCCTCCCTTCCTCCTCTCCTTCTCCTCTCTTCCTCCTTCCTTCCCTTCCTTCTCCTCTCTGTTGGCAAGAATGGGGAGGACCCGTGGCACTCAAATGGGAATGGGCGAGGGTCGATCGAACTGGTATTTGTAATGCCAGCCTATCATAGATGGTTCTTATTATGAACCATCTGTGATACGCACCTATCACAGATAATTTTTTAATAGAACCATTTGTGATAGTTCACGGACAATCTTTGTTGAGAACCGTCTGTGATACCGGAGATTATCACAGACGGTTCTTTAATAGAACCGTCTGGGAATTATCACAGACGGTTCTATTAAAAAACCATCTATGATAGGCTGGCATTACAAATGCCTGGTCCTGACAAACCGAACACAGACGGTTTCTTTTGAACCGTCTGTGATGAGGCGTCTACTATTGTCTGTTTTGTAGTAGTGATAGTTTATCCAATTGGGAAATTAGGCGGTTAGCCATGTGATAGGAGGGTATCCATCGCCATATTTCATATAGAGGTTATCCTACTATAAAACTTGAGAGTTTATAAAATGAATTTTAGTTATAGAATAACTGCTTTGGAACTTAGTACAAATATTTAAAGAAAACATTGCTTTACGCAAATTTAACCAATAAGCATTCCTTTGATATATCCCTGCATGCATTATAATCTGTTATTGGGTGTAACTTGCAGAGCACGGTTGTTTGTGCTCACCCTTGCTTAATGCAAATAATGTTTAGATGAGAAGGACATCGCTACCGGTGTGGATCACAACGACTAGGCCGCTACCACAATCGATTGCCTGTTGCAGATTAGCTGGGCTCTACTACTTGTTCTTTGTCTTCTGTTGTGTTCTTTATTGTTGGCTTATAAGCCTCTTTTGTAATAAACTCTGATATTTATTAATAAAGTTGTGCGATTTATGGATATTACCATATTTGTTTACTGTGTGAACTAGCTACTAATCATAGGACGAGTTCAGAAATACACAAAGGAAATGGTGTTACTCCCGGGTCTGACATATGGCCTATATGCAATGTTTCTAGGAGTCATGTAACACCTAACCCCCCTTAATATAATGTAGTCATTCTAGGCTTTGTATTGTACTTGATCATTCCTCATTTTGTTTGAGTTCTTCTGTCTACTCTAGAGGGATAGTGAACCCTCCTATATCTTTTAGTTCTTAACCTCTGTTGCTCGCTTCAGATGGCACCCAAGAGAGCTGCCGCTCAGAGGCATGGTGGAAGTACCGCAGGAAGAGGAAGAGGCCGTGGCCTTGGTCAAGATCTACCTCCCCTACCTCCAGCGTACCAGACAATGGCACAAGTCATGTTTCAACAGACGTAGATTCTCCAAGCTCTGCTCACTAATCAACAGGCTAGAGCAGCCAGCCGCAACTCAAAGTTGGCAGACTTTCTCAAGACAAGTCCTCTGACCTTCGCTTCAGCAAATGAACCTCTGGAAGCCGGGGATTGGCTTCGTGATATAGAAAAGAACCTTCGCCTTACTCGTTGCTCAAAAGAAGGCAATGTGTACTTTGCCACCCATCAACTCAAAAGGAACCACCGCCGCTTGGTGGGAAAACTACCTCGCTGCACGAGGAGGAGAAAGCCCAATCGCCAAAGAAGAGTCAGAAGACAAAGAAGAAGCACCAGAAGCTGGTGAACCTCAAGACCCAGCTGTAGAAGATGTTGCCGAAGTGTAGATGGAAGCAAAAAATGAACCAGCAACGCAAGCATTCCCTTGGAGCGAGTTCAAGATCGCTTTCAGGACCGACTTCGTACTAGCCAATACAATGAGAATGATATGACAAGGATTAAAATCTCTATGTATTATTTTAATATATAATAAAAGACCACATGTCTTCATGGTCGTAACCCCTAAGGCTAATGACCCCTATAGTTGTAAGGATTCCAGAGGTTACATAATGGGTACCCTGGTCGGATGAGGTCCTGTACTCAGTCCCCGACCAGATGACTGCTCGTAGAAACAATGAACTAGCACCCGGATCTAACTCTAAGTATATTCCTTACCGTATGATGAATAGAACACATGTTACATTTGCTCCATACCACATGACGTTTCATGGTTCTAAGACACTAACAACAACCACCATACGGTTGAAGTGTCTCACAGACATTCGACCGATGAATGATTGATGTTTCATCAACTGACGCCTCGCTCCGACCAGTTGTGTCACCTCCAACAGGCGCCTTCTCCAGGAACAACTGCCACCTCTTCGACGATTATTTAAAGACGGAGCAGATTAGAGAAGTTTGCATCAGATTGAAGCACGTCATCGGCATTAGGTTGATGTTTCAAGTCTGATTTAGCAGCATAGCAGGCATTACGCTTAGTGTAATTAGGATTAGTCTACTGCCTTATCGAGTGCACCCCGTGTAATAGCTAGTTCATAGCAATAAAGAGCAGTCCCATTCTCTCCCAAGAACTCTTTGCCATTTTTCTCTATTTATTTCGTAAGATCGGCGACTCGATCGTCGACAGCTAGCGTCATCCGTGGGGAAGAAGGCGTTGAGTTCTTGAAGATTACTTCGCTCAAGCATTCCTCATCCACTTCCTTTGCCCCATCATTGCTCATGCGAACATGCTAGGGACTTGGGATGAGGAAAACTAGTTTGACCTGGCAGACTCTCCAACCTCGACATGGACGCATGCATCCACGCCATGGAAGAAAATGGGATGTCGTCATCCTCCTCCTCCGCTGGCTCGCCAGCCGTAGAGATTGGGGAAATCGACCAAATGGATGAGGATACACCGCCACCAACAATGGCGCTCTTAGAGGAACTGCTCGTTCCTACCAGTTCGGTATGTTCGAACGTCTCTACAAGCCCAGTTGATCTAACCAGCAAAAACGGCAATGGAAGCCAAGCACTGCAATCAAAAGTCCATGTACTCTCGATATTATCATGGGCGACCAGTATTCGCCAACAGCTCCTACGTATTCCTGGGGCCAATCGACATCTGGTAAGGGTATCGATAAAGATATCACTGATCGTGGCCCAAGTGGGTATGGTGAAACTCAGCATACGATCGGCAATTCGCCGGATCAGGCTGAGTCCACCAGTGGCGGTAATCTCCGACCGCTCTCTATCATAGAGGCTCCTTGCAGAAGCACTGAAAGGCTCTCTCTTAGCTACGACAGGAGTTCGTCGGAAGATCACTGTTGGCACCACGAAGTTAACACAATCAGAGATACCAATCTGGATGCTATGCACGATCCTCCACGGATTAACTCGCCACCACTTGCTGGTGGAAATGGTATGGGCACTCAAGCACCAACTACCAGAGGCAACCGAGCTAATGGACATGCATCAGTTAATTCACCTGTTTCTACCCCACCGTGAGTAAGGAATCAGGCAGGGCCGACCAAGAGGTCGAGGGAAAACTCGACTCATCGAACACCCACTGCAAGCGAGAATCTTCCACAACCTTGGGTAACGATATAAAACCTGCAACAAGTTCAGGATATTCTAAATAATCCAGACCCTACTTTAGCAGAAACTCCATGTTATGTTTAGGTTGTAGGTCATATGTCGGGGATCCTCCAACAAACCATACAGCGTACAGAAATATATCGGGAACAAAGGAATTCGCAAAGTCACACGATGACTTTGTTCCAGTGCTCCTCTCTCAGTAGGGAACAACATGGTCGAGCAGAGGATCGATCAACACCAAGACCCCATCGTAGGTTCCGACTAGTGAATCACGGGGGAAGACGACTTTTCACAGTAGCCACTCCTCCTCCTCGTCAAGAGGAACGACCACTTGATTCAGGCGACATCGCACATCATCTGAACCAAGCAAGTGGTCAAAGACGTTATCATAACGTCCACGACCGGGTTGGGATACCGGATCCTAGATATGCAAATATGAGGAACCGATCCCCGACTAACTATAATCTAGCCCCTTTTTAGATAAGGCGCCACGACTCCATTACGGGCTACCGAGCATTTTCAATAGGTCTCCAAGATGTTCGTTGGCCAGACAGGTTCCGACTAGCTAACATAGTGTTCAATGGGACTCAGAATCCATTGGAATTTCTTCAAATTTATTCTACTGCCATCAAGGCTGCTGGTGGTAATGACAACGTGATGGCAAATTACTTGCCCATGGTCCTTGAAGGGTCTGCCCAGTCATGGTTGCTTAACCTACCGGTCGGATCTATCTACACTTGGGAGCAGCTCTGTGATACTCTGATCGCTAACTTTCAAGGGACGTACGACCGTCCCGGGAAGGAGGATGATCTTCATTGGATGAAGCAGAAAACTAATGAAACTCTTTGATAATATATCAAGAGATTCAGTTAGGTTCAAAACTCTATCCCAGAGATCGCAGAGTCTTCTGTCATCCAGGCTTTTAAAGTAGGGCTGAGGAATTGTCGGTTTGTGGAGGATATTACAATAAATCCTCCACAAACGATTATCGAACTTTTCGACATGGCAGACAAGTATGCAGCCGCTAGTGAAGCGGTAGAATGATACGAAGTTGTTGATCGAAAAGATAAAAATCCCCAGTCTAGTCTAGAGAAGCAAGAGAAGAAAAGCAAGAAGCCTCTCAAGAACAAGAAGAATCGCAAGCCTGACAAAAAAGAAATCCTTTCGATTCTAGAAAAGTTTACCAAGGGCAAGAAAGATTTCACTAGTCGAAACAAAGCTAAGGCTCCGACCAGTGACTTCAAGAAATGTAAGAAGTGGTGTCCACCTCACCAGGCAGCGGGGCATGATCTGCGCACCTATCGGGCCTCGCAAAATAAAATGGAGGATTACTACTCAGGTAAAGGACCCTTCCCCTCCATAACAGAACTCGGAGAACCAAGCTCCAAGAAGGACAAAGATGGCGATGAAGAGATGGAATACCAGGAGCTGCAGCATACAGTGGATATAATCTTTGGAGGATCCTCTTTATATGAATCAAGACATCATCTGAAGACCGTGGGGCGAGAGGTCAACCTTGTCGATTCTATGATTACAGTCAAGCCATCCAGGTGGTCGAAAACTGTAATCTGCTTTAGCAAAGAAGACTGCTCCATCCCATCGACTTGACGAGGTTGGTTTCCTATCGTAATTAAATGTACAATTAAGAACTGTAAAGTTAATCGAGTCTTAGTAGATGGAGGTAGCTCTTTAAATATTTTATTTACGGGAGCATTGAAAGAGATGCAAATTCCTAAGTTCAAGGTAAAACCTGTGAAATATGCCTTCCACGGCATAGTTCCTGGTCCTACGACTAAACCGATAGGACAGCTGTCCCTACCGGTTATGTTCGGAAGACCTGACAACTTCCGAACAGAAAAGGTTCCATTTGATGTGGTGGATTTAGAAACCACATATAATGGAATCCTCGGTCATATGGCTTTAGCAAAATTCCTAATAGCCACGCATTACGGTTATCAGAGTTTAAAATTGCTAGGACCGAAAGGAGTTATTACGGTTTGAGAAAAATGGCTAATGCATGTGATCGGAAGTCCTTAGAACTGGTCGATGAACTTCTGACCAAGGAAACTAAACCGCTTACCATGTAGGTCAAGCACTCGAGGCCCAAGATGATGCCAAAGCCTTCCGACTAGACTAAGTAGGTATCACTCGGAAAAGGTGCTCCTTTGGAAAGTGTCAACACACCGTATGGGTCAACAAACGCTAATGCGTCTGCCCAAAAGGTACTGGTTGGGGCAGGACTCGATCTCAAATAGGAAGAGTCGCTCATCTCCTTCCTTCAAGCAAATCAGGACATATTCATCTAGCAAGCGTTCGACATGCCCGGAGTCCCCAAGGAGATGATCGAGCTTAGGCTAGCTCTACAGCCCGACAAGAAACCGGTCAAGCAGCAGTGTAACATCCCAAACTTGGGTTTGTATTTCAAATGTACTAAAATGAGAAGAATTTAAAACTTTTGGTGCATCATGTTGTTATTTGAATTTTCTGGAAATTCTTCCAAAAGGTTTTGTTGTTTGTGAAAACCCTATTGCTTTAATTAACTAGAAGCATAACATTTTTAAACTTTTGAAACAAATCTTGTGATCAGCCTCTTGAAATATTTTTCCCAGGTTCTAGATCATCCTAGTGACTCCTCTGAAAAATTTCAAAAATTTTAGATTTTATTTGCTATTTTTCAGAGGCCAGTCAAACCCTAGGGCAGAACCTTGAGACATTTCTAGAGAAAAATGCAGTGCATAAAAACCTCTGGAAATTTTATGCAAGGTTTCAGCCTCCAGTAGAAATTTTTGAATTTTTGGAGTTATGCAACTCTATCTAAAAATTCCTCAAAGTTTTTGCCTGTTTTTCAAACCTAGTCCTTGCTACTGTTTGGGCTTAGGTCGGGCCCAAGCCTCTTGGTTGAACCCAACCATCTTCGCGCTCGGGCCAGTCCGAATGGACGCGAAGTTATTTGGGTCGTCTAATTTTAATCGAACTGCCCACATCGTTTGTGTCGTTCAGACCGTCCGAACAAGCAAACACATGCGAGCCGTTGGATTCATATCAACCGTCAAGATCGATTGGGCCGTTCGGACCGTCCGAACGCATGCGCAATCTGGACTGTCCATTTTCAATCGGACCATCAAAATTTTCCAAATTCACCATCTGACTCAACCCAACCCATTCATCAAAACGCTGAGCCGAGCCACTTTCGCTTGAGTCGCTGACACGGTGGGACCCACTTGTCAGTTTTGTCTCTTACCTCCCGTTGGCGCTCGCGTAGAAGCTCAAAGCCACACACCCATTGCATGCTACGCTACACCGTCAACGCTATGAGCCACCGCCCATTGTGACCACTCCTGGAGCTTCGTTGCTTAACGCCGCCTCCATTGCCGTCATCTTCCTCGGTTAAAACCCCTCCAAATCCTAGTTTCTCCTCACTTCTCCTCTTTTCAACCTAGGAGAAGGAGGCTCACATTGACTCATCCTTTCAGTAAAATCCTCACCTCCAAGTCTCTTAGTTTCCTTCTAGCATGCCATTTCCATTTTGGCTAATGCGAGCTCTTGGTTTCTTGTGTAGTGCCTGGATCGCCTTTGCGCCATTTTCTGCCCTAGAGCACGCCCCCACTACTACAAAAAGGCTAATACCAAACGTCTCATCATAGACGGTTGCCCAAAACCATCTGTATTACATGCAATCACATACGGTTTTGGTTTTGCTATCGTTTGTGAAGAGGTAATATCACAAACAGTTCATGTTGAAAACCGTCTGTGAAGTATCACAGACGGTTCTGAACAAGAACCGTCTGTGATATTACTAAGTATCACAGATGGTTTCAACAAACAACCGTCTATGATGCTTCATAGACGGTTTTAATAATGAACCGTCTATGATATGAGACCATATATCGGACGGTTCCATTATGGAACCGTCTGTGATAAGTATCATTGACGGTTCCATAATAGAACATACTGTGATAAGTCTCTTTATTAGTAGGAGCCCACTAGGGTTTGCGCTCTAACTCGTCACTCCCCTCCCCACCCGAGTGACCCCGTCGCCGATGCCGCCACACATTCTTCCCATCGCCGACGGTTGTGACACCACGTTTCACTGAACAAGACACTCGTATGATAAGAGTGTCTTTTTTAGTGTCTCCGTTGTGCCACAGCTACGGTGACGCTGCGCGCCTTCCCCTCTTCCTCCTCCCCTGCTACCTCTCCACCGGCGATGTCGATGTAAGACAGATCTATCACCTATTGGTTTGTACTGTTGGTATTCATGTGAACCGAGCTCCTTCTCCCTCTCGCCGCCAGCTCCCGCACCTCCGGATCAAGTTCCCTCCTCCCTACACCGTCGGATCAAGCTTCCAGTCCTCCCTCGCTGCGCCGCCGGCCCTGGCTCATCCTCCCTACACTGCAGCAACAGCTCCTCCTCCCTCTCGCCGTCGGCTCGATGTGCCACCTCGGACCTCCCTCGCACCTCCAACCTCTCTGGCTCTAGCTCCCACTAACGCGTAAGTCCCCTTCTTGTCTTCTTGATGTTGTCTGGTTATTTATTGATGCTGATGGTGATGCTAGAGAAGTACTGTAAATGTGTAACACATACATGTAGAGAGAAGTAGAGAAATCATAAATATAAATGAATGCAATGATCATGCAGATGCTTGTTGGCTAGTGGCACCTTGCTAGCTGTTGAACTGCTCAATGATGTTATTAATAGTCTTGTGCTGAAATTGAATTGATAATTAGTTCATATTAATAGTCCCCTTGCTCTGTGATGTAAACTGAGGGCTATTGGTGTATGTGCATTCTATGCATCTTGCTTAGTTCATGCTGTGGGTTCAGATTGACAAAAATGAATAGGGATGGTGGGTTTGGTTCATGCTCTCTGATGGATACTGAGGGTTATTGATGCTGGTTCTAGCTTTGTGCTTGGTTGGCATACATTGGATGTGGTTCAGATGGGGCTTGGCTGCAATTAACTTTTTATATTTGTAAAGGTTAGGTTTTTGTAAAGCTACAATTAACATACAAATTATTTATTACCTCTTCACCTGTCTCTCGCCATTCATTTCACCTTTGTCTGTGTAACTGTGTTCATGCCGGTCAAGTTCTCCTACCTTGCATCCTAGGTACGTCCTACCATTCCATTCATAATCTCTCTTCTCTATAAAATCTCCAAGCAGTGGCAGCTTGTGCCATTAAAACCGCATCATATATATATATATATATATATATATATATATATATATATATATTGTTCGTAGTCCCTTAGGCACTTTAGGAAATCGCCCACGCAAAGATGAGAAGGATGAGACAGTAGCCACGGGCAACTTCATCGAGCCCATGCAAGTTTTAAAAGTATGGATGCAAGGAGATCATCAGGACATCCAATTACCTGGATGTTGTTGATAGGTAATTGGACATCGCTATATTCAGAAAGTGACGTGGATGCGCAGGTACTTCGACTGGGAAGTGGCATCTTCTATCAGCAACCAACAATTCTTGAGCATGTAATCGTCTTTAAACCCAACAAGAACACCAAGCAACAAGTTGTGCTCCGGTGAAGCCAGAGCTCATTTTGTCGAACAGCTGGCAATCACTATAGCTCAATCATTGACGCATGGGCCCAGCCGTTAAGTGCTTAGCAACACCTCACTTTAGACCGTCCATATTGAGATCAACGATCCGGATTAGTTGGGCCGTTCGAACCGTCCGAACGTCCCTTTCATTTGGACCGTCCAATTTCGATTCAACCGCCTGGATCGTTTGGGCCGTTCGGACCATCTGAACGTAACCGCTCACGTGGACCGTCCGATTAGATCTCAACGGTCCAAACGTTTTCAGCTCAGAGTTTATAAGAAAATCCATATATCAATTATTTAAGTACTGTAAATTGTTTAAACCTCAAAACTGCATAAGTAATTCATTTTAACTCCTTTTTGCATAAAACAAATTTGATTGGTTACCTTTTTAAATATACTTTAATCTGAAATGGATTTGGATCTTGTTTCTATTCCAGAAATTTTAGTTAGTAGAATTATCTTCAGTTTAGCATTATTCTTGCAGTAAACTCAAGTTTGTTGGTTTCCTATGTCAGTGTACTTTATTATAGAATAGGTTTGAGTATGTTACTGCCTCTGAAAATCTTATTTTACATATGGTTTATGCACTACTTTCATGACTTTGAAAAATCATAAGAAATTCGTTTTAGCTCCAAATGAGGTGAATCAAGTTCCATTTTCATCTCATGTGGTGCTCTGCCTACCATAAAATTTTCTTGTTCACCACCTCTCTGGAAATTTTGGCCAAAACTTTTTATTCGGATGAATAGTACCCGAGATGGATTTTTTCAGCATTCTTACAAAAGCTGATTTTGTTTTGGCCATAACCTTTGCATGCAACATCCAAATAAATTTATTTTTGTTGATAAATTCATTTAAAATCATGCTCTACCTTCTGTGTAAATTTCATGATTTTTGGAAGAATTTGAATTTTTTAGTTTATTTGGTGTTATTTGTCCTTATTGGTTCTTTTCGCTCTTTCGATAGGTTCTGACGAATTCATTGAAAACGAGAGTGATCCTTTGCAGCAAGAAAGTTACCTCCAGCAAGACAAGCAGTTTTTCCTTTGATGCACGTTGATCCTATTATTTTTGCATGTTAATATTTCAAAGTTTCAACTGTATGTATGCATGCTATGTTGACAAGTATTTTCTCAGTCGTGATAGTTTACCTGATTAGTTACTTGAACTGTAGGTAAACATCCATCCTTTACTACTGAGCCTAGGTTTATATCCATTGTGGTTTAGAGCTCGATGGATGGGCTCTAGTCACTTTATATTTAGTTTGCGAGTTGATGTCGCTTAGAAATGCTTAGAACGGTACAATGGGGATCATCGCTTTGGCGATGGTCGTTATATCATCACTTAAATTACTTGGGTCAGAGTACCCATGTATGTATTGTATTTTAGAAACTAAAACTAAAAATAAAATGTTTTAGACTTGGGTTCATTGTTTGGATGGTGTGCTCTTGGGTGTGTGCTTGCTGCCCGAGTCAACAAGGACCGAATTACTTGTGCCATTGATCCAAGCATTTTTGCGTGCAACCACATGAGCGCATATGGGAACCCACTTGACTCAATACTTTGGGGTGTGTTAATTAATGAGTCGTCGGTGGTAGATGTTAGGAGAAAAATATTCTATTGTTCTATTGTTGTTCGGAATATGCGGGGTGGGTTCCGGATTTAGGTTCCCTCGCCCGAGGAGCATCGGTAGTTGCTGAGGCTGGGCCGATGTGTTCGACACAATGTGTGGGTCCTCTGTGGGAGCCCATGATGCGTGGTTCGCAGAGGGTTAACCCCTATACGTGTGACTCTTAATTAATTCATTCCATTGGAAAACGTCTCGTAGGACATAGCACTGCTGGCATACCTTCGAAAGTGTGCTTTATCGCGTGGCAAAAGGAGCGGTCTGACATGTGGGTAAAGCTATACAAACTCTGTAGATTCATTAATCTATTCGAATAGCCTCGTCCTAGATTATGGACACGCTTAGTTATTTCCCGCAAGAATTAGACTACAACATTTTCGATAAAACTTGAAATCGGGTGGTACGAATGGGTAATTCATGCTATGTTGTGGTGGTTGTTGGGAAGTCACCTCCAGGATGTTAATTATGTTTATAAATATGTCTCGCTGTTATTTAAACAAATAAAAATAGATTTGTTAAAATTACCTTCATCCTATTACACTATTGCAAATGGAATATTGCTTTGTGCTGAAAATAAACCCTATAGCCTTCTCCTTTAATTCAGCTTGCATGTAGCTATGTATTGGTTTGTTATTTGTAAGTCTTGCGAGTACGTTTTTGTACTCAACTGCATTACTTGATTGTTGTAGAGGAGGTTGACCCCCAAGGGGTTAACTATTGTGAGACCGACTTCGTGCAGGACGACTAGCTTGGCGGCCCGGTCGGTTACCTTATGGGTAAGGGCAAACCGGTTGGCTTTTGTTTATCGCCATCTTATGGCTTTTGCTTTCGCTGCTACTTTAGTTGTTTACCTTGTCTTTTGGCTGGTTGACCTCTTTTGTAATAACTCTATTATGTGTATTTCTTTTTGATGTAAAATTGAAGACTCGGTATTGTAATGACTTGTGTATGGATTGGATGCTATATTTTGTGAAGGAGTACATGTATCGCTCCTGGGAGCTACATACTACTCCGAGAGTCGGGTTATTTGATTTGTAATGCTAGGACCAATTGGATGGTTAAGTATTACAATCTAAATACCCTAGGCTCTCACAAGTAGCTAAGATGTTCCGCACTTGATCGGAACGAGGCAATCCAGTTGATGATCGACAAGATCCTCAAGACTACGTTCATTCATGAAGTCGACCACCCAGAGTGGCTCGCCAACCGTCTAATGGTTAGAAAAAGTAATGGAAAATGGCAAATGTGTATTGACTTCACAGATCTTAATAAAGCTTATCCGAAGGATGACTTTCCCCTTCCACGCATAGATCAACTTGTAGACTCTACTTCCGGGTGTGAGTTGTTAAGTTTTTTAGATGCATACTCAGGGTACCACTAGATTAATATGAGTAAAGATGATGAAGAGAAAACTTCCTTCATCACTCCATATGGCACTTACTGCTATGTTAAGATTCCATTTGGTCTCAAAAACGCTGGTGCAACCTTTGAAAGGTTGATGCAGAAAACCTTTAATCCTTAGATAGGTCAAAATCTAGAGGCCTATGTTGATGACTTAGTCGTGAAAAGCATCAACGCTGGCGACCATATTTTCGACCTTCATGAGACTTTCGACAACTTAAGAAGGTATAACCTTAAATTAAATCCAAAGAAGTGTGTGTTCGACGTTTCTTCTGAAAAGCTTCTTGGGTTCCTAGTTTCGGCTAGAGGGATTGAAGCAAACCAAGCAAAAATATCAGGTATCGATCAGATGCACCCTCTGACCACAAAGAAAGAAGTCCAAAAACTAATTGGTTGTATGCCAACGCTAAATCGTTTCATAGCAAGGTTAGGCGAAAAATGATTGCCTTTCTTCAAACTTCTTCGGAAATACAGAAGTTTCGAGTGGACTAAAGAGGCAGATGATGCCTTTGAAAAGCTTAAGAAGTACCTTACGAGTGTCCCGATCTTAGTTTCTCCGAGATCGAGAGAAACATTGCTGATTTACGTAGCTGTAACGTCACAAACAGTCAGTGGTGTACTGGTCGTAGAACGTGACAACATCCAATGACTGGTATATTACGTAACCGAAGTCTTACATAGACCAAAGGAAAGATGCACATAGGTACAAAAGTTGCTCTATGGTCTCCTTATGGCTTCAAGGAAACTAAGGCATTACTTTCAGGCCCACAAAGTGGTCGTACCAACCGGATATCCCATAGGTCAAGTCCTTGAAAACAGGGAATCATCAGAACAAATAACAAAATGGATGGTCAAGCTTGGGGCATTTGACCTCCATTTCATCTCACGAACAGTAATCAAGTCTCAAGCAATAGCAGAATTCATTGTCAAATGGACAAACCCTGAACCCACCCAAGGGCCCGAGTACGAATACCACGACGAGTGGACAATGTACTTTGATGGTCCTTGATGCTCAAAGGCTCGGGGGCCGGAGTTGTCTACATATCCCCTACTGACGAACACATCAAGTATGCCATCCAGCTAAACTTTTCTGCTACAAACAATGTGATAGAATATGAGGGTTTACTAGCAAGACTCCGAGCAGCTCGTGCGCTCAGGATTCGTAGATTACTAGTGAAAGGCGATTCTCAACTAGTAGCGAATCAAGTCAGGAAAGAGTATCAATGCTCAAGTACCAAGATGTCATCTTATCTGACGGAAGTATGAAAACTCGAAAAGCACTTCTTCGGTTTCTAGATCCAACACATTCCTTGAAAGAAAAACTTTCTAGTAGACCAGTTGGCACGGATGGCCTCCACAAGGTCACCTATCCTGTCCGGAGTTTTTCTTGAGAAACTCAATTCACCCTTGGTAGTCGAGCATTCCGAGGACATAGATGTTCCACTGGAGGTCGTACAAGTCGATCCTGAGAACATGGATACTCCACAGATCATACAGCACAATCACGGTAGAGATTGGATGACGTCGATCTACAAATATCTTTGTAACACCCCATCCACTCTCGAAGTGTCATCCGCGCCTCAGTGCGGTGGGAGCAACAGAGCAAAGAATAGAGCGACAGAGATGTCGCGGCGGCGAAGGCTGCCGGCGCTGTTGACGGAGAGCACGGATCTCTCCACCAACTCTCTCAAAGAAAGCGGGGTCTCATCTTGGCCCCCAACCGAGGCGGTCAGCAAAGAACCCCTCCATCGCAGATTCTGCTCCCTCGACCATCGACTCAATTACCACAGGTGGTAGCCCCACAGGACCACGCCCGCGGCCCCGACCTCCATCGCGGCCTCCACGACCGCGGCCACCACGACCACATCCTCTACCTCTCGGCAAGGGGTGTTACAATCTTCAACATGACATTTTTCCTGAAGATGATGTAGAGGTTGATCCTATAGCTCAAAAAGCCAAATCATACGCTCTGATCGAAAGTACCTTGTATAAACAAGGATCTCACAGAGTGTTGATGAAATGCATATCTCAAACAGACGGCATTAAGTTGCTATCTAACATTCACAGAGGAGTCTGTGGAGCACATCATTCCTACAGAACACTGGTCAATAAAGCCTTTAGGCAAGGATACTACTGGCCAATGGCCCTTCATGATGCAAAAGAGCTCGTGTCAAAGTGCGTACAGTATCAATTTCATAGTGGACAAGTACATCAGCTGGCACAAGCTTTGCAAACCATACCTCTTTCTTGGCCTTTTGCAACCTAGGGACTAGACATTCTGGGATCTTTCCTAAGAGCACCCATTGCGACCACTCCTGGAGCTTCCTTGCTTAACACCGCCTCCATTGTTGTCATCTTTCTCGCTTAAAACCCCTCCAAATCCTAGTTTCTCCTCGCTTCTCCTCTTTTCGGCTGAGGAGAAGGAGGCTCCCATTGACTCACCCTTTCGGTAAAATTGTAATATCCTGTTTGTCGTTAGTGGGTGCAATAATAATTAGAAAGAGAATTAAGAGAATTAAAAGAGAAAATTCAGAAATTGAAAGAGGAATGGGCCACGCAGCCCATAGTCAAGCGGGAGAAAATAGCCATAGTGGCCCATGGCCCATGGGGAAACTGGCCTCCAACTAAAGAAGGAGAGGGGGAACCCTAGGGGAGCTACAGTAACACCGTGCTACAATGTCGCCACCATGCTACAGTGCTGCCTATGCTACGGTTCCTCCACCCCCATTGCTGCTGCCCAAGAAAAGAGAAGAGGGAGAAGAAAAGGGGAATAAGGGGATTCTTCATGAGGACTTCAGTGAGGTCCAGCGGGGAATTTCATAGGTACATCCGTGTTCCTCAATAGCTATTTTAGTTCTTTTAGTTGTGATTTGTTGCTGAAATCTCAGTGTAGAACCCTGCTGTTGTAGATCGGTAGTGCTGCAGTTCTATTAATTCGTAAGATTGAGTTAGTTCCAAGCGGATCCAGCACTTAGTGTCTCCTAGACTTATGTAGGGTTTCATGTGGGCTTTTCAGAAAGTATTAATTGGTAATTTTTGGTTGAATGATGAATTAGTTATGAATTTGGCAAGTCTTGGTACTTATTCAGTCTCAGGATTCGGGCAACGAACGTAGTTTTGTGACTTAAGGTTTGTAGATAGAAGAATTTGGTTAGTTGATCTCCATGAGTTATGTATATACCTTTATAATTATTCCGGTAAGATAAAGTTTATAATTTTTGGACATTTAGAACGAAAGATATGAATTTTTGAATTTAATGTTGTAGTCTGTCCTTCTGTTGTGGACAATAGAGAAAGACATGGCTGTTTGCAATCTTTGTTGCATAGTGGGGATAATTGTGATAAATTTATTAACAAAGCTAGTTTTCTGTAGTTTCTAGAGAGTCTTAGAACAGTGGGTTTGGATGTACCAAATAAAAGTTACGAAATTCCTAAGTCAATAGTACCGAAGATGATAGAACGGTCTTCGGGAGTAAAAAGAAAGGCTTAGATGAGATAATTTGATCTTTCGATCACCTGAGAAGTTATAGCTATGCTTGTGTATATTCGAGGAAATTTGGATTCATGACTTTTGGAGTTTTGACTCAAAAGTTATGGATTTTCCTTTGATAGTTATCTATTTGGACAGATTGGGATTTGGGATTTGTGTCGATATAGTTTCGGGTTGCGAATAGGAGCGAATGATTTCATTTTGTTCATTGTTATGCTGTGCACTTTTGAATGGTATACTTAGTATAATTTACGGTTGCCAGGTGGTGGTGAGCACCAGGGCTAGAGCCTTCCCGTCGTTGTCATCTGTCTCACGGTTGAGGCAAGTGCAAACAATGTAGAATGAATTGCGATATTCCATTCATGTTAATTGCCATGGTTTACATAAGAAGTTTTATGTTTTGATAATATCACTGAACAATATACTTTCATGATGGATTGAGAATGTGTGTTTCAATTTGCATTATGGCATTTATTTCTGAATCGTGGACTACGTGGTAGCCAAGTATTATTGCTTTTGAGGTCCCCATCATGCATTGGACGTGCATTTGATCCCCGTCATGCATTGGATGGGTTTGGGTCCCCACACTCGTGGAGTGTGGGTTTGAGGTCCCTGTGCCTAAGGGCACAGGCTTGAGTATGCATCGACGAATGCACTACTCCGCATTCTTAACATATGCATTGCATACAAGCATAAGAGGTTTAATTGTGGTTCATTGCTGATGTTCATAAGAAGATTTGATATCTTCATTGGCTGGTCGTGAAGTTATGTTTGTTATCACTGTTGTACTTCGATGAGTCGTGGACTCACTCTTGTTGTGTTGATCTTTCTAGGTACCTCTCGAGGCAGCGACATGCATGGGAAGGGGTAGACTTGATGCACATCACACTTACACTATCAATGAAAAATAAATTAGTTCATTTAACTAAACTTCAAGTTCGTGATAATTCCTTAGATTCAGACTGTGTCCATCCTTCGTGGTGGTTTGTTCGCTTGTATTCGTGGTTGATCTGTTATGCTTTTAAACCTCATTTATTGGTTCATTTAATTCTGTTCGATTGAATAACTAGATGAATTGGATTAGACTTACATCCTCGTATTACTGATGAATCTTGATGCTTTAGATTTATTTGTCGAATATTTGCTTCCATTGTGTAGCATAGACGATTGATTTGGATTTGTATGATAAAGAGAAAGATCTATGCTTAGATTAATTATCTATGATAGATGTCATTTTTTATATTGGTTGCTTGTAATTGGTGCTAGATCTTAATGTTTAGTAATGTGTCTTTCGGTTGAACGTTTTGCTGAAAGTTTGTTAAGAACTTAAAATAAAATGGTTCAGTAGAGTAGTTTAGTAGCATACTAGGCTCTATGTTGGGCTGGGGTGTTACAAAAATCCTCACCTCCAAGTCGATTAGTTTCCTTCTTGCATGCCATTTCTATTTTGGCTAATGCGAGCTCTTGGTTTCTTGTGTAGTGCTCGGATCGCCTTTGCGCCATTTTCCGCCCTAGAGCGCGCCCCGAAGGATACCTTTGTCTTCGATGAGTATTATCTTTAATCTTGCGCGTCATATCGTGTCTTTAGGTGTGACATTGAAAACCCCTCAACTAATTTGGGCAACGTGTCACAGGAACTCGTGGATTTTTAGTTTCCTCCAGTGTCAGCCAACAAGATCCCTTTTCATCTCCTTGTCGATCTGGTAAGGAATTTCCCAATTCCACACTCTTCCACCATCTATTGAACCTACATGAGCTATCTTGATGCTTCATGGGTCTTTTCCTTGCTCAGGCTGTTCTATCTGCGTGGAGCCGAGCGCCACCATTGTCATTAGCAACGTCAAGCCACCTCAGAGCTTCTTCGGTCCTCTCCATCCTTTGGTAAGGTCCCTGGTAACCTTGAGATACGCATGCATGCATTTTTAGGCTCGAGACGCACTCGGGTTGCAACATGCACGTTTTGCCCGTAGCTTAGCGCCGCCCCTGTCCAGCTAGCCGCCGGTACAGGCTGGCTCATCCATCGTAACCACCACCATTAGGTGCGCATTACTATTAGCTTTCCATTCATACCCTTGGTCAGCTTCGCCATGGCCTAAATCACCGGTAATGCTCTGGTGAAGCCAGAGCTCATTTTGTCGGACAGCCGGAAGTCACTGTAGCTCAATGAATAGGGCTAATCTTAGTCGTTAGGACACAGTAATGGTTAGTTAAATTCAATGACCGGTTAGATTTTCATAATGAATCACTGACGCATGGGTCCAGCTGTTAAGTGCTTAGTAACCCCTCACTTTAGACCGTCCATGTTGAGATCAATGATCCGGACTAGTTGGTCCGTTCAGACCGTCTGAATGTCCCTTTCATTTGGACCGTCCGATTTCGATTCAACCGCTTGGATCGTTTGGGCCGTTCAAACCATCCGAACGTAACCATTTGCGTGGACCGTCTGATTAGATCTCAACGGTCAAAATGTTTGCATCTCAGGGTTTATAAGAAAATCCGTATATCAATTATTTAAGTATTGTAAATTGTTTAAACCTCAAAACTGCATAAGTAATTCATTTTAACTCCTTTTTGCATGAAACAAATTTGGTTGGTTTCATTTTTAAATATACTTTAATCTGAAATGGATTTGGATCTTTTTTCTGTTCTAGAAATTTTAGTTAGTACAATTATCTTCGGTTTAGCATTATTCTTGCACTAAAAATTGTTTTAACTTCAAAAATACATAAGTATTTCTTTGTAACTCCAATTTCAGCAAACTCAAGTTTGCTGGTTTCCTCTGTTAATGTACTTTATTATAGAATAGGTTTTGAGTATGTTATTGACTCTAAAAATCTTATTTTATATATGGTTTGTGCACTACTTTCATGACTTTGAAAAATCATAAGAAATTCATTTTAGCTCCAAATGAGGTGAATCAAGTTCCATTGTTTATCTCATGTGTGCTCTGCCTACCCTAAAATTTTCTTGTTCACCACCTCTCTGGAAATTTTTTCCAAAACTTTTAATTCGGATGAACAGTACCCGAGAGGGATTTTTTCAGCATTTTAGCAAAAGCTAGTTTTGTTCTAGCCATAACCTTTGCATGCAACATCCAAATCAATTGATTTTTGTTGATAAATTTATTCAAAGTCATGATCTACCTTCTGTGTAAATTTCATGATTTTTGGATGACTTTTAATTTTTGAGCTTATTCGGTGTTATTTGTCCTTATTGGTTCTTTTCGTTTTTTCGATAGGTTCTGACGAATTCATTAAATACGAGAGTGATCCTCTACTGCAAGAAAGTCACCTCTAGCCAGGCAAGCAGTTTTTCCTTTGATGCACGTTGATCCTATTATTTTTGCATGTTAATATTTCAAAGTTTCAACTGTATGTATGCATGCTATGTTGACAAGTATTTTCTCAGTCGCAATAGTTTGCCTAATTAGTTACTTGAACTATAGGTAAACATCCATCCTTTGCTACTGAGCCTAGGTTTATATCCGTTGTGATTTAGAGCTCGATGGATGGGCTCTAGTCACTTTATATTTAGTATGCGAGTTGATGTCGCTTATAAATGCTTAGAACGGCAGAATGGGGATCATCGCTTCGGCAATGGTCGTTATATTATCACTTAAATTACTTAGGTCAGAGTACCCATGTATGTATTGTATTTGAGAAACTAAAACTAAAAATAAAATATTTTAGACTTGGGCACATTGGTTGGATGATGTGCTCTTGGGTGTGTGCTTGGTGCCCGAGTCAACAAGGACCGAATTACTTGTGCCCTTGATCCAAGCATTTTTCTATGTAACCACATGAGGGCATATGGGAACCCTCTTGACTCAGTACTTTGGGTGTGTTAATTAATGAGTCGCCAGTGGTAGAT
Organism: Phyllostachys edulis; assembly: GCA_036346405.1. NCBI lineage: Eukaryota > Viridiplantae > Streptophyta > Magnoliopsida > Poales > Poaceae > Phyllostachys > Phyllostachys edulis. Next base: position 40,653,725 of record CM070547.1, on the reverse strand, counting down.
GTCAGGAAAAAAATGCTCTATTGCTCTATTGTTGTTGGGAATGTGTAGGGTGGGTTCCGGATTTAGGTGCCTCGCTTGAGGAGCATCGGCAGTTGCTGAGGCTAGGCCGATGTGTCCGACACAACATGTGGGTCCTCTGTGGGAGCTCATGATGGGTGGTTCATGGAGGGTTAACCCCCATACGTGCGACTCTTAATTAGTTCATTCCATTGGAAAACGTCTCGTAGGACTTAGCTCTGCCGGCATACCTTCGGAAGTGTGCTATATCGCGTGGCAAAAGGAGCGGTCTGACATATGGGTAAAGCTGTACAAACTCTATAGAGTCATTAATCTATTCAAATAGCCTCGTCCTAGGTTATGGACACGCTTGGTTATTTTCCGCAAGAATTAGACTACAATATTTTCGATAAAACTTGAAATTGGGTGGTACGAATGGGTAATTCATGCTATGTTATAGTGGCTGTTGGGAAGTCACCTCCAGGATGCTAATTATATTTATAAATGTGTCTTGCTGTTATTTAAATAAATAAAAAAGATTTTTTAAAATTGCCTTCAACCTATTACACTATTCCAAATGAAATATTGCTTTGTGCTGAAAATAAACCCTATAGCCTTCTCCTTTGATTCAGCTTGCATGTAGCTATGTATAGGTTTGTTATCTGTAAGTTTTGCGAGTACGTTTTTGTACTCAACTGCATTGCTTGATTGTTGTAGAGGAGGTTGACCCCTAAGGGGTTAACTATTGTGAGATCGACTTCGTGCAGGACGACTAGCTTGGCGGCCCAGTCGGTTGCCTTGTGGGTAAGGGCAAACTGGTTGGCTTCTATTTATCGCCATCTTATGGCTTTGCTTCCACTGCTACTTTAGTTGTTTACCTTGTCTTTTGGCCGGTCGGCCCCTTTTGTAATAACTCTTTTATGTGTATGTCTTTGTTATGTAAAATTGAATACTCAGTATTGTAATGACTTGTGTATGGAATGGATGCTATATTTTGTGAAGCAGTACATGTACCGCTCCTGGGAGGTACATACTACTCTGAGAGTCGGGTTATTTGATTTGTAATGCTAGGACCAATTGGATGGTTAAGCATTACAAGCAAAATACCCTGAGCTCTCACAAGCTTTTAAGACGTTCCGCGCCTGATCGGAAGGAGGCAATCCAGTCAAAGATCAACAAGCTCCTCAAGACTAGGTTCATTCGTGAAGTCGATCACCCAGAGTGGCTCGCCAACGCTGTAATGGTTAGAAAAAGAAACGGGAAATGGTGAATGTGTATTGACTTCACAGATCTTAACAAAGCTTGTCCGAATGATGACTTTCCCCTTCCACGCATAGATCAACTTGTAGACTCTACTCTAGGTGTGAGTTGTTAAGTTTTTTAGATGCATACTTAGGGTACCACCAGATTAATATGAGTAAAGACGATGAAGAGAAAACTTCTTTCATCATTCCATATGGCACTTACTACTATGTTAAGATGCCATTCGGTCTCAAAAACGCTGGTGCAACCTTTCAAATGTTGATGCAGAAAACCTTTAATCCTCAAATAGGTCAAAATCTAGAGGCCTAGTTGATGACTTGGTCGTGAAAAGCATCAACGCTGGCGACCATATTTCCGACCTTCACGAGACTTTCAACAACTTAAGAAGGCATAACCTTAAGTTAAATCTAGAGAAGTGTGTGTTCGGAGTTTCTTCTGAAAAGTTTCTTGGGTTTCTAGTTTCGGCTAGAGAGATTGAATCAAACCCAGCAAAAATATCAGCCATCGATCATATGCGCCCTCCGACCACAAAGAAAGAAGTTCAAAAACTAATCGGTTGTATACCAGCACTAAATCATTTCATAGCAAGGTTTGGAGAAAAAGGATTGCCTTTCTTCAGAAACAAAGAAATTTCGAGTGGACTAAATAGGCAGATGATGCCTTTGAAAAACTTAAGAAGTACCTTACGAGTGTCCCGATCTTAGTTTCTCCGAGATCGGGAGAAACATTGCTAATTTATGTAGCTGTAACGCCACAAACAGTCAGTGGTGTACTGGTCATAGAACGTGACAACATCCAATGACTAGTATATTACGTAAGTGAAGTCTTACATAGACCAAAGGAAAGATGCCCAAAGATACAAAAGTTGATCTATGGTCTCCTTATGGCTTCAAGGAAACTAAGGTATTACTTTCAGGCCCACAAAGTGGTCGTACCAACCGGATATCCCCTAGGTCAAGTCCTTGGAAACAGAGAATCATTAGGAGGAATAACAAAATGGGCAGTTGAGCTTGGGCATTCGACCTCCATTTTATCTCACAAACAACAATCAAGTCTCAGGCAATAGCATAATTCATTGCTGAATGGACAAACCCTGAACCCACCCAAGGTCCCAAGTACGAATAACACGATGAGTGGACAATGTACTTTGATGGTTCCTTGATGCTCAAAGGCTCGGGGACCAGAGTTGTCTTGATATCTCCTATTGATGAACACATCAAGTACGCTATCTAGCTAAACTTTCCTGCTACAAACAATGTGAAAGAATATGAGGGTTTACTAACAAGACTCTGAGCTGCTCGTGCGCTCGGGATTCGCAGATTACTAGTGAAAGACGATTCTCAACTAGTAGCGAATTAAGTCAGGAAAGAGTATCAATGCTCAAGTACCGAGATGTCATCTTATCTGACGGAAGTACAAAATGCATATCTCAAGGATACTACTGGCCAACTGCCCTTGATAAAATGCATATCTCAAACGGACGGCATTAAGTTGCTATCTGACATTCACAGAGAAGTCTGTGGAGCACATCATTCCTACAGAACACTGGTCAGTAAAGCCTTCAGGCAAAGATACTACTGGCCAACTTGCCTTCATGATGCAAAATAGCTCGTGACGAAGTGCGTACAATATCAATTTCATAGTCGACAGGTACATCAGCCGGCACAAGCTTTGCAAACCATACATCTTTCTTGGTCTTTTGCAACTTAGGGACTAGACATTCTGGGATCTTTCCTAAGAGCACCCGGGGGGCTTTGAATTCTTTTCGTCATGATTGAGATGTTTACGAAATGGATAGAAGCCAAGCTAGTTGTTAAAACAACAACTAAATCTGCTAAGATGTTCCTCACAAAAAATATGATCACACGATTTGGTGTACCCAGTCGTATAATCCTAGATAACGGTACCGAATTCTCTATCGGAAATTTTCAAGAATTCTACGAGGATCTGGGTATCAAGATACATTTCACTTCTGTCGCCCATCCGCAGAGCAATAGAGCAGTCGAGCGAGCCAATGGTATCATAATGCAAAAGGTGAAACACCAAGTGTTCGACTAGTTAACTAAACAGTCGAGAGCTTGGGTTCAAGAACTTCCCTCTATATTATAGGCTGTTCGAACCACGACGAGTCGTGCGACCGGTGAGACGCTATTTTTTCTGGTTTATGGGGCTGAAGCCATGCTTCCTCTAGAACTGAAAATAGGCTCTACTCGAACTGATTGTTTTAATGTGAACTATCGATACAACGAAGACTCGGCGGCATCAATCTCCTTGAAAAACGACGAAACCAAGCCCTCATATGATCAGCGGTTTACTAACAAGCCATGCGAAGGTACCACAATCGTATGGTGCAACCTCACAGTCTAACTGTAGGTGATATGGTTCTAGGAAAGATTCAGAACCAGGCTAATCGCAATAAACTTTCTCCCAAATGGGAAGGTCCATATATTGTGATCGAAGTCACCAGACTTGGTTCGGTACGACTAGCTATGTCAAACGGGCATGTTTTGTCAAACTCTTGGAATATTGACCAATTGCGTAAGTTCTTTGTATAAATGTATTTTCATTTTCTTCTCAATTTTTTAATAAAGATGCATTTTCTTACCTTTCAGACGAATGATATTGTTTATATGACTGTCTCATAATCTGGTTTGCGTACTATTGTTATCTAATTGGCCGGAGAAGACCAAATTCTCTCCGATATCCTTTTTTAAGGATCTCTATTACTCTATAGCTACGACATATAAGTCAAACGCCGTAAGGGTCCTAGTCATGACTATTCAGTGTCGGACCCGGGATTAACACCCCAAATCCTCTGTGCATTTCCGAACTAGTCCCATGATCAGTAGCTAGTTCACACAGTAAACAGATATAGTAAGATCCATAAATCGCATAACTTTATTAATAATCAACAGAGTTTATTACAAAACGGGCTTACAAGCCAACAACAAACAACACAGCGGAAGACGAAGAAGATGCAGTAGAGTCCAGTTAATCTGCCACAGGCAATCGACTGGGGTAGCGGCCTAGTCGTCGAGATCCACACCGGTGGTGAAGTTCTTCTCCTCTGAAATTTGTTTGCATAAAGCAAGTATGAGCACAACTACCGTGCTCGCAAGTTACACCCGTCAAATAACAAAATAACATGCATAAATGGATGTAACAAAGGATGGCTTAATATGGTCGATTTGCATAAAGCAGCATTTTCTTTAAACACTTGTACTAAGTTCCAAAGCAGTTACAATAGCTAAAGTTCATTTTCTAAATCTCAGTTTTAACTTGGATAATCATTCATCACAATTGGTGAAGGATTCTCTCCTGTCACAAGGCTTCCCGCCCAAGTCCCATTTGGATAATCCATTTAATGAAGTCTTTTGAAATCAAAACCAAGGTCTAACTTTGAGTGGCTTTGCTAAGCATGTCCTTGACCGTGGACACGGCTATTCGAATAGTTCTTAACACTCTGCAGAGGTGGTACAGCTTTACCCACATGACATGAATTCTCTAGTTTGTCCGGCATCCGTCGATACCACCGCTCACTACCTTAGGTAAGCAGTCTAGAGCACGTGCCAAGGCCTTTACAATGCGTCATCCCAACGTAGTTATGCCTCGCTAAGGTTTCGCTATTGTAGGCTTCGCACCCAAATGATAACCCCCTCTTGCGCCATGTGAGTATTAATAATAAGTCTTCACGACACCCACACAACCGGATGGCACAACCACATTGAAACGTCGCAAATTAGTTAGCCAGGTCCTGCCCATACAGGACATGTGGTAGTACGATTGTGGCTTAGCAAAAGCGGCTCTCAGGCCGGTCCTTAACTGACTTGGGCGACTTCCAAAACAATCCCTAGGCCTCAACCATTCGCTGCATTGAGCCCGTGCATAAACTTGCACCCACCAACCATCCATTTCGCCCAAGTACAAACCATCTTTTGATTTTATTTTGTTTTCAAAATCATTTCCAAGAGTCCATGGTAAAACAATACCATAGCTTAATTTTAAACAAGATTTGAATCATTGGCTAATTTCCCAAAACAAATACTTTTTGGATCTAAGCATTGCTAAGCATAAAGTTTTTCAATCAAACGCATCTTGTTAACACTATCGTATTAACAAGAGTTTTATCTAGGGCGACAAGGTATGAGGGATTCAATGTTCAAGATTTGTCAAGTCGAGACCGATAAGTAAACCATCCGTCTTCGCGCCATAATCCAATAATCCAAACTCCAGCAATTATGTAATCCTACACTCCAATAGTCTAATATCCACTATATCAGTCTATTTCTATGATCTGACCTCCATCGATCCAACATTCAGTAATGCTCTAATTCTATAATCTGACATCCATCAATCCATTATTCCTTAATGAATTATTTCTAATAATTCAACACCCAACAATCCGATGATTATATAATATAAATTTCGATATTCCGATATCCAATGATTATCTATTTCTATAATCTATTCCTCGATAATCCATTATCAACAATTATCTACTCCTAGAATCTAAACAAGTTTTATTTCTAAAATCCCACCAAGAGCTAATCCTACAATCCAACATCCAAGCCCATCAATTATTCTATAATGACTACTTCTATAATTCAATCTTAATAGTCCAATCTTAATAAATAACTATTTCTACAATTCAATATCCATCGATCACTTATTTCTACATTTGTCCATAATGCATTCCTATGATTCAATTTCCAACAATTGTTTCTTTCCTATAATCCAATAGTCAACAATTGTATATAATTGTATTATCAATATCTAAGAATCATGTATTCATATAATGTAATATCCAATGATCATGTTATTCTATAATCCATTCAATATATGTCTCTATAATTCAATTTCTGACAATTCCATCTTTGCAATATTTATCAATAGACTATTCCTATAATCCGATATTCAACGATCATGTAATCTTATAACCCAATATTTTCGACTTCTGACTCCAAGATATAACACACTCGGAATGGTTCTCCAAATGGTCTATACCGACAATAAATGGCTATACAACGGAATAGGGAATAACTGTAAAGCTTAAAATAGGGATTTAAATTACTTGAATATAAATACGCATGCAATAATAATTTAAAACAGAAATTAAATAATTTAAAATAATGGGTGCAAATATGGTCAAGAGTGTAACTTGCCTTGCTTAATTAATCGATGTTCCCAAATGGTGTTGAAATCCGGTCATCCGAAGTCGTCGAAATCTATACGCGTAAACGATCCGAATTCAAATAATATTCAAATAAAATCCAAAAATTATAAAATAAATACTTCTAGGAAGGTATCGACTTTCTATGAATTTAGAAAGTTGAATCGAAGGAATCGGAGTTCGTATGAGGGAGAACGAATTTGTAGAAGTTTAAATATCAAAAATTGGATGTATGTGTGGCTTGCATGGCACTGTTCATGCCATGCACGTGAACAGATACCAAGCTGGTTTAACCAAGCACAAGTCTTGAGAATAAATAGCGTACCGGTGAAAGGGAAAGGAGAGGCGACCGTCGAAGCACAAAAATGGAATCCCGGGAACTAGATGGACCCAATGGTGGTGGTCGCGTCATCGGCAGAGGTCCGGTGCTGCGGCGGCGCGCAAAATAGTGTCGGATGAATAGTAGCACCGATGGCCGGAGTGTTTGAGGAAAAGGAAGGAGCCTTGCATAGGCGTTGCGGCGAAGCCAACGACGTGGGCGATGTCGTCGGGGATCAACGACGGCACGGAAGCACGATAGAATGTGGTTCGCCGTTTTAAAAATTTTTTGCTGGTGGCGAGATTGAGGGCCGAATTCCAGGGATATGAAGAGGAAGCCGAGGGGCACACGGCGACATAGTTGGCTCGGCGAGATGACCTTCGATGGTGACGTAGTCCGACGGAGAAGTCCTTCGGCGGGCGAACATCGGCGTTCCGGGCAAACGGCGAGGATTTAGCAAGTGAGGTTGGCGGCGATTTGAAGATGGAACCACGGGGAACACAACGCTCACCCCGGTTGGGGTGGAACGCAGCGCCTGATCGGCGGCCGGCAGCAACGAGCAGCAAAAATGAACCGAATAAATAATAGAAAATAAATAAAATCTAAAAATTATAAAATAAATACTAAAAATAATAGATGAATTTAGGTGAAGGAATTATCGGATTTGGAGTTTGCATTTGAGAGAACGAATTTTTTGGAAGATTAAAAAGTGTATGTACAAACACATGCATGACTAGATAATCAACCACTGTTCATTGTCTTCTAGCTGCAAGCATTGGAGCTACGGCCATGGAGGAAAATGGGTGGCCGACGGTGAGAGAAAGGGAGGGATGGCCGGCGAATGGCATAAATGGACTGCTCACCTTGAGACGATGCCGTAGGTGGTGGCGGCGCGGTGAGGGGCGGTCGGTGTTAGCGGCGAATGACGATGGCGGCGGCCACGGTGGGAGGTGGTGCTCGTGGCGTTCGGTGAGGGCAAGGAAGCACCGGTCGGCGAGGCGGCGGTGCCGAATATCGATCACCGGCGTCGATGAGTCCTCGTGGCCGGATTTGAGGAAGAAAGGCGTCTGACCAAGGTACTTCAAACGCGAATCTGACCGTCGAGAGGGGAGAGGAGGAGTGGGTGGTGGGAATGAGATGAGCGAGGAAGAGGGCTCCCAGGGCTCCCTTTTATAGGGCCGGAGAGGAGCCGAGGAGGGAGAACCGTGTGCATGGTTAACGGCCGGTCAGCTTGCGTGATTTGCGAAATTAGATGTTTAAGGAATGGTTTAATGGCCTTAGATGGAGGAGGTGATGACTGGGGAATTGAATGCCACAAATTTCGTGAAGAAATGGGGAGGAAATCCCGGGTTTTGAAAGCTCCATGTGGTCTCTAATGGTGGTTGCTACGGCTGTTGTGTTCTCTGGACCAGGAAGAAATGGTTCGGTTGGAGAAGAAGATAGGCAAAAGGAAGAGAATAAAGAAGCAAAAGGAAGGTTAGCATTCAAGAAAGAAAGAGGGAGAAGGTGGTAGCCCATTCCTTGTAGTATTGGATGTTAAGCGTGCTGGCCTTTGGGTAGTAAAAAGATGGGTGACCCGTCGAGAAGTGGTGCCCCCGCGCGGTTAAAAAAATATATTTTTTCTTTTTATTTTTTTTCGAATGACTGTAGCAATAAATACAAATCAAATAAAATTTTTAGAAGATAGCAAATAGAGTCCAAAAATTCTAGAAAAATTCTCAAAAATTTCTAGAATTATTTTGGATTTAAATAAAATATTTTCAACTTAAAATTGGTAATAGTTTTTGCACATAATTTATTTTAGCTTTGAAATAATTAGAAAAAGCTTTTAAAATTCCAGAAATTAATTAGATTTTTACTTTTAACTTTTAAAACTTCAGAAATTCAAATAAAGCAATAAAAATCTTGCAAATTTCATAAAATCTAACAAAATATTAACTTTATTTATTTTATTTTGGTAACAGCACTTTGGGATATTACATTCAGTCAATGGTTCTCACACGCGACCAACACTCTTTTCTTAAAGAAATATACGAGTAAAAGAACCATCACACAGGCAACTACATATAGTATTTTACATGCTTAAGATTTCAGAGACTACATTTCTTACCTTCAATATTCTATTCCACTCTCATTGTGGCTACTGGTCGGGACACAGAAGACCTCCTAGTCGAAGTCTCTCCTTTTCCGCACATGGTCCTGCCCACTGGAAGGAGCTTCCTTGCGACGGTCCTTTTCTTACTATCCTCGTTGCCAGTTGGAACTTGAGCAAGAGCACGTTTCATGAAGTGTTTCTCTTAGTCTCTGGTTCTTAGCAACCTTTATGACTAGTTTAGGATAATATATATAAACAAGTTCACTTGTCATTTTTGTATACATTTTTGCATGATTCCTTATCATCAGTACAAGTCTTATACATCTTCCAACCACACAAGGTACTGCACGGTATTTTGATTATGGAAAAGATCTAAAACTAGTCGAAATCATACGCTGGTTCCGACCACATTGATTTCCTATTGATACTTAGATTATTTTTATAACATAATCATCATATACTTTGTACCGTGGTCGTAGCTATTGCCCATTTTCTTGGTCTACTACTTCTTTAGTAAAGTTCTTCTACTAGTACAAGTAGTCGGGGGCTAGGAAATATATGACTGCTCAGTGAATTTAAGAAGACAAAACAAAGACTTCATTGATGATAAAGGGTAAGTTTTATTTACAAAAATCTAAATATTATAATCATGTACTTCTCGGAGCCACCAGATTAGTCGCTGTGCGTTGGAGACCCGACCTCTATTTCCTCCGCAACCTTATTTCCGAGAGATGCCATTTCCTCAAAAAGTTTAGTTACTTCATTTCCTGAGCAGTTGAAGTCTTCCTCAACAGCTTAGAGATTTATGGCGGGGTCGGAGGCCTTCAGCTTTGTAAATGCAAGACTGACTCCATTTTTTATAGCTTCAAATAAAGTCTGCATATGGTTCTCCCAAGTAGACTTAAGCACGCACCTAAGATATTCGAGTTGTTGGCCAAGGTAGTTGATCTTTTCCATGGGATCTCCTAAGTTGGGCTGTTGCGTTCCCGATCCCATATCGAAGAGCATCTTGTTGAAAGCTTTGACCTTCTCTTCAAGATTTTGTCCAAAGGCTGCCTCCATATCGTGCTCGAACTCAAGTGCTTTTTTTGTTCTTTTTAATGCTTGGTTTCTCTATACGAGTAGACCAAAAACTGAGTATGTACGACTAGAAAAAGGAAGCACACTGGTCGAGTCTACGACTGGTTACCTTCGCCCTTCTTCTCAATAGTCTCGAGGACTTCCTTGTGCCTGGTTGTCAGGTATTCGATCGACCGGTCTTTATTTTGGCATTCTTATTTGAGCTTGGCAATTATGGCTTCCTTAGCCATAACTTCTTCTTTAAGTTTCTCTGAATCTATAAAACACGATAAAATAAGAAATTGGTTAAAAAGAGCCAAATGGTAAAGAATGAGAGAAGATGACACTAAAAGGGTGCTTACTTTCTAATTCGGAGTTTTTTTTTTCTCCAAGAGTTTTATTCACTGGGTTGGTCCTCCGACCACAGCGAAGTTTTCCACCAAATGCTACAAAAATAGCAAACTCTTTTAAGTACTTTTTAAGGGAAAGGTTATTAAAAGTAGTCGTGGAAGCTTACCTAAATTGCCATATTGATATATCAGCAAAAATAGAGTCAGGACTTGTCTCTACTTAACGGTCCGAAATTCTTCCCTAAGCTTCATTAAGATCTTCATCATTGAAGATCCAGAGGCAGTGAGGAAATGCGACTCGAAGAGGAGAATTCCCAGCAGGGGTCGGAACCTGCTGAGATTCCTCAGGAACCACCACCTCTACAGGCGGGGTTGGAGCCACCACGAGTTCCTGAGTAGGCATTGGTGCTACCACTTGCTCGGGGGCTGGCTCGACCTCTTTCTCTTCAGGAGCTTTCTCCTGAGAGGTGCCCTAGTCGAAATCATCTGAAATACCAGAGGATCTACAATAAAAGAAGAAAAGAAGCTCAAGACTCTAAAAACACTAGAGGTAAGTACTTACATAAGTTCTTCTTTCATATATACGTACTTGGTCGTTTTCTTGGTCTTTAGTTTGAAGCGCGCTGAAGCAAAGTCTGTCGCGCTCGCCTTCCTTTTATTCTGTTCGACCAACTTCTCCGGTCCTAAACCGGTAGGGCTGGTTAGACCCCTCACGTCTTCTGACTGGAAGTTAGAAGAAATATTCTCGATCAGTTGATCGAGAACAAGATCCCTGACCATCAAGTTGGAAGGTGTGGATTCATCGGCCTCCAGAACAGTTACTCCAGTAATAGCTGGCAGGTCGTCAACGACCACATTGGACTCCACGACAACCGCCTAATTAACAATCAAAGTTAGTTAGGTGATAAAAATCCTTCATCTAGAATATACATTTTTGTTCAGTTACCTACCTCTATAAAACCACCATCTCGGGTGGTCGTAGGAGTGGTCGGAGTGTCAATTGGCTCACAATTTTCTGTGGTCTCATTAATCCTCAATCCGACTGACTGCGCATAAAAGAGGATTTATGGTAAACTGGTCGAAGAACATACAAAAGATGAATGGTGGTTGATATTTTTACCTTAACTCTCTCAACCCTCTCTTTTGTAGAAACAACCACTAAAATTCGAGGGAAATTAGCCTTATCTCCAGGCTCTCCGACGTAGCTCATTTTGATCCGGCTTCTAATCTCATAAGGAGAAAGAGCTGCAAGAATAAACGAGAGACTTTAGGATCACAAAAGTAATCAGCCAAGATAAGCAAACTGGTCGGAATCTTTTAGGACTTACCCTCCTTGGAATCTTTGGTCGCGTCCTCACGGCCAATATACCAGAGCATCAAATATGCTCGGTGTTGGGTCGCGGGTAGGCTACGATAGCTACAAACAAAAAATTTCTACCACGCAAACCAGAAAGCCAAGCAAGTAGATGATCATAGATCGTTACCACCGGACGCTTGTGAGCGGCGGAAGAAGGGTTGGGCGGCTGGTCCAACGAAGAAACACGTCGATCACGATGGTCATAGTCGATCGTCCGCGTCCTCACGAGTCGATCATCTCCTCCAGCAACGTCTGCGGTTCCTTGTGAAGATCGCGGATCGTCCTCAAGCGCAACAATCGCAGCAGCGCCTCTACGGTATCCACACGTCTAGGGGAGGAACAACCGTACGTCAGTGTGCTAGCACCAAGTCACACGGCAGAGCTCTCAGGAAGATGGTGGCTAGGGTTTCGGTGGTGTTTCACGCGTACCTCCCAACAGCCTCATGCATCTCCTTATATAGTGCTCGTGAAGGATCCTATCCAAACACGTTCTGAATCGTATTCGTCTTGGTTTGTTCCAACCCGTTAAGTGTGTGACCACAGCAGGTTCATGCGTGTCGGTTGTGACTCGGAAACCCTTCCGATCACTAGTCGATGCGGCTCCTAGCAGAACATAGCGATTCCCGAATACACACAAATTATATCGGACAAATCTTAATGCAATATGTCCACGATCAGATCCTCATCACTTGCGACCAGGTCCTATCTCTATCGACCGGTTCAGTATGTAGTCACGACGATTCGGAACTCCTTACGACCGAGTTCGACCACTCTGTGATTACGTTCGACCGATCTCGACCAGCTCGTATCTCCATCGACGATCATGGCGATCGGCCGAGTGACCTACTTGTGTATACTCCTTTGCCTCACGATGTCTGGTTGAACTCGGGTGAGATATTGTGTCATCCATGGACTGTTCAATTCTTTCTCGATCGAGTGTCGAGATAACTTTACGTGGTGAACACTTGACCACTAGTGGCACGACCATGCACTTTCTTTATCCGATCTGTGACGAGGGGCCCAGAGACATCTCTCCTGTTATGTTAGGAGGGGCAAATCCCATATCCGACCAGTCACATTCCTCTGCATGTTTCATAGCATACCCGAAAGCTACCTTTATAACTACCCAGTTACGGAGTAGCGTTTGGCAACCTAAGAGTGCTATTACACATGTAGGAAACCATCTTGATCTCGGTCTAAGGATTATACATCATCATTGCTTGAGACCAACTAACGACACATAGAATCATAACAATCTCAATAGTGTCTCAAGGTGGGTCTAATCCAACATCATGTTCTCTAACATGTGTCCATATTATTGGTTTGATATCTCCATATCTATGACTCGTGAAACATAGTCATCAACCAATACATATGCTAGTCTATTCATATGTGTCCTCATATGTTTCAGACCAGGGAACGTTTAAGAATAATCATCGCAGAAATATAGAGTTTCACAATCAAGTCACATACTTGATAATAAATATTAACAATATTATTCTAGGAACAAGATAACATATTATCCAATGTCATGAACATAATGAAATATAATCATCTCTATGATTGTCTCTAGGGCATATTTCCAACACTCAGGACTTCAGGGGGCTAATCTGGTGCATAGAGAAATCCCTTACTACGTGCTAGGAGGTTAAACTCCTGACACTAAGGTGTTGGATGGCTTCAACCCATCTCCCTACCTTTCCCTCCTTCTTCACGGAGGAGCGCCAATCTGGATTCTCGACCACCTTCTTACCAGTAGAGTAAAGGCTGTCTTTCTTAGTGACTGTCATGTAGAACCAGCTTTTCTTCCATAACGACCACGAAGACTTTGAGTACATACGAATGTACTCATCAACCTTTCCATCATGGAGACGTAAGGTGCACTCTCCAGGCGTCCTAGTCATCTTCCCCGACTTCACCATCCTGTAGTAGTACTTGAAGAGCTCCAGATCTGCGGCAATCCCCATGTACACTTCATAGAGATAGACAAAGACGCTGAGGCTGGCGATGGCATTGGCGGTGAGGTTCACCAATTCAACTCCATAGTGCTCCAAGATCTTGGGGAGGAAAGAGTGAACTGGTAACCTGAATCCGTATTCAATATATGCGAGAAAAACATGGATTTCCCCATCTTCGTTGCTCGGAGAATGCTCTCCGGCCACTGATCTCCAAAAAATCAAATCGTTGTCGAGAAGCAATCCGACCTTCTCCAGGCTCTCAAGTTTCTTCTTGCTCAAATCAGAAACCAACTAGTTGGTGATAGAATCCGACATGGTTGAGTTTTGGATAAAGGAAGAAAAAAGGTCGTAGAAGGTTGTTGACAGGAGGAGGTCGGAGGCAATTTTTCGTTCAGGAGATGAAAAGGGAAAGCAGGAAGCGTAAAAACCCTAAAGCCTTGCGCTGAAGGGACTTTATAGCCATAAATTCTTTAACTACATCGAGGAGTTGCCCAGAGTCCAACGGACAGAAAAACTCTTTGAGTTCCAAGGCAATTTCTCAAATTTAAAGTGAATACAGACCATCTCATATATCACGGGATTAAATAAGGGTCTGTCCGATATGACTTCATAGGAAGGAAGTGTTCACACGACCAATTCATTTAAAGTTCAGGGGCTAGCTGACAAGGATTAAAATCTCTATGTATTATTTTAATACATAATAAAAGACCATATGTCTTCATGGTCGTAACCCTTAAGGCTAACAACCCCTGTGGTCGTAAGGATTCCAGAGGTTACATAATGGGTACCTTGGTGAGATGAGGTCCTATACTTAGTCCTCGACCAGATGACTGCTCGTAGAAGCAATGAACTGGCATCCGGATCTAACTCCAGGTATAATCCTTACCATGTGATGAATGGAACGTATGTTATATTTGCTCCATACCACATGACGTTTCATGGTTCTAAGACACTAACAACAACCACCATACGGTTGAAGTGTCTCACAGACATTCAACCTTCGAACGGTTGATGTTTCATCAACCGACGCCTCGCTCTGACTAGTCGCGTCACCTCCAACAGGCGCCTTCTCCAGGAACAACTGCTACCTCTTCGATGGTTATTTAAAGACAAAGTAGATTAGAGAAGACTACATCAGATTGAAGCACGGCAATCGGCATTCGGTCGATGTTTCAAGTCTGATTCAGCAGCATAGCAAGCATTACGCTCAGTGTAATTAAGATTAGTCCACTACCTTGTCAAGGGCACCCCGTGTAATAGCAGTTCATAGCAATAAAGAGCAGTCACATTCTCTCCCAATAACTCTTTGCCATTTTTCTCTATTTATTTCGTAAGATCGGCGACTCGATCGTCGATAGAAGAAGAATGAATTCAGAGCTCTAAAGTAAGGTCACATGTCAATCAATGAGTATCTCACTAAGTTTAATCAACTCACCTACTACGCTCCAAGTGACGCCGCCGACAAAGAAGAGAAGATTGACCTCTTCTTGGAAGGAATACATGAGGACATGAGAGTGCAACTGATCATTCAGGATTTCCCCAGTTTCTACCACTTGGTCAACAAGGCCCTCATCTTGGAAAATGAGAAGAAAATGGTGGAAGCCAGCCACAAGCACAAGATGGCAGCTCAGAGGCCACAAAGCAGCTACCCCCAAAGGTCAGCATTCCATGGCAACTCATCTTTCAGGCCAGCTGTAGCCTCGTCTCCAAGACCTCCAGTCCCAGCCCCGCGTCCTGGTGGGAACGTTTTTCGCACCACTTGCCCCACCGAACAGCCTACAACAACCAATCCAGTAGCACATCTCCATTGCTTCTACTGTAGAGAGAAAGAACACTTTGCCAACAGGTTCCCTCAACGCCAAGTCACTTCGATAAAATTCAACTTGGGAACCACACTAGCTTGGAGCCAGACATCAACTCCACGTAAGAGTCCACAGACTTCGCAAGCATCCAATTCTACCTCAAATCCAAACCATGGACGTGTGAACCATGTCACAAACGAAGAGGCTCAGGAAGCCATAGGAGTTCTAATGGGTACGTTCTCTGTTAAATCAGTACCAGCGCAAGTTTTGTTTGATTCTAGAGCTTCGCACTCTTTTATTTCAAGGAAGTTTGTTGATAGGTTGAAATTGTCGACCTTTATTTTGAAGAAACCCGTGGTACTTAGATCACCCGAGGGACCCTTAACTGCTACCTTAGTAAGTCCTAGAGTAGAGATTGCTATGAAAAATTCTGGATTTCTAGCAAACCTCTTGGTGCTACAATCCCAAACTCTGGACATCATCCTAGGGATGGATTGGTTGGCCAGATACCAAGGAATCATATACTATGACAACAGAAAGGTGGTACTCACCAAGAACCCAGAAACCACAATAAAGGTTAATGTGGACCATCCTTCTCGTTTGGATTGTGCAATCCATAACCTTGAAAAGTTGTCACTAGAAAAAACGCATGTAGTTCAAGATTACCCGTAAGTTTTCCCCGAAGAATTGCCTAGCATGCCACCAGACAGAGATGTAGAGTTTGTAATCAACCTAAAACCAGGGACTACCTCGATGGCCAAGAGACCGTATAGAATGGACGTCTATGAACTCGAAGAGCTAAAGACTCAGGTTGAGGATTTACAAAATAAAGGATTTATCAAACCTAGCTCATCCCCTTGGGGTTCGCCAGTGCTTTTTGTGAAAAAGAAAGATGACACCATTAGATTGTGTGTAGACTACAGAGCCCTCAATGATGTGACCATCAAGAACAAGTATCCGTTGCCCCGCATTGATGATCTGTTCGATCAGCTGTCAAGAGCCGTAGTGTTCTCCAAGATAGATCTAAGGTTAGGATACCACCAACTTAATATTAGGGCTAAGGACATCTCTAAAACAGCTTTTACCACCCAGTATGGCCTGTATGAGTTTACAGTCATGTCGTTTGTAGTCGTGTTCATAGATGACATCCCAATTTACTCCAAGAATGCTGAAGAACACACCGAACATCTGCTTTGGTCCTGGATAAACTTAAAGAACACCAACTTTATGCCAAGTATAGCAAATGTGAATTTTGGCTTTATGAAATCAATTTCCTCAGACACATTGTATCCGTTGGAGTAGTAGTTGACCCAGCCAAAGTAGAAGCTGTGTTGGAATGGAAGCAACCAACCTCAGTGATTGAAGTGCATAGTTGTCTCGGATTAGCTGGATACTACAGACGCTTCATAGAAGGATTCTCCAAGCTGTCCAGACCAATGACTCACCTATTCAAGAAGGAGAAGAAGTATGAATGGACAAAAGCCTGTGAAGAGAGTTTCCAAGAGTTGAAGAAGAAATTAACCACTGCACCAGTGTTAGTCCTACCGGGCATACACAAGGACTTTGAACATTATTGTGATGCGCCACGCCAAGGTCTTGGCTAAGTACTCATGCAAGAAGGAAAAGTTGTGGCATATGCCTCCAGGCACCTCCGTCCCCATGAAGACAATTATCCAACTCATGATTTGGAGTTAGCAGCAGTGGTGTTTGCCCTAAAGATTTAGCGGCATTATTTGATTGGAAATCATTGTGATATCTACACTAACCACAAGAGTCTCAAGTATATCTTCACCTAGATAGATCTCAACCTCCGACAAAGAAGATGGTTAAAGCTGATTAAAGACTACAATTTGGATGTCCATTATCATCCTGAAAAGGCTAATGTGGTAGTTGATGCATTAAGCCGTAAGATCTATTGCAACAATGTTATGGTTCAAGAACATAAACCAGAGATTTACAAAGAAATGGAGAAACTTAACCTTGAGTTAGTAGAACAAGGCACCATAACAGTTATGGAAGTACATCCAACTCTAGAAGATCAAATTAAGACCGCTCAAGACGGACACCCTAGAGTCCAGAGATTCATGAACCTCACGGCCAAAGAAAAATCCTCTAAGATGATCGAAGACCAACAAGAAATCCTATGGTATGGGAAATGTCTCTTTGTTCCCCACCAGAAGGAGCTCAAGGATTTGATACTAAAGGAAGCTAATAGCTCAACATACACCCTGCACCCAGGCAGCACCAAGATGTATCAGGACATGAAGATTCTGTATTAGTGGCCGTGAATGAAGAGAGATATCGTTGAGCTTGTAGCTTGTTGTGATGTGTGCCAACTGATCAAAGTTGAACACTAGAGACCTACAGGATTACTTCAACCGCTACAAATCCCTCAGTGGAAGGAAAGAAGTTGGAATGGACTTTATTACTGGTCTACCGTGAACCAAGTCCGGATACAATTCAATTTGGGTCATAGTTGACATATTAACCAAAGTCACTCATTTTATCCCTATGAAGACCACCCACAAAGGAGACAGATTGGCTGAGTTGTATATGGCTCGTATCGTATGTTTACATGGAGTGCCCAAGAGGATAGTATCAGATCGAGGTTCTCAGTTCACCTCACATTTCTGGGCTAGTCTGCATGACGCACTTGGAACTCATCTAGCTTTCAGTATAGCATATCATCCTTAGACTGAAAGAGTAAATCAGATTCTAAAAGACATGTTTCGTTCTTGCGCTTTGGAATTTACCGTAGACTGGGAAAGATATCTACCGTACGCAGAATTCTCCTACAACAACAGTTACCAGTCTAGTCTGAAGATGTCCTCGTTTGAAGCACTCTATGGCAGAAAATACAAAACCCCTCGGCATTGGCAGAATCAGTAGAAGGTTATATCTTCGGACGAGATACCCTCAAGCAGGTAGAAGAGAAAGTTCGATTGATCAGAGATCGTCTACAAGCTGCCCAATCCAAACAAAAACGTTATGTCGACAATCGTCGTAGGGAGTTGACATTTAAAGTTGCAGACCATGTGTATCTCAAAGTATCGCCTCTTCGAGGAATGCAAAGATTTAAAGTGAAAGGCAATCTTGTGCTGAGATACATAGGCTCGTTTCTAATCAGCGCCAAGCGTGGAGAAGTTGCCTACCAATTGGAATTACCAGAAAGTTTGTTAGACGTCCACAACGTGTTCCACATCTCTCAACTCAAGAAGTGTCTCAGAGTACCTGAAAAGTAGACTCCGATTGAAGCCATTGCACTACAGAAGGATCTGACGTATCCAGAGCATCCGATCAAGATCTTAGATGTTGTGGAGAAGCAAACCAGATGCCAGATCATCTGTCTTTGCAAAATTTAGTGGAGCAAACACTAAGAAAAAGAAGCAACCTGGGAGCGCGAAGATCAGTTGAAGTTAGACTTCCCGTTCCTATTCCAGAGAAGCTCGAATCTCGGGGTCGAGATTCCATTTAAGGTGGGTAGGCTTTGTAACATCCCATTTTCGGGATGGCTTAATTTGGTTTTGGTCGCTTTTCGGTTTGTAAAGAGGTTTCAAAACCTATGTTGAAGTTAAGCGTGTAATTCAAAATCTCCCTCAAGTTTCAAAGGTTGGTTTGATTTCAAAATCTCGGTTTAAAAGCTCTAATTCAAAATCCCCAAAAGGATTTCAAATCTCAGTTCCATATTAGGTTTTCGAATTGCCAAAACCTCCCAAAATCTGTTGGGCCTGGCCCATTTCTTCCTCTAGGCTCAACCCATTTCCTTGGCCCATCTCCCCTTGGCCTTTTTCCCCCTCTCTCTGGCCTCCTCGGCCCAACTGCCCCCTTTGCCACCTCGTCGCCCAGCGCATGTGTCCCCGACAGGCACTAGACACGCCTCGCGCCTCGCGCCCCTGCCTGCGCTGAGCCGCATGTCGCGTCATGCGTGCGCCAGAGCTCCATGCCGCCTACCCCCCATCATGCCTACTCGTCCTTGCCGCTCGTCCTCACCACTGCGCCTCGCGCCAGAGCGCCATGCCACCATACCGCCGCGCTGCCCGGCCTTTAATGCTCCCAACGACGCCTCCCTTCGGCTATAAATGAGCCCCCGCATACCCTTTCCCTCCGTACTTCTCTTCCCTTTTTGTTGGTAAGTTCCACCAAAGAAAAACTCCCGCGCTCCTTGTTCGGCCGCCGCACCCTCGCTGACGATTCTTTGCTCTGGTGAGCTCCTCACTGCACCGACCCCGTCACCACGTGTTCCATGAACCAAGGAAGCTTCCTCCCAAGTCAATTTGACTTTGGTCCACCGACGTCGCCGGAATCGTGTTTCTCCTTCACCCTCGGCCACAGCCTTCTTCACTGCTATTTGTTGTGCTCTGTCCATCTCCGGCCCTCCCTCTTGTCCTGGTAAGCTCCCCTTGTCGTGTTCTCACTCGTTCTCTCTTGCTCCAGCTCAAAACCTCGTCGGAGCTCCTAAGTCGCCATGGCCATGGCAGCCGCTGCTGCTTGCCTCTACCGCACCGCCGCTCTGGTGCGCCGCTGGTACCCTTGTGACCGCCGTCCTCTTGGCCTTCCATTTTTGGACTTGCCCGGCTCCGCCATGCCCTTCCCCGCCGGCGATGAGCCAAGGCCGGGAGTGCTCGTGGCCTTTATTTGTTTGTCTAAAATCTGGACAGCGCCTATAGTGCATTAACGCGCCCATATCTTGTTCATTAGGGTTAAACATTAATTGTCAGTGTTTAATTACTAGTTTAATTGATGTCTAATCCCTATGGCATGTGGACTTAACGCAGTTAATGAAGTCCTTAACTCCTATTTTGTCCTGGGCAATCAATGGCAACTGGGCCCGAGTCGGTTCAATACGCAGTTAAAGCTCCAGCGGACCAATGAACCCGTGCACGTGGACTCGGTCCGTGCGTTGTGGCTGTGAGCCAAGCCACTGTCCAGTGGACCCCGCACGTCAAAGAGACCGATTCTCTCTCCCTTCTTGTTTTCTCTGATTTTATTACAAACTCAAACTTCGAAAGTTTCGTTCTCCCTCGTTTTAACTTCGATTTAAGTGAAATTTATTTCTAAATTTGTCTAAATTCAGTAGCTTTCTAATAGCAGTAGCCTTGTTCAATTTGGAGTTCATTTGTTGTCTCTTTAGTATTTATTTATTTTATTTGCTTGTTTGTTCTTTTCCGGCGTGTTCGTTCGAGTAGAGTTCAAAGAAGTAGGAGATCTGCAGCTTAATCAAGCTCAAGACTATCAAGACCCCCTTGCCTTAGACCCAAGCGAGTCAATACTTTGATCACATTGAATCCACATTTTATGCAAATTATATTCTTTTAAAATATCAAATTGCATGTTTATTTCATTAGGCAAATGTATGTCAAATCTTTAAGGTAGTTAAATGCCAATTTGATACTTGAATATTACACCATCCTTGACAATTGAATCCCTTAATCCTTGTCACTCTAGATAATTATGTGGTAACTTACTAGCTATAGTCGTACTTAAGCGCCATGCTAGTCTTGCTTAATTACCAGGGCATTAGTTGCCCTAATCATCATCTTGTAATCATGAAAATGGTTTTGGGCAGTCATTTTGGGTCTAATCATCATCTTGTAATCATGAAAATGGTTTTGGGCAGTCATTTTTGGGTAAATGACTAGAATGTTTGAGATAATCTATTTTATGCTTCTCAAAAACCCTAATAACTTGTTGTTACCACATCTGGGCGGACGGTATGATGGTGAGTGCTAATGTAGCCCAAGGAATATTGGAATGTGATTAGTATGTGGAATGAATCGCCCAGATGACTTTAAGGACTTAATCCTGTGATGACCTCCCAATGTAAAATAATAAAACCACAAGTCTATAATGGTGTCAACCTGGCTAAATAATTTGTATCCACCAGTACGAGTTGCGCCATTAGAGTGACCCACGAGTCGTGTCGCTGGCGTAAGCCGTCGTGGACATGGGTCGGGATGCTGGCGTAAGCCGCCGTGTGGCGCAAGAGAGGGTTTGGGGGCATGGTTGACGCAGGTGTGTGAGCGTAACCACCCTCAGATGAGACCTTAGCGGGTGCAACTAACACCAAGAGATGCATTGTAAAGGCCTTGTGATGATCTCTCCTTGATTCACATGTCCAAGGAAATGTGTGTACATATCAAGATGATTGTCTCTTATAAATAAAGTGTACAGTCTCTGTAGAGTATAAACTGTTCGAACAACCGTGCCTACGGTCAAAGGTGGGCATGGGAACTTACGCGAGTTAGTTCTATTTATAAAGCCTTGCGGGTGGGATGAAAACTCATTGGGCCATTGCGACCCTGAATTTGGATTTTTCCTGGGTGGTCATACCCAGTGTTATTAATAGGTGGATGTACCCTAATTGAAACTAAGCATAAGGTGGAGGTAACCTCCCCTGTTATTAATATTGCACAATTACTCTCTTTAATAAAAATACAATTTGGTTAAAATGCGAAGTGATAGGAATTTCTAATTATGATATATATATATATATATATTTTTAAAATGCTGCTTTGAGCAAATACAAGAACCTGAGTCTTCCTTGTTAAGCCTTGCATATACATATATTACATTCCCTGTGTGTTGGCTCGTGAGCACGGTTGTTTGTGCCCACCCTCGCTCTTTCCCCTAACTTACTAGAAGCCATGGATCAAGGACATTATGCTCACTACGAGGATCCAGATGTTGGTGGTCAAGATAATGCTGAAGAGTAGTCTAGTTTCTAGTAGTTTAGATCTCACCTCTATCTAGCTGACTCAGTCGGTACTCGTGTACCACCAATATTACCCAAGTCAATATCAGTCGTACATTGGTTTCCTCAGTCGTGTGCTTGTGGCGAGATGTGTTCTACCCCTTTTGCTTTCGCTGTCATTTTCCGTTGTTTTGTAATGTAATCTTTTGGTCCGTTCGGCCCTACTGTAAAACTTGACTCGTTGCGGTCTACTTAACTATGATATTTGTAATATAATGAATGGTTTGGTCTACGTTATGTATGAAATGATTCAGTAATGTATTCTATGAGCGCTATCTATTGATCAAAAGAATAACACAGTGTTGTTCACAGAGAATTCTGGATCGTGAAATCCAGGTCCGACATTTTCTGACCGGCTGGGCATCTGCCCTGTGAATCGGTACCGTAGGGAGTTGCAACGAGATCTGTGCCATGGGTGGTGAGGTGGAAATCTGTTATGAATACGGTTTGAACTAATTACTAAAGTTAATTCTCTCAAGAAAGGGCGCTCCCTCGCCCCGGCCACATCATCCAAAAAACACCAGCCGTCCGATCGCCTTCGCCTTCACTCACGGCCTTGGAATTCAACCGTCGCCGTGGGAAGGGCACTCGGCCTGCCCACACCGCCTACATCGCGAACTCTCTCGAGTGCCCCACGTTCCGTCTCCTCTCTCGCCTCATCCCGTACCGTATCTCCCCCTTTCCTCTTCCTCCCCGGTCTCCCTCACACGCCGCCGCATCGCCCTCCCTCTTCCTCCCCCCCCCCTTGGCCTCCCTACCCAGCCGCTACTCTCTCTTCCTCCCTCCGCCCCTCGGCGCCCTCCCTCTTTCTCCAACCCCCCCCCCCCTGAGCTCCCTACCCAGCCGCTGCTCTCTCTTCCTCCCTTCCGCCCTTTCGGCCTCCCTATGCACCCGCTGCATCGGTGTTGTCCCTCCCTCCCCCCCCCCGGTCTCCCTCCCAAGCCGCCTCTTCGGCATCTCCCCTCCTCTGCCCTTAACCGTCCTCTCCGCCTCCTCTCTGGCGTGCGCCTGCGGGTCGTCCTCAGTCTCCCCCGCGCAGCCACCGGTCATCATCGATCTCCGTCCTCGGCCGCGGCCTCGGCGCCTCTGTTCGCCCCTTTTCCCCTCCGCATTTGGTCCACTTCCTCTCCCTCCTCCGCCACCCTACCTCCCCGACTGCCGCCTCGGTGCCTCCCCTCCCTTCCATCCCTCGCCTTGCGCCCGCTTATCTGCGCGCCTCGGTGCCACCGCCTTGCCTGCGTCATGTTGCCCGCCCTCGGCGTCTTCTCCGCGTGCTCGATCCGGTATCTTTGTTTTCCTCTATGCTATATCCTTCGTTATTCAAGGTACCTTTCCTTCATATGCCGGCTTTTGAGTTCTATTACTGTCAGGCAAAGAAAAAATATTGCTCACCGCTTTCACAGTTTGGATGGATCGCCTCTTCGCAGTTTGGATGGACCGCCTTGTGTCGTGCCGCCTGCCCTCCGGTGTCTTCTCCGCATGTTCCAGTCCAGTTGTTCTACTTTCCTCTATACTATATCCTTCCTTATTCATGGTACGTTTCCTTCACTTTTGAGTTCCATTACTGTCAGGCAAAGAGAAAACATAGACTTGCTCACCGCCTTCACAGTTTGGATGGAAGAATGTATGGACAACCGGAGGTCTCCAGAGCTATTAGGAATGAGTTTCGGTGATTTATACTGATGTTATTCCTGAGCGGTGATACAATGACATGTTAGATGATTCACACATGGGACCTTCTCAGGTTTGCAATCGTCCTTTCGTTCCTTTTTCGACAGCAAGTCTAATCAACACCTTACGATATTTCTGCGCGATTCGTTATTCGATTGTGTCTCTATTTCCATAGTTCATCTGGAAAAGTGGATCAGGACGATGCGTTATTTGATCGTCTCCCTTTATGACTAGCTCAGTCCATAGATTGTGAAATATATTATTGTACTTTTCTGTTACTTTTAGCTTGAACAATAGCCGGTTACCAACTCTATGCCTCAGTGTCAATGTTGTGTACTCGATATCCCTTATAGACTATCATCATGTCATATAAATTCTTCTTATAGCTTCATGTGTCTTACCACATAGTCTACATCATAAAAATCTACATGTCTTACCTTGGTTATTCTGTTTTCGTATAATGCATTTTTATGTATTTTTGTTGCGCTGCAATCAGTTTATGACCACTGGTATCAGATACATCCTAACGCAGATCGGTTTTTAGTCACTGACATCATTCTAATGTGTACTATGTATTTATTTTATTTTTTTGCATTCTTATTGCCTATTTTGTTTGCATTTTTCCATGGGAGCACCAGCTCCCCAGATCTATGTTGACACTATATGTTATTCAAATTTGTGCTGATCGGTTAGATTTTTACAAGTTCTGATTTGCTATTTTGTTTGCTTTTTTTCCTTGAGGGATTTTTACCAGTTCTGATTTGCTATTTTGTTTGCATTTTTCCCTTGAGGTACCAGATCCTTAGGTCTGCGATGCCACTATATGTTCTTCAAATTTACGCTCGCCAGTTAGATTCGTCTACGACTGTATTTAGTTTTGGTCATCTTCTTTCTATATTTAGGTTTTTTCTTATTCGAGACGTTTTTATACCTGCAAGCCTAAAAAAATGTAGCATCGGTTCCTAGAACGTGAAACTGGAGCATAGAACTAGCAGGTTTTGTTACCCTAGACAGAGATTGAACGTTACTAGATCCTATCCTCTTAATCTATATTTCTGTTTTCTATTTTGCAGTTCACTTCTTTCATCTTCCTTTTCTTTTCTCCATGTACATCTATCACTTTTTATAACCGAAGAGCACTTTACCTGTTTTTCAATTCCCAGATTTTTTATTCCATAGTAATGCGGTCTACTCTATCATGCAACCTGGTTTCGATAATACTCTTTTCTTTGTGTCTTTCTGTCCCAGAGATTACAATCACATATATTGTTTATCTGCCATTCATTGAATCTATTCTGTTCTAATACATGCAAGCTTTCTTTCTTTAGCTATTTTATACCGTTACATTCTGTACTGCAACTATACAATCACTCCGCTATTACAAGCATCCATTCAAACCGCATCCATATATGTTTAGCTTTTAGATTCATCTTTAGCACTTCCTTTAGGCTATAAACAGCAACAGTATTAGTGTCGTCACTACGCTCTGCTGTCTTGCTTACCACATAGAACCCGGTCCATCGTTACCCCTGAATATGTTTGTCTTTCTTTATTTCTCCCAAACTTTCACAGTAGTGCTCTCCTCTTAGGCACTATCCATCATTATCATTTTTTACTTTGTTTCGAGCTAACCTATTTTTTCACCTAACGCACTACGCTGTCTTCTCAACGCCAAAAAGCTACGTGACGAACACATCAAAGGCACACCGCCGGTTGTGACAAAACAGGGTGCTGTCACTGACATTGCCTCAATGTGTTTGCCTTTCTAGGCTCTATTCTTATCTCTATTCAGCCAGAAACTAAGCCTTACATCATATCTCTTGACACTAACCCTAGACCTACATGTCATTGCTTTCAGTTCGAAGGACCCCACCGATCACACGCGACGTGCGCACAGTGCTATTTACTAATTAAACTCCTAACAAACCAGCTCCTGCTCCACAGGTGTGCGCTGAGATTTCATACGTTTATTCTATTATATCCGTTGCATGCTTCCAGGCACTATAGATACAGAGCTACAAATAACACACACTCTTATTCCTTCCATCCAGCCGCCTCAATTACATATTTACAGCCCATCCAATGTTGAAACCATATTACAATAGCAGTTTCTAACAAGCCGATTCTGCTCTTCCAAATATTCCCTAGCCTACTGCATACCTCTCTAAAGTTTATCCATCACTTATGCATCTAAACAAAAATTATATTCATCTCCTTACAAATATTTACCTTAGACACCTAGAGTTATCTGCCACTCACTCACAGACATAACTCATGTAGACAGTTCCCTCCACACAAAACAATTAAACCTTTTTTGAGACGTCACTACACACAATGCTATTCGCATGTTACGCAGGTGGAAAAAAGGACTCATGAAACGCAGTCACACACAGACACAAGAAAAAAGCCTCGGTCTACAGCATCTCCTACTAAAAGGTTAGTATTGAGGCTCCGCCATCGTCTTCCTCTAACGTAAGGGGTTCATCCTCCGTTGTCTCAGACTAATCATTATCTGCGCTCCAATTCTGACATGAGTTTGCGTTTCTGTATGCTAGGTTTGTAATTCATGACGCTGTCTCGATGTTGTTGTTCACATGTTGATACTAATAGGTCAAATAACCCCATATAATAGAATTAGAATGCCGTTTTCCTTTATTAGTAGCGTAGATCATATCGGACAAGATAAATGCTTTAGCCATATTGAACTGCCTTATCCGTTCTTTTGTTATACTTTCCATAGAGCTCCACACTAAAGTGACTGAATTACTTTCTTATGTTTTATTGTCTTGAAAGGTTCCTAAAAATAACTGTTCGGTTATCTTTTCGTTTGCGATGCATTATTTGTGATGGGAACAACTACTATGATTTCACATGTCAAAGATGTGGCATAGGGCCATATTTGTGCAGAAGAAACTCTGTCGTCTGAAGATGGTGATGAGAGAGCTGCTGAAAAAGTAAGCCTCTTCTTTAGCATTGACATCTTAATTTACAGATTCCATGACATTTTTTATGGAGCTTTTCCGGACCTGCTTCATAACGATTATGTCATTAATTCTAGAAGGTCTTAGATATGAAAGGTATTCGCTTCTCAGGTACAGTTTTTCGTCCACTAAATTTATTTTGTGTTTAACATTGTTGACAATATCCATTGTCTCAGTACACTCATAGACTATATCTTAACATTTAGGTTGTTGATTCACATTTACCTCTCTTTGATATCTGCCATATTTACGATAGATGACTCATGAAACTGCAAATCTTATGTGGTCTTACCTTTACCTAAGATCCTTTGTTGTCTCAATAGCAAAGATTGTTTTCTCACTTAATTTGCATGTCATATCGAATGCAGAACTGATCAAGTCAGCCTTTTCTATTATTATTTCTATGAATCCTTTTTGTCCAATGCGGTCTGATGACAAGAGCTGCTGGCCGCGTGTGCCCCACCATCTCAATATAATTTGGTTTTTCGTGCCTCTTTTCTGAATTTTTTTTTTTTGGTTTGATGTATGATGCATGTTGGATTCGCTTTTTTTTAGCAGAAGTGAGCCTTTGGAGGGTTAAAATATCCTACAGGTTCAATGTCTAATCCTCCATGCATTGTAAAATGGATGTTACCTATCTATCTTTTTTTCTTATTGTATGATGGACCTTTTTTGTCTTCATATGTTGGGATCTGCATATGCACAAGAATACAGGATTACCATGATTATTTATCTATCGACTTAGGTGCCCACGTTTTCGAATTTCTTTAACGTTCGTTTCATTTCCAGTTCCTATTCGTTATACCTATCTACTACTAATTTGTGCATATTGCATCTTAATCTTTATATACTTATACACTACTAGGTTATCTATTGTTTGTATGAAACTCATATGGGGAGAGATAAATATCTAAATATGAACTTATATATGACATTGCGCCTGACGATGCTCCATGTCAGTGCAAGGGAAATAAACACAAACAAATCTATATAAATACAACCCCCTCCCACCCCTCACCCACTGTGAGCACCCGGATTTATTAAGCTCATAATACTTAGTCATCCAATTGACCCTAGTATTATCAACCAAATAAACCAGTCTCGAGAGATGTATACTCCCGAATCGATATACATACCTCACAACAAAAGAATGTATCAATTCCATACAACACATAGTACATAAGCAACAAACCAGAAGTTAATATTAATAAGGAATAGGTTATTACAAAAGAGGGGCCTTCTAGCCAAATAACAACAAGAACTACTAAGAATAACAGCGGAAGCAAAAGTGCCATAAAGATGGCTATAACACAAAGCCAATCAGTGTGCCTAAACCCCTAGGCATCTGACCGGACCGCCAAGCTAGTCGTCGAAGAAGCTGCAACACGTAGCACAGAAGAGAGGCTCTTGGAGCTCACCTTCTTCCTCTGCAACAAAAGCCACAAAAATGCCACAACCACGGGCAGATGAGTACATAAAGTACTCCGCAAGACTTACGTGTGAGATAACAGAACTATAAATAGCTACATGCAAGCTTTATTTAAGTGGATGAGGCTTTGGACTCATTTTAGCATAAAGCAAGTTTCTTTTGCAATAACATAATAGATTGAAAGCAATTTGGCAAAGCATTTTAATTGTTGAAATAACAACGAGATAGTAACATAGTAACAACAACAAGATCAACCTGGAAGTGACTAACCCAATAGTCACCACAACAATAGCATGAACTCCCCGTTCATACCAACCATGTCAAGTTTTAATTAAAGGTTGTAGTCTAGTTCTCACAGGCGTATCCGGCGTGTCCATAACCTAGGGCGAGGCTATTGAATAGTTTTAACCTGCGGGGTGTACCAATGTACCCACACGTCGGACCGCCTTTCCTTTAAGCACACTACCTTTGGTATGCTTGGACAGCTAAGTCCTCTGAGACATTTCCAATGGGCGATGCTAATTACGAGCCGCATCCCAGGGACAAGGACACATTAGACACCCCTAACCGTGCGCTAATGCTCCCTCCCACACCACACACACACATTTTCTTGTAAAACATACCAACCGACCAGCTCATAATTAACACCTCCCAAAGTACTTAGTCAAGAGAGGTCCCATATCCCCCTCGTGTGGTTAGCACGCAAAAATTGCTCAGAACGGTGGTGCAAGTAACTCGGTCCTTAATGACTCAGGCATACTACCACATTCCAAAAACCGCACCATCCATCCAATATGCCCAAGTCTAAATTAATATTTTATTTTCAGTTTTTGATTTTACAAATTAACCAAAGCACAAGTGCTGGACATATAGGAGTAATAATCAATTTTGAGTGATCAAGACCATCAACTAAGTCGACGATTGCCCATTACTACCGATAACTAAGCATGGCTAAGTAATTTAAATCGAAACTACTAAGTGATAAGAGCTCATCCAACGAGCTCCCACCACAGCAAATAACCTAGGCTCATGGTAGTAGAGGATCAACAATTCCTACAGATTATGCAACTATAGGATTACTAGCGACATTTAACACAAAGTAGCATCTTTATGTGACCTAAAGTTACATTACCAAATTAAAATTAAATAAAATTATTATTTTATTGGATTTTACGAAATTTGAAAGAGTTTGATTGCTTTATTTGAATTTCGAAGTTTTAAAAGTCAAAATTAAAGTTTTATTAAAGTTTTTGAAGTTTTATTTGAGTTAAAGTTGAAAAATAAAAATTAATTAATTTCTAAAATTTTAGAGATTTTTTTAAAAAACTATCCCTAATTATTTTAAAGCCAAATAAATTATGTGCAAAAATAAAAGCCAACTTTACATTAGAATTATTTTTATTAAGTTCAAAATAATTCTAGGAATTTTATGAATTTTTCTAGAATTTTTGGACTCTATTTGCTATGTTCCAAAAATATTTGATTTAATGCTTACTCCTTATTTCGAAAATAAATAAAAATAAAAATTCTGATCGGACTGGTCCAGCATTCACTTTGAATAGTAACTGATGAACAGTAATTCGAATTTTAAAAAAAATTAAAAAATATTTTATTCACTTCCCATCGGTCACCCATGATGTTGTGCTCCGGCACATGCACATAACGTGCTAGCAAATGTATGGGCTGCCAACTCTCCAATTTGGTTTCAAATTAATATACTTTTCCTTTATTTCTTTTATCTCCTCATTTCTTCTCTCTCCTACCTTCTTCTTCCTCACGTAAGTTTCTTCTCTGTGCATATTTCTTTCTTCAATCGTCAAACAACCATGAGCCGTCTCCATGGCTGACCCCACCTCCGGCCGCCACTCACCGCGCCGCATCCTCCCCGCGCCACCACGCCGCCCCTCCTCTTCTCTCCCTGCTGCTCCAATTGCTACAACCGAGCTCCGAGCTCCATTAATGGCTGCCACCACCTCTCTCCCCTTTTCTCTTCACTCAAGCCATCAAAATTGATTCCGTCTGAAGCGAAACGTCCGTATTAACGTCACGCACGTCGCAGCACCTTCCATTGCACGATTCCCCCATCACACGCAGTTAATTTAATCGTTTCATTTCGCAACCAAATCATGCTTGTAGCTCTTCACCTCCCACGCGTTTGGCTCCCTCGCCCCTATAAAAAAAGCACCAGTGCCTCTCCACAACCACAACCCACCCTCAAAATCTCTCCTCCTCTCCCCATGGTTTGGCGAATTTGGAAGTTGAAGCTCGAGGTCAGAGCATGGTTAAATCGGTCAATTCGCCTCCTACGGTGAAGCCCGGCACCATCGACCACACCACTAGCTTCGCCTCGTAGCGTTCTACACGTGCTCCTCGCCTTCGGAACATCGCGGAACACCGTCGCCACCGTGAGCCCAAGCCGCGCCGGCGTCGTCGTCCTCGCCTCCAACCATCCGTCTGCGTCTCTCCCCCAAAGAGGTGAGCACGGCATCCCGTCGTCCCCTCTCCATTCCACCCCTCATGCCGTCGAATGCCGCCGTTCGCCAGACAACGCCGTTATCTAAACCATAGACGAAGCTTCTTCTTTTGTGGATTGCGTCGCCGTCAAGCTAAGCAACCACCACGATCTCCGTACAAGCCGCGTAAATCGTGCTCTCCGTGATGCTTCCTCCCCTCGTCCTTGCCGCTGTCCTAGCACCATCGGCACTAGGTCCAAGCCGCCGGCCATGCTTCTGTTTCTGTTCGCATGTTATGAACGAAGAACAGTGAAAAGTTTCTAGTCACGTCTTTTGTTTGGTACATGTCCATTTTAATCTTCTAAAAATCCGTTCTCTCACATGCAAGCTCCAAATCCATCAATTCTTTCACCTAAATTCATCTAAATTCATCTACTATTTTTAGTATTTATTTCATAATTTTTAGATTTTATTTAATTTCTATTAATTATTTGGTCCTTTTTGCGCGTCGTTGCCGCCGTCGGTCAACCGTGCGCTTTCCACCCCAACCGAGGTGGGCGTTGCGTTCCCCGCGGTCCCCTCTTCAAATCGCCACAAACCTCATCCGCTAACTCCTCTCCGTTTGCCCGCAACACCGTCATTCGCCGTCGTCATGAAGGTTTTCTCTGTCAGACTACGTCGCCATCGAAGGTCGTCTGGCCGAGTCGTTTACACTGTTGAGTTTGCCTCGACATATCGTACTTCCGTCACCATCACCTTGGTCATAAAACTCTTTCTTTGTTTCCAGTTATCCGAAACCATAATTTCCGATGAATAGTATAATTTTCGGAATTATATTATTTCATGTGACATTCAACCTTCCGGAATTTCGTTCTCCCTCATACGAACTCCGATTGCGTCGATTCAACTTCCTAAATTCATATAAAATCGATACCTTCCTAGCAGTATTTATGTTATAATTTTTGGATTTTTATTTGGATTTTATTTGAATATTATTTGAATTCGGATCGTTTACGCGTATAGATTTCGACCGACTTGGACGACCGGATTTCAACGCTGTTTGAGAATAATCCATTAAGCAAGGCAAGTTACATTCTTGATCATATTTGCACCCATTATTTAAATTATTTAATTTCTGTTTTAAATTATTATTGCATGCTTATTTATATTCAGTAATTTAAATTCTGTTTTAAGCTTTATAGTTATTCCCAATGCCTTTGTATGTCCAATTATTGTCAAGAGGTGGTATGGAGAATATATCGAATACAATGTATTTTGGAGTTAGAATTTGATGGGTTTGGATAATAAAAGGAGATTGTACATGGATGTGTGAAGTTAGAAAGATTGTTAATAGATAACACATGTTGAATTCTGAATTAGGTGATTATTGGTATTGGATTACGGAAATAGATTGTTATTAATGATCGGATTGTGGTATTATTAGAGTTATATGATTGTTGGATATTAGATGTCAATCATAGACATAGATTATTATTGGATTATTGAATTGAATGATGTTGGATTATTAGAAATACATGATTATTATGGTTGGATTATAGAAATAAATAATTATTAGATATCGGATTTTAGAGATAGATTGTTGTTGTTGTTGGATTAATAAAGAATGGATGATAGATAGATGCTATAGTCAAATCTTGAATTGTTGATATTGGATTCTAGAAATAGATTGTCATTGGATATCGGATTATCTAAAAATTTGATTATAGGATTACATAGTCATTGGATTGATAGATATCGGATTATAAAATTTGAGTATAGTTAAATATTTGGATCAATTGAAGTTGGATCATAGAAATAGACTTATCTGATTGTAGATTGGACTAATGAATTTTGGATTCTTGAAGATTGGATTATTACAATCTTGATGGTTTACATCTTGATCTCGTTCTTGACAAGTCTTGGACATTTAACCCTCACCTAGATAAAATCTAGTTGATACAATAGTATGAACTAGAACATTTTGAGAAAGATTATGCTTAGCAATGCTTAGACCCAAAATGTTTGATTTGGGAAACTTTCACCAAAAATCAAATATTGTTTAAGAATCTATGGCATTGGTTTGTCATGGAAGTTTTGTTGTAAATGAATTTGAGAAAAATAAAATAAAATTTTGGTTTGTACTTGGGCGAAATGGTTGATTGGATGGTGCATGTTAATGCAGGATCGAATCATTTCCATGATCAAGGCCGGGGTTATTTGGAAAGTCGCCCAAGTCGAGTTGAGGACCGGTCTCTGGCGTATTTTTGCTATGCCTATAATGGGCTATGCCATATCGTGCAACCACATGTCACGAGTATGGGTAGGGACTGGTGACTAATTTGCAAAGTGCCATCGTGGTCAATCCTGCGGATTGTGTGGGTCCATCTCGGATGGTGGTGGTGTTATGACCTCGTTAGTCCCATTGGCGTAGAGGGCCCTACAAACTCTGCGGATTTCTATCCAGGAGGATCACGAAACCTTAGCGAGGGTGGATTGCGGTGGGATGGCGCATTGTAAAGGCCTTGTCATGTGCTCTAGATAAACTTACCTAAGGTAGTGGCGGTGGCATAGATATATCTTGAACAAACTAGAGAAGTCATGTCATGTGGGTAAAGTGTACAACCTCTGCGAGTGTAAAACTATTGAATAGCCGTGTCCACGGTCATGGACATGCTAGCAAAAGCCACTCAAAGTTAGACTTGGAATTTGTTTTAAAAAGACTTTGTCAATGGTTTATCCAAATGGGATTGAGGCGGTTAGCCATTGTGATAGGAGGTATCCTTCACCATTCTTGTGTGAATGTTATCGACTATAAAATTGATTTAGAAAATGAATTTTAGTTATAGAATAACTGCTTTTGAACTTAGTACAAGTATTTCTGAAAAATCTTTGTTTTATGCAAATTCAACCATATTAAGCTTTCCTTTGAAATATCCATATATGCATGTCATTACATTATTTGTGGGTGTAACTTGCGAGCACAGTAGTTGTGCTCATTCTTGCTAATGCAAATAATTTGAGAGGAGAAGGACTTTGCTACGGTGTGGATCTCGACGACTAGGCGCTTCCCGATCGATTGCACATGGCGAATCGTTGGGTCTACTACTACTCCTTTGCTTCATTTGTGTTTATTTTATTGTTGGCATGTAAGCCTCCTTTGTAATCAACTCTGTTGTTTATTTATTAATAAAGTTGTGATATGATTTTGTTACCATATTTGTTTCTTGTGTGAATTAGCTCTTGATCATGGGACTAGTTGAGAAATGCCTGAGAGGATTCGGGAGTGTTAATCCGGGTCTTACAAAGTGGTATCGAGCCATATCGGCGTAGGTCGTGACCTAGTTAGAATGGCCGTTAGTTGAAAAACTTCAAAAATTATTTTATATAACAAGAAAAATAAATTGTTCTCTCCTCATCTTGGTCATCTGTCTATCCTTAGCTTCTTTTAGCAATTATTTCTTACCTAACTTTCTTCACCATTTTATAAAGTTAAAGGGATCCTCTTCTCCTTGCAACTTTCTATAGTTGGTCAACCGTTTACCATTGCGTTGAAGACCCCAAGACTTGAAGCCATCAAGGAAGTATCGTCGTCACCATCATCCAGGACAACAAACAAGATGTCTTTGAAGATCGCGATGTCAACCAAGCCATATAGTTTAAGTTTGCCAAGACTCATTACGTATCTTGAGTCGTTTCACGGATTAAAAGTCTCGTCGAGTAGAGCGTTATATTGTTCCTTTATTTGTATGGTGTATTTTATTTTGAGTACGTCATCGCGAGATCTTTTGATCTTGTGTACCACGTTTTCTTTAAATGGGTAGACTTCTTTCCTCATAGCCTTCACTCTTACCCTTTGCTATTTTCCTCTTCCTAAACAATCCATTGGACTTTTAACCTCTGATGCACTTGAGACTTGAAAGGCGGATGGATACCTCAAAACCTTGAACAACCCAACACGACAAAAAGCCAACTTGAAAATAGACTCTTTCTATCTTTCAATTCATTTACCCTATGTCGTATTCTTTCTTTCTAGCTTCTCCGAATCTCGGGGCGAGATTCCTTCTAAGATGGGTAGTTTGTAACACCTAAAGTTACATTACCAAATTAAAATTAAATAAAATTATTATTTTATTGGATTTTCTGAAATTTGAAAGAGTTTGATTGCTTTATTTGAATTTCTGAAGTTTTAAAAGTCAAAATTAAAGTTTTATTAAAGTTTTTGAAGTTTTATTTGAGTTAAAGTTGAAAAATAAAAATTAATTAATTTCTAAAATTTTCGAGATTTTTTAAAAAACTATCCTAATTATTTTAAAGCCAAATAAATTATGTGCAAAAATAAAAGCCAACTTTACATTAGAATTATTTTTATTAAGTTCAAAATAATTCTAGGAATTTTATGAATTTTTCTAGAATTTTTGGACTCTATTTGCTATGTTCCAAAAATATTTGATTTAATGCTTACTCCTTATTTCGAAAATAAAAAATAAAAATAAAAATTCTGATCGGAATTTGGTCGGCATTCACTTTGAATAATGTGATGAACAGTAATTCGAATTTTAAAAAAAATTAAAAAATATTTTATTCACTTCCCATCGGTCACCCATGATGTTGTGCTCCGGCACATGCACACTTAACGATGCTAGCAAATGTATGGGCGCCAACTCTCAATTTGGTTTCAAATTAATATACTTTTCCTTTATTTCTTTTATCTCCTCATTTCTTCTCTCTCCTACCTTCTTCTTCCTCACGTAAGTTTCTTCTCTGTGCATATTTCTTTCTTCAATCGTCAAACAACCATGAGCCGTCTCCATGGTGACCCACCTCCGGCCGCCACTCACGCGCGCATCCTCCCAGCGCCACCACGCCGCCTCCTCTTCTCTCCTGTTGCTCCAATTGCTACAACCGAGCTCAGAGCTCCATTAATGGTTGCCACCACCTCTCTCCCTTTTCTCTTCACTCAAGCCATCAAAATTGATTCCGTCTGAAGCGAAACGTCAGTATTAACGTCACGCGCGTCATGACACCTTCCATTGCGATTCCCCATCACCGTGATTAATTTAATCGTTTCATTTAGCAACCAAATCACGCCGTAGCTCTTCACCTCCCGAGCGTTTGGCTCCCTCGCCCTATAAAAAGCAGCGGGTGCCTCTCCACAACCACAACCCACCCTCAAAATCTCTCCTCCTCCCCATGGTTTGGCCGAATTTGGAAGTTGAAGCTCGAGGTCCGAGCGCCGTTAAATCGGTCAATTCGCCTCCTACGGTGAAGCCCGGCACCATCGACCACACCACTAACCGCCTCGTGCGTTCTACACCGTGCTCCTCGCCTTGGAGAACATCGCGAACACCGTCGCCACCGTGAGCCCAAGCCTGCCAGGCGTCGTCGTCCTCGCCTCCGACCATCCGTCTGCGTCTCTCCCCAACCGAGGTGAGCACCGGCATCCCGTCGTCCCTCTCCATTCCACCCCTCGGCCGTCGGAATGCATGCCGTTCACGGCAACGCCGTTATCTAAACCATAGACCGAAGCTTCTTCTTTTGTGGATTAAATCGCCGTCAAGCTAGCGCAAGCCACACGATCTCCGCCACAACCGCGTCGTCGTGCTCTCCGTGATGCTTCCCTCCCTCGTCCTTGCCGCTGTCCTAGCACCATCGGCACTAGGTCCAAGCCGCCGGCCATGCTACATTTACGTTAGCATGTTATGAGCGAAGAACAGTGAAAAGTTTCTAGTCCGTCTTTTGTTTGGTACATGTCCATTTTAATCTTCTAAAAATCCGTTCTCTCACATGCAAGCTCCAAATCCATCAATTCTTTCACCTAAATTCATCTAAATTCATCTACTATTTTTAGTATTTATTTCATAATTTTTAGATTTTATTTAATTTCTATTAATTATTTGGTCCTTTTTGCGCGTCGTTGCCGCCGTCGGTCAACCGTGCGCTTTCCACCCCAACCGAGGTGGGCGTTGCGTTCCCCGCGGTCCCCTCTTCAAATCGCCACAAACCTCATCCGCTAACTCCTCTCCGTTTGCCCGCAACACCGTCATTCGCCCGTCGTCCGCCGAAGGTTTTCTCTGTCAGACTACGTCGCCATCGAAGGTCGTCTGGCCGAGTCGTTTACACTGTTGAGTTTGCCTCGACATATCGTACTTCCGTCACCATCACCTTGGTCATAAAACTCTTTCTTTGTTTCCAGTTATCCGAAACCATAATTTCCGATGAATAGTATAATTTTCGGAATTATATTATTTCATGTGACATTCAACCTTCCGGAATTTCGTTCTCCCTCATACGAACTCCGATTGCGTCGATTCAACTTCCTAAATTCATATAAAATCGATACCTTCCTAGCAGTATTTATGTTATAATTTTTGGATTTTATTTGGATTTTATTTGAATATTATTTGAATTCGGATCGTTTACGGCGTATAGATTTAAGCGACTTGGACGATAGGATTTCAACTGTTTGAGAATAATCCATTAAGCAAGGCAAGTTACATTCTTGATCATATTTGCACCCATTATTTAAATTATTTAATTTCTGTTTTAAATTATTATTGCATGCTTATTTATATTCAGTAATTTAAATTCTGTTTTAAGCTTTATAGTTATTCCCAATGCCTTTGTATGTCCAATTATTGTCAAGAGAGGTGGTATGGAGAATATATCGAATACAATGTATTTTGGAGTTAGAATTTGATGGGTTTGGATAATAAAGGAGATTGTACATGGATGTGTGAAGTTAGAAAAGATTGTTAATAGATAACACAT
This sequence comes from Phyllostachys edulis, assembly GCA_036346405.1. Lineage (NCBI taxonomy): Eukaryota > Viridiplantae > Streptophyta > Magnoliopsida > Poales > Poaceae > Phyllostachys > Phyllostachys edulis. The sequence continues at coordinate 40,616,302 of CM070547.1, read as the reverse complement.
GTTGAATTCTGAAATTAGGTGATTATTGGTATTGGATTACGGAAATAGATTGTTATTAATGATCGGATTGTGGTATTATTAGAGTTATATGATTGTTGGATATTAGATGTCAATCATAGACATAGATTATTATTGGATTATTGAATTGAATGATGTTGGATTATTAGAAATACATGATTATTATGGTTGGATTATAGAAATAAATAATTATTAGATATCGGATTTTAGAGATAGATTGTTGTTGTTGTTGGATTAATAAAGAATGGATGATAGATAGATGCTATAGTCAAATCTTGAATTGTTGATATTGGATTCTAGAAATAGATTGTCATTGGATATCAGATTATCTAAAATTTGATTATAGGATTACATAGTCATTGGATTGATAGATATCGGATTATAAAATTTGAGTATAGTTAAATATTTGGATCAATTGAAGTTGGATCATAGAAATAGACTTATCTGGTGTAGATTGGACTAATGAATTTTGGATTCTTGAAGATTGGATTATTACAATCTTGATGGTTTACATCTTGATCTCGTTCTTGACAAGTCTTGGACATTTAACCCTCACCTAGATAAAATCTAGTTGATACAATAGTATGAACTAGAACATTTTGAGAAAGATTATGCTAGCAATGCTTAGACCCAAAAATGTTTGATTTGGGAAACTTTCACCAAAAATCAAATATTGTTTAAGAATCTATGGCATTGGTTTGTCATGGAAGTTTTGTTGTAAATGAATTTGAGAAAAATAAAATAAAATTTTGGTTTGTACTTGGCGAAATGGTTGATTGGATGGTGCATGTTAATGCAGGATCGAATCATTTCCATGATCAAGGCCGGGGGTTATTTGGAAAGTCGCCCAAGTCGATTGAGGACCGGTCTCTGGCGTATTTTGCTATGCCTATAATGGGCTATGCCATATCGTGCAACCACATGTCACGAGTATGGGTAGGGACACTGGTGACTAATTTGCAAAGTGCCATCGTGGTCAATCCTGCGGATTGTGTGGGTCCATCTCGGATGGTGGTCGTGTTATGACCTCGTTAGTCCCAGGCGTAAGAGGGGCCCCTACAAACTCTGCGGATTTCTATCCAGGAGGATCTGAAACCTTAGCAGGGTGGATGCGGTGGGATGGCGCATTGTAAAGGCCTTGTCATGTGCTCTAGATCGCTTACCTAAGGTAGTGGCGGTGGCATAGATATATGCCGAACAAACTAGAGAAGTCATGTCATGTGGGTAAAGCTGTACAACCTCTGCGAGTGTAAAACTATTGAATAGCCGTGTCACGGTCATGGACATGCTAGCAAAAGCCACTCAAAGTTAGACTTGGAATTTGTTTTAAAAAGACTTTGTCAATGGTTTATCAAATGGGATTGAGGCGGTTAGCCATTGTGATAGGAGGTATCCTTCACCATTCTTGTGTGAATGTTATCGACTATAAAATTGATTTAGAAAATGAATTTTAGTTATAGAATAACTGCTTTTGAACTTAGTACAAGTATTTACTGAAAAATCTTTGTTTTATGCAAATTCAACCATATTAAGCTTTCCTTTGAAATATCCATATATGCATGTCATTACATTATTTGTGGGTGTAACTTGCGAGCACGGTAGTTGTGCTCATTCTTGCTTAATGCAAATAATTTCAGAGGAGAAGGACTTTGCTACGGTGTGGATCTCGACGACTAGGCGCTTCCCGATCGATTGCTGTGGCGAATCGTTGGGTCTACTACTACTCCTTTGCTTCCATTGTGTTTATTTTATTGTTGGCATGTAAGCCTCCTTTGTAATCAACTCTGTTGTTTATTTATTAATAAAGTTGTGATATGATTTTGTTACCATATTTGTTTACTGTGTGAATTAGCTACTGATCACGGGACTAGTTCAGAAATGCACAGAGGATTCGGGAGTGTTAATCCCGGGTCTTACACATGCATACATAGAGGTAAAACAATATATTAAGTTTTAAAGTAATGGGACAACGATGGAAATGATCAAACTGCTTGCCTTGATGTTGCTGGCCAAGTTGTGGCAGAGGGTCACTCTCGGGATCACCACAAATGTCGAAACCTAACGGAAAAGCGAGAAAGAACCGATAAGAACGACGAAAAACCAAAACGACGCAACAGAGAAACTTCTCCGAAAGCTATGAAAATTTTACAGCAGCAAGACAATGATTTATCATGAATTTAGCAACAAGAACCAATTGATTTGGATTCTTAATGCAAAAGATATGATGAAATCAATTCTGCTCAGCCCTAAAAATACCAAACTGCACTATTCACTAATTTAATTATGAGGCAACATTTTCTAGAAAAGTGGTGACACTGAGATTTTTACTGTGAAACCAGCACCTCATGAGATGAATAACACAATTGAGTTCACCTCATTTGGAGCTATATTGCACTTTCTACAATTTTTCAAAAACAAGAACTTGAACAAAATTATAATGCACAAGTCCTCATTTTCCTAACAGCAACATGCTCAAAACCAATTTTCACAGTGAGTTCACTAATAGAGGAAACCAACAAAGTTGGTCTCACCCAAAAATAATCTACAGAGCATTAGTTATGTATTTTACAAGTTAAGCATTAATTGAGTGTATATTTAAAGTGAGTTTTAAAATCTAATGGCAAAACTGTGCTCTGAAGCTGAACTCGACTTACAATCATTTTTGGATTAAAGTCAAGTTCAATACAGAGCTAACACAATTTGAATGACCTCATTTGGATTTAAAACGAAAAAGGTATGGAATTCTAAAGTTTATACCTTATTTCAGTTTACACTTAAGAGTTCACTGGAATTTCTAAACCAGAAATACAAGGGAGGACGTGAGCTACAGATCACACGGGGGAGGTCCTTAACGGTTGAGATCTTCCAAAGGAAGATCTAAACTATCAAGATCTCCCCAAGGAAGATCTACATCGTCAAGACCTCACAGGGGAGGTCCTGGACGGTCCAGATGTTCCAAGGGAGGTTCTCGATGGTTCAGATCGTCCGAGGGAGGACCTTGACGGTCAAGATCTACCCGGAGAGGTCATGAACGGCTGAGATGACTTCGGGGAGGTCCTAAGGGGAGGTCCTAACGTCACAGACCTCCAGGGAGGTCTGGAGGGCCACGATCGCAAGGGGAGGTCTTGGACGCTCCAAATCTCCTCGGAGGAGGTCATGGACATCCCAGAGCTCGCGACGCACGCACGTGCTTGGACAAGAGGTTAAACGCGCGCGGGACAACGAGGAGGTCCGCGCGCGGGAGGTCTTAAATACGCGCAAGGTGAGGATTAAATGCAGTTTAAGACGCCCCAATGATTTCAATGATTTGAGCAAATGATGAGTGCATTAAACGCGACAAATCTCTGTCCTAAAAACGACAACGGCGCTGCCGTTTCGTCCGACAAAGACCCGGGTTTGAAGAGATGGTCATCGCCGGCGATACAGACCTCGCCGGCGACATCCAATGGTACCGTTGGGTTCACAATAACCATGCGCACCCAATGGACCTCCTCTCAACGGCGACGACGGCCTTAAACGCCGGCGAGCCGGAGAGGACAACGAAGGCACCACACGGCAAAATCCAAAATGCAAAAGGGAAGCTCCGCGCGACATCCAAACAAGCGTGTGCCCAATTTAAAAGCTCCGCGACCTCATACATCTGGGTGCCAGCTAAAGGACTATCAGGAGTACTGGAGGTCCTAAGGTCTTGAGGAGGTCGAGAAGGAGGACCGGTCGGGAGGAAGGGTGCTCCACGGCCAAAGCTTCACCTCAAGCTCCACTTTGTCCCCTCTGCAAATGCCCAACAATATCAAGTTAGGACTTGGTCCCAGAGGGTAGGGCACAAATGGAAGCAAGGGGAAAAGAAGGAAAACTCCAGGGACCCTTGTCCACCGAGGAGCTTCAAGCTTCTCAACAATGGTGGCCAAGAGAGCTTTGGTGGTTTAGAGCTCGCAAGCATGGGGGTGCAAGCAAGGGGATAATGGTGTGCAAAGGAAACCAAGGAAACCGTGGGGGAGGTTTTATAGCTAGGGCAAAAAGAGGTCATAGACCCCGGGTTAAGCTCATGGTGAGCTTAGCCCATGGCTCGGTCTAGGGTTTGGACAAGACACGAGGCTGACATGGTGACAGGTCTGTGTGGACAGGAAGGGCGGAAGGCTGACTTGCATTTAATGCGGGTCAGCAAAGAGTTGTTATAAGTACACAGTGGACAGGCTGGGCATTGATTCACTTGCTCAGGGCCACGCATGCGTGACCAAGGAAGGAGAAGAACAGGGGAGGTCATTTTGACCGTTGGATAAGCCCACGGGGAGGTCCTGGCCCTCCGATGCGATTTTTGAACCGTTATGCCCAAATGACTGGGAGAAGGTCCCAGCCACACGATCAAGGATGGGGAGGTCGTAGCCCTCCGATTTCCTTAATGTGTAAGCGCACGTGGGAAAATGGGATTAGGAGGTCCAAGGCGTTGGATCTCCATCCAATCTTGGACCTCTGTGAGGTCTTAACCGCACAAGAGCTTAAGAACATGAGGGGAGGTCATGGCCTTAGGATTTAAATCCAAGGGCGCACAACCAAAGGGAGGTCTGAGGCTTTGCGTGAATCGCGAAGGAGGTCAAGACCTTTGGATTTTGATCCAACGGTGGTGATCAAGACAGGGGAGGTCCTGAGCCTCGCGCGTGGCGCAAAGGAGGTCTTGAGCTTGCGCAACACACAAGGGAGGTCATGGCCATTAGATTTATGTCGGACCCGGGAACGAAAGATCCCGAATCCTCTGTGTTCATACACCAGTCCAGGATTTCCGGTGTACACAGTTACAAAAATGATAACATAACCAAATCTCGCATTTCATTAATAGTAAATCAGAGTTCGATACAAATGGGGCATGAAGCCAAATAAATAAGTAAATAACACAATGAAATAAAAAGATAGTAGTAGGCGAGCGATCCGCCACAGTAATCGTGCAGGGCGAGTTTCCTAAGCGTCGGTGTCCTCACCGTCGATAGTAGTCTTCTCCTCGAAATTTTGTTGCATAAAGCAAGTATGAGCACAACTACTGTGTGCTGCAAGTTACACCAATATGGAATTGTGATGCATGCATAAGGTAAACAAAGGACATTGGCGGGGTTATTTTATGTAAGCGCGAGCTTTTAATTTAAATAATCATCATAGATTGCAAGGCCATTTTCATACAATAATTAAAATCATATTGTAAATGACAATTGAATAATGTGGATAACCTCCAAGAAGGTGATGGATATCCTCCCATCACAATGGCTATCCGCCTAATTTTTCCCACAGACTAACCATCCCGAAAACATTTGTTGAAACCATTTTAAAACCAAAAACAAGTCTAACTCAAAGTGGCTTTGCTAGCATGTCCATGATCATGACGCGCTATTCAATAGTTTTCTACTCTGCAGAGTTTGTACAGCTTTACCCACACGAGATATTATACCCTTTGTGTCGGCCAATCCACGCTTCCTAAGGCGTGTGGACAGAGCAAATATCACAAGGTCGTTATAATGATCTACCTCACAATACTCATGCCCGCTAAGGTTTCGCTTCCATTGGACTAACCATCCTCCGGGAGCCCCCTCTTGCGCCATGTGGGACTACTGTCTAACCAACACCCACTCATACAATATGGCACGAATATCTATGAGGTATCTCAAATTATTAAGCCAGTCCTTCCCATACAGACATGTGGTGGTATGCGTTTTGGCATAGCAAAGGAACGCTCAAAGGCCGGTCCTTAATTGACTTGGGCGTCTTTCAAATTAAACCCCTGGGCTTTAATCCTAACCAGATTAAACCCGTGCATAAACCTGCACCCACCTTTCATCCGTTACACCCAAGTCCAAACCATCTTTATTTTATTTGGTAAAACCACCTTTACAACAAATCTATGGTAAGACAATACCATAGGTTCAAGTTAAAACAAGTTTGTAAAGATTTGGCTAAATCCTCCCCAAAATCAAAATCATGGTCTAAGCATTTGCTAAGCATTTCCAAACAATTTATCTATGGGGACAAGGGATGACATTTCAATATTCAATATTGGCCATACAGGGACAGTTGGAATATCTAATCATTTAAACAGGAATTTAAAATACTTGAATAAAAGTATGCATGCACTTAATAATTTGAAAACATAATTTAAATAACTTTGAAATAGTAGGTGCAAGATGATCAAAGTATAACTTGCCTTCGCTGAAGTCTTGAAATTCTAATTCTTCGGAAGAATCAAATTCCCCGGAATCGTCGTAATCTAAACGTGGAAATACGAACAATCAAAAGAAACTCAAATAAAGACAAGACAATAGTTCAAACTAACTCCAAATAAAATAATTATATTTTATTTGGCTAGATAATAAGTTTATAAGACTTTATAAGTTTGAAACATTCAATTTAGAAATAGGAAATAAAAGATATAACTTTTACAAGTTTAAATCCTAAATTTGCAATTTAAATAGTTTCAACTTCAAAATGACAATTTAAACCCATTCCAAATAAACTAATCTTACTTTATTAAGCTAGATAATCTTGTTATAAAATTTTAGAAATTTAATTCACTAAATTTGAAGTTGGAATTCAGAGGATATGAATTTTACAAATGTTAACCTAAATTTGGATTTGAAAGAATTTCTAAATTCTAAAACAGAACTAAACTGGACTCCTAATTGAATAACTATATTTTATTTAGTTAGATAATAGTTTTCTAAGATTTTAGCAACTGAAATCATCCAATTTGGAATTATGATTCAAAAGATATGAATTTTACAAGTTTAATTCCTAAATTAGTAGTTTAAATAATTTCAAATTCAAACAGACAATTCAAACCTACTCCAATTCAAATTTTTATATTTTATTTATCTGGGTATTAATTTTATAAAATTTTAGAAGTTGGAATCACCTAATTTGGAGTTAGGATGCAAAAGTTATGAGTTTTACAAATTAAATCCTAAATCATTATTTAAATCAATTTCTCGAATTATTTTTCTAAAGAAAACTCTATTAATGCGCAATGCTTGGCCAAAGATGGAATTTTGGAATTTAATTTAATTTAAAATGATTTCGACAGTGGGGCCTCGTGTCATAGACACGGTCCATGTGGACCAAGTCCACGGACTTGGCGCCTGACGGGAGGTGGCGCACAAGACCGACGTGGGTCGCCACGCAAGCGCCCACGTGAGACTAGGTGCTGAGGTGGCATTGCGCTGGCGCCCACGTGGCTGAGCCACGTCGACTCGAGCCCGGCGACGCTTCGGCGAGGTGCTCGCCGGCGTCCTACGCCGCGGCGAGGTGCGTGGGTGGCATCAACAGAGAGAGGGCGCTACGGGGAATTCAATGGGCTACCTTGCGGCGGAGCAGGGGCCGGTTTGGTCGTCGGCGGCGAGGAGAAAGCGGCGGCTCGGCGACGAGGAAGTATGAGCTCCGTGGTCCTCCAAATGACGAGAAATGGGCGCACCAGATCGCGGGGCGATGGCGATGAAGATGGTGGTGGCGGCGATGACGCGAAGCAAGGATGGCGGCGCAATTGATGGCGGGTCGTGCGGTGGTCGACGGCAACGATCGCAAATTCCGGTGAATATAGGGAGAGAGAGAAAAATGGTGGTGTTGGGCGGTGAGTGAAGGGCTACCCGGGGTGCCTTTTATAGGGCCCGGGAGGTCGAGGCGGCGAGGGGTTAGTGGAGGTCGTCTTGCGGCCGTTCTTGAGGCGGCGACGCGGCGAGAAAAAGGGGAGCGGGCGTGGGAGACGTCGGAGGTGGGCGCGGGTCGTCGCGCTCAAGCGGAGAAGCGGAGGCGGTTGGGCGTCATTGCGAAGCTCGTCTGAAGCTTCAATGGCGGCCGCAGGTGTCCACGCGGAGAAGAAGGCGGCGAAGAACGAAGGGGTGCGGGCCACACGCAGTGGGAGGCGAGAGGCGGCAAGTGGGGCCAGTGCGGGGAGAGAAAGGAGGCGCGGGTCACGTCGGCTTGACTGCTGATTTTGATCCAACGGTTGGCGGCGGCGATGAAATTTGTCTTGGGCCGAAAGAAACAGGAGATGGGCCAAGGAGACTTTCGCCCAATGATGCTTCCAAGTTTTGAATTGATTTTCTAATTTAAATATTCGATTAATTCATTTAGGCTCTAGAAAATAACGTAAGTCCCAAAAATTCTAGGAAAATTCATGAATATCTCTAGGATTATTCGGACTCAAATAAAATAATTCTAACTTAAAGTTGATAATATATTTTGAATTAGAATTTATTTTTGGTTTCCAACCATTTAAACAATAGTTTTTAAAATGCAGAAAATTCACAAATTCAAACAAGTTTTAAATTCTAACCAAATTTGAAATTTTGGGCTGTTACAATTTAGATCTAAGGGCAACGACCTCACGTGCGCGGGGAGGTCTGATGCGCATGAGACAAGGAGGAGGTCGTGGCCAGTGATTTTAATCCAACGGTGCACAACATGAGATAGGGAGATCTTGTGCGCCGGATATTTTGAGGGAGGTCGGGGTCGTTGGATCTCGATCCAGCCCGCCACGACCTCGCTTAAGTGGGAGGTTTGCTTAGTTTAACAAGTGAGGGAGGTCATGGCCATGGATCTTGGATCCAAGGGCTACGACCTCAACAAGGTGGGATGTCAAGTGGTTTGACAACCCGTGAAGGTTTTGAGATTTAACACAGGGGAGGTCATGACCGTGGATCTTTGATCCAACGGCTATGACCCGATGAGGTGTGGAGGTCTTTCTTGGTGTTGATCATGAGGAGGTCGTGGCGGTTGGATGTAAATCCAACGGCCACGACCTGCTCAAATGGTGAAGAGGTCTGTTTGGGTGCAGACACGGTTGGGCGGACCCGACTTTACACAAATGGCTAGCCCAAGGAACAAAGCAGTAGGCTTTAAATTTAGTTTTTAACAAATTGAAACTTAGCGTAATTATTTGTGATAGCAAATGAACTCCAAATTTGATGAAATTTTAACTGAGCTTGCTGACAATGAGATTAACCTTGCATAAAATTTCCAGAGGTTATTATGCAATGCATTTTTCTCAGGAAAGTCATGAAGGTTGTTCAAGGATTTGTTTTACCTCCAAAATTTATCAAACAAGTTTTACATCTTGGGATATTTTTCAGAGGGGTCCCACAACAACTTTAGGACCAAGGAAAAATATTTCCAAATGTTTGGCACAAGATTTAAGATAATTGGAAAATAAATTTGACTTTTGGTCAACAAGAGCCTTGTGTTTTTGGATTACACAACTCTTGGACAAGAATTACATGAATGTTTAGGGGTTTTCAAGGTGTGAGAAAAAGTTTTAATTTCTACACCTTAATTATATCTGAACAAACCCTGCTTACACAGCTTGGGATGTTACAAAATCTCCCCCTTACAAAAATCTCGTCCCGAGATTTGGCTCACTCAGAAAAGAAAGATGGATAGTCCGCACGCAGACGATCTTCTCTTTCCCAAGTAGCCTCATCCTCGTAATGGTTCGACCAATCGAACTTTAAGGAACTTGATGGTCTTATTCCTTGTCCTTCGCTCGGACTCATCGAGTCGCCGAACAGGGGTGCTCGCGATAGGTCAAATCTTCTTGAATATCGAGAGTTTCCAACGAGCTTCCTCGCTTGGAACACGGAGGCACTTCTTAAGCCGGGACACATGGAAAACATCATGTACCCCTCAAGTGCGGTGGCAACTCCAACTTATAGGCAACAGCTCCTTCTTCTCGATAACGCCAGTAGGGACCGACATATCGAGGAGCCAACTTGCCCTTGATGCCAAACGTTGATGGCCCTTCAAAGGAGAGACTTTGAGATAAACAAAATCATTAGGCTCAAAACGCAACTCACGCCGACGGCGATCCGCATAGCTCTTTTGCTCGATTGAGTGCGGCGCAAACGCCACGAATAAGCCGGACTTGGCGCCGGCCTCATTGATTGAGTCCGCCAAAGAGAGGTCTTTCACCGGTCTCGACCAATTCAATGGGGTCCTACACTTTCTCCCGTATAAGGCCTCAAATGGTGCCATGCCGAGACCGGCTGAAAAGTCGTTGTTATAAGAAAACTTCGTGAATGGCAAGCATTTCTCCCAATGCTTCCCATATGAAAGGACACAAGCACGAAGCATGTCTTCCAAAACTTGGTTGACCTCTCGGTCGACCATCGCTTGGGGATGATATGTCAGTGCTAAAGGTAAGACGGGTTCCCATAGCCTCTTGCAAACAATGCCAAAAGCGAGAGGTGAAAAGAGAACCACGATCCGAGACAATCGCCTTGGGCACACCATGCAAGCACACGATGCGAGAAACATAGAGGTCTCCGCCAATTGACCGACAGAAATCTTAGCCCAAGACCGCAAGAAATGTGCTACCTTAGTCAACCGATCAATGACGACCCAGATGGAATCTTTCCCTTTATGCTCGGGCGGACCGGTGATAAAGTCCATGCCGAAGCGAATCCCACTTCCATTCCGCACGAGCAAAGGTGAAGCGATCTGGCGACGCCGATGCTCGCCTTGACACGACGACACACGCCGCACTCGACAACGAACTCGCAATCTCCCTCTTCATTCGAGTCCACCAAAATCTCTGGCGGAGATCTTGATACATCTTTGTGGCCCCGGATGAATGGATAAAGGCGAATCATGGGCTTCATGGAGGATCAAATTCGCAACTCCATGTCCTTTGGAACCACAAAGGCGTTGCCGAACCTCACAACACCATGCTCATCCTCGGAAAAGCACTTGGTTGTTCCGTTCTTGACATTTGCCTTAATGTGGCTCACTCCAACATCCGATCGCCGAGTGGACTTGATCCGATCCACCAAGGTTGGTTGCACAACCAAGGCAATGAGAGAACCATGCTCAACTAAACTCAAGTTGAGACGCTGAAATTCTTTTCGGAAGAGCGGTCAAGCTCCTCGACAACAAGGCATTGCAATGCGCTTTATGACTAAGCGCGCAAGAACGACATTAGCCTTGCCCGGATGGTAGTGAATACCCATATCATAGTCCTTGATCAACTCCAACCATCTCCTTTGCCCGAGGTTCAGTCAGTTGTGTGAACAAGTACTTTAAGCTTTTGTGATCCGAATACACTTCACAACGACACCGATTAGGTAATGTCGCCAGATCTTAAGTGCATGAATCACAGCAGCTAACTCCAAGTCATGAGTAGGGTAGTTGAGTTCATGAGGTCTCAATTGCCTTGATGCATAGGCCACTACCTTGCCTTCTTGCATAAGGACACAACCGAGGCCTCGACGAGAAGCATCCCAAAAGATATCGAAGCTTCGATGGATATCGGGAAGAACAAGAACGGGAGCGGTGGTCAAACGCTTCTTGAGTATTTGGAAACTTCCCTCACACTCAGCGGACCACACGAACTTCTTGTCCTTTGAGCAACTCCGTCATCGGCCAGCGATTTTGGAGAAGTTCTCGATAAAGCGACGATAATATCTCGCTAAACCGAGAAAACTCCGTACATCGGTGACCAAGCAGTGACTCCATGAAAGAACATCGCCGACCTTGCTAGGGTCAACGGCCACGCCTCTCCGAAAAGAACGTGGCCTAAGAAAGACACTTCCTTCAACCGAATGCACACTTCTTTGAACTTCACAGACAACAGTGCTCACGCAGCTTGCCTAACACAAGCTTCAGATGCTCGGCATGTTCCTCATCGTTCTTGGAGTAGATAAGAATATCATCGATGAAGACCACGACAAACTTATCCAAATACTCCATGAATACCGAATTCATGAGGTTCATGAACAAGGCAGAGCATTGGTTGCTTTAATGACATGACGGTGTACTCGCACAAGCCGTAACGAGTAGAGAACGCCGTCTTTGGAATATCCTCGGTCGAATCCAACTCGATGATATCCCACTCTCAAATCAATCTTGGAGAAAACTCGAGCTCCAGCTTAATTGATCGAAGAGATCATCGATCGGGGCAATGGATACTTGTTCTTCATCACTTCATTAAGTGGCGGTAATCAACGCTTATGCGAAAATACCGCCCTTCTTCTTTACGAAGATTGCCGGACAACCCCAAGGAGATGAGCTAGGCGGATGAAACCCTTCTCTTGCAGCTCACTTAATCGCTTCTTCAACTCCACCAACTCGCTCGGTGGCATCCGATAAGGCCTCTTTGAGATAGGGGCGATGCGGAGCCAACTCAATGACAAACTCGAGGTCTCGAACGGTGGCATTCCCTAAGATTCATGAAAGACATCAACGAAGTCACAAACTGTTGGGACTTCGCTAATATCTAGAGCGGCTTCGCTTCAAGCGCCAAGAGATGCGGACCTAGCGGCCGGCGGCGAAAAGCTTAACCCGCCGGGAGGACTAGATAGAGAGATGAGCTTCTGGCGCAATCGATTTGCCCCATGTGCCGGGACAACCAATCCATGCCAAGAATCACATCAAGACTCACGAATGGAGAAGGATAAGGTTTGCTAAGAACCCTCGCCTTCGATCTCGATAGGAACATCCTACACTCAGATTCAGCTCTCAACTCCGAACCAGAGAGCGAATGTGTAGCGGGACCGACAATGGAGAGAAAAGAAGCTCTCCAACAGCAAAGAAAAGACTTCGAAAACAAAGGAATGGGATGCTCTGAATCAAACAAGACAATGAGTGGTGAGAGTTAACGAAAGTGTACCTAGCACGACGCCGGTGCCTCCCCGAGCCTCCTCTGCGGTGACGGCGTTGACTCGACCACTACCCACGCCTTGGGTAGCGGGACGATCTTCCGTCTGCGATGCACCACCTCGGCCCGCGTCCTCCATTAGGACGAGGGGTCGCTCTCGCCTTCTTAGGGCATTGGTTCGCATAATGCCCTTCGTTGCAAGAGAAGCGGTGACCCCGCAAATGGGTTGCGGGGCCGCTCACGACTCGCAGTGCACATGATCGAGACACGGCTTGCGATGAACGAGGAACAGGCGTGTAACCTCGGGTGCCAAGAATGAGACTGGTACCCGAGACCGCCTCAAGCGGGACGGAGGAATCGCCTCGATGACTTATGGGCCTCCCACTTGCGCTATGGAGTCCATAAGCTCTCGAGCCGCATGCTCACGACGATGGCCTTGTCGACCAAGGTCCGGAAATCGGGAAGTCGACAATGGATAGCTTGTCCTTCACTCCTCGCACAAGCCACGCTGAACTTGGCCTCGCTTAGCCATATCGGTGGCCACATCCTCGGGAGCATAACGAGCTAGATGGTTAAACTCGTAGACATACTCCATGACCGAAGCTCGCCTTGCTTGAGCACAAGAAACTCCCCGCTTCTTGATCTCCATCAAGCCGGCAGGATGTGAGCCCGACGGAAGGCAAGATCTAAACTCCTCCCAAGAAACGGTGTGGTCTGCGGGCTGCATGGCGAGAAAGCTCTCTCACCATGACAAAGCCGCACCTCCACCGGTGCGATGCGAATCAGCGCCTTCTCGTGCTCCTAGCACTCGCGATGCGGAGCTTCCGCTTCCACCGCACGGCCAATCGTCCGCATCCAACGGGTCCTCGACCGGAAAAGGTAGGAGGTCGAGTTTGAAGAAACTCCGCGAGTCCTCCACGCTGGCCGATGGGCGCCTTGCCCGCATCCCAAGCTCCAAAGAAGTGCGGTGGTGTTGCGGCGATGACGCCCATAGAACTCTCCTGTCATCCGCGCATTTGCGCCGATCCAAGAAGAACCTCGGCCATGGTCGAGGAGGAGGAAGCTCCTCGTTCGGACCACCGATCGCCTTGGCCGCTACGAAAAGGCCCCGACATCCTGTTACAAGAAATTTTGGTTAGCAACTAGACTCGAAAAACAAAGCCTTTAAAAGAAGCAAAAGCGATCGACTAGGGGAATGAAATATCACCCTAAACGAAAGCCAAAACAGCGAGTAAATCAATTTTAGAAGCTTCTAAAAGACTCTAAAAACAGCCAAGAAGCACCAAAAGCAAAGCTCCACTTCTCAACTCAACTAACCCGTATTGAATGAACGAGTAATCGATCGAGAAGATTAAAATCAGATTGTGAGATGAGATCTAAAACTATTAGAGAGCAAGGTTAATGCAGCGAAATAAGTGTTAGATACTTAGCTAACTAGTATCACATTTTACCCTTTTATTCCCACAAATTTTAGTTGATTTAACCTCTCATTTTCTACCCTAATTCCTGACTTGTGCTTGCTGCCCTGAATTACTTGTTGGCTGTCCAAAAATTCCAGATTTGTATTTCGGCTCCAAACACTTCTATTCTTCACCAAAAGGCAGCCAAGATTTCAGGTTTAGGACTCTCATAAGTTATCCAAAACCCAATTAATCGATAACAACTATTTTGTAGAAGGGAAGAGAGGAAAACAACTTTTAAAACTTAAATTAGAGTGAGATGAGAAGAGAAAGCTAAGATAGATGAGGAGTAAAATGTGAGAGTTTTCTTAAGCTTTCAAAACTCATTTGATACTTTGAAATTAGGTTTTCAAAATATCCTAAAGACCAAGCTTGCGTTACTTATGGTCGAATCGGCTCGATACCAACTTTTGTGAGCACCGGATTTATTAAGCTCATAATACTTAGTCATCCAATTGACCCTAGTATTATCAACCAAATAAACCAGGTCTCGAGAGATGTATACTCCCGAATGCAAGATACATACCTCACAACAAAAGAATGTATCAATTCCATACAACACATAGTACATAAGCAACAAACCGGTTAATATTAATAAGGAATAGGTTATTACAAAAGAGGGCCTTCTAGCCAAATAACAACAAGAACTACTAAGAATAACAATGAAGCAAAAGTGCCATAAAGATGGCTATAACACAAAGCCAATCGGTGTGCCTAAACCCTAGGCATCGTGGGACCGCCAAGCTAGTCGTCAAGAAGTCGCAACACGAAAGTACGTAAGAGAGGCTCTTGGAGCTCACCTTCTTCCTCTGCAACAAAAGCCACAAAATGCCACAACCATGGGCGGATGAGTACATAAAGTACTCCGCAAGACTTACGTGTGAGATAACGAGAACTATAAATAGCTACATGCAAGCTTTATTTAAGTGGATGAGGCTTTGGACTCATTTTAGCATAAAGCAAGTTTCTTTTGCAATAACATAATAGATTGAAAGCAATTTGGCAAAGCATTTTAATTGTTGAAATAACAACGAGATAGTAACATAATAACAACAACAAGATCAACCTGGAAGTGACTAACCCAATAGTCACCACAACAATAGCATGAACTCCCCGTTCATACCAACCATGTCAAGTTTTAATTAAAGGTTGTAGTCTAGTTCTCACGGGGCGTATCCGAGCGTGTCCATAACCTAGGACGAGGCTATTCGAATAGTTTTAACCCTGCAGGGGTGTACCAATGTACCCACACGCCAGACCGCCTTTCCTTTAAGCACACTACCTTTGGTATGCCGGCACGGCTAAGTCCTACGAGACATTTCCAATGGGCGATGCTAATTACGAGCCGCATCCCACGGGGACAAGGACACATTAGACAGCCTAACCGGTCTGCTAATGCTCCCTCCCACACCACACACACACATTTTCTTGTAAAACATACCAACCGACCAGCTCATAATTAACACCTCCCAAAGTACTTAGTCAAGAGAGGTCCCATATCCCCCTCGTGTGGTTAGCACGCAAAAATTGCTCAGAACGGTGGCGCAAGTAACTCGGTCCTTAATGACTCAGGCATACTACCACATTCCAAAAACCGCACCATCCATCCAATATGCCCAAGTCTAAATCAATCTTTTATTTTCAGTTTTTGATTTTACAAATTAACCAAAGCACAAGTGCTGGACATATAGGAGTAATAATCATTTTTGAGTGATCAAGACCATCGACTAAGTCGACGATCGCCCATTACTACCGATAACTAAGCATGGCTAAGCAATTTAAATCGAAACTACTAAGTGATAAGAGCTCATCCAACGAGCTCCCACCACAGCAAATAACCTAGGCTCATGGTAGTAGAGGATCAACAATTCCTACAGATTATGCAACTATAGGATTACTAGCGACATTTAACACAAAGTAGCATGCATACATAGAGGTAAAACAATATATTAAGTTTTAAAGTAATGGGACAACGATGGAAATGATCATCATAAATGATAAGGGAATATTAGTTGACCCGGGAAAGATTTCTACAGTGGTAGAATGGGGAAGACTGACTAATGTCAAAGAAGTGAGGAGTTTCCTTGGTATGGTAGGATATTATTAGCGGTTTGTGCAGGATTTCTCCATTATTGCTAAGCCTTTATCCCGGCCCACGCAGAAGGATATGAAGTTTTGATGGGATGATGATTGTGAACGCAGTTTCCAAACCTTGAAAGAAAACCTGGTGACCGCTCCTATTCTTACTGTTCCTGAGCCTGGGAAGCGTTTCATAGTTTACTCTGATGCTTTTCGAGTTAGATTGGGTTGTGTTCTCATGCAAGATGGTAAGGTAATAGCTTATGCATCGAGGCAACTAAAGAAGCATGAGCAGGATTACCCAACCCACGATTTAGAGTTGACCACTGTAGTGTTTGCCTTGAAACTTTGGAAGCACTATTTGTATGGTGAGGCTTGTGATGTTTTCACAGATCATAAAAGTCTTAAGTACATATTCACACAAAAGGATTTGAATTTAAGGCAGCGCAGGTGGCTGGAGCTGATCAAGGATTATGATCTCTCAATTTAGTACCACCCTGGCAAGGCAAATATGGTTGCTGATGCTCTTAGTCGCAAGGTGACACCTGCTACTCTTGATTGCCTTGTTGCTGATTTTGATCGCATAGGGATATCTTATTGCTATGCAGGCACAGCACAGGTTGAGACACAGTTCATCTTGGAGTTAGCCATTCTAGAACGTGTGTGAGAGTTCATCTTGGAGTTAGCCATTCTAGAACGTGTGCGAGAAGCACAGCAGAATGACCGGTTATTGCAGAGTGTCAGGAAACATCTGGATATGGGTATAGAAGGAGATTTCAGTTTGGATGGTGCTGGTGCATTGCGGTTTAAGGGTCGCCTTTGTGTGCCACAAAAGGCGAAAGTCAAAGATGATATCTTGAGGGAGGCACATCGCACCCCGTATACTGTTCATCCACGTGAGACGTAGATGTATCGTGATCTGAAACAGATCTTCTGGTGGAAAAGGATGAAGGTGGATATTGCTAATTATGTAGCCTCTTGTGGTGTTTGTCAGCAAGTGAAGGCAGAACATAAGCGTCAGGCAGGGTTATTGCAGCCATTGGAGGTCCCTCAATGGCCTTGGGATGATATCTCCATGGACTTTGTGGTTGCGTTACCTCGGTCACCACGAGGGAAGGATGCAGTCTGGGTGATAGTGGATCGTTTCAGTAAATCGACACACTTTATTCCTATCCGCACGACCAACTCAGCGAGCGATTTGGCCCCAATTTATGTGCGTGAGATTGTGAGGTTGCATGGTGTACCAAAGACCATCATTTCCGATAGAGATGCCAAGTTTGTCTCTATGTTTTGGGAGAGTTTGCAGAGTGCACTAGGCACTCAGCTCTATCTTAGTATGGCATTTCATCCACAGACAGATGGACAGTCAGAGCGTACCATTCAGACCTTAGAGGATATGCTGGTGGGGGATCAGGTGCTCTTGAGAGTGACTCCCACTAAGGGCGTAGTGCGATTCGATACCAAAGGGAAGCTTAGCTCGAGGTACGTTGGGCCCTTCTCGATCTTGCCATGGATTGGGAAGCTAGCATACCCTTTGGACCTTCCAGAGTCCATGCGCGGTGTGCACAATGCATTTCATGTCTCCATGTTGAGGAAGTACTTGCGGGATCTGGAGCACATTATTCCGCTAGAACCATTAACCATTGAGCAGGATCTATCTTTTGAATCCAAGCCGGTACAAATACTGGAGAAGTCAGAAAGAATTTTAAGGAATAAGACATTGAAGTATGTCAAGATGCTTTAGTCGCAACAGACCGAGAGAGAGGCCACCTGGGAATTGGAGTCTCGCATGCGTGAGCAGTATCCAGAATTATTCACAGCAGGTACATGGTAATGATATTAAGTTTTAGCTGTAATTGTACTTTGGCGTAAGCATGGTTAGAATTCGGGGTCGAATTCAGTTTAAGGGGGGTAGAATGTAATACTCCAGTGTGGAATTCGAGAGAGAACACTTATTTAAAGAGTTGGACTATTTAGTAAATGAATTAGTAGAAGAAAAAGAAGGGGGTTTTATGCAAAACCTCAGCAACCTGGGCTTGGGCCTTGGCCCATGTGGGCTAGAGGCGGCCGGCCAGAGGGGGGGGGAGGCGCCACCCTCCCCCCAAAACCCTAGCCGCCCCCTTTCTTCCCCCTCCCCTTGTAGCCGCCACCTCCTTTCCTCTTTGGCCACCACCTTGAGCTCCCTCCCCTGCGCCATTACCTCCAGCAGCTCCTTCCCTCCCATGAGATCCCCATCGCCGGTGAAGGGAGCCCTATTCTTCTTACGGCCACTTGGAGGAAGGAGGAAGGACCCACCCTGGGTGTTTTGGTTGACCAAGACGAGGAAGGAGAAGGAGGGAGGAAGGAAGGGAAAGGGATCGTGGCCTGGAGTTGGTGTTCTCCAGCGGTTCGTCAAGGGTAATCTCGATCCCCATTCGTTTATTAGTATAATTGAGTAATTTAGGCAATGTCGGTATTAGATCTGTTAGGGCAGTCAGTATTGGCCGACATTTTTGAGGAAGTTAACTACGGATTCGGTCCTGGCCGCCTCCTAGAAAGTTATGGGCGATGTCACTAGCTTTCCATAGAGTACTGGATCAAGTCATTTGGATGAGCGGTTCAGGAGTTATGAATTTCCTAGCGCTGCTGTTCGATAGTTCTGTTATAATTCTGTCAGTTATTATTAACCAGTCGGAAGCAGATAGTTAAAGGAGTTTTTAGAAGATCCCACCATACCAAAAGACGTAGTTATTTTGATTAGCTTTCTAGACAGCTAAAGAACATGAAATTTGGATAACTATACTGAAAGTTGCGTTGGATTTAGTGTCTCTGTCCAAAAACCCTAACGAGTGTGACGTATGTCAATGGGTGAAGGCCGAGCATTAAAGTCTAGTGGGTACACTTCAACCGCTGTCCATACTTGAGTGGAAATGGGATGAAGTCAAGATGGTGGATTTTATCATCGGCTTGCTAAGAACTCCAAGGGGGAACGATTCCATTTGGGTGATCGTTGACCACCTATCCAAAGTGGCTCATTTTTTTCTCATCAAGACTAGAGACCAAGCTAGTCATTTGGCCGAGTTATACATCTCTCGAATTGTGTGTCACCATGGCATTCCAAAAAGGATCATTTGCGGTCGAGGTACTCAATTCACCTCACACTTTTGGAAATGCTTGCATGAAGCCGTGGGCACTCGGTTGGCTTTTAGCACCGCTTATTACCCTCAAACGGGAGGCCAAACCGAGAGAGTGAATCAAATTTTGGAGGACATATTGAGAGCAAGTGTGCTATCCTACGGTACTAATTGGGAGAAAAGCTTGCTGTTCGCGGAGTTCTCCTACAACAATAACTACCAAACAAGCCTCCAAATATCACCCTTTGAGGTGCTATATGATCTGCCATTTTTGTTGAAATAATTCTTGTAGCTAAATTTGGATTTAAACAGTCGCAGCTAAGGAATTTGCTAGGAAAATATACAGCAGATAAAATTCTAAAAATTTAACACAAATACCTTCACTAGGTCATAAGCCTACACAAAACATTTCAAAATATTTGTAGTAGTTTATCCCTGTCGAAAAATTTGACAAAGCTCTAGCACGAAAAAGGAAATCAAACAAACACCTCTCTCTCACTGACAACTTGGGCCCACACCCTATTTAACCCCTAGCAAGGAAATATAAAACAAAGGGGAGAAGACTTATAGCAGGAGGCAACCCCACACTCCTCTATTCTTCCTCCTCTCCCCCACTCATTCTTTTTCCTTCTCTCCCTCACTCTACATCTTCTCTGTCCAGAAAGAAAACAACAGCCACACCTCCTTCTCTCCTCCAAATCTTGCCAAAAAAAATCAAACATTTGAGCCCTGCATGTTACACCATTGCATTCCTCATCATACAAGCATTCCATTTCTACCCATTTCAACTACATGCATGATGATTTGAGTGAGTTTGAGAGGAGAAGGGAGGAGGGCAAGAGCAACGATGAGCAGCTCGACTTGCAACAAAGAAGAACTAGCAGCATTTGGAGTAAGGGCTTTCTCGCCTTCCTCTTCACCTATCAGCTCCTTTTGCCTCCCATCTTCTTCTCAGCTCCTTGTGAACTGAAGAAGGTAAACTGAAAATCTGCTCAATATTTTAGATTTGAAGTTGCTGAATGTATCACTAATGTTCGACCCCTCATGCCAATAGAATTAGCTACAAATCAAGCATGTCATTAGTAGGATGGATAAGCAATCAAGTCACCGAATTTGTATGTCCCATATGCCAGGTCTTTAGGAAGGAAAATCAAATAAAAATCAGAAAAACCGAAACCCTGAAATGAATACCACACCGACGAAACTTTGATTTGGCTTGTTCTCTCTCTTACGAACTCCAAATGAGGTGATTCAAATTGGGTTGTTCATAAAATTATATAATATTCCAACCCTTGTAGGTTTCAACTTCACCACTGCTCTAGAAAAATTTCAAAATTCAAATTAATTTCTGGTTTAAAGTCTTTTCGATTTCTCTCCCAACAGAATTTTGAAAGGCCAAAACACACTCATACAAACTCCGATTGAGACGATTCTTTCACCTAAATTCATCTAACATCATGATATACCTACTGTCAAATTTTCAAGCACTTTTGAATAATTTGAAATTTTCGACTTTATTTGGTGTTCATTCGCAATTTCATTCTTTCGATAGGTTCGGACGTGCCGGAGACATTTGAGGGTGAGCCATAGGAAACCCCTAGGTGTGTGAAGCAAGGCAAGCAATACCTCTTTTGATCATGTTTCTCTCCATATGTTCAAAAGTACTTATGTCGTTTGCAAGCATGATTATGCATCGCTTTATTTTCAATGTATGAGTATGTTGGGATGGGTAGCAATTAGTTAATTCCTATTTGTTGCACCACCTTCCTTGAAGTGTTATCCCCATATCCAAACTGATGCTTAGGTGATATATGTATGATATGGTTTATGTTTCTTGTTGAATCGCTTAGCCATGCTAGTAGATCGGTAGAAGAAAGGGGTTGATGGAAGTGGTCCAATAACCTTTGGTGTCATACTCTCAATGGATTTATGTTGTTGGTACAGATCCTTGAATATGAGAATTTGCAATTGTAATGTGAACTTAAAACTTGATTTCAACTTGGGTGAGTGGTAGTTTGGTTGGGTGCTTCGTACATGAGAATTGGGTTTGTGGTAGTCTCGCCTGGGTCAATTAAGGACCGAACGTGGTAACATGAGTCCAAACGCTTTCTGTGCAACCACACGTCTCTGATATGGGTTTGCTTGGTTAAGTATTTGGTGTGGCTTAGTGGTCTAAACCGCATGGTGGTGTGAGCATAGGAATTCCTTAGGATTGTTGAGGTACGTTTTCATGCAATTGTCGATTCACTCAAGGGCATCTCCAACACAACTAGTGTACACCCTCGATTCATACTTTTCTTTCACACATGTGAGCTGAGGGGCTAAAGTCACTAGGGCGGTTTAGGGTACTTGGTTGGGCATTCAAAGACCTCGTCACGACGCTCCGACGGCACACCTCGGAAGTGTGTAATAGCTTGGAATAAAGAGTAGTCGTGTCAGGTGGGTAAAGTTGCACACCTCTGTAGAGTTAAATCTATTCGAATAGTTGTGTCCCTGGTCATGAAAAACTGCTTGGATGTATTCTTATCAAGTTAGACTTGTGGTAAAAATCTGGTTTGGTATCGATTATGAATTTGGGCACGAACGGGGTCATTCGTGTGTCATTGTAATTTCTTTGAGTGTGCAGCCACTTGGTGAAAGATACTTGATTATGAAATGTTTTAATTACTATTATTTACTATTTACAAATGTTTTCTCAAATTGCAATTGAAATTTATGTACTTCTACATTCTTCGCAAAGGTTGCTTGATTCTGAAATTCGAGCCATTGAGCGTTCCCTTGGTTAGAAGCTTGCATTCTATACTTATTTGATATAAATTCTTGCAAGTACAATCTTTTGTTCTCAACCGGTTTGTCCACTTTGCTGCAGGTGAGGTTGAATCCACGTTGGGTTACTTTTACCACGCCAAACTCAAATGACGGTAGCAAGTAAATGCATCGTTCTAACCCCGCTTGGTTGCCATGTGGGTTGGAGCTAACCAAGTTGGCCTTTTGTTTTTGTTTTATGATGTTACATTGCGACCCTACTACTTTTGGATGTTTAAAATTGGTCGGTCGGCCCTATGTAAAATTAGGACCAAATCCTATGTAAGGTTGAGCTATGCTCTATGTATGTGTGTCGTGTGAATGGATGTGATATTGATGTTGTAACTAATATGTGTGCTAGTAGTTGATCTTGGGAGCTAGAATGTAGCACATATCATGGTGTTCAAAATTTATTTTAGTTTCTAAAAGTGTAGGTGCATACGAGCTGCCATTTCCAGGGCCATCACGAGTCATACGTAATGGTATTGTATGCCAGTGGCCGCGGTTCTAACTTGGGTAGCTAGTGCATGCCTCACACTTGAGGATAACCAATATAAATTATGTGTCCCAACAAGCTTCAGAGCTAACATGAATGCATAAACCATTTACATCTACCTCTGAACATTTCCATTACACATGTTTGCACAATTAATAAATTATGTACCAAGAAACACAATCTAGCCTTTCATTACACAATTTCCGTTTGACAGAAAAGCTTGGTTTCCTTCATTGGCAAGAAAAGGCACCAACATAATAGCACCAAAAGAGTCTATAGCTGTGCTAAGCAATGGGCAACATCAAGTACACTTTTTTCGATTCGAGCATATAATCCTCAACTCAAGAACAAGCACAAGAACTAATCCACACAACCATACATTTCAGTGTTAGATATGCCTTCATGTTGAGGGAGCAATAGCTATACAACAAACCAGGTACATTTCAGTACAACCATTCATTCATTACAGCATACAGCATACCAGGTACTCTTCAATACAATCAATCATCCATTTTGATTACACTAATGCCACATGCATTACAAGGTTCAGCAATAATATTAGGAATCCAGTACCAGGTTATCGTGTTAAATCCATCGAACCCTACAAGACAACAAGCTGCTGTTTGCTACTTCAAATTCCTTGCTGCTGCTGTTGCACCAAGTGGTTTGTGGAATTCAACGAAAAGCATCCTTGGAAAAAAAAAATCACTTTTTCTGTTTTTATTCAAACACACTATTAAGCACTGATGGTATTGTACTATTGACTGAGCAACATTGGTTCGTTGCTGAGAAGATACTTCAGTTTTTATAAATTTTTTATGAGGCCACTGTTGCTTTGTCCGCTATCTATTATCCAACATCTCCTATTATTGTGCATAGTATTTTATAGATTGCTAGTCAATTGAAAATATTTGAAAATGACCTAGTTTTACAAGAGGTTGTTGTCGCTATGAAAACTAAATAATATTTTATTGGATGTAATCCTATCCTATATGCATTTGCATTTATTTTAGATCCTAGAGATAAAATTCAAGGATTTGCTAATATTCTTGATCTTCTTAATGATGATATAGGGCTTGCAACGACCTCCAGTAGCACCCACCTCAAGTAACAAGACAAATCTGTGGAGCAAGATCTGGGGTGCAGGCTCTTTCTTTAGGTCCAAGTCTTCTTCTTCTACAACAACACCTTCTCAACCAAGACCTATCTCTCACCCAAGGAGTGGGGAACTATTCGCCTATCTGGGCAGTGATACGGTGGATTTCAACTCTGAAAGGCTTTGAATTTTTGCAATGGTGGTATACCCATAAGTTAACATATCCCGTGCTATCCATATTTGCATGTCATGTGTTGAATGTTCCTGTCTCGACGGTTTCCTCCAAGTCTGCTTTCAGTCTTTCTGGAAGAATATTGGAGTAGAGAAGAACATGTCTCACGAGTGAGATGGTGGGGATACTTTTAACTGTTAAGGATTGGGAACAAGCTGATTCACGAACACAACACTCTGTGGATAATCCAGAGTTGTCGAAGGTGTTTGAAAATCTGTACCTAGACAACGACACTTAGAACAAAGATGTATGTAGAGCTATACACTGTACTCTTTTTCATTTGCTAAGCTTTTCTCATGTTGAGTTTTTACTAGACAAATGTTTTAATGAGGCATCCATTTGAACATTAATAAAGCTCTTTACTACATTTTCAATATACTTGTATCATTTTTTTACAATTTCCATATTTATTTCTGAATTCTACACATTTTTTTTTTATTTTTTTTGAATTTTCAGGCCTAACGGCTTAGTGGGCTTGGGCTGGCCTTAGCCCGTTGGGCCAAACGAGCTCGGGCTAACATGACACGAAAGGCCGATGGGCCATGCCTGGGCTTCCTCACAACACATGGGCCGGTACAACACTACCCGTTTAACTCATAGGCCAAGATGGGTTGTGCCTAAACAGGCCCGTGTTGTGCTGTGCTGGGTGGCAAAAAATAGTATTGCATCTCTTTTGCTGACTTGCTGCTAAAATTTGAATTTTCCAAAATTTGGCATTTTTTTTGAATTTTGCCAAATTATCTCACAATAAATTTAAATTTGCAGAACAGAATTTGAAAAAGAGATTGAGGAATGGATGAGTGCTAAATCAGGGAGGTATGGTAGCTATTTATAGAAAAAAAATTTGAGTTTTTTTTATTTTGTTTACTATTTTTAAAGCCCCAAACAGTCAAAAAAGGTCGGATTTTTTAAAAATCCGAACGTTACGAGCTAAACAGGCTAAATGGACTTTGTCGTGTTGTGCCAGGCACGGCCTACCGTGCCTAATTGGCCCCGATGGCCATTTTCCTTCTGGGCCATGCCGTGCCAAGCACGACCCACCGTGCCTGACCGGCCCACCATCTCCCCCTCTGCCTTTCTCCCTCCCCATATGCCATGCCCACGTCGCCACTATGCCCGCCCCCGCCCCTTGGCTTGCCGCGTGCAGCACGCGCCCATGCCTCACTGCCGTAGCCTCCTCCATCGATGTCGGCTGCCACCTCCTCCCTCCGCGCTGGCTGTCGCCTTGCCACCTCCTCCGCTAGCTCCTCACTCTACGCTGGCCGCCGCCTCCCCCACAGCCCCACCCTTCCTCTTCTACCTCAGCGCCGGCCGCTACCCCCTGGCTCCTCCTCTTCTCCCTCTGGCTCCGCGCTCCGTCGCCTCAGTGCCACCCTCCCTATTCTCCCTCTTCCCTTCCTCTTATCTTCTCCCACTGGCTCCGCGCTCCGTCACCTCAGCGCAGGCCTCGCGCCCACACAGGCATCCTACTCCTCCTCGTCGTGCCGCCACCGGCCCTTTGCCTTCCCTCCCCTCCCCCTCAACGCTGGCCACATAGGCCCCTCTACGCGGGCCACATGAGTCGTGCCTAGCACGACCTGTGCAGGGCTGACCTAGCGTGAAGCCCAAGCTATTGTGCTGTGCTGGATCAGCTCATGTACAGTATAGGTTGTCAGGGGGCGGAGATAGGCCTCGGGCCGGTGGGGCAACGGCCCGAGACCCAGATAAAATAGCAGTGAGTTTTTTTTAATATACATGCCAAAAAAATCAATACAATAGCCACTGAGACTTAGAGGCCTACCGAGGCAACAGCCCCCAAGCCGCCCACCAAGACACCGAGAGGCCCAAAGATGCTGCACCTCTACCTTCGGTCTCTTCCCAATCCCTAATCCCAAACCCCATTCTAGCTTCCTAAGCACCGACGCCGAGCCTCTCCTCCTCCTCTGTCCTCTCATGGCCGTGCGCCCTCCTCTCTCCGCCGTGGCGCCGTCAGCCTTCTGCTCCCGCCTCCTCTCCTCACCGGAGGCCGACGTCACTGCCGCCACACCATCACAAGATCACCACAAGCCCCCCCAGCGGCAGCGCCTCCTCGTGGGCCTCGGCACAGAATATTTGCCCATACAAGACGCTGAAGCCTGCTGCTGGCCATGGCTCGCTTTTCTCAAAGACGCTGCAGCTGCCGCTGCCTTTTCAAGCCGCCAGCCCTGCCGGCCCCGCCGCCAGCCTCGCCGCCCTCCTGCCTCCTCAAGCTGCTAGCCCTCCTCGGCTCTGGTAGTATCGAGTTCGATGTGTTACAGATCTTAGTGTCTTACAAATTATCATCTTCCTGCAATTAGGATCAAAATTTGGGCAATTATGCTATTCTGGTTTCTTGGTGTTGTAATTGGTTAAAAAAAAATGGCATTGAAGTGTTAATATATGAAGCAGTTGTCGGCCAAATTTTCTAGAGTTGAGATGAATAGAACATGAGAAAGTGATATATTGGTTTTCTTCCGACCGGTTGATGAACCGATGATAATGTTTGTTCTCGCTCAACCTCAGAGGAAACTAGTGATCTTGATGCGATTAGCAACTATTCTCGGATAATTCCTAATTCAATTTGTTGCTTTTGTGATCTGGTAGAACAACTTGTGGTAATCTTGCTTATCACATGCTTTGCTAGTTAGTGTGACACATTATTTGTTGTAATGCGAAATGTGTGAACACCTAGAGCCAAATGCTATATTTCTGTGAATCCAGGACATTTTGTATTTTAAAACATTCTGAAATTGTATTAGCTTACATGTGAAAATAAAACAATTGATGGCCAAGTCGACCGTTAAACATCGAATTTAAATTTTATTTAGATTGTGCATTTGTGTTGTACTTTTGTTATATATCAGTGTTAATAGTATTTGATGTTAGTTATAGACTTATAGCCCTTTAGTTTTGGGCCTGAGGCTCTGTTAAATCTTGGCTCCGCCACTGTAGGTTGTGCTATGTCTACTGCGGACCAACATGCCTTGGGTTGGTCGGGCCAGATCCTTGGGTTGGTCGGGCCATCTGGCCACCTCAAGTCCTGATGAACTTGATGAAAAGCCACGTGACCGCGTAAAACCTAATCACCCTCCATCCGCAGCCTCCTCCGTCGCCGTCGCTCTCTGCTGGCTCCCTACCTGCTCTGTGGGCTGAGGCTGCTGCGGCTGCCCTCCTTGCGCGCCGTTGTCAGGCACCCATTCTACCCCAGTTTCCCCTATCTACTCTGTGTGGTTGGTCGGTAGATCCGTGTCGCGCATGTTCTGGATTCGTGGGCGGGTGAGCAGCAGAGAGCTGCTCGCCGTGTCCGAATCGCCCAGATTCGAGCATAGGGTGAATCGGCGGGTTGGTTTGGTGGATTTATTAGCTGTTGTTCCTGTCGGTGTTTGGGATTGGGTCTCTGTAGCGAAGCACCCTGCTCTGCGATTTTGCTGTGAGGTTAGTGTTTCGGTGTGTAGGCAAGGTGTCTGGTCTGTATGTGTTGCTGAATTGATGGATGGGTGTTTTGTTGTTAGGTTCGTAGGGAAACAAAATTGGTTGTCCTTATCGTTTCATGTAGTCTGGGCAGACAGATTTATATGGATCTATTGTCTCTATGATAAGATTCTTATTCTTTCAAATGTGATGTTTTTCTTCCAGCCACGGGATTGTAATTGGCCCGTGGGTGGAATTTGAGAGTAAGTACTTCTCAACTTCTGCCACTGGGTTTGTATTAGTTCGTTTTAGGATCTATTTCCTTCGGTAGTTCTATAATTATAGATGATATTCATTTTTCTGAAAAATTCCCAACTTTGTATACTGGAGATGAAGATTAACATGATACAGATGGACGACGCTAATCATGAATTTGTGCATGCGTTACCGGTGTTTGTTTGTTTGTGCGTCTTTCAATGTTTTAACGGGTAGTTTGACTTCATGTTTGAAAAAAGGATAGCACGTTTGAGATCTATTTTCTTCTTTAATTATTTAGCTGATTTATGGAAATTTGTAGTTCTTTTCATCAGCTTCTGTATGTTGTTTCGGTAATTAGCTAATAAGCTTTTTTTTTTGAAAAACTGCTGCACGGTTCATGGAGTCCTGTAATCAATATAGACTTATAGACCATATAATGTTGTATTTAGTTGGCCAGGCAGTTTCTGGGCGTACATTAGTTACATACTTCATGGAGTTGGAGATTTTTTAGTCTTGTTTGATCTGTTCAGCATTACTTTGAATGAGGATGGCTTGGATTTGCACAGGTTCCAAGCAGTTTTCTGCAAAATTTAAAAAGATTCCTGTTAACCTAGAGTTTGTCTTGGTCCAAAAGGTGTTTTGCTGTTTAAATCTAACCTTAGCTCCTTCTATTTGTCAGAGTGAATATCTGATTTTATAATTGGATTCATTCACTTTAGTTATGTTTAATTGGATAGTAGGAACATCTCGGCTGTGTTAGAAATGGTATAAAATAGAGTTCCCTTCTTTGTTACAATTTGGTTCATTAGTAGAGATTTTCATTGCATTTGTTTTGTAGTTTTGTTATATCACCCATTGTTTAGCAATGACATTTACAGTTTCTGACAGTTTTTGTTGCAACTAAAATCCATTAACTTTATATTCCTGGTTTGAGCTATTTGATTTTTTAATTCATATACACTTTAGGTTGTTGTAAACATTTCCATTTCTGGGGATAATTTAAGACTTTAAGTCCAAGTGCGATTAGTACTTTCTTGATCATATTAATTTCATAATATAGATCTTACTGGAAATTGAAATTCAGAGTCGTTATTGGCATGTTATACGGTACTTGTTTGGCTTGCTTCTGTTATGCTGTCCATTAATATACTAGTTGGCAAGAGAATCAAGTTTGAGGATTTGCATGTGTGTTTTTCATTTTGATGTTTCAGACATGGATTTCTTGTTCGATCTTGCAGAACTATGTGGAGTTGTGGATACGCAATATGCATATGATATACGGCTGTTCATTATTTTTTAATATGTAGATTGAACTTATTTTACATAATGCTTGGTTCTGATTTTTAGATTGTCTTTAGGTAAATATTTAAGATGTGGGTTTGCTGAGTTTTTCTTCTCAAGTTGATCAGTTTGTAAATGGCAAATTTTGTTTGATTTTTCCCCTCCATCTTTTGACGACGTATGCTTATGATTCTGGAATTCTAGTTTCCTTACATAATAACTTCATCATTGACTTGCTTTTTCATGAGTTTGTTAGCTATGTTTGAAACTAGAATCAAACTTAAAAGCTGATTGTACCATTGTATCTTGTTTGAAAATAAAGTGTATGTTTCATGAGTTTGTTATCTCTTCTCTTTTACATGGAAGATATATGATAAGTTTTCAGTTAAAATTAAATTAAACCAATAGGCTTGCCCTTTGACAACTTTTTCTGTTGATTGATCAGGAAAATGTCATCATCAAATCCTGATGGAGGCAGGAGTTATGCCCGGAGAGACCTTTTGCTCAAGATTCAATCAGATGTTCAAAAGTGTTGGGAGGAGAACAAGGTTTTTGAGGCGGAGCCTGGCTATAAATCTCCTGGCCCTGGTGAAAAATTCTTTGGCAACTTTCCATACCCTTACATGAATGGCTTACTACATTTAGGCCATGCCTTCTCATTGTCCAAACTTGAGTTCGGTGCTGCATACCACAGACTTTGTGGCTCAAATGTCCTTTTGCCCTTTTCTTTCCACTGTACTGGAATGCCCATAAAGGCCTCAGCTGATAAGCTTGCCCGGGAGATTCAACAATATGGAAATCCTCCAGTATTTCCTGTTGCAGAGGAGGATTCAAGTTTTGAAGTGGCAGATGATAGCCAGGCTGACCAGGTTGCTGTTGCCCCAGATAAATTTAAGAGCAAGAAAGCTAAGGCTGCTGCAAAGTCTGGCGTACAGAAGTTCCAGTGGGAGATCATGAGGGGCTTTGGCCTGTCCGATGAAGAAATTGCCAAATTTCAGGATCCTTATCATTGGTTGACTTACTTCCCTCCGTTGGCGAAGGAGGACCTCAAGGCTTTTGGCCTGGGTTGTGATTGGAGGCGTTCATTCATAACCACTGACATGAACCCGTTCTATGATGCTTTTGTCCGATGGCAGATGAGAAAGCTGAAGAAACTGGATAAGGTTGTTAAAGATATGAGGTACACAATTTACTCTCCATTGGATGGCCAACCTTGTGCTGACCATGATCGAGCAACAGGTGAAGGTGTGCAGCCACAAGAATATGTGTTGGTTAAAATGGAAGTGATCCCACCTTTTCCTCGTAAGTTGAAGACCTTGGAAGGAAGGAAAGTTTATTTGGCAGCAGCTACGTTGAGACCTGAGACGATGTATGGCCAGACAAATTGTTGGGTATTGCCTGATGGAAACTATGGGGCTTTTGAGATCAATGACACTGATGTCTTCATTATGACAGCAAGGGCTGCTCTTAATCTTGCATATCAACATCTATGTAGGGTCCCGGAAAAGCCAACTTGCTTAGCTGAGCTGTCTGGCAATGATCTGATTGGTTTACCATTAAAATCTCCTCTCACCTTTAATGAAATCATATATGCGCTTCCCATGCTCACTATCTTAACAGATAAAGGCACTGGCATTGTTACTAGTGTTCCAAGTGATTCGCCAGATGATTTCATGGCACTGCAAGATTTAGTCACAAAGCCGGCTTTGAGAGCGAAGTTTGGAGTCAAAGATGAGTGGGTTCTTCCCTTTAAGATTATACCGATAATCAACATTCCTGAGTTTGGAGATAAGTCAGCCGAGAAGGTGTGCCTTGATCTTAAGATTAAGAGCCAGAATGACAAGGAGAAGCTCGCTGAAGCAAAAAGGATGACATATCTGAAAGGATTTACTGATGGAACAATGATTGTAGGGGAGTTCAATGGCAGAAAGGTTCAAGAAGCGAAGCCACTGATAAAGAACAAGCTGTTGGAAGAAGGCACTGCAGTGTTGTACAGCGAGCCTGAGAAGAAAGTTATGTCGCGATCTGGTGATGAGTGTGTTGTTGCTCTCACAGATCAGTGGTACATAACTTATGGTGAGGCTGAATGGAAGCAGATGGCAGTCCAATGCTTGGGAAATATGAATACATTCTCAGCAGAAACCCGTAATGGTTTCGAGCACACGTTGGGCTGGCTGAACCAATGGGCCTGTTCACGTTCTTTTGGCCTAGGTAGTCGTATTCCTTGGGATGAGCAGTTCCTTGTAGAATCTCTTTCTGATTCAACCCTATACATGGCTTATTACACAATTGCACATTTTTTGCAAAATGGCAACATGTATGGAAAGGAAATATCATCTATCAGGCCAGAGCAAATGACAGATGAAGTCTGGGATTATGTGTTCTGTGGCGGCCCAGCACCCAACAGTGACATCCCTCCTGCCCTCTTGAGCAAAATGAAGCAAGAATTCGAGTATTGGTATCCCTTTGATATTCGGGTATCTGGTAAGGATCTTATCCAGAACCATCTGACATTCAGCATTTACAATCATACAGCACTTCTTCCTGAGCACCATTGGCCTCGTGGCTTCCGTTGCAATGGGCATCTTATGCTTAATTCTGAGAAAATGTCCAAGTCCACAGGGAATTTCCGAACTCTTCGGCAGGCCATTGAAGAATTCTCATCTGATGCCACTAGGTTTGCCCTTGCTGATGCTGGAGACGGTATGGATGATGCAAACTTTGTCTTTGAAACTGCAAATGCTGCTATTCTGAGGCTTACAAAAGAACTTGCATGGATGGAAGAGGTTATAGCTGCTGAATCTTCTATGAGAGCTGGGCCTCCCTCTACTTATGCTGACCATGTGTTTGCCAATGAGATAAACATTGCTGTGATAGAAACTGAGAAGAGCTACAATGCCTTCATGTTCAGAGATGCCCTGAAGTCTGGGTTCTATGACCTTCAATTGGCTAGAGATGAGTACAGACTCTCTTGTGGAGCGGCAGGCATGAACCGTGATTTGTTGTGGCGGTTTATGGAAGTCCAGACCAGGCTTATTACCCCCATTTGTCCACACTATGCTGAGCATGTTTGGCGAAAGCTCCTGAGGAAGGAAGGTTTTGCAATAAAAGCTGGGTGGCCCATTGCAGGTACCCCGGATCCTACTCTAAGAATTGCAAACAAATATTTACAGGACTCCATAGTTTTAATGAGGAAGTTGCTTCAGAAGCAAGAATCTGGTTCCAAGAAACCCAAGAAGGGAGCTGCACCTCCTCCATCAGAGGGAAACAAGTTGACTGTTGGTCTGATCTATGTCAATGAGCACTACTATGGGTGGAAAAAGCAGTGTTTGAGGGTGCTCCAGTCCAATTTTGATAGCCAAGCACGTTCCTTTGCCCCTGAGGATGAGATTAACGAAGCATTGAAGAATTGCTTCATCGGACAGGAAGCAAACTTCAAGCAAGTCCAGAAGCAATGCATGCCTTTCATCAAGTTGAAGAAAGATGAAGCAAGGAACGTTGGTCCTCAGGCTTTGAATTTGAAGCTTCCTTTTGGTGAAATGGATGTTCTTGAGGAGAATTTGGAGCTGATCAAAAGGCAGTTGGGCCTTGAGCATGTAGAGATCCTGTCAGCATCTGATGAAGCTGCTCGTGCCAAAGCTGGCAGCCATTCTTCTGTGCTGAACAAGACCCCGCCTTCTCCTGGTGAGCCTGTGGCAATATTCATGAGCAAGTTGGAGTCTGAAGCCCAAAACCGAGCTTAAGCTATACACCTAGCTTGGAGTATGCCATTGTTAACCGGAGTTCGTTGAGATGCTCATTTCTTATTTCTTTGGACATGTTAAAGTTACTTTAGCTTGGAGCTTTTACAGCACCCCCATTGTTTTCTGAAAAAAAAAACAAATTTTGCTCGCCCCTGTAACAGAGAGTGGTGCATAGCACAGGGTATGTTCAACTGATGCTGCTTTGTGGCATGTTTTATGTCTGTTTTGGGTGTCTTAAAGGGATTATATCAAACATGTGCCCAATATTAAGGAATAGGTTGATGCGTGAGTTTTTACCAGGATTCGAGCTTGGTGCTCTTGTACCAGGTTGTAGGTTGGTCGCGTATGTATTTTTCTTCCTTTTAAGTATTTGTCACCTGTGTCTGCATAATGCAATCAGTTTTTGAGTTCCTACTTGCTGCCTTCCGACGGTAAGCATTGTGATTAAATATCCACGTCTATTTGCTCACAACGTGCTGGCAGTAGACTATCTAGCAAACAATTGCTCTGTGTGAGCGTGGAGGAATGCCATGCGTACTAGTAAAGAAAAAAGTCTAGTCACAGGAAGCAAAGGATGAACTAAGCTTTGAGACTATGGCATCGTGGACACGAACCAAGCGTAAGAATTGGTTTCTATGTTTTGTTCAGTTCATAAATTGTTTTATAATATTGTACTATATGCTTATGTGTTATGACCACTAGCCACCAGTGCTGTACTCATCTAATAAGAAGTTGCGAGTTCTGCATCTGACTTTTGAGATAGTGTTCTTTCCCTAAACGAGGTAACGGAATGATAAAAAAATTGTGTTTCTGTGTACTACCTTTAAAGCTTCTATACGTATTTTTATTATTATTGTAGGCTGATAAACCATTGGTCAACCTTAGATATTTTCCAAGCTACTCTGCTCTAAAGGGTGCTGTACTTAGCAAAGTTAGCTATGGATATGCATGTGCTCCTTACGCCTAAACTTGCCCCTCTGAAAGTGCGGTTGCAGGTTGGTTCATATAGATTTTTGTTCCTTCATTAATCATTTGCCACCTATGTGGGGAAAACATTTTTCCGGTTGCAGGTATCGGAAATGGATTGCATTTCACATCTGGGAGGGCATATCAAGCAACATGTATTCCAATTTATCCCAGATGGCAGGCACAGCACGGCAAACGTAAGCTGTGTGGGGAAAACATTTTTCCGGTAGCAAAGGTAAATCCATTGAGGCGGTCCACAGCATTATCCAGGGTCTGATGTGTGTAATTGTTGGGATGCTTTCTGCAGATTCCGACAAGGATCAATGCCTGAAGCAAGGGAGCCGCAACCTGGCCGTGTAAGTGCATTGCAGGAAACCCTCAGAAAGTTTGCACAATGGGGGTCATACCATGTGGTTGACCCAGCTGTAGGGACAATTTTTGATTCGTTGGAAGAGGCGTACGACTTCTACAATCTCTACTCATGGGAAGTCCGCTTTGGGATTCGTTACGGACGCAACGAGAAGAATGTGTAGAAATGCAAGATCATGCAGAAACTTGTATGCGGTTGCGTGGTGAGTAATGAATATGTATTTTTAATTCGACAATGAACTCTTTGAAATTGATAAATCCTTTCGCTACGCAAGGGCAAACCTGAGAAGGATAACTCAGGATCGACGAAGTGTTCTGTTTGCAGGGGTAGCGGGCATAACAGTGCGAATTGCAAAAAAGAAACCTACCGGTGTGAAGAAGCCTCGGAAGCAATCGGTGTGCAGCACATGCAGGCTACCTGGTCACAATAAGACGAAGTGTTCAAAGCCTCTGGTATCTAGCAGATTCGAATGGTATGGAGGAAGATCTCTACGAATAGGAGATTAGATTTGGTTCATTTCGCACTCGCTGCATAATCTGACATTGCTGTGAGCCATGTATGCTACTTGGCATGTTTCTTAGGGGTCGAACTGTTTGGTATCTAGCTTAGTTATAAAATATATGTACTACTGTTGCTTTGGGCAGGACAGTCACTTGAGCAAGGTGGCTTGTATTTTACGCTCTGGTAGCTCGGTTGCTCCTTCGAACAATCTATAATTGTGGGAAGATGTTCTGATGGAATTGGCACTGATCAAGTTGAATTGGATATAGGAATGTAATATTATTAATTAGGGCACTTTCTTATTTGCCATCGAAAGTTTACATCATCCTTTATATGCTACTCATTGTGTTATTGGTATGTGGGTCCGGAGCTCACATGTCATTGACACAATGAGCGATTTTGAAAAATTTTAGTGGCGTATAAGGAATTAACCCATATTAATTTGCCAATGATTTGTACCTTTAAAGGAATTTCTGTGATGTTATGACTTGTATCTGAGTTTGATTTGTTCAGAATTATGTGAAATGCAGCAGAGAACCACTAGTGTTGCTATGTAAATAGAGCATCTTCACTATTGTAGATTAAGTACTTG
Organism: Phyllostachys edulis; assembly: GCA_036346405.1. NCBI lineage: Eukaryota > Viridiplantae > Streptophyta > Magnoliopsida > Poales > Poaceae > Phyllostachys > Phyllostachys edulis. Next base: position 40,581,262 of record CM070547.1, on the reverse strand, counting down.
TGTTTTGCATTTCTTAGCTGGGGTTACCGGTTGCTAGCAACAATGTTTCCATTCTCGAGTCGAGCGTTTAACTTTTGTATGCAAGAGATGTCGGTGATCACATATGGGATATGAGATGTTTCACACATGAGGTAAGGAATTTGTTACTTGTGTCATGTGGGGACGTACGTATACACGTCGTTGTCGTAAAGGAAAGGAGCAACTAACAGATTCGGCTGCACAGGAGGATAAGTCTGAGACAGAGCCGGCTTCGGCAAATTGAGTTGTAACTGAATCGGTATCTTTAATTACTAGGTTTGGTTAGTACCCTTTCAGGGCCAATTCGTATTACAGTAGATCAGAAGTAGTAGTATATAAAGATAGACATTGTAAACGAGAAAGGTAATAAAGTAGTTATCTTCCTCAATTCTGCTATCTTACAGTCTCGTTCTGTCTTTTGATATCCAATCTATTGCGTCTTCTTTCTGCTACCTGAGATCACGGAGCCTTCAGCTTCTGATAACGCGGGCGCTAATCGTCCGACAACGTGTCACGGCTACTGTTTACGATCTCGAACGCGAGCCTCTGACATCTTGGTATCAGAGCCAATGGCTGGCACATCTGAGATGGCAGCGTTAACACAGCAGATCGCGGAGCTCACCGCGTCCATGACGATGAAGATGGAAGACTAGAAGACCGGGCTATCAACAGAAGTGACCGAACTCAAGGATCGGATCCACCTGTTGGAGAGGAGGCCGGTGAATACGGGAGAAGGGATACTGCCGATTCCGTCAATTCCCACCCTCCCACCCCCGCATATCAGTAGACTGCGTCGGGCGGCACCTATCCAAGGGCTCGTCTACACAAACTATCTTTTCCCTCGTTCGACGGCAAAACAGAACCACTCGGATGGCTGAATCATTGTGAACTATTTTTTCGGGGACAGCAAACGCCTGAACGCGAGAAGGTGTGGTGTAAGATCGAGGAGGCCGACTAGAGGGGGGGTGAATAGGCGGTTTAAAAACTTCTTTAGCTAAAACCGATTTCTAATGCGGAAGCTAATACAAATACGGTTTTGCACAATTAAAGCCTAAATCAACTAGGTTCACCTAAGTGCACTAACAATACAAGTCTATTGAAGAATATATCAATTAAACAATGACTTGTAAGCTATTCAATATGATCAATGTAAATAGCACAAAGCATGGCAAGCATTCATACACAATGAATAAGTAATTTAATACAAGGAATATAAATTGCACAATGTAAAGCAAGCATTCATACACAATGAATGTTAATGCAAAAGTAAGGCACAAGAATGCAAACCACAATTGACACGTCGATGTTTTACCGTGGTGATCGGAGACTTGCCGGTCTCCCCTAATCCACGTTGAGGTAAGCCCAAACTAATTGGACCGGCTCCACGAATTAAGCCAAACACCTCAATTCCACTAGAGGTAGCTCTTTCCCGCCCGGGTAGGTGAGCTCCAACCTTCACAACACACCGGCCTTCTCACAAGCTTCTTGAGAAGATCACCGTCCACGACGCCTCCACGCCGTCTAGGTGTCGGCAAACACCAAGAGTAACAAGTCAAGCCCCTTGCTTGACTCTCACCACGCAACGAATGCACAAGCTCAAGTGGATCTGAAATCCACCTCTAGATGCAACACATGCAACTAGAGACCTCTCTCCTTGCTCACAAGGTGCAACACATGCACAATTGAGAGGAGAGACTCACACTAGCTCAAGAGAGTGAAATGGGATGCCAAAGGTTGCCTCTCATCCGGCCAAGAGGGTATTTATAGCCCCTACACCAAAAACTAGCCGTTGGGAGACGAAACAGCCAAAAACTAGCCGTTCTGACCTCGGGCGGTCGTATCAAGACTCACAAGGGGCGGTACAACTGTTCTGGCGGTCGATCAAGACTTTTACACAGCGGTCGTACCGCAGCTCAAAATCAGCACTGCATTTACACTCGGTAAAAAGGTCATAACTTTTGACTCCAATGTCGGAATTGAGTGATCTTGGACTCTATGGAAAGCTTATTCAGAGGGCTACACAACCCTCCTATTTGATTTGATCTCAAACACATTTTATCAAATCAAAAAGCACAACTCCAAGAGCCACTACCATGGTCTAAGTCCAAAGAATTAGCAACAAGCAATCTTAGACCATGCCAAGGAAAATACATGAATCCAAACAATTTGCAAAACACATTTGCAAACTTAGATTCCGGTCATACCGCACCAAGCGGTACGACCGCAAGTATAACTGCGGTACTACCGATTTTGGACAGAAGCACTTAATACTTTTCAAATTAATTTCAAGTTAAAATTCAAATGCATGCATGATCCTAAATTGACCCATATGGCACAAGGACATGCTATCAAGCTACTAGCCATGATTCCTCTATTATCATGCATTTCCATTACCATGTCGCCATCCATAAACTGGGACTAAGCCTTTAAACATCTTAGCACACACGTTAGTCCCACAACACAATTGCAAATAATTGAATGTAGATGGGTATGAGTATATAAGCACTACACAAGTTGTATATACTCATATGAATATATATAACTACACAAGTTATATATAATCAAAGGATATATGAGCACACATGTCTCATATACACACATGAATATATTAACTTCACAAGTTATATATATTCAAGGATATGTGAGTACACATGAACTACACAAGTTATGTTATACTCACATATAAGTATATTTAGACTACACAAGTCTTATATACTCACATGAATATATTAACTATGCAAGTTAAATATATTCAAAGGATATGTTTCAAAGTAAAGATCCCAAATATGTGTGGAAACAGGAATATGGATCAATACTAATGAAACCTCAAAATATAGAATGAACTCCCCCTATATGTGTGCATACATGAATATGTAGTGGAAACATATGCACATATTTAGGTTAATCTTTTGGTGGAGTTCAACCTATATTTTGGATCCAAGGAATGCAATAATATATAAGAATTATGAAGTCGAATGCATACCTCTTTTGTTCTTTATATCCAAACGAGACTAATCATGAGATAAGGCAAATAGAAGAGTTAGTCTCACAAATAGATTTATCATTATAAATGCATACCTGTTTGGATTTTCCTTTTGTTTATCCAATGAATTGGATTTGTCATTAATCACATACATGCCTTCATGGTTTTCACCTTTATATCCAAATAAGATTACACAATATGTATATCAATGAAAGTGTTAGTTCCACAATTAGATTTGTCATTAATCACCAAAACTCCATTAACACATAATGGCGGGTCTAGATCCTTCAATCTCCCCCTTTTTTGTGATTGATGACAAATCCTTTATAAATGACAACATTTGGATATAAGTCAACATAGGATAAGAAATAAAGCTTGTTTGACTATTTGCATGCATTGAAATGACAAGAGAATCTTGGTAAACTCCCACTTTTGGCACCACAAGATTCTCCCCCTTTTAGGCAACACAAGAGATCAAGAGAATAACAAATAAAGCTCATACAAATTAACATCCAAATGTAGCTCATACAAATTCTCCCCCTTTTGGCATTAAGCACCAAAAACCGAAACAAATCTTAAGCAAAAGGAGAGTCTTTGCAAAACTTATGAGCTAGGCAATAAAACTCATTTTATTTTGAACAAACAAGCAATCTCCCCTTTTTGGCATAAAACAACAAAAATCCACAATAAAACGAAACCATAAGGGAGTCTTTTCAAATTAGTTTTCCCATATAATAGATTACCCATTTAAAAATCAAAACATTTTTCAAAACCTTTTAGGAAAACTCCCCCTTACACAAAGGTTTCTCTTGGACATTCTTCTCCTTTGACACACAAATGTTTTCTTCTTGACGACACTTCTTTGACATTCTTCTCCTTTGACACACAAAGGTTTTCTTCGTCCAATCCAAAACTCTTGATGACTTCAACCTCTTCCACTTGATCTTTGATTTGCATCCAAAATCTTCTTTTGACATTAAGCACAAAAGCATTCTCCCCCAATGTCTTTATGTGTATCCACTTGTAAGATAATCCTTGAACATCACTTGTAGATACCATGAGTCGACGATACCAGTTGTTGGTAATACATGTAGATACCACTTGAAAATAATACTCGTAGATATTACTTGTAAATCCATATGTTGATACCACTTGTATAGAACATGCGTTGACAAGACTTGAAATCTCAAGGTGCTTGAACTTCTCTTGCAAAGATCTTCAAAGAAAGCATCCAAAGAGAAAAGAGAACGAGTGAATCACTTGAGAGAAAAGATAGTACCAAGAATAATTAATTCCATTTGTAGAAACTTGGTACCACTTGGAGATATATCACTTGAAGAGAGATACCACTTGAAAAGATATATCTTGAATCGGAGGTATCGGAGAGAGCTTGGTTTGAAAAAAAAATTGGTCGGCAAGGACTGAAATAGATACCACTTGTAGGTGGGTACTAGAAGATATCACTTGAAGGATATCACAAGAAAAGATAAGATGATATCAATTGAAGAATACCACTTATAAAAACAAGTAATATGAATTCCATGCCGAGATCAAGGTGATCAAGAATGAGCTACCACTTGAGGAATACCACTTGAATGATAAATATATCACAAGGCGATCAAAATGGTATTTGGAGTCAACAAAATATATGTGGGTAGCTTGCAAGGATAACAAGAATCAACTTGACTTGAGGGAGGCAGCCAAAAAGATTTAGAAAAGAATAGAATTGAAATGGATTCAATTGACTGCAAGATCAGCAAAATCGGTACTACCGCAGTTCAACGGACGGTCATACCGATGCTCGGACGAACCGCCATTCAAAGGCCGGTCGTACCGAAACACGGTTATACCGCGGGAATAACGACGGTTGTTCCAATTTTCCTGGAGATTCAAGGATAGATCTTGGAATGGAGAATTTTGCAAATGATCCTTTGTTTTATACTCAAATAAAAGTTACTTAGGATCATTATGCATTAGATTGGAGATAGAAACAACAATGAATATAGTTTTTATGAATTAGTCTTTTGATTTTGCAAATAAAACTCATTTTTGAGAAACTTCTTCAAGAGAGCTAAAATGAGCAAATGAGGAATTTAAGGCATCAAATTTCATGTATGAGTTATGAATACCATTATGGACCTATTGATGTGAATAATTTTGGCTCATATGGCGAAACTCACTTAAGTGCTAGAAAGTGACCACTTTGGTCAAACTAGTATTTTGGACGAGTTTCAAAATCAAATAACTTTTTCTAGGTTGCCTTTTTGAGAAACTTTTGAATACCAAAATTGTTTAGAATGGACAACTCTAGGTTTTTCCTTTTCGGACAAATGTCAAATTATTTCTAGAATAGATTTTACACAAAAATCTAGTTTTGGTCAAAAACAAGATTCTAAGATCTAGAATTTTGGTTAGAAACTCATTTTCATTTGAAATAGGTTTTTCTTGAACCAAAACCTTTGCAAAACATTTGGAAATCATTTGTATATATTTTGCAACTAGTTTTTCAAAGTTTATACTAATAATTTCAAAATTTTGACTTTTGGCTAAATGGCTCAATTTTGAAAAACATTACTGGCACTTAATTTATTTGGGCACACTTAGGAATGTGATATACATGTTTATGATTTAGCACTCCCCCTTAATGTGCCACTTCTTTCTTGCTCAAGATTTCAATAAACAAGTTTTAGCACAAGAGCAAGGACACCCTTTTTAAGATTATTCATGAATGCAACATACACAAGATAAAGGGTCTAGATACTTCAATGTAAATACTTGTTACCAAGATAGCATTGGTTGTTGATATGATATGATTGTCCTCAAACTTGGCTCCAAATTGACATATGATGGAATCCACCTCTTCATGAATAAGCCAAGTCTCCAATGCATCTCCAAGTACCTATTAATCCTTTTAAGCGCATTTTGGTACCCAAACTCGGTTGGGTCCTTGAATGTTAGTCACAATAGATTTGGGCACCCAAATGGCCCTAGCAATAGTCTTAGGTGAACTAACAATTCTAGCAAACACATTGCTATTTATATCCTTCCTAAGCAAATAATGATCATTATAGATGATTGGCTTAGGAGTGATACCTTTGGGACATTCCTTACTAAAATGCCCTTTTTCTCGGCAATTGTAGCAAGTTGGACTTTTGCTTCCCCTATTTGTTTTCTTATCTTGCTCAACACCGGCTTGCCTCTTCGTTGGATGTCTTAGCTTGACTTCCTTTTGATTTGGGCACACCGAGACAATGTGACCATTCTTCTTGCATCCAAAGCACTTGATATTGTTGAATTGTTTTCCTCTTTGCTTTGGGTTGCTCTTCACCTTCTTCTTGGTGATGAAACCAAGTCCTCCCTTGTCATTTTTCTTATTTGGGCACACGGAAGAAATGTGACCCTTCTCATGACAATTAAGGCACTTAATATTCTTCGTGTGTCTTGCATTGTGCCTCATCTTGCTATTTTCTTTCTTCTTCTTGGGAGTGAAGCCAATTCCACTCTTATCTTGTAAGCACTTTTGCTTGCTCAATATTTCATCGAGTGGCTTTTCCTTTGTAGCTTCTTTCCAAGTCAATTGTCAATTTCTTAACTTGGGCCTTGAGCTCATTATTTTCTTCTACAAGGTTAGTATCACAAGACATAGAAGAAATAGAAGCATCTATATTTGAGCAACAAGGCATATCAATTAAATCATCACAAGAAGTGGATATATTGATTTTAGATGAAATGCAAGAGTTAGCAATTACACATGGCATATCATCTAATAAATCACAAGCAATGCCAATATCCACTTTAGGCTTTTTAAGTTCATTTAGGAGGAGAATTTCATGTTCATCTTTTAAAACATTATAATTATTTTGAAGTGAGACATACTCATTCTTCAAAACCTTGAATTTAGATTTCTCCTTTCCTAAATAATCATTTAGTTCTTCTAGCATATCTAACAACTCATCATATGAAGGTTCATTATTATCGTTTACCTCCTTTTTACCTTTAGCCATAAAACAATGAGGCGATGTAGATGGAGTTGATGTGTCATCATCGTCGGAGCTAGAAGTTGATGTGGAGGGGATTGTGGACTCTTCATCGTCGGAGTTAGAGATTGAGCATTCTTCTCCCGACGTCCACTCTTGTATGCAATCCTCATTAGTTGAAATGGACCTTTCATAATATTCTTGAAGATAGGTCCACATCTTATGAACATTTTTGAGATCACATACGGCATCAAACACATCTACACTCAAAACACTAAATAAAGCGTTAGTTGCTTGAGCGTCGAGATGTAAGCATTTCTCTTCCTCATTTGTTGGAGCATGTTGATCCAATGGAGGAGAAAAGCCAACATCTACAATCCGCCAAATATTTAGGCCCATGGCCTTAAAATAACATGACATGCGGATTTTCCAATGAGCATAATTTGTGCCATCAAATAGAGGTGCTTCACCAAGGTGCACTAAATCTCTAGTTGCCATCCTTTACTCTCTAGACGGTTAAGTCTAATAAATGAGAGACCAAGCTCTGATACCACTTGTAAGATCGAGGAGGCCGACTAGAGGGGGGTTGAATAGGCGGTTTAAAAACTTCTTTGGTTAAAACCGATTTCTAATGCGGAAGCTAATACAAATACGGTTTTGCACAATTAAAGCCTAAATCAACTAGGTTCACCTAAGTGCACCAACAATACAAGTCTATTGAAGAATATATCAATTAAACAATGACTTGTAAGCTATTCAATATGATCAATGTAAATAGCACAAAGCATGGCAAGCATTCATACACAATGAATAAGTAATTTAATACAAGGAATATAAATTGCACAATGTAAAGCAAGCATTCATACACAATGAATGTTAATGCAAAAGTAAGGCACAAGAATGCAAACCACAATTGACACGTCGATGTTTTACCATGGTGATCGGAGACTTGCCGGTCTCCCCTAATCCACGTTGAGGTAAGCCCAAACTAATTGGACCGGCTCCACGAATTAAGCCAAACACCTCAATTCCACTAGAGGTAGCTCTTTCCCGCTCCGGGTAGGTGAGCTCTAACCTTCACAACACACCGGGCCTTCTCACAAGCTTCTTGAGAAGATCACCGGTCCACGACGCCTCCACGCCGTCTAGGTGTCGGCAAACACCAAGAGTAACAAGTCAAGCCCCTTGCTTGACTCTCACCACGTGCAACGAATGCACAAGCTCAAGTGGATACGAAATCCACCTCTAGATGCAACACATGCAACTAGAGACCTCTCTCCTTGCTCACAAGGTGCAACACATGCACAATTGAGAGGAGAGGCTCACACTAGCTCAAGAGAGTGAAATGGGATGCCAAAGGTTGCCTCTCAACCGGCCAAGGGGGTATTTATAGCCCCTACACCAAAAACTAGCCGTTGGGAGACGAAACAGCCAAAAACTAGCCGTTACAGCCTCGGGCGGTCGTACCGCACTCACAAGGGGCGGTACAACCGTTCTGGGCGGTCGTACCGCACTTTACACAGCGGTCGTACCGCAGCTCAAAATCAGCACAGACGACACTCGGTAAAAAGGTCATAACTTTTGACTCCGATGTCGGAATTGAGTGATCTTGGACTCTATGGAAAGCTTATTCAGAGGGCTACACAACCCTCCTATTTGATTTGATCTCAAACACATTTTATCAAATCAAAAAGCACAACTCCAAGAGCCACTACCATGGTCTAAGTCCAAAGAATTAGCAACAAGCAATCTTAGACCATGCCAAGGGAAAATACATGAATCCCAACAATTTGCAAAACACATTTGCAAACTTAGATCATGCCACAAGGAGTAGGTACATGGACTTCAACCATTTGCAAAACACATTTGCAAAGTATAGTCTCATGCTACAAAGATTAAATGCATGAACATCGGCTATTTGCAAAACACATTTGCAAAACACATCATGCCATGGTGAGCTAGAGCAAGTGAGATTGAGCTATCAACACATGATGAAACTCAAGCTACTAGACAAGACCCCTCTTAATAGTACGGCAACCTATACTAGCAATCCGGTCTTCCAACCAAACACCAAGACCGGTAAAAGACTAGGAACACATCATTAGCCCTAGCTAGTTATACCTTTGCCTTGAGCATCTTCTTGAAGGTTGATGACGCACATCTTCACTTCAAGTCCGGGTCATCGTCTTGACATGCATCAACCCATGATGCAACCTTTACTTGACCTCAATCAACACATGATGAGTCTTCTCTTGACTTGATGATCAACTCATGATCATCTCTTCTTCGAGATCTTGATATGCATCAACACATGATACATCCTCTTCTTGAACCTTAACTTGATGACGATCAACTCATGATGCCATCCGAAGTCTCTATTATCCTGGAACATAACCTATTCATCCAACTCATGGAAAATGTTAGTCCCATAATGATTAACATCAATTACCAAGATATACCTGCAATAATGCTTCTAAACAAGCCGTTGAAAATCCTGGACCGGTACTACCGCCAACCAAGTTGCGGTACTACCGCTTGGTCCGGTCGTACCGCACGAAGGAGCGGTACTACCGATTGCAGGGTTTCCAATTTTCTGAGGTTTACAAGCGTTCTGGAATTTTTGTACCGCCATATAAAAAACGGAATGACCGCGAGGTTGCATACGACCGCTCCTGCGCGAACGTCCGATTTCCAGATTGAGTTTTAGAGCAGATTTGCACTTGTTCTGTTTTTATTGAACTGCCTCACAAAATTCGGAACGACCGCACATCGGTACGACCGATTGTCACGGGTGGTACGACCGATTTCCATAAGGGATTCTGAGGCAAATTGCAACGCTTCTGGTTTTCTTGAACCGCCAACTAAAATGCGGAAAGACCGCGATGCGGTACGACCGGTCAAGGACCCGGTCGTTCCGCTTGAACACTTATTTGGCTGTTCCCTTCAAAATGCGGTACTACCGCCAAGTAAATTCCGGTCATACCGCACCAAGCGGTACGACCGCAAGTATAACTGCGGTACTACCGATTTTGGACAGAAGCACTTAATACTTTTCAAATTAATTTCAAGTTAAAATTCAAATGCATGCATGATCCTAAATTGACCCATATGGCACAAGGACATGCTATCAAGCTACTAGCCATGATTCCTCTATTATCATGCATTTCCATTACCATGTCGCCATCCATAAACTGGGACTAAGCCTTTAAACATCTTAGCACACACGTTAGTCCCACAACACAATTGCAAATAATTGAATGTAGATGGGTATGAGTATATAAGCACTACACAAGTTGTATATACTCATATGAATATATATAACTACACAAGTTATATATAATCAAAGGATATATGAGCACACATGTCTCATATACACACATGAATATATTAACTTCACAAGTTATATATATTCAAGGATATGTGAGTACACATGAACTACACAAGTTATGTTATACTCACATATAAGTATATTTAGACTACACAAGTCTTATATACTCACATGAATATATTAACTATGCAAGTTAAATATATTCAAAGGATATGTTTCAAAGTAAAGATCCCAAATATGTGTGGAAACAAGAATATGGATCAATACTAATGAAACCTCAAAATATAGAATGAACTCCCCCTATATGTGTGCATACATGAATATGTAGTGGAAACATATGCACATATTTAGGTTAATCTTTTGGTGGAGTTCAACCTATATTTTGGATCCAAGGAATGCAATAATATATAAGAACTATGAAGTCGAATGCATACCTCTTTTGTTCTTTATATCCAAACGAGACTAATCATGAGATAAGGAAAATAGAAGAGTTAGTCTCACAAATAGATTTATCATTATAAATGCATACCTGTTTGGATTTTCCTTTTGTTTATCCAATGAATTGGATTTGTCATTAATCACATGCATGCCTTCATGGTTTTCACCTTTATATCTAAATAAGACTACACAATATGTATATCAATGAAAGTGTTAGTTCCACAATTAGATTTGTCATTAATCACCAAAACTCCATTAACACATAATGGCAGGTCTAGATCCTTCATGTGGTTGGCTTCGTATCATCTACAAGGAGTGGCTCAACTATGGTATTATCAACTAGAACGCGACGACGGCAAACCATCCTGGCAAAACTTCAAGAATTATTGCAGTCTTCGTTTTGGACCGCCGATTCGCAATAATTTCTTGGGCGAACTCGCCAGATTACAGGCCACTGGCACAGTTGACGAGTATCAGGAGCGTTTTGTGGCTCTCTTGTGTCGTGCTGATTCTCTGACACCGGCTCAACAGGTTCAATTATTCACTTCGGGCCTCATGGAACCAGTCAGGACTGATGTGGAGCTGCAGCATCCTGGCAGTCTCCAGCTTGCCATGGCATTAGATAGGGCGTATGAGAAGTGCCAACTAATTACATCGACGTTGCCCAAGCCAGGAGGACGATCGTGGGGGAGTCGGCCATGATTGACGCAACAATGCATAAGTGTTCCATCGGGCAACAGACAAACCCACCGGGCTCAAAGCCGCAGCTTGCCCCAGTCCAAGAGGGCGCGACGAACACCGTGGCGCTTCTGCACCGGCAACTAACTGCGTCGCAGATGGCGGAACAACGCCAGCAAGGGCTCTGTTTCAATTGCGAGGATAAATTTGTGCCCGGGCATCGCTGTAAGCGTTTATTTCTTCTAGAAGTTTTGCCTGATGAGAATTCAGAAGATGGCGTGTCTGAGTAGTTTATTGACAGCGACGAACCGGCAATTTCACTACATGCGTTATCTGGAGTTCAGTCAAAAGCCACACAGACAATGAAGATTCCGGTGTGGGTTGGCTCGACTCAGTTGATAGCATTGGTTGATTCTGGCTCTACGCACAATTTTATTGCGGACGATGCAGTGCAGCGGACATGCCTTCTCTTGCAGCCGCAAGACAGCATTCGCATGGCTGTTGCTAATGGTGATCATGTCTCCAGCAATGGTGTCTGCCGTGGCTTGCAATTACGCATTGATCAGCGTATATATGTTCTGGACTGTTTTTCCATTCCTTTGGCAGGCTTTGATATTGTTTTGGGCGTGCAGTGGTTAAGCACCCTTGGACCAATCTTATGGGATTTCCAGTAAATGACGCTCTCCTTTCACCATGAAGATCAAACCATTACTTGGTGTGGACTATCTGTGCCGTCGGAAGCAATTCACGCATTGACTACTACTCCAGCTGAGGTGATGACCACTTTGCTTGAGGAATTTGGAGCACTCTTTACTGATCCTCATGGGCTTCCTCCAAAACGTACTCATGATCATAGGATTCATCTCACGCCAGGTACACCTCCTATTTTAGTATGGCCTTATCGCTATGGTCACATTCAGAAAACAGAATTGGAAAGGTAGTGTGACGAGATGTTACAACAAGGAACTATTCGCCGAAGTTCCTCGGCCTTCTCCACACCAGTGCTGTTGGTAAAGAAACAAGATGGGTCATGGCGATTTTGCGTCGACTACTGTGCTCTCAACGACAAAACTGTTAAAGATAAATTTCCTATACCTGTTGTGGAGGAGCTTTTGGATGAACTCAAGGACACCAAGTATTTTACCAAATTGGACTTACGTTCAGGGTATCACCAAATCTGTATGCATCCTTCCGATGTGGAGAAAACAACATTTCAGACACATCAAGATCTGTTCGAATTTCTAGTAATGCCATTCGGATTAACTAATGCACCAGCGACTTTTCAGGCCCTCATGAATGAGGTTTTGCACACCTATCCTTCAGAGATTCATCTTGGTTTTATTTGATGATATTCTCATATACAACTCTTCTTGGTCTGAACATCTATTACATGTGCGTACTATATTACGTGTTCTTCAGGAACACAAATTTTTCCTTAAAAGATCCAAGTGCACGTTTGGCTCATCATCAGTGGCATATTTGGGTCATGTGATTACTCGTGATGGTGTCGCCATGGACAAACAAAAGGTACAAGCGGTGGTGGATTGGCCTATTCCCCAATCGGTCCGTGCATTACGTGGATTTCTGGGTTTAGCCAGGTATTATCGCCGGTTTATCAAAGATTATGGCGTTATCACAAATCCACTTACAAAAGTTCTACGAAAGGAAAGTTTTAGTTGGACTACAGAAGCTTCCAGCGCTTTTGCGCTTTTGAAGCAATCTCTATCATTTGCTCCAGTTCTTCAGCTTCCTGATTTTGGTAAGGAATTCATTGTGGAATGTTATGCTTCCGATTCAGGGATTGGAGCAGTCTTACATCAAGGCATGGGACCAATAGCTTTTTTCAGTCGACCAATGGCAATGCGTCATGGGTACTTGACGGCATATGAACAAGAGCTCATTAGTTTGGTTCAAGCAATCAAACATTGGCGGCCATATTTGTGGGGGCATACCTTTTTGGTACGTACAGACCATTATAGTTTGAAGTTTTTATTAGATCAACGTTTGGCTACCATACCACAGCATCGGTGGGTTAGCAAACTTCTGGGGTTTTCATTTCAAGTGGAGTACAGGCCAGGTCGTCAGAACACTGTGGCAGATGCGCTTTCACGGAGAGATTGTGAAACAACACGTTTGTTTGCAATTTCGTCACCTAGTTTTGCGATTTTTGAGGATATCAGAAAGGAGATTACCAATTTGGCAGTACTGACAGCGCTCAAAGATAGCATACTTGCTGGTTCAGCCGAGTCTGCTTGGAATTTCGTTGATGGCTTAATGACTTTCAAAGACCAGGTTTATCTTACAGACTCATCACCTCTTCTACCAGTAGTTATCGCAGCCGCACATGCCGTAGGTCATGAGGGGATTCAAAAAACGCTCCATCGATTGCGTGCTGATTTTTTCGTTCCACATGCAAGACGGTTGGTACAAGAGTTCATTCGCACCTGCACAACATGTCAACGTAATAAGACCACTCATCTACATCCAGCTAGGTTATTACAGCCCTTAGAAGTGCCCTCAAAGATCTGGGATGATATTTTGATGGATTTCGTCGAAGGTTTACGGCATGTCAATGGAAAATCGGTAATTCTTTTAGTGGTTGACAGACTTTCAAAATACAGTCACTTCATTGCTTTAGCACATCCATATACAGCAAGTTCGGTTGCGCAAGTGTTTTTTGACGAGATAGTTCGCTTGCATGTTCCATAGTCAGCGATCGAGATCCCGTCTTCACTAGTCGTTTTTGGGAAGAGCTATTTCGCCTCGCTGGAGTGAAGCTTAATCGTAGTTCGGCATTTCATCCTCAATCAGATGGCCAGACTGAGGTGGTTAACAAAGTTATTGCCATGTATCTACGATGTCTCACAGGCGATCGACTGCGACAGTGGTTACATTGTTTACCTTGGGCGGAATATTGTTACAACACTTCATTTCACTCTTCTCTTAAGGATACTCCTTTCAAAGTTGTATATGGGCGAGACCCCCCATCTCTATGCACGTATGAACCAGGTTGTGCCTGAGTGGCAGCAGTTGATACTCTCTTACAGAACAGGGATCATTTTTTAGTGGATATTCGAGAACGTTTGTTATAGGCGCAACAACAATACAAGAAATATTATGATGCTAACCATCGTGATCTTCAGTTAGAGGTGGATCAATGGGTTTGGTTGCGTATTCAGCATCGCAAAGCAGCTTCTATGTCTTTACAGACTCAAGGGAAGCTAGCACCATGTTTTTTTGGACCATATCAGGTGACTGAAAAGATTGGTTCCAATGCATATCGTTTACGTTTACCAGCTAGAGAAAAAATCCACGATGTTTTTCATATAAGTCTTTTGAAACCGTTGTTGGGTCAGCCGCCTTCAATTCCACCACCCCTACCGGACTTGTATCATGGCAAGGTTTCACCAGTTCTAGATCACATTATTCGTGCCAGAAAGGCAAGAGACCGATGGCAAGTTTTGGTTCAGTGGCAAGGTCTCGCCGCTGCTGATGCTTCCTGGGAGGATATGATTCAGTTCAAGAAGCAATACCCGTCTTTTCAGCTTGAGGACAAGCTGTTTCTTGGAGACGAGGGAGATGTCATGTGGGGACGTACGTATACGCGTTGTTGTCGTAAAGGAAAGGAGCATCGATTACATTCTTATCTACTCCAAGTCTGAATAGGAGCATGAAGAACACATTCAACTTGTGTTGGAAGCTCTGGGAGCACCAACTCTATGCAAAATTCAGCAAATGTGAGTTTTGGCTAAAAGAAGTTACATTCTTGGGTCATGTGCTATCCAAAGGTGGTGTCGTAGTTGACCTAAGTAAAGTTCA
The DNA here is from genome assembly GCA_036346405.1 of Phyllostachys edulis. Taxonomy (NCBI): domain Eukaryota; kingdom Viridiplantae; phylum Streptophyta; class Magnoliopsida; order Poales; family Poaceae; genus Phyllostachys; species Phyllostachys edulis. Next base: position 40,566,021 of record CM070547.1, on the reverse strand, counting down.
AGATGTACTTAATTAGGTACAACCCAAGACCATCACCAACATTCGGAGTTTCCTTAGTCTTGCGGGATATTACCGTCGCTTCATAGAGAATTTCTCGAAAATTGCAAGATCGTTGACCCAACTCTTGAAGAAATAAAAGAAGTTTGAGTGGTTAGCGTAATGTGAAGCGAGCTTTCAAATGCTAAAAGACCACCTAACCACAACACCCGTGCTAGATTTGCCAGACATTCACAAATGCTTTGACATTTATTGTGTTGCATCTCGCCTCAGACTCAGTTGTGTACTCATGCAAGAAGGCCGAGTTGTGGCGTATGCATTGAGGCAATTAAGACCTCACAAAGTGAATTATCTGACCTATGATTTGGAGCTGGCAACTGTGGTGCATGCCCGTAAGATTTGGCAACATTACCTTATCGGTAATTGTTGTGAAATTTATACCGATCACAAGAGCTTAAAGTATATCTTTACTTAAGCCGATCTGAACTTGAGGCAAAGAAGGTGACTTGAGTTGATTAAAGATTATGATATGGGACTCTACTATCATCTGGGAAAGGCAAACGTGGTCGCCGATGCATTGAGCAAAAAATCGCAATGCAATTGCATTTCGGTCAAGCCCTAAATGGAGGCGTCATGCATTGCTTTTCAGTGGCTCGGTTTGGAAATGGTTAGGGAAGGATTTCATGCTGATTTGAAGGTGAAACCTACCCTAGAAGACCAGATCAAGTCATCCCAAAAAAATAACGAGGGGATGGAAATGTAATACTCCAGTGTGGAATTCGAGACAGAACACATATTTAAAGAGTTGGACTATTTTGTAAATGAATTAGCAGAAGGAAAAAGAGGGGGGTTTTATGCAAAACCTCAGCAACCTAGGCCGCCTCCTAGAAAGTTGTGGGTGATGTCGCTAGCTTTCCATAGAGTACATGATCAAGTCATTTGGATGAGTGGTTCAGGAGTTATGAATTTTCGTAGCGCTGCTATTCGGTAGTTCTGTTATAATTTTGTGAGTTATTATTAATCAGTCATAAGCAGATAGTTAAAGGAGTTTTTAGAAGATCCCACCATAACGAAAGATATAGATAATTTTATTATCTTTCCAGAAAGTTAAAGAACCTGAAATTTGGATAACTATACTGAAAGTTACGTTGGATTTAGTGTCTCTGTCCAGAAACCCTAACGAGAATTAGTTGTTCTGTTAATCAGTTTGGTAAGGGTAGAAGACAGCCGAATCTAGAAAGCTCACCAACTAGGTTTAGGTGGGGAATTTGATAATCTTTCCAGGAAGTCTATGAACGCTTCATTTAGGTCTTGGATCAAAAAGTTATGAATTTTAGATTATGACTGTCTATCGAGGGGACATATCGACATTTAAGAGTTTGGTGTTGGGATCGCGCTAGAGAGTATAGCGAGTTCGTATTTACTTCTAGTTTTGTTTTTGGTCCAGAATCGTTATCTTAGAGTGTTTATTAAATTAATTCAGGTGGGGGATTGGTTCAGGGGCAGCGCCCTCTTCGCGTCTTCCATCTTCGCACGGTTGAGGTAAGTACAGTTAGCGGTAGATTATTCATGAGTGATTGTTCATGTTTGCTAGTATTATGAATATATGTGCTATTCATGGATGCTAGAATGTTATGAATGTCAATGATTATGAATGCTAGAAGTATGAGTAAGTTTATTCATGTATGATGTTGCTGCAAATACATGTTTATGATGGTTTTAAAGTTTTGTTCATGTGCATCATGCTATCATATTGGAGACTTGGTTACGTGGTGACCAAGCATTGATTGAGGTCCCCATCATGAATATGATGGGCTTGTGGTCCCCACACTTGTGGAGTGTGGGCTTTTGGTCCCCATACTTGTGGAGTATGGGCTATGGTCCCTGTGCTAGAAGGCACCGGCATGGGTATGCATCGATGGATGCATACTCTGTATTACCGGTATATGCAAAAGAGAAAGAGAAAGAGAAAGTGCATTTGAGCATCTTGCATAGCATGAACATATGAATTGTTTATTATAGAGATTATGGATGGATGATGATGATTATAGTTGTTTATGCTATTGTTTCCGTTAATTGTACTTTACTGAGTCTTGGACTCACTCTTGCTGTTGTTGTGTTTTTAGGTACCCAATTCGTGAACGGCATGCATGGGAGGGACTAGAACTAAGAGTGGTTGCACATTGGCATGAACCATTCACTTTTGAATAAATTGGTTGATGATTTAGTTTTGAGTAAACTGCTTAAAAGATTGTTTATGATTACGCCTTATGCTTGGAATAATTTGTAATAGAGTTGATTAGAGGATTATGGATGCTCTTTTGATTATGCTTTAGTTGGTTAGCATAATGTGAATGTTATTTGATGGTTAGTTTAAACAGGATGTTTGGAATATTGAATGTTGCTAGAATAATCTGTTAGAACTTCCGGTATAGCCACCTATACAAAGGAGGTTCTACCGGAATTTAGTAAAAAAACTTAGTTTTTATTTTGTTTCTCTGTTAGTTTAGTAGCATTCCAAGCTCATGTTGGGCTGGGGTGTTTCAGTTGGTATCAGAGCGGGCTGTAGGTCCATGGTACTAGAATTATTAATTTTGACACACTATGCACAGTAAGTGGGATTGGGTTATTGCATTGCATATGCGCTTCCGTTGAGTATATAGTTAATCCTATGCTATAGTTGCTAATTGATCTTTGTGATTAATGTTTGATTGTTTTTGTTGTGGTGTTTAGCGATGGCAAGGGGTAGAGGCCAAGGTCGTGGATGGCAGGGTGCTACCGGGGCCAAGCGATGCCACCGCCTGAGGTTCAGGGGTCTGTAGCTGCAGAGGGCAATCAAGCAGGGTCAAGAAGAAGTTGCTTTAGTGGTTCAGGGGAACCAGGCTCCACCAATTGTACCTGCTGCCGCTCCTATGGCGGCTCCTACGGCGGTACCTGCGGTGGTTGCTATGGGACTGCATTAGTGGAATGCTTTGAGGTTGGATACCTTTGATGGGATGGGCAAGCCAGTTGATGCTGCTAACTGGCTGCGACACATGGAGAGGCACTTTGGAGCGCTGGGGATGACTTCAGAGTTGAGGGCTCAGTTTGTGGCCTTCCAACTAAAGATGCAAGTGGATCTCTGGTGGGAAGGAGTCCTATCAGCTAGGACCGCTGCTCATGGACCAGCTACATAGGAGCTGTTTGTTGAGCAGTTCAGGAGGAGGTTTTATCCAGCTTCATTTGTGGAGAGGATGGAGGTTTCATTAAACAGTTACAAGCAGGGCAAGATGTCAGTGTCAGAATACGAAGCGGTTTTTAATAACCTAACCCGCTTCGTTCCAGCTGTGGCCACTAATGATGTGGAGAAGGCCACGAGATTTCATAGAGGGCTCAGGCAAGAGTACCGTCAGGTGTTGGGGGGCGCTAGAGCTGCACGATTTTAGCTCCCTGGTAGAGCAAGCCAGGGGCATGGAGCTAGAGATGCAACTCAGTGAAGAGTTGCAAGGTGCGGGAGGTACTGCGGTTTCCGATGGTGCAGGTGGTAGTCAGAAGAGGTGTTTTGGTGGAGGGGGTGGGTCTTTTCAGAAGCCCGCTTCCAAGAAGTTCAAAGGCTCGCAGAGTTCATTCAAGTCCAAGTTCATGAAGCCGCCGTTTTCCATCACTTCTCGACCGTCAGCGGGTGCTCCCATGCTTCGTCCGGTCCCAGGGCAATGTATGAAATGCTTCAAGTGTGGCAATGAACATCGCGCTTCAGAGTGTGCCTGGTCTGGTTCATGTCACCACTGTGGTCAGGACGGCCACAAGGCGTTGGTTTGTCAGTGGAATCCCACTAGTATCATCAAGTGGGAGCCCGTTCTAGCTACTTCTTCTCGACGATCGGTGCAGATGCTAGCAGCCACTCCTACTCAGACTTGGATGCCGCCTTAGCCTTACCTCCCAGTTTCTAGAGGGATCCCACCACTAGGGTACTTTTGGTCGCCTACTCCCGTGGCAATGTTTCCAACTGTGACGCCTTCAACACCTCCAGTAGCTGCTATGCCACCATTATAGGGTGTTGGGGCTCCCGCCGCCCCAGCATCAGTTTCCTATGCCATGCCGACTGCTGAGTCGGTGGGTCGTCCCGATATGGTGATAGGTACGCTCTTAGTGGACTTGGTGGAAGCATTCGTTCTTTTTGATTCAGGAGCTACGTTCTCTTTCGCATCATTAGAGTTCGCTAGCAGAGCAAATTTGAGTATGCAGCATATAGCTTAGTCAGTTCTAGTTAATTCTCCTGGGGGAATTCTTTCCAGTTCCACAGTTTGTCTTGGCTGTGATTTCTTTAGATAGGGAAGAATTTGTTTCTAATTTGATGGTTATGAAGATGGAGCCGTTCGATGTTATATTGGGTATGGACTGGTTGCATAGTTACTGTGTTGTCATCTCTTGTTTTTGGAAGACAGTAACCTTGCAAGCCCTGTCTGGGTAGGAGATAGTCTTTTAGGGTAGCGCCCTATCTCACTCACTTTTTGTGATGGCTAGTTTGTTTCCTGGCAACTGAGCAATAAAGAATGGGTTTCTTTTGTCTTTGGTGGAAAAGCTGAGTTCATCCTTGAATGTAGAAAATATTCCGGTGGTTCGGGAATTCCTGGATGTATTTCCAGCGGAGTTACCAGGTATGCTTCCACCTCACCCAGTAGAGTACAGAATTGATTTGGTCCCAGGTGCTCGACCGGTTTCCATGACTCCATACCGTTTGGCTCGTCCTTTCCAGGAGGAACTAAAGAAGTAGTTGGATGATCTAAAAGCTAAAGATCTTATTTGTCCTAGTATGTCTCCTTGGGGAGCTCCTGTTCTTCTTACCAAGAAGGATGGTATTTGGCGCATGTGTATTGATTACCATGCTCTCAACCAGTTAACCATTAAGAATAAGTATCCTCTGCCTCGCACTGAAGATTTATTTGATCAGTTGAGAGGAGCTAAGATATTTTCAAAGATTGATCTCCAGTTGGGATACAATCAGATTCCTGTCAGAGATGAAGATATTGAGAAGACGGCGTTCTCCACAAGGTATGGGCATTTTGAATTTAAGGTTGTCTTTTGGACTAACGAATGCCCTTGCTGCTTTCATGGAGACAATGAACATGATGTTGCATGAGTATCTGGATGATTTTATAGTGGTCTTTATCGATGACATTTTGATCTATTCAAAGACTGAAGCAGATCATGGGTGTCATCTGAGGCTTGTGTTGGAGACGTTAAGAGAGAACAAGTTTTATGCTAAATTGAAAAAGTGTGAGTTTTGGATGTCTGAAGTGGGATTCTTGGGGCACATCATAAATGATATGGGAATATTAGTTGACCCGAGAAAGATTTCTACAGTGGTAGAATGGGGAAGACCAACTAATGTCAAAGAAGTGAGGAGTTTCCTTGGTATGGTAGGATATTATTGGCGGTTTGTGCAGGATTTCTCCATTATTGCTAAGCCTTTATCCTGGCCCACGCAGAAGGATGTGAAGTTTCGATGGGATGATGATTGTGAACGCAGTTTCCAAACCTTGAAAGAAAAGTCGGTGATCGCTTCCTCGTTTTATTGTTCTGAGCACGAAGCGTTTCATAGTTTACTCTGATGCTTCTCGAGTTGGATTGAGTTGTGTTCTCATGCAAGATGGTAAGGTAATAGCTTATGCATCGAGGCAACTAAAGAAGCATGAGCAGGATTACCCAACCCACGATTTAGAGTTGACCGCTATAGTGTTTGCCTTGAAACTTTGGAAGCACTATATGTATGGTTAGGCTTGTGATGTTTTCACAGATCATAAAAGTCTTAAGTACATATTCACACAAAAGGATTTGAATTTAAGGCAGCGCAGGTGTTGTAGGTGTAAAAACCAAACACGAGTGAGGGGGTGGACGTCGGCCGTCTGAAGGGCCGTCGTCCACGAGGGTAAAAAACGACACGAGGATTTATACAGGTTCGGGGGTCCGAGAGGACCTCCCTACTCCTGTCGGTGAGCCAACGGGGGGTTACCTCCGGAGAGGGAGCCCCTGAGGGCTCACCAGTTTGAATAGGTTGCTTTATTGCTCAAGAGAGCCATCCCCTTGAAAGGAGGGATACACGAGGTATTTATAGGCTCCCAAGCCTGTACAAATGACCAAAATACCCCTTAGGGTATAGCCACACTATGAGTACAAGTGAGGGGTATTACAGTCAATTATGAGCGCAATAGCATTTCTCGGGTCTGTATGCGTGTCTTCTGAGAGGCGGGCCCCGTCAGTGTGATAGATGAATTATTCTTACAACACTAGCCCCCCTGCCCCTTGGCATTTCGGGAGTAACGTCAAAAGGGGCAGTGTTGGATTGCTCCACTTTGCTATGGGCTGGCTTGGCTTTTGACCGAATTGAGGGAGTCGATGTTGGCCGAAGAAAGCGGCACAAGTCCGGGCGAAGAAGATCGGCGCTTTCTCCTCCGAAGAAATCGCTGCGGCTTTTAGTCTTGCTTCTCCTCCCTGTTCTCGATTCTTTGTGAGCATGTAGATTCGATGTGGCTGTAGGCTGAGCGGCTCCGAGCACAATGCGTAGGGATGTGTTTCGGTGAGCAGGGCGCACACGAGGGGCCGACGAGGGGCCGCGCGGGACCACGCAAGGCAATGGAGACACTGAGGGGCCGCGCGAGACGGTGGATGCTCCGAAGGGGCGAGGGTACCGCGGGCGTGAGGCCGCCGTGAGGGGCGAGGGCACCGCGGTTGTCCTTTCTGACTTGATGCAACTGCCACTTGCTTTTTCATGTGGGGCACTTTGGAAAATGTGTGCTATGAATCGTTGGCTTCCAATCACAACATTGATCAGGCATTGGATTCTTTTTTGGACATGGGCCTGCTGTCCCTGCACATTTCTGTTTCGATGCAGCCCTTTGTGTGAGGCCAGACTCTCAAGACCATCAGCTGGAGGGGCTCCTTTTGCTTTTTCCGTGTGATATGCCTATGGAGCCACTGGGGAATCCTGTAGGCAAGATATTTTCAGTGCTCCTAAGGAATCCAAGGCAAGAGGCTCTTTTTTATCTCGTTCTCTCTCTCTTCATTTGCTTAGCCGAAACACAGCCCCATTTGCTTCTTCAATTCGCCATTCTCACCGAATACTTGTGCTCCAACTCCGCCACCAATGCCTCCAAGCTCGAGACCTTGTTGGACAAGGGCACCACCTTCGCCTCCTTTGCCCGGAGAAGCTTGAGAACCGGCCTTCTCCCGCAACCGCCGAGCCAGGCGGCTCGCCCCAGGTGGCCTACTCGAGCATCGCCCTCGACTCTGCTCGCCGGTGGGAGTACTGGACAGCGGCAAGGCGGGCGCGGAGGGCCGAGACCTCGGAGGTTGTGGCCCGGACGGGCGCGGGCGAGGCGGGCTACACTACTTCTCGCGGAGGCAAGTCAGGCGTTGTCGGCAGAGATCTCGCCAAGACGCACTGCGGAGCACCGCAGCTGGCCGTGCCGCTCGCCGCCTCCTTGAGGAGCATCGAGTTGAGCGCCTTGAGCTGCTCCGCCTTCCGGCCCCGCTCCGAGACGAGTCCCGCCTCCTCCGTCAGATACTCCTCCGTCGCCTTCCTCGACGGCCGCTGGGCGTTCAGAACGGCCAGACGGATAATGAAGCCGTTCCGGAGTACCGCTCTCGGGATGTGCTTGTCTTTCTCTCTCCCCTATTTTTTCTCCAACCGAAAGAAGTGGCGGCTCCAGCGGTGGGCAGTGCAGGCGGCGGCCACGGCGGAGGTCGAGGCGGCACCGCGGCGAAAGCCGAGCGGTCGCGAGGGCGCAGGTCATCGTGGGAATACGGGCGACGGGCACCGCGAGCTGGCGGCCGCAAGGGCGCTGGGCGCGCGAGCCGGCCGCCCCAAGGGCACAGGCGCCGTGGCAGTGGTGTGGCGCGTGGAGCCAAGCGGCCGCAAGGGCTTGGTTGCCAAGGCGCCGATGTGGTTAGGGATTTCTTTTCATCTTTTATAGTGAGCTGAATCGTGGGATGCTTATAACTTGTTTCCTTCTATTGCTTCATCATGGGATGTTGTCGTAGGGAGCCGGGAGGATTTTCCAGGGTGCATCTGTCAGGCGTCGCCATTTCTCGGGCATGATGTGGGTGTTGCATCATGCGAGCACACGCTCGGCGGGCGGCAGGGCGCAGGCGTGTGCAGGGCGCTGGAGCTGGCAGGGCAGCTGCAAGGCGCACGCTGTTTTGTGCTTTGTGATGTTGAATAGACTGCTATGTTGAACAACAGCACTGTATATCTGTAACTGCCACCCAGTGGGTCATATTTGGAAAGCATGCTTGCAGCTGGAGCCTTGGAGGCCATTATCTATTCATTTGTGTTTAACTTGTGTTTGCTTGTTTGATGGTGAACAATAAGGCTCGGGAGCGAGGGTTTGACAAAGGCCTCGGGCGCGAGGGTTTTGCGAAGTCCTCGATCGCGATGGTTTTGCGAAGGCCTTGGGCATGAGGATTCGGCGAAGGCCTTGGGCGCGAGGGTTTCGCAAAGGCCTCGGGCACGAGGGTTTTGCGAAGTTCTCGGGCGCGAGGGTTTTGCGAAGGCCTCGATCGCGAGGGTTTTGCGAAGGCCTTGGGCGTGAGGATTTGGCGAAGGCCTCGGGCGCGAGGGTTTCGCAAAGGCCTCGGGCGCGAGGGTTTCGCAAAGGCCTCGGGCACGAGGGTTTTGCAAAGTCCTCGGGCGCGAGGGTTTTGCGAAGGCCTCGATCGCGAGGGTACGCGGAGCGAGCGGGCGCACGAGGCACGCGGGGTGCGAGTGCGAGGGCACGTGATGGTGCACGAGGCATGCGGGGCACGCGGTCGTACACGGCGTTTCTTTGCCAACCACTTATCCATTCTCGCATTGTTATCATCGCAGGTTCTTCCCGCTGCAGCGCGGAAGGCACACGAGGGCTTTACCGTGAGGGCACACGCAGTACGCGAGCGCTTGAGCGTGAGGGCACGCGTGGCAAACGCAAGGGCACGCGAGGGTGCGTGAGGGCTTCGAGCATGAGGGCATGCGCGATGGCCCGATGTCGACGAAGGCGCGGTGACGGCCCTCGGCGGTTACACAAAGTCGTCGCGTAGGTGCCCCGAGGCCGGGGCTCACGCGGAGACGAGGTGGTAGGATTACTCAACACTCTAGCCCCCCTGCCCCTTGGGTGCCTACAAGGACGCCCGAGGGGTAAAGAAGAGTGCTGAGGTCTTGTATCTTATTGATGAATATGCTTGGCCAAAGACTTGGCCAAATTCCAGCTTGACAGGAATGCAGGCACTCGAGACTTTGCCAAATTCTGACTCGGTGCAGCGCGAGGCACGAGAGCTGAGGAATATGCACAAGGGCACCCGTGACTTAGCCAATTTTGGCTTGGTGGGTACGTGGGTGCCCAAAGACTTATGCTTATTTTGTACTCCATATCGTGTGAGTGCTCCATGTGAGGGCAGGTACTAAATTGACGCTTCTCGTTGGCCCTTCGTGTAGGGTGGCTTTTGTTCCTCCATCCCTGAAGATGAAGTACCGAATGCTGAGGCACCCCACCGAGGCACAACCCACAGGGCAGGGGGTGCATCCAAATGAAGCCTGTGCAGGCAAAGTCATAGACACAAGACCAGTACACCGAATCACAGCCTTCTAGGCGGGCGGCGCATCGGCGCGAAGCCTGTGTAGACGAAGTCGTGGACGCAGACCCGCCCTGTCAAGGGATAGCCTTCGAGGTGGAAGGCATGTTGGAGCGAAGTCTTTGTAGGCGAAGTCTTAGACGCGAGGCCGCCAAGCCGAGGCATAGCCTTCGAGGCTGGTGGTGCGTTAAAGCGAAGCCTATGTAGGCGAAGTCTTAGACACGAGGCCGTCGAGCCAAGGCATAGCCTTCGAGGCCGGCGGTGCGTTGAAGGGAAGCCTAAGTAGGCGAAGTCTTGGACGCGAGGCCGCCGAGCCGAGGCATAGCCTTCGAGGCCGACGATGCGTCGAAGCGAAGCCTAAGTAGACGAAGTCTTGTACACGAGGCCGCCGAGCCGAGGCATAGCCTTCGAGGCCGGCGGTGCGTCGAAAGGAAGCCTAAGTAGACGAAGTCTTGGACGCGAGGCCGCCGAGCCGAGGCATAGCCTTCGAGGCGGCGGCGTCCGAAGGAAGCCTAAGTAGACGAAGTCTTGGGCGTGAGGTCCGAGCCGAGGCATAGCCTTCGAGGCCGGGCGGCGTCGAGTGAAGCCTAAGTAGACGAAGTCTTGGGCGCGAGGTCACGAGCCGAGGCATAGCCTTCGAGGCCGGCGGTGCATCGGGCAGAAGCCTAAGTAGGCGGTCTCTTGGACTCAAGGCAGCGAGCCGAGGCATAGCCTTCGAGGCCGGGTCGCGTCAGCGAAGCCTAAGTAGAGCGAAGTCTTAGACGCGAGGCCGCCGAGCCGAGGCATAGCCTTCGAGGCCGGCGGTGCGTCGAAGCGAAGCCTAAGTAGGCGAAGTCTTGGACGCGAGGCCGCCGAGCCGAGGCATAGACTTCGAGGCCGGCGGTGCGTCGAAGTAGAACTCCTTAGAATGGTCGCGGTTCGAGCTAGAAACGTTGTAGTGACAGGTAGATAACACGAGCGTCTCTGCGGGAAAAAGAGAATGATCAACACTTATTTCTTGTAGCAAGATAACATTCGTTTGACATGAGCATTGATCGAAGTGTTGCCGAGGGACTAGTAGAGTCCCATCACTTTCGATACTAAGATCTCCGAGGTGATAGCCTTATGCGAGCATGATGGTCCTTGATCAATATTCGAGCCAAGTCGACGGTACATGATTCGAGCTACCAATGAGACTGAGTCATGGACATATCCAAGGGGTGGCCACGAGACTAATTCGTGGGGCACCGAATGGCCCATAGGGGTGGTAGCCCCCCAGTGGACTTGGAGGCACCCATGAGGCTAACTCATGTGTATCTTGAAGGTGTGCCCATAACACTAAATCATAGGCACATCGGAGGGGTGTCCACGAGACTAAGTCGTGGGGCACCGAATGGCCACTAGGGATGGTAGCCCCCCAGTGGACTTGGAGGTGCCCATGAGGCTAACTCATGGGCACCTTAGACGTGTGCCCCTGACAGTAAGTCACGGGTACATCTGTGCCGTCCACGAGGCTAAGTCGTGGGGCACTGAATGGCCACTAGGGGTGGTAGCCCCTAGTGGACTTGGAGGTGCCCATGAGGCTAACTCATGGGAACCCTAGACGTGTGCCCTTGACAGTAAGTCATGGGCACACCGGTGGCGCCCACGAGGCTAAGTCGTGAGGCACCGAATTATGAGGGCAATGAAGCCCTTTTACCCCGTATGTGGGTTTTTTGTTATGATCGGGAATGCATGAGAGTGGTTAACCCTTGCGAAGCAATGAAGCTAGGTGTGCGGGGACTCAGAGGTCATTCGGCGCGTGGCCTGGAGTCTAAGGGGGACGAGTCCTCAGCACATCCATCAACTTAGTACTGGACCAAAGTTGTCGCTCATGCCCTAGGTCTAGTAGGACACGAGCCGCCATGGTGGAGGCGACGGACGCCCAAGCCATTATGGACTTTTGCTAGGGGAGACCGTAGAGGTCGTACACCCTATGCACCACGAGGGTGGTCGCTCATACCCTAGGGCCAATAGGACACGAGCCGCCATGGTGGAGGCGACGGACGCCTAAGCCACCATGGACTTTTGTTAGGGGAGACCGCGGAGGTCATACGCCCTACGCACCACGAGGGTGGTCGCTCATGCCCTAGGGCCAGTAGGACACGAGCCGCTATGGTGGAGGCGACGGACGCCCAAGCCACCATGGACTTTTGTTAGGGGAGACCGCGGAGGTCGTACGCCCTACGCACTACGAGGGTGGTCGCTCATGCCCTAGGTCCAGTAGGACATGAGCTGCCATAGTGGAGGCGATGGACGCCTAGGCCACCATGGACTTTTGCTAGGGGAGACCGCGGAGGTCGTACGCCCTATGCACCACGGGGGTGAAATCCCTTGGAGGGAAAGTGTCTTGAGAGCCCATACGAGATTTATATGTCGGGACTGTCCCCTAACAAGAGCGCTGTTAGGCGAGCCTCATGAGCGAAGCCTTCATCGCCAGGCCGCATGGACGCATGCGCCCCGAGGGTGATGGTTGGCCCCAGAATCCTTAGCCTTCTGGCTGCGAGGGTGCCTTGAACTGCTCTCCCTTGGTTGGGCCTCGCATCGACCCACACAAGGGAGGAGGACACGCGTGGGAGCCCTAGGGCATGTAGGACGTTGCCATCCCGAGGTGGATAGCTCTGATCTCCGATGAGGGTGCTCAGCTGGGGCTCCTTCAAAGAGCGGATGGGTCGTCCAAGAGATCATTGCCCTCCGGAGCCGGAGGAGGTTTCGTGGACTTAGAGTATTTTTTGGTAGGAGACATAGCCTTTCATCGATTAGCTACGTCCCCACGGTCGGCGCCAATGTTGTAGGTGTAAAAACCAAACACGAGTGAGGGGTGGACGCCGGCCGTCAAGGGCCGCTGCCCACGAGGGTAAAAAACGACATGAGGATTTATACAGGTTCGGGGGTCCGAGAGGACCTCCCTACTCCTGTCGGTGAGCCAACGGGGGGTTACCTCCGGAGAGGGAGCCCCTGAGGGCTCACCAGTTTGAATAGGTTGCTTTATTGCTCAAGAGAGCCATCCCCTTGAAAGGAGGGATACACGAGGTATTTATAGGCTCCCAAGCCTGTACAAATGACCAAAATACCCCTTAGGGTATAGCCACACTATGAGTACAAGTGAGGGGTATTACAGTCAATTATGAGAGCAATAGCATTTCTCAGGTCTGTATGCGTGTCTTTTGAGAGGCGGGCCCCATCAGTGTGATAGATGAATTATTCTTACAACAGCAGGTGGCTGGAGCTGATCAAGGATTATGATCTCTCAATTCAGTACCACCGTGGCAAGGCAAACGTGGTTGCTGATGCTCTTAGTCGCAAGGCGACACCTGCTACTCTTGATTGCATTGTTGCTGATTTTGATCGCATAGGGATATCTTATTGCTATACAGGCACAACACAGGTTGAGACACAGTTCATCTTGGAGTTAGCCATTCTAGAATGTGTGCGAGAAGCACAGCAGAATGACCGGTTATTGCAGAGTGTCAGGAAACATCTGGATATGGGTATAGAAGGAGGTTTCAGTTTGGATGGTGCTGGTGCATTGTGGTTTAAGGGTCACCTTTGTGTGCCACAAAAGGCGAAAGTCAAAGATGATATCTTGAGGGAGGCACATCGCACCCCGTATACTGTTCATCCAGGTGAGGTGTAGATGTATCGTGATCTGAAACAGATCTTCTGGTGGAAAAGGATGAAGGTGGATATTGCTAATTATGTAGCCTCTTGTGGTATTTGTCAGCAAGTGAAGGTAGAACATAAGCGTCCGGCAGGGTTATTGCAGCCATTGGTGGTCCCTCAATGGCCTTGGGATGATATCTCCATGGACTTTGTGGTTGCGTTACCTCGGTCACCACGAGGGAAGGATGCAGTCTAGATGATAGTAGATCGTTTCAGTAAATTGGCACACTTTATTCCTATCCGCACGACCAACTCAACGAGCGATTTGGCCCCAATTTATGTGCGTGAGATTGTGAGGTTGCATGGTGTACCAAAGACCATCATTTCCAATAGAGATGCCAAGTTTGTCTCTATGTTTTGGGAGAGTTTGCAGAGTGCACTGGGCACTCAGCTCCGTCTTAGTACGACATTTCATCCACAGACAGATGGACAGTCAGAGCGTACCATTCAGACCTTAGAGGATATGCTGGTGGGGGATCAGGTGCTCTTGAGAGTGACTCCCACTAAGGGTGTAGTGCGATTCGATACCAAAGGGAAGCTTAGCTCGAGGTACGTTGGGCCCTTCTCGATCTTGGCATGTTTTGGGAAGCTAGCATACCCTTTGGACCTTCCAGAGTCCATGCGCGGTGTGCACAATGTATTTCATGTCTCCATGTTGAGGAAGTACTTGCGGGATCTGGAGCACATTATTCCGCTAGAACCATTAACCATTGAGCAGGATCTATCTTTTGAATCCTAGCAGGTACTAATCCTGGAGAAGTCAGAAAGAGTTTTAAGGAATAAGACATTGAAGTATGTCAAGATGCTTTGGTCGCAACAGACCGAGAGAGAGGCCACCTGGGAATTGGAGTCTCGCATGCGTGAGCAGTATCCAGAACTATTCGTAGCAGGTACATGGTAATGATATTAAGTTTTAGCTGTAATTGTACTTTGGCGTAAGCATGGTTAGAATTCAGGGTCAAATTCAGTTTAAGGGGGGTAGAATGTAATACTCCAGTGTGGAATTCGAGAGAGAACACTTATTTAAAGAGTTGGACTATTTAGTAAATGAATTAGTAGAAGAAAAAGAAGGGGGTTTTATGCAAAACCTCAGCAACCTGGGCCTGGGCCTTGGCCCATGTGGGCTAGAGGTGGCCAGCCAGAGGGGGGGGGAGGCGCCACCCTCCCCCCAAAACCCTAGCCGCCCCCCTTTCTTCCCCGCCTTGTAGCCGCCACCTCCTTTCCTCTTTGGCCACCACCTTGAGCTCCCTCCCCTACGCCATTACCTCCAGCAGCTCCTTCCCCTCCGGCGAGACCCCCTGCTGCCGGTGAAGGGAGCCCCTGCTGTTGCCGGCCACTTAGAGGAAGGAGGAAGGACCCACCCTGGGTGTTTTGGTTGACCAAGACGAGGAAGGAGAAGGAGGGAGGAAGGAAGGGAAAGGGATCATGGCCTGGAGTTGGTGTTCTCCAGCGGTTCGTCAAGGGTAATCCCAATCCCCATTCGTTTATTAGTATAATTGAGTAATTTAGGCAATGTCGGTATTAGATCTGTTAGGGCAGTCAGTATTGGCCGACGTTTTTGAGGAAGTTAACTGCGGATTCGGTCCTGGCTGCCTCCTAGAAAGTTGTGGGCGATGTTGCTAGCTTTCCATAGAGTACTGGATCAAGTCATTTGGATGAGCGGTTCAGGAGTTATGAATTTCGTAGTGCTGCTGTTCGATAGTTCTGTTATAATTGTGTCTGTTATTATTAACCAGTCGGAAGCAGATAGTTAAAGGAGTTTTTAGAAGATCCCACCATACCAAAAGATGTAGTTATTTTGATTAGTTTTCTAGACAGCTAAAGAACATGAAATTTGGATAACTATACTGAAAGTTACGTTGCATTTAGTGTCTCTGTCCAGAAACCCTAACGAGTGTGACGTATGCCAATGGGTGAAGGCCGAGCATTAAAGGCTAGTGGGTACACTTCAACCGCTGTCCATACTTGAGTGGAAATGGGATGAATTCAAGATGGTGGATTTTATCATCGGCTTGCTAAGAACTCCAAGGGGGAACGATTCCATTTGGGTGATCGTTGACCACCTATCCAAAGTGGCTCATTTTTTCCCCATCAAGACTAGTGACCAAGCTAGTCATTTGGCCGAGTTATAGATCTCTCGAATTGTGTGTAACCATGGCATTCCGAAAAGGATTATTTCCGGTCGAGGTACTTAATTCACCTCACACTTTTGGAAATGCTTGCATGAAGCCGTGGGCACTCGGTTGGCTTTTAGCACCGCTTATTACCCTCAAATGGGAGGCCAAACCGAGAGAGTGAATCAAATTTTGGAGGACATATTGAGAGCAAGTGTGCTATCCTACGGTACTAATTGGGAGAAAAGCTTGCTGTTCACGGAGTTCTCCTACAACAATAACTACCAAACAAGCCTCCAAATATCACCCTTTGAGGTGCTATATGATCTGCCATTTTTGTTGAAATAATTCTTGTAGCTAAATTTGGATTTAAACAGTGGTAGCTAAGGAATTTGCTAGGAAAATATACAACAGATAAAATTCTAAAAATTTAACACAAATACCTTCACTAGGTCATAAGCCTACACAAAATATTTGTAGTAGTTTATCCTTGTCGAAAAATTTGACAAAGCTCTAGCACGAAAAAGGAAATCAAACAAACACCTCTCTCTCACTGACAACTTGGGCCCACACCCTATTTAACCCCTAGCAAGGAAATATAAAACAAAGGGGAGAAGACTTATAGCAGGAGGCAACCCCACACTCCTCTATTCTTCCTCCTCTCCCCCACTCATTCTTTTTCCTTCTCTCCCTCACTCTACATCTTCTCTGTCCAGAAAGAAAACAACAGCCACACCTCCTTCTCTCCTCCAAATCTTGCCAAAAAAATCAAACATTTGAGCCCTGCATGTTACACCATTGCATTCCTCATCATACAAGCATTCCATTTCTACCCATTTCAACTACATGCATGATGATTTGAGTGAGTTTGAGAGGAGAAGGGAGGAGGGGCAGTAGCAACAGTAGCTTGCAACAATAGCAGCTCAGCTTGCAACAGCAGCAGCTAGCAACATTTGGAGTAAGGGCTTTCTCACCTTCCTCTTCACCTATCAGCTCCTTTTGCCTCCCATCTTCTTCTCAGCTCCTTGTGAACTGAAGAAGGTAAACTGAAAATCTGCTCAATATTTTAGATTTGAAGTTGCTGAATGTATCACTGATGTTTGACCCCTCATGCCAATAGAATTAGCTACAAATCAAGCATGTCATTAGTAGGATGGATAAGCAATCAAGTCACCGAATTTGTATGTCCCATATGTCAGGTCTTTAGGAAGGAAAATCAAATAAAAATCAGAAAAACCGAAACCCTGAAATGAATACCACACTAACGAAACTTTGATTTGGCTTGTTCTCTCCCATACGAACTCCAAATGAGGTGATTCAAATTGGGTTGTTCATAAAATTATATAATCTTCCAACCCTTGTAGGTTTCAACTTCACCACTGCTCTAGAAAAATTTCAAAATTCAAATTAATTTCTGGTTTAAAGTCTTTTTGATTTCTCTCCCAACAGAATTTTGAAAGGCCAAAACACACTCATACAAACTCCGATTGAGACGATTCTTTCACCTAAATTCATCTAACATCATGATATACCTACTATCAAATTTTCAAGCACTTTTGAATAATTTGAAATTTTCGACTTTATTTGGTGTTCATTCGCAATTTCATTCTTTCGATAGGTTCGGACGTGCCGGAGACATTTGAGGGTGAGCCATAGGAAACCCCTAGGTGTGTGAAGCAAGGCAAGCAATAACTCTTTTGATCATGTTTCTCTCCATATGTTCAAAAGTACTTATGTCGTTTGCAAGCATGATTATGCATCGCTTTATTTTCAATGTATGAGTATGTTGGGATGGGTAGCAATTAGTTAATTCCTATTTGTTGCACCACCTTCCTTGAAGTGTTATCCCCATATCCAAACTGATGCTTAGGTGATATATGTATGATATGGTTTATGTTTCTTGTTGAATCGCTTAGCCATGCTAGTAGTTCGGTAGAAGAAAGGGGTTGATGGAAGTGGTCCAATAACCTTTGGTGTCATACTCTCAATGGATTTATGTTGTTGGTACAGATCCTTGAATATGAGAATTTGCAATTGTAATGTGAACTTAAAACTTGATTTCGACTTGGGTGAGTGGTAGTTTGGTTGGGTGCTTCGTACATGAGAATTGGGTTTGTGGTAGTCTCGCCTGGGTCAATTAAGGACCAAACGTGGTAACATGAGTCCAAACGCTTTCTGTGCAACCACACGTCTCTGATATGGGTTTGCTTGGTTAAGTATTTGGTGTGGCTTAGTGGTCTAAACTGCATGGTGGTGTGAGCATAGGAATTCCTTAGGATTGTTGAGGTACGTTTTCATGCAATTGCCGATTCACTCAAGGGCATCTCCAACACAACTAGTGTACACCCTCGATTCATACTTTTCTTTCACACATGTGAGCTGAGGGGCTAAAGTCACTAGGGCGGTTTAGGGTACTTGGTTGGGCATTCAAAAGACCTCGTCACGACGCCTCACGGTACACCTCGGAAGTGTGTAATAGCTTGGAATAAAGAGTAGTCGTGTCGGTGGGTAAAGTTGCACACCTCTGAGAGTTAAATCTATTGAATAGTTGTGTCCTGGTCATGAAAAACTGCTTGGATGTATTCTTATCAAGTTAGACTTGTGGTAAAAATCTGGTTTGGTATCGATTATGAATTTGGGCACGAACGGGTCATTCGTGTGTCATTGTAATTTCTTTGAGTGTGCAGCCACTTGGTGAAAGATACTTGATTATGAAATGTTTTAATTACTATTATTTACTATTTACAAATGTTTTCTCAAATTGCAATTGAAATTTATGTACTTCTACATTCTTCGCAAAGGTTGCTTGATTCTGAAATTCGAGCCATTGAGTATTCCCTTGGTTAGAAGCTTGCATTCTATACTTATTTGATATAAATTCTTGCAAGTACAATCTTTTGTACTCAACCGGTTTGTCCACTTTGCTGCAGGTGAGGTTGAATCCACGTTGGGTTACTTTTACCACGCCAAACTCAGCGAGCGGTAGCAAGTAAATGCATCGTTCTAACCCCCAGTTGGTTGCCATGTGGGTTGGAGCTAACCAAGTTGGCCTTTTGTTTTTGTTTTATGATGTTCTGTTGCGACTCTACTACTTTTGGATGTTTAAAATTGGTCGGTCGGCCCTATGTAAAATTAGGACCAAATCCTATGTAAGGTTGAGCTATGCTCTATGTATGTGTGTCGTGTGAATGGATGTGATATTGATGTTGTAACTAATATGTGTGCTAGTAGTTGATCTTGGGAGCTAGAATGTAGCACATATCATGGTGTTCAAAATTTATTTTAGTTTCTAAAAGTGTAGGTGCATACGAGATGTCGTTTCCAGGGCCGTCACGAGTCATACGTAATGGTATCGTATGCC
This sequence comes from Phyllostachys edulis, assembly GCA_036346405.1. Lineage (NCBI taxonomy): Eukaryota > Viridiplantae > Streptophyta > Magnoliopsida > Poales > Poaceae > Phyllostachys > Phyllostachys edulis. The sequence continues at coordinate 40,547,283 of CM070547.1, read as the reverse complement.
AGTGGCCGCGGTTCTAACTTGGGTAGCTGGTGCATGCCTCACACTTGAGGATAACCAATATAAATTCTGTGTCCCAACAAGCTTCAGAGCTAACATGAATGCATAAACCATTTACATCTACCTCTGAACATTTCCATTACACATGTTTGCACAATTAATAAATTATGTACCAAGAAACACAATCTGGCCTTTCATTACACAATTTTCGTTTGACAGAAAAGCTTGGTTTCCTTCATTGGCAAGAAAAGGCACCAACATAATAGCACCAAAAGAGTCTATAGCTGTGCTAAGCAATGGGCAACATCAAGTACACTTTTTTCAATTCGAGCATATAATCCTCAACTCAAGAACAAGCACAAGAACTAATCCACACAACCATACATTTCAGTGTTAGATATGCCTTCATGTTGAGGGAGCAATAGCTATACAACAAACCAGGTACATTTCAAGACAACCATTCATTCATTACAAAGATACAAAGATACCGGTACTCTTCAATACAACCAATCATCCATTTTGATTACACTAATGCCACATGCATTACAAGGTTCAACAATAATATTAGGAATCCAATACCAGGTTATCGTGTTAAATCCGTCGAATCCTACAAGACAACAAGCTGTTGTTTGCTACTTCAAATTCCTTGCTGCTGTTACTGCACCAAGTGGTTTGTGGAATTCAACGAAAAGCATCCTTGGAAAAAAAAAATCACTTTTTCTGTTTTTATTCAAACACACTATCAGAGCATTGATGGTATTGTACTATTGACTGAGCAACATTGGTTCGTTGCTGAGAAGATACTTCAGTTTTTAGAAATTTTTTATGAGGCCACTGTTGCTTTGTCTGCTATCTATTATCCAACATATCCTATTATTGTGCATAGTATTTTATAGATTGCTAGTCAATTGAAAATATTTGAAAATGACCTAGTTTTACAAGAGGTTGTTGCTGCTATGAAAACTAAATAATATTTTATTGGACAGAAATCCCTATCCTATATGCATTTGCATTTATTTTAGATCCTAGAGATAAAATTCAAGGATTTGCTAATATTCTTGATCTTCTTAATGATGATATAGGGCTTGCAACGACCTCCAGTAACACCCACCTCAAGTAACAAGACAAATCTGTGGGGGCAAGATCTGGGGTGCAGGCTCTTTCTTTAGGTCCAAGTCTTCTTCTTCTACAACAACACCTTCTCAACCAAGACCTATCTCTCACCCAAGGAGTGGGGAACTATCCGCCTATCTTGGCAGTGATACGGTGGATTTCAACTCTAAAAGGCTTTGAATTTTTGCAATGTTGGCATACCCATAAGTTAACATATCCCGTGCTATCCATATTTGCATGTCATGTGTTGAATGTTCCTATCTTGATGGTTTCCTCCGAGTCTGCTTTCAGTCTTTCTGGAAGAATATTGGAGTAGAGAAGAACATGTCTCACGAGTGAGATGGTGAAGATACTTTATCTATTAAGGATTGGGAACAAGCTGATTCACGAACACAACACTCTGTGGATAATCCAGAGTTGTCGAAGGTGTTTAAAAATCTGTACCTAGACAACGACACTTAGAACAAAGATGTATGTAGAGCCGTCTATGTTTGTTGGTCTGTGATAACATGATATTATCATAGACAGTACAAAACCGTCTGTGATACGAAATATCACAGACGGTTTTATTAAAAAACCGTCTGTGAAGTCAAGTATCACAGACGGTTTCAACTGAAAACCGCTCGTGATTCGAGAATATCACGAGCGGTTCTAAAGAAAACCATCGTGATAGGAGAATATCACGAGCGGTTCTAAATAAAACCGTCTGTGATTTACGAATATCACGACGGCTTTCTCAGAGAACCGCTCAGTGATATTCTCCTATCACGCACGGTTTGAGCCGCTCTGTGATACTTGCCTTCCTGAGCGGTTTTAACAAAAACCGTCTGTGATAGCTCGTACTTCGCCCACAATTTGTTTGCTTCTGGCTAGCCTCGGAATTGCTAGCCATGCCCTCTGAAAACAAGCATTCACGTAAAGATTCAAGCATTCACAAAAAGCAGATTCAAGCAGCCATGACAACTCAAAGTGATCATTACTCAAAATAAATTACAAAAGATCGCATTTGTTCAAGTATTGTCGCTATAGTTACAACTAGATTACAATTGTTTGCGCTGAGAGGTTTTAGCGGGGTGATGCTCGGGTTGGCGACGGAGTGAAACTCTCCGTTGTCGTTAATGATTTCGTGTTGATAAAGGCGCAGAGCTTCCTCGAATGTCCTTGATCTCTTCCGCAACGAGTGAATCACATTGTAAATTCAAGGCCTGCCGCTAGCAAGAGTAAAGTGGTAAGATATATATATTTAAATTTATAATTAGGAAATAATTATTTCGAGATTGACAAACCTCGTGATCCTTCTTCCTAGTCAGAAGGATTAGTGCATATGATAGCGACGAGATTGCACATAACTCATCATCTTTTTCTCAAGCGACCGCAAAAAAAGAATTACATATATAGGTATAGTCGGTTCGAGACGCGTTATTATGAAGTATGATATAGGATTATCGTGTTGTAGCGCTGCATCAAAAATCCATCCCGTGTGTTAGTTAGGCGCTCTTTCCATTGTATATTCCTTTGTTGGCAACATAATTGATGAACGACCTACAAGATTCAAAAGGTTATCCTCGGCCATTTCAAACGAATGAAGACTACAATAGAGTTATGTAAGGAGGAAATGAGCATACCTCTCGAGTATTCCTCTTAGAGTCTTTGAAGTCGTGCTTGTTGCGGTTTAGGGAATCAAGGTATATCACATGGTTCCTCTTAGGTATAATAACTAAAAGGATCCAAAGGGTACCTACTCATGTATGTCGCTATAGTCATTAAACCTAAGTTCGTACTTTCATTATAAAGTACAAATAAAATTTGTATAGCAAGTAGTGACACTTACCCCTGGTTGTAGGGCACCACTATGTACTTCATGTTCGTCTGACGAAGCAATGACCTCGTTATGTATTTCTCGACGAAGGATGAGTCTTGTTGGATGGTTTGCAACGATACCACATGTGGGTCGAGGAAACCCACTGGTTCTTTCCATTCCCGGACATTTTTCAGCATGTATCTATACATAAGCAATGAGTTGTGATATTTATTGGTATTACATGAATGTAGAACTTGATTGTACGCACTTACAGTGTCCAACATCGTAGAAGCGAGACGTCGAGACCAACGAGGTTGAATAGTTCAAATAAGTCATTGAAGCTCACGACGAAGTACCTCGTCCCGTTGAAGAAATGCTTGTCCTCGTATCTGACGGTGATTCCAGTATCGCACCCCTTCTTTTGGGTCTTCGCCAAGTACCAGGCATGCAAAGCCTGACAAGCATATCCAGCGTGCATTACTACTGCGTCGGAGCACAATGGTTTTCCGATGATGTAGTTCCCGGGTATCGCGGACTTCCCGGACTTGGGAGGTGCCTTAACGTTTGTGGATTTCGATTTGGCCTTAGCGATTGGCAGCGTCTTCTTGTGAGACGACTCGGGAACGGATACGACGGCACGCTTTTGCTGTTCCTTCGGCGTCTTCTCCACGGGAATCGAAGAGGTGGCCTTATGAGGCGAAACATGAGGTGGAGTCATCGAGGGTCCCGTTGGAGAGGAATGGTCGTGTCCAGATCGCGGCACTGCTGGGTCCAGGGCGATGTCCTTCTTGAGCCACTGGATAAAAGAGAGGACGGCATCCCCTAGTGTTGTGATCTCTACTTGAAATTGGTTAGTAATCATCTGTACCAACTGGTTGTCGTGCTCGGCCTTGGATCTCTTCCTAGTCTTATACGTGCAGTAGTCGTCCACGAATCCATGACTCCAAGGTACGTTAACCCCAAGGCCTCGCGTGCGACCCGGGTGCTCCTTGTTTCCCAAGGCCGTAGATAGTATATCATTCTCCCTGTCTGCATGGAAGGAGCCTTGGGAAGCTTGGGCAGTCAAGTCACGCTGCAAGAGGTCATCATGTTATTATAGGCACTATGAAGTTATGGACTTATTAACAACTTAGTAGTTCGACATATTACCACACGCTGGGACACTTCACAGTCTCGCGGGTTTGTGAAGGAGATCTTTGCCAAGACGAGACTTGTGCCTCGCTTAACCAAATTAGGGAACGCGGGTCTGTGACATCGAAACGGGTTCTCCTTCTCCGCCGCCCATTCTCATATTTACCCGCGTGCCAGTGGTCTGCCGAGTCTGTCTTGGTGAGTGTTTAGTGTCTGGAGAGTTTTGTGCGCCGCACTTTGCTCCTTAAATTCGCCGTCGTTTTCATAGCCACAAAGGTGTCCCATGCTTCCCGCGTCAAGAATTTATATCGCTGGCGAAGGGCGTTTGACCCGTGTTCACGTACTTCATGACAAGAATGCTCTTGAAGGTCCTCCACGATTTACCCATCGTGAGCATCGCCGTCCGTCGCCGCGTGCCATGTGCTTCTCGAATAGTGAACTTCTCTGAAAGTTCTGTCCCACGCGCCTTCGCTTCTTTCGTCAGTCCTTCCACGCTGGTGTGGTGATGAGGACCCGCTCCTTGCAAGTATCCCGCAGATGGTCCGGAATCTCGCCGGCGATCTCTTGGGACTCGAGAGGGACCCCAAAGTTATTGACCTCGTGATGACTAGTCGGCTGTAGGCATTTTCGATTGTCCTCTGCCATCTCGCTTAGTGTCATTGTCGCCGCCGGTGACAATGACCTCGTCGGCGCCTCTTCCATCTCAAGGCGTCGTGTCGGCGGACCTCGCTCGGCGCCTCTTCCATCTGCAGCGTCGGTGACGGCGGCGAAGACGGTGCCTCTGCCATCTTGCTTACTTGCTATCTATATAAGTTACATATGCAATAAAATGGATTGCAAGTGTCCCAAATTAACATATACATTTAAACTTAATAATATGCTCAACATGTGCAATATTAGCAAATAATCATAAATAATTCCAGCATAAATATGAAACAATTATTCTCAGGAAGAAGTACAGAGGTTGACTATAGAGATCAAGATGGCAAATAAAAAGTTGAATGAGCTCATACAGAGTACTAACATTCCTTAATCCACTAGCTTCTCTAAGGAAGCCTACTTCATCGAGGCTGACACACTGGAGTGTGCCATTTGTTTCATGCCGTGGAGGACTAGCATGAAACAAAGGTACACTCAAGTGTGTCAGATCGACGAAGGAAATGCTAAGCAAAGGTTTAATCTCAGAGGGCTCGCCGCCTCCTGCTCCTATTATGTGCTCTCGGAAGGAGAGTAGCTAAAGAACAAGTCTTTGCCATCTCAATCCTATTGTCTATACTCTTCATCAACCTCGACACCTTTGGAGTGTACCATATGCTTCTTGCCTTGGAGGATTGGCAAGAAGTAAATGTACACTCAAGTGTGTCAGATCGACGAAGGAAATGCTAAGCAAAGGTTTAATCTGTAGGGCTCGCCGCCTCCACTGCTCCTATTCTAACACTCCTAACACTCCTTAATCAACGAAGCAAAGGTTTAATGCTTCATGTACGTAAGACTAGCCTTTAATGAAGACATAGAAACAAAATAGAATCAAGTAAAACTTTCTTTACGGATTGATGATATTATGTGCTCTCAAAAGGAGAGTAGCTAAAGAACAAGTCTTTGCCATCTCAATCCTATTGTCTATACTCTTCATTAAATGAATATGATAATATAAATTCAAACTATGAGCTCTAAACAATACTTTGCTTAACTGTCAAACGATCTCAATCATTAATCTAAAACATATTAAACTTCCAACAAGCAGAGGTTGACTACAGAGATCAAGATGGCAAATGAAAAGTTGAATGAGCTCATCTGAGACAACTAGAAGAATCACAAACTAGTCAATAGAACTGATCAATTTGCAATAGAACTATGAGCTCAACCGAAAGTAACCAATTAACATTACATCATATTGACAAGAGCAAGTAATACAATAGAGCTCAAGTATGAACTAACAATCACATTCAATCTCAAGATAAGACGAGTTCATCACAGAGCATGTCAACAAAGCCCACTGATCTTGTGATCTTTGCATAGATAGAAACTAGTGATACAAATCTTTTGCACGAGCCTATCTTTGCCCGAGCCTACTTCATCGACCTTGACACACTGGAGTGTACCATTTGCTTTTTGCCTTGGAGGATTGGCAAGAAGCAAAGGTACACTCAAGTGTGTCGAGATCGACTTAAAGAAAATGCTAAGCAAAGGTTTAATACTTCATGTACGAAAGACTAGCCTTTAATGAAGACATAGAAACAAAATAGAATCAAGTAAAACTTTCTTTCTGGATTGATGATATTATGTGCTCTCAGAAGGAGAGTAGCTAAAGAACAAATCTTTGCCATCTCAATCCTATTGTCTATACTCTTCATTAAATGAATATGATAATATAAATTCAAACTATGAGCTCTAAACAATACTTTGCTTAACTGTCAAATGATCTCAACTGTTAACGAAAACAGATTAAACTTCCAGTCAAACAGAGGTTGACTATAGAGATCAAGATGGCAAATGAAAAGTTGAATGAGCTCATACAGACTACTAGAAGAATCACAAACTAGTCATTAGATTACCAACGAAAACTGAATACTCTCAACAGAACTGAACATGAAGAATCAGAATAACTAGCTTTCAACCGAAAGTAACCAATTAACAAGACATCATATTGACAAGAGTAAGTAATACAATAGAGCTCAAGTATGAACTAACTATCACATTCAATCTCAAGATAAGATGAGTTCATCACGAGCATGTCAACAAAGCCCATCGATCAATTTGCAATGTAGCGATGAGCTCAACCGAAAGTAACCAATTAACGAGAGATCATATTGACAGAGTAAGTAATACAATAGAGCTCAAGTATGAACTAACTATCACATTCAATCTCAAGATAAGACATAGTTCATCACAGAGCATGTCAACAAAGCCCACTGATCAACAAAGCCGAGCGCCACAGAGGAGCAATACTCACAGAGAGGATGCCGCACAAGAACTCACGGTGCAAGGAGGAGGCCGACACGGGAGGAGGACGGCGGGGAGAAGGTCGGTCTGCAGAGGAGGAGGACGCAGACGGGAGAAGGTCGGTCAGAGGGAGGAGGCCCACACGGGAGGAGGACAATGGCGGCGAGGTCGGAGGCGGCGACGTCGGGGCTTCTGACGAGGAGGTGAATGGGGCGCCGTGGTGGGCGGCGGCACCGAGGTCGGCGCGCCGACGTCGGGCGCCAAGGTCGGGCGGCGGCACCGAGGTTGAAAGCGCCGAGGTCGGGGCGGCGGCACCGAGGTTGAAGGCGCCGAGGTCGGGCGCCGAGCTTGGGGCGGCGGCACGAGGTCGGGCGGCGGTGCCGAGGTTGTAGTCGGCGGTGAACTACGGGCGAGCCCTAAACCCTAGAGGAGGCGAACGAGCGCGAGAGCCTAAGGGAGCGGGAGAGAAGTGACAAGTGAGAGCAAAACCCTAGCGTTTCCGCCTTATAAAAGTATATTACAGACGGTTTCTAACGAGAACCGCTCGTGATATAAAACGTATCCTGAGCGGTTTTTAACTACAACTGCTCAGTGATATGGATTTATCCTGAGCGGGTTTTAAATAGAACCGTCAGGATTCCTTTTCACGCAGCGATTGTACAACGGAACCGCTCTGTGATAACTCTCTTCATTTTCCGCGTGTCTCTTCATCTTCATTTTCTGCATGCTCTAGCTTCGTCTCACGATCACACGGCGGCTTCATCTCTTCATTTTCCAACGTCGCTCTGCTCCCCAAATATCTCTTCGTCTCCGTTCCGGCTTTAGAACTTGTTCTATATATAGATGTGTCCCTTCTACAATGTATTTCACACAACCTCCTTGATCCCCTTTCTCCACAAAAAGTAAATTAATGGTGCCTCCTCTTACAGACACGCACCTTTGTCGCCGCACCTCTCTCAGTACATTGAATCGTCTTCTTGGAAGAACACTATTTCAACAATGTCTTCACTCCTCTGTCCAACAATTTGCGGAGCGGGTGGCGGCCACCTTCCGCCGCCTTGACATTCTCCTCCGCCGTGTCTTCCGGTGATCTCCCACTTTCGGCGAGTTTACCGTGTCGTCGGCGTGGTCCTCCAAAATGAAGTTGCACGTCTCGGGAGGCTTGTCGTCACTTGGGCTATGTCGAGGCAAAGATGCGATCGAGTCGACTGTGCCGAGACCCTCAAGCAAGAGAAGAGAGCCTATGGGCTCAATTCTTCTTAGTTCAACGATCCGAGGGTCTTGGGACACACTCGAGCAATGGCGTCGTGAGTGGGCGTATTCGAGCTTCGTTCGATCATGAACTGTCCGCCCCAAGCCGCCGCCTCTGAAGTATTGAAGACGGAGATAGCGACCTACCTCCACCACTAGATAGGTTTCTAGTTTTTAATCTTTTGTAAGCGGTCGCCACGTTGTTTGGCTATATATATGAAAATTCCAAAATGAAAAAAAAAAGTTTGGAGGTGAAGTTACTATATCTATTTGCCCATAGTAAGAGCCCTCATCCCATCGCATCTTGAAGTGTGTAGGTATGTTGATCCGGAGCCAGGTAGGGGGCGGCCGGGTTGCTCCCTCGCGGCGATGGCGGAGGCGGCGTCCATCTGCGGCGATCGCGGCGATGGACCTGAGCCTTGATCTTGCGGTGGGAGGATATCACGAGCGGTTCTTAATTAGAACCGCTGCAGGATAACAAATATCCTGAGCGGTTCTAAATAAGAACCGCTCAGGATACTACACGCGATTGTAACGTAAAACCGCTCGTGATTAGAGGATTATCACGCAGCGGTTTGTGAATAGAACCGTGCGTGATAATTCTGACGATTCTATTTCTCAACCGTCGTGATAGATGACTATCACAGACGGTTCTAAAAAATACCGTCTGTGATAGTTGTTCCGCGCCAGCCGCAGGTTCGGACTGACCCAACACAGACGGTTCCAAAGGAACCGTCTGTGATGGGGCATCTACTATAGCCTGTTTTGTAGTAGTGAATAATATTAGGAATCCAGTACCAGGTTATCGTGTTAAATCCGTCGAATCCTACAAGACAACAAGCTGTTGTTTGCTACTTCAAATTCCTTGCTGCTGTTACTGCACCAAGTGGTTTGTGGAATTCAACGAAAAGCATCCTTGGAAAAAAATCACTTTTTCTGTTTTTATTCAAACACACTATCAGAGCATTGATGGTATTGTACTATTGACTGAGCAACATTGGTTCATTGCTGAGAAGATACTTCAGTTTTTAGAAATTTTTTATGAGGCCACTATTGCTTTGTCTGCTATCTATTATCCAACATCTCCTATTATTGTGCATAGTATTTTATAGATTGCTAGTCAATTGAAAATATTTGAAAATGACCTAGTTTTACAAGAGGTTGTTGCTGCTATGAAAACTAAATAATATTTTATTGGACAGAAATCCCTTTCCTATATGCATTTGCATTTATTTTAGATCCTAGAGATAAAATTCAAGGATTTGCTAATATTCTTGATCTTCTTAATGATGCTATAGGGCTTGCAACGACCTCCAGTAACACCCACCTCAAGTAACAAGAAAAATCTGTGGGGGCAAGATCTGGGGTGCAGGCTGTAACATTCTGATTTCCTAAATCCTTTTTAAATGTGTAAAATAAATTAAAAATATTTTGTTTTGATGAGAATACAAAGTTTGGTTTGGTTGGAGAGGTTTGAGTTGTTGATACCTCCTTTTGGTATGCTCAGTAGACCTTCCTTTAGCATATCTTCTTTGGATATGTAGGTTTAGACCCTCTCTGTGGCCTAGACCTCCCCAGTGGTACATGAGGTTAGACCTCCCTTGAGGCTTGGACCTTTTCTCGTCTGGAGGTACCCTTATGTCTGGCCGACCTCTTTGAGTTTGGTCACTTTGGACCTCTTTGTTGGTTCAATCTCTTTGGAATCGACCTCTTTTCTGCTCGGACTTCTCTTAAGCCTAGACCCTTGTTGCTGGGCACATTCATATGTCGAGACCTCTTTAGGTCGGGACCTCCCATGTTCCAGTGAACTTCTTATATGCCTTGGACCTCTGAATTCATTTGAACCCTTGGCGTTTCTTCTTGGCGAAAGGATCTCTAGGGTTGCCTTGATCATGTGAACTCCTGTGGACCACATCGTGAATTTCTCCCCTAGGACCTCCCTTGTACTTGATCTGGCGGTCCGGACCTCCTCCCATTTCCAATCCAAGGGTCCGGACCGTCCATGCGTTATGTCCCTTCGTGGACCTCCCTTTGTTTTGAATCCAACGGTTTGGACCTCCCTCCTTTTGAATCTAAAGGCCCGCACCTCCCGTGTATCTTTTCTCTCTGGGGACCTCCCCTTGGCGTTGATCTTGGTGTTGGACCTCCTCTCGGAGATCCAACCGCCTGGGACCTCAACTTGCCTTTAATCTCAACCACGGGATTTCGTGAAGTTCCTGGACCTCCTGTCCAAGACATCCCTGTGGCCTTATAAACCTGGCTTTGGACCTCCTCGCACGACCTCCCTTGAAGAGACCCTGACCGTCAGGACCTCCCCATGTTCAGACCTCCTTTGTGTGTCTGGACCTCCTCAACCTTTAGACCTCCTTGTCCTTTGGGCTTAAGACCTCCTAAGCCTCTCGGACCTCCTCAAGGACCTCCTCTGCGGGGCAAGACCTCCTCTCTTGACCCGACTGTTTCTAAGTTGACTGGCCCCACTCACCAGACTTGGTCATTCTCATTTCCTCCGCCACGAAAATATCTTGGGCATTTAATGCATGTCTTGTCACATTAAATGCATCCACATACGTGGTAATTACTTTGAATTGGGTCACTTAACCGTACCCTGATATTTTTCTTTGTTCCTTCCCATAGCAACATACATTGTCCTTCCTCGTACCTTTTGCCCAGAATGGTAGTGACACCTGCTCTGCCACTCACCTATCTTTGACCTATTTCTATACTTATCCTTGACATATGTATTTCTAGTTTTCTTCACCACCCTGACTACAATTGGACCAAGAAATTCTACCACATCACCTTTCTCTACACTCTGCTATCTTGGCTCTCGTTCAGTGGCTCCCAGGGAAGATCTTGCTGCTCACGATCTCCCCTCCATCCATTGTTTCTTCTCTTCCCTGGTAAGCCCCTTGGTGATCTGCTCCACTCTTGTTTTTACCACTGTATTGTGATGGTCGTGTCCTTCACAGGACCTCCTTTTGTGGACTTCTTTTGGACTTCTATGGACCTTGTGTGAGGACCTCCTCTCTGGGCCTTGCGCAAGAACCATTGCTCAGGACCTCTTTGCCTACTGCTTAGGTCACACCCTTGGGGTCTTTTGCTAAAGACCACCCTCCTCTGGTGAGTTTAGACCTCCTCCCTAAGAACCTAATCTGGAATTTAGACCTCTCCTGTTGGTTGCGTGTTGGACTTCCTCTGGGGTCCTTTTTGGTTTTCTTACTGTTCTTAATTGGATCTTTATTTGAACCTTCTTTGAATTTGATCTTTCATACGTGTAGATCGTGAAGACTCCAGGGAGTCTAAGTGTACTGAAGAGGAGGATTCGCAGGATAGTGAGCAAGGCAAGTTACACTCTTGATCATATTGCACCCAATACTTCAACTTAATTATGTTCAGTTTCAAAGTGTAATGCATGCTTATTTTTACCAAGTATTTCAATACCTGGTTTAAATTCATAGTTATACCTACTTCCTTTGTATGGCCACTGTTGACCTTGGACTAAACTCATTGTCACCTTTGGATTAAACTTGGGTCATGCATTAGTGTGAACTCAACCATTTGAAAAACTTGTGCTTAGTCAGGCTTAGACCAAAAGTATTGATTTGGGGAAATCTTTACCAACATAACCAAATATTGCTTAAAATGTTTTACCATGACATTGGGTTGTCATGGAAGGATGAAAATATTCTTTGGGAAGCAAGGAAAAATGAAAATGGATTGGGATGGGCGAATTGGTTGGCTTGGTTGGTGCAAGTTTATGCGCGGTCGTGCCTTTATGGTAGATCGATGCCCTTGGGTTTGTGGAAATCGCCCTAGTCGTGTGAGGACCGGTCTTTGGCGACCAATGCCAAGCCTATAATGGGCTATGCCACAATCGTGCAACCACATGTCTCGAGAATGGGGCGTGGGACTGGTGAGTAATTTGCAAAACTTCACCATATCTTTGCTCCATTGAAGGTGTGGGAGGTCTTGTAAGACTGATGGTCCTTTATGACCTAATGTTCCCACTGGTGCAAGAGGGGGCTTCCCGCTGGATTGTTGTCCATAGGGGGGGTGAAACCTTAGCAAGGAAAAGCTGTGGTGGAGCAATGCATTGTAAAGGCCTTGTCATGAGCTCTAGACCTCTTACCTTTGGTAGTGAGAGGTGGCATTGACGGATGCCGGATAAACTAGAGAAATCATGTCATGTGGGTAAAGTGTACAACCTCTGCAGAGTTAAATCTATTCGAATAGCCGTGTCCACGGTCATGGACGTGCTGGCAAAGGCCACTCGGAGTTAGATATTGGATTTGGGGTTTCCAGAAAGGTTTATCAAATCTGTTTTTGGGATTTTATCCCATGGGTTTGGGTAGGGAGCCTAATGTCAGGAGGGTATCCTTCACCAATTTGTGGATGAATGCTATCCAACTGAAAAATTGCTTTGCTAAATGAATTTTAGCTATTAAAGACCTGCTTTGGAACTTAGTAATGGTATTTGAAAGAAAATTGGCTTTGTGCAAAATAACTATATTATGCCATCCTTTGATTATCCATATATGCATGTCATGTTGCTAACCCACGGGTGTAACTTGCGAGCACGGTTGTTGTGCTCACTCTTGCTCATTACAATCTTTGCCAGGAGAAGACCTTGGTAGTGATGAAGATCAAAGCAGCTAGGTTGTGCCTTCCGATCGATTTACGTGGCGTCTTGATGGAAATGTTGCTCTTTGCTCTTTTGTGTTCATGTTGGGCCCAAGGCCACCTTGTAAACAACTCTGTAAATATTTTACCTTAATAAAGATGCATTCGGGATGTTACCACTGTGTATTTGTGCTGTGAAGAGCTAGCCATGATCCTTGGGACTAGCTCGGGTCTCACAAGGAACTTGGGAGCAAGCTCGGACCTCCATGTCCTCACCAGGGAAGGAACACGTGAGGTTCTGGGTGGTCTTGGACCTCCACGACGACCTTGTTTTTCCCTGGTTTGGCCGTGGCAGTCATTAGGCGCCTCGGCTCCAAGACCCTCTCGGGTCGGGTTCTCCTGGACGTCCAGGAGGTCCTGCGGGATCTCCTGGGAGGTCTTGGGGAACTGCCCGAGAGGTCCTTTGTGGACCTCCTAGGAGGTCCTAATGGACTTTCCAGAAGGTCTTGGAGGACCTCTCGGGTGCCCTAGAGATGGGTCGTTACACATGCTCTTTCTTTAGGTCCAAGTCTTCTTCTTCTACAACAACACCTTCTCAACCAAGACCTATCTCTCACCCAAGGAGTGGGGAACTATCCGCCTATCTGGGCAGTGATACGGTGGATTTCAACTCTGAAAGGCTTTGAATTTTTGCAATGTTGGCATACCCATAAGTTAACATATCCCGTGCTATCCATATTTGCATGTCATGTGTTGAATGTTCCTGTCTCGATGGTTTCCTCCGAGTCTGCTTTCAGTCTTTCTGGAAGAATATTGGAGTAGAGAAGAACATGTCTCATGAGTGAGATGGTGAAGATACTTTTAACTATTAAGGATTGGGAACAAGCTGATTCACGAACACAACACTCTGTGGATAATCCAGAGTTGTCGAAGGTGTTTGAAAATCTGTACCTAGACAACGACACTTAGAACTAAGATGTTGTACAGTTGTGGCTTAGTTCAATGGCGCACAACTTAATTGACCAAGGCAAGACTTCCAATTTCTAACTAAACAATCATTCTTTTCAAATCCCATGCACTGAGCTCCACCATATCACAAAGTTTCCACCACTTGCCTCAGTCTAAATCTTTTCTCACCCTATTGGTTAAGTGCAACACATGCCTTCAATGATTAATAGCACATAGTGCACACAGTTTTATCATAAAGTTCCATAATCACTTAGTCAGGTTCATATTTGCAACTCATATGAAATGATGACTCGTTGCATGGCTAAGCAATCTACTCGTATCTAACCAACCCACGTTGGTGCTACGATAATACCAACTAAATAATAACCAATCTAGGGTGACAAAAAATTATGACATAACAATAGACAAGGTGGATATAATCAAATTGGATTAATAACTAAACCCAAAAGCATTTAAATAAAATACTTAAAGTAAATGAATTAATTTGAATCAAAGTATTTTTGAAAACTGGATTCCACATGATCAAAGGTACAACTTTCCTTGGAATAGATGCAGGTACTGGTCTTGATCTTGGTGCACTCCTTCTTCAAAATTCCCTGAAGAATCAACGGCTACTCGCAAACGAAGCAAATAAACAAAATAAATAAGTAAAAAAAGAAAAAACAAACTCCAAAAATTAAATAAAAATCTTAGATAAATAGAGCTCGAATTTAGATGAATTTAGAAATTTGAATGGGCTCAATAGGAGTTCGAATGAAGAAGATATGATCTTTGGAAGATCTAATCTAAAGAAAATAGTCAAAATTGGAATTTCTGGAATATCCAAATTATTTTTCTATTGAAAAACCAGATTATGACACATGCTGATGTCAGCCCTGGAATTTCCGAATTAAAATAAATCCGGAGAAAAGACTATGAGGCCGACAGTGGGCCCAAGGTCTATAGACCCAGTCCAGGCAAATGATCTATTGGTCTACGGGCTCATGGGTTCACCGCACAGTAGATCTGACAATGGGGCACACAAGGCAGTAACTCGGTGTATGGTGGATTAGGTTCATACGAAATAGATCTAGGGTTTGGGTTTGAACCGACACATGGGTGCTGACTAGACCGCCACATGGGCGACACGTAAGCACTGAGGGTGATGTGGCTGGTGACGTGGATGTGAGGTGGCGGCCACGAAAGCTCAACTGCGATGAAGCTCTGGTGACCACCGGTTTTGGACAACGACGACGATTTGGAGATGGAGGCAGTGCGCATCTGGGTGAACGCGACACAAGGAGTCTTGTGACACGCTCAGATCTCGCCGACAATGACCACAACGGCGGCGGCGACGAGTTAAGCGGCGGGGCGGGGCGGCTCAACGAGGCAACAACGAACTAGGGCTCCTCCAGTGAAGATAGCGCGCGCATCATATAGGCCATGGCATGGTGATGTCGACAGTGTACTCGATGAGGGCAGGGGCTCACCGACGGCAGCAGATTTCAACGGCAAAGGTTTCAGTAGCGCTAGGGCAAAAGCTTCGATTCCGATGAAGAGGCGGCGCTCTAGGGTTGGCGGCTTCAGAGAAAAGGTGGCGGGGTTGGATGAGATCCACGTGACGCGAGCGCGGGCTTTAAATAGGGCTGAGGAGATAGAATCCGTGTCGGAGACGACAATGGAGGGCGCAAGAAAATCGAAATGGAGTCCGTTGAAGACGATGAACAGTGGATCTTATGGGACCCACTTGTCAGCGTGGCTAGCTCGGGCGAGGTTGCGTAGCGAAAGGCTTCGCAGAGAATAACAGGTGGGACCGGGTGCGGCTGTGCGTGCGAGAGAGAGAAAATGAGACTAACAGAAATAGGGTTGGGTTTCGGCCCAACTGCTTTTCTGAGATTTTAAATAGGTTTTCTATTTTAGAAAATACTGAAAACCCAAATGGCAAATAGAAAATAGCAAATGAACTCGGAAAAATCCTAGAAAAATCTAGAAAATATATTTGAGCACATAAAATCCAAATAAAATAGTTTTGACAATTGTTGATGTTGACATTATTCATATTAAATTGTTTTGATATTGAAAGTTGATATTAAGCTTTAATTAAAATTCAAATAAACTCTCAAGGGCGAATTTTTCAACTACTAACTAATCATAAGATTTTTAAAGCTTCTGATTGGGATGTTATATTTTGTTTGACATTATGATATCCTATTCTCCCTAATATGATGTAAATATCTGCTTGGAGCAAAGTTTGTCATTATTGTAGTCATGAATATCATGACAACATGCTACAGCTCATTACTACTCTAGGGACTTTCATGATTCTTTCTAGTTATGTTGTTCTATACCTGTAGTGTGGCTGTATTGTTCTGATGCGACAATGGGTGTCCCGATCTTTCGATGAGATGGATAATTCGTTTTGGTGGAGACGACTCTCACGATTCGGCTACCAATCGTACACGACCAATATACTCCGTAATCGCTAAACCAACTCCGAGTTCATTATCGACCTTGCTAGAAACACGATCGACCTGACCACAAAGGTCTATTCCTGTATGCAATCGAAGAACAAGCAAGAACAAAATAAATAGCAATATGAATTGCAAATAGGATTGAAGTACTTGATAAGGTGGGATTCCGAATAAGGATCTTGACCGGGTGGCCTAGTCGACATACGCAGAAGATACAAGTTGCAACGAATGCTAACTAAACAAAAACGAAATCCAACCAACCCTAAGGGTGGTGTCCACTATGTATAGGAGGAAGAGGGAGGGGCGGTGGTACTGTTTACGTGTGAATAGTACCACGTAAACAGTAAACCCTAACTCATTTCCTGATCCATCGTCTTATTTCAATGATTCCGATGCGCTTGGGACGAATTGGAACATGAGGCCAGATCTATTGGAAAGGTCTCGGAATAAGCTTTCCAACAAGCCCAAGAACACTTGAATCGGACTCCGTTTGCGAAAGTTATGACCTTTTTACTACAGGTTTGTTGGGCTGTCCCAGTACCGGATTGGTTTGGCGATTCTGACGTGCACAGAAGGAATTTGGAGGTGAGACTGGATCCGTTGGAAAGATGACGAGATAAGATTTCTATCAAGTACTCGTGGACCTCCAACGGACTCGGTGTGTGAAAGTTATGCGTGTTTGAAGTTGGTGCTATCTCCGAAGGACGAATTGGATTCTAAAATAGGTCCAGCTCGAACTCTTGCAAATCAACCACTCTCTGTCTTTTATTCCTAAAAATAACAACACATTTATTAGGCAATATCATATAGTTCATGTAATATAAAGGCACTCCTAAAAACGAGCTCACCTGATAATTTAAGTGAAGCGTATGAGCTCTTGTAATTGGAACAGCAAGCATAGCAAATATGGTTGTATCTATAGGGATCACGTCCTCATCATGTTCCATAATTTGTGATTGTGATGTCTATATTATATGGTGACATTTGTTATTTATGTGTTCATTTCAACCTTGAAACAATTTTAAATATTGTGATGTTAAGCAAGATTTGAATTGTTCTATCATTCTTTCTGTACCAAGTTAATTCATTTTCAATGTTCCATTTTTCTAATAAAAACAATGCATTCTGTCTTCTCACCTTCTGAGGCAGGAGATCTCCCTTTTATTGTTATTTCCCTCTTTTTTGACGTTCGACTTGAAGGGCTGCTACTTATTTTGGGAAACTGCCTGAATTCACTTATCTTGTACTTCAGTAGGAGTGAATCGGAAAGTAGCCGTTTGAAGGTGGCTGAGTCAATTGCTCAGAGGTAAAATTTTCAGAGATACCTATTATATATTAGTACCCAATTATCTTTTCATCATATATCTATGACCAGTTGAAGAAGCGCTGGAGTATAACTAGGTGTGAATGAATAAGTTAGATACTGACTATGAATGACTGCTTCTCTACAAGTTATATCGGCAATGAATCTCGTTTGCTCAGTTTGCGCTATGTTTTATGACTGCATTTCTCTATTACATCCAATGCATATTAAGTTGCATATACGGTATCAGCTTGCGGTATTTTGTTAAAGAAGCTGCCAGTCCCATGGTTTTCTCATGCGATGTTTGTTTATCTGAAGTCAATTTCATAACATTGCAGAGTCACTATGGACATTAATTGTTCGAGGATTGTTGACTGCACTACCAGGACCAATAACCGTAGCAAATTCCTAAGTCAGCTGGCCCTTCACTTGCACAATATTAGCTTTGGCCTTAAAGTAAGAATGAACATGTGTTTTCAATATGATTGCCTTTTGGCTTGTGCAATGACTGTATGTTGCATATTTGGGTCACGTCCATAAATGCGAGGGATAATGCAACTTTTTCAGGCTGTACGTATACCTAATTTTGATGGACAACTTAGTCGTCTCAAGTGATGCGTTCAGAGATAAACATGAGATCATCGATTTTTGGCGTAATTATTTACGAAATTGTTAAACCCAGATAGGATGCAGAGACCGGAGATTCTATGCTTTTTTGAGTTGACGCATCCTCTTCTTTCCTCCTACTTATACTAGCAAATATCGTTTCATGCAGGTCAGAAACAAGGATTCATGTCCTGCAAGGTGTAATCTTAAAAAGATCTGCTGATAGTGGTTGCATTTCTGCTCAGTAATTTGAACTTACTGAAATGTTGCTCAGTAATCGGTTTACTGGAAATGATGAAGTGATGCACGATGTAGCTCAAAGGTTCAAGCACTGAGTAACAGGGTGCCTGGCCGTCTGGACAGGGTCTATCCGAGCCATCGATTTCCCGATCAAGTGGCTCGTATCATGCGTCCTTGCTACGCTCTGCCGGTCCTGCGATCGACGGCAAAAAAATATGGCGAGTTGGCCGCAATCAGTGCCGAGTCTTGTTGCTTATGATCTGACACTTGATGATGCATATGTTGGTTCTCCTTGGGTCTCGCGTGTGACTGGCGCCGAACTGTCCAGATTCCAAACATTGTTTTGACATGGTAGTTAAAGGACCCTTAGTGCCAGGGGTAGAGATGGATCTCAGGTCGGTTGGGCCTAATTGGCTCAGAGAAAATAGTAGTGAGATTTTTATAGTATACATACAAAAAAAAATCAGTACACAGTACCAGGCCCGACATTTACCGGCCGGCCCGAGGCAAACATGCCCAGCCGGCCAGCCTAGCTCCAAGCCAGCCCAGTCGAGTGGCTTGTCGCATGAGGGACCAGCGCCCAGGGGGAGCCCTAGCCGCCTTCGCCCTTCGTTCTTCCCCAAGCCGCCTTCAGTCTTCACTCTTCCTCCCCTAGCAGTTCCCCGAGGCCCGAGCGCTCCTCCAGTCCTCTCCGCGGCCGGCCGCCCCACCACCTCCTCTCTGCGGCGGCGCCGCCCAGCGCTTCGCTCTACCCAGTGGCCAGCGCCTCCTCTCCTCACGGCTCACCTGGAGCCCGGAGGCCGACGCCACCCCCCGCCTCCTCTCCACTCCACGGTTCCACCGCCCAGCGGCCAGCGCTGCCCTGCCCCCCTAGCGGCTAGCGCCTCCTTAGGCCTCAGCTCAACGCCGGCACGCCTGAAGAATCTAGCCCGCCATTATATGTTAATGGAGTGTTTTGGTGATTAATGACAAATGCATTTGTGAGACTAACATGTTTATTGATATAGTTATTTTTTTAGTCTAAATTGGATATAAAGGTGATAATCATGAAGGCATGTATGTGATTAATGACAAATCAAATTCATTGAATTAACAAAAGGAAAATCCAAACAGGTATGCATTTATAATGACAAATCCATTTATGAGACTAACTCTCTTATTGTTATATCTTATGATTAGTCTCGCTTGGGTATAAAGAACAAAAGAGGTATGCATTCTACTTTGTATTCTTATACCCCGTTGCATTCCTTGGATCCAAAATATAGGTTGAACTTCACCAAAAGAATTAACGTAAATATGTGCATATGTTCTTACTACATATTCATGTATGCACATGTATAGGGGGAGTTCATTCTATATTTTGAGGTTTCATTTGTATTGATCCATATTCCTGTTTCCACATATACTTGGGATCTTTACTCTGAAACATATCATGTGAATATACTTAACTTGCATAGTTAATATATTCATATGAGTATATAAGACTTGTGTAGTCTAAGTATACTTATATGTGAGTATAACATAACTTGTGTAGTTCATGTGCACTCACATATTCTCGAATATATTTAATTTGTGTAGTTAATATATTCATGTGAATATATGAGACTTGTATGCTCATATATCCTTTGAGTATATACAACTTGCATAGTGCCTATATACTCATACCAATCTACATTCAATTACTTGCAATTGAAGTGATTATTATCAATTACCAAAGAGGGAAAGATTATGGTATCTTGTCCCACCATTATGAGTTAATGGTATGGCGTGGTAATTAATGATAGTCATATTATAGAACTAACACTTTCCATGAGTTGGATGAACAGGTTGAGTTCTACAGTTGGAGAATCTAGAAGATCATTATGTGTTGATAATATTGAAGTCAAGAGCTTGGTGTAAAGGATGCATCAAGTGTGGATGCACATCAAGTTCAAGATAAAGGAAATCATCGTGTGTCGATGATGTTCATAAAGAGGAGATGATCATGAGTTGATCATCAAGTCAAATGAAGACCCATCATGTGTTGATAGAAGTCAAGTAAAGGATGCATCATGAGTTGATGCATATCAAGTCAAGAACCCTGAGTTGAAGCAAGGATGTGTGTCATCAAGCTTCAAGTGGTTGCGCAAGGCAAAGGTATGACTAGCTAGGGCTAAGGATTTGTTCCTAGTCTTTTACCGGTCTCGGTGTTTGGTTGGAAAACCGGATTGCTAGTATAGGTTGCCGTACTATTAAGAGGGGTCCTTGACTAGTAGCTTGAGTTAGTCATGTGTTGATAGCTCATTGTGTTTTGCTCTAGCTCATCTTAACATGTTGCCAATATTTGCGAATGTGTTTTGCAAATAGTTGTGGCTCATGGATAACCCTTGTAGCATGTGACTTAGGTTTGCGAATGTGTTTTGCAAGTGGTGTAAGTCCATGTACCTTATTCCTTGTAGTGTGATTCTATAGGTTGGCAAATATGTTTTGCAACCTGTTGAGAATCTCATTTGAATCCTTGATTGCATCGCGCGTCAATTTGGCAAATGTGTTTTGCAAATTGAGTTAAAGTGGAATGCAATTTGAGGCATTGACTCTAAAAGTTGGCAAATGTGTTTTGCAACTTATTGAGAGTCTTGTCTTTAACCTTGTATGCATCTTACATCAAACTAGCAAAATGTGTTTTTGTTATTTGAGTTGATGTGAAATCAGTTTTGCTCTTGTTGGCTGCTGGCGGTCTGACCGCCAGTTTCCGCGGTCTGACCGCCAGTGGGGCGGTCTGACCGGCGCTGTTGACGCGGTTCGACGGACCTCGGTCGAGACCGGTCGACCTTTTCGAGAGGTCCTTCTCCGTCCTTAGCCATTTTCGTGAAGTTTTACGAGCGGTCGACCCGGCGTGTTTTGGGCGGTCGGCCGGGTGGCTCGACCACCATTACATGGCGGTCGAGACGGAAAATGGCTCAACGGCTAGTTTTATAGCCGTTAGAGCCAAAGCGGTCGACCGCCATTCAACGGCGGTCGATCGATTTCGTCCAGAGACTTTGGAACCTTCCCCCAACGGCTAGTTTTTGGGTGTGGGCTATATAAAGCCACCTTGGCTGGTTGGGAAAGGTTGCTGGTTGTGTGCTGGTGTTATTGTGGAGGACTTTGCATGTGTTGCAAGTTCCTTAGTCATTCCTTTGAGCTAGAGCAAGCCCTCTCTTCCTTCGTGCATGTGTTGCACTTAGTGAGTGATTGAGAGCAAACCCTAAGTGCATGTGTTGCCTTAGGTAGTGGATTTCGTATCCATTTGAGCTTAGACACTTGATTGGTTCAAGTGAGCGTTGAAGACTTGTTACTCTTGGTGTTTGCCGACACCTAGACGGCGTGGTGGCGTCGTTGTGCCGGTGAGCTTCTCAAAGAAGATTGTGAGAAGACCCGGGCGGTTTGTGAGTGGTGTGGTGCTCGCCATCTCCGGAGTGGAGGAAGGAGCAACCCTAGTGAAGCGAGGTGTTGGTTCGATTTGGAACCGGTCCAAGAGGTTGGACTTACCTCGGAGGAAGGCTTAATTCGTGGAGCCGGCCCAATTGGTTTGGGCTTCCCTCAACGTGGATTAGGAGAGACCGGCAAGTCTCCGATCACCACGGGAAAACATCGCCGTGTTATTGTGGTTTGATCTCTTGTGATTTACATTGTGCAATTTATATTACTTGTATTTAAATTGCTTAATTGTGTGTGTATGATTGCTATCATTTATATTGTCTCATATTGTTGGTGCACTTAGTTGAACCTAGATTGATTTAGGTTTTAATTGTGTAAAACCGTATTTGTTTAGCTTCCGCATTAGAAGTCGGTTTTAGTTAAAAGAAGTTTTTAAAACGCCTATTCACCCCCTCTCTAGTCGGCCACCTCGACCTTACAAGTGGTATCAGAGCTTGGTCTCTCATTTATTAGACTTAATCGTCTAGAGAGTAAAGGATGGCGACTAGAGATTTAGTGCACCTTGGTGAAGCACCTAAATTTGATGGCACAAATTATGCTCATTGGAAAATCCGCATGTCATGTTATTTTAAGGCCATGGGCCTAAATATATGGCGAATTGTAGATGTTGGCTTTTCTCCTCCATTGGATCAATTTGCTCCAACAAAAGAGGAAGAGAAATGCTTACATCTCAACGCTCAAGCAATTAACGCCTTATTTAGTGCTTTGAGTGTAGATGTGTTTGATGCCATATGTGATCTCAAGAATGTTCATGAGATGTGGACCCATCTTCAAGAATATTATGAAAGGTCCACTTCCACTAGTGATGATTGCATAGAAGAATGGACGTCGGGAGAAGAATGCTCAACCTCTAGCTCCGACAATGATGAATCCTCAACTCCATCAATATCGCCTCATTGCTTTATGGCAAAAGGTAAAAAGAAGGTAAATAATGATGACGATGATAATGATGAGCCTTCGTATGATGAGTTGATTGATATACTAGAAGAGCAAAATGTCTTTATGGGAAAGGAGGTTTCAAAATTCAAAGCCTTGAAGAAAGAATTTAACTTGCTTCAAGAAAATTATGAAGTTTTAAAAAATGAACATGAAACCCTCCTTCTTAAAAATTATACTTGCTCTAAAGTGGATATAGGAATTACATGTGATCTATTAGATGATTTGCCTTGTATTGCTCCTATATCTTGCAATTCATCTAAAATTAATGTATCCACTTCTTGTGATGATTTAATTGATGTGCCTAGTTGCTCAAAATTAGATGCACCTATTTCCTCTATACTTGTTGAGACTAACCTTGTAGAGGAAAACAAAAAGCTCAAGGCCCAAGTCTCAAGTTTGAAAAATGACTTGGATAGAAGCTATAAAGGGAAGGCTACTCTCGATGAAATATTAAGCAAGCAAATATGCTTACAAGATAAGAGTGGCATCGGATTTACTCCCAAGAAGAAGAAGGAAAATAGCAAGATGAGGCACAATGCAAGACACACGAAGAATATTAAGTGCCTTAATTGTCATGAGAAGGGTCACAATTCCTCCGTGTGTCCTAATAAGGAAAATGACAAGAGAGGACTTGGTTTTGTCACCAAGAAGAAGATGAAGAACATCCCAAAGCAAAATGGAAGACAATTCAAAAATATCAAGTGCTTTGGATGCAAAAAAGAATGGTCACATTGCCTCGGGGTGCCCAAATCAAAAGGATGTCAAGCCAAGACATTCAACAAAGAGGCAAACCGGAATTGAGCAAGATAAAAAGACATCAAAGGGAAGCAAAAGTCCTACTTGCTACAATTGCCGGGAGAAAGGACATTTTAGTAAGGAATGTCCCAAAGGTATCACTCCTAAGCCAATTATTTATAATAATCATTATTTGCTTAGGAAGGATAAATATGGCAATGTGTTTGCTAGGAATGTTAGTTTACATAAAACTAATGCTAGGGCTATTTGGGTGCCCAAATCCATTGTGACTAACATTCAAGGACCCAACCGAGTGTGGGTACCAAAAGGTGCTTAAATGTTAAATAGGTACTTGGAAAAGCATTGAAGGTTTGGCTCACTCATAAAGAAATGGATTCCATCATATGCAAATATGGAGCCAAGCTTGAGGAAGATCAATTCATATCATAAACCAATGCTATCTTGGTAACAAGTATTTACATTGAAGTATCTAGCCCTTATACCTTGTGTAGGTTGCATTCATGTAAAATTTTAAAAGGGTTGTTCTTGCTCTTGTGCTAAAGCTTGGTTATTGATTTCTTGAGCAAGAAAGTTGTGGCACACTAAAGGAAAGTGCTAAATCATGATCATGTATATCACATCCCTAAATGTGCCCAAATAAATTAAGTGCTAGTTATGTTTTTCAAAATTGAGCCATTTAGCCAAAAGTCAAAATTTTAAAATTATTAGTATATCCTTTGAAAAACTAGTTGCAAAATGTGTACAAATGGTATTCAAATGTTTTGCAAAGGTTTTGGTTCAAGAAAAACCTATTTTAAAAGAAAATAAGTTTCTAGTCAAAATTATAGATCTTAGTTTCTTGTTTTTGACTTAAATTAGGTTTTCATGTAAAATCCATTCTAAAAGGAATTTGAATTTGATCTCAAAAAGAAAAACCTAGAGTTGGCCATTCTAAACATTTCAGGTATTCAAAAGTTTTTCAAAAGGCCAACCTATCAAAAGTTATTCGATTTTGAAACTCATCCAAAATTCAAGTTTGACTTAAAAGGTCACTTTCTAGCACTTAAGTGAGTTTTGCCATTTGAGCCAAGATTATTCACATGAATAGGTCCATAACGGTATTAATGACTCATACATGCATTTGGTTGCTTGAAATATCCTAAATTGCTCAATTTGGATCTTTTTGAGAAAGTTCTTGAAAATGAAATTTCATTTGCGAAAATAAAAGATTAATTCATAAAAACTATTTAATATTTGGACTTTAAAGGGCCATATTAGTTGGAAATGCTCCAAAGATGTTTATTTGATTGATTGTGTGAAAATTTGGAGCAATGTACAACAATTCACTCAAATTCCCAAAATCCTGTGCCAAGTCTGTCTGTGGGTTTGAGCCTAAACCGGTCGACCGCTAAAACCAATGGCTCGACTGCCCTTGGCCCTTGATCGACCGCCGTGTGCCCAGCGGTCTGACCGATTTCGCGTGGAGCTTAACTTCACCCGAAGGGGTATTTTTCTCCATCTCCTCCTCAAACCGAAACTGCCCTTCTCTCTCCTTGCTCTTGGCCGGTTCATCATCTCCTCCACGGATCTGCCTCTCTGGCTATCTCTTGAGGCTCAAAAGGTAACCTAAGGTTCCCTCTCAACCCCTCTCTCCATTCCTCCAATTGGATTGAGCTTTGGTTGCTTCATTCTCTCATTGCTTGAAACCCTAGGTGAGGGAGTTTGTGTCAAAACCGACAAGGTTGATCCTCATTGCCTCAAGGAATCATCTCCTCGGATTCCTCATCTATCTACCTTGGTAATCCCTCAACTCATTCTTGAAAATCTATCCACATTGTGATTTCTTTTTAAAATTCTAGGGTTTGTGATGCATGTGCCCTATCCTTATCAAACTTTGTGAAAATTCCTTGACCTGCAAGTGGACTAGGAGTGTATGAACACATATTCATTAGGCCATTAACCTACATTGCAAATTTTTGGGTTTTTCCCCAAAATCAGTGCTTCTCTGTCAGTGGCGGTCTGACCGCCCATCCTGGCGGTCTGACCGCCCGTGACAGAGAAATGTGAAATGGCAATTTCTGAATGTTGTGTTGATTCATTCCTTGATTTGCCTTTGACATTTCTTTGCTATCCTTTTCAGTGACCATGCCGCGCAAAATCACCGCTGGTCGTTCGTCCACTCCTCGCCCAACTGTTGAAGATTTTCCTGAAGAAATAGATGAACCAATGCAAGATGCGAAGTGGAAAGAACAAATGAGTGGCAAATGACAACAATGACAGCGATGATAATTATGAAGAATCAGCGGTGGTGCTTGAGAATGATGATGAGGAAGATGCTCCAGATCCAACTCCATTCATTGGGTTAGATGTGTCCAAACTTAAAAGTGAAAGGTATACAACTTTACGACACGCCAATCAGTTTAGATTCCCAAGGGATGCCACCCAAGATATGTTTCACACTATGTTTCAGCAGAATGTATATCATGTTATCTATGCTCAGAAGAAATTTGCTAATCATAGATTTGTGAAATGGAGTTATATTGGACAGAATCCAGTCTACAATGGTTTATTCCGTCTGTTCAGGAGAGTAGGCTTAGATACTTTGGTATCTCTGAGTTGCAATTTTCATGCCAAAGTCATTAGACAATTTTATGCAACAGTTTATATATCCCCTGAGCATGATCACCTTATTTGGATGACTGGACATGAGAAATTTGAAGCCACCAAGAATGATTTCATGCTTGCATTAAATTTAAAGGAATCAGATGGGATAAATATACATGTTCAAGAATGCCTAGATCTCACTCAAGTAGATGAATACTATGATCAGAATCATCAATATAATGTTGGGAAGGTAACTGGATTGCTCCCTCTCCCAAGTATTGTCAACAGGATAATGAGAGCGACTTTCTTCCCCAGGAGTGGGAATAATGATGAGATTCATGGAAGAGCATGGAATGTGATTAGATGCATTATGGAAGGCTCTAAAATTGATGTCATGGACCTCATTATCAGGGAGATAGCTACCTCTAAGGGAGATAAGAACAAGTCTATCTATTTTGCTCCCTATATCATGAAACTTATTAAGAGGATGACTACTTTTGACCTCCCTCTCGATGTGGAGCATAAGGAGTATAGACCGAGAGATTCTCTACCTCAGACTCCTCCACCTCAGGTGTCCCCTTCAGCTCCTCTTCAGTCTCAGGGACAGGGCTCGTGTCCCAGAGTCATCCAGGACAGGGCTCACAGGATCAGGATGCAATTTTGGCAGCTCTTACTCGCCTTCAGACCAGCATGGACACTTTGCATACAGAGTCCATTCAGAGACTTGCAGAGAACATTCAAAGGCATGCAGAGACTAGGACTATGATTGAGGATCTGAACATGAGAGTGATTCGCATGGATGAGAGACTCACCGAGTATCGAGAGCGGCGTCGCCGCTTGCTTATCGAGGTTCGCCGTGGTCGGCGTCCTCCATCCTTCACTCAATGAGGAGATCTTCCACCGTCTTCGTCAGACGCTCCTCCTTCTTAGTTGATTAGCTTTCTTATTTAGGTCGATAGACCTTGCTTTGTATGGATGAGCTTATGTATCACTTCAGTGTTATCTCATGTAAGCTTATGAACCATGGATGTTTTATTGCTTTTGGATGATGAAATGTTTAATGTCTAAATGCTATGTGTTATGCAAACTTTTGTCAGTCATCCAAGAATTGTGCAGGTTAAATGAATGAATGCCTATGTTATGGATTGTGCTTTATTAATTATCCTTGTCCATAATGTGTTTGTGATTATATCCTGTTGATGTTGCATGATGTTCATGTATTGATTATCTATTGTCATGCTCAGTGGACCAATCGTCTAGAAGAAACTCCGCAAAATTTCCTAAAAATACTTTTATATGCAATGGGTGTCGTCTCTTATCCTTGTGCATATATTTAGGGGGAGTTTTCTTCTCATTTGGTTCCTATTTGAATGTGTTTCAAATCTAGTTTGTTTCTTCTAATTGGCCTGTGTTTAACTTGCTTTACTCTCTAAGGTCATCAAAGAAGAGTTTGTGCCATTAGCTCTTAATCAAAAATCAACTTAATCAACTTTCCTCAAGATTGTTTTTGGTCACCAGCGGTCTGACCGGCCAAGAACACAGCGATCGACCGCCCTTCAAGCGGTCGACCGGTCAGACAAAGAATCAGACCACTGTGACCAAGAAATGGCACAAAGAAATTGGAAATGTTTTTGTCAAAATTAAAATGAGTTCTTTAGCCAAGCTCTTTCTTCTGCTTTATCTATTTATTGGCTTGAATTTGTTTTAGCTTTTTGGTGCTTAATGCCAAAGGGGGAGAATGTTTATATATGATCAATATATTTGGATTCTCTCTTGTGCTACTCTTGTGATATCACCTTTGCATGCATAATACCTAAAGAAGATAACTCAAATTGAATTGCTAAGTATCATGCATGGTTATAGTTCAATAATTTAAAATTCCTACATTATGTTGACTATTATCCAAATATTGTTATTGATAAAGGATTTGTCATCAATCACCAAAAAGGGGGAGATTGAAGAATCTAGCCCGCCATTATATGTTAATGGAGTGTTTTGGTGATTAATGACAAATGCATTTGTGAGACTAACATGTTTATTGATATAGTTATTTTTTTAGTCTAAATTGGATATAAAGGTGATAATCATGAAGGCATGTATGTGATTAATGACAAATCAAATTCATTGAATTAACAAAAGGAAAATCCAAACAGGTATGCATTTATAATGACAAATCCATTTATGAGACTAACTCTCTTATTGTTATATCTTATGATTAGTCTCGCTTGGGTATAAAGAACAAAAGAGATATGCATTCTACTTTGTATTCTTATACCCCGTTGCATTCCTTGGATCCAAAATATAGGTTGAACTTCACCAAAAGAATTAACGTAAATATGTGCATATGTTCTTACTACATATTCATGTATGCACATGTATAGGGGAGTTCATTCTATATTTTGAGGTTTCATTTGTATTGATCCATATTCTGTTTCCACATATACTTGGGATCTTTACTCTGAAACATATCATGTGAATATACTTAACTTGCATAGTTAATATATTCATATGAGTATATAAGACTTGTGTAGTCTAAGTATACTTATATGTGAGTATAACATAACTTGTGTAGTTCATGTGCACTCACATATTCTCGAATATATTTAATTTGTGTAGTTAATATATTCATGTGAATATATGAGACTTGTATGCTCATATATCCTTTGAGTATATACAACTTGCATAGTGCCTATATACTCATACCAATCTACATTCAATTACTTGCAATTGAAGTGATTATTATCAATTACCAAAGAGGGAAAGATTATGGTATTTTGTCCCCACCATTATGAGTTAATGGTATGGCGTGGTAATTAATGATAGTCATATTATAGAACTAACACTTTCCATGAGTTGGATGAACAGGTTGAGTTCTATAGTTGGAGACTCTAGAAGATCATCATGTGTTGATAATATTGAAGTCAAGAGCTTGGTGTAAAGGATGCATCAAGTGTGGATGCACATCAAGTTCAAGATAAAGGAAATCATCGTGTGTCGATGATGTTCATAAAGAGGAGATGATCATGAGTTGATCATCAAGTCAAATGAAGACCCATCATGTGTTGATAGAAGTCAAGTAAAGGATGCATCATGAGTTGATGCATATCAAGTCAAGAACCACGAGTTGAAGCAAGGATGTGCGTCATCAAGCTTCAAGTGGTTGCGCAAGGCAAAGGTATGACTAGCTAGGGCTAAGGATTTGTTCCTAGTCTTTTACCGGTCTCGGTGTTTGGTTGGAAAACCGGATTGCTAGTATAGGTTGCCGTACTATTAAGAGGGGTCCTTGACTAGTAGCTTGAGTTAGTCATGTGTTGATAGCTCATTGTGTTTTGCTCTAGCTCATCTTAACATGTTGCCAATATTTGCGAATGTGTTTTGCAAATAGTTGTGGCTCATGGATAACCCTTGTAGCATGTGACTTAGGTTTGCGAATGTGTTTTGCAAGTGGTGTAAGTCCATGTACCTTATTCCTTGTAGTGTGATTCTATAGGTTGGCAAATGTGTTTTGCAACCTGTTGAGAATCTCATTTGAATCCTTGATTGCATCGGCGTCAATTTGGCAAATGTGTTTTGCAAATTGAGTTAAAGCGAATGCAATTTGAGGCATTGACTCTAAAAGTTGGCAAATGTGTTTTGCAACTTATTGAGAGTCTTGTCTTTAACCTTGTATGCATCTTACATCAAACTAGCAAAATGTGTTTTTGTTATTTGAGTTGATGTGAAATCTGTTTTGCTCTTGTTGGGCTGGCGGCTCGACCGCTTGATTTCATGATCGACCGCCAGAGGGGCGGTCTCGATCGCGCCGTTGACGCTGTGATCGACGGGACCTCGGGTCAAAGACCGTCACCTTTTCCGAGAGGTCCTTCTCGGTCCTTAGCCATTTTCTCGTGAAGTTTTGAGCGGTCGACCGGCGTGTTTTGGGCGGTCGGCCGGTGGCAATCTGACCGCCATTACATGGCGGTCGAGACGGAGTGGGCTCAACGGCTAGTTTATAGCCGTTAGAGCCAAAGCGTCGACCGCCATTCAACGGCGGTCAGACCGATTTCGTCCAGAGACTTTGGAACCTTCCCCCAACGGCTAGTTTTTGGGTGTGGGCTATATAAAGCCACCTTGGCTGGTTGGGAAAGGTTCTTTGGTTGTGTCTGGTGTTATTGTGGAGGACTTTGCATGTGTTGCAAGTTCCTTAGTCATTCCTTTGAGCTAGAGCAAGCCCTCTCTTCCTTCGTGCATGTGTTGCACTTAGTGAGTGATTGAGAGCAAACCCTAAGTGCATGTGTTGCCTTAGGTAGTGGATTTCGTATCCATTTGAGCTTAGACACTTGATTGGTTCAAGTGAGCGTTGAAGACTTGTTACTCTTGGTGTTTGCCGACACCTAGACGGCGTGGTGGCGTCGTTGTGCCGGTGAGCTTCTCAAAGAAGATTGTGAGAAGACCCGGGCGGTTTGTGAGTGGTGTGGTGCTTGCCATCTCCGGAATGGAGGAAGGAGCAACCCTAGTGAAGCGAGGTGTTGGTTCGATTTGGAACCGGTCCAAGAGGTTGGACTTACCTCGGAGGAAGGCTTAATTTGTGGAGCCGGCCCAATTGGTTTGGGCTTCCCTCAACGTGGATTAGGGGAGACCGGCAAGTCTCCAATCACCACGGGAAAACATCGCCGTGTCATTGTGGTTTGATCTCTTGTGATTTACATTGTGCAATTTATATTACTTGTATTTAAATTGCTTAATTGTGTGTGTATGATTGCTATCATTTATATTGTCTTATATTGTTGGTGCACTTAGTTGAACCTAGATTGATTTACGTTTTAATTGTGTAAAACCGTATTTGTTTAGCTTCCGCATTAGAAGTCAGTTTTAGTTAAAAGAAGTTTTTAAAACGCCTATTCACCCCCCCTCTAGTCGGCCACCTCGACCTTACAACGCCGCACTGCCGCAACCCCCTGTCGGCTTGCCCTGCTCCACACCCAGCACCGTAGCGCCCAGCGGCGAACGACCAGCTCCTAGTTCCTCCTGGCTCTTGCTCCGCCCTCCTCAGTCCTCAGCTCCCGTTGAGCTCCTCCTCAGCACTTTGGTATTGGCTTGTATGAGTTATGATTTATGAAGTTATGAGTATGACCATATGAAAATATGAGTGTATGTCTATTAATTTTCTATTTGAATATTTGATGTACTAGAATTAGAAATACATGATGAAGAGGACCAAGACGTTGGTATCTTAATTTCCATCGCAATCAAATCAAACTCCAGAAACAATAGGAACTGGAGGTAGTAGCACCCCACAAAACAATCCCCATGTTGTGCTTAATCCGGTTGATATTGTTACCAATCCTAGGCTTCGCAAACCAATTAAGGAGCTAGATGTGTTCATTTGGGATGCCGCTAGAAGGGAGTATTTGCTATTGGGACCATGCCGACCAAGTGGCCATAAATTTCCACAAAAAATGATAGGCAGTAAAACAAGAAGCTTTCATGAAGAATGGTTCAAAAGGTATGATTGGTTGAAATACAGTGTTGCTAAAGATGTTTCCTTTTATTTTTATTGTTATCTCTTCAAGCAAAGGAGACCTGACAACTTTGGTGTTGATGCATATACAAATGTGGGGCTTAGTTATTAGAAGAATGCAATTCAATCTTTTAATGAGCATGTTGGTAAAGTTGATAGTGCTCACAATAAAGATAGAAAACATTGTGAGGCTTTTAAAAATCAGAGGCAAAGTGTTGCACATGTGTGGGCTGGTGCAACCAAGAAGGAGGAGGAAGAGTATTTGGGTCGTATTACTATTATTTTAGGTGTTGTAAGGTTTCTTTTATAGCAAGCTCTTGCTTTTCGTGGACATAACGAATCTTCTACATCAAATAATAAGGGGAAATTTTTAGAAATGCTAAAATGGTATAAAGAGAAGGATAAAAATGCTGAAAGATTGTTTGATAATACTCCTGGCAACCATTTAATGACTTCACCAGAAATACAAAAGTATTTGTGCAAAGTTTGTGTAGAAGAGACTACTAAAGCCATTATAGATGATATTGGGGATAAACAATTTGCTGTCCTTGTTGATGAGTCTCGAGATGCATCTATCAAGGAGCAAATGGCTGTGATTTTAAGGTTAGTATGTGTTGTTTTGAATTTTGTATTGCTTTTTTATTAAAAAAGCTAACCATATTAACTATGCTTCTTGTCCCATGTAGATATGTTAACAATCAAGAGCAGGTGATTGAGAGATTTCTTGGGATTCAGCATATTTCTGACACAACATCATCTTCATTGAAGGTAGCCTTAGATGCTATGTTTGCTAGTCATGGCTTATCTATCCATAAATTGCGAGGGTAAGGATATGATGGAGCATCAAACATGAGAGGAGAATTCCATGGGCTGCAAAGACGGGTATTGGATGAAAATCCATATGCTTTTTATATACATTGCTTTGCTCATCAGTTGCAATTAGTGGTTGTTTCTGTTACCAAGTGTTGCTCTTCTGTCTCGGATTTCTTCAACTACACTACTTTCATTGTCAACACTGTTAATGATTCTTGCAAGAGATGATCAATTGGCCTAAGAACACCACGACAATCTTGTGAACAAATTGGAGACCGGTGAACTTTTTATAGAAAGAAGTAAAAACCAAGAAACTAATCTAGCAAGACCTAGGGATACACGGTGGGGCTCACATCATAAAACCTTGTGTCGTTTTCTTCTCATGTGGGACGCAATCCTAGAGGTATTAGAGAATATTTGTGATGATGCCACTAATGCAACACAAAAGACCACAGCTTCAGGTTTGTTAGAAAAAAATGGAGAGCTTTGAATTTGTGCTTATATTACATCTTATGATCAGAATATTGGACAAAACTAATGATCTGTCACAATGCTTACAAAGGAAGGATCAGAATATTATCCGTGCTGTAGGATTGGTTGGGACCACATTGTAGAAAATTAATGATATAAGGCAGCATGGTTGGGATGAGCTCTTTGAAGAGGTAAAGATATTTTGTCTCCAATATCGCATCATTATGCCAAATATGTCAGATACGATAACTGTTAGGGGTCGTTCGAGAGGTTGTGATGGCCAATTGGTAACGAGGTTGTGATGGCCAATTGGTAACTTACTACCATCATTTCTATCATGAAATATTTAATGTGGTGCATGATCAAATTATTGTTGAGTTAAACAATCGATTTGCTGAAAGATCTACTACGTTATTGAGATGCATTGCTTGTCTTGATCCAAAAAATTCCTTTTCCAACTTTGATGAAAATAAACTAGTTGAACTTGCTAAGATTTATGCCACCGACTTCTCCCAATATGATTGTGTACTCCTTAAGGACCAACTTGAGACATTCATTGCTGATGTGAGAGCTGATCCAAATTTCTTAAGTTGTAATGACCTTAGTAATCTTGCTGTGAAGATGGTTCAGACTGATAGACACACAGTTTTTTCATTAGTATATCGATTCATTGAATTGGTTTTGATTTTTCTTGTTGCAACCGTAGCAGTAGAAAGAGCTTTATCAGCTATGAACATTATCATGACTGAGTTGCGGAATAAGATGAGTGATGAATGGATGAATGATTGCATGATATGCTATATTGAGCGAGATGTATTTGCAAGTATTAATGATAACAAGATTTTATAACGTTTTCAAAGTATGAGGACGCGTAAGCAGAAACTACCTCGTGCTAGTAGTATGTTACTTTCTTATTTCGTAATTTGCATTAAAAATAACATTGTGGTCTTGTGTCCCTGATTTACATATGCAATTTTATCTTTGCAGGTTCAGGTTCAGGTTCTCATATTATTGTTGATGAAGATATGATAGGTTCTCATGCACTTGATGATGCATATTGTTGGTTCCCATTGGGTCTCGCGTGTGACTGGCACTGAACTATCCAGATTTCGAACATTGTTTTGGCATGGTTGTTAAAGCGACCCTTAGTAGTTAGTGCCTATGCGTCAAGGCATCGCCACAGCCTCTCCTTGCTAAGCTAGGCTATGGTGTCCGCCTTACTGTTGAGGTGTCTCTATGGCGTCGCTTAGGCAGCGTTTGGCGTCGGGGACAGTTGAGGTGGATGCCATAAGAAGTCTTGAGCGCAATACAAGAGAGGAGCCAATCGGGAAAAATTGAAGAGAACCTAGATCCTGGACGTGTGAACCTTAGCACCGCTATTGTCCAATCGCGCCTCCATCCCTCTCACGCCAGCTATCTGCTGCTGCTGCTGCACCATCGTCCCTGTCATGCCCCATCCTCGTGGCAACACCTCTATCCCCGTCGCGGTGTCACCCTCCAGATCCTCAGTCCTTCACCTCTTCTCCCTCACGTCCACCCCTCCCCCTCCCCCTCCTGGCCACCACCGTCTCTGGTGCCTCCCCTTCCTAGCTTCCACCTCCCTCTCGGCCTCCCCTTCCCGGCTACTACCGTCCTCGGAGCCTCCCCCTCCCCCCCCCCTCACAGATAAGGGGAGGCTAGGACGAGGAGGCGTCGAGGACAATGGCAATTGAGAGGGGGAGGTGGGGAGGCCGAGCAGAATAGAGGAGGATGGGGAGGCACTGGGACAGAGGAGGCTTGCGAGGGAGGTGAATAACTGAGGAGGGGGATGATCGAGCAGAAAACATGTATGATGTTTTATGCAATTATGCTCTCTCTAATGTAGAAGTACTACCAAAATGGCAACTTCAAGTATTGCATCCTCCGAGGTTGTGTAGGATCCAAAGACCGATCTAAAACGAAAGGCAACGTCTAATGATCCAAGATGGAAGTATGACTTTTGGCTAGTTATTGGCAACCGAGATTTGGTCCAATGTTCGTTTTGTGACCGGAAGGTATCGAGAGGAGTCAAAAGGTTGAAGGAGCATCTTGCAAATGGGTTTGGAGACGTCCAAAAATGTGCCAAGACTAGAACAATAATCATGAATGAGATGCGAGAGGCTTTGTGCAAGGGCAAGAGGGGCAAACCACTCTTTCTAGATGATGATGAAGAAAGAGGAGAAGTAGAAGGAAAAGATGAAGATGTGAGTGTGACAGCAACCAACAAGGAATCCCAAGCCTCTGTTGTGCAACCAAGTTCTGGGACAACCGCTAAAAGAAAGCAATCCACCCTCCAATTCAGGGTTTCAGCACCAAAGAAGGCAAAGGAGATCAAGTCCATTAGTGCTATGCTTTGACCAACACCAACAGAGGTTGTAGAGCAAAGACATGCCAAGGGGCTGGCTCAAAGTAGCATTCTGCCCCGCATAAGGACCAATGAAGAAAGGCATGCCATCAACCTAGAGACAGCCAAGTTCTTCCATGAGTGTGGTATACTATTTAATGCCGAAAACTCAAGGCAATTTGAGAATGTTATGGAGGCCGTTGCGCAATACGGTTCTAGGTACAAGCCTCCTAGATACTATGAGCTGAGGGAGCCATTGCTTGAGGAGGTTGTTAAGGAGATAGATAATTCAAGGATGAAGCATGAGGTTGTGTTGAAGCAATATGGTTGCACACTCATGTCGGATGGATGGCGGATAGGAGGGGACGTCACTTGATTAACTTCCTTGTGAATAGTCCGGATCAGATTTTCTTCTTGGAGACTGTTGATACATAAGTGAATCACATGATGCAATGATACTAGCTGACTTTCTAGAGAAGAGAATCAAGAACATTGGAAAGGACAAAGTTATTCAAATTATCACCGATAATGGTGCTAATTATAAGGCAGCGGGCAAGCTTCTAATGTAGAGGATTCCTACACTATTCTGGATCCCTTGTGCTGCACATTGCTTGGACCTTATGTTGGAAGACATAGGGAACGTGAAGGAATTTAAGAAACCTATTGCACATGCCCAACATCTCACCACATTCATTTACAGGCACGGGAGGCTTCTTAGTGCAATGAGGAGAAGACATGTGGGTTGGATTTTATGAGACCCACAGCTACTCGGTTTGCCACAACATTCCTTGCTTTTGCGGAGGTTGCACAAGCACAAAGATGCGTTGAGATATCTATTTGTCAGTGATGATTGGACTATGACTAAATTGGCAAAGATAGAGGCTGGAAAAGAGTGTATGCCGTTGTGCTTTCTAAGGATTTATGGAATTCAATTGAGGATTTCCTTAGAGTTTCACAACCACTTGTTGTGCTAAGTATGGTTGATTGTGATGAGAAGTCCGCCATGCCGGAGGTTACAACATTGATAGCTCAAGCAAAGAAAAAGATTAAGGAATCCTTCCCTACCTAAAACAATAAAAGTTTGCTGAAGAACATCATGGAAATTATTGGCCAACATTGGGTGAAGCAAATAGACACCCCAATATATATGGGGCTGCACTCTATTTGAACCCGGGGAAATTCTTTCCCATCCAAAAGAAGAATGATGATGCCTATGTTGGGGGAGCTAAGGGGTTGTTTCACTGATGTGCTTTCAAAAATGGTAGAAGATGCTGATCTTCGAAACAATATCGATAAGCAAGCCATTCTCTATGAGGACCAACATGAAGGCATCTTTTCAAATAAAATGGCTATCTAAAACATAGCATACTCCATATTACCAGTAATTGCAAAGAAGAAATAGAAGTGCATTATTGGCATTTGCATCGCATGAAAGTAGAAGATGAATATTTATGAAAACATTGTAAATGGTTGTATGTGAGCAATTTTTATGTTCAGTATCTGCTTTTGATGCTTTGTTTATCGCATTGGTTGTACTTTGCTGAGTCGAGGATTCACTCTTGTTGTTTATGTTTTTTTAGGTACTTAAAGCGGTATGCATGGGAATGGGATAGAAACTTTGATGCACTGCACTTGACATTCACCATGAAAAATAAATTGGCACTATTTGTTTAATTGGAGAAACCTTATTATTGACTTATATTTTATGGTTGTGTTCATCCTTCGTGGTGAATTAGTTCCTTTGTAATAAAGATAGTCGGTTCCTTCATGTGGACGTTTAGGGTTATGCTTTAAATTTTCATTACATGGTTATCATGCTCATATTTGTTATTGTTTTGAAATCCTTCAATGGTCATTGATTCAAGTGAAACTCTGTTGAAATTTAGAGAAAAATTTATAGTTAGTGAGAAACCTTTACTACATTATGATAAGATAACTTGAATTGGTTATAACTTGAATTTGTGGATACTATATGTACATGAGACATGTTAGGAGTAGAAAAAGGTTTTCTTTTTTTAATGAAAGCGCTTTTAGTTCGGTTCGGTAGAATGCGGGTCTTTAAAACCCAAGGCTGTAGGTTTCTATCCAATGTCGAAGTAGAGTAAAATAACTTAACAAAATAAAGTTGAATTACAACTCCAATTTGACTTGACCGCCTCTTCGGTTTGGAGAAGGTCAAGAAAAAACCTACTGTATCGGTGTAATCCCCGAAAATATATGGTCATGGGCTTATTGAATAAGGTGTCATTGCTGCAGACATTCGACGAAGCATTGGGTAAACATCATGTTGAACTAGCTGAGTGTTCGTGCTTTGCTATAGATAAAAAAACATATTACTCTAGCTTGTTGAGTTGTTGTTATTGAGATCCGTGCCAACTCGTGTCGTGTCTCCACATGTATTGTCATGTTCAGCGTCTTAGCCTACAGCACAGCCTTGGCTCCGTCACGATGCCTGGTCGAGCTCTGATATAGAGAGGGTGCAAGAAAAGATGAGTATATTGTTGCTTATTCTGCATTCTGTTAGGGATGTCTCCCTCTGAGATATGGTTTTCAACAACAACTGAAACTCCCTACGTTATTCGAAGACTCGTTGAGTCATTGCCATGATTTGGGAGCAGTTCTGTGAATGTTGCTTGGTATGGCATCAATGCAAGTAGTTTCAACAGAATACATAACAAACTTAGCGGTAAAAAACATATTACCCTAGCATGTCACACCACCGTTGCTTGGCTTGGCTTGCGCCAGGTCTTCAACCCGTCAAGACACCTAGCTGAGCTCCATTGTGGTCTGCGTCGTGCCTCCGACACTGTGTTCATCTTACGCTGCAAACCTTGGCTACGTCTCCACGCTGGGGAAACAAATAATTTTTTTAAATTATTTGTAATCGAACCTGATAAGATGTTTACCACACAAGGGAAATCAAGAAATTAGTGAAATGGGAATAGGGTGGGTTTGCAATAAATTGTATAAAGAGTAAGCAATCACTTGACCGAACTCGTTCCATTTAACTCCGTCAAATAATTCTTTATATGCATAACCCAAAGTATTGTTTTTGGAACATATACCCAAAGCAGATTAATAAACTCTTTTGAAGCATATATAAAGCTAAAAAAGTGAGAGCAGCATCACCTGCATTATGTGAAGAAGATCAGTTAAATCAAGTGCGTCTAAATCCACAGTTCATGTCCACGCCCGCTTTATCGCTGTCTTGATTAGGAAGGAATTCTAGCACAAAGAAAGTCGTTGCTTGCTGTCCTAGGCATTTTGCTCAAGCAGCAACTCGTAAGGCTTCAATGTGAACTTTTTATCTCGAACATCTTGCAGGCAGGATTACTACAATTCATTAGCGACAAACTTTATGTTGTTCATAGGGTGCATTGATGGAAAACAATCACGAAACAACAATGCCTATCAAAGAATAAAATTCGAACGAGAAATTGCTTACTTGAACTGAAGCATTACTTACTCAATAGCTTTACTATGCAGGGCGCAATGGAGCTAGAGTATTAGCGTCGCATCTGTCTCCTCTTTGCAAGCCACACGCTGGCCCTACCACGCACCATCAAACACCAAGCAACTGCACTGGCTGCCAAGGGGTTGGGACCATGTCACGCTGGCCTCATTGACGCCAAGAACCGGAGATTCGTCCGGTGATGGGGCTGTTCCTAGGAGACGAAGGTAGATGAAAGGTCTGAGGGTGGGGCTGATTGGGAGGGAGACGAGTAGTTTGGGATTTGTTTGGGAGAAGGGGGCGTCGCAATGAGCAAAATGGGGGAGGTTGTGAGATCAAAAGTAGCAAAATAGGAGGAAGGGTTCGGGAGGCGGCGGCTGCGCTCATATAATTTTTTCCAAAGAGAAGGGGTCGCGATTAGGGGTGGAAAAAAAGCTCGTTAGTGAGGCTCGTTAGCTCGGTTCAAAATTGCTCTAATTACGCTCGTTAATTGGTTAAACATTAAAATGAGTCATTTCAAATGAAATTGGATTTCACTCTGACTCAGCTCGGCTCGTTAGCTCGATTCTAAAAATACTTCCAAAATATAAATAAAATGATATTGAACCAAACTATGTCAATTTCGAGAAAAACTCAGTAAGACGAGTATCTGACTCGATATCCATCCCTAGTCACGATGAATCCGGGGTGTCGAGGCTGGGT
Source organism: Phyllostachys edulis (assembly GCA_036346405.1). Lineage (NCBI taxonomy): Eukaryota > Viridiplantae > Streptophyta > Magnoliopsida > Poales > Poaceae > Phyllostachys > Phyllostachys edulis. Next base: position 40,507,823 of record CM070547.1, on the reverse strand, counting down.
GTGATGAGGCTGGGTCCAAACGTCGGCACACGATTTCTCAAGAGGATAAGGGTTACGACTTACAAGGATTAGAAGGGGTTAAAAAAAATGCTTCACTCACCACCACTAGTAACAAAGATATGCTTATCAAATGCTAAAGGAAAAAATATGCTTAACTCACGTCGTTCTTTTTCACACGTCAACCTCACACAATCAAGATCGGTCACATTAGCTTTTGGACCAAGCAAAGGACAAATCACGTCCTCTGGATACAGCCAGCGCTTCATGTCCTGGGCACACCAGCCGGGCACATGAACCTCTATCCCCACGTGTCGACATTCGACAGTAGAAGTGTCCAAAAGCAATAGCGGCCGGCCATGTCATCCAACTGCTGCACTCGTCGTCGCGTATCACGCGCGCCCCTTTCTTCGAAAATGTTCTTTTAAGTTGCGTCCAGTCAAGCCAGGATTAGCGCAACCAATGCTCTGGATGCTAGTACAACATCAACTGGGTTACTTCAGCCACAATTCGATTTAAAAACGAGGGCGCCTGCCTGAATCTAACAATAAAATTGGAAGCAGTCTTCCACATTTCTTTTAAATCTACAGTAAACGCGTAAGAACACATGTAAAACAGAAATTGCTAATCCACAACAACGAATAGCACAAAAAAAATAGCATCGGACCAGAGTGAATGTATTCATAAATCATAATTCCAATGATAATCTCATCCAAGTAGCAAGAAGATAGCAAGAGGAAAAATTGCGCTAGATTAAAAAAAGCCGAACTAAATTACGAAGCAACTGACTTAGACTCGAATCCAGGACAAATTAGCAGCCAATTACACCGACGATTCACTGCCATTACTCCATCTAACCCAACGGCGACGAAGTAAAAATCCAACAGGTGAATGAGCGTGCTCAATTGCATTTTATTCAGTCCGATGCCGACACCAAGAAAGCTCAACAATGGCTCACACCTTGAAGCTGAAGCTGAGGATCTTGTTGAGCCCGCCCTTCCAGCCGCCGCTCCCCTTCCTGCCGGGGCTAGAATTCGCCGTCGTCGTCGCCACCGCCGGCTCCGACGCGACGTCGTTGGCGACGGCCTCGCGCGCGGCCTTCTGCCAGAGCAGGAAGCTCCTGCACCCGTTGAAGCTGACCCTCTCATCGGCCTTGAGCGCTGCACGGCACAAAAGATCAAATCAAGAAGAGGTCAGCCAAGAGAATGGGCAAATTGTGACGGATTAAACAGCAGATCGAGAAACTGGTGCTTGAGTTGGGGCCGTACCGTCGGATCCGCCATGGGCGGTGTAGAGGAGGAAGTCGGCGGCGTCGGCGCCGAGCAGCGGCATGCGGTCCTCGCGAGCGTAGCAGCGGAGCGCGGCGCGGATGAGGCCGGTGACCGACTCGCCCTCGTCGACCAGAAACCGCAGCGGCCCGGCGCTGCCGAGCACGGTCACCGTCACCAGCACGCGCGCCCGGCCGCCGGCCCACGCCGCCGCTGGCTTGCCGCGGGGATCCACCCTCCTCAGCTTCATCGGCAGCGTCGACGGCACCGCAACAGCCATATTAACGAACCAATCGAATCGAATCAAACCAAACTAATCAACCAAAATTGCTGCTTCTGTTTTTTTCCCTCTCTTTTCTTAGCAAAGAAAAACTCTAGATAAAAAATAATCGAAGAAGCGCCGGCGAGCCGTTCACGGGTCGAGGCCGATGCAGCGGTGGTACCAGCCCTGCATGCAGGATCCGAAGCCGCGGAAGGAGGCGGAGGAGGCCCTCTCCGGCTGCGGCGGCGAGGAGGGAGAGGCGGAGGTCGTGCGGGTTCCCACCATTCACAAGGGAGGACTCGTCTTCGCGAGGCGGGCGGCGGCCGGAGATATCTGGAGGCCCTTCTTGATTTCTTCTTGCCTTGCGGCGGCCGAGAGGAGAAGGACGCGATGGGTTTGGTCGGCGACTCCAGGCGTGCGTGATAACAAAGCAGACAGAATATAAGGGCACGGCGCCGCTGAGGAAGGAGTCTAGTTCGGCGGCCGCGCGGTGGGTTGAGCTGGAGTTTCCTAATCTTTCTTCTTTCTGTGAGAGATGATCTTGGCCGCTCGTGATGGGAGATGGACGGTGCATGCTGGCCTACTGTGTGCACGCGGTTGGTGGTTTGGATCTGCTCGGGGAGGGTTGCTTGGTAGGGTTTTGTTTTGCCGCCCCCTCCCCTCTCTTTTTCTCTTGAGGTGTGTGTGCTAATGTGGTTTTGGGTGGAACTGGAACGGTCTCTGTGGATGTTGCTTCGGGGCAACGGAGAAAGCCCCGTTTTTTCGGAACGTTCGTCATTTTGGAAAAAAAAATAGTTTTTTTTCTTATTTGATATTGTTTGGCATCGTTATTGCAAAACTAGGCCCTTTCTGTGCGAAATGGCAAAAAATGGCCCTGCAGATGCGCCGACAGGCGACACGTGTTGTCTACCGTGCTACGGGCGCCTGGATCCTCCCACTGCCGCGTGCTAGGCACCAGGTGACCAGACCACCCTCTGGTGAGCCATCCCATCGCTCGGTCCCCCCCACACGCTGGATTCCGCCTAGATTCTAGTGTGCCCCCACGCCACGTACTGTCCCGTCACACATCGTGTCCCCATCACCCTCGCGTTGCTTCGCGGTCGGCCGAGTGCTTTTCCGCAGCTATAAAACTCGTTGCGCGTCTCTCTCATCATCCATAATTAATTTAGTCATAAGTAATCAGTCGTAGTTAATTATTCGTAACTAAGTAGTGGTAATTAATGTAGTCATAATTGATCAATGGTAATTAATTAGTCGTACACAGTAGGGGCGCTGCCCTTCCTGTTTTCCGTCAAAAAAATAGTCATAATTAAATAGTCATAATTAAACAGTCCAAATTAATTAGTAGTCATAGTTAATTAATCGTAGTTAAATAGTCGTAGTTAATCAGTCGTAATTAAATAGTCGTAATTAAGTAGTCGTAATTAATGTAGTCATAATTAAATAGTCCAAATTAATTTGTCGAAATTAATTAGTCAAAATTATTTTCATCGTAATTAATTAGTTGTAGTTAGTTAGTCGTAATTAATTAGTTGTAATTAACTAGTCGTAGCTAATTAGTCGTAAGGATTAGTAGTTTTTTTCTCAAAAAGTTTTGTATTATACACTAATTAGGTTAAATTTGTACATAAGGATTACCGAAGTCTAATTATTTTGGGGAGGTACCGAAATGTAGACTAAATAGTGCAACATATTTATTTGATTATGTACAGTAAAGTGCGTTGAATTGCTCGTAACATACATACGAAGTGTATTGGGTTGTTGTGGCTTTAGGTAATGTCCAACATGCAAGACTTGCTTCTGTTTTATGGTGACGGTCTCGTATGGGGCAGACCGGTGGGCTGCGTATGTTAAGATGCCAGTTCAAGGTGGTCCGGGCGGAGCGCCTATATGCGATGAATATTCATGAGCTGAGGAGCTGCATCCGGAGGGAGTTCGACATAGAGACATCAATTAAGAAACTTGTCATCGAGGAGATCACCTCCACAAATAGGGGAGGGCAGAGCGTATGAGAGCTACACAAGGTGAATGGTAGCATTGCATGGGGCCAATAGATGCAGATTGTTGTGAAGCCCGAGGCGGTGATATACGAGAGATAGATAGTGTACGTGAATTCTATGTACAGGGTGCCAGCAAACCTTGAAGTGGTTGGTGCTAGTGGGAGCAGGGAAGTATAGGCGATGCATGAAGATAGGAGCATGAAATGTGATGTTTTGGAAGAAGACTATGAAGGAAGACTTGCAGAGAATTTTGTGCAAAATGAGGGGACGAGACAATGGTGGTTGGCCCGCATTGACTACCACGGGTTTATGCCGAACCAGCAGGCCAAGTCAGAGTCCGATGAGTATGCCGACCCATGCTCGAATGCTAGCGAGGACACAACCCACGGTGCAGGGGGTGGTGGTCCGATCGGCATAATTGTGTCAACGGAGGTGCCTTACGCGTCATCTAGACTGGATGATCTTGCAATGTGGTCGCTCGTACTGCCACAAGAAGACGGATCCTAGTGGGGGTTTGATGCTAACACCCTTTTACTTGGGCATCACTTCTCAAGCAAGGTGACCATGCAGCAAGCTATAACATAGTACGCCGTGTCGATCAGTCACTTATACCAGGTGCACCAGTCCAACCCAGCCCATTACACAGTAAAGTGTGTAGTCGAAGGCTGCACCGGTAAGCTTAGCGCTCGCAAGGTGAAGGGCTAGCACACGGTCTTCACGGTCACGAAAATGATTGACCACACTTGTGAGCTGAGTGAGCCTCTGTAGCAACATCGAAATGTGACTTCCACATATGTGGAAAGCTTCATCAGCCACCTAGTTGTGGAGGATGTGTCCATCTCCCCCAAGATGTTGTTATTAGAAGTGACAAATCTGGTTGGTTATCCAGTCAGATACAGCAAGGTCTGACGAGCCAACCAGAAGGTGATCGAGTCCATGTATAGAACTTATGAGGAAGTGTACAACCTTGTTGTAATATCTCGTTTAACCTTTGAGATTAAGTTGAGGGAGAAAGAAAATTAAATAGAATTAAAATAAAAATTAAATGAAGTTAGATGCGTAACTTCTTATTTATTTTCCTATAGTTTGGGCTTTCGGCCCATGGTTTTCTTTGGCCCAAGGGGACCAACCCTAGAGACTCCCCAAACCCTATCATTTTTATTTCTCCCCTATTTCTCCTAACCCCACTGCCACCCATCACCCAGCTCCCTCCCATCCATTTCTGTGACGACCCACCCGTGATGTACTGCAAGAGGTCCCGGAGGACCATTTTTTTTTATGTGCATGTCGGACCTCCCAGAGGTCTTGCGGACCTCCCGAGGTCTTGGTCTCGCCATCGACCTCCCAGAGGTCTTGAGGACCTCCCGGAGGTCGTGGTCGCCACCGCCGCAGAGCACCTCCAGCACATCACCAAGAGAGGTCCGGGACCTCCCGAGCTAGAATCCCGTGGGACCTCCCGGTGGTCCCGCCTGCATGCATCTGAGCTAGTCCCAGGACAATCGAGCTAGCTCGCACAAGAACACAAGCCAATACCACAACCACGAGGTCAAACAAAGATGAAGGCATAAATTAAACTTTATATAATAGGACCTTATGGTCAAGCTTGTTAACAAGAGGTCTCGCCACCGAGGGCTTACAAAACCAACGAGGACTTACAATCAAGCGATAAGGAGCTCTAGGGCTCAAACACCAAAACACGCAGAAGCCATCCAACAAGCACCACAGTCGTCGGGTGGAGGACGCCCTAGGCATCTTAGTCGTCGAAGAACTCCTCCTCGAAGAGGTCTCAGACCGCCACGCACTTGGTCATCCTCATAATCTGCTTTGACATGGGGCTTAAGCCATGAGTACTTGGAATGTACTCAAGAAGTCACAGAGAGCAAAGATGCAATAATATTCATGCAATGACTTACCAATGGAGAGCTGTATGGTTAGTTTGCATAAAGCCAAATTTGACAATAATAGCATTAATAGATTGAAAGGCGACAAGGTAAAACCATAATACATAATACTTTTGATGTTTTAATAAAAGGTGGTGTGAGCACCAACTCACGGCCACAACCAAAAATTGGGGAGGTCAGATCACACCAAAGGGCTGTGTCCTCACCCAAAACCCACCTGAACACCCATTCCAGAGGTCCGAACCAACCTGGACCACTACAGAGCCAACCTTGACCCCTCCGAGTGGCCAAGGTCTCTTCGAGGCAAAGCCAAAGCATCTCGCTGAAGTGTCCAATGGCACAAGCTTTTGAAACATCTACCCTTGCACCATTTCACCGAGCATGTCCATGACCAAGGACTTGGCTATTCAATAGATCTTTTACTCTGCAGAGGTGTACAACTTTACCCACAATCCACGATCTCTCTAGCGGGATGGGTTCCGGTCACCCTTGCTCACTTCCTAAGGTGAGCGATCTAGAGAGCGCTGCAAGGCCTTTACAAAGCTTTGAACTCGACTAGGGCTGCCCGCTAAGGTTTCGCAATCCCTCCAATGGTCTAGAAATCCACGGGGTTATGGGGTGCCCCTCTTGCGCCAACTAATCACACGCCAACCAAAACAGCCCCAAGCCATCTCATTGCTAATTATTCAGCCTGCACCATTCCCATAAAATGATCTTGTGGTTGCACTAATTGGCCCATTAAACAGACACAAAGTGAAGTCCTTAATTGTGCTAAGGCAAGACTTCCACAAACCAAAGGTGTACAAAGACCCACTACTCACTCCCTTTCTTGCCTTAGCAAAACAATTGTATTAGCCCATGCCAAAAGACCACCCATCTGGCACACAAATTTTAACCAAGTGGTCTCACACCACGATCGACACAGACTTAGGCATCCCGCCATAGTTGCTCAACAATGGCACCAACCACACATTTCATAACTTATTAGTCAAGATTATTAGAGATGAAGCATGATACGCTCAAACCACGCTTTCTAAGCGAGGCTATATAAGACCTCGGGCCCCATGTTGGCAAATAACAAAGAACACCAACTAAATTATCCACCCTAAGGCTCACAAGGTGAACATGACAACATGATGGAGACAAGGTATAAAGGAGGCATAATGACAAGTAGGCAAGTAACTACAGCCCAAACCATTTTCTTATAAACATAGCCATGCATGATAATTTAAACCAAATACATTTGCAAAGCTTGGTTCAAGATGATCAAAAGGAGGTCTGTGGCTTGCCTTGGTCAAGCAGTGGAGAGCCTTCTGCAGCAAGAGCCGGGTCCAAGATCTCCTCGAACTCGTGATCTACACGTTCGCAAGAGAACCAAATAAGCAAAACCACACTAAGCCGTGAGAACAACAAAAGAACCAAAAGGAACTCAAACCAACTCAGCCAAAAGGAAACCAAGAGGCTTAACACCGCCTCAAAGAGCTCCTGGGGAGGGTCTTGCGCAAGGAAGAACCGAGCAGAGGAGGCAGGGAAGGAAGAAATGAGCAAAAGATTACAAAGGCACGCCTCCCAAAGGCTATATATAGTCGGGTTGGTGGTGTGCACCACAAGGAAACCCAGAGACGTGTTGGCAATCGGGACTACTTGGGTGGCTTGCCCAAAAGAATTGAATAATGTACCTCGGATGTGGATGCATTTAATGTGACCCGACACCTATTAAATGCGCATGAGTTCTGAGGCAAGAGCAATAATTACAAGGTGAAGAGGGGCCGGCAAGTGGGGCCACCAAAAAGGGTGCACCATCGTCAAAGAGGTGGCCCCACCGCAAAAGGGTCATTCCCGCCAAAGACCACCGCGAGGTCTGGGCAAGAGGTCCAAGACACTCAAAGGGAGGTCTCGACAGAGGTCCAAGGACTCAAGAAGAGGTCCCGGACAAGAGGTCCTCAAAGCTCACAACGAGGAGGCCTCGACACTCGGACCGCACAAGGAGGTCTAAGGGTCAAGATTTCAAGGGAGGACCTCAACGGTCCAGATCAAAGGGCGCAGGAGGTCTGACGAGTAGATCTCCAAAAGGAGATCTAACGGTCAAGATCTCAAAGGGAGGACCTCAACGGTCCAGATCAAAGGGCGCAGGAGGTCCCGACGAGTAGATCTCCAAAAGGGAGATCTAACGGTCAAGATCTCAAGGGAGGACCTCAACGGTCCGAGATCAAAGGGCGCAGGAGGTCTGACGAGTAGATCTCCAAAAGGGAGATCTAACAGTCCAAGATCTCAAGGGAGGACCTCAACGGTCCAGATCAAAGCGCGCAGGAGGTCCCGACGAGTAGATCTCCAAAAGGGAGATCTAACGGTCCAAGATCTCAAGGGAGGACCTCAACGGTCCGGATCAAAAGGCGCAGGAGGTCCCGACCAACAGAATATTCAAGGTTAGGAGGTGGTCTTTACAAAAGACCCGAAGGGCCGAGGAGGGGTCTTGGACCTAAGGAGGTCTGAACCTTTGTATCCCACTAAAGGAGTACCTGGATGGCTAAGATCTCGAGAGAGGAGGTCCTAAAGGCCGATCCTAACAAGGGAGGTCTCGAGCGGCTAGATCTCAACAAGGGAGGTCTGAGCGCCGATCTCAACAAGGGAGGTCCGAGCGGCCAGATCTCAACAAGGGAGGTCTGAGCGGCCGATCTCAACAAGGGAGGTCCGAGCGCCAGATCTCAACAAGGGAGGTCTGAGCGGCCAGATCTCAACAAGGGAGGTCTGAGGGCCGATCTCAACAAGGGGAGGTCTGAACGGCTAGATCTCAACAAGGGAGGTCTGAGCGGCAGATCTCAACAAGGGAGGTCTGAGCGCGATCTCAACAAGGGAGGTCTTAAAGGACACGGAGGAGGTCCGTGAGGACACAGAAAGGTCTCAGAGGGACAAGGGAGGTCTATTTGAACACAAGGGAGGTCCAAATAGCCACAAGGAGGTCTAGAAAGGTCCCAAAGGGGCACTGGAGGTCCAGAGGAACTCGAGCGCCCAAGAGAACTCAGAGGTTCCGAGAGGCGTGGAGAGGTCCACAGGAGGTCCAAAAGAAGCAAAGCCAAGCGTGGCTTGAAGAGACCAAAGAGGTTAGAAACACCAACCCGAGCCGGTTCTTAATAAGAAAACCCAAACACGGAGGGGTCCGAACAGAGGGAAAGATGAGAGAGAGAGAAGGGAGGTCTGAGTCTCAAAGAGATTCAAGCCAACAAAGGAAGTTAAAAGAGAAGACAAAACCTGTGGCACACAGGAGGCTGGGGACACAAAGAACCCAAGAGCAAAGAAAGACACAACAGAGAGCTACAACCGCAAGGAACACCAACTAAGAGCTTAGTGAAGGTTTGATTAATTCCAATTGAACTCTCCAGATTCAAAAATCTCAAAGTTAAGCTTTGGATTCTCAATAAAGCCAAATGGTTACTTTTATTTTGAAAACTTGGCAAGGACTTAAAAGAAAACGGACGCGTTACAAACCTTCACCCCTTAAGGGAATCTCGACCCCGAGATTCAGCCGAGCTAGGGAATAGGTGGGGAACTCCTTCCCGAGGTCGCTCTTCTCGCTCCCATGTTGCCTCGGCCGAGTGGTTGCTCCATTGCACCTTGCATGCCTTGGTGGTCTTGCTCCGGTAACTCTCTCGACACGCCCAAAATCTTGATGGGGTGCTCTCTGTAAGTGAGGTCTTCTTGGAGGTCCACAACTTCTAAAGGCATTTGGTCCTCTGGCATTCGCAAGCATTTCTTCAATCTGTGACACATGGAACACATTGTGAACTCCAAAGAAGTGAGGAGGAGGTCCAACCGGTAGGTTACTTCACCCTTCTGCAAGGATCGAAAGGGTCCAATAAATCTTGGAGCAAGCTTCCCACTAACTCGAACCATTGATACCTTTGAGAGGTGAAACTTTGAGGTAGACTGGTCTCTGGGACAAAAGTTAGGTCTCGACGCCTAACATCTCACGTAGCTCTTTTGCCTAGTTTGGGCCGCTTTTAACTTCTCCCTAATTGATCTCACTTGATCCTCGGCTTCTTTCAAAGGTCCGCCAAGAACTTGGCCTTCACCCGATTCTGTCGAAGACAAGAGAGTCCTACACTTTCTCCCATAAATAGCTTCAAAAGGGACATTTGGAGACTCGCTTGGTAGCTGTTATTATAGGAAAATTCATATGGTAACATCTTGTCCCAACTAGATTGTCTTTCTAGAGCGCAAGCTCTCAAAGATGTCCTCAAGGACTTGGTTAACTCTCTCGGTTGGCCATCTGCTTGAGGGTGGTATCTCAGTACTAAAGTTGAGGTCGGTGCCCAAGCCATCATGTAGCTTTTGCCAAAACTTGGAGGTGAATTGAGATCCTCTGCGAGACTATCTTCTTTGGAACACCATGAAGGCACACCACTTTTGCCATGTAGATTTCGCTAGCTTGTCTCCGAATAAGTAGTCTTCACAGAATAAAGTGAGCCATTTTTGTTAATCTATCCACTATGACCCAAATAGAATCAAAACCAGCTCGGGTATGAGGTAAACCAGTTTGGGTACGAGGTAAACCAAGAATAAAATCCATGCCGATCTCTTCCCACTTCCACTCGGGTATGGGTAAGGGCACTAAAAGTCCTCCGTGTCTTGGTGCCTTCGCTTAATCTTTGGCAAGTGTCACATTTGGCCACAAAATCTGCTATCTCCTTCTTCATTTTCGGCCACCAGTACAATCCCTTGACATCTTGGTACATTTTTGTAACTCCTGGATGTATAGAATACAAAGCTTCATGGGCTTCTTTAAGTATTATACCCTTGAGCTCCGTGTTATTGGGCACACAGAGCCTCTTATCAAACCAGACCGCACCTAGGTCATCCATAGAAAACCTTGCAGCCTTCCCTTCTCTTATGTTGGTCTTAATCTCTTGGATGCTAGCATCTCCATCTTGGGCTGCCTTGATCTGTTTTTGCAAGGTAGATTGCACTTCAAGAGTTGCCAAAACCCTTCTTCCACTAACTCAAGTCTAAGCTTCAAGAATTCTTCATACAAGGCAAAGTTGGCTCTCCTTAACCATCAAAGTATTGACATAAACTTTTACGCTCAAAGCATCTCGCCACCACATTGGCCTTGCACAGGTGGTAGTGAATTCCACATTGTAGTCCTTAATAAGCTCAAGCCACCTTCTCTCGCCTCAAATTCAAATCCGCTTGTGTAAAGATGTACTTTAGGCTTTTGTGGTCAAGTAAATTTCACACCTATTACCAATGAGGTAATGGCGCCAAATTTTAAGGCATGAACCACAAGCAGACCAACTCTAAGTCATGAGTAGGGTAGTTTGCTTCATGAGGCTTCAACTGTCTTGAAGCGTAAGCTACCACTTTTCATCTGCATTAGAACACACCAAGTCCTTGCTTTGACGCATCACAATAAACTTCAAATCTTTCCCGACATCCGAAGAACCAAAAGCTGAGGCAGAGGTCAACTTTCTCTTGAGCTCTTGGAAGCTCTGTTCACAACTGAGGTCCAAAGGAACTTCTTTTCTTTCTTTAACAGCTGAGTGAGAGGTTTTGCAATCCGGAGAAGCCTTCAATAAACCTTCAGAATAACCGACCATGCCAAGAAAACTTCAACTTGAGGCACGGTCCTAGGGGTTCCCAATTGAGCACGCCTTGAACCTTACTAGGGTTGACAGACACTCCTTCTTTTGACAAAACATGCCCCAAAAGACCACTTCTTTTAGCCAAAACTCACACTTACTAAATTTGGCAAAGAGTCGATGAGCTCTCACTTTTCCAAAACCGAAAAGAGATGGCTTGTATGCTCCTCTTCACTCTTGGAGTACACTAGAATGTCGTCAATAAAGACAATGACAAACTTGTCTAGGTACTCCATGAACACTCGGTTCATCAAATTCATGAAATAGGCAGGGCATTGGTCAGCCCAAAAGACATAACAAAGGAATTCAAATAACCCATACCTAGTTGAAAAAAGCTGTCTTAGGGATGTCTTCCTTGCGAATCTTAAGTTGGTGATATCCTGTTCTCAAATCTATCTTGGAAAACACAATGACCCCTTCAATTGATCAAATAAATCATCAATTCTTGGCAAAGGATACTTGTTCTTGATGGTGACATCATTGAGAGCTCAGTAGTCCACACACATCCTTTGAGTGCCATCCTTTTAGGCACAAAATCACTTGGGCTCCCCAAGGTGAGGAGCTAGGTCTAATAAAACCCTTGCTTTGCAAGTCTTCCAACTTTTTCAACTCCACATGATCATCAACATGCAATCTGTAGGGCCTTTTGGAGATGGGGGAGGTCCCTGGGACAAGGTTTATGACAAACTCAAGGTCTCTGTCTGGGGGCATTCCTGGGAGCTCATCAGGGAACACATCCACAAATTCTTTAACAACAGGGACATCCTCCAAAACTTGAACTTGAGCACTACAAGATAGGGCTCCTTGGAGTTTCTCTGAGGTGGCCGAAAACTTCACAGTGGCACCACTAGGGCTGGTCAAAGAGATACTTTTGCCACTACAATCCAACATGGCATGGTGGTTAGCTAGCCAGTCCATGCCCAAAATCACATCTAGGGACCTGGTGTCCAAAAGGATAAGGTTGGCTAGAAATTCTACTCCTTCTATGACCATTTTCACTTGTGGACAACCCTGGTTCGTGCTTAGTTCTGAGCCAGGGGATTGAACCAACAAGGTAGACTTAAGAGCAACAACTCGAAACTGGTGCTTTGCAGCAAAACTCCGAGAAATAAACGAATGGGAAGCTCCAGAGTCAAATAAAACTGCAGCTGGCACTGAATTTACTAGGAACATACCTAGTACCACGTCTGAGGAGGTCTGTGCTTCTTCCACTGCCACATGGTTCACACGGCCCCTTCCAAAAGTTTGGGAGGTTCTGCTTGAGGAGGTCCTGCTGACTGAGGGTCTTGGCCGAGGGAGGTCCCAAGTAGAGGTCTTGGTGGTTGGCTCTGTCTTTAGTGGGCATTGATTAGCAAAATGCCCCACTTGGTGACACTTGAAGCGTGATCCCAATTCTTTGTGGAGGTCGTTAGGGTTGTCTTGGTGTCGCCAGGTGATGCTTGCCCGAAAGGTGACAACAAGGAGGTCTTAGCAGAGGTCCCGAAGGTCCAGGAGGTCCTTGGCGCTTGGTTGGTACTGCACAAAGCTTTGTGGCGCTGGGAGGTCTTTGCCGAGCACCGAGGGTGGCACCTTTCTCTTGTAGGACTCGGAGAGTTCTCTTGGGATTCCTCAATGAGCATTGCCTTGTTCACCATATGCTGGAAATCGGGATAATCGCTGCCCACAACTTGAACTTTTAAGTCGGATGGAGGCCTCGCTTAAAACGCTTCGCCGCATCATCCGTAGCCACATCTTCGCGAGCATAACGCGACAATTGAGTGAACTTAGTGAGATACTCACTTCTCGACATGCTTTGCCTTGCTTGAGCTCTCTAAACTCTTCCTTTTTCATCTCTACCTTCCCATCGTGACATGGGAGTGGCGAAAAGTCGCAGAGAACTCGCCCAAGAGATCCTCTGGGGTCAAGATGTGAGGCACAAAATGTGTCCCACCACTCACCGCAGTCCTTCCAGTTGATGTGAGGCAAACAAAACCTTCTCCCTATCTTCACAAACAGCAATATCCAACTTCTTCTCTGTTGATCTCAGCCAATCATCTCAGATCTAAAGGCTCTGGAGAGCTCGAAAATGTAGCCGGGCGTGTCTTCATGAACTCGACACTTTGATTGAGGGTGAGCCGGGGTGGAGGTGGTGGTGCGGCCAGCACTGACTATTCGACTCATCATGGCAAGTAAAGCATTAGTGGTCCGGCTTTGTTGAGCCATAATCTGTTCATATTCTCGCATCATAGAGCTCATCATCTCGAGCTTGTCCGCCATAAACCGCCTAAAACCCGGTCTGCTTCGCCACCGGAGGAGGTGGGGGTGGAGGCAAGCTGCCTGGGGGCTCACCTGCTTGTGGATCGCCGAGTCTGCACTATCTCGGACAAAACTCTAAAGGTTTAATAGGTAAGAAGGAAAGCATAAAGGGTAAGAGGATACAGAGAAATAAAGATAGGGCATTTATTAGGGGTGACTTGGTTAACCCAAGAGAGAACCAAAAGGCCAGGAGGCCAAAAGAGGCAACAGAAGCTTCAAAACAGAGGTCTTCAAGACCCAAGCTAAGTGAGACTCGTAATAGGACCACTAATCCTAACCTTTCTACAATCGGCCCTATTGAAGTTATAAAGGCAAGGAAGTCAAGTTAGATTCAAAATCAAGGTTCCAAAGAGAGATAAGATACGGAACTAAGGAGGAGTTAAGATGAGAGTAGAACAGACAAGAAAAGATTTTAAGCGTGATAAGGGCAAGATAGAACCAAAGACAAGGAAAGAACTACTAAACAAATTTTAAGTTGACTTGCTTTAGAAAATAACTTTTGGATAAAAACTAAATCGACTTTTACGCCTATGGCCACGCCCTCTGACCCAACCTAGGCTCGATACCAACCTGTGACGACCCACCCCGTGATGTACCGCAAGAGGTCCGGAGGACCATTTTTTTTTGCTGCGAAGTCACCACGGAAGGATGTGGTAGCACCGCATGGAGCTTTACCGAGGAGGTCGCCAAGACCTCCCAGAGGTCTTATGGACCTCCCGGAGGTCTTGGTCCGCCATCGACCTCCCAGAGGTCTTGAGGACCTCCCGGAGGTCGTGGCCGCCACCGCCAGAGCACCTCCAGCACATCACCAAGAGAGGTCCCGCAGACCTCCCAAAGCTAAGTCCGTGGGACCTCCTGGTGGTCCCGCCTGCATCCGAGCTAGTCCCAGACAATCGAGCTAGCTCGCACAAGAACACAAGCCAATACCACAACCACGAGGTCAAACAAAGATGAAGCGCATAAATTAAACTTTATATAATAGGACCTTATGGTCAAGCTTGTTAACAAGAGGTCTCGCCACCGAGGGCTTACAAAACCAACGAGGACTTACAATGGCGCATAAGGAGCTCTAGGGCTCAAACACCAAAACACGCAGGCCATCCAACAAGCACCACAGTCGTCGGGTGGAGGACGCCCTAGGCATCTTAGTCGTCGAAGAACTCCTCCTCGAAGAGGTCCAGACCGCCCGCACTTGGTCATCCTCATAATCTGCTTTGACACGGGGGCTTAAGCCATGAGTACTTGGAATGTACTCAGCAAGTCACAGAGAGCAAAGATGCAATAATATTCAGGCAATAACTTACCAATGGAGAGCTGTATGGTTAGTTTGCGCAAAGCCAAATTTGACAATAATAGCATTAATAGATTGAAAGGCAGCAAGGTAAAACCATAATACATAATACTTTTGATGTTTTAATAAAAGGTGGTGTGAGCACCAACTCACGGCCACAACCAAAAATTGGGGGAGGTCTGATCACACCAAAGGCTGTGTCCTCACCCAAAACCCACTCCAACACCCATTCCAGAGGTCCGAACCAACCTGGACCACTACCCGAGCCAACCTTGACCCTCCGAGCCGGCCAAGGTCTCTTCGAGGCAAAGCCAAAGCATCTCGCGGAAGTGTCCAAAGGCACAAGCTTTTGAAACATCTACCCTTGCACCATTTCACCGAGCATGTCCATGACCAAGGACTTGGCTATTCAATAGATCTTTTACTCAGAGAGGTGTACAACTTTACCCACAATCCACGATCTCTAGCGGATGGGTTCCGTCACCCTTGCTCACTTCCTAAGGTGAGCGCCTAGAGAGCGCTGCAAGGCCTTTACAAAGCTTTGAACCGACTAGGGCTGCCCGCTAAGGTTTCGTAATCCCTCCAATGGTCTAGAAATCCACGTGGTTATGGGGTGCCCCTCTTGCCAACTAATCACACGCCAACCAAAACAGCCCCAAGCCATCTCATTGCTAATTATTCAGCCTGCACCATTCCCATAAAATGATCTTGTGGTTGCACTAATTGGCCCAGCTCGACAGACACAAAGTGAAGTCCTTAATTGTGCTAAGGCAAGACTTCCACAAACCAAGGTGCACAAAGACCCACTACTCACTCCCCGCCTTCTTGCCTTAGCAAAACAATTGTATTAGCCCATGCCAAAAGACCACCCATCTGGCACACAAATTTTTAACCAAGTGGTCTCACACCACAATGACACAAACTTAGGCATCCCGCCATAGCATTTGCTCAACAATGGCACCAACCACACATTTCATAACTTATTAGTCAAGATTATTAGAGATGAAGCATGATACGCCAAACCACGCTTTCTAAGCGAGGCTATATAAGACCCACGGCCCCATGTTGGCAAATAACAAAGAACACCAACTAAATTATCCACCCTAAGGCTCACAAGGTGAACATGACAACATGATGGAGACAAGGTATAAAGGAGGCATAACAAACAAGTAGGCAAGTAACTACAGCCCAAACCATTTTCTTATAAACATAGCCATGCATGATAATTTAAACCAAATACATTTGCAAAGCTTGGTTCAAGATGATCAAAAGGAGGTCTGTGGCTTGCCTTGGTCAAGCAAAGGAGAGCCTTCTGCAAAGAAGACGGGTCCAAGATCTCCTCGAACTCGTGATCTACACGTCAAGCAAGAGAACCAAATAAGCAAAACCACACTAAGCCGAGAGAACAACAAAAGAACCAAAAGGAACTCAAACCAACTCAGCCAAAAGGAAACCAAGAGGCTTAACACCGCCTCAAAGAGCTCCCCGGGAGGGTCTTGCGCAAGGAAGAACCGAGCAGCAGAGAGGCAGGAAGGAAGAAATGAGCAAAAGATTACAAAGGCTCGCCTCTCCTGCTATATATAGCGGGTTGGTGGTGTGCACCACAAGGAAACCGAGAGACGGTTGGCAATCGGGACTACTTGGCGTGGCTTGCCCAAAAGAATTGAATAAAGTACCTCGGATGTGATCATTTAATGTGACCCGACACCTATTAAATGCGCATGAGTTCTGAGGCAAGAGCAATAATTACAAGGTGAAGAGGGGCCGCAAGTGGGGCCACCAAAAGGGTGCACCATCGGTCAAAGAGGTGGCCCCACCGCAAAAGGGTCATTCCACCAAAGACCACCGCGAGGTCTCGGGCAAGAGGTCCAAGACACTCAAAGGGGAGGTCTCGACAGAGGTCCAAGGACTCAAGAAGAGGTCCTGACAAGAGGTCCTCAAAGCTCACAACGAGGAGGCCCCGACACTCGGACCGCACAAGGGAGGTCAAAGGGTCAAGATTTCAAGGAGGACCTCAACGGTCCAGATCAAAGGGCGCAGGAGGTCCCGACGAGTAGATCTCCAAAAGGAGATCTAACGGTCAAGATCTCAGGGAGGACCTCAACGGTCCAGATCAAAGGGCGCAGGAGGTCCCGACGAGTAGATCTCCAAAAGGGAGATCTAACGGTCAAGATCTCAAAGGGAGGACCTCAACGGTCCAGATCAAAGGGCGCAGGAGGTCCCGACGAGTAGATCTCCAAAAGGGAGATCTAACGGTCAAGATCTCAAGGGAGGACCTCAACGGTCCGCATCAAAGGGCGCAGGAGGTCTCGACGAGTAGATCTCCAAAAGGGAGATCTAACGGTCCAAGATCTCAAAGGGGAGGACCTCAACGGTCCGATCAAAAGGCGCAGGAGGTCCCACCAACAGAATATTCAAGGTTAGGAGGGTGGTCTTTACAAAAGACCAAAGAAGGGCCGAGGAGGGGTCTTGGACCTAAGGAGGTTGGAACCTTTGATCCCACTAAAGGAGAACTCGGACGGCTAAGATCTCCATAGAGGAGGTCCTAAAGGCCGATCCTAACAAGGGAGGTCTGAGCGGCTAGATCTCAACAAGGGAGGTCTGAGCGGCGATCTCAACAAGGGAGGTCTGAGCGGCCAGATCTCAACAAGGGAGGTCTGAGCGGCGATCTCAACAAGGGAGGTCTGAGCGCCAGATCTCAACAAGGGGAGGTCTGAGCGGCCAGATCTCAACAAGGGAGGTCTGAGCGGCGATCTCAACAAGGGGGGAGGTCTGAGCGGCCAGATCTCAACAAGGGAGGTCTGAGCGGCAGATCTCAACAAGGGAGGTCTTAAAGGACACGGAGGAGGTCCGAGGGACATGAAAAGGTCTCAGGGACAAAGGGAGGTCTATTTGAACACAAGGGAGGTCCAAATAGCCACAAGGAGGTCTAGAAAGGTCCCAAAGGGGCACTGGAGGTCCAGAGGAACTCGAGCGCCCAAGAGAACTCAGAGGTTCCGAGAGGCGGGGAGAGGTCCACAGGAGGTCCAAAAGAAGCAAAGCCAAGCGTGGCTTGATGAGACCAAAGAGGTTAGAAACACCAACCCGAGCCGGGTTCTTAACAAGAAAACCCAAACACGGAGGGGTCCGAACAGAGGGGAAAGATGAGAGAGAGAGAAGGGGAGGTCTGAGTCTCAAAGAGATTCAAGCCAACAAAGGAAGTTAAAAGAGAAGACAAAACCTAGGGCACACAGGGAGGCTCGGGGACACAAAGAACCCAAGAGCAAAGAAAGACACAACAGAGAGCTACAACCGGCAAGGAACACCAACTAAGAGCTTAGTGAAGGTTTGATTAATTCCAATTGAACTCTCCAGATTCAAAAATCTCAGGTTAAGCTTCGGATTCTCAATAAAGCCAAATGGTTACTTTTATTTTGAAAACTTGGCAACTACTTAAAAGAAAACGGGACGTTACAATTTCCTACCTCCCCCCCCGAATCCTCTTCCTCCCTGTTCGTCCGACGCCGCCACCGCCACCGCTCCTGAGCCCGGCCACTGTCGCCGGCCCCTCCACCACGCCCTCGTCTCTCGCTCCGGCTTCCCTTCTCTCAACATGGATGGCCATGGCCACCACCACGCCTCTGATCATCATATCCGCCGGCTCCACCTATCCGGCCCTGTTCAGCCGCGCCCGTCCTCTCCTGCCTCGGCCCACCACGCCGCTTTCTCCAACCTTGCGCCAGACCACGGTCTTTGCTGCTTCGGCCCGTTCTCACAGGCCACCAGGCTGCTCGCCCGTCGCCGCTTCGCCTCTCGATCCTCCTACACACTCGGCCTCACTGAGGTCTGCTGCCCAGCGCCCAAGGGTCGACACCGCCTGGGCGCGCTCGGCCACCTCTAATGGTGCCGCCTTTTGCCCTCATCAATTTCAGTGTTCCCCATCCGTTTGGGCTTGACGAGGTGGATACAACAGGAGACAGCCTTCGACGGCAGCAGATCGGGATCGAGTCAGACGCCATGGAGGTCACCTAGGGCGGCGAGTCGCTAGTCATGGACTCCATGAACAAAGAACATCTGAGATTGCGCTGCCGTCTCCGACATAGCGCATTATAGCCGAAAGAGGTAATTCCTGTGGGACAGACACACAACTTTTATGCCATGTATGACCTTCTGAAGGAAAACTGGGAGATTGCAAATGGGTGGCTCTGGGTGTTGTTGTTTTTGAGGTATTGCTTTTCCTATTAGTTGTGGGTGTCAGGGCAATGAGCAAACCTGTTGAGTATGACAGCGTATATGATCTTTTGTTTGCTTGCCTTTGATAATTTGATGCGCTCAGACAAGTAAATGAGACAATGACTTAGGATGGGATTGAAGATGTATTTGTTGTATTGGTCACGGATGTAGGGATTGCACATTCCTGTTAATACTTGTGCATTGCAGTTAGTTATGTCGATTAGCATTAGCGTCCGGTTTAGGTTCATGATCCTGCTCCCTTTCTTTCCATGTACTGTTGTGTTCATTGCAGACCAAGCATGTTATTGACTGCTTATGTTCGTCGTAGTAGTGTCATCATAAACAATTAATCCACAGTTTTGGAGGTACTCGAAAACATGTACATAACACTATAACAGTTGCCGTTATTTGAACAAAAAAGATGCATGTTGGGCTGATTTGAGTTCCATCCTCCATGAGTCATTGTTGCCATTTACTGTAGCATGCCATATGCTCACGTTAACAACCCATCATTTCAGTCATTTGTTTAAGAATTATAGGAACTCCCTTATATCTATATGGTAGAATACCCAGTGTATTATGAGCATAGCATAGTAGTATAGTACATTGATAGGGTTTTGGTTTTGGCATAACAATGTTCCAAAGTCTTGGCCTAGTTCCTTGTAGAAATGAACTTGGATGTAGTTGCTTAGTTTGTAATCGATGAAGTGGATTTGCTATCGTGAGTCGAGAGGATATTTAAGTATCCGTATTAGTTTGCTCCTCGCTCTCCATGACTCAAGGCGAGAGGACCCGCTTTGGTATACGCTGACAAAGACATCGCCGTGGTGGTGAAATCTGTGGTGGAGCCGCTTTTGCCAATTGTCTTCTGTCTCACGGTTAAGGCAAGTGCAAGTAGTATTAATGAGTTTTTACATTTCATACTTGATGAATGCCATAGTTGATTGTTGATGATTGCTACTTGGTAATGTTGATGAGCATGAATGCCATAGTTTAATGAGGATGTTTTTACGATGATGCTTATGTGATGAAGCTTACATGGAAATGTTTACATGACGATGCATGCTAATGTTTATGTGATGACGCTTACATGGTGGTGTTTACATGAGGATGCCTACAAGGCAATGTTAAATGATGATATTTACATGGTAACGGTTTCATGAGTGACGTCAATAATGATGGGACAAGATGAGTAATGAGACTATCTTGTTAATGATGACAAGGATGAATCATGAAAATGACATTGGACATGTGCTTTTGCATCATGGCATGCATTTATGTATTGGATCCCCGTCCTGCAATGGACAGGCTTGGGTCCTCGCACTCGTGGAGTGTGGGCATTGGATCCTTGTGCTTAGAGGGCATAGGCCTTGAGTATGTATTGGATCCCCGTCCTGCATTGGACGGGCTTGGGTCCCCGCACTCGTGGAGTGTGGGCATTGGATCCCTGTTCCTAGAGGGCACATGCCTTGAGTATGTATTGGATCCCCATCCTGCATTGGACGGGCTTGGGTCCCCGCACTCGTGGAGTGTGGGCATTGGATCCTTGTGCCTAGAGGGCACAGGCCTTGAGTATGTATCGACGGGTACATTACTCTGCATTACCGGTAATTGCAAAGAAGTTGAAGAAAGTGCATTCATGACATGTTCATTGTATTTCTGCATAAGAGATGGATTTGTGGTATATAATGCTGTTGTTCATGATGGGATTATTTATTCCCTTTGACTACTTATGATGCAATCATAAGAGATGGATTTGTGGTATATAATGTTGTTGTTCATGATGGGATTGTTTATTCCCTAGAAAATATTTTTAAAAATGAAAATGCCGCTTTAAGCAAAATTCAACCATATAAGCCTTTCATTGATATTCCTACATGCATTAAAATTTTGTTATGGGTGCAACTTGCGGAGTACATTCTGTACTCACCTTGCTTAAATGAATTGTTGTTGAGAGGAGGAGAACTATGTTCCTAGCGAGGACCTTGATGACTAGGCGGCGTCCCTAGATGATTATCTGTGGCTAATTGTTTAGTCTACTACATTATCTACCGCTTTTTGTTGTATTTTTCTTTTGTCTTTATGCCATTTTGTAATTAACTCTGATATTATTAATAAAGTGTGAGGTATGGACTTGTTATCATCTTTTGTTTAATTACATACACTAGCTGTTCTTGGACTAGTGTGGAAGAAACAGAGAATTCGGGATCCTTTACTTTGGGGTTCAATAGTTTCCCCATTTTTGAGGACATCAGGGCTTCGCCCCTTCACATTGCGAGGAATCTAGGGGGGCCCTTTCTCTACTATCTAGTTTGCAGCTACGTATTTTGGTTGTTTGGAAGCTATGCTGTCAAGGCGCTGGGTTTTAATCATGGTACAGAAGCGTCTTTGAGCAGTGAGGTGAGGTATGCGAGCATGCCCGTGAGGTCCACACATCAATGCATCACACCTAGCTAGCCTCTTGCCATGTTGCGGACGACGTGCCATGTGGAAGCAACTTATCAGCAATGTGCTTGTTGCTTGCCATGATGGTCTACTGGTCATTGATTTATACATGTACCAAGCATATACATTCTTTTCTTTGTCTAGCACATTTTCAGGCTATCAAAATCCGAGGGGTGGCTTTTCTTTAAGAAGGGAAGTGTAATGGGGATATCCCAACCACTACTACAATTTCTAGCCCTAAGAACAAACAAGGAGAATGAAAACACCCTTTCAGCCAAACCCTAGAAAGGGGAGAAGCTCTTTCGCCCAAAATCAAAGGAAACAGTAAGAGAGACGAAGGAGATTTGCACCATGCTGCATGAGGACACAAACCAATGGAAGATCAACCCAAGAGAGAAGAAATGAAGTCCTTCATTTCGGCCACAACAAAGAAACAAGTTAATTTAACCCTTTTGGTCGAAAGCATGAAGACAACAAAGGGAAGAACAATGCAATTAAATTTGCATTCGGATTTGAGCAAAACAAATCATGTGTTATGTTTTTGGAGGCATGTCACCCATAAAGGAGACAAGTGTGAACACACATCAATCTCGGACATAATTCAAGAAAGGATGAAGTTCAAGTAAGAGAGGAGAAATACAAGAAAGAAAGAAAGAAGGAAGAAGCGAAGAGACAAAAGGGAACACAACATCCAAATTTTATCCAAAATTCAAGAAAAAAAGAGAGGAAATCTGAAATCAATTTGGATTTGAGAAATCAGCAGTGTATGCTGATTTCTAGAATCCAAAATTAAGGCTGATTTTGCAATATGAATTAAAGGAGGATTCAAATCGAATTTAATTAGGATTTGAAATCCGAAATAGAGTAGGACTTCTATTTTCAACATAGTTTAATTTTTGAAATTATATTAGGCACTAATTTCGACCACTTGGCCTCAAAATCCAAAATCAAGTCGGACTCTTCCTATTTGGGCTAAAACCGAATTGCAAAATTCACTAGGAGAAAATTCACTAGGACTCCTAGGCCAAAATTCACTAGGAGAATACCCTCCTTTGGGCCAGCCACGAGGTGGACAAACCCCTATATATTCAGGGCATTGCCCTCATTGTAATCTCAGACCATGATTAAAAATTTTGATTGCTTTTGCATCAATAGAGTTCAACGCTTGTATTTCCAAGAAGTTTGGTGAAGGCTGGCCACTTGAAGGGGAATTGGACGTTATTTTTCCAAAGATCGTTCTGTCTTTTCGTCAGGAATTGAGAAATCAATAAAATTCCACTTGGTGGATAGGTGGATGTAACATCCCAAATTTTCATTTCTGGTTAAAAATAATATTTAATTAATTTCCTTGAATTTTTAGGATTTTAAAAAGGTTTTCTCAATTATTTTGAAGCAAATATATATTTATTTGCAAAGATAAATACCAATTTTATGTTGGAAATATTTTATATAAGTTCAAAATAAATGAGGGAATTTCTGTGAATTTTTCTAGAATTGTTAAACTCTATTTGCTATTTTCTAAATGACAATTTGAATTATCTCAATTTCTGTAAATAAAAAACTCTTAAAAATTAGGATTTCTCCCTCCCTCTCTTTCCTTTTCTCTCTTCCACTGCCACTAGGCCCCACCTACCAGCGTCCCCTCTGTGAGAACCCAAAAACATAAACTAGTCTAAACAACAGTAGTCGATAATAAAAAGTGAATTAAAATCATCCAAGCTGTAATAAGCAATCGTCACAAACTTATAATGAACATATCGCAAAACAATTAATTTAAGATTTCATCATCAATAGTATACAACTAGAAATCTCAATGAACATACAACATCGTTATAATGCAGAGTCATTTACAAGAACTCATTACAATCAAAAGTAAAACCTTACATACAAACTCGGAATTAAATTACTATAATTCTTTACATCAGATCAAAATAAAGAGATTACAGCTTTCAGTACATTACAAAAGAAAAGTAAAATCTAGCATGCATATCACCGAAGCCTTTCCTTCCCTTGTCCGTATATCGCCAGCTAGTTGAACCCATTCCTCGGCCAATCCGAACCCTTGTCCACATTTCAATCAATTGCCAACAACCAAAAGACCAGTAGCAAAACTAAAACTATAAAAGGAAGTTAGGAGTAGAGAAGGACTGCCGTCAGATTTCACGAAGCTCATCGAAGTTCCCAGACCGACCAAGGCCAGTCGGCACGATCTCACTTTTGTGGGTTTCATCACCCGGTAGTTATAAAAATCTGACGCACACGTTATACCGACTTACTTCTGGCGTAGAAAATCTGGAGCATAGTATCAGAAAGGTCCATAGCATAATAGTGAGCTGTGAGAGCCAAACAGATAAGGTAAGGGCAAAATGGACATACACAGGGCAAGGGCAGCCAAAGGCCTCTGTCTTAAGCATTTTCTCCCACACAAAGCCAACATCCCACCAATTTCCTTCACTCAGCCGAAGCCTCAAAAACACAAACACCATTACCACAAGCAAACCCACGTAAGAAAAGCAACACAAAACCAAGCATCACCCACCACTGCCTCAATAAACAACGATAGCCAAAGGCAACAACCGAAAACAAGCAAGCCACCCCACTGCCTTCACAAGGCATAGCAAGAAACCCAAGGCAAGCACCAGAGGGCAAGCCAAGTCACCACCACCATTGCCACACCCCAAAACCAACCACAAAGAGATAGTGAAGGAGGAGGGGAGCTCAAAGGAAATGGGGGAAGACCGAAGAAGCTGGGACGGCAGTAGCGACGACTAGAACCAACAATGACAGCCAAGAACCACGCTAAGCCGACAAGAACCAGGAGTTACTGGAGTGACCAAAGGGATCACTGGGGAGCACCAACATCACCACATGGCCAACATCATCCCCGCCATTCCCAAACCGACCAAGCCAGGTAACCCACCCTTCATGCCCCTACATTCATTTTTACCCAATCCAAACCACAGCTTGTGAGCCAACCGTGCACAGAGAGCACTCACAACAATCATCTTGTCAGTGTTTTAGAACCGATCTTACGTAAAGATTGTTTGATTCGGGGGGTCTCCTAGAATGGAATCACGCAGAGAGATTGACACGGGTGTTTTTATACAGGTTCAGGCCTTCTCCGGAGGGAATAACAACCCTACTCCTGTGTGTGTATGGTATTGAGTGTATTCTGAACAATCAGGAGAAAAACTAAGACTATTACAGATGATAGCACTTGTCTTCCTGATAGCCCTCGATAGCGTGTGTACGCCGATTGCTCGTCCCCTTTCCCTCTCGACCGCTGCCTTTTATATAGTCGTGAAGGAATAGCCGTTTTCCCCTGCGGAAGAGATGCCTCATTCAATCCAGTAACGGACGCACGTTTGCACTAATCATCGGGATGGTAACTCCTTTACGCCTCCTGGCAGTTACTTGTCAGAGATAATGGGGTATTGTGTCATTATTTCGCATAATAACAACAGATGTTGATCGCTTGGATTCCTTAATCAATTGGACCCACTCGCCAAGAGGTTTTATTGATCATAAGGTGGTCGAATGACCGGTCGTAGAAGAACTTATGACCATAAGGTAGTCGTAGCAAGACTTACGACTATGGGGTAGTCGTAGAATAACCTACGACTGGGTAGTGATCGTAGAAGAACTTACGACCATAAGGTAATCGTAGCAAGACTTACGACTATGGGGGTGGTTGTAGAAGAACTTACGACCACCTAGTAGGCTTCTCCCTTGTAGATTTAAGGGGTATACCCAGGAACCACATGACATCATATTTACTTATAATAAGAATTATAGATAAAAGATAAAATTGCTCCCGCTGTTCATCGAGTTCTTGCCCTCTCCGCCATCAATCCAATCGTGCCTTTTCCTAAGATCTTCCTTAATCCAAAACCTCCCTTTTCTGAGAGAGATGGCTGGGACTGTTTCTGAGTGGGCCGAGTCGGAGATGGATGCAGTGAAGATTCAAACCTTAGTCGACGCCGGGAAGATTCCAGAGAAAGTTCTTGTGAAATGGATTGCGGCGGCTAGACAAAGATTGGTTGGGGAGACTGGCAAATCCCGCCTTCCGCATATTGTGAGTGTGGCCTTCGATTGCTCGCTCACCCTTTTCTCACACTTGTACTGAAAGATTTTGGGGTGGAATTAGTGAACCTCGGTCCTAATTCCATCACGATGCTAAGTGTATTTGTGTATCTGTGTGAGGCATACCTGGGAATTCCAGCGGACCTCGAGCTCTTTCAATACTTTTATGGAATGGCTCGACAAACTAGGATTCCTGGGAGTTGTGGTTTGAAGCTCCATGACGGGAAGTCGAAGGAGTATATTCAGATGTTTACTCGGTCTTTGTGGCCAGGATGGAGGAAGAGGTGGTTTTACTGGAAAATCACCCAAGAAGATAGCCTTACTTTCGAGGGGAAGGCTGCCAAAAAGAATTCTTCATGGGATTCGACTCCCAAGGATATCAGCCGGATTGCCCCCTATATTCGAGCCATCAAGGACTTGAAAGAGCAGGGGCTGACCGGATGGCATGTGGTGAAGGATTTCATCACACGTCGAATTAGCCCTTTGAAGAAATGAGTACCTCCTATGTGGAGGTACACGGGGTCAAAAGACCCAACCAGGGACTACGAGGAGGGTAAGTGAATTTTCGACTTAGCTCTCGGTTTTGGACTTCTTCAAAATTGTCTAAGGAATGTCTTTATCTGGTTACACAGATCTTTCGCAGCCAGAGATTGATATTCGAGTCAAACTCGTTTGTGAGAAGTCTCTGCCACTCAGAGTGGCAGTTCCTCAAATCCTTGCATTTTTATCCGCAGAGGAAAAGATGGAGCGCCTAAAGGTAATCAAGAGTTGATTTTATCCTTAGGACTTCATAGTCGTAGAAAGAACTTACGACTAGGTAGTGATCGTAGAAAATCTTACGATCAAGAAAATGTCGTAGGAAAACTTACGACTAGGTAGCGATCGTGAAAAATCTTACGATCAAGGAAATGTCGTAGGAAAACTTACGACTGGATACTGGTCATAGAAAATCTTACGACCGGTCAGTAATTCTTCTTTTTTCTCGCTTTTTACGTAAAATAGGCATAGAAAACCGCCGGAGACGATTTAAGAGGTCGAACCGATAACCATCGTGCAGGATGACAACGACAAAGGCTCAGCTCCTCCGACTAAGAAGCGTCGACTCACGAAAGTCGCCGACAAGCGAGGAGCAAGCTTGAGTTCTTTTATTTTGACCAGATCCTCTGCAAAGTTTGCGGCGGATACGACTGCAGCAGAAGCCGAGGTTGAAGAAGTTGAAGCTGAGGAGGCCGAAGAACCTCTTAGGCGCAAAGCCCGTAAGGCCAAGGTACCCTTTTATTATGACACGAAAACTTTCGCAGTTTCTGCCACTCCTAGTTTTGTCAAGTAACTAGAAACGGAGAACTGGAAGGACTTTATGTCTTTTGTGAAGGACAATGCTGATCCAGCAGAGCCTACAGTTGAGGGTAGCACTACTCTCGGAGTGGTTGAGACTGATCTCGGCCATCCGGAAAATTAGGAGACCAGAGAGATGGTTCCTGTTCAAGATCCACGACCAGACGTGGTCGTGGCTGAGCCCATTCTTCAACTTGAGCTCTGACTAGACATGGTCATAGAAAAGAAGTCGAAGAAATCTTCTGTTGGGAAGATAACTCCTAAATTCCTGGTTAGGTTTAGGGTGCAGAGGCATGTGAAACAAACTAAAGTGTAAGAACAACATTTACCTTTTGCTTTTCACAACCTGACTTGCTTTCCTTTTGTTGATTTTAGCTCGACTCCTTCAGCCACCGAGGATGCTTCTATCGAGAAGCCCATTGCCGCCTCCAACGATTGGAGATGACAATGAAGTGGTCAAGGATCATCCGTAACCCGGTAGTGGAGGAAGTCGGGTTTTGAAGTGGTTACCACAACCATCGAGGTAGTAGCTACGACCGTGAGGAGAGTAGCTGCGACCACTGAGGTGGTCGTGGAGACAGCAGAGGGAGCTATAGAAGCCTCTGGCCAAGGTGGTGATGTACCTGACCACCGTGCTGGAAAGGAAGTCGTTGAATACGTTCCTCCCGGTACCCAAAGAGAAACTGCAGTTACAGAATCAGAAGACGAGGAATATTTCAACTTATGTGCTAATTTCTTTGGGCCTGCTTCCATCGTAGGGTCTTCAGCTTTTAGATCTCGCGATCGAGTCCCTCATCCCAAAGATATTCCCAATAGAGGGGAAAATTTTGACGATGAGCGTCTTGAGAAGGTTTGGTGGGATCAAGTCGCGAAGATAGACGAGCTGAAGAGTCCAACGTTGGTTTACTCGATGTTTGGTCGGTCGACCATGAATGTAAGTATTTAAAGATACTTATATATATATGGTCTTCCCTTGCTTCTCACTGTCTTTCTTTTTGCAGAAAGCTCTGGAACAAATTGCCACTATTGGTGAATATCACCAACAACTCATAGAGCTACAACAGGAAAAGGCGGAACTCTGCGAACAGGCAGAGAGATGGTAAGTCACTATTATTCGTAGTCGTTTTAGAGTTTGACTACTTATACAGTGCCTTATGAGGCTTGTCGTGGGAAAACTCATGACTAGGTGCTAATCGTAGAAAGACTTACGACTAGTTAAATAGTGTTCATGTCTACTTTTAACCTTTACAGGTTAAATAGCGATGAAAAGACCCTGGCCGACTCGCTCGATTATGAAAAAGAGGAGTCGAGAAAACTAGGGGAAAAAGTAGGAGACCTCTTGAAGAAGCTTCAAGAGGCTAACTCTGCAATTGTAAAAGTGCAGGAAGAGCTAAGCAGTAAGTGCTGAACTTAAGACTGCTTATGTTGTTGATCTTTTCCTAACTCTTGCTTCTTTTTAGAAAAAGAAGACGACATGAGAAAGCTTCAAAATGAAATCAAAGATAAAACTTTGGTTATCCACGAGATTTCTCGTATAGCCAAAGATAAAGATCAAGAAATCAAGAGGCTAAAATCTCGACGAGCAGGTAAGCAATTCTTTACCTGTAGTCCTTTACGAGTTCTTTTCCTTTTCTAACTCCCATTTCTTTTTTAGAAATTGAACTTGAATTGGGAAGACTCGAAACTAGGGATCGAGAAAAACTCGATCCTTAACTGCATCGTCTCAGATCGCTAAGGAAAATGCAAGGGACATCAAATTATGGGAGGAGCGGCATGCTGAGACCATTTCTTCCTGTAAGATCGAGGAGGCCGACTAGAGGGGGGGTGAATAGGCGGTTTTAAAATCTTTTGGCTAAAACCGAGTTTTAATGCGGAATTGTAAATCAAATCGGTTTTGCACAATTAAAGCCTAAATCAACTAGTCTTTACTAAGTGCACCAACAATATAAGTCTATTGATAATGATAGCAATCATACAAAGATATGTAATCAATTTAATTATAGGAATGTAAATTGCACAAACTAAATCACTAGAGAGCAAACCACAATGACACAATGACGTTTTACCGTGGTGTTCGGAGACTTGCCGGTCTCCCCTAATCCACGTTGAGGTAAGCCCAAACTAATTGGACCGGCTCCACGAATTAAGCCAAACACCTCGATTCCACTAGTGGTTGCTCTTTCCCGTTCCGGGTAGGTGAGCTCCAACCTTCACAACACGCCAGGCCTTCTCACAAGCTTCTTGAAAAGATCACCGGTGCACGACGCCTCCACGCCGTCTAGGTGTCGGCAAACACCAAGAGTAATAAGCCAAACCCCTTGCTTGACTCTCACCACATGCAAAGAATGCACAAGCTCAAGCGGATACGAAATCCACCTCTAGATGCAACACATGCAACTAGAGACCTCTCTCCTTGCTCACAAGGTGCAACACATGCACAATTGAGAGGAGAAGCTCACATTAGCTCAAGAGAGTGAAATGTGATGCCAAAGGTTGTCCTCCAACCGACCAAGGTGAGTATTTATAGCCCACACACAAAAAACTAGCCGCTGGAGGAGAATCTGCTGAAAATCGGGGAAACTCGGTCAGACCGCAGGCATAGGGCCGGTCAGTCCGGGCTACAGTGCAACGGCTATAAAAATAGCCATTACATGCAATTCGGTCACCCGCCCTCACAGGTCCAGCTCGACCGACCCCAGGCCACCCTGGGCCTTCCGGGTGCAAGAAAACCGAAAAACATGCCCTCTGGAAAATGTTGACCGGCCTTATAAGAGCGGTCAGTCCGTAGGCATGTGGGCGGTCAGTCCACAGGCATGTGGGCGGTTAGTCCGGCCCTGAATTTCAGCATAGGCGACACTCAGAAAAACGGTCATAACTTTTGACTCCGATGTCGGAATTGAGTGATCTTGGACTCTATGGAAAGCTTATTCAGAGGGATACACAACCCACCTATTTGATTTGATCTCAAACACATTTTATCAAATCAAAAAGCACAACTCCAAAGCGCCACTACCATGGTCTAAGTTCAAAGTATTAGCAACAAGCAATCTTAGACCATGCTAAGGGAAAATGCATGAATCCCAACAATTTGCAAAACACATTTGCAAACTTAGATCATGCTGCAAGGAGTAGGTACATGGACTTCAACCATTTGCAAAACACATTTGCAAAGTATAGTCACATGCTACAAGGATTAAATGCATGAGCCTCGACTATTTGCAAAAAACATTTGCAAATAATAGCATCATGCCTCGGAGAGCTAGAGCAAGTGAGATTGAGCTATCAACACATGATGAGACTCAAGCTACTAGACAGGACCCCTCTTAATAGTACGGCAACCTATACTAGCAACCCGGTCTCCCAACCAAACACCGAGACCGGTAAAAGACTAGGAACACATCCTTAGCCCTAGCTAGTCATACCTTTGCCTTGAGCAACCACTTGAAGCTTGATGACGCACATCCTCACTTCAAGTCCGGGTTCTTGACTTGAATGCTCATCAACACATGATGAGTTCTTCACTTGACCTTCACCAACACATGATGAAGCTTCGCTTCGGGATCTTGACTTGACGCTCATCAACACATGATGACATCCTCCATCCCGAGTCTTGATATGCATCAACACATGATGCACCCTTTACTTGACTTCCATCAACATGTGATGGGTCTTCACTTGCCTTGATGATTAACTCATGATCATCTCCTTTTCTTGAACATCATCAACACACGATGATTTCCTTCACTTGACTTCCATCAACACATGATGGAACTCTTCTTGACTTGATGACCATCAACACATGATGTCATCCCAAGTCTTCATTATCGTGGAACCTAACCTGCTTATCCAACTCATGAAAAATGTTAGTTCCACAATATGATTATCATTAATTACCACATCATACCATTAACTCATAATGGTGGGACAAAATATCACAATCTTTCCCTCTTTGGTAATTGATGATAATCGCTTCAATAACAAATAATTGAATATAGATTGGTATGAGTATATAAGCACTACATAAGTTGTATATACTCATATGAATATATATAACTACACAAGTTATATATACTCAAATGATATATGAGCACACATGTCTCATATATACACATGAATATATTAACTACACAAGTTATATATATTCATGATATGTGAGTAAACATGAACTACACAAGTTATGTTATACTCACATATAAGTATATTTAGACTACACAAGTCTTATATACACACATGAATATATTAACTCCACAAGTTAAATATATTTAAGGATACATGAACTACACAAGTATCATATACTCATATGAATATATTAACTACGCAAGTTAAATATATTCAAGGATATGTTTCAAAGTAAAGATCCCAATTATATGTGGACAAGGAAATATGGATCAATACTAATGAAACTATTAAAACATAGATTGAGCTCCCCTAAATGTGTGCATACACAAATGTGTAATGGAAACATATGCACATATTCAAGTTAGACTTTTGGTGGAGTTCAACCTATATTTTGGATCCGAGGAATGCAATAATATATAAGAACTATGAAGTCGAATGCATACCTCTTTTGTTCTTTATATCCAAACGAGACTAATCATAAGATAAGGCAAATAGAAATGTTAGTCTCACAAATAGATTCATCATTATGAATGCATACCTGTTTGGATTTTTCCTTTTGTTTATCCAGTGAATTAGATTTGTCATTAAGAACTCGCATGCCTTCATGATTATCACCTTTATATCCAAATAAGACTACACAATATGTATATCAAATAAAAGTGTTAGTCTCACAATTAGATTTGTCATTAATCACAAAAACTCCATTAACACATAATGGCAGGTCTAGATCCTTCACTTCCCATAATGAAGAAATCAAGAAGTTAGATTCTCGACTAGTAGGTAAGGAATGCTTTTACCTGTGATTATTTTTGTTTTTTTCCTCCTCTAGAAGTTTATTTTTGTTTGATCAGTCTTATTCTTTTCAGAGCAAGTGATCGAAAACAAACAACTCCGCGAGGCTTCGACTCGTAACCAACAGGAGATGAAGTCGATGAAGATTAATCTTCAAGACAACATCATGCTCCTGAACAATATACTTGGTGAGCTATGTAGTGAGGGAAAAACTCCTCAAGATGATACAATAGCTCCTCACATAAGTACTATTGGGGAACAAGTCGGGACTTTGCAAGAACTGGTGACCACTCTGAAGGCCAACCAAGCTGAGTCAATCAAGGAGGCGGTCGAAGGTGCAGTAAGCTATGCATTGGCAAAACTTAAAACTCGTGACCCCAACCTTAATGTACAACCAATTGAAGTCGACTTCGACTGCCCTGAGGCAGAAGCAAGTCGTCTTATGGAAGAAATGCAACCTGTTGGCAAGAAGGTCTCGGAGGAGATACGACTGGGCTCTCCCTCTTCAGAGTAGTAGAAACAAGCTTTTGTTGATGTATTATATAATCCATCTTGTTTCCTACAAACCATCTTGTCGAGTAGTTAGTAACTCAAAAGATAATTAACAAAAGAAAGACTAAGAATTGAAGTCAAATTAATAACTTTATCCTAGCCCCTAACTATTTGCTTAGTTTGTTTAGACAAACTGAGTAAATAGTGTTAAAAAGGGTTTCTGAAAACAGAGAGGTTTGGTTAACTTGTAGTTTTTGGTCACGATTGTCATGCACTGGTCGAAAAAGTAGGAACAAATCAACACTAGGAAGTTCCTTCTAGTGAGCAGGACCACGTGCAGAGAGGAAAGTCTTCGACTAGGTGATGTTACCATCTCCGACTAGATTAATCAAATCGAGAACGGTAACTTGAGTTAAGCAAACATCTAGAAGACTTCAAAAAATTCGTTCGCCCTTCCTTGGTGGACTCGATAAGTCTGTCCTGGTAGCAAAAGTAGGAAACTGAACAATGCTAGGAAGTTCCTTCTAGTGGGCAGGACCACGTGCAGAGAGGAGAGACTTCGACTAGATGTGTTTCTTCCTCCGACTAGTTGAGACGGATCGAATACACCAAAGGCAATTGAATAAATCTAAGAAAGTGCACTCTGCTTAGAATATTTTTCAAAATAACTAAAGAAATAAACTAAGGTGAAAAGAGCTGGCTTTTAAAAATATTTCGACCAAATAGAACCCGAGCTCTTTGTATTGACGGCAAAAGTGAGTAACGAGTCGACACTATGAAGTTCCTTCTAGTGGGCAGGACCACGTGCACAGAGGAGAGGCTTCGACTAGGTGATGTTACATTCCTTTTGACCAGTGTAAAGAAAACTGGGTGTTTGGAATGTAGTCGAAAGATTATGAAAGCACTACTCAAAAGTAAGACAATAGAGGTAGAAAGAACCTGAGTCTTTATTGTCTGAATGGTTGGTTACACATAAAACTTGCGTAACTGGTCGATGTTCCAAGAATTTGAGAGAACTCGCCATCTTCTATTGCCAATCGTATTAACCTCGGCCGAGTAACCCGACCACTGTAAGGACCTTCCCACTTGGGAGAAAGTTTGTTCCGATTAGACTTGGATTGGCAGAGCCTCAATACCAAGTCACCTACAGCAAGGCTGCGAGGTTGGACCTTATGATCGTAGTATCTGTGCAGGGCTTGTTGGTAGACTGCTGAATAGATTAAGGCCTGGTTTCTCCTTTCTTCAAGTAGATTAATGTCATCCGCTCGAAGTTGTTCTTGGTTGAGTCATTGAAGGTTTCACTGTGTTGACCAGATCTTTAGTTCCGAGGAAGCATGGCTTCAACTCAAAACCGTAAAAATGGTGTTTCACCAGAGTCCGACTAGTAGTCGCATTTAACCGCTCATAATACGAGGGTAATTCTTGTACCCAAGCCCCGAGCGCTTGATGAGTTGGTCAAGACTCGGTCTTAATTCTCGCATTATTTGGCCGCTTGCACGCTCGATTGCTTCCATTGCTTTGGGGATGGGCCATGTACATAACATAACTTATACCCAACTCGTCACAAAATTCCTGAAATTTTGCACTCGAAAATTGCTTACCATTATCTGTAATTATTTGACTCAGTACTCCAAACCGAGTAATTACGCATCTCATCATGAACCGCTTTTGTCGCTTCGTTGTTATCCCAAGCATGAGTTTGGCTTCGATCCATTTTGTGAACGTATCAATAGCCACAAAAGGAACTCGAAACCTCCTGGAGCCTTGGGAAACGGTCCTACGATATCGAGACCCCAGGTCGCAAAAGGCCAAGACAGAGGTATCGTTTGTAATGCTTGAGCTGGTTAGTGTATTTGCCTGCTATGAAATTGGCATTGGACACACTTTTTAACCAACTCTTTAGCATCATACAGTATTGGCGACAAGAAAACCTTGTCAAAAGGCCTTCCGACCAGCGCTCAGAGGAAGCATGATTTCCACAGATGCCACCGTGTATGTCGTGAAGGAGTGTTAATCCTTCGCTCATGAATGCATCGCATGAGCACCCCTTGAGTACCTCGTTTATAGAGGACTCCTTCAACCAAAGTATACATTTTGGCTTTTCGGGATAAGCGATCTGCCTCGGGATCGTCTTCGAGTACGGAACCCTTATGAAGATACTCATAGTTGGGAGTCATCCATGTATCCTCGTATTTTAGAGAGGCCGTCTCAATAGGAGGTGTCTGTGGTTCTTTGACTAGGGACGGCTTCTGGAGTTGTTCCAAGAAGACTCCTTTTGGTACTACAGATCAGGAAGAAGCTATTCGAGCAAGCTGGTGTGTGAGGAAATTATCCTTTCGAGGGATGAATTGTGCCTCGAAATCTAAAAAATGCTTTTCTAGCTTACGCACTTCCGATAAATACCGAGACATTGTCAGGTTAGAGCACTGGTACTCTTTCCCGACTTGATTCACGACTAGTTGAGAGTCTCCTCTCACAAGTAGTCGGCGAATCGAGAGCACTTTCGCAGCTCGTATGCCAGCTGACAAACCTTCGTATTCTGCCATGTTGTTAGTGGCCTGAAAGTTTAATTGTATGGCATACTTTAAGATCTCTCCGGTAGGAGATACCAGGACCACCCCAGCCCCCGAGCCACTTAAAGTAAGCGACCCGTCAAAGTATATCGTCCACTGGTCGTGGGAATCGTACTGGGGATCCTGAATAGGTTCAGGATTTGTCCATTCGGCGACAAAGTTTGCCAAGATCTGAGATTTAACGGCCGTTCGGGACACGAAATAGATGTCGAACTCCCCAATTTCGACTGACTATTTTTCCACGCGTCCCGCTGTTTCCCTATTATGGAGGATCGCTCCCAAGGGAAACTCAGACGGCACAGCTATTTTGTAAGCCTAAAAATAATGCCGGAGTTTCCTCGAAGACATGAGGAGGGCATATAGAAGCTTTTGGACCTGAGGGTAATGCTCCTTAGGCCTGTGTAAAACTTCACTTACGTAGTAAACTGGTCGTTGTATGTTTTCACGTTCTACGACCAAGATCGCGCTTTTATCGCTGTGGCGTGGCAAGCCTAGGTAAATTAAGAGCGTTTCTTCCGCCTCGGAGAGACCGAATAGGAGCACTCGTAAGGTACCTCTTGACATCCTCAAAGGCAGCATTTGCCTCGTTCGACCACTCAAAACCTTCACGTTTCCTTAGAAGTTTAAAAAAAGGTAGTCCCTTTTCTCCTAGTCATGCGATGAAACGACTTAAAGCCGCCATGCACCCTGTGAGTTTCTGGACTTCTTTCCTTGTGGTTGGAGGGCGCATTTGGAGAATGGCCTTTATCTTTTCGGGATTTGCTTCGATTCCCCGTATAGATACTAGGAATCTAAGCAATTTTCCTAAAGAGATTCCGAACACACACTTCTCAGGATTGAGTTTTAATCGATGTTTTATGAGGTTGTCGAATGTTTCTTGTAGGTCAGTGATATGATTAAGCCTCTTCATGCTTTTAATGACTAGATCATCAACATAGGCCTCTAGATTTTGGCCTAGTTGAGATGAAAAAGTTGATTGCATCAAGCGTTGAAAAGAAGCGCCGGCATTTTTTAGACCAAATGACAATTTGACATAGCAAAATATACCAAATGGTGTAATAAATGCGGTCTTTTCTTCATCGTCTAGACACATATTAATCTGGTGGTATCCAGAATATGCATCTAAAAAACTTAACATTTCACAACCTGTAGTAGAATCAACCAACTGATCGATGCGAGGTAAAAGAAAATCATCTTTTGGACAAGCTTTATTAAGATCAGTAAAGTCTACGCACATACGCCATTTGCCATTTGACTTCCTAACCATTACAGGATTAGCCAACCACTCTGGGTGGTTGGCCTCTCTTATAAAGCCTGCTTTAAGTAGCTTATCCAATTCTGATTTGATAGCATCTCGTCGATCAGGGGAAAATCTCCGTAATTTTTGTTTTACGGGTACTTTGTTAGGCCGTAGCTAGCACTCGTGCTCGATCACCTCCCCGGGACTCCGGGCATGTCGATGCTTGCCACGCTAAGACATCTCACAAGTTAGCTCGGAGAAAGGTGATGAGGGCGCCTTCCTACTTGGGGTCGGAAGTATCCCCGATGCGAACAGATCTTCGAGGGCTCCCTGCGGCCCGTGAGGAACCTCTTTGACCTTGTCGCTCGCTTTGGTGCAGCTTTTAGGCTTCACTTGTCGGTCGAAGGTTAACTTTCTTCTCGAGTTGGTATTTGTCCAACCATCTTGAGGGATCGACGGTCGCAGGTGTGCGCCATCTTCTTGTCACAATGAATTGTGATTACTCCTTTGGGACCTGGCATCTTAATACATTGATACCCGTAATGAGTAGCCATTAAGAATTTTGCCAAAGTTGGTCGTCCGAGTATGGCGTTATATGCCGTATAGAAATCGACCACACCAAAGGAGATTTTCTCTGTCCTGAAATTACTTGGTGAACCAAATGTTAAAGGAAGAGAAACTTGGTCAATTGGTTTGGCTAAAGACCCCGGTACGATCCCATGGAAAGAGTATCATACCGGTCTTACTTTAGTCCTAGGTACTTGCATCTCATCCAGGGCACTCGTAAACAAGATGTTTAACGAGCTGCCACCATCAACCAAAACTCGATTGACCCGACAATTGTTGATGGTGGGTTCGACCACGATCGGATACCGACCTGGTCGAGTCAAAGGAATCGAGCAGTCACCCTTCTCAAAGGAGATGGTGACTTCCGACCACTTCGGTAATTTATTGACGAGAGGAGGATCTATGGAATTTACCTCACGTTCGGCAGCTTTAAGCTGTCGCTTTGATTCGTATGCCGATGATCCCCCGTAGATGTGCTCGACGGTATGTTGCGGATCCTAGAACGGCATCTCCTCATCGTCGTCTGACGACTTATGACCACTCGTTTGTCCTACCTGCTTGAGAGTGGGAAGTGGTCCTTTGCCGTTGTAGTAGTCTTCGAGCTTTCGTTAGAAGACCCGGCAATTGCGAAGGTCATGTCCTTCCTTTTTATGGAAAGGACACCACCTAGGCTTATCATTTTTCCGATCGGGGCGTTTACCTTTGCCTCGGTCGGAGCACGGCTTGGAAGTGCGTGGCTCTTTATCATTTACAGCCAAAACCTCCTTGGAACCGCTGGCTTGGAGTTTTTGACCCTTCGCCTTGTTCTTGGACTTTTTTGCTTTCTTATCCTTCTTCTTACCAACGTCGCCTGGCTCTCGAGAGGTATTGTCTTCTCGATCGATTGTGTTGTTCCACTCGGCCGCCTCAGAAGCAGTCGCATACCGATCGGCCATCTCAAAAAGTTCGGCGATGGTGGTAGGAGGATTCAAAGCGATATCTTCTGTTATCCTTCTACTACGGACTCCTTGCTTGAAAGCCCTGATGACAGATGAGTCAGAAACTTCCGGAATTGAATTACAAACCTGACTAAAGCACTTAATGAATTGGTGCAAGGTCTCGTTGTCGTTCTGTCTCATCCGGTGCAAATCGTCCTCCTTCCTAGGGCGATTGTAGGTGCCTTGGAAGTTCGCCAGTAGAAGGTCGCAGAGGTGTTGCTAAGAATAGATCGACTCGAGTGGTTGGTTCAAGAACCACGATCGAGCGCACCGCTTCGAGCACGCTTGGAAGGTAATTCGCTATTACATGCTCTCCTCCTCCTGCGCTTCTGACAAATTGTATAGATTTGAAGGAATTCGATGGGATTTTGGGATCCATTGAACTTTTCCATGTTCACTGGTCGAAAACGAGGTGGCCAGCAAATAACTCGGAGATCAGGCGAAAATGCCCGACATCCAGTAATAACTTCTTGACGCCTCCTTTGCAGGAAAGAAGAGTTGACATCATCAGGTGATCGTACTCGACGATACCCAGTAACAGGTTGACCTGACCTGTAATAGGTCTCGGTCCTACGAGGGGAATACTCCTCGTAGTCCATCTGCTGCTGCAGGTTTTCATGTCGGAATGGTGAGCGATCACCTCTCCGAGGGGTTTGTTGATCATCAGTCATTCAAAAGACATTTCTCCGAGTAGGAGATCGATGCAACTTGCTGTTGCGTCGATCTCTCCGTTGTGATATGTTTGATCGACTGGTAGCTAAAGAAGTCGTATTGCTACGACTTCCTAAATGATGTCGGCGAGGTGCTTCCAGTCTTGCCATCGTGGACCGAAGCCTTTGTGCGATCTCTTCAACGAAGAGATTGTAGCCTGGCGCTCGGGCAAGTTCTCGAGTTGGGTTCTCGAAGAAATTGTTGATGTGCTGGAGTTCTTGAGCTTCCTTTGATTGATATTGGATGCGTCCAGGCAGATTCTTCCGGGCTGCAATCTTCTTTCGCCAAATAGCCTCAAGATCTTCCATGTCAGATTCTTGAGACTGTCTCAATGGAGTGCGAGTATGTCGAGGATTTCCTGCACGTTCATGAAGGTGTTGGTCCTGTCCGCCATCGGTGGTGCCCTTGCCATTGTCATGAGGAGGCGCAGTGCGTGATCTTTGGGGAGTGTCCCCAGCTCAGTCTCTAGAAGAGTGACCTTGATCTGAGGGAAGGACGAAGACCTCCCGTTGATGATTCTCACTTGCGCTCGAGACCTCCCCGCTTGAGGAGTAGTCGAGACACCATCTGGCGACTTGGAGTAATCCTCCGTAGGGGAACTCGGGTTATAACTGTCTCCATCCACAGTGTGATCATGGAGAGATGGTTGAATTTGCAGAAAAGCATGCTTGATCCCGCCTCTCTGGCGCCATCCGGAGAGAGGATCACCAGATCTTTGGTGAAGTCCTCGAATTATGGCTTCGAACTTGTCTCACCAAGTCGGACCGCCTTAGGGGGACTCGGACACTTGGAGGAAAAACTCTCGTCGTGTTGTGAGTCCGCCTGGGTGTAGTCCTAGTCGGATTGATCCTTGTCCTTTGAGAGGATTGATTCCTCTGTCAGTGTTTTAGAACTGATCTTACGTAAAGATTGTTTGATTCGGGGGGTCTCCTAGAATGGAATCACGCGAGAGATTGACACGGGTGTTTTATACAGGTTCAGGCCTTCTCCGGAGAGAATAACAACCCTACTCCTATGTGTGTATGGTATTGAGTGTATTCTGAACAATCAGGAGAAAAACTAAGACTATTACAGATGATAGCACTTGTCTTCCTGATAGCCCTTGATAGCATGTGTGTACGCCTCGATTGCTCTGTCTCCTTTCCCTCTCTGACCGTTGCCTTTATATAGTCGTGAAGGAATAGCCGTTTTCCCCTGCTGAAGGGACGGCTCATTCAATCCAGTAACGGACGCATGTTTGCAGTAATCATCGGGATGGTAACTCCTTTACGCCGCCTGACAGTTACTTGTCAGAGATAATGGGGTATTGTGTGTCATTATTTCGCATAATAACAGTGTATGTTGACTATTTGGATTCCTTAATCAATTGGACCCACTCGTTAGTAGGTTTTATTGATCATAAGTTGGTCGTAGCTGACCTGGTCGTAGAAGAACTTACGACCATAAGGTAGTCATAGCAAGACTTACGACTATGGGGTAGTCGTAGAATAACCTACGACTGGGTAGTGATCGTAGAAGAACTTACGACCATAAGGTAATCGTAGCAAGACTTACGACTATGGGGGTGGTCGTAGAAGAACTTACGACCACCTAGTAGGCTTCTCCCTTGTAGATTTAAGGGGTATACCCAGGGACCACATGACATCATATTTACTTATAATAAGAATTATAGATAAAAGATAAAATGAGGATTATTAGATCCTCGTCACATCTCATCACCACACCCACCATTTCCCCAATTTCTAGTTTTGCCCAAGCTGAACCCACCACAGTAGCAATATCATGTCTGAATCCATCACAGAGCAAGGGCGGAAAACAGGGTAGAGAGGTAGAGGGGAGTAGTACACCTCGACAATGATGACGGCGTACCGCTGGCCTAACCACGCGCACCCGACGGCTTCGCACGCCCCAGCGTGCGAGATGTCTCGAGCCTTGTCGTAGCTAGCCCAGGATAGCCACCTTCATCACCTCACCTTGCATCAGCAACAATCAACCCACATCAGGAACTAAATCAAACTCAAACCATAAAACCGAAGTGACAAACGGGGGGAAAAAGGAAAACCAAATCCCTGTCTCAAATCCCATATCTGGCGGCCTCATAACTAGGCCGAGCCATAGGGCCAGCGCAAGGCGCGTAGGGGCACAGGCACGCGGGTGGACAGGAGACACAGAGGGAGGCGTGCAAGCTAGAACCAAGCGGCAGGAGGGGATCAGGCCAAGCACCGGGTGCACGGGTGCGGGCCAAGTGTAGGTGTGCACGGGGGGCGTGCAGGCTGCACTCAACATCCTATAAAAAACCAGATTATCAAACACCAAAACTTGGCTTAAAAGCTCAGGGGCTTATAAGCTGATTAAGCCAAAAAAAGTTGGCTTTAAGCTATAAGCCAAAAAGCCTAAACCTAAATAAAGAGGGCCATAGTAGATGAGCTTTTCTCCTCCGGGCATATTGTGAATGAAAGAAAAATAGAGGAATTTGGTAGAATGGAAATAATAGAATAATTCTAAAAAAGGAAATTGTTGGACCGAAAAGGCGACTAGAGGGGGGGGGGTGAATAGGAGCACGATATCTTTTTCACCTTGATCGAATTCATACGATTTTCACTCCAATAGCTATAAAAGCTATGAAGATCAATATACAAGCACAGTGGAAGACTTGTATTGAATCCAATCAAAACCCCGAAGCAAATAGACCAAAAACATAAAAACTCAAAACCTAAATGAGTTGGGCGGTCTGACCTCTAACTAGAAATCGGTCTGACCTTTGGAAATCGGTCTGACCTCTCAATACATGGTGGTCAGACCTCTAGGCTAATGAACAGTGAAATCAACCCGAAAACCAAAACTCAAATCGATCTAACTTTTGATCCGTAAGGCCAAACCTTACCAAATTTGAGACACACCTTCTCTAAGATATTAGGAACCTATTCCAATCAAGGATCACAGAGATCCATTCCAAAGTTCCTATCTTTTTCAGATTGAACGAAGTGTGCACCAAAACCGAGTCAAAATCGAAATATGATCTAGAGACTTACTCGTGGGTGATTGATGATCAAGATGATCCTAGATGGGTTCCCACATGTCACAGCAAGTTAGATCACAGCAAGAGAACAAGCAAAAACTCGCGGAACAAAGAAAGACCACAAATCACCAAATAGAGAGAAAGAAAGCAAATAGACTCATCTTTGAGGGAACTTTCATTGGATTGATTTGATATGGTATTGGTTTACAGCCACTCCATCAATGGAGGACAAAGACTCAATACATGAGCACGAAATCAAATCCAACTCTCTAGAACCCTAACCTCTACTAATCCTCTCCCTAAGCAAACTAGGGTTTCAAACACAATGAAAGGGTTGAGGGGGTGCAGCCACCTCCCTCCTCTATTTATAGTGGAGGCTTAGACCTTCTAGAAGATTGAACCCTAATGGGATCCCGTTAAGGCCCACACACAAACGGGTCACATACGCACGCATTTTAAAGCGACGTCTTCATCTCTTGACCTAATCCGCTTCACCTTGCGCCACCTTGTGCCGTGAGTTGGTAAAAGGTCACCAAGCCGGTATTTGGTAAAATTACCAAAATACCCCTTCTTGATCTTTTTGCAAAGACCGAGTCCCATCTTCGTGAAGCACCTCCCATGCTTCGCCACGTGTAGGTTGATCCAAATGTTCTCTTCATGTCGGCAAGTCTCTCCCATCCGGCTCCCAACCGAAACCACCATGGCACTTGCACCGACCCCCGCGCCGCTTGATCCAACCCGTCGCACCGAACTGCCCGTTCGGTCACCTTTGTCCCTCTTGCGCCATGCTTGACTCCATTGACCTCATCCGGCATTCCTGATCGTTCTGGACCTCAGCTCTCTATGCTTAGTCTCGATCATCCTCGCCGTTGACCGTCATTGACCTCCAAGCAATCTGCACATCAATAGACAAAGAAATCGAATCCGGGAACAAGTTCTTCACAACTTGACCCATATTAGTCAAAACATGCATCATGCAACACATATGCCATGAAACCCATGTACTTGACCTAACCCAACAATCATCGCCACCAGTTGGCTGATGAAACAAACCAAAACCGGTCAGACTGCCACTTTTGCCGATCTGACCCCCCTGGTCGGTTTAACCGCCACCTGTTGGCCGGTCTGACCGCCCAGCTGGGACTTAGCCAAATTTCTTTCCTGGAAATCTGAAACCTACTGGAATTTTCAAACCAATAGAACTTTTGCCTGGAAGCCCCAAAAATTATGAGACTAAGTGTAGTAGAATCTACTCTCTTGCCTACACCCTCTATTTTTGGCCCAGCTCCAAAATCCAAAATCTCATAAAGGCCGGTCTGACCAATTTCCCAAAGCCAGTCTTACCGCCCCCTGGCCGGTCAGACCGCCACTTGCCTGACAACAGTTTGAACTTCGCCGAAAACGCGTGAATCGAAAAACCTTAAACGACATTGCCAATTGTAACATCATCCTAAGATCTCAGGCATATCCCCATGATATCCATAGAAATATTAGAATAAAGTTTCCTATGTGGGTGTTTGAACGAGATAAAGGGTGGGTTCTAAAAGCTCCTTTGAAGCGACTATTTAGGTCATGTATCTAGTGAAAACTGGGTAAGTATTGAAACTTATGAAAATCAAGGCTCGAAAGTTTCCAAAAACTCTTAAATAGTTAATAAATGCAGATAGAGGCTATGCTAAGTAAACGAGTAAAAGTTTAAGATAAAACGTAACTGCAATGTTTTTAAAAGAAAATTATGCATGGATAGTGCAATTAAAATTACAGTTCATGCCGAATTTGTCTTTTTTTATATCTTGCAAATGTAATCGAGCTGACTTTAATATTTTTGTGTGTACAGAATGATGAGGACCTAGGTGCATCTACTGCGATGGTAAATATCCCTAAGTTACAAGTTTGTGCTAAACTTCAAGTTGAGCCTATTATGCAACAATGGAGAAAGAAACAAGAATTAGGTTCGGCCAAGAATCAGGAGTGGAAGGTGGGACGAAGGGGAAGCTTGAGCGAACATGGGAAGACACAAGGACTAAGGGCTTTGCATGTTGGAAAGTTTACAAGAGAATTTTGCCAAGAAAAAGACAAAGGAGCCAAATTCAAACTCAATTCTGAAATCAATACATTTTCAGCCTAAGAATCCAAAATAGGTTTGGATTGGAGCAATTCCAATTCAGATATTTCTTTAAGAAAGATTAATTTTGAAATTGCTTGTAATAGGATATTTTAATTTATTTTCAGCAATTAGGGTAGTTTAAATTTCAAATTAAAGTAGGAGTTTGCAATAGTAGTGTTTTCAGATATTGTTCACAGGCACTATTCTGACTTGGATTACTGTTCACCGTGCACTGTTCACCGAGCCTATATAAGTTAGGGGGTAGACCCCCAATTGAAGCAAGTTAGAGTTGAAGAAAATACAGAAAAGTCACATGTTTGTGTGGCGCAAAATGAATACATGCGTTTCAAAAATTCCCATCTTGGGTTTTATGATTGTGTGAATATTGGAGGATGACTTTTCTTCCAAGATCCATGATTCCTTGTGGATCATCTCACCAATTCATAGTATCCTCAATTGCTCATGGTTAGGTGTTATTTTTCGGGTTTGATTTTGTTTCTCTCTTCGAATTGATTCAACATCAACCAAATATCTTTACTTGTTTT
This sequence comes from Phyllostachys edulis, assembly GCA_036346405.1. Lineage (NCBI taxonomy): Eukaryota > Viridiplantae > Streptophyta > Magnoliopsida > Poales > Poaceae > Phyllostachys > Phyllostachys edulis. The sequence continues at coordinate 40,463,956 of CM070547.1, read as the reverse complement.
GGAGATACACTTGTTCTTCCTTTTTGCCGAACCAAGAAGGAGGACAGTTGGGATTTTGCTTTGATCAAAATTGAAATACAAGTACCATGAAAGATTGGACCACATTACGCATCAACACACGTTGATCTGTATCACAGAACATGCTCGCACCTATGCCTGCAATTTTTTTGAGAATTTTCGAAAAAATTGACATTTGGCTTTCACATGTTTTCAATACTTAAGTGGATTTCACTACATATTCGTCCCACTATGTAATGGAAACTGTTTATTTCTATCTTGTTGTCGTTAAAAATCATGCAGAAATCTAGTGACTACCTAGGCTAGCTACTTTGTTTCTTGTCATTAGACTCATTATCTTAGCTACTTGATTAGCATGGTGAGACACTAATATCATTCCCTCACAAAAGAAAAAAACAGAGTAAACTTCACAAAACTACAACTATTTTTCCCTAATACTCGTGGAACTACAACTTTTGGTTGCAATTTCACAAAGCTACAACTCCTTTGCACCATCCTATCATAGAACCACAATTCTGCAACTTTGAACGGTTTCCTTAATTCGGGTCCACATGGCGATGAGGCGAGCTGAAATGGCATGGAGTTAACTCGACACGTCATCAGCTAGTGTGGCAACTCTGCGGGAGGGGGACACATCAGCAGGCCAGCATGGCAACCCTGGGCCCGGGCGAATAGGCGGGTTAGGAGGGCATGAAGGCCCAATTCCCCAACCATTTGCGCACGCACCTCACAAAGAAATGAATTTTGCCCATAATTTCAATATTACTCTCCAATTAACCCCTAATCCATGCATTCCCCAACCAGAGTATCCACCGAACACTTGCAGAATTCGAACACAAGACATCAAGATTGCAGTGACTAACCTTCCGCCCAAGTAGGAAAGTTGCCGAACCTCAAACCATCGTCGTGGCCGATCCCCTCTACCGAAATAGCCCCTAGGTTTCTGTCGAAGAACGTAGTAATCATAGGAATTCAATCAACCAATTACCACACAATAGATAAACAATCACATAAAGACAAACGATGTGGACACAATATGGGGAACCTCTTTATTTATAGATTGATTTCTTCTAAGTACAATGAGGTCCTATTTAAAGACTAAACACACCAGAGCAGTTTTGGTATTACGTCCATCAACCCCTAAATCAGGATTTGTCAACAGTCCCCCTTGGGCAAATACTGCATCATGCACATGTCTCATTAAAATCTCCTCCCAAAAACCAATGGAAAAAAAGGATTGGAGAAAAGAGTATATTGCATCCGCAAGCTGTATTGCATTGTTGCCTCGTTAAAAACATTTATGTCAGAAATCTTCAGGAAAACTAACTAAGGGAAAAAGAGTGCAACCTCTTTACCTTCTGGATTAATCATCAGGATTAAGGTAAAACTTCAAGACTTTAAGTCGATTATGACTCAGGGGATTCTCCCCCTGATCCCTACAACTCTCCAAACTGCTTCATTCCAATAACACGAACGCATCGTTGCAAACTGGACATAGGCAAGGACTTAGTGAATAAATCAGCCAGATTTTCACAAGATCTAGTTTGCAGGATTTTCACCTCATCGTTCTTATGAATTTCATGAGGGTAGAAGGATTTGGGAGCAATATGCTTCGTGATATTACTTTTAAGGGAAATTGGCTACAGGGCACTGCAAATTCGCCTCCTTTGCCAATGAACATCCCAAAAACGTCTTTGCAATGTAAGACACCGAAAAACGTAATTTTCTTTGAAGACACCGAGCCGATTATTATATCATTTCCAGGCCTAAGGGAGAGAGAAATTTTGTAAAATGTCCTCAATGCCCTCAATGTGCAATGCTTAGCTTGGTTCAACCGGCTAACTAATTGCACTTAACACTAATTGTCCTCATTTCTTCTCTCCAGGCAAACCGCAAGCATCAAGCTCGGGCATGGCTTTGCCGGCGGCGAGGGGATCATCAGTGGCGACTGTGAGGGTGAAAAATGGAACCACGAGGGAGAGGCGGTCCAAGGAGTGGTGGCGTCGCAGGTTGGGCGGCACCGAGGCGGCTAGGTGGCGGTGTGTGGCGGCCGGCCGTGGGAGGGAAGATGGGGTGGCGGCGCCGGAGTGGGAGAGAAAGAGGGCTAGCACGCGCATGAGCTCCGGCGAGGTGGTAGGAGCTTATCCACGCGGTTGGCTGGGGAAGAGGAGGACCCAGGTGGGCCGGCGATGGAACCCCGCGGCGGCGCGATGGGGTCACCGTGGGGGTGGTGCTATGGGGAGGGAGAGCTCGAATGGATGGCGGGGGAAGGTTAGGGGAGGTGTGGAGGTGCTCCCATTGGGTTTAATGGGGTTGGGGCTCACCGGATAGGGCACGGAGGCGTCGGTGGCAGAATCGGCCGGGGATGGGGAAGACAGGGCCAGCGCGGCACTCAGGTGGTTAAATCCCGAAATTGCTTGAGGGCATTTGCTTGCAGGGTCTTGTGGCGCGGCGTGACGTGGATCAGGGGGAGGGTCTGTCACTTGCACTGAACGGCGGGTGGCGCCACGGCCGAGCGGCGTCTTGGCGCTTGAGCTCAGCGGCGCTTGGTCTCGATGGAAGAGGAGAGGGGGAGTAAGAAGACCACCAAGAAGGGGGCTCTTGGGCTGCAGCCAATCGGGGAGGAGCACGCACACGGCCATGGGTGCAATGACGGCCGAGCCGAGGGCTGGCCTTCTTATGGCGATGGAGTGGCACCGTGAGGCAGAGAGAGAGAGAGAGAGAGTGAGTGAGTGAAGTGAAGAGAAGAGGAAGGGTAAAAGAGACATTTCACATACTTTCTCTCACCTCTTTCACTCAAAAATAATATAATAATCGTCTTAGTGTCTAACAGCAAAATTACATGTTTTTACAATGTCTTTTGGCTGCAGCACGTTTTTGGGATGTCCGTTGGCAAAGGAGGCGAATTTGCAGTGCCCTGTAGCCAATTTTCCCTACTTTTAACATAACACATTTGCATTTGTGCAATACAAGCAGCGTTATCTTTATAGATAATTATGGGGTATCGACGGTGTTAATACCACATGACTTCTGGATATGGCTAATCACACGTCTGAGTCGAACACATTCTCGTGAGGCTTCATATCTCTACTACTTAAAAGAAGAAGTTTACCATCGTCCGTCCTCCCACCTTCGTTCGCATCCGTCAGATCGACTATTGAATCAGCGACAGACCAGATCGTGCCTCCTCGCCCACCCGCGACTCAACCCCCACCCCACCCATTCTTCTGCTTAACCACCCGACTCCCGAGTCCCGTACGAGCCACGACGCCCTCCCTCCCTCTTCCCCGTGCCCAACACTACTGTCCTCCCTCTTCCTCTCAGACTCGACGCCGCCGGTCTCCGGTCAGACGCTTCCACGCCGCTTCATCTCCCACCGCTGTTGCCGCCCACCGCCTCATCCTGTCTTCCACACCGATGCCCTCCTTCGCTTCACGCCGCAAGCACGCACGGCGAGAAGCGCTGGCCCGCCCACGCCGCGCAAGTGCTACGCCGCCCAGCCGACCTCAAGGCCCACGCTAAGACCTGCGGCACTCGCGAGTACCGTTATGATCATGGCACCCTCTTCACCAGTCCTTGGGGGAAAAAAGCTTGCATTCTGTTTGATTCATCCACCGGCGTCTTGGCTTGGTTCAGAGGGACAGCCCGTGACGATCACACTTTCGTGGCGCCTCGTGGAGGAGACCAAGAGGGTGCTCATGGGTGTCGGCCGCCGCCGCCTCGGCCGCTTTGATTTGGAGGCCGAGGAGAATGTGGACAAGGACAGGAGAAGGGGGACGAGGAGGAGAATGAGAATTCTCGCGTGGTCGAGGTGGATCGGACTCGGGTCGAGGCGGTGACGAAGGAGCCAGAGCGCCTTCCTTTGTCACGCCTCCACTACCAAGCAGAGTAGTAGCTTGTTGTGGTAGTGGTGCCAAATGTGGATGGTATGCTTCTTTTGCATTTTGGTTGTGTGTTTGTCTTATTGTCCTTAGATAGACTAGATGAGATTTATAGCAAATTCGTGCTCCATAAGTCAATTTTATTATCGCAACAAGAAAGCTATGCATGAGTCTTGTTTCTTTCCCAATTTGGTGGCCATTTGATCGATTAGCTTATCGGAGGAGTGACTTGTTCTTTCGTGTTCTGGTCTATCTGTTCCAGAGCCAAAGGTGGTTGTTGAGCCAACTGTGGATGCCAAACAAGAGGTGGAAGATGATCGAGATGAAGACGCTTGCTTCGATGAATCTTTAGAAATCCTTGCCTAACTGTATATCATATATCTTCTTGATCCAAGGAGCTGTCAACTTTGCTCTCATGATGTCACAAATGGAGGGGGGTTGTCCATTAGATTATAATACTATAACTGATCTCTTCCTTCAGGTATTCTTTCTATTCATATCATTGCTTTGTGGTTTCTAATATTCTTTTTTCCCTTTACTATGAAATTCGGTTGTATGTCTTGCCTAATGCGTCTTTTGTTAACAGAGAAACATGATACGAGAGGCCATAGCTTTTCTCATTGGATGTTCTCGAAACCAAACTTGCGAGCATGCTTTTCTTCAAACCAAGGTTAGCATTTAGTTTTTGTTTGAGTTTGAATGGTTACCCTAGACCTTTACATGTTTCATTACTCAGTAGCTTCTGAACTCATTGTAGGTTTTGGAGACAAACTTGGTAACTTAACCAAATGTTGCCGATGCCATCCTTGCTAACGGTATGTTCACCATTATGATCGCCTCTTGTATTGCTTCAAATTGTGAAAAGGGTGGCTCAGACTTATGCAGCCCTCCGTGTCAAGATCTTTTCATGGTTTCTATTGATCTATTATCTTTTGCTCAGTGTTTAATTAATCTTATATTGTGATGCAAAGATTACATAGAGTTACCCGATATCAAGTGTGTCATTGTAAATACCCGCCATTGAGCCACTGTGTTTGTTCTGTTTAGTTATGTTTGACGTCACCAATTATTGTTTGGTTATTAACAACTTTCTGCATGTGCACTCATTGAGTTCTTTTGCACCCTTTCAAGAGAATGGGCATTAGAGTGCATGAAGGACCTTCTACTGGTCAATCTGAGAGGAAATCTACGAATTGTTGTGTAGGTAATCCTGCTCAGTTTCATTTTAACCTTTCTTTTCTTATCACTTTTTCTTATTAGTTCTAATTATTACAAAACCTGTGACACATCTGCAGGCTGCAAAAGAATACTCCGAACAGCTAGGAGTTGACGATTCACAACTTTAACAAGACTTTGCTCTCACCTCTACCTATATAGAAGCCATGTTGGCTAATTATAATCCATCTAGGAATTCTATTTGAACACTGATCCATTGCCTTCACTCGTAATTGCCATTACATATTGGAAGAGTAGTATGCAAAAACTGACGGAAGAGTATGGCTAATATCTGCTAGCGGAGGTATTTTTCCAGCATGAGCGGTTGTGCTTTAACATAGACGATGTGTTTACTGAGACTAATCGGTTTGGAACTAATTCAAGAAAGAAGGATGGATTATCTGTAAAGGTGCTTTCTCCTCACTGAAGAGCAATTTTGTTGCGCGGCGGACACTAAACATATATTGAACAATTAATGGATGTGAATTTTAGTGCTTATCCTTACTATTGCATGTTCCTTTTTTCGTGAACAATTCAATCCTGTATAGATCTGTACACGGTGTACCTGTGGTGGAGGGCTCGTAAGAACAACACCAAGATTTCGAGTGGTGCAAGGCATATGAAGTATGGTAACCTTGTGAGATTCTCCACCAAAATCCATGGCTTCCCCTCTAACGTCCCCATCCAGGTACCCATCTATCCATCATCTATCTTTGTGTTATCTGTCATTTTTTATGCGTCTATTCTTCCAAAATTGTAGCCGTTAACACACAGGTAAGCGCTTGGATGGATAGTTCTGTTTGTTGTTATCCTGTTCAAATCCTTTGTTCCTTGCAGTTCTATGGGTGTGGCGGCACACGCAGATTCTCTGCTTTCGTTGGTGTTGGCAAAAGTCAATCTTTGCTATACCAATGCACAAGTGATCCCGAAGAAGTCCAGCTTTGTGTACGTAGATGCTTATCTCGCACTTTTTTAGTCATTGATTAATTGTGAGTTAATTTCATATATGCGATTCTTCACACTTTAGTTGATGGTACTCAAATGAAATTTTATATCAAACTATATCCAACTCTAGAATCCAAGGATTTGTTTGATGACTTAGTGTTTTACAAAGAAAAGCGAATGTTGCCTTTTAGTTATATAAAAGGTTTAGAAGCATAGAGACAACATTTAAATTTCACATTTTGTTTTTCGACAAATCACTATAATCTGACATGTTAAGAAATCGAATGAAATTTGGGCTGCCTTTGTTGGTTTTTTGGATGGTAATGTTCCATAATTTCAATTTTAGTGACTTTACCTTTTATTATTGCACTAATTTATTTCTCATTCAGTAGTTTTATTGATACAATTTAAGCTTCCACCAAATGAAATAAAAGTGCAGACCATGAGTGTGCACATGAAATGGGGAAAGGTAGGGATTTAGTAGTGTGTAGACAATCTAAGAGGGAGTACTACAGAACTATCATCGCCATTTCATTGCAGTTCCAATCAGAGCTCATCAAATATCGCCATCATTTCATTGTAGTGCCAGGATTGATTATCGGTTTAACAAGAAGGATAAAAGCATTCCAAACATTATTAGTGAGACTAGAGCCTCTCAGCTTCATTACAGACTTAATGAGGCTGATGATAACTTCAACATTCACCTCAGACAGAATCAAATTAACAGTACATAACTCAAAACGAATTTACTCAAAACCATTGTGATTGCCTCTTAACAATGTTTTTTCACTGATGCTTTAAGAGCAGGAACTGGTACTTTTGGTATAGGCAATATCTCCATTTACGCATGCTCAACTCAAATGCAGGTTGCAAATTCAGACTCACGGGGACCAGTCTTCTTCAGCTTTGGAGGCAGAAACCAAGGCGCTACTACAGGGTATCATGGTGATCAATCTCTTATAAACGCTCTCCTTGTGGATTGTCAGGTCCTTTTCCAAGCGCTCAATAGAGTGCCAACAGGGAACCCGGGACATTGGAGCATCAGACCTCTCTTGCTTCAAATCAAGGAATCATGTCGATCTATGCAGGTCAAATTTGTTCATGTCAACAGACAAAATAACTGAGAAGCAGTTAGCTTGGTAAGGCAAGCTTTACAGCATCACCAGGCTAGCCAAACGTCATCCTGTTGTAACTCTTTTGATGCAAACAACTGCCCAGTTTTGCCAGCCCTATGTAATCATCCAATGTTCATGAACTGTTGTACAATCAAATGCTTGCAGTGCTAGTATGTCTCCTGCACATTTCAAACAGGTTAATTATCATCTAAAAATGAGAATATTATTTATGTAAGATTTGATGTTCCGTTGCAACGCATGGGCATGGCACGGTAATTCCAATGGATAGAAAGCACACCTCGCTTCCTAGGTAACATTTGATCATATGCTATATGCTGTTCATTTTCCCTATCTTTTATCATATTAGTTGTAGGAGTTCAAAACACCTTGAAGCACATAGCAGAGCTTAATAGAATGGCTAGGGTCCCTTCCTCTAGCCTATGTTTGAAATGGTGAAAGAACCATCTAAAAAAATTTATTGAAAGGAAGGCCACAATTTGATACACCGGCATTGGCCAAACATAGACGCACCTAATGACAAGGTTGTCTTAATATAGCCTTGTAATATAGCCTTCACAAGAAGGTTAAGCGGGCTCTATTGACGTGACGAAATAAATGACATTTTGGACTTCAGTGACTGTAGCTAAGATACAAAAATGAATGTGTCCTGTAGTACTTTAAATTTAAGCATATTACCAAAACAGGAGTAACACCTAGGTCAAGCTGAAATTTCTTTAGGGGTTGTTTGGATCTTAGATTTTATCAATACCAGATTACGTTAACATAGATTTAGAGCCTATCAACCTAAAACTTGTTTGGTTAGATAGGATAAAACTAGGATTCTCACATCCTGATAGTTGATTAGTATGTATTCATTCAGAGTAATCATACCTGAATCCCCTTTTTTTACTTTCTTCCATCTCTTCGCGGCACCAAACCAGCCCCGCCCTCGCCTTCGCCCCCACCCCCGCCCCCGCGCGAGGTGCCCGAGGTGGAGCCGCTACCAACGCCCGTGCAGCTGGGAGAGATCAACGGTGTGGAGCACCGCGACGCCATCAAACCACCGCCCGCGCTGTACCACGTTGTGTCAGGGCTCTTCGAGGCACCGCCCCTGCCCTCGTCGTGCGCGCATGAGGTGCCCAAGGCGAAGCCGCTACCGCCGCCCGTGCACTATGCACTAAATGATGTGCTCTTCACATGATGTGTCTTAGACCAGATCAGAAGGTCTGATTATTTTTATTGATGAGAACTTTTACAAATGCGGTGGAAATGATAATCTGAATGATTTTGATTTTTATAACAGATTAACAACAATTTGTGATTTAACTTCTGTATAATTATTTAAGTGGCATACAACGATGCATTGGAAGTTCATTATTGAAGTATTGTCTATAATTCTGTATATGCTCCGGAAGCTTGATAAATAATTAAACAGATAAATGGACTTAATAGACTTAACATGCAAATATTATTTCTGTAAGATTTGGAGTTTCCGTTGCAACGCACGGGCACATGACTAGTAGTGCAATAATTTCTTAGTGGTTGGTAGAAGTAGCTACCAATATCTACTTAAATGACCACCAAGAGATGGTTGCACCACCACATAGAAATATAAACTCAGTCTAAGATTTGGCGCCGTGGGGATTAGAAAGATAGCCAGCGTCCGAATATCCCACCATGGTCAAGTCTTGGTTCTTCCAAGAAAAACAAGCCAAGATCTTGTGTTTCTTGGAGGTATCTGAGAAGAGTCTGAACGCCAGCCCAATGCTTTCTGGTTGGAGCTGCACTGTGTCTAGCCAATAAAATGATTGCAAATGCAATATCAGGCCTAGTGCAACTCGCAAGGTACATCAGTGCTCCTATGGCGCTTAAGTATGGAACTTCTGGTCCTAAAACTTCCTCAGTCTAAAAGGGTTTTTATCCACATCTAGGGATCTTACTACCATGGGGTCTTCAAAGGATGAGATTTATCCATGTTAAATTTCTCCAATACCTTCTTGGTATAGGTAGACTGGTCTAGAATTCCTTCAAGGAAGTGGTCTAGCTGCTAGCCTAAGCAATATCTGGTTTTACTCAAGTATTTCATCTCAAACTCTGTCACAAGGTAAGAACTTGCTTCATTTATATCCTCTGCAGTTCTGATGATATTCAGATAATCGACGTAATCTGAGATGATACAAAATCCATTCTAAGTCTTCTTTATAAATACACAGGGACAATTATCACTATTTGTGTAACCCTTCTTCAGGAGAAAGTCACTTAGTCGGTTGTACCACATTCTTTCCAATTGTTTCAATCCGTACAGCGACTTCTATAGTTTGACGCTATACATGTTGCGATTAGTATTATTAGGATCCAGAGTTTAGATTCTTTCGGGGACTCTCATATAGATATCTGTATCCAGTGACCCATATAAATATGCGGTCACTACATCCATCAACTGCATTGTTAAATTCATGCAAGCTTTCATTAGTATTAAGTATCAAAACGTGGTTCCACTCATCACAGGTTAGTAGGTCTCATTGTAATCGATGTCAGATCTCTACGTGAACCCTTGTGCTACAAGCCTCGCTTTATATCTCACCACCTGGTTGTTCTCATTTCTCTTTCGTATGAAAACCCATTTGGATCCTACAGGGAACACTTTAGGAGGTGTTCGGGAAATAGGACCGAATACTTTGTTTTTATTCAGAGAGTGCAATTCTGCCTCAATTGCTTCTTTCCATTTGACCCAATCTGAGCGCTTCTAGCACTCTATCATGGACTTTGGTTCTAGATCCTGTTCAAGAGTTTTAGCAATTTTAGAGGCAAAGTATATGTCGACAATTGTAGTCATTCTTTTATATGACTCTCCTAAGTCCATATAATTTGTGAAAATTTCTTCATTTATTTCTTTCAGCTCCTTGTGATTTCCCACAACGGTGGAGTCTGGGTGTTCTGATCTCCCAACGTCAGATTGTGTGTGAAAATTTTTGCTGGGGTTACCGTCCTTAGGATGGATCACTTCAGGGATTTTCTCAACATCAGGTTGAGGTTCTTCAACTGTCTTATGAAGTGATTTGTCTTATTTAGTCCTTCGTTTTTGTGGACATCTTTGCGAAATTAAGTCTCATGCGCCCGAAGGTCTCCCCCTCTTCTTTGCATGAGGGGCATGAGTGGGTTTAGTATCCTTCTGGGCTACTTCCACTCTCTCTGGTGCATTTACTGCAGGTATTTGTGATTTTGTCATTCGCTTAAGATTAGTGGAGGCATCTGGCGGACTATTAGCTATTTGATGCAAATCAATTATTCTCCGTACTTCTAGTTCTGAGTCTTTGCTGTGTGGATCTAAGGACTGACTGCCAGTGACATACCAATCGATTCCTCAGCATTCTTTAGAGTGGTACCTATCTCCCCCTAATGCCAGGAAATTGTCCTCACCAAAAATACAATCAGTGTACCGAGCCATGTGCAGATCCCCTATCATCGGCTCTAGGTATTTAATAATTGACGGAGATTCAAAACCCACATAGGCCCACAACTTCGAGTGAGGGCCCATGGTTGTATGAGCGCTAGTGAAATCGGCACGTATACGACTGTAACACCCTGGCTATACAGTAGCCAAGATGTTACCTAAAAGACTAACATACAACAACAATACAGAATAATTTTAGCCATCTTTCAAATAATAACATAAAAGATCAATATCTAGAAGAATGAATATAAGATTTGAATCCGAATTCGTCAACAAATCTGTAACACCCCAGCCCAACAAGAGCCTGGAATGTTACTAAACTAAACTATAATCAATTTAAACTAGAACAATCTTCTAAAAATCCGGTAGAACCTCCTCTATATAGTTAACTATACTGGAGGTCCCAACAGACAAATATACCATAAGAGAAAAATCCAACATATGCTAATCAACTAAAACATAATCTTAAGCATTCAAGCTATGCTAACCATCATTATTACAATTAATCCAAGCATGAGGTGTAATCATAATTAATTCTCTAATCAAATTCCTTCAACTACAAAAAAACTATCATTCTAGACAATTCAATGGTGAGTAGATCGTGCCATTGTGCAACCACTCTAGGTTTATTCCCTCCCATGCATACCGTTCTTGTAAAGGGTACCTAAAAAACAAACAACAATAACAAAAGTGAGCCCAAAGACTCAGCAAGTACAATAAATGGCAACAATAACATAAGCAACTGTAATCATCCACATCCATTCACAAATCTTTACAACACTCATTTCATATACTCATGCTATGCAAGATGCTCAAAAACACTTTCTCTTTCTTTTCTCTTTTTTTGCATTTTACCGGTAATGCAAAGTATGCATCCGTCAAGATACCCATGCACGTGCCTTCTAGCACAGGGACCAATTGCCCATACTCCACAAGTATAGGGACCAAAGCCCATGCTCCACGAGCATGGGGACATTTAGCCCGTCATAATCATGACGGGACTCAACAATTGCTTGGTCATTACATGACCAAGCCTTCAATATGCCATCATGATGCATATGAATGAAATCTTAAATCATCATAATCATGCATTTGCAACAACCTCACATATGAATAAACCTATTCATACTACAAGCATTCATGATCATTGACTTCATAATTTTCAAACATCCATGAATAGCACATAATTTGTAACACTATAAAACCTGAATATTAACCTTCATAATATCTTAGCAACCATGAACAGCACATATACTCATAGTATTAGCAAACAATGCCATTCACTCATATTAAGTCAATCAACCAAGGTACTTGCCTCAACCGTGAGACAGAAGACAACGACGGAAACCTCTAGCCCCGGGGGTCACCACCACCTGGCAACCATGAATTATACTAAAAATCAACCAAACTTGCACAACATTGCATTGGAACAAAACGAGAGCAATCGTTCCTAAACAAAACACGAACATTAACCGATATACTCCCAAAATCCAAATCTGTCCAAACAGACAGCTATTAAATATAAATCCATAACTTTTGAGTCAAAACTCCAAAAGTCATGAATCCAATTTTCCTGGAATCTACATAATCTTAGCTACGACTTCTCAGGTGACCGAAAGGTCAAAATACGACATCTAATGCTTTGTTTTTAATCCCAAAGACCGTTCTGTCATCTTCGGTATCTCTGACTTGGGAAAATCATAACTTTTGTTTGGAACAGCCAAACTCATTGTTCTAAGACTCCCTGGAAACTAAAGAAAACCAGCTATCTCAATAAAATTATAAACAATATTCCCACTGTCCAACAATGGTTTCAAACAGCCAAGCCTTTCACCTCTGTCCACAATAGAAGGACAGATTACAGTAATAAATTTAAAAATTCATAACTTTTGATCTATTCGTCCAAAATTTATTAACTTTACCTTCCTGGAATTAGCATAAAGTTATCTAAATATATCATGCAGATCATCGGACCAAATTCGGCCATCTCCAAACTCTAATGTATAGAACTACGACCGCTGCACAAATCCTGAGACTGAATTAGCACCCAGTCTTGTAAAATTCGTAACTAATTCATCCTTTATCCAATAATTATGATTTAATACTTTCTAGAAAGCTAACGAAATTCTCCATCTATCTCCAGTATACCCTAAACACTTAATCTGCCTGGAACTAACCCAATCTCGCGAATCAACAGAACTGCAGTACTACTGATCTACGACAGCAGGATACTACAATGATTAATCGGTAGCAAAACACATCTATAGAACCGAACTAGCTATTGAGAATCACGATCTTACCCACGAAATCCCCTGCTAGACCATGTTGTAGTCCTCGTGAAGATCACCCCCACCTTCTTCTTCTTCCTCTCCCTCCTCCTCTCTTCTTCCCTCTCCTTCCTCTTCCTTATGGCCGGCCAATCCGCAGGGGAAGCACCGGAGGAGAGGGGAGTACTACAGTAGCACCGTGCTACAGTGGCGGCGGCACTACAGTACCGTGCTACAGTATTAGGATGCTAGGGTTTAGTTCCCCCCACATGGGCCCAAAGAGCTATGGGCCAAAGGCCCGAGTTCTAAAAGTCCTCCAAAATTCTGAATTTTCCTTTTCTAATTACTTTAAATTTTAGAACTAGTCACTTATATATTTTATATTTGAACGGGATATTACATTCTACCCCCCTTAAACAGAATTCGTCCCCGAATTCTACTTGTCGTTCTATTCGCAAGAACACTACAACTGAAATTAATCACATTCAACACGTACGCAATGTGAACAACCTTGGATTTTGGTCACACATGCGAGATTTTAAGTCCTAAATCGCTTCCCTCTAGGACATATGCGACCACCTCACCTCGAAGGATATCAACATCTTACACCTCAACACTCATCTCGACCTTTACAGGTTCTCTCAACACACAAGACTCAAAAATAAGGTCCCACTCGTTGGCCAATAGCTTTAATCGAAATCCCAAGCTTGATTTCGCTCGGTACTCACTCAAAGACCAAAACATACCGACGATGCATACATCATGTATGGGCCCAAGACGGTCAAAGTGATACGCTCACTTTCTAATCCCAAGCGATCGAAAACAAGTCAATGTACCTGGCCAACTTCCTTTTGTTACTAAAGCACATAACATGCACAACCCACATGGAATTCCTATCCCACTTCTCAATCGGTTTCTTCATCTAACAAGGAGCACCTCTTTTAACTAGGAACATATAGCAAAATTCGCTTTAAACAACTCTTTTATAACTGAACCCCACCGAGAATAATGGATTCTCATTGCAACCACTTAAATGGCAACTTCACACAAAAGGGGTCAAATTCGGAAGCAAAGATTTATCATGAAATCCCTTCCGCTTTCCAAGAAGTCAGTTTACAAATAAACACCACATAAACCGAAAGAGCAACCGCTCAAATGCCCAAACCAAATACTTCCTTTATTCTTTCGAATCGATAAGGACTACGATGCCATCACATACCACACGAGCTCAAATCTCTTAAATTGGCATACTCAAAACTATGCTCAAGCCAAATACATCATCCGACTTTGTATAGAGGCTCTATTGAACCCCAATCAAACACTCTAGACGACTCCTTCTCTCGACAAAATTAATTTTTTGACAGAGGGCACCCAATGCGCCTCACAATAGATCTCATGCAATCACTTGACCTCAAACTTTTAAGAATAAATAACTTAGAATTCTCAATACACCACTAATGTACTACATCAAAAGTGTTCTATCAATGATCATCTCATTGTTCGAAATCTGCCCTTTATTCTATTTCCTCTACAAAATCATTGGGCGACTAAAGACCTAGCATAGAAAAATGCAAAGTCCAAATTTAACTTCTAAACTCTTACAACGAACTTCTGATATAAAAGATAGGAAAATCCTCATATTGATTCCCTAAAGTTCCCACAATTCCAACATACTCGCTCATTAACATCATCATGGAAATATTTTCCTAACGAAATTACCTTTACAAGGATTTTAACTCTCAGAGGGTTACTCAATCAGACCGAGTCATTCTTGACATTAACTCAACATTTCACACTATCCCATTAATTGCAACAACGATTAAATTACTTTATAATCCCAGTCTCATTAAATCACATCATCATGAATCACCTACACAACCTGGCAATACAACCCAATCGCGACACTCTATAACTTGATCAAGATTTCCATACCTTCGATAATCCCAATATTTCAACATGAACCAAAGTTCTGGGATTACACTTTACCACAGGTTCGACTTGGTCGTAACACCAATCAATTTTACTTCAGCGACAAACATTCCATTTGAATCAAATTCTCTCCAAGAGTTATAGATCAAAACCGATTCACCTTCTACTACTCCTCTAATAGCTTAGTACCAAAATCTCACCACTACAATTACTTGACCACCACCGAACAATTGCGGATTATGCTTTAATTCTTTGTAACACAAATCTATTGATCCTTCCTCAAAAGGAAGAGACGAACAAGGACAAGTTTCGGCACACAGGAAAACGTTACTCCTTGCAAGGTGAGCACGAGACCAAAAGAAATATTCCAATAGCGCACTTCGAAAAGAGAATAGCACATATCAACCAATGAATAAGACATTTCATTGAAACTCAACAACTCTTGAGCGGAAAAATAGAAAGTTTAAGCATGTTTTCAATTAAACCGCAAGTTACAAAACTTGACTCCAATCCTCAAATACTCCTACTACACTCTTTCCTTAACACTGAAAATAATCCTTTGAATATAACAACACTTTGCCATTTCGAACAAGATAGGTTCTTAAGACCAAACGACAAGAACCACTTAAGAACCAATAAAATCTTTCAACACGTCATTTTGCTCGGAACAGTTTCAACTACCACATAAATCATGAGACCCAAATGATCACAACCGCAAAACTCAAAACATTTTCATTTACGGGATATCAAGAAAGGCAATCAAATTATTTTCCTCTTAAAGGAGTCAACCTCACTCTCACAACCATATACTGTTAATCTTTCTAACATCATAATGCACTCCTGGCATGAACCAACACACCTTACTATCCCATCATCAACCTTTCCAAAAGAAACACAATAACCTATTTCATGTATATGTATATACTTTTCTAATAGGTTGCAATACTCAACTTAGTCAAGAGAGTATCTAAAGCACAATCCACGCTATCGACATAAACCATCTTTTAGCAAGGGCATGCTGCCCAGGTTATCCTTGTAAAACACACATAAATAGGTTGCTATTAAATTCCAATAATTAACCTATTAACAATGCTCAACATCAATTTAGTGCACACCAATCTAATCTAGCAGTCATCATAGACATTTAACGGTTATTCAGTTATGGAAGAATTTGTGGTCCTCTCTCTCTTTATATTCCCACTAGCAAAAGTAGGATCATCAAGTAGCCCTACAAAGAAACCTCCAGATTATTATCCACTAAGACAACAGCAAATACATCCTTATCTCTCCTTCCTACACAGTTAAATTAATCACGAGATCAAGTAATCCAACAGATTTAGCAAACTAAACAATTGCAATAATCAACCCTCTCATCAAAACATACTATTATCCTACCACTCCACCATCACGTAAACATATATCCCAATTACATCCCATCAGTTCACTTCTTAGGGATGCTCAACACCATATTTCGATACATAATAATTGTACCTAGCAATTACATATGATCAGTACATATTCATAAAAGATAACTCCAAGATTAACAGCCATTATGACAATAATCTAACACCTTCTGGACTTAACCATCCCAAAGGGTTAGACTAACACGTTGAGACCTGCAAATCCATTTTACCCAAAAAAAACTTACCAAGTTTATCACCCATAGTGATCAAACTAGTTCATCAATGTTACATACTTTTAATAACCCCTTCTGACTCCATTTAAGTATGGACATACTCTTAGTTACTACCCATCAGGTAATTACTCGATGACAACATCAAATTAATCAACTTCAATTCCAATGTTCTGGGTTAAGACCAATCATGCACACGCCACAGATCCGACTTGATAACTCATACCTTAACAATGAACTTCTATGTTTACCATCTCTCGCTTAAACATAACAAGACAACATAGAAGGATTTTAATTCTTTTTAGAACAAAGGGCACTAAATTTCAACACTTGAAATAATCCCAAAAGAAACACAAAAGTCAAAGTTTTCACATGTTAAAGAACTTGCAACAGGAAACTTTTAATATCCGTAATACCAAAGTAATAAATTATTCATATTTTCCAATAAGAAGGGCAGACCTCCCATGAAAAGATCAATCATGTCATTAACCGACGCCACACAAGCAACAATAGATCAACATTCAGGAGATCAAGTAACCGCTTTACAGACCAAGGAAGACCAATGAAAACTTCACCAGCTGTATTGTAAGCTCTAACTCAAGAAAAATCATCAACAACAACTGTAACTAGAAGTGGCCTAATTCAAGCTCAAGAAGAGAACAACTTTTCTAAAGGAATTCACCCTCAACACCTATAGCTAGGGTAGTCGTGGTATCTACTCCTCTATTTCCATACCACGAATGGTGGTGTAACCTGGTAAAGCCCGGGGCCACAACCACCACCTCAACCTATCAATAGCAACTAGCAACACACATAACCAATATAATCAATTATAAGTATGCAAGATCATCTCATAACAATCATATAATCAGTTAATAAGCAATCATACTCAATTCATATCAGTGATCATCAAAATGATGTAACGGAAACGTAAATGCAATGATTAGCCCATCCCCATCCCACTCTGCACTAGTGTGTCAAACTTTTAAGTTGATTAGCCATTAGAAAATTTTAATTAATCTAGTCACCACGGACCTACAACCCCCTCTGATACCAACTGTAACACTCCAGCCCAACAAGAGCCTAGAATGTTACTAAACTAAACTATAATCAATTTAAACTAGAACAATCTTCTAAAAATCCGGCAGAACCTCCTCTGTATAGTTAACTATACTGGAGGTCCCAACAAACAAATATACCATAAGAGAAAAATCTAACATATGCTAATCAACTAAAACATAATCTTAAGCATTCAAGCTATGCTAACCATCATTATTACAATTAATCCAAGCATGAGGTGTAATCATAATTAATTCTCTAATCAAATTCCTTCAACTACAAAAAAACTATCATTCTAAACAATTCGATGGTGAGTAGATTGTGCCATTGTGCAACCACTCTAGGTTTATTCCCTCCCATGCATGCCGTTCTTGTAAAGGGTACCTAAAAAACAAACAACAATAGCAAAAGTGAGCCCAAAGACTCAGCAAGTACAATAAATGGCAACAATAATATAAGCAACTGTAATCATCCACATCCATTCACAAATCTTTACAACACTCATTTCATATACTCATGCTATGCAAGATGCTCAAAAACACTTTCTCTTTCTCTTTCTCTTTTGCATTTTACCGGTAATGCAAAGTATGCATCCGTCGATGCATACCCATGCCTGTGCCTTCTAGCACAGGGACCAATTGCCCATACTCCGCAAGTATGGGGACCAAAGCCCATGCTCCACGAGCATGGGGACCTTTAGCCCGTCATAATCATAATGGGGACCTCAACAATTGCTTGGTCATCACATGACCAAGCCTTCAATATGCCATCATGATGCATATGAATGAAATCTTAAATCATCATAATCATGCATTCGCAACAACCTCACATATGAATAAACCTATTCATACTACAAGCATTCATGATCATTGACTTCATAATTTTCAAACATCCATGAATAGCACATAATTTGTAACACTATAAAACCTGAATATTAACCTTCATAATATCTTAGCAACCATGAACAACACATATACTCATAGTATTAGCAAACAATGCCATTCACTCATATTAAGTCAATCAACCAAGGTACTTGCCTCAACCGTGAGACAGAAGACAACGACGGAAACCTCTAGCCCTGGGGGTCACCACCACTTGGCAACCATGAATTATACTAAAGATTAACCAAACTTGCACAACATTGCATTGGAACAAAACGAGAGCAATCGTTCCTAAACGAAACCCGAACATTAACCGATATACTCCCAAAATCCAAATCTGTCCAAACAGACAGCTATTAAATATAAATCCATAACTTTTGAGTCAAAACTCCAAAAGTCATTAATCCAATTTTCTTGGAATCTACATAATCTTAGCTACGACTTCTCAGGTGACCGAAAGGTCAAAATACGACATCTAATGCTTTGTTTTTAATCCCAAAGACCGTTTTGTCATCTTCGGTATCTCTGACTTGGGAAAATCATAACTTTTGTTTGGAACAGCCAAACTCATTGTTCTAAGACTCCCTGGAAACTAAAGAAAACCAGCTATCTCAATAAAATTATAAAAAATATTCCCACTATCCAACAATGGTTTCAAACAGCCAAGCCTTTCACCTCTGTCCACAATAGAAGGATAGATTACAGTAATAACTTTAAAAATTCATAACTTTTGATCTATTCGTCTAAAATTTATGAACTTTACCTTCCTGGAATTAGCATAAAGTTATCTAAATATCTGATGGAGATCATCGGACCAAATTCGGCCATCTCCAAACTCTAATGTACAGAACTACGACCGCTGCACAAATCCTGAGACTGAATTAGCACACAGTCTTGCAAAATTCGTAACTAATTCATCCTTTATCCAATAATTATGATTTAATACTTTCTAGAAAGCTAACGAAATTCTCCATCTATCTCCAGTATACCCTAAACACTTAATCTACCTAGAACTAACCCAATATCGCGAATCAACAGAACTGCAGTACTACCGATCTACGACAGCAGGATACTACAATTATTAATCGGTAGCAAAACACATCTATAGAACCGAACTAGCTATTGAGAATCATGATCTTACCCACGAAATCCCCCGCTGGACCATGTTGTAGTCCTCGTGAAGATCACCCCCACCTTCTTCTTCTTCCTCTCCCTCCTCCTCTCTTCTTCCCGCTCCTTCCTCTTCCTTATAGCCGGCCAATCCGCAGGGGAAGCACCGGAGGAGAGGGGAGCGCTACAGTGGCGGCGGTGCTACAGTACCGTGCTACAGTAATTAGGTTGCTAGGGTTTAGTTCCCCCCGCATGGCCCCAAAGAGCTATGGGCCAAAGGCCCGAGTTCTAAAACTCCTCCAAAATTCTGAATTTTTCTTTTCTAATTACTTTAAATTTTAGAACTAGTCACTTATATGTTTTATATTTGAACGGGATATTACAAAATCTAACTCAATCATCCAACCATATTGAATCAATTATGATAACACTATCAAGAGTCTATACGAGGTTCATTAAGCCATTATAAATTCAACCATATCCTGAAGAATGATAATATCAACTATCAACATCTATTTAATACAATCCCATAATCCATCAACCGAACATTCAAGAATGAATGACATAATGCTAATAATCAATGCTTTCACAGTCTATAAATTCTAAAAAAAAAAGGATACCACTTATCAACGGAGCATAAATCAACTTAAGAAGTCTTCTCTTTAACAACTAAGTTAAAATAGTCCAACATTACTAAGCTCAAGCAGATAATAACCAAATAGCTACATCTAAAGTATCATTGACCAATCAAGCAGCGAGGATGATACAATAACCGAAATCAAACCATCTACTTCATCGAATGACTAAAATAAACTTAAATGAACTTAAATGGCGAAGAATTAAGAACATAACTAGGTCGTCCAAGATCACAATCAAAACATTAACCATGAAGGATGGTCCCACAACGGAATCTAAAGCAATTATCAAGAGTATGAATTGTGAATAGTTGGACTAGTTTATTCATTGTGTTTTGTGTTTATGTGTCGTGCACCATGTCTACCCCTTGCCACGCATGTCGCTGCCTTGAGAGGTACCTAGCAAGCACAACATAGCAAGTGTGAGTCCACGGCTCAGCAAAGTGCAATAGCAAATAAAAAAATAGCATCATAAACAGTGAAAGGGAATAAACAATTCCATCATAAATAACAGCATGATATACCACAAACCCATCTCTTATGATAGCATCATAAGCAGTCAGAGGGAACAAACAATCCCATCAAGAACATAACATTATAAGCCAAACAGACAAATCCATATCTTATGCAAAGATGCAATGATATGTCATGAATGCATATTCTTCACTTCTTAGCAATTACTGGTAATGTCGA
Source organism: Phyllostachys edulis (assembly GCA_036346405.1). Taxonomy (NCBI): domain Eukaryota; kingdom Viridiplantae; phylum Streptophyta; class Magnoliopsida; order Poales; family Poaceae; genus Phyllostachys; species Phyllostachys edulis. Next base: position 40,443,121 of record CM070547.1, on the reverse strand, counting down.
GTAGTGTATCCATCGATACATACTCTAGGCTTGTGCCCTCTAGGCACAGGGATCCAAAGCCCACACTCCACGAGTGTGTGGACCAGGCCTGTCTAATGCATGACGGGGATCCAAAAACATTCTCAAGGCCTGTGCCCTCAAGGCACAGGGATCCAATGCCATGATGCAGAATGTAAAGCACGATATTGAATGCCCAAATCAAATATTTCTTTTATTTTGTCTGAACTGGAAAGGATCACACATTCCAACACAGCGCCAACTTAAATTACGGAAGACATCAGTCAACAACACAAAGCTCAAGCGAGAATAAAGAAAACGCTTCACTACCCAAGAAAACATCATTTTTCTCAGTTTCTCTTTTAGGAATAAATTTCTCTCAAACCTTGGAATTCGAATTCATCGCATACCACACGAGCTCAAACCTCTTAAATTAACATCCTCAAATTATGCTCAAACTGGCTCTACTGATCCCACCGAAACTCTTTAGAAAACTCCTTCTACTGATGAAATTGATTTGACAGATGGCACCCAAAGCACCTCAGAATAGATCTCACACAATCACGTCACCTCAAACTTTTAAGAATAAACAACTCAGAATCGTCTGTACACACGCTCATGTACTACATCAGAAGGGTTCTATCAATGATCATTCCACTGCTTAGGAAACGCCAATTTTCTATTTTCTCTACACCCAATCATTGGGCGACCAAAGGTCTAGCATAAAAATGCAAAGCCCAAATTTAACCTCCAAGACCTCTGCAACGAACTTCTCTTATGACATATAGAGAAATTATGAGATTAAATCTCTAACATCCCCACAATTCTAACATACTCACTCATTGACATCATCAGAAATCACTCACACAATCTCGCAATACTATCCAATTGCGTTACTCTATAAAATTGATCAAGGTTTCCATACCTTCGATAATCCCCAATATTTCAACATGAACTAAGATTCTGGAATTACACTATACCATAGATTCTACTTAGTCGTAACCACTACTACAAAATAGGCTATAGTAGACGCCCCATCACAGACGGTTCCTTTGGAACCGTCTGTGTTGGCCATTGCCGCACCTGCGGGTGGCGCGGGAAGAATATCACAGACGGTATTTTTAGAACCGTCTGTGATAGTCATCTATCACGACGGTTTGTGAATAGAACCGTCAGTGATATTACAGACGGTTCTATTCACAAACCGCCCGTGATAATCACCCAATCACGCATTTGTTCTATTTAATAACCGTCGTAATATCACGCACGGTTCTATTTACAAACCGTCTGCGATTTGGTGATTATCACGCACGGTTTGTGAATAGAACCGTCGGTAATATCACATACGGTTCTATTTACAAACCGCTCGTGATAGTCATCTATCACGATGGTTTTTATTAAGAACCGCTCGTGATATGCCCATCGCAGATAAATTGAGCGCGACACATCCTCTCGCCAGACCGCCATTGTGTCCATCGCCGCACTACTACCGCCTCTCGCCACTCCTCTCCGCCAAGGCGTTTGGATAAATATAATCAACCGCCCTCTCTGCTGGGCTCCACTTAGATCTGGTAGCTAGCTTCTCCTCCCCAGTGCGTGCCACTTCCTCCCTAGCTCCTCCAACTCGCGATTTCTCCCTAATTAAACAGATGAAGTAATACTTGATTATCCTTTTTCCACTCTATTGATTAGTGAATTTCCCGACTTTTCTACTCGTACATAGACGCTAATGTTTTGTTTTCTTTGTTGTATTCCTTAATCTAAGCATAGGGTTTAGGTTTCAATTAATACTACTTGATGGGAAAAGGCAAAACGTACGTACATCTAGCTCTTAATTTGATGGACCCTATTTGTAGAAAATGAAAAGCAAAACATGTAGCCTTTAATTAATCTGGTGTAATTCCTTTGTGCAACGATGAGACAAAACGAGTAAGTACGTGCAAAGAAGTGAAAGTCTTAATCAGAACTAATTTCATGAGTAGTTTTCTAGAACAGATTAAAAAGAAGAATTTATGACACACCAAGATAAGTCACATGTGCAATGATGTATTTTATATTTCCTCCATTTATATCCATGAAGAAACGTCATCACAAAGGGTTTATTGTTTCAATTATATGAAAATCGATACACAAGCAATCGCTACGACCAACTTGCTAGTTATTAATTAGGATCTTCCTCTTGTCTTTTGTCTCGTATCTAATCAACAATCATGCAAATAATCAATAATTATCCGCTATGCCACTTAGAGAGGAGAAGGTTGGACCCTTGCCCTAGCGCCCAACACCCGCCACCTCCTCCCCATTGCGCCACCTTAGAGAGGAGAAGGAAAGGAGAGGAATCGATTTTCTTCGTGACCTCCGAGGGTAACGATCTATAACCCTTTATATTTGCTATAAATTAATCGCTAATCAATTTTGACACTAATTTGTTACATGCGTAGTGTAGATGGATCAAACCGGATGTACAAGCAGAACCGTGTGAGTCAAGAGTACATTAATGGCGTGGTTGCTTTTAGAAGAGCCACGAAAGGTGATATGTTGAAGAAGGAGATAAATTTTATGTAATCGTCCATGCATTGATTGCGTAAATTTGAAGATGTTTAACAACGCGACGCAAATAGAAGCGCACTTGATTCAAGGGTTTCACAAAAGGGTATACATGTTGGACCACCACGGTGAAGAGCGATTATTACACATGAAGTTAGTAATGACGGCACCGCCGAGGAAGTCAACGATACGCCGATGTGAATCAGATGCTTTTGATGAGGATATGTCACACGATGACAACTGATCGGATGCTACGCGATGCGTAAGAGAACTACTGAGAGAGAGTTTTGTAAATTCGAGGGCTTATGGGAGGACTCGGTGAGACCTTTGTTCCTGGTTGCAAGCCGAATATACAAGGTTGTCAACCGTGCTTGAACTGCTGAAATTGAAGGCAAGCAATGGTTGGTCCGATAAGAGTTTCACGGCGTTGTTAGGTCTCCTAGCGGACATCCTTCCGAGGGAAATGTGTTGCCCAAAGACCACCTATCAAGCAAAGAAGGTTATTTGTCCATTGGGAATGGAAGTAGAAAGAATACATGCATATCCGAATGATTGTATCCTCTACAGTAAAGAGTATGCGACATGCATGTATGTCTTGTGTGCAAAGCATCTCGATACAAGCGTCGAGATCATCGCTAAGGTGAAGCAAGGACCTCCTGCTAAGATGTTGTGGTATCTGCCGTGATCCCACGCTTGAAGCGCTTATTTGCGAACGCAAAGGACACAAGATTGTCGCGTTGGCACTCGAGAGGAGCGTAGAGAGATGGAAAGCTAAGACACCTGCTGATTCTCGCCAAAGGAGAAACTTCGATCGAGCTTGAAGAGTTCGGTCTTGAACCGAGGAACATAAGGTTAGGGTTGAGTACAGATGGAATGAATCCTTTCGGTAACATGAGCAAATGACATAGCACTCGCCCGTGAATCTATGTATGTACAACCTTCCTCCTTGGTCGTGTATGAAGCGGAAGTACATTTTGATGTCACTACTTATCCAAGGGCGAAGCAACACGGGAATGATATTGATGTGTACCTAGCACCATTGTTTGGAAGATCTTGTGACACTGTGGAACGAAGGGTACAGGTATGGGATGCGCATAAACGAGAGAACTTCACTTTACGCGCCATGTTGTTCTCGCACCATCAATGATTTTCCTGCCCTTGGTAACTTGTCAAGCCAAAGACAAAAGGAGCCAAAGCCTCGTCGCCTTTGACCGCTAGATGCTACAGAGAGTGTATGGTGAACAACTCACAAAAATCGTATATATCGCCACCGTAGGTTCCTTCGAGAGTCACCCATACCGCAAGATGAAAAAACAATTCGACGGAAATAAGGAGAACGATTCAGCTCCAAGGGCTTTTAGAGGTAAAGAGGTCTATGATATGGTTAAGGATATCGATGTTGTGCTTGGGAAGGGACGTAAATTAAGAACCCGTGAGAAGAACATCTAGAAGAAGTGGTCAATTTTTTGGGACTTGCCTTATTGGGAGCACTTAGAAGTTCGCCACTGCATCGATGTCATGCACGTAGAGAAGAATGTATGTGATAGCTTGATTGGTCTCTTGCTAAACATTAGTGGCAAAACAAAGGATGGTGTTAATGCACGGCGTGACTTGGTTGATATGAACATAAGGATCGAGTTAGCACCGGTAGAGACCGACTGAGATTTAACGTATTTTCCCCAAATTGCTACACTCTATCCAAGGCCGAGAGAAATGAACTGTGCCAGAGCTTGCATGGAGTGAAAGTCCCATCTGGTTACTCCGCTAACATTAAGAACCTTGTTTCTATGCAAGATTTGAAATTAATTGGTATGAAGTCTCATGATTGTCATGTGCTGATGACACAAATGCTTCTTGTTGCAATTAGAAGTATCTTGCCGAACAAGGTCCGAGTGGCAATCTTGAGGCTGTGTTATTTTTTCAACTCAATTGCTCAGAAGATCATTGATCCCCAAGGACTAGATGCTCTGCAGGCCGAGGTGGTGACCACTCTATGTCATCTTGAGATGTATTTCCCTCCGTCATTTTTCGATATCATGGTCCATCTCATTGTTCACCTTGTGAGAGAGATAAAGATATGCGCCCTGTGTTCTTCGCCATATGTACCCGCTCGAGAGGTACATGGGAATTCTCAAGTCCTACGTGACGGAATCGATCTCGACCGAGGGCAAGATCATCGAAGGTTATGCAACCGAAGAGGTCATTGAGTTCTGCGTCGACTACATGGCTTAGGTGGAACCGATAGGTGTGCCTCTATCTCGCCATGAGGGGAGATCGATGGTATCGGGACCATCGGAAGGAAATCAATAACTCCCGATCTGATACATACGCCAAGCCCATTTCATGGTCTTGCAACAGATGACCCAAGTGTCCCGTATATCGACGAGCACAAAGACATGGTGTGCCAATGTAATCCGCAGACGGTCGGAGGTTTGGATCACGAGAGAGCACAACCGCTCGGTTCAACGAATGGTTAAAGGTGCGAATCATCGGGAGGTCATCAAGTGATGATACGCTATGGTTGGCACGAGGGCCACAATTTACAATTGTCACATGGCAAGGATACGACATCAATGGGTACACATTTTATACGGCAAACAGATAGGAAGAGCACAGATCCGAATAGCGGTGTCCGTGATAGATGCATTCAAGATCGATGGGATGAGGAGCTCCTACTATGGGCAAATAGATGAGATATGAGAGCTCGACTACGTGCTTTTCAAGATCCCCCTATTTCGGTGCCGTTGGGTCCATCTCGCACAGGTGAAGGTCGACAAGTACGGTGTCACTACCGTGGACCTCGAACGTGTCGGATATAAAGACGAACCATTCGTACTGGCTAACCAAGTTGTTCAAGTCTTCTATGTAACCGACCCGGCAAATAAGAAGCGCCACGTAGTTCTTCATGGAAAAAGGAGGATTGTCGGAGTTGAGAATGTAGTGGACGAGGAAGAATACAATCAATTTGACGAGTTGCCTCCTTTCGAAATGGCATTAGGCTCGAGGAAGAACCCAAAGTGAGGAAGCTAGCTATATGCGCCAATCATCATGAAGGCCTATATCTTAATTAAGAATTTACTCCAATGTAATTAATTTATTCCATAACATCATGTGTTATGGACTTGTAATCTCTCATATATTTTGATGTCAACGTGAAATTGTCATGTGTTGATGTGTTATGGACTTGTCATATTTGATATTGATGTCAATGTGGACGACATTGTAATGTGGAGTATCAAAATTGTCATCATACTTGATTTCGAGTTGAGTTGAATTAGATATGAAATTTTGAAGTCAAATGTGTTATGAACTTGTTATGGACTTGTCATATTTGATATTAATGTCAATGTGTGGACGACATTGTAATGTGGAGTATCAAAATTGGTTTCACTTGATTTGGAGTTGAGTTGAATTAGATATAAAATTTTGAAGTCAAATGTGTTATGAACTTGTCATCATACTTGTCACCGTGTTAGAATTCATATGGACTTGTCATAATTGTCATCATACTTGTCTCAAAGAAGTTCACTATGTTTTCTCGTGATATTTATGTCTCACCGTGTTCAAGATGTTTTGTCGATATCATAAATTGGCCTCGGGTTGTAGGCTATCACGCACGGTTTTATTATACAACCGTCAGGAAATAATATCACGCATACTCAAATGAGAACCGTCTATGATATTAATATCACCGACGGTTCTCATTTCAACCGTCTCGTGATATACTTTTTATAAGGCGGAAACGCTAGGGTTTTCCTCTCACTTCTCACTTCTCTCTCCGCGCCTCACGCTCGTTCGCCTCCTCTAGGGTTTAGGGCTCGCCTCACCGCCGACCACGACCTCGGCGCCGCCCCCGACATTGGTGCCCCGACCTCTGCGCCGCCGCCCGACCTCGGCGCCGACCTCGGTGCCGCCCCCGACCTCGGCGCCCGTTCACCTCCCAAGCCGTAAGCCCCGACGCCGCCGCTTGACCTCGGTGCCGCCGCCCGACATTGGCGCCTCGACCTCGGCGCCGCCCTCCTCCCCCGTGTCGGCCTCCTCCTCTCAGACCGGCCTTCTCCCGCCATCCTCCTCCCGTGTCGACCTCCTCCCCAGCTCCATCCTCCCCAAGATCGGCCTCCTCCCCTGACCGCCTCCCCAGCTTCTTGTCGGCATCCTCTCTGTGAGTATTGCACCTCTGTGGCGATTCGGTTGATCTTTGCATATATATATATATATATATATATATATATATATATATATTGCAAAGCTAGTTGCAAATTAATCAAGGCTTTGTTGACATGCTCGTGATGAACTCCGCCTTATAATGAGATTGAATGTGATAGTTAGTTCATACTTGAGCTCTATTGTATTACTTACTACCGTCAATATGTTGTATCGTTAATTGGTTACTTTCGTTCAAATCATAGTTCTATTGCAAATTGATTAGTTGTATTGACTAGTTTGTGATTCTTCTAGTAGTATGTATGAGCTCATTCAACTTTTCATTTGCCATCTTGATCTCTCGTAGTCAACCTCTGCTTGATCGAAGTTTAATCTGTTGCTAATTAGCTTGAGATCATTTGACGCTTAAGCAAAGTATTGTTTAGAGCTCATAGTTTGAATTTATATTATCATATTCATTTCATGAAGAGTATATACAATAGGATTGAGATGGCAAAGACTTGTTCTTTAGCTACTCTCCTTCCGAGAGCACATAATATCATCAATCGCATTTCCTTAGAGAAGTAGGCTTGGGCAAAAGATTTGTATCACAAGTTTCTATCTATACAAAGATCACAAGAGAAGCTGGTGGATTAAGGAGTGTTAGGAGTGTTAGAATAGAAGCTCGTGGATTAAGGAGTGTTAGGAATGTTAGTAGTCCAGATGAGCTCATTCAACTCTTCATTTGCCATCTTGATCTCTATAGTCAACCTCTCAGATTTCTTCCCGAGAGCAAGTAAGCGAGATGGCAGAGGCACCGTCTTCGCCGCCGTCACCGACGCCGCAGATGGAAGAGGCGCTGACGAGGCCGCCAACACCGACCCCGCAGATGGAAGAGGCGCCGACGAGGCCGCCAACACCGACCCCGCAGATGGATGAGGCGCCGACGAGGCCGCCGTCACCGTCGATGATAATGACACGGAAGCGAGATGGCAGAGGACAATCGAAAATGCCTACGGGCCGGCTGGTCATCACGGAGGTCAGTGACTTTGGGGTCCCTTTGAGTCCCAAGAGATCAGCAGCGAGATTCCGGACCATCTGCGGGATACTTGAAGGAACGGTCCTCATCACCACACCAAGGTGGAAGGACTCGACGAAAGAAGCGAAGGCGCTACTGGGGATGTAACTTTCGAGAAGTTCACTATTCCGTATAACATGTGGCACACGGCGACGGACGGCGATGCTCACGATGGGTAAATCGTGGAGGACCTTCAAGAGCATTCTTGTCACGGCACGTGCACGGGTCGACGCCTTCAAGCAAAGATAGATTCTTGACACGGGAAGCATGGGACACCTTTGTGGCTATGAAAACATCGGCGAATTTAAGGAGCAAAGTGCGGCGCACAAAGCTCTCCAGACAAGAAACACTCACCGCACAGACTCGCACCACTGGGTACGCGGGTAAATACGAGGAATGGGCGGCGGAGAAGGAGAACCCGCTTCGATGTCACGCACCGCGTTCCCTAAGCCGGTTAAAAGCGAGGGCACAAGTCTCATCTTCGGCAAGATCTCCTTCACAAACCCGCAGACTGTGAAGTGTCCCAACGTGTGGTAAGTATATCGAACTACTAAGTTGTTAATAAGTCCATAACTTCATAGTGTCTATAATAACGTGATGACCTCTTGCAGCGTGACTTGACTGCCCAAGCTTCCCAAGGCTCCTTCCGTGCAGACAGGGAGAAGGATATACTATCTACGGCCTTGGGAAACAAGGAGCACCCGGGTCACACGCGAGGCCTTGGGGTTAACGTACCTTGGATTCATGGATTCGCGGACGACTACTACACGTATAGGACTAGGAAGAGATCCAAGGCCGAGCACGACAACCAGTTGGTACAGATGATTACTAACCAATTTCAAGTAGAGATGGCAGCATTGCGGAGTCAAATGGATATACTCATGAGCCAGCGGTCGCAAGCCGCCCCCGCTAATTTGGAAGACAGTCCTCCTCGACGTCGGAGTAGCATCGCGTCACAAGATAATTAGAACATGACGACGTCCGATTACCGATAGACGACATTAAGGTAACATACATCTATGGAATGCACCAAAGATAGACCCTAACGACGCCTTAGCTAATTCCGTATCGTTTTGTAGGAGCCGACGCCCTGTAAGCTCCAAGTGAGGATGGATGGGTCCTTTGTATTGAGGTCACAGCAGGGATGGTGTATCCATACGTGGAAGGGCAAGGCAAAGACGGCGGTGCCACCGGTGCACGGTTACGCCAAGGTCCGTGGATATGGTACATGTCAATTTCCGAGCCATCCTATCGACATTTGCCCGAACGAAGAGATCACAACACTAGGGGATGCCGCCTCTCTTTTATCCAAAGGCCCAAGAAGAACATCGCCTCGAACCAAAGAAGGTTGCGATCCGACACGACCATTCCTCTCCAACGGACCTCGATGACTCCACCTCATGTTTCGCCTCAAAAGGCCACCTCTTCGATTCCCGTGGAGAAGACGCCGAAGGAACAGCAAAAGCGTGCCGACGTATCGGTTCCCGAGTCGTCTCACAAAAAGACGATGCCAATCGCTAAGGCCAAATCGAAATCAACGAACGTTAAGGCACCTCCCAAGTCCGGGAAGTCCGAGAAGTCCGGGAAGTCCGCGATACCCGGGAAGTCCGCGATACCCGGGAAATACATCATCGGAAAACCGTTGTGTTCGGCCATAGATAATGCACGCCGACATGCTTGTCGCTTTGCATGCCCGGTACTTGGACAAGACCCAAAAGAAGGGGTCCGATACTGGAATCACCGTCAGATACGAGGACAAGCATTTCTTCAACGGGACGAGGTACTTCGTCGTGGGCTTCAATGATTTATTTGAACTATTCAACCTCGCTGGCCTCGACGCCTCGCTTCTACGATGTTGGACACTTGTAAGTGCGCATAATCAAGTTCTACATTCATCTAATACCGATAAATATCACAACTCATTGCTTATGTATAGATACATGCCGCAAAATGTTCGAATGGAAAGAACCGTGGGTTTCTCGACCCACACGTGGTATCGCTGCAAACCATCCTACAAGACTCGCCCTTCGTAGAAATACATAACGAGGTCATTGCTTCTACAGAGGAACATGAAGTACATAGTGGTGCCCTACAACTAGGGGTAAGTGTCACTACTTGCTATACAAATTTCATTTGTACATTATACGCAGCACGAACTTAGGTTTAATGACTATAGCGACATACATGAGTAGGTACCATTGGATCCTTTTAGTTATTATACCCAAGAGGAACCATGTGATATACCTTGATTCCCTAAACCGCAACAAGCACGACTTCAGCACTCTAAGAGGAATACTCGAGAGGTATGCTCATTTCCTCCTTACATAACTCTATTGTAGTCTTCATTCGCTTGAAATGGCCGAGGATAACATTTTTGAATCATGTAGGTCGCTCATCAATTATGTTGCCAACAAAGGAATATACGATGGAAAGAGCGCCTAACTAACACACAGGATGGATTTTCCAATCGTGCTACAACACAATAATACTATATCATACTTCATAATAACGCGTCTCGAACCGACTATACCTATATATGTAATTCTATTTTTGCAAAGGTGCCAAAAAAAGATGATGAGTTATGTGCAATCTACGTGCGCTATCATATGCGCCTAATCCTTCAAACTAAGAAGAAGGATCCCGAGGTTTGTCAATCTCGAAATAATTATTTCCTAATTATAAATTTAAATATATGTAGCTTACCACTTTACTCTTAATTGGTAGCGGCAGTCTTGGATTTACAATGTGATTCACTCGTTGCGAAGAGATCAAGGACATTCGAGGAAGCTCTGCGCCTTTATCAACTCGAAATCATTAACGACAACGGAGAGTTTCACTCGTCGCCAACCCGAGCATCACCCCACTAAAACCTCTCAACGCAAAACAATTGTAATCTAGTTGTAACTATAGCGACAATACTTGAACAAATGCGATCTTTTGTAATTTATTTTGAGTAATGATCACTTTGAGTTGTCATGGTCGCTTGAATCATTATTGTGAAATCTTGCTTTTGTGATTGCTTGAATCTGCTTCGTGAATGCTTGTTTTCAGAGGGCATGGCTAGCAATTCCCGAGGCTAGCCAGAAAACAAAGAAATTGTGGGCGGGGTATGAGCTATCACAGACGGTTTTTGTTAAAACCGTCGGAAGGCAAGTATCACGACGGTTTCGATTTGCAAACCGCTCTGTGATAGGAGAATATCACGAGCGGTTCTATATAAAAGCCGCCTGTGATAGTCACGAATCACGAGCGGTTGTCGCTGAAACCGCTCGTGATATTTGACTTCCTGCGACGGTTTTTAATAAAACCGCTCGTGATATTTCGTATCACGACGGTTTTGTACCGCCTGTGATAATATCTCGTTATCACGCATCAACAAACATAGACGGTTCGAAACCGCTGCGTGATGACGGTTCCGAACCGTCTGTGATGTCGGTTCCTGTAGTAGTGAACACTAATCAGATTTACTTCGAAGCCATACATTCCATCTGAATCAAATTTCCTCCAATAGCTTAGTAGCAAAATCTCACCACTACAATCACTTAACCACCACCAAACAGTTGCCAATTTACGCTTTGTAAAACTTTGCATCACCAAACTGTTGATCCTTTCGTCACATAGAAAAACGTTACTACTCACAGTGAGCACGAAACCAAAAGAAATAATCTGATAACGATGATCTTGGAAAACGAAAGTTGAATTCACAGTTGAGGGCACATCCCTCAAAAAGAGAATAGAAAATGACAACCAATGAGAAAATGACATTGCGATTGAAACTCGACAACTCTTGTGCGGAAAGAGCAGAAAGTTTAGGCACGATTCAAATATCCACAAGTTGTAAAACTTGACTCCAACTCTCAAATACTCCTACTGCACTCCTTACTTTAACACTGAAATTAACCCTTTTGGCTATAACAACACTTTCCCACAACGAACAACATAAGTTCTTTAGTCCAAACCACAAGAACTAATTAAGAACCAATAAAATTCTTAACATGTCATATTTGCTCGGAACAGTTCAACTACCCATGAAACATGAGATCCAAATGATCTCAGCCCCAAAACTCAAAACATTTTCATTTACGGAATATCACGAAAAGCAAGCAAATTTTTTTCCCTCTTATTAAAGGAATCAACATAATAATTCTCTTTGATTGCAACCTCACATTGCGAACTCAGACCAAAGAGCCTTTAAGATTAAATCACACAAATTTCTTAAGAAGCAATAGGACATTCCAATACATCATTTTATTTAAAACAATTTCAGCTACCACATAAATCATGAGCTCCCAAAAGATTATGAAAGGAAAACTTGAAATATTCTCATTTAAGCAATATAACCATAGGTGATCAAATTACTACGAGAATTAACATTAGTCTCACATAACACCACAAAACCTTACAAAGGTTTTTGACACTTTCTTTTTCAAGGAAAAGGTTCTAAACTCCAACATTCGAACTACTCCAAAAGAAATGAGCAGAGTCAAAACTTTCTTCAATGAACTTTGTAAACAATAACTCTCATTATCCAAAATACCAAACGGATAACCAGGTCACCTTTATCAACAAGAAAGATAGGATTCTCATGAAAAAGAACAATCTTGTAAATAACAATGTTTACAAGTAGCAAAGAGAGCTCAACAGTCAGGAAGACATTAGTTGTTCTGAAAAACAATTAGGGACCAATGGAAACCCATACCCCAACCATTTTGTTTGATTACAAACTCCAACTTAACCCCAACAAGGCATCATAAAAGGATTTTAACACTTTTCTTCTGAAAAGAGATGCATTAAACTTCAACACTCGAAATGATCCAAAAGAAATACATGGAGCCAAAGCTTTCTCATGTTAACGAACTTACAACAGAAAACTCTCATTATCCAAACTATCAACGAATAAATGAGTCATTATTTTCCAATAAGAAAGAAGGAACAACAATGGAAATATCAATCTTGCCAATTGACAACGATCACAAGTAGTAAAAGCAACTCAACCGTCGAAAAGCAATAATTGTTTCAGAGAACTATTAGAGACCTATTGAAACCCGTCAACTACCATGAACTACGAACCCAAGAGAAATTCATCAACCACCACAGAACAAGAATTTGCCAAATTCAAAAATCAAGGAAGAGAGCAACTTTCTAAAGCAACTCACGCTCAACACCTGAAACTATGGAACGGGGATAAGTACTTCTCTATTCTCATACCACGAACGGTGGTGTAGCCTGACAAAACCCAGGAGAACAACTATGACCTCAACTTCTCAACGTCCGTTACCAACACGCATGACCGTTATAATCAATTATGAATATACATGATCATCTCATGACAATCATAGAATAAATTCATAGATATAGAATATCACATCATATCATAGATTAACAACAAGAAAGATAGTATAGAAGCAATTCGATACAGTACAGCATAATGAAACACATCACTAGAAATACGAATGCAATGGATTTCCCAAACCCCACCTACTGTGCACAGTGTGTCAATTTAATATTCAATTACCACAGACCGAAAACCTGGCTCTGATACCAACTGTAACACCCTGGCTATACGGAAGCCAAGATGTTACCTAACAGACTAACATACGACAACAATGCGGAATAATTTCAACAATATACCAATTAATCTCGAATAAAGATCAACATCTAATAGAACAAATGTAGGAATTTAATCTGAATTCAACGACAAATCACAATCTCTAAATGTCCAAGCATATTGAGTCAAATAAGATAATCATATCAATAAACTAATCAAGGATCACATGTAGTTATTGAATCAACCATAATCATAGTGAAGAATAACATCAACCATCATACTCCTTTCATTACAATCCAATACTTAACGAATGATTGGAAAGAACAAGTTCATATGATTAAAAGTTAATAATGTGAAGTGAAAGAAAGAATGTGAAGTGAATGATGTGGTCCACGTGACTAAGCCCTCCCACGCATGTCGTCTTCAATGTTTACCTAAAACAAATAAATACGTCAAGAATAAATTCACGACTCAGCAAGTACAACAGAACAAAGTGAACAGTACTGAATAAGAACATATCAATCACATAATAGAATACAAATGTTGAATGGATGAATAAGAACATAATTTCACAAAATAGAAATCGAAGGTAGAATGGATGAAACCATATGAATGAATGAAATGCATGAACTCCACTTCTGTTTATACCGGTATAGTTAGTGAACACCCGTCGGTGTTCACTCAGGCCCGCATTTATCAAAATGCGGGGATCCAAGACCCGTATGAAGAAAGTTTCATAACGGGGATCCAAATCTGCCCACATTGAAATGGTGGGTCTTACGTGCCCATACTGGAATTGATGGGTCTTTACATCCCACTCCCGTGGGTGAATCATGAACATGTATTTGAATGAATGAATATGAATATGGAATTATAATATCATGAAGCATGGTTTGTCATATGAAGAAAGAATAAGAATTAGTGAGACCTATTCATGGAACATAGAATGAAATGAAAGCATGAACATCAACCAATCAATGATCATCAACGATATGATTCACAGGGTACTTGTCCATATTAGAATGATGGGACTACTCTACCCACTTCCGTGGGTGAACATGAAAGAAGGAATGAATGAATATATCGAATGTAAACATATTACCGAATAATCATGTTATGTCAATTATGAAGGGAAACAAGAGTTACCGGAATTACCCATTCATATTCATCAATCAATTGGAACAAACAACAATCAAGACAATTCGATTGTACTGGCCTTTCGAACTGCGATGCGTTAGGAGGCAAGGACAAAGCCACTACTCTCGAAACCTCTCCTCCTACATAATTTAATTACTTGAATAAGAAACAACGTGAATAAGAAGCTACTCGCTACGCTTAATCGCATCATCCTAAACCCAAGGTACACATATATGTTCTTTCCCATTTAACGGACAGTCTAGCAGGACGATAAACTAGACAGCGGTACTAAAAACATCATAACTTTTGCTTTGAAACTCGAAACGGAGTGAGCTCAGATCCTATGGAAAGGTAATGAAAATATACACATTAAACTAGTTGGGTGAATCCTCTAATTCGGAAAATAACTTAGGCTAGCATTCAACTGAAAGTCTAACCTATAATCTGTCTAACAAAATTGGATAACAGTAAAGAAACAATCATAACTTTTGATTAGATTAACCAAAATTCACGATTCTTGTCATTCTGGAAAGATAAGAACATAATATTCAAAAGTATAGTTGGCATGATAATCAGATTTTTTTCCTTTAACAAAAAGTGGCACATAGGTCAAAACTATTGTCAGAACTCGACATACAATCTGGACAGTCAACTTAAAACATACATAACTTTTGTTCTACAAATCCAAAAAGGGTGTTCTTTAATAATCTAGAAATATTATAAAAAATTCTACAACAATCTAGTTGGGTGGAAACCCTGAATCTGCCCTTTGCTTAATCATAATTTTGCTTAATCATAATTTAATAAACATTTTGACTGTTAATTCTCGTCAGACTTTCAGGACAGCAGGAAATAATCTATCATAACGTTTAAACCGTGACTGAGAATTGAGTGATCTTTGAGGCTACGGAAAGCTAAGAACGAATCCCGCATAACTCTAGGAAATGGGATCCTCTAATTCAGATCCTAAACACATGAAAACAGACACACAAATAACAGAACAGAGTCTGTTCTAACTGCAGCAGGAATTCGATCCACTAAACAAGCCAAATTTCGCATCTACTACGATCCAAACAGCGAGGAGAAGCACTCGTTACCCTTGAAGATCCCCAGGAAGACGCCGATCAAAGCCCATGGAGAAGCTTTCCTTCCACTTCCTCTTCCTTCCTTCTTCTTCCTCCCGATGGCCTAAGATGAGGAAGCGACAAAAGGGGCGACATGGAGGGCGTGGCAGCAGGGAGAGGGTTTGCTATAGTGGCGGCGTGCTACAGTAGCCCTGTGCTACAGTAGAGGGTGCCTAGGGTTTGGTTGCCCCCTTCTTAAACCAGCTTCCCACTTGAGCCAAACAACGTGGGCCGAAAGCCTAAGATTATTTCTCCTCTAAAAATCTGATTTCTCTTTTTAATTCCTGTTAAATACCTTTCTCATTTCAATTAATTCTCTAATGTTAAACAGGATACTACACCTAGCCCCGGTGTTCCCACCTCCTCGAAGCATCCACTCGACCATAGCTAGACTCCACCATACCAGCTTCTAAGAAAGCAAATGAGACAAAATAAGAGCCTTCTCCACCACATAACAAAGGACCCCAGTAGCTAGAGACCATTTCAAATTCACCAAAGTGGGCCGACATCTTAATCTTGTACACTTGTAATTGATCAAACAAAGAGGAGATCCTAGACGTGGTTTATACCTTCTCTTTCCAGTATCGAGTTGCCATAAAACAATAACTTCCTCCATACCACCTGAGAACAAGTAAGCTCCATCAAAAGAAAATTTGAGAGACTTCAGTCTGCTTGAATGCCAAGGCCATGTAGTGCACGTATCTACATCAACTTCACCCCTTACACCATCCCTTCCATTGACTTTACACTCTACACCACGAGCTCCAGAAAACTTTGCATTTCCAAAACCCCTCCCAATTAAAATCCTCCCTGTTATATCACCTCCAGTCGCAAAATGCTCTTCCTTTCCCCTTCACAAACAACATTTTAACTGCATTTTCTTCCTCACAAGAAGTGAAGCACCTCGGAAGTCCCATAATCATTACAGAGGTGAGGGCATTCAATTGCGTTGGCCTAATCAAAATCAATGTCCATGTAGAGCCATTTGCTTCCACCAATACCTGATCGAAGTCGCCATTGGCGAGTGGCAGCGAGGCCATGTCGACTCGTTGCCCGGAGAAACGAAGCACCTGGAGGCGAGGAGGAGCTCGACGGGCCGAGAGGCCCAAGGAGCTGGCGAGGCGAGCTGGTGGCGGCACTGGCCCTAGGCCGCGCCGGGAGTAGCTGGTGGTGGCACATGGGTGACGCAGGTGGGTAAGGCGCAGGCGAGGGAAGGGGCGGCGTAGAGGACGCCGAAGCAGACGAGCAGGAGGCGATCGTCAGTGAGGACCGAGAGGCGGCGGCGTGGATCCGGGCAGGGAGCCACCGAGAGGCGGTGTGGACGGCGGCTCATAACCGGGAGGCACCGGGGTGGAGCATAGGAGCGGCGACCGAAGGTGAGGAGGGACAGGAGGGGCGACGGCTGATGAAGGGGAGCGAGCAGAGTCGGGCCCTAGGCCGACGACAGTGCCATTGAGGGGAGGCGGTGTAATACCTCGGCCTACTCGTATGCGGCCCATGTGGCCCATGAGGAGTTGTGTGGTGGGATTAGTCCCACATTGCTTGTCTAAAGTGAGTTGTACTAGTATATAATGCCTGTTGGGTCCAAACATAGCACCTCCGGGTTAACCCTTTTACACGGGCGAGGACGAAAGTGTAAGTGGGGTGCTATGTGTCTGTGTCCGCCCACGGTGGGCTGGGCATTGAGCGGATTTTGGGCCAGGGTGTTACAGATGGTATCAGAGCATCAACCTTCGCTGCACGGGCGCGTGCGGGACAGGGGCGCGGGCATATGGCGCATGGCGCGTGTGGTCCCGGAGTGGACACACGGCATGGCATATGTGCCGGCACTGGACGCACGGACGTGTACCGAGGGGTGGTTCTGGGCATTTGCACAGATGCGGTGTGTTTGCCGAGGGTCGGCCCTTAAGGGGTGAATGTAATACCTCGGCCTACTCGTATGCGGCCCATGTGGCCCATGAGGAGTTGTGTGGTGGGATTAGTCCCACATTGCTTGTCTAAAGTGAGTTGTACTAGTATATAATGCCTGTTGGGTCCAAACATAGCACCTCCGGGTTAACCCTTTTACACGAAGCGAGGACGAAAGTGTAAGTGGGGTGCTATGTGTGCGCGAGTCCGCCCCACGGTGGGCTGGGCATTGAGCAGATTTTGGGCCAGGGTGTTACAGGCGGCGCCAAGGGGAACGACGCCAGGGTTAAGGGGGGTGGAGGCGCATGGGGGGAGATCAAGTGCTGGCGGCGGCTGGGAGAAGTAGGGTTCTGTTGGCCTCTCTCTCCCTTAAATAGGTGTAGGCCACTAGATTCTATTTTTTATTATTAATTCAATAATTACTCATTCATAATATAGGATATTACATTCTACCCCCCTTAAACAAAATTCGACCCCGAATTCTACTCACCGTAGAACTCGAAAGAACAATCACAACTGAGAATTAACAACAGATAACACGAGCCCGACGCGAACAACTCTAGCTATAGCTCGCTCATGCGAGACTCTAACTCTCAAGTCGCTTCTCGCTCACACGGATGCGCCCATGGCACCTCAACGGATAGTGACGTCTTATGCCCCAATGCTTGTCCCGACCTCTCCAGCATATGTACCGAACGAGACTTAGACGTGGGTCTTACTCAGCACCAGAACATACCAGAGATTGCGTCCCTCACGTATGGACCCGAGACGATCATAATGATACACCCACTTACTAATCCCCGCAACTGACGAAAACAACTATTGTACCTCGGGCCAACCTTCCCTTTGGTACTAAAGCACAAACATGCACAACACACATAGAACTCTCGTCCCACTTCTCAATCGGTTTCTTCACCCTAACAATGTGCACCTCTTTTAACCAGGAACACACAACAGAACTCGCTTTAAACAGCTCTTTGGTAACTAGAACCAAAATAAAAATAGCAGATTCTCATCGCAACTATGAAACGACAACTTACACCAACAAGGGTCAAACTCGAAAGCGAAAATTTATCATGAAATCCCTTCCGCTTTCCAAGTAGACTGTTTACAAATAAACACCACATAAGCCGAAAGAGCAACCGCTCAAACACCAAATCAAAT
Source organism: Phyllostachys edulis (assembly GCA_036346405.1). Lineage (NCBI taxonomy): Eukaryota > Viridiplantae > Streptophyta > Magnoliopsida > Poales > Poaceae > Phyllostachys > Phyllostachys edulis. The sequence continues at coordinate 40,424,475 of CM070547.1, read as the reverse complement.
ACTTCCTTTCTTCTTTCTAAACTGATAAGGACCCCACATGCCAACAAAAAACCAAGCCCAAATTGTGAAAGACATCCGTCAACCACACAAAGCTCAAACGGGAATCAAGAAAACTCTTCACTACTGTGACGACCCACCCCGTGATGTACCGCAAGAGGTCCGGGAGGACCATTTTTTTTTTGCGCTGCGAAGTCACCACGGAAGGATGTGGTAGCACCGCATGGAGCTTTACCGAGGAGGTCACCAGACCTCCCAGAGGTCTTGCGGACCTCCCGGAGGTCTTGGTCCGCCATCGACCTCCCAGAGGTCTTGAGGACCTCCCGAGGTCGTGGCCGCCACCGCCTCAGAGCACCTCCAGCACATCACCAAGAGAGGTCCGCAGACCTCCCAAAGCTAAGTCCCAGGACCTCCTCACAGGTGGTCCCGCTGTGCATCTGAGCTAGTCCCAGACAATCGAGCTAGCTCGCACAAGAACACAAGCCAATACCACAACCACGAGGTCAAACAAAGATGAAGCGCATAAATTAAACTTTATATAATAGGACCTTATGGTCAAGCTTGTTAACAAGAGGTCTCGCCACCGAGGGCTTACAAAACCAACGAGGACTTACAATCAAGCGACAAGGAGCTCTAGGGCTCAAACACCAAAACACGCAGAAGCCATCCAACAAGCACCACAGTCGTCGGGTGGAGGACGCCCTAGGCATCTTAGTCGTCAAGAATTCCTCCTCGAAGAGGTCTCAGACCGCCTCGCACTTGGTCATCCTCATAATCTGCTTTGACACGGGCTTAAGCCATGAGTACTTGGAATGTACTCAAGAAGTCACAGAGAGCAAAGATGCAATAATATTCATGCAAGGACTTACCAATGGAGAGTCAGTATGGTTAGTTTATGCATAAAGCCAAATTTGACAATAATAGCAATAATATATTGAAAAGCAAAGAAGGTAAAACCATAATACATAATACTTTTGATGTTTTAATAAAAGGTGGTGTGAGCACCAACTCACGGCCACAACCAAAAATTGGGGAGGTCCGATCACACCAAAGGCCGATCCTCACCCAAAACCCACCTGAACACCCATTCCAGAGGTCCGAACCAACCCCGGACCACTACCCGAGCCAACCTTGACCCCTCCGAGTGGCCAAGGTCTCTTCGAGGCAAAGCCAAAGCATCTCGCGAAGTGTCCATGGGGCACAAGCTTTTGAAACATCTACCCTTGCACCATTTCACTCGAGCATGTCCATGACCAAGGACTTGGCTATTCGAATAGATCTTTTACTCGCAGAGGTGTACAACTTACCCACAATCCACGATCTCTCCAAATGGGCGGGTTCCGGTCACCCTTGCTCACTTCAAGGTGAGCGATCGAGAGCGACAAGGCTTTACAAAGCTTTGAATTGACTCAGAGCGCCCGCTAAGGTTTCGCCAATCCCCTTTGGTCTAGAAGTCCGCAGGTTATGGGGTGCCCCTCTTGCGCCAACGAATCACACGCCAACCCAAAGAGCCTCAAGCCAATCCATTGCTAATTATTCAGCCTGCACCATTCCCATAAAATGATCTTGTGGTTGCAATGATTGGCCCAGTTAAACAGATACAAAGTGAAGTCCTTAATTGTGCTAAGGTAAGACTTCCACAAACCAAAGGTGTGCCTGACCCACTACTCACTCCCCTTCTTGCCTTAGCAAAACAATTGTATTAGCCCATGCCGAAAGACCACCCATCCTGCACACAAATTTTAACCAAGTGGTCTCACACCACACCGACACAACTTAGGCATCCCGCCATAGTCAGCTCAACAATGGCACCAACCACACATTTCATAACTTATTAGTCAAGATTATTGGAGATGAAGCATGATACGCTCAAACCACATTTTCTAAGCGAGGCTATATAAGACCTACGCCCCCCCCCCAGGTTGGCAAATAACAGAGAACGCCAACTAAATTATCCACCCTAAGGCTCACAAGGTGAATCATGACAACATGAGGGAGACAAGGTATAAAGGAGGCATAACAAAGAAGTAGGTAAGTAACTATAGCCCAAACCATTTTCTTATAAACATAGCCATGCATGATAATTTAAACCAAAATAAATTTGCAAAGCTTGGTTCAAGATGATCAAAAGGAGGTCTGTGGCTTGCCTTGGTCAAGCAGTGGAGAGCCTTCTGCAAAGAAGAGCCGGGTCCAAGATCTCCTCGAACTCGTGATCTACACGTTCACAAGAGAACCAAATAAGCAAAACCACACTAAGCCAGAGAACAACAAAAGAACCAAAAGGAACTCAAACCAACTCAGCCAAAAGGAAACCAAGAGGCTTAACACCGCCTCAAAGAGCTCCCCGGGAGGGTCTTGCAAGAAAGAACCGAGCAGAGGAGGCAGGGAAGGAAGAAATGAGCAAAAGATTACAAAAGCCTGCCCTCCCAGGCTAAATATAACCGGAGATGGTGGTGTGCACCACAAGGAAACCTAGGGACGTGTTGGCAATCGGGACTACTTGGGCAGGGCTTGCCCAAAAAGAATTGAAATAAAGTACCTCAGATGGGACTGCATTTAATGTGACCCGACACCTATTAAATGCGCACAGAGTTCTGAGGCAAGAGCAATAATTGCAAGGTGGAGAGGGGCTGGTAAGTGGGGCCAGTCAAAAGGGTGTACAGTTGGTCAAGGGTATGGTCCCACCGCAAGGGTCATTCCCGCCAAAGACCACCGCGAGGTCCTGGGCAAGAGGTCCAAGACACTCAAAGGGGGAGGTCCTGGACAGGAGGTCCAAGGACTCAAGAAGAGGTCCTGGTCAAGAGGTCCTCAAAGCTCACAACGAGGAGGCCCTGACACTCGGACCTGCACAAGGGAGGTCTAAGGGTCAAGATTTCAAGGGGAGGACCTCAACGGTCCAGATCAAAGGGCACAGGGAGGTCCTGATGAGTAGATCTCCAAAAGGGAGATCTAACGGTCAAGATCTCAAAGGGGAGGACCTCAACGGTCCAGATCAAAGGGTGCAGGGAGGTCCTGACGAGTAGATCTCCAAAAGGGAGATCTAACGGTCAAGATCTCAAAGGGGAGGACCTCAACGGTCCAGATCAAAGGGTGCAGGGAAGGTCCTGACCAACAGGAATATCCTGATTTAGGAGGTGGTCCTTACAAAGACCAAAGAAGGACCGGGAGGTGGTCTTTGCAAAACAACCGAGAGGAGGTCCTGAAACAAAGGCAAACGCAAGATCAAAGCGGAACCGCTCGATTGGAATCCAAGCGTCCAGAAGGAAAGGAACGTTCGACCAAGCGAATGACTAACGAGACTAGGCCATCTAATTAAAATCGGACGGCAAGGAAGGAAAGGGGACGTTCGGACCAAGCTAACGTGCCCTTAGGATCGGGCCATCCAACCCACATCGGATGGTCCTAAGGTTAAGAAGGCAAGGCCTCAAGCGATACAGCCGCGAGAGTCAAAGATGGGTCCAAGCGCTAAGGAGGTCTTGGACCTAAGGAGGTCGGAACCTTTGGATCCCACTAAAGGAGAACCTGGACGGCTAAGATCTCCAGAGAGGAGGTCTGAGCAGCTAGATCTCAACAAGGGGAGGTCTGAGCGGCTAGATCACAACAAGGGGAGGTCTGAGCGGCTAGATCTCAACAAGGGGAGGTCTGAGCGGCTAGATCTCAACAAGGGGAGGTCTGAGCGGCTAGATCTCAACAAGGGGAGGTCTGAGCGGCTAGATCTCAACAAGGGGAGGTCTGAGCGGCTAGATCTCAACAAGGGGAGGTCTTAAAGGACACGGAGGAGGTCCGTAGGGACACGTAAAGGTCTCGAGGGACAAAGGGAGGTCTATTTGAACACAAGGGAGGTCCAAATAGCCACAAGGAGGTCTAGAAAGGTCCCAAAGGGGCACTGGAGGTCCAGAGGAACTCGAGCGCCCAAGAGAACTCAGAGGTTCCGAGAGGGCGTGGAGAGGTCCACAGGGAGGTCCAAAAGAAGCAAAGCCAAGCGTGGCTTGAAGAGACCAAAGAGGTTAGAAACACCAACCCGAGCCGGTTCTTAACAAGAAAACCCAAACACGGGAGGGGTCCAACAGAGGGAAAGATGAGAGAGAGAGAAGGGAGGTCTGAGTCTCAAAGAGATTCAAGCCAACAAAGGAAGTTAAAAGAGAAGACAAAACCCAGGGCACACAGGGAGGCTCGGGGACACAGCAACCCAAGAGCAGCAAAGACACAACAGAGAGCTACAACCGGCAAGGAACACCAACTAAGAGCTTAGTTAAGGTTTGATTAATTCCAATTGAACTCTCCAGATTCAAAAAAATCTCAGGTTAAGCTTTGGATTCTCAATAAAGCCAAATGGTTACTTTTATTTTGAAAACTTGGCAAGGACTTAAAAGAAAACGGGACGTTACAACTACCCATGGAAACACTCTTTTTTTTCTCAGTTTCTCTGTTAGGAATAAAATTCCTCTCAAACCTTGGAATTCGAATTCATCACACACTACAAGAGTTCAAATCTCTTGAATTAGCATCCTCAAAGTTATGTTCAATCCAAAATACATCATCCACACCCCTATGAAAAGGCTCTATTGACCCCACCGAATCACTCTAGACAACTCCTTCTACGAACGGACTTAATTTGACAAATAGGGAAATCCTCGGATTAAATCCCTAAAATTCCCACAATTCTAACATACTCGCTCAATAACCTCATCATGGAAACATTTTCCTGACCAAATTTACTTCTACAAAGACTATTACTCTCAGAGGGTTACTCAATAAGACCGAGTCATTCTTGACATTAACTCAACATTTCCTGCTATCCCATTAAATGCCACAACGATTAAATTACTTTGTATTCCAAATCCTATTAAATCTCATCATCATGAATCACATTCACCACCTCACAATAACAACCCAATCGCGACACTCTAAAACTTGATCAAGGTTTCCATACTTTCGATGATCCCAACATTTCAACAGAACTAAGGTTCTGAGACTACACTTTACCACAGGTTCTACTTGGTCGCAGCACCAATCAATTGCACTTCAGCGACGATCATACCATTTGAATCAAATTTCCTCCAAGAGATATAGATCAAGACCAATTCATCTGCTACTACTCCTCCAATAGCTTGGTACCCAAAACCTCACCACTACAGGTACTTGACCCCCACCAAACAGTTTCCAATTTATGCTTAACAAAACTTTGCAACACAAATGGGTTGATCCTTTCTCAAAAGGAAGAGGCGAACAAGATCAAGTTTCGACACACAGGAAAACATTGCTCCTCACGGGGTGCACGAGACCAAAAGAAATATTTCAATAACGATGATCTTGGAAAAACAAAACTGCGATCACAGTTGAGGGTACACACCCCTCAAAAGATAATAGCAAATATCAACCAATAAGATTAAAACATTTCTAGTGAAACTCGACAAAGCTTGTGCGGAAGAAGAATAGAAAATTTAGGCATGATTCAATCAAACCACAAGAACCACTTAAGAACCAATAAAATTCTTCGACACGTCGTTCTGCTCGGAACAGTTCAACTTCCACATAAATCATGAGATCCAAATAATCTCGGCCACAAAACTCAAAACATTTTTTTCATTTACAGGATAACACGAAAAGCAAAACTTGAAATATTCTCATTTAAGCAATATCACCATAGGTGATCAAATTACTACGAGAACTAACATCAATCTCATATTCTGACAATTTTAATAGCATCATTATCATACATTAGTGCCATGAATCATCAAACTTTATTACCCTATTCTAAAGCTTCTCCAAAAGAAACACAAGCCACGAGGTTGAAACAGAATTATTTTAACAAGATCATACTATGCAATAGCAATTTCACAAGGCACGCTATCAAAGACCACTTATGAACTTCATGTACTCAACTGTTGGTGTGCTCAACACCAACTTCAGCTCTCTTTATCAATTGACCACTGTATTAATCATGTGTGGAAATATGTGCTAACTCTATTTGCACTCACATAATCATTTATAACCATAGGTTCAACATTTCACCTTATGTTTAGAAACTAGTTCGGAACATGATTAAAGATTTACTAACATAATTTCTATAAAACAAGGTTAATTACGCGTCATGCCAAAGACCCAACTTGATAGCATAAACATTATCAATTATCTTTTTTACTTACAACTTCTCACTTAACACCACAAAACTTTGCAAAGGGGTTTGACACCTTTTTGTTTCAAAGGAATGGTTCTAAACTCCAATACTCCAACTACTCCAAAAGAAATGAGTATAGTCAAAACTTTCTTCAATAAAGTTTGTAAAAGATAGTCTCTGCTATCTGAAATACCAAACAAATCACCGGATCACATTTTTCACAAGAAAGGTAGAACTTCCAAATAAAGATCAATCTTTTTAATCAACTACGTTTATAAGCAACAAAACAACGCGTCAATCGGGAGAACAAATGTTTGCTTTAAGAAAACCAATAAAGACCGATGAACACCTCTCAACCGCAATGAACCACTAATCCAAGAAAACTCATCAACCGCATTTGAACAAGAATAACCATTCCAAACTCAAAGAAGACGATAATTCTCCCAAAGAAACTCATATTCAACACCTGGAACTACTTAATTCGAGGTAGTCACTCCATTAATCTCATACCCCAAACGGTGGTGCAACCTGGTGACCCAAGGTTACAACCATGACCTAAACCTCTCGTCACCTTCTATTATAACATATAATAAAATATAGGCATATCATAAGTATTCATAATAATTTCATAACAGCAATGCTCAAAGCGACATAACAAAAACGTAAATGCAATGCCTAACCCATTCCCTTCTTACTGTGCACAGTGTGTCGATTTAATAATTCAACTACCACGGACCTAACGCCCGCTCTGATACCAACTGTAACACCCTGGCTATACGGTAGCCAAGATGTTACCTAAAAGACTAACATACAACAACAATACAGAATAATTTCAACCATCTTTCAAATAATAACATAAAAGATCAATATCTAGAAGAATGAATATAGATTTGAATCCAAAGTCGTCAACAAATCAAACTCAATCATCCAACCATATTGAATCAATTATGATAACACTATCAAAAGTCTATACGAGGTTCATTAAACCATTACAAATTCAACCATATCATGAAGAATGATAATATTAACTATCAACATCTATTTAATACAATCCCATAATCCATCAACCAAGCATTCAAGAATGAATGACATAATGCTAATAATCAACGCTATCACAGTCTATAAATTCTTTAAAAAAAAGGATACCACTTATCAACGGAGCATAAATCAACTTAAAAAGTCTTCTCTTTAACAACTAAGTTAAAACTGTCCAACATTACTAAGCTCAAGCAGATAATGACCAAATAGCTACATCTAAAGTATCATTGACCAATCAAGCAGCGAGGATGATACAATAACCGAAATCAGACCGTCTACTTCATCGAATGAATAAAATGAACTTAAATGAACTTAAATGGCGAAGAATTAAGAACATAACCGGGTCGTCCAAGATCACAATCAAAACATCAACCATGAAGGATGGTCTCACAACGGAATCTAAAGCAATTATCAAGAGTATGAATTGTGGATAGTTGGACTAGTTTATTCATTGTGTTTTGTGTTTATGTGTCGTGCACTATGTCTACCCCTTGCCATGCATGTCGCTGCCTCGAGAGGTACCTAACAAGCACAACATAGCAAGTGTGAGTCCACGGCTCAGCAAAGTGCAATAGCAAATCAAACAATAGCATCATAAACAGTCAAAGGGAATAAACAATTCCATCATAAATAACAGCATGATATACCACAAACCCATCTCTTATGATAGCATCATAAGCACTCAGAGGGAACAAACAATCCCATCAAGAACACAACATTATAAGCCAAACAGACAAATCCATATCTTATGCAAAAATGCAATGATATGTCATGAATGCATATTCTTCACTTCTTAGCAATTACCGGTAATGCCGAGTAGTGTATTCGTCGATACATACTATAGGCTGTGCCCTCTAGGCACAGGGATCCAAAGCCCACACTCCACGAGTGTGGGGACCTGGCCCGTCTAATGCATGATGGGGATCCAAAAACATTCTCAAGGCCTGTGCCCTCAAGGCACAGGGATCCAATGCCATGATACAGAATGTAAAGCATGATATCAACTCAACATGAAAAGTAATGCTCATCAACATTATCAAACTTAAAGCATCATCGTTAAACCATGGCATTCATCAATTAGGAAACAAGGCAACACATTATTATTATCTGCACTTGCCCACTGTCATTATCATGATTCATCAATGTCATCATTAAGAAGGTAGCCTCATTGCTCACCTTGTCCCTTCATTATTGCCATCAATCCTGAAACCTTTACCATGTGCACATCATCATTTAAACATTTCCATATAAACTTCATCACATAAGCATCATCATGAAAACACCATCAATCAACTATGGCATACAGGTTCATCAACATTACCAAGTAGCAATCAACATTAATCAACTATGGCATTCATCAAGTACGAAATATAACAACTCATTAATACTACTTGCACCTGCCTCAACCGTGAGATGGAAGACAACGACAGAAAAGCCCTAGCCCTGGTGTTCCCACCTCCTCGAAGCATTCACTCGACCATAGCTATACTCCACCATACCAGCTTCTAAGAAAGCAAATGAGACAAAATAAGAGCCTTCTCCACCACATAACAAAGGACCCCAGTAGCTAGAGACCATTTCAAATTCACCAAAGTGGGCCGACATCTTAATCTTGTACACTTGTAATTGTAACACCTTGGCTATACGGAAGCCAAAATGTCACCTAAAAGACTAACATACAACAACACTACGGAATAAATTCAACCAACTTTCAAATAGTAACCTAAAATGATCAGTATCTAGAAGAATGGATACAAGAATTGAATCAGAATTCATCAACAATTGAATCTCAAACATCTAATCAGATTGAGTCGATTACGGTAATACTATCAAGAGTCTATACGCAGTTCACTAACCCATTGCTAATCCAACCATATCAATGAAGGTCGATAATATCAACCATCAACCAAACTTTTAATTCATGAATGACCTAATGCTAACACTCAAACTCAACATGAGCCTGGTCTGCTACTAACTAACATTCTAACCAATAAAAACTAAGACATTTCTATAAAATCCGACAGAACCTCCTTTGTAAAGATGGCTATCCCGGAGGTTCAAACAGTTTAATATAGCATCACTCATCAATCAAATCATCCAATTTAAACGAATCATCACAAGACATCCAAAATATGCTAAACAACCTAAGCATAGTCAAAAGGGCGTCCATAAACTCCTAATCAACTCTATTACAAAATTATTGAGAGCATAAGGCGTAACCATGGGTAATTAGTTAAGCAGGCTATTCAGCTGCTAAATCATCAAATGAAATTAAATGAACTTAAATGACGAAGGAATAAGAACCTAACTGGATCATCCACGATTACAATCAAAACATCCACCACGAAGGATGGTCACAAAACTGAACCTAGGCAATTATCAAGAATATAAATTGTGAATAATTGGACTAGTTTATTCTTTGTGGTTTGTGTTTATGTGTCGTGCATCATGTCTACCCCTTTCCATGCATGTTGCTGCCTCGAGAGGTACCTAGCAAGCACAACACAGCAAGTGTGAGTCCACGACTCAGCAAAGTGCAATAGTAACTCAAACATAGCAACATAAGTAGTCAAAGGGAACAAACAACTCCGTCGTGAATACAACACTAAGTACCTCAAATCCATCTCTTATGATAGCGTCATAAGTAGTCAAAGGGAACAAACAACTCCACCATGAATACAACACTAATTACCTCAAATCCATCTCTTATGACAGCGTCATCAGTAGTCAAAGGAAACAAACAACTCCATCATGAATACAATACTAATTACCTCAAATCCATCTCTTATGACAGCGTCATAAGTAGTCAAAGGGATTAAACAATCCCCACCTGAACAACCACCTTATATACCACAACCCATCTCTTATGCCAGCATCATATGCTAAACAACAAATCCATAACTTATGCAGAAGTGCAATGAATATGCCATGAATGCAAAATACTTCACTTCTTTGCAATTACCAGTAATGCTAAGTATGTATCCGTCGATACATACTCTAAGCCTGTGCCCTTTAGGCACAGGGATCCAAAGCCCACACTCCGCAAGTGTGGGGACCAGGCCCGTCCAATGAAGGATGGGGATCTCAAGGAAACAGCCCTTGGCTACCACGTAGTCCAAGGTTCAGGAATGAACATGTAGAAATGCAAATGTGCATGTCCATTATCATTATCATGATTCATCATTAACAAGGTAGCCTCACTGCTCACCTTGTCCCATCATTCTTGCCATCAACATATAACCATTATCATGCAAGCATCACCATATAAACAGTAATATGTACGTATCATCATGTAACCATTAGCATGCAACATCATGTAAACATTTTCAAGTAGTAAGCATCATCATTAAACTATGGCATTAGGCTCATCAACATTACCAAGCAACAATCAACATCAATCAACTGTAGCATTCACTGAGTACGTAATATAACAACCCATTAATAATACTTACACTTGCCTCAACCGTGAGACAGACAACAAAAGGTGGAATGCTCCAGCATCAGGGTTCACCACCACCTCAGTGTTAGCCACAGCCGAATCACCACCATCACCATCATCATTCCCCTCATGCAAGCAAATAGCAACCCACGTACCACCACCATCATACATGAGCATCAACCAAGCATCAATCGGCACAAGTAAAGTGAATCAACCCCAAAACTGAAAATCTGACAATGATCTACCAAATCTAATCCCTCCCTCAGAAAGCTTGCCCATCCTTACCAACACAACAACAGCAGCAGCCAACGAACAAGAGATTATGCCAGCGTTGCAAAAAAAACCGGACGCCCTCATGTCCCCAAACAGCCCCACCGCACTCGCCACGTCCCCGCTCTTTGACGTACCCATCCATCATCACATTCCACAATGCGCACATCCCAGCACTAAATTGGAGACATGGCCATCTTGTGCCACAATGTGATGGAATGGAACCTCTGCTCCAGAACCTGTAGCGCCGGTCCCTACAGACCAGAAACCACACAACAATGTGGCACCAAAGAGGGACATGAAGTATGGCTCTTAAGTTTCAATATAATGATCAATTCAAGTGTTTTAAATTAGTGAGTGTGCAAAGCATGGGAAGAGACAAATCCATCCTCTAACACATGCCTACAGGTCCTACTCCATTCCCTGATACCAGCCTGCAGGAAGGATTTGTTCAAGTAAGCCCAACGGCAACAGAACAAGAAACCATGGCATTGTCCAATTTTGTCTACAAATTATTGATGAACACTACTCTCACATTATCCTTGCAGTAATCGAGAAAATGAGCGCGCGCATAAGAGGTTCCAAGAACCTAATTTCCCCAAGAGTACTAGGCCAAGAGCCGCACTGCTCTTGGCTGGGCAGCAGAAAACCTACTAGCAAGACTACTAGAGCTCAATCAATCAACGAAGTGGGTGGCACCTGGGCAAGTGGGCGAGTGGCGGATGAACCAGGAGTGGAGGCGGACACCGTCGGCAGCGCAGTCCCAGGTGGCGTAGACGGAGTAGAAGACGAGCCGGTGAAGCCGACGAGCCGGCGGCGTCGGGTGGGCCGACCAGACCGACAGCGGCCGGGCCAGTAGAGCCCCGGAGACAGCGGCGAGGAGGGAACTCCGTATGTGGGCACTACCAGAGCAGCGGCAGCGAGGTTCGCGTCCTCGATCGAGTCACCGGAGTTAGAGCTCTGCTGCTGCGACGAGGCAGTGGAGGGCGTCGGCAGTGGCAGTAGGGTGGGCGCCGGCGGAGAGGAGCGACCGCACGCGGCGGAGTAGGGACCCGGCAAGGATGACGACGGTGGTGGCGCCGTCACCGGCAGCGGCGTCCTGGGAACGGGAGCTCGGCAAGCACGTGGGCAGCTCCAATGGCCAGAGGAGGCGGTGGCTTGAAGAAAGGAAATGGGGAGGGGTGGGCGGTGTCCAACACAGGGGGAAAGGCGACTGGGTTAGGAGAATTAGGGGAAAAAATAAAGATGCTAGGGTTTGGGGAGTCCTTGTCTTTTGCCTTACAGGGTTGGTCCCCTTGTGTCAAAGAAATCATGGGCCGGAAGCCCATTCTCTAGGAAAAAAATAAGTCAGAAGTTACACTTCTAACTTCATTTAATTTAATTTTAATTCTATTTAATTTTCTTTCTCACTCCATTAAATCACAAAGGTTAAACGGGATGTTACAGTAATTGATCAAACAAAGAGGAGATCCTAGACGTGGTTTATGCCTTCTCTTTCCAGTATCGAGTTACCATACAACAATAACACCCTCCATACCACCTGAGAACAAGTAAGCTCCATCAGAAGAAAATTTGAGAGACTTCAATCTGCTTGAATGCCAAGGCCATGTAGTGCACGTATCTGCATCAGCTTCACCCCTTACACCATCCCTTCCAATGACTTTACACTCTGAACCACGAGCTCCAGAAAACTTTGCATTTCCAAAACCCCTCCGAATTAAAATCCTCCCTGTTACATCACCTCCAGCCACAAAATGCTCTTCCTTTCCCCTTCACAAACAACATTTTAACTGCATTTTCTTCCTCACAAGCAATGAAGCACCTCAGAAGTCCCATAATCATTGTAGAGGAGAGGGCATTCAACTGCCTTGGCCTAATCAAAATCAATGTCCATGTAGAGCCATTTTGTTCCACCAATACCTGATCGGAGTCGCCGTTGGTAGGTGGCAGCGAGGCCATGTCGACTTGTCGGTAGGAGAAACGAAGCACCTAGAGGCGAGGAGGCGCTAGACGGGCCGAGAGGCCCAAGGAGCCAGGGAGGCGAGCCGGTGGCGGCGCTGGCCCCAGACCGCGCCGGGAGCAGCTAGCGGTGGCGCACGGGTGACGCAGGTGGGTAAGGCGCAGGCGGGGGAAGGGGCAGCATAGAGGAGGCCGGAGCAGACGAGCAGGAGGCGGTCGTTAGCAGGGACTGAGAGGCGGTGGCGTGGATCCGAGCAGGGAGCCACCGAGAGGCGGCGTGGACGGCGGCTTAGAACTGGGAGGCACCGGGGTGGAGCATAGGAGCAGCGGCCGGAGGTGAGGAGGGACAGGAGGGGCGGTGGCCGATGAAGGGGAGCGAGCAGAGCCGGGCCCTAGGCCGGCGGTGGTGCCATGGAGGGGAGGCGGTGCTAGGGGAACGGCGCCAGGGGAAATGGCGCCATGGAGGGGAGGCGGCGCCAGGGTTAAGGGGGTGGAGGTGAATGGGGGGAGATCAAGTGCTGGCGACGGCTAGGAGAAGTACAGTTCTGTTGGCCTCTCTCTCCCTTAAATAGGTGTACGGCCGATGTCCTCTTGGGCTATGGGCCAAAAAGGCCAAACACTAATCCCTATTTCCCATTAGATTCTAATTTTTTTATTAATTCAATAATTACTCATTCATAATATAGGATATTACAACGGCACTATCGAATTTTCGCAGATGGAAAATACTTGGTTCTTTCCCACACACTAATTGCAAAGGGGAAATTGGATGATATGCAATTGGTCTGAGTTGGATTAACACTGCAACATGCAACACTGCATGGCCCCAACAGCTGGTGGGCAGCCTATAATTCTGTAAGAGTGGCCTAGCAATAAGTTTTATTCTTTTAATTAATGACTCTCCGAGACCATTTTGAGTGTGGACGTGTGATACTGAATGCTCTACTTTAATGCCCAGAGCCATACAATAATCATTAAATGCCTTTAAGGTAAACTCGCCAGCATTGTCCATCCAAATGGACTTAATCGGTTCATCTGGAAAATTGGCTCTTAATCTGATTATTTGGGCAATTAATTTTGTAAAAGCATGGTTCCGTGTAGACAGCGGGCAAACATGGGACCATCTAGTAGAGGCATTTAACAGAACCATAAAATATCTAAAGGGACCTGACAGGGGTACGTTGGATAGGTCCACAAATATCACCTTGAATTCTCTCTAGGAAACTATATGATTCATCTCTTATTTTCAGATAAAAGGGTCTAGTAATTAATTTTCTTTTGGCACAAGCAGGGCACAAAAAATCTTTAGGTCTAGGAAAGTCTGTAGTTTTTATGTTGTGGCCAACAGAATTATTAATAACTTTTCGTATCATACCCAATCCAGGATGACCCAGACGATCATGCAAGATCTTAAAATTTTCTGGGTGCTTAACAACTATTTTCATGGCAACATAAACTTCAGGTTTTATATAAGTGTAGTACAATCATGATGAGAAAGATGGGAGTTTTTCGACCACTTGCTTCTGGCATCCATTAGACTTAGTCATGAGTAGGTATTCTGTACCAAATGTCATTATCGGTTTCTACATGAAATCCATTCAAACAAATGTCTTTAAAACTAAGAAGGGTACGTTTGGATTTAGGATACAAAAGAGCATCCTCGACTGTTATACATGTACACATCGGGAGAACTATGATGGCCCTTCCAGTGCCGACTATGAGAGCATTGCTTCCGGCGATGGTCATGATATTCCCAGTTTTCTTAATTAATGTTTGGAAATATTTAGTTTCCCAAAAGATCGAATTAGTAGTGCAACTGTCTACAAGGCAAATTTCCTCTTCCGCCATTTGATCGTACCAGGTTGTTCGATTTGGCCATGTAGAGCGATTCGTGCTGATAACATGTTGAAAAACGTAGTAATCGCAGGAATTCAATCAACCAATCACCACACAATAGATGAACAATAACAAAGAGATAAATGATGTAGACACAATATGGGGAACCTCTTTATTGATAAATTGATTTCTTCTGAGTACAATGAGGTCCTATTTAAATACTAAACCCACCAGGGGCAGTTTTGGTATTATGCCCACCAACCCCTAAATTAGGGTTTCTCAACAGTTTGGAGCATGCATGGGCCATCTCAATTGTTTTGGTTGGCGTGACGAGACCACCAACGGCAACCGAAGCAGAGAGGAGCGACTACCAGCCTATGCTTTTAGTCAGCCCGCTTCCCCCTTGTTACCACGCTGGCCCGCTGATTTGATGATGACTACCCTAGCTTAATCACATACCACATACACATAGCAATTCAAAATACTATCACAATGTTGAAGGTAAACTTGATAATTACAATTATGTTATCTTTGAAAGAATGCGACTACGGCTTTGCTTGTATGTGTATAGGTGTGCTGGATGCCCTAAAAATAGTGCGGGTCAGAGGGAGGCCGACCCAGGAGAGGAGATAGTAGTCGCACCACTATGGATGGAAGCATCCAATCCAAGAGGAAGATACAAGAGCAATCATGTTTCGGTGGGCATGTTGCTCATAGTTTTGTCCACTAAGTTCACAAGGATATCTTCACAAATTCAGATGGTTCCAATGCACACAAAACACATAATTATAAATCTTATCAATTCTACTTTCTAATGTATCAGATCGTGCGTGATTTGGAGCTTTCTACAAGAAATTATGGCAACTAGAGTGCATGTTGCGCTGGCCGTCAAGAACGACGTGCGGGAGTTGGAAAACATATTGAGTCTGTTGCTTGTATGGCATGTATGAGTAGTCTCCTCCCATTCCACGACTTTCCAAGGTTTAGAAGACTTATTTTACTTGTCCCTCAAGGATTGGAAAGCAAATAAACAATGAAAAGAAAGATACGAAGGGATGTTTCCAATTCAGACTCGGTTCAGAACAACTAGGTGTCATGTTTAAAAGTCAATAATTCTATAAACAAATTCTAATTCAGGTGTTCTTGTGCTTATTGGAAAGATAACTTCACGGCCGACACAATGGATCCACTCTCACCCACAGATTCAACGTGTATGTGTAATATCCCGTTTCTCTTCAATGAGGAAATTCGATCGAGAGATTTGAATTAAAGAGTTTAGAGAGGGGCTTCGCTTAATATTAAAATAAAAAAAAATCCTTGGGCCGCAGACTCTTGGCCCATGGCGTCTCAGCCCAAGGGGCATAGGCAACCCTAGCATTCTTTTCCCCCAAGCGCCTCCACCCATCATTTTTTCCCCGCCGCCACTCCCTCTGTGTGTTCCCTGCCCCTGCGCCATTTTCTGTGCGCCGCTACAAGGGCAATCGACCTCGTTTCAGCATGACGCCAGGAGGGCCTTCGGCCAGCCATGCCTGCCCGCGTGTTGGACCAGCGCCGTTTGCCCTGCTGGGCGGCCCTGCTACCACTTCTGCATGCATGAGCCGACCGGCCCTGCTGCCACCTGCGCTAGCTCTGCATGCTGCCACTGCCATCACCACCTGGTTTGCTAAGGAGAGAGAGATATGAAGCAAAAGGTTTGCATGCGTAGCTTTTGGTTGCATGCAAGTGCAACCGAATCCTGTTTTTCTTTGGTGCTATAAATCAATGCATGGCACTGTTGATCAAGAGAAAGGAAGAGAGAGATTAAAGAAGGTTGTTTGCATGTGCATGGTTGCATGCATGCGTGCGTGGCTTGGGGATTGCTGCTGCTAGTTGGTTAATTGGATCAAGGGAGAACCAGTAAGGAGAAGAGAGGGAAGGGGAAGGTGCGTGGGCTATATCATGATCTACAGTAGTTCGTCAACGGTAACCCCTGTTTTCCCCCGATTAGATGCGTATTTAATTATTGTAGCAATGTCGGTATTATGATCTGCTCAGGACAGATTGTGTTATACAGACATTTTGATGTAGTTATGTGTGGATTCAGTTCTGGACATCTCCTAGAGTAATGTAGAGGACATCGTCAGCTTTCCATGAAGTGCTAGATCGCATTATTTGGACCCATGTAGCAGAAGTTATGATTTTATTAGTGGGACTGTTCTGCAGATCTGTCAGTGTTTTGACAGGTTTTAGTAATCTGAATTAAGCGATTAGTTAAAGGGAAAATTAGAGGAGCTCAATATAATGAAAGTTGTAGAATATTGTCTCAGCTTAGCAGAAAGCTCAAGAACGTGAGATTTGGACATTCTTACTGAAAGTTATGGTAGTTTTAGTTTACTGTCCAGAGAACCCGATGTGAAATCGATGTTTTATTAATTGTTTTGGTAGGGGTATTAGATGGCCGATTCAGGACGGCTCACCAACTAGACTTAGTTGGAGAATTTGTTAATATTTCCAGGAAGTCCAAGAACACCTCATTTGGACTCCTGTACAAAAAGATTTGGATTTTAGATTATGGCTGTCCACAGAGGGGACAGATCAATCTTTAGGAGTTGGTATTGGGAATGCGCTTGAGAGTATGGCGAGTTCGGTTGTGCTATTATTTATGTTTTTGGTCCAGTATGATTGTCTTAGCGTGCCTTATAATTATATTCAGGTGGGGGATTGGTCCCGGGGGCAGTGCCCTCTTCGCGTCCTCCGTTCCCACACGGTTGAGGCAAGTATTCTGGTTGTTAGTATAATTATGATTGTTTGACAGTGAATGCTTGTGTTTTATACATATTAGCTATGCGTGAATGATAGTGTGTTATGTATGAATAAGATTGGCGAATGCTTGAGTTGTGACTAAAGGTTATTCATGTATGTTGTTGATGCAATACATGTTATTTAAAGTTTGAGATCTTGGTATATAATTGCTGATTCACATGTCATTAAAAGATAGAGTACTAGTACATGTGCATGTTGAGAACATACCTGAGACTTGGTAATGAGGTGACCAAGTATCTATTTTTGAGGTCACCGTCATGTAGATGACGGGCTTGTGGTCCCCACATTCATGGAATGTGGGCATTGAGTAGAGGTCTCCATCATGAAGATGATGGGCTGTGATCCCTATACTTGTGAAGTATAGGCTCTTGGTCCCTGTGCTAGAGAGCACAGACAAGGTTGTATACCCCGCATTACTGGTAAAATGCGAAAAGAGTAAAAGAGAAAATGATGCATTGCATGTTCGCATTACATAAACATATGAGTTGTTTTAGTGTAATGTTTCTTATAGTATGTTGATGCTATAACTGTGTGCTTAATGTTTCTTTATTGATACTTGCTGAGTCTTTGGGCTCACACTTGCTTTTGATGTACTCTTAGGTACCACTTGCAATAACGGCATGCATGGGAGGGAGTAGGCTTACTTTGGATGCACTCACTACCACATAT
The DNA here is from genome assembly GCA_036346405.1 of Phyllostachys edulis. NCBI lineage: Eukaryota > Viridiplantae > Streptophyta > Magnoliopsida > Poales > Poaceae > Phyllostachys > Phyllostachys edulis. Next base: position 40,406,344 of record CM070547.1, on the reverse strand, counting down.
CTGTTAAGATGAATAACATTTAAATCGTATTTTAATAATAAGCAAACAGCTTAAGGATTAATTATAGTTATGCTTGAATGCATTGGTTGATTTGTAATAATGAGAGTAGCATATTTTGATTATGCTTGTTTATGCTTTAGCTGAATAGGTTATTTTGAATGCTTGATGAATTATGGATGCTAGAGAATTGATTATGATATATGCAATTGTTGGAACCTCTGGTATACTTAGCTATACAAAGAAGGTTCTGCCGAAATTTGGAATTAAGTCTTACGTTGTAATTAGTTATCTTATTTATTTAGTAGCATTCCAGGCCTTTGTTTGGCTGGGGTGTTACAGTTGGTATCAAAGCGGGCTGTAGATCTGTGGTATTTAAATCATTAAACTTGACACACAAAGCACAGTAGTTGGGAATGGGTTTTTACATTGCATTTACGTTTCTGTTGTGTTGTATTGATGATCATTGTTATGAGATGATCTAATATATCTATATTATAATACTATGGTTATTATGTGTGGGGATAACCCATGTTGAGAGGTTGAGGTCGTGGTTGTGGCCCTGGGCTATACCAGGTTACACCATCGTTCGCGGTGTGAGAATAGGGAAGTGATTACCTCGGATATCTTAGTAAAGGTGTTGATAGTGAATATCTTTAGAAGAGTTGTTCTCTTCCTTGAAATTTGACTTTGGTCAACTCTTGTCTAGTTGTGGCAGATGAACTTCTCTTGGATTCGTAGCCCATTCCAGTTGATGGGATTCTTTGAGAAATGTTGTTGTGTTCCATTTGGTTTAAGTTGCCCCGTAAAGCAATCAATGTTTTCCCTACCGATGAGTTATTCTTGAGGCGGGTGAACTTGGTTGATTGTCAAGTTTGACCTTTATAGTGGAGTTTTGTCTTTCTCATTGGAAAACCACGACCCACTTATTCGAGTGGTGTTTTTGGTTAATGAAAGCTTCCTTTTACAAGTCCTTTAGTACGTAGAGGCTTTGACTCAATGTATCTCTATTGGGTATTTTGAGTGTTGAATATTAATGGTTCTCCTTTATGGAAGAAGATGTTAAACCCTTTAGCGATGTTTTGTATTGGTTAAGTGAGAGATTATAATCAAAGCAATTAATGGGTATGATATGGATTATCAGGTTGGGTCTGCAGTGTGTGCATGATCGATCTTAACTAAGATCCTTGAAAGGAAAGTTGATTAATTCGAAAGTGTCTTCTAGTAGTTTCCGATGAACTGTGGTTAACGGTATGGCTATACCTAATTGAAGTTAAAGGAGTTATTAAGAAGTGTGGAAATTTGACGAACTGGTTTTACCACTAAAATTGTTTAGTCTGCTAACCTGGTTGGATTATTTGGTCTTAATGGATGAAATTAATTGTGTGCAAAGGAAAAGTTGAGGAGACGCTGGATTATTTCTTTAGTGGATATTAAACTAGGAATCATCTTTTCTATAGATACATGGTGAACATATATGGTTAGTAGGTCTACATGTTTCATACCATGATTAAATATTGGATTTCCCTACAAAAGATTGAAGGGATAGAAACTAGTGGATGTAGAATATTATGGGAAGAGTTCTGGATAGCTCTTCTATAAAGAACGATGTGCTGAATTTGGTTGTAGTGTTGCTAGACTCTTGAATGATGGAAGATTTCGATTCTTGAAGTTATATTACGATTTTGTACCAAATTATGAATGTGAGGTAGAACGGCTGAATATGTGGTTGTAATTGTTCATGTGATTTGGCAAGGAAAGTAGGTAGCATATAGATTTCATGATGAAGCCGGTTGATAGCAACAAGGGTTGGAGTGCAACTGTTGTGTATTGACGTGTGGTGTTGAACATCAATAAAAGTTGAACTCATGTGATTTAATAGATGGCTTACATTGACTTGGTTGTGAAATAGTCGGATGATAGCATGTTTACGACGAAAGGGTTTTTGGTATAACCTTTTAAATGGTGTAGTAGCTTCCCTTTTAAAAATAAAGTGGTTGTGTAGTGAGGTTGTAAGAAATTGGTTTACTCTCAATCGAGGATGAGATGGTAAAGTAGTATGTACCTTTTTGGTGAGGCTTTGGGGCTTTATAAAGGAAGAGTTGGCGATAACGAATCTTGTTAAGAGTGAATTATTCTGGATGTTAGTAAGATATTCCACAAGAGCTTCTGACTCGTTAAAGTGGTGATGATTCTTCTAGAGAGAAAGTGAGTTAACTGCCTTTCGAAAAATCGGTTAAAAGAAATGATTGGAGTTTTGCATTCGTGATCTTTTGGGAAGTTCTATTTGGCGCTTAAGCAATTAATGTGATTTGGCTTAAAAGGCACTTCTTGTCTAGGATGGCAAGTAACGATATAATCAAAGGAAACTGCTTTCTTTGTTAACGGAAAATGTGTACCATTAGTATTTGAGGTTGGAGTTAAGAGTTATAATCTACAAATTTTCTGTTGTTACAGCTTAAGAGTTTCTTAAGTTTCAATAGCAATGTTTTATCATGATTTATGGAGGTTTGATATTCCTTCTTGTGGGACATGTGCCCTCAGCTGTGGACTCGTATTTTGCTTTTCGAGATCATTGCTATTGGACTATTCTTATTAGTCTCGTGCTCACTCCGAGGAGCAACGTTTCTTGTGCGTTGGAACCTGTTTTTAGTTTGTTTCTTCCTTTTGAGAAAGGAATTAACCAACTTGTGTTGCCAAGTCTTATAAAGTGTAATATAGCGACTGGTTGTTGGTGGTCAAGTATTTGGTAGTGGTGAGATTTTGGAAACCAACATATTTGAAGTACAGAAGACAGTGAATTGGATTTGACCTTTAACACCTGGAGGGAGTTCTATTTAAAAGGAATGTTTGTCGATGAAATTTTTTTTTGATTAGTGTTACAACTAGTGGAACCTATGGCGAATTATGATCCAATAACCTTTGTCCATGTTGGGATGTTGGGATTATCGAAAGTATGGACTCCTGATAAACGTATTAGAGTATCACAATTGGATACTTAGTAATATTGTGTAGAGGAGTTATGATGGTGTGGTTTAATGAGAGTAGCAGTATAGAGAAATCTAATAGTTGTGTTAATTAATGGGATAGCGATGATTGTTGGATTATGGTCAAGTATGACTCGGTCTCAGTGAGTAACCCTATGGGAGTTAGATTATCTCTAAGGATAACTTGGTCAAGAATATATTTATTTATTGATGTTAGTGATTGAGTATGTTTGAATCTTGATCAACCAGTTAAAGTATTGTGAATGGGTATATTGTAGTCGTGTAGCTGCACTTGATTGGTGTGGGTTAGAGAAGGTCTAAGATTGGTAAAAATGAATCGCCTTGAGCGGTTACTTGATTAGTGAGGAATGTTGATATTAATGACTGAAGTTATTGTTGAGCTATGTGAAGTTTTTAGTCATTAAGATCTAAGGGTTACCTATCAAGTATACCGGAAATTCATTGTAGGAGTCTTAGAGATTGAATTTGGGTTTTGCATTTTTATGCTAGCATCTTGGTTTCCTATGATTAGGTTTCAAGAGTTATGGTGATCTATGATAAAATCCTTTGGATGCAATAAATGAGTGTGAATGCGGTGAATTTCAAGTTGTCTATCCTTAAAAGATTAAGGTGTGTTGGGAATTATTTGTCAAAGTAATTCCTTTGGTAGAGAAATTGATCAGAGTATGTTATTGTGGATTGAAAGAGTCTCACTTCATAGGTGTAGATCATGTGTTCAGTTTGAGCATAGCTTTGAGGTTGCCAAATTAAAAGAAATGAAATAGTATGATATACGATGGATTGGAATCTCATGATTTTAGAGGAAGTTGAATTCTTAAAAGAAAGTTTGAGAAAAATGTTGTATTCTCGAATAATGAATTGTTCTCTTGGTTTTAATTGAACTTTGTCCCTATAATAGATGCCAATTATAGATTGAGTTGGTGCTTCTTGGTAATGCGTGTTTTCAATGAGAATCCTTTATTTTCAGTCGAGTTCTTTTGTGCGTCCCTGGTTAAAGGAGGTGCACATTGTTAAAGTGAAGAGATCAATTGATATAAGGAACAAGAGTTTTGTGTGTTATGTGTTGGTCGTGTGATTGGTACCAAAGGAAATGTTGGGCCAAGGTACATTGGTTGTTTCTGATAGTTGCAGAGATTTGGAAGATAGCATATTACTAGGACCGTCTTGAGTCCTAGCGTGGGGCACAGATCATTTTTCCTGACCTAGCGTCAAGGGAGTACTCGAGAAAACTGGACTGTGAAGCTTGGTTAGAGCCATTAACCCACGAGTAAGATCGTGCCTTCGAGTCGTGTCCGTTGAGTGACTCTTGAAAGGTCGGAACGAGTAATAAGGCGTAATACGTCAATATGTCAAGGTGCTATGGTCGTAGTAGACCGATAGAGAGACTACTTTGGAGTTGGATTCTCGCATGCGCGAGCAATATCCAGAGTTATTCACAGCAAGTGCGTGATAATGTTGTTAAGTTTTAGCTGTGATTATTCTTTGGCGTAAGTGCGATTAGAATTTGGGGTCGAATTCAGTTTAAGGGGGGTAGAATGTAATATCCCGTTTCTCTCCAACGAGGAAATTCGATCAAGAGATTTGAATTAAAGAGTTTAGAGAGGGGCTTCGCTTAATATTAAAATAAAAAAAATCCCTGGGCCGCAGACTCTTGGCCCATGGCGTCTCAGCCTAGGGGGCATAGGCAACCCTAGCATTCTTTTCCCCCCAAGCGCCTACACCCATCATTTTTTCCCCGCCGCCACTCCCTCTGTGTGTTCCCTGCCCCTGCGCCATTTTCTGTGCGCCGCCACAAGGGCAATCGACCTCATTTCAGCATGACGCCAGGAGGGCCTTCGGCCAGCCATGCCTGCCCACGCGTTGGACCAGCGCTGCTTGCCCTGCTGGGCGGCCCTGCTACCACTTCTACATGAATGAGCCGACCGGCCCTGCTGCCACCTGCGCTAGCTCTGCATGCTGCCGCTGCCATCACCACCTGGTTTGCTAAGGAGAGAGAGATATGAAGCAAAAGGTTTGCATGCGTAGCTTTTGGTTGTATGCAAGTGCAACCGAATCCTGTTTTTCTTTGGTGCTACTAATCAATGCATGGCACTGTTGATCAAGAGAAAGGAAGAGAGAGATTAAAGAAGGTTGTTTGCATGTGCATGGTTGCATGCATGCGTGCGTGGCTTGGGGATTGCTACAGCTAGTTGGTTAATTGGATCAAGGGAGAACCAGTAAGGAGAAGAGAGGGAAAGGGAAGGTGCGCGGGCTATATCATGATCTACAGCAGTTCGTCAAGGGTAACCCCTGTTTTCCCCCGATTAGATGCGTATTTAATTATTGTAGCAATGTCGGCATTATGATCTGCTCAGGACAGATTGTGTTATACAGACGTTTTGATGTAGTTATGTGCAGATTCAGTTCTGGACGTCTCCTAGAGTAATGTACAGGACGTCATCATCTTTCCATGAAGTGCTAGATCGCATTATTTGGACCCCTGTAGCAGAAGTTATGATTTTATTAGTGGGACTGTTCTACAGATCTGTCGATATTCTGACAGGTTTTAGTAGTCTGAATTAAGCGATTAGTTAAAGGAAAAATTAAAGGAGCTCAATATAATGAAAGTTGTATATTATTGTCTCAGATTTGTAGAAAGCTCAAGAACGTGAGATTTGGACATTCGTACTGAAAGTTATGGTAGTTTTAGTTTACTGTCCAGAGAACCCGACGTGAAATCGATGTTTTATTAATTGGTTTGGTAGGGGTATTAGATGGCCGATTCAGGACGGCTCACCAACTAGACTTAGTTGGAGAATTTGCTAATATTTCTGGGAAGTCCAAGAACACCTCATTTGGACTCCTGTACAAAACGATTTGGATTTTAGATTATGGCTGTCCACAAAGGGGACAGATCGATCTTTAGGAGTTGGAATTGGGAATGCGCTTGAGAGTATGGCGAGTTCGGTTGTGCTATTATTTATGTTTTTGGTCCAGTATGATTGTCTTAGCGTGCCTTATAATTATATTTAGGTGGAGGATTGGTCCCGGGGGCAGCGCCCTCTTCGCGTCCTCCGTTCCCACATGGTTGAGGCAAGTATTCTGGTTGTTAGTATAATTATGATTGTTTGACAGTGAATGCTTATGTTTTATACATATTAGCTATGCGTGAATGATAGTGTGATATGTATGAATAAGATTGGCGAATGCTTCAGTTATGACGAAAGGTTATTCATGTATGTTGTTGATGCAATACATGTTATTTAAAGTTTGAGATCTTGGTATGTAATTGCTGATTCACATGTCATTAAAAGATAGAGAACTAGTACATGTGCATGTTGAGAACATACCTGAGACTTGGTCATGAGGTGACCAAGTATCTATTTTTGAGGTCCCTGTCATGTAGATGACGGGCTTGTGGTCCCCACATTCATGGAATGTGGGCATTGAGTAGAGGTCCCCATCATGAAGATGATGGGCTGTGGTCCCTATACTTATGAAGTATAGGCTCTTGGTCCCTGTGCTAGAGAGCACAGGCAAGGGTATACATCGACGGTTGTATACCCCGCATTACCGGTAAAATGCGAAAAGAGTAAAAGAGAAAATGATGCATTGCATGTTCGCATTACATAAACATATGAGTTGTTTTAGTGTAATGTTTCTTATAGTATGTTGATGCAATAACTGTGTGCTTAATGTTTCTTTATTGATACTTGCTGAGTCTTTGGACTCACACTTGCTTTTGTTGTACTTTTAGGTACCACTTGCAATAACGGCATGCATGGGAGGGAGTAGGCTTACTTTGGATGCACTCACTACCGCATATCTGTTAAGATGAATAACATTTAAATCGTACTTTAATAATAAGCAAACAGCTTAAGGATTAATTATGGTTATGCTTGAATGCATTGGTTGATTTGTAATAATGAGAGTAGCATATTTTGATTATGCTTGTTTATGCTTTAGCTGAATAGGTTATTTTGAATGCTTGATGAATTATGGATGCTAGAGAATTGATTATGATATATGCAATTGTTGGAACCTCTGGTATACTTAGCTATACAAAGAAGGTTCTGCTGAAATTTGGAATTAAGTCTTATGTTGTAATTAGTTATCTTATTTATTTAGTAGCATTCCAGGCCTTTGTTTGGCTGGGGTGTTACAGTATGCGCAGCTATGTTTGAAAAAAGTGATGGTTTTAAAATCACGGTTTCCTTTTTGTTTGAAGTTTGAGTCCAAAACAATGTAGGAATGAGTTGGGGTCGGTTTGGGCACATTGTGGCCAACCTTAGGAGCCATGTAAGCCTATGTGTTCGTGTCTTTTTGTTTAACCACAAATTTTATGATAATTATTTAGAGAGGCATTATTGCACTTGTTCTTAGGGTTTGTGCAAAGCCACCGGCTGCCCCCTTGGGAATTGGGAATATATCTGAGTTATCTCTTTCCACTGTTGTTCTTGTGATTTCTTCAGTGATTGCAGGAATGATTGTACATCTACCTCCGCATGGTTTGGTAGACGAGGATCGAAGCATGTGATTGGCGAATTCTATTGTTGCAACTTGCTGTATCGAGACAGTAGTTGGCGTCATCGGTTTGTTAGGTTGTACGGATCACCCGTTATCCTTGATCCTATGTTATGAAGATCGGGCACCCCGTATCATGATGTGCCCTCCTCCCGTAAAGTTCCCACACTAGCTGATGATGTGTCAAGCTAACTCCAGGTATCGTTCCAGCTAGCCTCACTGTCATGTGGGTCCAGAGCAACGGAAACGGTTCGAAGCCGCGGAATTATAGTTTTGTGAGACAATGGGTGCAAACTAGTTGTAGCTTTGCAAAATTGCAACCAAAAGTTATAGTTCATTAAGTATTATGGCAAAATAGTTGTAGTTCTGTAAAATTTATTCAACAAAAAAAGACACTAATGCTATTTTTCGACCTACAAACTTATTAAGGCAATTTGCTCAGTAACATCACTCAAAAATCACGAATTGGAAAATAACATCGGTGTGAGGATGACATGTGGCCCATTGGATGTTATTTTCCAATTTACACATCAACGCAGTGTTACTGAACAAATTAATCCAATTAATTACGGTCAAGACCTGCCGCTCATGTGATATTCAACGCACAGCATCCATGTATACAATTTATCGTCTGAATCCATAGAAATTTAGGGAGATAAGAGGAGAGCCAGCAATGGGGAGAAAAACGAGTGCACAGTACTGGTCAACGGCTCAACGCCGCTCCATTCCGGGCTGGTGTTTGTTTGCTCTACGTACTTGATGATGTACTCATCGTTACCAGCTAATTAAGAGTGTTACCACAGTATAGAGAACTGTTGTCTATAACATCCCTCCATATTATCTATAGACAGCACTAAAGATAGCTTCTATAATGAGTTGTTTTTTACATGTTTGTATAGACAACTCCTTTATATACATTATATCTTGTTTATTGTGTTACAGTCGACTACTGTATGAGAGACGGACCAATTCTCTATGCCCCCTTCACTCCTCGACATCATCTCGTATCCTACATGTCGCAGATTACAGACAACTGACATCACACCATTGTACATACTCTAAGCAAACATCCTTTGATTATATTAATTTACCCGCCTTGATAAAACTAATGATCCTATGTATGGGAACAGCCTGTATAAGAATAATAATGGAACGAATGTACTACAGTCATTGAGCAAATTAGTTAGTTGTTCCTGATCGGTGAGCTTTCACCGAAAATTCTGGCTTGCGCCCACCGATGTACCTAACCTCGGCAAATTCATGCGACCTTAGGCACTCTCAATACAGATCTAATAAAGCTATGTCTAATGTTTTCTATATCATCTAGATACAACCTCATACACAACCTCTCCAATGCATTGTTTCTAGTAGCTCACCTACTCAATTAGTACCACAATTTTATATTATATCCCTTCTATCCTCTCCTTTCTCCTTAGATGTGGACACAAACCTCCTCCTCTATCCATGTTTTTGTTGTTTCTTCCTTTTTGTTTGTGTGCCCAAGCTATGTCTCATGTTGGAATTTTGAGGCCTAATTGGTAATTTCTTATTTTGAGAAAAGAAGAATTAGAAAAGAAAAGAAAAAGAGATGGGCCCACTTGTCTTCGAGATATGGGAAGAGATAAGGGTTGAAGATGTGGTCTTCAACCGTAGGAAACTGGCTACTTGTGTGCTTGGCTTTTTCGGCCTAATCGTGGGCGACGTGAGCGATGCGGGTGGCTAGGGCGTGTTGTGCTCGGGCCGTTAGCGGCGGCAGTTACTCTCCACTCCTCCTCAACAAAAGACAGTCTCCTCTGATCTTTTTTTCTTGGACCGAAAAATTTGTAACACCCTGGCTATGTAGAAGCCAAGATGCTACATAATCTTTTTACACAATTCAACAATAAGAATTTATTCCAACATTTTAATATTTACTGACAGCTAAACATCAACTCACAAGAGTATTGTTACACTAAGCAACCTAAATTTCAGCATGTATGTAATCTCTAAATTTCATATTATAGCGTTCAGTCAAGAAGAATAACATCAAGGATATATCCTGTAAATGTAAAACATCAACTAGTATGAACAAAACTTAATAACAATCAATAGAAAATATCATGACACCAATTATTACAATTCATAACTCTTATATGAAATATAGTTGCTGGTTTATTATCCAAATTGTGACATAAGTGAGAGAGTGAATTTTTCTAGGTGACTACTCCCTTCCCAAAGCGTGTCGTCCTCAAATGTTACCTCAAAACAAAACTTGCAAGAGTGAGTCCATAACTCAGAAAATACAATTGAATATCATGGAAAGCATCAAATCAAATACATATCATTCACAATATTTCGAATACATAAGAAAATGCCATGTATCATATGCAAGTATGAAAATGCATCCACTCCTCTTCTGTTTATACCGGTATAGCCAGTGAACATCCGTCGGTGTTCACCCAAGCCCGCATTATCGAAATGCGGGGATCCAAGGCCCGCATAAAGAATCTTTCAAACGGGGATCCATTTGCCCATATTGGAATGATGAGACTTATTTGCCCATATTGGAATGATGGGACTTTCATTACCCACTCCCGTGAGTGAGGCATGAATGAATGAAATGAAATGAATAACATAATTGCATTCTCTCATAGAAGCGAATGGATATCAACAATAAACATAATAATGTAACAACGGAAATACTCATCTTCCATAGTATTCAAGAATGGCATACCCATACAAACGATTTGAACCACACAAACATACAAGTTCATTCAATATGTACTTGTCTTTCGTGTTGCGACATGTTAGGAGGTAAAGAAGGTACCACTAACCCCGAAGTCATTCCTTCTACAACAATTAAGTTTTCAAAACAAGTTTGATAAGGTAATAAAACGGTATTCGCAACGCTCTCAAACGTAATCCCAAAACCCATGGTTTAAACATTTAGTCTACTAAAAAATGATAACAAAGATCATAAAACTAAAACTGGAAGCAGCCTACTAAAATACATACCTTTCTCTCTGTTAATCATAAAAAGGCATACTCAGATCCTATGGAAAGATAACAAAATCATCTAAAAAACTTAGTTGGCGAGATCTCCTAATTCTGCCTTTAACCGAATCTAACATGGAGTTGAAAACCTACTGTCAGAAACTGACAGACAAAATGGACAGCAGTAAAAGAATAGCTATAACTTCCAAATGGCTGAACCAAAAACTATTTTCTTTAACAATATGGAAAGCTAATCGAATTTCCTACAAAAGTCATGTTGGGAGACACCCCTGATTCGGCCATTATAATATTCTTATTTATTAATTACGATGACTGATGTAATATGACAGGGTTTCTGGACAGCAGTAAAGGAATTATCGTATCTCCCAAAATACAACTCCAAATAACAGGAACTTAGATCCTACGGAAACCTAATAACATATCCCACAAATCTCTAGGAGACCCTAACCTCTAATTTCGCTTTGAACTAGAAGAAAACTGAAGAAAAAAAAGACTACAGATTATTGATTTATTTGTAGCAGGAACAACGATTTGCTAAACGACATCAAACCATAGAAAACAATTAAACCAACAGCGAGGAGTCGACCCCGAATCTTCACACCGATCTACACGAAAGAACAACCACAACTAGAAACTAACAACGGTAAACACATACCTATTGTGAACAAATCCAGATAACGCTCACGTATGCGAAACTCCAAATACCAAGTGGCCTCTCTCTCGGACTGATGAAACCACAATACATTGACGTAAAATGACGTCTGTCCTAACACTCAACCCGACATTTCTAAGTACACTCATTAGAAGAGATTCGAAGGTAAGATCCTACTTGATCGTCAATGACATTATCGAAAACTCAAACTCCAAATCTCACAAGTACTCACTCGGCACCAGAACATACCAAAAGTTGCATACATCGCGTATGGCCCCGAGACAGTCCTAGCGATACGTCATCCTTCCAAAATACAAAACACCCAGAACTCTCATCCCACTTCTCAATCAAACTCTTCATCTAACAAGGAGCACCTCCTTTAACCAGGAACGCACAACAGAACTCATTTTTAAACAACTGTTTTACAAAGAGAACCCAATTGGAAATAAAGAGTTCTCATCGCAACCACGCAATGCCAACTCTCCACCAAAAGGGTCAAATCCAAAATCGAAAATTCATCACGAAAACCATTCCACTTTCTAATTAGGTAGTTTGCGAATGAACACCACAAAAGCCAAAGGAGAAATCACTCGAATGCCCAAATCAAATATTTCTTTTATTCTGTCTGAACTGGAAAGAATCACACATGCCAACACAGAGGCAACTCAAATTGCCAAAGACATCAGTCATAAACACATAGATCAAACAAGAATCAAGAGAGCATTTCATTACCCGAGGCAATATTTTTCTCAATTTCTCTTTTAAGAATAAAAATTCTCTCAATTTATGGAATTCCAATTCATCGCATGACACTAACTCATTTCTCTTAAATTAGCAACCTCAACGCCATGCTCAAACCGAATACATCAACCACACCTTTGTAGAGAGGTTCTATTGACTCCACAGAAACATACTCTAGCCAACTCATCTACCGACGAAATTACTTTGACAAATGACTCCAAATGCATCTCAAAATAGATCTCACACGCAATCACATCACACATTCTCATGTACTACATCAAAATGATCCTATCAATGATCATCCCACTATCCGGAATCCACCCTTATTCTACTTCCTCTACACAAAATCCTTGGGTGACCAAAGTCCTAGCATAAAAATGCGAAACCCAAATTTAACCTCCAAGACTCCTACAATGAACTTCTGGTGTAAATGATAGGGAAATCCTCAGATTCGATGACTAAAATTCTCACAATCTAACCATACTCGATCATTTACGTCAATAGATAAATATATTCTTAACCAAATTATCCTTTAAAAAATTCTAACTCCAAGAGAGTTACTCATTGAAACCAAGCCATACCTGACAATAATCCAACAATCTCTACTATCTCATTAATTGCTTTAACGATTAGATTACTTCGCTAATCTTTCCCTCATTACACTGCACCGTCATATTTCACCTACACAACCATGCAAATTACCCAGTCACGATACTCTAATAAACTGATCAAGATTTCCATTCTTTCGATAATTCTATTGTTTCACCCAAAATGAACAAAAGATCTTGGACCACAAATCACTATAGGTTTTATTAGTTGCAACAATGCAATTAGTTTAGCTCCAAAGACAAACCTTATGTATAACTAAGATTCTCTCCAAGAATTATACACGAAATCAATTCATCCTTTAATCCTCCTCAAATAACTTACAACCCAAGGTCTCACAACAATAATTGATAAACACTTCGAAAGACCCCTATGAAACGAATAGGTTGATTCTTTCTCAAAAGAAAAGGCAAATGAAAATAATTTTCACCAACTAGAAAAACATTTACCACTCATAGTGAGCACAAGACCAAGAGAAATAGTCAATTAGGAATGAACTTCGAAAACATAAGGGGAGTCCACAGTTGAGGGCACAAGTCCCGCACAAAGAGAAGATCAAACTCCAAATGAGAAGAAAGTATTGCTTTTGAAAATAGGGGAACTCTTATAGGGCAAAACTAGAAAGTTTAGGTGCACTTCAAATAAATCGCAAGTTACAAAACTTGAATTCAATCTCAAATACTTCTAATTCACTCTTTCCTTTAACAAAGAAAGTTATTTTCTATAATTACTACATCACTTTGCCAGCTTAAACAAGATAAATTCTTAAGGCCCAATCGCATGAACCACTTAAGAACCAATAAAATCTTTCAACACGTCACTTTGCTTGAAACAGTTTTAGCTACCCCAAAAATCATGAGCTCCAAACGATCACGAATGCAGAACTCCAACCTTTTTCATTTAACCGATATTACGAAAGACGATCAAATTACTTTCTTTCCAAAAGAAACATCACCACTCCCACAAGTCACAATCCCTTGCAGACAAACTTACTAACATCAAGAATAATGTACTCTTAACACGAATCGCAAGCGTCTACTCTTCCATTATAAAGCCCCCAAAGGCTCACCAAATTGTTACATACCACTTTATCATCTCATCCTAAAATTGAGACTATACCAAAATCTTACAACCTCACTACAACCACTACTTTATTTTAGAGGGAATCTACTACACAATTTAAATGGTTATACTAAAACCCTTTCATCAAGGACATGCTATCATCCGACGATTCCACAATCATATAGGCATAAGCCACCTATTAAATCACGTCAGTTCAAGTCTAAGTGGTGCTCAACACCAAGCCTTAACACACAACAATTGCATTCCAACCATCGTTGTTATCAACTGGCTTCATTATAAAGTCTAGTTGCTACCTACTTTCCTTTGCGAATCACATGAATATTTACAAACACATAATCAACCGTTACTCCTCATGTTTAGATTTCGGCAAACTCACACTAAAACTTTCAGAATCGAAATCTTCCGTTGATCAAAAGTCTCAACAACACTACAACCAAATTCATCGTGTCAATCTGTATAGAAGAACTATCTAGCATTCCTCCCATAAATTCTTGATCCACCGATATTCAATCCCTTCAACCTTTTGTACACAATTCCAACTATTAATCATGCTACCATATATGATCATCAAGTAGCCAAATTACGATAATTTCCAGATTAATATCCTCTAAGGCAATGTTCAAACACATCCTTAACATAACTATCACTAATGGTTAAATTAATCCATTGAGACCCATTTCTCCAAATTATCTAAGGAATTTACCAAATTCTACAATCTTAATGATCAGACCAATTCATCAATATCTAACACTTCTTAATAAATCTCAGATTCCTACTAGGTATAAACATACCTTTAATCATAGTTCATTAAGAACTACCAGAAGACAACATCAACTTAATCGATTTCACTTCCAAGGATACTAGTTAAGATTAATCATGTACCATGCCATTGATCCAACTTGGTACCCATACCATATCAATTATCTTCCATGCTTACAACCTCTCACCTAACACAACAAAATATTACAAAAGAGTTTCGACACTTTCTTTCCTAAGGAAGAAGCATTAAACTTCATTACTCCATTTATTCCCAAAAGAAGTACATGGGCCAAAACTCCACATGATAAAGAACTTGCAAAAGATAATTTTTATTATCCAAAATGCCAAGCGAATAAATGAGTCATGCTTCACAACAAGAAGACAAAACTCCCATGAAGGGACCAACCATGAAAAACAACAACATTCACAAGTAGCAAAAGTATCTCAATAGTCTAAAGAACAATATTTGTTTCAAAGAACAAATAGAGACCAATTGAAACCCGCCCACTGCATTGTAACCACCATTCAAAGAAAGTTCATCAACCGCAAGAAACTACAACTAGAAGACCAAATACAAACTCAAGGAAGACAACAACTTCCTCAAAGAACTCATCTCCAACCTAGGTAACTAAATTACTCGAGAAAAACCATCACTATCCCCATACCACGAACAGTGGTACAACTTGGCCATGCCCATGACCACAACCAATCTCTACCCCTCGACATCTGCTACCATCACTCATAATAATCATAGAATCATATTATAAGTATATAAGATCATCTCATAACATGAATCATCAATACAACATAACGGAAGCGTAAATGCAATGCTTGACCCATCCCATCCTACTGTGCACCAGTGTGTCAAGTTTTAAATTAATTAACCATTAGCAAATTTTAGTAAAATAAGTTACCTAAGTTGTTAATCTATTCACCACAGACCTAAAGCCCGCTTTGATACCAACTGTAACACCCTAGCCATGCAGAAGCCAAGATGCTACCTAATCTTCTTACACAATTCAACAATAAGAATTTATTCCAACATTTTAACATCTACTGACAGCTAAACATCAACTCACAAGAGTATTGTTACACTAAGCAACCTAAATTTCAACAAATATGTAATCTCTAAATTTCAGATTATAACGTTCAGTCAAGAAGAAGAATATCAAGGATATATCCGGTAAATGTAAAACATTAACTAGTATGAACAAAACTTAAGGACGATCAATAGAAAACCTCATGACACAAATTATTACAATTCATAACTCTCATATGAAAGATAGTTGCAGATTTATTATCCAAATTATGACATAAGTGAGAGAGTGAATTTTTCCAGGTGACTACTCCCTTCCCAAAGCATATCGTCCTCAAAGGTTACCTTAAAACAAAACTTGCAAGAGTGAGTCCACGACTCAGCAAATACAATTGAATATCATGGAAAGCATCAAATCAAATACATGTCATTCATAATATTTTGAATACATAAGAAAATGTCATGTATCTTATGCAAGTATGAAAATACATCCACTCCTCTTCTGCTTATACCAGTATAGCCAGTGAACACCCGTTGGTGTTCACTCAGGCCCGTATTATCGAAATGCGGGGATCCAAGGCCCGTTTGAAGAATATTTCATATGGAGATCTATTTGCCCATATTGGAATGATGAGGCTTATTTGCCCATATTGGAATGATGGGACTTTCATTACCCACTGCTGTGGGTGAGGCATGAATGAATGAAATGAAATGAATAACATAATTGCATTCTCTCATAGAAGCGAATGGATATCAACAATAAACATCATCATGTAAGAACGGAAATACTCATCTTCCATTGTATTCAAGCATGACATACCCATACAAACGATTTGAACCACACAAACATACAAGTTAATTCAATGTGTACTTGCCTTTCGTGTTGCGATATGTTAGGAGGTAAAGAAGGTGCCACTAACCCCGAAGTCACTCCTACAACAATTAAGTTTCTCAAAACAAGTTTGACAAGGTAATAAAACTGTATTCGCAACGCACTCAAACGTAATCCCAAAACCCATGGTTTAAACATTTAGTCTACTCAAAAATGACAACAACTAGCAGAAAACTAAAACTGGACAGTAGCCTCCTAAAATATATAACTTTCTCTCTGTTAATCATAAAAAGGCATACTCAGATCCTATGGAAATATAAAAAAAATCATCTACAAAAAACTTAGTTGGTGAGATCTCCTAATTCTACCTTTAACTAAATCTAACATATAGTTGAAAACCTACTGTCAGAAACTGACAGACAAAATGGATAGCAGTAAAAGAATAGCTATAACTTCTAAATGGCAGAACCAAAAACTATGTTCTTTAACAATCTAGAAAGCTAATTGAATCGCCTACAACAGTCATGTTGGAGCCACCCCTAATTCGGCCATTATCAAATTCTTATTTATTAATTACGACAACTGCTGTAATATGACAAGGTTTCTGGACAGCAGTAAAGGAATTGTCGTATCTCCCAAACTACAACTCTGAATAACGTGAACTTAGATCCTACGGAAACCTAATAACATATCCCACAAATATCTAGGAGACCCTAACCTCTAATTTCACCTTGAACTAGACAAAAACTAAAGAACAAAAAGACTACAGATTATTGATTTATTTGCAGCAGGAACAACGATTCGCTAAACGACATCAAACCATAGAAAACAATTAAACCAATAGCGACGAGTCGAGATTTACCCTAGGAGATATGAATGAACTCGCTGAAAAATCCCCATGAGGTTTGACGAGGATTAAAACCTCTATGTATTAATTTAAATACATAGAAAGACCATACGTCTCCATGGTCGTAACCCATAAAACTAGTGACCCCACTGGTCGTAAGTATTTCAGAGGTTACACGATGGGTATTCTGGTCGGACTAGGTTCCGACCAGGTGGCTGCTCGGAAATGCTATGAACAGGAACCAATAACCGTATGATGAATGGAACACGTGCTAAACATCCCATAACTTACGATGACATACAAGACTCTGACGATAAATCACCTTGCGGTTAAATGTCTCACAAATACTTAACCGCAAGGCACTTAGCACATTGTTAACTACCTTGAACCTCCAACCGGTTGTAACGCTTTCATCGAGACGCCTTCTCCGTGGTAATCGCCGTCCCTTCGGGAGTTATTTAATGGTGAAGCGCAGGAGACGAGGGGGGGACAACAGAAAACAACAGAAGGCAACACAGAAGTCAAGCAAGAGTATTCAAGACATTTAGTGTAATTGGAGATAGTCCTAGTCAAGTCTTGTAAACCCAGTTCATATAAATAAAGAGCAGCCCCATTCTCTTGAAGATACTCTCGCCATTTTCCTCCTTTTATTTTCATAAGATCGGCGATTTGATCGTCGACAGCTGGCGCCGTCCGTGGGGAAGAAGACGTGAGTTTTTCGAAGAAATTTTTTGCTCGTACAAATCCTCACCCAAATTCCAGCAATCGCCAATGCGAGTATGCCCGGAGTTTGGGACGAGGAGAATTGTTTCGACTTGGCGAACTACGCCGACCTCGACATGGAAGGGTGCATTCGTGCCATGGAGGAAAATGGCAGATCATCCTCATCTTCCTCCTGCGCCGTCTCGCATATCGCCGATTTATAGCGAGATCGGTCGGATGGGCGAGGATGCGCCACCGTTACGATGGCGCATCGGAGAACCCGCCATTCCGATCAGTTCGGAATGTCAGGGGATCTCTTCAAGCCCGGCCTTCCCGACCGGCAAAACAGGTGAAGAAATTTCAGCACCTTCACTCGAGAATCTCTATACCCTCGATGAAATTATGGCTGAAAGATACTCTCCTACAACTTCTGGCGATTCCAGGAGTCAACCGACATCTGGTAACGGTGTCGATGAAGCCTCCACTGGTCATAAACTATGTGGGGATAATCACGCTCAGCATACGATCGGCAGTACGCCAAATCAAGCTGAGGAAACCTCAGGGGGTGCTCATCTCCGACCGCTCTCCGTCGTGGAAACTTCTGGCAGAAGCCCTGATAAGCTCTCCATTAGTTACGATGGAAGCTCATCGGAAGATCAATGCTGGAGGCACGAGGTCAACGCGATCGGAGATGAGAATCAAGATGCCTTGCACGGTCCTACACTCTCTACCACGCCATCACGTGTTATTAGAGATGATCCGCCGCCAGCGACAATCGCCGGAGGCCAAGGAACCGATCGACGCCCATCAACTAATTCGCTTTGCACCGCCCACCTAGAATAGTTGATAGGGCGATCAAATCCGAGGGTCGGGTGAGGGTTCAGTTTGCGTGCACCTACTACCGGTCTGAACCTCCCGAGACCTTGATGGAATCGCACAAAACTTGCAACGCTGTTCAAGATATATTAAATAATTCGATCCCGCTTTAGCGAAACCTCGTGTTTTGTACGGCTTGTAGGCGGTATCCGAAATTCTCCAAAGAGACCATGCGATGTCTCGAGGCATATCGGGAACAAAGGGTTTGAGGAGTCAAACTATGACTTCATCTCAACGTTCCTCCTCACCGGGGACAAGATGGTCATACTGGAGCAATCGATGCCAAGGCTTTCTCGACGATTCCGACCAAGGAGTCATGAGGGAGAAGGTTATTTCACGGCCACTCCCCATCACGCCGAGAAGAACCATCGCTCGGACCGACGATCTTCGCATCGTCTCAATCAAAAGCGGTCGTAGACATCATACCAATGTCCACGACCGGATCGGCTACCGGAGTTCCAGCGTTCCAACCTTAGGAACCGGTCTCCGACCGACATAATCCGGCACCTTCCCGAGAAGGCATCATGAATCAATCACAGTTGTAGGGCTTTCTCTGCGGGGCTCCAAGTCGTGCGTTAGCCTAACCGGTTCGACCGCCAATTTGGACAAGTTTAATGAACTCAAAATCCATTGGAATTTCTCCAAATCTATACCACCGCCATCGAGTCTGCTTTGGCGACGAGAATGTAATGGCCAACTATTTACCCACCGTGCTCGAAGGATCTCGCCTTGGCCGTGGTTGTTGAACCAACCTACGGAACAATCTATACTTGGGAGCAACTATGTGACCTTCTGATTGCGAATTTTCAGGGTACGTACGATCGCCCTGGAAAGGAGGATGATCTCCACCGAATTCGGCAAGGCTCTGATGAGACTCTACGTCAATACATCAAGAGGTTTAGCCAAGTTCGCAACTCTATTCCCGAGGTCGCAGAATCTTCTATTATTCAGGCCTTCAAAACAGGTCTGAGGAATCGACGGTTTACGGAGGACATAGCAATGAACCCCCCAAGGACAACCGTTGAGCTTTTTGATATGGCCGACAAGTATGCCACCGCCAGCGAAGCAATCGAGTGGTGCGAAGCCATTGATCGGAAAGACAAGATTCCCACCCGGCCGGACAAATCGAGAAAAGAACAAGAAATCTCTCAAGAAAAAGAAGAACCGCAGATCCGACGACAAGGAGGTCCTAGCTGCTCGGATAAATTCATGAAGGGCAAAAAGGACTACACCCCGAAGGCAAAACGAAAGTCTCAGGCCAAGGATCCTGTAAAAAGAAGAAGTGGTGTCCACTTCACCAGCAGGCAGGGCATGATCTATGCACCTGTCGAGTTTGGCAAAAGAAATTGTAAGATTATTATGCAGGTGATGGACCATTTCCCGCAATACCAGAACCCGGGGAAACGAGCTCCAAAAAGGACAAGGATGGTGACGAAGAGATGGAGTACCAGGATCCCCAACACACAGTCAACATGATTTTTGGAGGATCTTCTTCATACGAATCCAAGCGTCATCTGAAGGCCGTGGAGCGGGAGATCAACCTCGTCGAATCCCCGAACGCTATCAAGCCATCGAAGTGGTCGGACATTGCAATTTCCTTCAGCAAAGATGATTGCCCCATTCCTTCGACTCGACCAGGTAGGTTCCCTATTGTTGTTGAACCAACCATTAATAATTGTAGGGTTAATCGAGTCTTGGTAGATGGTGGTAGTTCTTTGAATATATTATTTTCGGGAGCTTTAGAAGAAATGCAGGTCCCCATGTCAAAGGTGAAACCAGTGAAATATGCTTTTCACGGCATAGTTCCTGGCTCCACCGCTAAGCCGATAGGACAAGTTTCCTTACCGGTTACGTTCGGAAGGCCGGATAACTTCCGAACGGAAAAAATTTCGTTTGATGTAGTAAACTTTGAATCCGCATACAACGGAATTCTTGGTCGACCGGCGTTAGCAAAATTCTTGATAGCCACGCATTACGGTTATCAAAGTTTGAAAATGCCAGGGCCTAAAGGAGTCATCACTGTTCGGGGTGATCGTAAAATGGCTTATGCATGTGATCGAAAATCCTTAGAACTGGTCGATGAAATCCCGACCAAAGAGGCTAATTCATCTGCCATGCAGGCCAAGCACACAAGACCGAAGATGACACCAAAACCCTCCG